>OW028743.1:24110405-25467905 GCA_932294355.1 Aporophyla lueneburgensis
ATCAACTGCCCCATTTCAGAGTAGCTGCGGAAAAATAAAAGAGCCATTAACTCCTTCACGTCTTTCTGATACTTTCTTTGAGGACAGTAAAGAATCATTCGTTTCTCCTTCATACTGTGTGAGAAAAATGTTTTAGTTTTGAACACAGATTATGGAATAAATGGAATGCTAATGCACCATAACGCAACTGTCACAAAGATATAAAAGCATATTATTATAATGTTTTTCATTCTTGATACGATTGCTTACAGTTTTTTTCTCGTAATTTAGTACAAGGTTCAGGATTACCCTACTCATTTCGGAGTCTATAACTCCTAACATGACCTGATTTAGTAGCAGCTTGGTAATCAAATCTGGTGGTCGCATGCTGGCTGCTTGTGATAGTCATAATCCTGCTGAGATTTACGGACTACCACAAACAAAATTTGTTTAACCAGATTAAATCAGAGGAGATTTAACCAGATTTGATATGATCAGACTGAGTTAGATTTAATCTGAGCAGGATTACCTATCAATCACTAGATTGACAAGTAATGCTCTGAAACCGATAGACCGACCAACGGAACGCAACGTGTGATGGCGCCATGTAAAAGCGGATCCACAACTGCGTACGTGCATGAAGAGTTCATTTCACGTGCAACTTAGGAACACAATAAAACATTTTTGGACATGGTTGCGAGCGGTTAGCAGGTGATTCGCCTGCATATTGTATTATTTACGACGGGCTCACGTTCATGAGTTTTTGAAGAATTCGCAAACGAGTCCATACTATGATTGTGAAAAAATTCACACTAATTAATGCTGACGAACTGCGCATACCCTGTTCGCGACATGCACAAACGCTCGCAGCATGTGACGACTCCATAGCCGTTCGAAGCACATAGTGTGCAAGGTTATTGTTCGAGCACTAACGCAGGTGTTGATCCGCCTTAAAACATTTACTTGTGGATTAGCCTTCCATTTACTACTTTATGGTTTTGAAGTGGAAGCTTTCACGTACTAGCTATTTGTCCATTACTGGCTAAAAGCACTCCTTTTGGTTTAGTCCATGTTGTATCTTGCAGTTAATCGCTGAGTATTGACGGGTACTTTAAAGTCTTAGTCAACACAGCAACAACTTTGATAAAGTAAATGCATCTTAGAATAGCAATATGGTTATCTTAGATTCAAGAGTTCCTTTTAAGTCTTGGAAGACATTACCTGCTATACAAATCTGTAAGCACTCACAAAGCTGATATAGAAACTACGTTATAAGTCAAATTGTAAGATCGTTTTGAGTGTAAAAACTTGTCCAACTTCAAATCTATTTCTAACTCTTAAATACGAATAAGATTAGGGGTAAACATTGCAATCGAAGAAATATGTTTATAATGATAGTTTATGCAGTTATAAATAAATAAATAATATAATGAACTGAATTTAGCGACACACATATATGCATTATAAGTATTGGCGAAGTTCAATACGACCCGCGATTCAGAAAGGCTTAAGTTTGGATGTGGTTTGCAATAAGTTTTATTGCTGCAACTAATGCATTCTATTAAATAAATTATCTAACTTTGACTATAGCACAGAACTGTAAAGTTATCTGCAAAAGACGACCTTATGTTTTCCAGGTTGGCGATACTATATTGTATTACCACATTCGAAATAATAGGTCTTTACCTATGAAAATGCCGTTTTGTATGAAAAAAATTTTTTGAATGTATGTAATTGTAAATGTATTTTTATTTGTATTAATCGAAATAATCACCCATGCAATCAATGCATCTTTACCAACGCAGTGGCAGTTTATTGATGCCCTTCTTAAAAAAAATCAGCTGGACGGGAGGCAACAAATTCTTCAAAGGCATTTTGTACTGCCTCTCGGGTATTGAATTTCTGGAAAAAGTAGTAGTCTGTAGGCGCAAGGTCTGGTGAGTAGGGCGGATGACGGAGAGCTTCCAACCCCAGTTCTTGCAACTTGAAGACCGTCTGCTGTGCAGTATGAGGTCGCGCGTTGTCGTGCAGGAGCAGCGGAGACGAGTGATTGACCAATGCTGGTTGGAGATGTGCCAGCTTCTCCATCATTGAGTTCAGTTCTTCACAGTACACATCTGCAGTAATGCTCACCCCGTTTGGTAAGAAGCTGTGATGAATCACACCGGCGCTAGACCACCAAACAGTGACCATCACTTTTCTAGGGGTAAGTTTTCGTTTAGGGCATTGTTTAGGTGCTGAACCAGGATCCAACCAACTTACTGAGCGCTTGCGGTTATCAAACAGAATACATTTTTCATCGCAGGTAACAATGCGGTTCAAAATTCCTTCATTTGTGTGTCTGTTGAGCAGTGCAAGGCACGTCTCGACGTGTACTTCGCGCTGGCAATCATTGAGTTCGTGGGGCACCCATTTGTCAAGCTTTTTTACCTTGCCAATTTGATGCAAATGGACCAATATTGTTTTGACGCTAACGTCGAAAGCTGTTGCTAATTCAGCCGTAGATTGTGTATCATCAGCTTCCACAATCGCCTTTAATTCGTCATTGTCGACCAAAGTCTTCGGACGACCACGAGGTTCATTTTTCATGTCGAAATTTCCAGAACGGAAGCGAGCAAACCAATAACAGGTGGTGCGTTGGTTTGTAGTGTTAGCTCCGTAAACGTCGTTGATGTTGCGTGCCGCTTGTGCCGCGTTGCTGCCACGACGGTACTCATATTCCATAATTACTCGAATTTTTAACGTATCCATGATGACGAAAAAGATTGAAATGCGATGAAAATGTAACACTAATCAATAAACAAATGACTACTTTTGGAAAAAGAATTCCATGTTTTTAAAATAAAATTAATTTGAAATTAGAATTCTTAGACAAACAAAAAATATTTTGATTAGAAATGGCCAGTACTGCAGAACGGCAATTTCATAGGTAAAGACCTAATATCAAGCTAATTCTGAATAAGCCTGCAAATATATTGACATAGGTTTATTGTTTTAAAAAGACAGATACTGGCATGGAGGGCGCGTTGCTGTGAACACGAAAATCCTACTAATATTATAAATGTGAAAGTTTGTGAGTATGGATGTTTGTTACTCTTTCACGCAAAAATGACTGATCTGATTTAGATGAAAATTGACACACAGATAGTTTATTATCTGGATTAACAGATAGGGTACTTTTATCCCGATAGTACGTTCCCGCGCGTGATAACTTCCGACCGCCATGCGGGCGAAGCCGCTGGCAAAAGCTAGTGTAGAATAAACAAAATGTGTATCTATTTAAAGCGCACTAAAAACGTGTTTCATTTTTCAACCTGGAACATGAGATTCACCTAAGGATATTAGAGTAGGTAACTGTCTTTTTTTTCTTGTATCGCCCTTTGGCAAAGCAATTTATAAGGAACATTGGCAGTTACTGGCGATCCCATAACTGCCGGTGGGGCGAAATAGATGCAGAGCTACTTGCTCTGCATCTATCTCTTCTCTCTGACTTTCATTCCCAATCCGAAAAAAAATGAAGGAAATTACTAATCCACTGCTTATGTGGGTTCAAAAAATTTGGCCACTCAAAAACGTAAATAACGTCAAAATGAAAGGCATCGCAAATGTTAGTGTGTTACACAATTAGGTACCCCGTGGGTCTTAAAGTCTGCGCTACAACCCCGAGGGTTTTTATTTGTCAAGTGTCTAAAATTATGTTACTTTTTCCGGAAGAAAGCTAGCCATAAAAAAAAATAAAAAAAAATATGCTCTCTACGCTTAGGAACATTTAAAGTAAATGAATCCTGTATTCCCATCAAATCAATTCATTGCGGGCTGCAAACACCCATATCAAAAATATCTTACAGACTATCATACATAGAAATAAAAACCACGTAAACATTACTATTGTACACGAAGTGACGGTGTCGTGTTCCGCTGCGTAGTGTCGCGTAGCCTTCCGCAGAATCGCCGATACACGACACCCTTCAGCCAAAACTCTTCCTTGAGGAAGGTCTCGATTCGATGAGTTGGAACTCGCACCACGAATGACTTGAAGTTCGTGTTGTAACGCGGTTCCAACTTCTCGACACTCAAGGTCCAGTTGGTCTTCACACGTACATACTCCACGATCTCCTCAACCTTCGTGGTGTAATGTAGACGAGACACATAGAGCTGAGTCGTTGGTGTAACTGGACGCAGCAGCATATTGGGTCCTGCTAGCGCGGTCTCACACTGGTTCAGGCTTCCTTTTCTTCCTCTCCACCTTCACGAAGCCATCCTTGTCAGGTACTTGGCCTGAAGCTGGGCCTAGCTGTTTCGAACCCCTGGTGACAGGTTCACAGCAGCTCTTCACATCCCCCTTCCTGGTCTGCGACATAGGTTTGTGCGTGGTGTCGATAGCAGCGTAGGTATGTTTAGGGGTCGACGTACCTACTCGAGTCACTACCTCGACCGGTCCTCGAACATCATCATCTGCCTAGCCTTTTCTTAACTATGTGGAGTTTAATCGCACTGAATCCAGGTTCATTTCAGCGCGAAAATACACGATTTTCAACTCTCGACGCTAAACAGTGCTTGTTGAAGATCCAGTAAGCGTGAAATCCCACCGCAATATTGTAACGTGGACTAATGACTACTATTAAAGTTCCATGAAAGACACCCGGAACTAAAAGCACAGTATAACGTACTTTTTGAGGCACGGAGGGGTCTCGGTAACAGACCAGATAAGTCTTGGTATATAAAGATGGCCACCCATCCACGTACCAACTGCGGAAAGTAACGCTTAACATCAGCGACTGTACTTGCCTTCATTATCAATCTCTAACTATATGACAAAAACCATTTTTTACTCCCAAAGACCCTTCAAAACTCGTTATTCTATCTTTCAATGCCAACATTTTCAGCAACAGTAATATAGGCTTACTTTTCGCCATTGACCTCGAAACTCAGTAACAACGTTACAAAAGTTATGCCTGTTGGGCGCCAAAGTTCCTAATACGATTAGTGCGACGAATGATAATATGATCCCCGCACGATACGAACTGTAACTCAAGATCGAGGTTAAGGTTGTTACAATTATGTAGATACTGGATCACTTCTGAACTTGAAATAATTATATTAAGCTGTTATTATATCATATAAGAGCAGCATTGATTAGCAATTAATAATCTAAGTTGCGGGTTCAAATCAGCCTATCTGACAGACTCGGCCTTCACATACTATAATGTATAATAAACTAAATGTAATGACATTAAAGAGATACAGTCCTTCACTTTATACATACGAACCGTTAACACCACATCTTAAAAGATTTTTCTAGGTTTTGAATTTAATCCACCACACCAATTTAATTAACATCATCACCAATTATTATTACTTACTAATTTTCTAAGAATAAAGAAAACTATAATACCTTCTCTGTATTTCCAAAACATTACAGTACATATGAATAGTTTAATGAGTAATTCCTATTGACTTGCCTTCAAGAATCGATATGTAATTGTTCATCTACTTTTTCCTTTTACCCACAACACTAAAAATTTTGTGTCTAATAATTAACTTACTTATTTACGTGTACCTACCTTCCTCATAAGTAATTCTTATATTTAGTTTTAAGATTACCTTGTACTTCTTATATTAAAAGAATTGTATTCTTTTTGAGAAATAAATGTCTTAAACCGTATACCCGGGTTACCAGGGGCAGTGGAACTGGCGAGAGATGTCGTGCGGTGTCCCACAGGGATCGGTTCTAGGGGGGGGGGGGGGGGGGGGGGGCGGGGTTCGGTTCGTTGATTAGGCTAGTCCGGGGATATCGCACGGTCGCCTGTGGGATGACGAGCCTCCTTGGCGGATTGCCGCCATACGTTCAGGAGGTATAGGTCCTCGCGCATATGTGGGAGTGGTGCGAGATGACAAAACGCCGGGGCGTAACTACGCTGCCGTGAGAAATGTCGGCACGGCAGATTGAGCTCCGGCGGGGTCTCATAACGACATGGCGAGTGCTATTATCGCAATCCAGTGCTGGTGTGCTGTGTGGCAGTGGTGGTGCTGCCTCAATTGCGGTGATAAGCCCCGTTTTCGAGGTGTGGCTGAAAGGGCACCACGTACAAGGCTGCTTCTGGAGGTTCCAGTTACAGATAAGGAGGAAGTTAACGTTGTGGGTGTTACCATTGTGTATTACATAACATATCAAAACATCACAATGTATTTCACAAGATTAATTCCCTAATTCTCAAAAAAAAAAACACACCTAATGCTACTAGCGGTCTCTCTAATACAATGTTCCGATAGCAGAGCTAACTCGTTATTTAAGACGTTCGGTCAGCACCGCCCAGACAATGTTTACCTACTTACAGGCTCCAGCATGTGGGTAGTAGGGATAAAGGCTCGTTTAGATTTAAGCTGGCTTGGACAGATAGTAAGATGAACATGTTTGTGGGAACTGGGTATTTTAGCAACACTTCAGCTAAATGTGTACGGTCTGAGGCCGAGCTTCATAAACGTTACTTAGCACGTGCTTTGGCTACATGTTGTTCCTGTTACTGGAGCTTAATAGGTCGTGAGTTCAACTCAGACGGAAACTTTACTTTGTGTATTACATTTCATCACCAGTACTCTTACGGTGAACAGAATCATCATAAGGAGTGTTCTAAAACCAAAAATATGAAAACGTGTGACATCTACCAACCCACAGTGGGCCCGCGTGGTGGAAATATTGTAATCTGATTATGACGACACTGCCAGACGTACAGAATAGCATTATCCCATTTCTTCCTGTGGGTGTCTTAAGAGGCGACAAAGGGACTTAATAGAGAATGGGCAGCAGCGTTCTTTATGCACTATACCACCATACTGCGATCGCCAACCCGCCTGCCAAGCGTGGCGATTATGGCAAACCCCCCCAAATTGGGGGAGGCTTATGACCAGCAGTGGACGTCATACGGCTGAAAATGATGATGATGATTATGACGTTGTCGACGGCAGCCGTAAACGAGCCTGTAGTGACTGTCGACTGTATCGACGGCCGCAGTAACTGTTAACACGTGCCGCTCGTATGTCAAAGCACTAAGTAACGTTTATAAATCTTGACCTTGGTGCTGTATGTTAGATCTTATGTCATAGGTTGCCTGAGGTTCTCAAACAATTTCAATAAAAAACCGGCCAAGTGCAAGTCGGAGTCGCGCACGAAGGGTTCCGTACCATTATCGGAAAAAAAAAACATATTTGTTGTATGGGAGCCCCCCTTAAATATTTGTTTTATTTTAATTTAATTATTTACTTAAGTGAATATATAACTAAATATTCTGTGAACATTTCAAGCGTCTATCTGTTGCCGTTATCAAAATAGAGCAAAAACGAGCAAAAAAAAAACATGTCTGTTTAATGGGACCCCCCTTAAGTATTTATTTTAGTCTGCTTTTTAGTATTTGTTGTTATAGCGGCTACAGAATTACATCATTTATGAAAATTTCGATTCTCTAACTATCACGATTCATGAGATACAGCCTGGTGACAGACGGACGGACGGACGGACAGCGGAGTCTTAGCAATAGGGTTTCCGTTTTATCCTTTGAATACGGAACCCTAAACATTAAGCCACTTGTAAAAGGTTGAACGAACGAACGTATTCTAGTAAATTGCTAAAAAAATGTTTTCAGATCCAGATTAGCCTTTACTAACTCGATTATAATGCAAACTTATTTAGTTTTCCCATCGAAAAATCGGATTCAGGTTTTAAATTTTCCCTGAGAGCTGTGTTCCACTAAATTCATCTTTCCATATTATATTTCAGTATGCTAACAAGAAAATCAAGAGATTTCTGCATTTCAAGACTTATAAAGAATATGTGAAATATTATGAAGGAAGATATGAATCTTTTGAATTGCCATCAAGGGAATAAGGAACGCAAGGAAGCGAATAACTGCTAAACTTTCTTCGAATATATAGCTCGTAAAACATGGCAGACTGAACTGAGTAGACTCAGTTCATTCCACAATAAAACTATGAAAGTACAAATTTCCATTCCTACCTAAAATTAAAACCTACTCATAATAGGTAACATGTATTTCAAAACTCTTTAATTAAGTTCTTTCTTTATAAAATGCACTATATTTTCATTAATAAAATATACATCGTAGTCAAGAAACAAATTGCTGTTTTTAGGGTTCCGTTGCCAAATGGCAAAAAACGGAACCCTTATAGATTCGTCATGTCTGTCTGTCTGTCTGTCGGTCTGTCTGTCTGTCTGTCTGTCTGTCTGTCTGTCCGTGTATGTCACAGCCACTTTTCTCCGAAACTATAAGAGATATGTTGTTGAAACTTGGTAAGTAGATGTATTCTGTATACCGCATTAAGATTTTTACACAACAATAGAAAAAAAACAATAAATTTTGGGGTTCCCCATACATAGAACTGAAACTCAAAATTTTTTTTTTCATCGAACCCATACGTGTAGGGTATCTATGAATAGGTCTTCAAAAATGGTATTGAGGTTTCTAACATCATTTCTTTCTAAACTGAATAGTTTGCGCGAGAGACACTTCCAAAGTGGTAAAATGTGTGTCCCCCCCCCCCCCCCGTAACTTCTAAAGTAAGAGAATGATAAAACTAAAAAAAATATATGATGTACATAACCATGTAAACTTCCAACGAAAATTGGTTTGAACGAAATCCAGTAAGTAGTTTTTTTTAATACGTCATAAATCGTAAATCGCAATTTAGCTTCCATTCAATCAACTCAAATATAAAAAAAAACATTTAATTTCATAAACATAAACCTTACGCATAAACCGAGGATACCTACAGGTTTGTACGGAACCCTCGGTGCGCGAGTCCGACTCGCACTTGGCCGGTTTTTTACATTTCTTAATATATTACGTAGGTATTGCACAATTTATTATTTAATGTAGCGTTTTTCTGGTGGAACGCGGCATCTTCGAAAATGCCGGAAGTGGCCTCAAATGCATGTGAGTAAGTATATTTTTTTTTGCAAACTGCTTCTATTCTCACTAAGGTAAATTAGATAGTGCTACTGCTGCTTGAATAAAGCACAAAAACAATTTAGTTTACATGATTTCGGGATAAAATAGAGATGTAAGTAAACCAGTATCGGGGTAAGTGACGTCATAATGTGATCGCACCAATAACTCCCATTTGAATGTATTTTTGAGCAACAAACCGTAGTAACATGATTAAGACGGCACCGACCATACAAGGCGCGCGGCAAATAGATATTTACTACAGCGTGCTAGTTGTGTGCGTCGTAGAGAACAAAATTACGTGCATACTTCCTACCGTTTTTTTCCAGAAGAAGGAAGAGGAAGAAAGGAAGATTGGAAGAGAATAAAAACAGAAACAATGAATTTTAACCTACACCTTATTCAAAAGCAATTAAAAAAGAGCGTAGCAAAAAAAAATTAAACATTCCATTACTATTCGACACCAAACTTAACAATACAAACATTGCCAATGTACTCAAACAAAAAGTCAGAATTTAAATGTTTTCCACTAAATTACTCCTGAAAATATTGTAGGACTCAGTACTTGAATTAATTGCTTTCAATGTTTATTTGTTGGCGAACCAACTGCGTAAAAACACGTATAAATCCACGTACGAAAAAGTTTGGAAGCCAATTTATTTTACGCATTTGTACTTGTAAAAGTTTAATCGATCGGTACACTAGAGGGTAACTCAAGCATACGTGATTTTATGTGAGTAAAACATTACCAATACCAACATTGCAAACAAATATTGTCAAGTAATGTTGCTGACTGACCAACTCATTAAAACGGAATCCACCCAAAAAGAAATATGTTCATTCAATGAGGACTGATTTACTGTCAATATCACCGCAAATGTAATGTCTAAGAAACTAGCTAAAATCCGAAACGATTGCAGTTTGCCATGTATGTATAAACATTGCTAAGGAGCTTACAGCTACGTTCCCGAAATCCGTTGCAAGGAATACCACAGCACCACACAACATTAAGTGTCCTTTGTTTTAGAACTTAGGATTGGACGCAGCTAGGTGTGAACAAACATTCGTGAAGGAAACCACTCAAGATCTGAATGCACTGAACCTGCTTATAGTCTCAAGATCGTGTTCTAAGCAAAACGGTGCATTAAATGTCTATGATATCTATCTGAAAGGCTGTAGTGCATTCTGTATTATCTGTGTACGGAGCAAGTTGCAATAGTTGCATGTATGTTTTACTAAACACTACGTTCTTAACTGATCCAATATTCTAGCTGCACGTTCGATCTATCAGGTAAAGCTACAATTTCGGCGTTAGGTACGTGGGTGGGTGACCATCTTCAGATACCAAGGGGGTCTTGGTATGTGAAGATAGTCACCCGTTCCTCGGAAAACACGTTAAGCCGTTGATCCCAGCTGTCATTCGCAAGAACTTTGGCAGTCGTTAAAGCGTCATCAGAAACCCGACAGTCTAACAAAATATTCTTTTGAAAAGGTATCGTCCCTAAAAAAACCCAGTGGCTGTGGAAGTCAGAAAAACAGTCACTCAATGCCAAATACTGTTATTCAGTTGCTTCCGGTTATGTTGGCAGTTGACACCAACATAGTTGGCTTGGCAGATTGATTCAGCTTCAATACTGTCCTGGTAATGATCACTGAGCGATTAGGCTGCCTCTACATACGACAATGCTGTAACAGCTATGTATGTATACCCAGAGTTCTTAATTGAATCATTTTATTTTAATTTCAATTCTTTGACCTTTATAAGTTGTAGCTACTCATTCGTTTATTTTCATTGATCTTTCTTCGATTTTGTTGCAGTATTTTGAAATTCATTTAATTTATTGTAATATGAGTTCTGCCTGAATAAATATTTTTTATTATTTTTATAAATTTTTCGGTTTAAAGACATTTATTTCTCAAAAAACAAGAACATTACAGTTCACTTAAAATATTGAGAAATGTAAATAAAACTAAAAGTAAGTGTGTTTCTCTGTGCTCACAGTAAAATAATTAGGCAACAAAGGTGACAATTGATATTGTTAGTGTTGTTTTCTAACATATTCTTCTAGGGCTTTTTTAAATTTAAATATGGGTTCGCTATTGGTTATATCGTCAGGTAGTGCATTATACAGTTTTGCTCCCTCGTACAGTATATTTTACCTTCCATAGTTAGTTCTGGGTTGTCTTAATTCTAGTTTGTCTCGTCGTCTTGCGTTGTATGTGTATGTTTTCTTTTTAAAGTTTAATTGTGAATGTGTACCTTGTGTTATGATTTTATGTATTAGAGTGCATGTTTTTAGTATGTATAATTGGCTAATTTTAAGTATTTTTGTATCATTATAAATTTTGGTTGTTGGTGTTAAGTAGTCATAGTTATAAAGAGTTTTTATTGCTTTATTTTGCAGAACTTGTATTTCTTGGAGGTTTGATTTTGCTGCAGTTCCCCATATCTCAACAAGGTATTCAATATGGGGTCTAACGAGAGAGTTGTAAATCATTGCGCGAACTTTTTTAGGGATGCAACTAGACATTCGGCGTATCGCTCCTATGAGAGGAGATATTTTAGACTTAATATAATCAATATGGGGTCTCCAAGTTAATTTTGTATCTAAAATTTGACCTAAATATCGTTCGCTGTTTGATCTTGTTATTTTTTCGTTGTGTATTGTTAGTTGGATTTGACTGAGAATTTTCTTGTTTTTTGCAGCAAAAACCATGTATGCGGTTTTTTTTTGTGTTAATAGTTAGTAAATTTGACAGGAACCATTTATTTAAAATATTCAAATCACTTTGAGCTTCCTTTACCATATCAGTTAAGTTGTGGCCAAAGTAAAATAAACACGTGTTATCTGCGTAGAGTGTGATATAAATTTTTAACAAGAGCTATGAAACAACACAACGTCACGCCTTTAATTCCCAAAGGGTTAGGCAGAGGTGTACGTATAGAACACCCACATTTTGTCAGTTATGTTTAGTCTCATGTAAAAGGGGCGACAACTGAACTCAAAACCAGACCCCGAGTGGCTACTGAGAAATTCCTAATGAAAAATCCCAATAACGCTTTGCCCGGGATTCGGACCTCACACTCAGCATTTGCAATTGCGATCACTTGACCACGCACACGATTGGGGGGTTTGCACAAGGAATCACCATGCTTGGCAGGCGGGTTGGCTATTTTTATTTTATATTATTTTATTTTATTAATTTTAGGAAAGCTTACAGCTAGTAAATTACAGTGTCTAGTACAACGTGTAAACGATGGCCAATTACAAGCTTCCACTAACGATCAATGTGAGTAATATTTAAAAAATACGTTAAAACAGCGTCATAAGAAATATGCTAATGAGTTATATCACGCTCAAGAATACAAAATAAAGAGTAAAAACAAAAACAAGATTATACATCGAAAAAACAACTATTCAAAACCTTCTTCAATTCCTTAATACTATTAGTAAATAAATCCAACTCAACATCCTGACACACCATATTAAATGTACGACAAGCTCTTATTATATACGAGTTTTGTCTGTAAATAGTTCTGACTTGAGGCACATGGAGAAGACGTGGTTTCCGAAAAAGTGCACCCGGTACGCGAAGTCCGATCTTGTTCACCAGTTCAGGGACGTCAGTAGACCCGTTCATAACACTAAAGAAGAAAGCGAGATCTGCTATTTTCCTGCGCTCGTGTAGAGGCAGAATATGATTTTTTTTACACCGACTTGTATAGTTCGGGAGATAGGTATTTGAGCAATATTGAGTGTACCTCAAAAAACGCCTTTGTATACCTTCAAGCCGATTAATGTAAACATCATAATTTGGATTCCAAACCTGAGAAGCATATTCGAGATGGCTACGGACAAACGAACAATAAAGAATTTTCATTGTTTTCTATTGCAGAATGGTGGTCAAATGCATAGAGAACGCTCAATAAAAAAGCGGCCAAGTGCAAGTCGGAGTCGTGCACGAAGGGTTCCGTACCATTATCGGAAAAAAACATATTTGTTTTATGGGTTTTATTTTAATTTAATTATTTACTTTTAAAGTGAATATATAACTAAATATTCTGTGAACATTTCAAGCGTCAATCTGTTGCCGTTATCAAAATAGAGCAAAAACGAGCAAAACAAAACACGTCTGTTTAATGGGACCCCCCTTAAATATTTATTTTAGTCTGCTTTTTAGGGTTCCGTTGTCAAATGGCAAAAAACGGAACCCTTATAGATTCGTCATGTCTGTCTGTCCGTCTGTCTGTCTGTCTGTCTGTCTGTCTGTCTGTCCGTCCGTATGTCACAGCCACTTTTCTCCGAAACTATAAGAGCTATGCTGTTGAAACTTGGTAAGTAGATGTATTCTGTGAACCGCATTAAGATTTTTACACTAAAATAGAAAAAAAAACAATAAATTTTGGGGTTATACATAGAACTGAAACTCAAAAATGTTTTTTTCATCAAACCCATACGTGTGGGGTATCTATGAATAGGTCTTCAAAAATGGTAATGAGGTTCCTAATATCATTTTATTCTAAACTGAATAGTTTGCGCGAGAGACACTTCCAAAGTGGTAAAACGTGTGTCCCCCCCCCCCCCGTAACTTCTAAAATAAGAGAATGATAAAACTAAAAAAAATATATGATGTATATTACCATGTAAACTACCACGGAAAATTGGTTTGAACGAGATCGAGTGAGTAGTTTTTTTTTTTAAAACGTCATAAATCGTAAACCACAATTTACCTTACATTCAATCAATTGAAATATAAAATTTTTAAAAAAAAGTTTGTACGGAACCCTCGGTGCGCGAGTCCGACTCGCACTTGGCCGGTTTTTTAATATTTGTTGTTATAGCGGCTACAGAATTACATCATCTATGAAAATTTCGATTCTCTAACTATCACGATTCATGAGATACAGCCTGGTGACAGACAGACGGACGGACGGACGGACAACGGAGTAGCAATAGGGTTTCCGTTTTACCCTTTGAATACGGAACCCTAAACATTAAGCCACTTGTAAAAGGTTAGTAGGTATAGTTGGATATTTACTTATACTAGTGATCGCCCATTGGTCGAAATTCGACTGTACTTCATTAGAATAGAAATACATATATAATTAAATGGAAAAATATATACAATAATAAATATAAAAAAATAATATGGTTATATTTGTCATTCAGTAACAGACAGACTATAGACAAATAATATTAAGATAAAATTCTCGATATGATCATAGATTTTAAAAATGAAATAGGATAGAATGATATTATTTATCTATAAAATTAATATTACCTATGGTTATACTTGACATTCAGTAAGAATATAGACACAAAATATTAAAGACAGATGTTCTCGATTGGACCACAGTTTTGGACCATAAACAAAAGAATATCTATGCATGTGTGTATTAAATACACGGTAATGAATAGTAATTTGTGTAACGTGTTATTTATTGAAAATAATATATCTTTACGCATAATTAAAACAAATTATTAGCATTCGTCACTTCTTCTCTGTATAAACTATAAGTGTGCGAATTTTCATACTCCTCCGTCCGCCCAATTTTCGTAAGAAGGGATCCAAAGTTTTCGCTTCACGTATTAATATATAGATTCTATGGTTAGACATTTGGGAATGAACGAACGTATTCTAGTAATTTGCTAAAAAAATGTTTTCAGAACCATTAGCCTGTACTAACTTGATTATAATGCTAACTTATATAGTTTTTCTATCGAAAAAATCGTTTTAAATTTCCCCTGAGAGCTGTGTTCCACTAAAATCGTCTCTCCATATTTCCAGTATGGTAACAAGAAAATCAAGAGATTTCTACATTTCAAGAGTTATAAAGAATATGTGAAATATTACAAAGGAAGATATGAATCTTTTGAATTGCCATCAAAGGTATAAGGAACGCAAGGAAGCGAAAAACTGCTAAACTTTCTTCGAATATATAGCTCTTAAAATATGGCAAACTAAGCTGAGTCTATTACACAATAAAACTATGAAAGTACAAATTTCCATTCCTACCTAAAACTAAAACCTACTCATAATAGGGAATATGCATGTAATTCAAAACTCTTTAACTAAGTTTTTTCTCTATAAAATTATGAAGTATTTTCATTAAAAAAATATACATCGTAGTCAAGAAACAAATTACTATTTTTCACATTTCTTAATACATTACGTAGGTATTGTACAATTTATTATTTAACTAGCTTTTGCCCGCGGCTTCGCCCGCGTGGATGTCGGAAATTATCGCAAGAGGACGTATTACCGCGGTAAGAATATATTAATCCATGTTATACATACATAAAATTACGCCTTTTTCCCACGGGGGTTGGCAGAAACTACGGAACGCCACCTGCTACGGTCCTTGATCGTTGATTATTTACCAGACACCAAATTAAATATAGTTATAAGAATAGTACTTTGGCCAGTGGCTGCGCCCGTATAGCTGTCGGAAAATATCAACCGGGAACCTACTACCGGGATCAAGTACCAAAAATCCAAATCCATCCAAAAACCTAAACATCTAAGCCATATTTCGCGGTCTTTTACTAGGAATAATACAATTAGGTTTATTTTGAGTACTTCGAACACACATGATTTTTGCATTTACTATGAAGCCAAAGTAATATGAATTACAATATTCCAATCCTTCTAATCCTGCCGGCCGGACGCGGGAAGGCCCGCTAGCCGCTCTGCGGCTATTTTATTATAACTTCTGATATCTTCTAAAATATTCATTTTAATGATATGCTGTAAAGGGCAATTTTGATCTACATGAAATGTACAATTTATTTAAGGTACTTAATTGCATAAGGATTAATGCTGTATTGCTTAAAATCGCATTCATAAATAAGCCATTATTTCTCGTAAAAAGTAAAGGATAAAAATGGTTATTATGGGTTATCCCTAAGAGTTAGACGTATACCATTGCAGATTTTTTTGTAGAACTTTTTAAGGTGTACAATACTGTAGTACATTATTTTGAGCTATTTCGTAGGGTTCAGCCAGCGTTCGCAATGTAAGCGCAAAAAAATGTGTTTATTTATGACATCACATTAGAAACCTCTAAAATTATCAACGTTTCTTTACTATATTATGCATGTTATATACATGTAAACCTTCCTCTTGAATTACTCTATCTATTAAAAAAACCTGTATCAAAATCCGTTGCGTAGTTTTAAAGATATAAGCATACTTAAGGACAGACAGACAGCGAAGTGACTTTATTTTATAATATGTAAAGATAAAGATGTAGCGTTTTTCGGGTGGAACGCGGCGTCTTCGAAAATGCCGGAAGTGGCCTCAAAGGGCATGTGAGTAAGTATATTTTTTTAGCAAACTGCTTCAATTCTCACTAAGGTAAGTTAGATAATGATATTGCTGCTTGAATAAAGCACAAAAACAATTTAATTTACGTGATTTCAAATTGACAGCGATGTAAGTGAAGCAATGACATCATAATGTGACGGCGATAATAATTCACCTTTGAACGTATTTTTTAGCAACAAGCCGTAGCCGCCATGCATTGATTTATAGGGAACAAAATTACGTACTCACTTCCATTTTTTTTTTTCAGAAAGTGTAAATAACAGGAATATTTAATTTTAACCTATACTTTATTCAAAAGCAATTAAAAAGAGAGTACGCAAAAATGTTAAATATTCCATTACTATTCCACAACAAACTTAACAATACAAACATTGCCAATTTACTCAAACAAAAAGTGAGAATTTAAATGTTTTCCACTAAATTACTCCTGAAAATATTGTAGGACTCAGTACTTGAATTAATTGCAATGTTTATTTGTTGGCGAACCAACTGCGTAAAAACACGTATAAATCCATGTACGAAAAAGTTTGGAAGCCAATTTATTTTACGCATTTTGTACTTGTAAAAGTTTAAACGATTGGTACACTAGAGGGTAACTCAAGCATACGTGATTTTATGTGAGAAAAACAATACCAATACCAACATTGCAAACAAAATATATTGTCAGGTAATGTTGCTGATTGACCAACTCATTAAAACGGAGGCCACCCAAAAAGAAATATGTTCATTCAATGAGGACTGATTTACTGTCAATATCACCGCAAATGTAATGTCTAAGAAACTAGCTAAAATCGGAAACGATTGCAGTTTGCCATGTATGTATAAACATTGCTAAGGAGCTTACAGCTACGTTACCGAAATCCGTTGCAAGGAATACCACAACACCACACAACATTAAGTGTCCTTTGTCTTAGAACTTAGGATTGGACGCAGCGAGGCGTGAACAAACATTCGTGAAGGAAATCACTCAAGATCTGAATGCACTGAACCTGCTTATAGTCTCAGGAACGTGTACTAAGCAAAACGGCGCATTAAATGTCTGTGATATCTATCTGAAATGCTGTAGTGTATTCTGTATTATCTGTGTATGGAGCAAGTTGCTATAGTTGCATGTATGTTTTACTAAACACTACGTTCTTAACTGATCCAATATTCTAGCTGCACGTTCGATCTATCAGGTAAAGCTACAATTTCGGCGATAGGCATGTGGGTGGGTGACCATCTTCACATACCAAGGAGGTCTTGGTATGTGAAGATAGTCACCCGTTCGGAAAACACGTTAAGCCGTTGATCCCAGCTGTCATTCGCAGGATCTTTGGCAGTCGTTAAAGCGTCATCAGAAACCCGACAATCTAACAAAATATTCTTATGAAAAGGTATCGTCCCTAAAAAAACCCAGTGGCTGTGGAAGTCAGAAAAGCAGTCACTCAATGCCAAATACTGTTATTCATTTGCATCCGGTTATGTTGGAAGTTGACACCAACATAGTTGGCTTGGCAGATTGATTCAGCTTCAATACTGTCTTGGTAATGATCAGTGAGCGATTAGGCTGCCTCTACATACGACAATGCTGTAACAGCTATGTATGTATACCCAGAGTTCTTAATTGAATCATTTTATTTTAATTTCAATTCTTTGACCTTTATAAGTTGTAGCTACTCATTCGTTTATTTTCATTGATCTTTCTTCGATTCTGTTGCAGTATTTTGAAATTCATTTAATTTAATGTAATATGAGTTCTGCCTGACTAAAGGTTTTTTATTATTTTTATAAATTTTTAACAGGAGCTATGAAACAACACAACGTCACGCCTTTAATTCCCAAAAGGTTAGGCAGAGGTGTACGTATAGAACACCCACATTTTGTAAGTTATGTTTAGTCTCATGTAATAGGGGCGACAATTGAACTCAAAACCAGACCCCAAGTGGCTACTGAGAAATTTCTAATGAAAAATCCCAATAACGCTTTGCCCGGGATTCGGACCTCACACTCAGCATTAGTAATTGCGATCACTTGACCACGCACACGATTGGGGGGTTTGCACAAGGAATCACCATGCTTCGCAGGCGGGTTGGCGATTGCAGAATGGTGGTCAAATGCATGGAGAACGCTGTTGCCTACTCTCTAATGGAATTACTAGATTATAGGCAGCAGCGGTCTTCTTCTCAGTCCTCTATCTTAGTCACCTTTTACTACACCCACGGAAAGAAATGGGATGGTGCTAATCTTTATATCCGGCTCCACACGAAGTAGTGACCTATTTTTAGTGATTAATTTCCTTCAAGTGACACAAATCAAAATATGTCTTCTATCATTTAAAATAAAGAACTTTGTTCCATGTAGCACCTCCTTTGCTGAAACATCAAAACGGTGCTAACTAGATAACATTTTCGCGAGTTGGCGTTTATTTCCACTTGTTATCAGAGAGGGCTCGTTAAAAACTTTGCCTCCACGCGTCGCGAGTTACGTCGTTATCTCGTGCTCCGAGTAGCATTAAACTATCGTAAAAATACCCTACGGTTTATGCTTTCCTGGTACATTGTAGGCTAGGTTGAAGTTCAAATTACTCTGCACAAAATTCCCTGTACTGTATGTGGTGTCAAAACTCAGTTCACATTTTATCCAGCCCTAATTGTGTAATATATTAAAACTCACAATGTGAGAATCCAATCCGTTTTGGAGGATATGTCTAATCTATGGCCTCGTGATTTTACTTAATTTTCATGATCAACATTTTTTTTTGACAGTTCTGCCATGTTCATTGCGTTATTTACATAATAACGCAATGAACATGGCAGAACTGTCAAAAAAAAATGCAATCAATTATCATGATAGCAAGTAAGTCATAATATTCTACATATAGTTTTTTTTAGGTTGATTACATCGCACCACAATGGTTTAACTCTTCATATGCCGTAAACGTGGATCCACGCGAGAAACAGTGGTTTTTAAATTGTGTCTGTAATTACGGCATTCAATGGTTTAATAATAAATCATTCCGGGCATAACAAAAATAAGGTTTACGATGGCAAGAATGTTTCTTGAGTGCATTGATATTGTAATACTTTATTAAACTGTGCTGTTACTGAATTACAGTCACACAAGTTCATTATCCTATATTCTAATAATAATAATATCTTAGGACAACCAACACACCGTTATCTGATAAATGATAAATGATTTTATTTCTGTAAGTAGGTTTGTACAAACACTTTTACATGTCAATGATATTTTTTTTTAAACTAGATGAGTTCGGCGTTTCCCAACTGACTACTCTGAGAAGAAAGGCCGAAACAAACTCAGAGGTAACAGTCTCTTTTAAAGTCCAGACATAATCTTGTTCACATCATGTGAAGATCATGTAGATTGGTGACTGAAATAGGCTTTTGAAGAAAGAACCACACAGATTGAGTGGACCTGTCCAGTCAGTGCAAGCATTTGTCACTAATCGTTTAGCTCAACTCGAAACATAAGGAGCCCAACGCTTTGACGAACAGTACCAAAGAAAGGACATTTGGGTAGGCCACATAAATTACTCAAACTGCCAGATCATGATTACTGAGAAAGAAAGAAAACAAAATTAAAAAAAGACCCACATAGTCTTCACATTCACAATAATTAAAACAATACGATACTTTACAAAGTAAATATTCATGTCATTGTATATATAAAAATTATCAATATCAGTGTGTATATAAAAAAAAAGAAACAGATATAATTTTGTTGGTCAGATCATTTGATGACCATGTAGATCGGTGTCTGAAATGGTCTTTTGATGAAAGTACCACACAGACATTGAGTGGACCTGTCCAGTCAGTGCACGCATTTGTCGATAATTGTACAACTCAACTCGGAACTTAAGGAGCTCAACGATTCGATGAACAGTACCAAAGAAAGGACATTTGGGTAGGCCGCACAAACTACTCAATATCTGATCCCAAACTAGGTAGAGCCTGTACTGTGGTAACTAGACAACTGATAAATATACTTATACATATGTATTTCTAAATACATACATATTAATGATGAATTACACCCAGACATAGAACAAATGATTGTGCCCATCTTGCAAAGATTTCTAATAAAGTTTTTTTTTAAAGATTTTTTTATTCTAGTATGTTTGAACGCACTAATGTCTTCTCTGGAACTACCTTTAGGTCCTATATTTTTTTATTCATTTGATAGCCAAATATTTTAGGAAATTAATATCTTGAGTCGTGGAACTCAGAAGCCGAGCTTAACCTCCTAAAAATAGAAATCTAACCCTTTTTGTCGTTTTACCACCACATTTCTTATGCCTACCACGAAAACATTTCTTGCGCGAATAATTCGCTCCGTGATGAATTTATAAGGGTGAATTTGGAGTAATAAAATTTTCTAGTTAGCGAAGTGTGCTTGACACGGGGTACACTCCGAATTCGGTCGCTCTAACAAGTTTAAACTCAATTTCCGCGCCAAAAACAAGTCATAAATCATAATGTTTACCATTTGTTTGGACTTACAAAATGGGTATTTGGATCAACATAAGTTTAATCAATGCTGAAAACTTGTAAGCTTGACACGATTTATTTTGTGTTCGTTAATTTTTGTAGCTTCGGTGCTAACAAGTACTTCTTCCTCGACGATAACTCTTTCTAACCGAAAAATTGTCTAAGGGACTCTATAATCACATTCTCACTTGATCATTATTTCATATTTTTGTACAGATGCCAGCATAAAAAGCTACTACAATGTGTCAAATTTATTTAATATTTTTCAACTTTATCGCTATAATATAAGGTTCCAGATTGATTGGGCAAATTTGACAGTTAAGGGTAGTTTGATATGTTGGCGTCTGTACCTTTCGACACTTTTCAAAAAAGATACAATTAATTTATACCCATACGTGGTTTTTCAATACTCAATATCTTTATTGCTTTACCACAATGTGAACTTAGATGGTAATTACATAATTTTAAATCATTATGGACCCTGTAGGGCACAGCAAAAGGATAGGAGAGAGGAAGCTCTGTGCTCTGTTCAAAAAATAAAATGTGTAAAAAATAAACACTACAAAACAGCCAATTAGGAAAATTTGAAAATCGAACGATACTTCTAGCTCATTCAATTAAATTAACGTAGCAAAAGTTATGTTTTCCTTTCAACTTTATGGTACAAAGTTCTCACAAATCAGTGTAGAGTATGAATATTCCAGAAAATTCGGAAAATTCAGAAATTATTCGGTCCTGTCGGTTTACTCTAATTAATCGTTGCCCTATTTTCAACTTCGTTCGTCCAGCGATTGTTCGTTTCGTGAGTGATGACCATAATTTGTCATTGTTTGGGACATTTATTTTATTTTCGCGGTGTTTTATCTTATAGAATATAGAGTGGATTAAAGTCGGTGTATAAATATTAATATACGTAAGTACTCTTTGAAAATATTATACTTGTAACAGATGAAAAATACAAATTCCAGTAGATTTTCCTTAGTTAGGTAACAGCTTGACTATAGGGGCTTGTGGCTAAGTAATAACAGTCGCACGGGTCGATCGATCAGGTTAAGCTACGCTTGCCGCAGTTAGTCCATGGATGGGTGACCACTATACATCATCATCATCATCCGTGCTTCGGAAAGCACGTTAAAGCGTTTGAATTCTTCAGAAGACCGAAAGTCTAACCAGTCTTACTGAATTTTGGGAAGCTGCATCCAGTCAAACTGACAGATGACCTCAACATTTTTGGGATAAGGCTAGACTGATGAGTAGGATCAGCTTGACATGGTAACTTGGGATAATTTTAGGATTAAGTAGACATGAAGTAATGAAACATCGATTTAGTCTACTTATCTTTACATTTTTCTACTTCAAAGTAAGAAATAATTCATTCGTTTTAATTCAGTAATGTCTATGGATTAAAGAACCAAGGAGACAAAAGCAATTTTCTTTTTGTTTTTCCACTCAAAAATAATTGTTTCAAAAGATTTATATGATGAAGTTCAAAGTCTTGTCATTTGTACATGCAAATGAATAATGTATAAGTTAACAAAGTAGACAGTTGCCTACTTACTTTTAGTGGAAAATATTGTGCGTATCAAGATATTTCACATTTATTTTAGCTAAAACAAGGCTAGACCTGGGATCTTCATTAAATATGACTCAGGCCCTACGTCATGAATAATAGGTTGAACATTTTAAGGTCTACGTGTTTTTGAGTAACGACTTAACATTATTTTACATGACACCTTTTAGCTTGTGATGGGACTGAAATGTTTTAAAATTAAGTCGAATTATTTATGGAGTCAAAGTTCTACCTACACACGAAGTCAGTTCTGTTTGACACACAAAGTTATGTCTGACTAAACTTTCAAAGCAAAACACGTACGCACGGCCACACATCAAGTTATACATTTCCAGTATAAGCTGACATCTCATTGTACGAAAAGCCTATATTATGTGAGGTTAGTTAAAACTGGAAAGTATTGCTTGACCTGTAGCCGCTTGTACTATCGGCAAAACTTAAGCATGCTCACTTAAGAAAATAGTCCTGCGGAAGCGCAGATAGTGACAAACCACGCCCCTTCCTTGCTCCACCCAATTAGAGACAATACATATTTGTGTGAGTGCAGTAAGTGCGTTCGGCAAAAAATATCAACAATTTGCATCTCGCTAATTGTTCACGCTTCCTGTTTTCATCACAATTTTATTTTACGACCTGTTTTTTTTATCGGACTGATTGCCTGCCCATCTGTGACCTTTGCTTTGTATACCGGACTGTGATTGTGGAACTCTTTTTGTCCCTTGCTCGTATCTTGGACTGTGTATCGTGATTAAATCGTAGGTTACAAACAAATTTTCAATTATTCATATTATATTTGAACGCGTAAAAAAACCTACATGCATTTTTTATATTTCGTACTAGCTCCTGCCAGCGGCTTCGCCCGCGTGGAGGTCGGAAAATATACCGCGAGAACGTACTACTGGGATAAATAGTAGCCTATGTCCTTTCTCAGGCTCTAAACTATCTGTGTACCAAATTTCATTTAAATCGGTTAGTAGTTTTAGCAGGAAAGCGAGACAGACAGACAGAGTTACTTTTGCATTTATAATATCAGTGTGGATATTTGTTGTTGTTATTAAAAATTTTATTCTAACGAAAGCGTGTATTATTGAGTTTCTGTGTAAAAGAAATACACAAATATATTAATGACTAGCTTCTGCCCGCAACTTCTTTGGCGTTAAACTTGTTCCCCCGACCCTTCTCGTCGCGACGCCTACCCGTGCGATTTTCCCCATTTCATCAAATCTCTACCTCGAGTCTCTAAGTACTCGTAGTATAAGCAGTCGTTGTTTCTGCCTGTCTGTCTGATTCTCCGCTATTTTTTTTTTTCTAAACAATGCAACGGATTTTGATATGGGTTCACACTCTCATTTAGAGAAATTTTTTTTGGAAGGTTTTTATGCTTGCAAACATTCATTTGACGTTGTCTGTCAACGTCAAACATGCGAATTTGCTCCTTCTTGCCTACAGCCTTGACGAGATCCCGCCTCTTTTCGGACCACTTGTGGTTAAACCCCAATTTCTCGATATTTTACTATGAACCCCATACAAGATTGTGACTGTTTCGTAATGTTTACAAGTTTTACTATTCGGTGAATGACACTTATGTAATTTGATTCAGAATAAAACGAGTATCATTCAAATTAAAAACAAGTTTTATTATTTTCGTCCCATTTTTATCATTATAAGTCCCAGAAATTTTTGTGAAAGACATATTTTAATATAAAAATCATTTAATTTTAATCACTATTACACCATAACAACGATTACATAATAAACACAGTACACTAAGCAGTCAAAGCATAAACAAAAGACGATAATCTTATCGCGTCTCAAGTGGCCGTTTAGAATGTTTATACAACGTCAACATTCATTCACCTTTGTTTTTTGTGGTCATAAATATGTAACAGTTTGATAAATGTGTCTTCATTTAGTTACTTCAAGAGTGACGCTACCCTAAGAAATATTTACAAGTGTTCAAAATGAACAGAAGTCGTAAATATTTCCTGTTAAAAAGATACGTAAAAACAGTAGTTTACAACAAGAAAAGAACAGTGCTTTACAAAAAACGGGTTTAACTTATGAAGTGCACAATTGATTGCAAATGTGAAAACTGTTCCAATAACTTAATTAAATTACCTCTCAATTACACATTATACCATAGCTTTAATCGTTTCTAACAATTAAAGCTAAAAGAAAGGAAATCGGGCGATGACGTCATCGACTTTGGAATGGCGGCCGTGTTAAATAAAAATATAGGAATGAAATTTTAAAATTACAATATTTCGTTGCTATAATTGAATTTCTTGCACAACATCGTATATTTATGAATAGTTAATGAAATTATCCTAACGTTTTAATAGTATTTCAGCCATTTACGACAAAATATGTATACGAAAAGCCGTCACAAAGAATTTATTCGCCGGCCATTTTTTCACTTCGACAACTTATTTTCGCAAAATATATGCGTAAATGTAATAAACTTCATATAACTAATAATTAAATAGAAAGATTATACACTTTAGTTACATATTCATGCTTATAAAACCCATATTCACCAGTCAATCACAGTTTTTTTTTATTGTTTCGTTGAGAGCGTCGGCCCGCGAGTGTGCCATCTTTTATAGTGTGTTTTGCGTCCAACACAGCGCCTCAAAAGTGCCATAATGTTAGTAGCAGTGAATGACATATATAAAGCTTTGTCTTCCCTGTTCATTTTAACATAAGAACGAAAGAGATAGGATACGTAGTTTCATAGATAATCGCAAAACAGTGTGACCACGATCCATCCTCGGTACTACGTAGGGGAGCAATCTAATTGAAATTTTCATCCTCGGTAGTACGGAGGCTACCACTAAAAGTGTTATTATAGAGCAAAGCCGAGAATTTTAGACATTTGTAAGACCCGCGTGAAGTCGAGGTAGATTGCTAATTAATGATAAATATTAATAAAATACATAACTTAGAATTTTGCAAAAATAAAATAGCAAATTACGTATATATACAAAATATTAATTTAAAAAGAGGTTTGATGTTTCCTTTTTTTTTAATATCTGCGCGTTCAGACATTGTTTGGAGATTTTATGACCCGATAACAAATCTTTCAACACCTAAACAATGGCCTTTCATTTTAAGTCATCACTGCATTTTGAAATTGAGTTACCGCACTTAAGTCGTAAACAATAATGCACAAATTTGCTTGGGAGAGTTTTACACAATGTTGGAATTTACTACAATGCCATTGCTAAATATCTGTTTGTGGTGTACTACCCATATAAAATACAGATAAAAATGTTAATAACTAAAATAGATATGTAAAAAGTTAGGGTTTATTTGTCAATAACTTAATCCTTTTGCACACTGCTACTAATGTATTGTTTAATTCCTATATTATGTGGCAATGCGATGCTAACTGGGAATTTGAAAAAAAAAAATATACTGATTTTTTTATGTATTTAAAAACTTTATTTTTAATAATATTGATATTTAATGCAAAAAACTTAAAAAAATCAATTTATTACAAACAATTAAAAATTGTTACAATTTCAAAAATATCACGTAACTATGAACGCGCTACACACAATAGTTGTGACGACATAATGTTTAGTTACTTCATCGGGCAGCTAAACATTATGACGTCACACGCGCTCGTGTTTATTCGGGTGTTTTCGGTAAGTACTGGATTCCAATGTAAATTTTATTTTGAAATAACTTTTGAACTATTGCCAATATAAAAAATTAAAAAATAGTTTTGCTATAAAATTTATATATTATCTTTCCTTTTGTCACAAAAAAAATGATTAAAAACCTAATTGTTACTTTTTTAGGGTTCCGTACCTTGTAAGCAAAAACGGAACCCTTATAGGATCACTTTGTTGCAGGGCTTGAAAACGCTACCAATTCACATGAAAAATAACGTTAAATAACGGTATTTCCATAGAGATACTTGCATATCGGTATGATTTGGTAGCGTTAATTAGGTAGCATAACATTATAAGAACGTTAAAAATTGCGTTAAAAATTAACGGTATTTTTAATGTTATTGTGAAAATAGCGGTAACAAGTAAACGGTATATTTTGGTTATTTTATGCGACGTTGCCGTTTTCTCCAAGGCCGCGCAGGCGCGGCACGGCGGGTGGCGGCCGGCGGCGCGCGTTCCTGTGACGCGCTGTTTCCATTTCGTTTGTCGTCGTCTCAACTCTCACGGCCGTCGGACGCGCGTACAGAACACGTTCAGCGCTCGCGAATTATTACTTCCATTTAGATTAGCTACTACAGCTGATTTAATTTTTGTGTTTTGAGTAACGATAACGAAAAGTTCAACATGGGGCGTGAGAAAAAAAATGTCGTCTATAGATATTTTGAAATAAATGATGACAACACCTCAACTTGTTTAGTGCCAGAGTGTAGAAAAAAATTAAAGGTAAGTTTTAAAATACTTAATTGTTATCTGTAGGTACTTATGTAGCTCAGTGCCGATTTTCTACCTATATGGTCGACTGCATGGCGATTATAACCATCTTATGTACCTACCTATATCTTGACCTCTTATTTTTATAAAACATCCCGCACTAAATCAGTTAAAGGTCCAAATGTGGTCGACTGTAATTAGATATAAATATGTAATAAAAAATTTCGTTTGAAGAATGAGATATTTTTATATTTCTATCTTCTTTTAAAACTTATTGTAATAAAATGATGTTATTTCACAGTCAACCACTTCAATTGGTGCGACTGTCGCCGTCGGTCGGCTACCTACTAAGTATACCTACCTAAACTACATCTTAGGGCCAAAACACATTTACACACATTAAGACGTCCTTCGTTATAATTCTAAGATGACCAACGTCATCATTACCGTCGGCATTACCAATGACGTAAACAATGTAGAAGACAGCGGCACGTCCCCCATAGCTGATTTTTTATTGTGATAAAAATAAAACTGATGAGCATACAAAAAAGTTTCTTTAGGAAAGTTGTTTGTAATCATGAGTACAATCACCTGTGAAGGACACTTAAATATTGTTCACTAATTACCAGTCACCATATATGTATACAGTCCGTCGGTTTAGGTAGTTAACTAAATGTAAACAATCTTGGCATGTCTTTTAATCTAAAGGTGGGCTAAAAATTTTATCTAAAAGTTTTTACATTATAGTATTTAGCTAAATCGATGTTAGGTAATAAACTAGATCTTAAATAATCAATTAATGTCTTTTATACGACTTTCTTACAATAAAAAGACATACCAAGATTGTTTACGTTTAATTAACTACCTAAATCGACGGACTGTAGTTTTAAAGTAACATGTTAAAAAAATGAGATTCGCTTGGAACCCTTTGCATACGAATCCGTCTCGCACTTGGCTGGTTTTTATTTGAATTTCCCGTTACTGCTGGTGCTGGTGCTGTTTTAAACTGTATCACTAAAAGAACCCGAGACGACAAAAATGCTGTTTTCTCTGTGTTCTTAATTCTTTATTATTGCCAGTTTGTTTTGCATGTTTTTCTTTTCTATTGCAGACGCAGCTTGGCGCAAATTTGCTAAAACATTTAAAGCATGTGCATAAAGATATACATAAAGAAATCGTAGAAATTAATAATAGTCGTCAAGATCCCGATATCGCCACTAAGTCAACTACTGTATCTGACACTGTGAATCAGGGGGAATGCCGGTTATTAGATCAGCTGGTAACCTTAACCCCTTCCAAAGTTCGCGAAGGCTGGCGTCACAGTTGTACTCTCGTGAACTGCACTTCGGTATGACAGAAGAAACGGTTGTATGTGCTTGTCCCAATCCTTTTGTCTGCTTGCTACAACTTTTGCCAGATATCTTTCCAACGTCTGATTAAATCTCTCCACCATTCCGTCAGATTGTGGGTGGTATGAAGTGGTTCTGGGTTTGTGAGTACCCATAACCCGACATGTTTCCTGAAACACTTGAGACTCAAAATTTCTTCCTTGATCGCTGTGGATTTCCAAGGGTACCCCAAACCTCGAGCCCTTCGAGCACTAATTTATCAGCGACTGTTGAAGCTTCTTGATTAGGGATGGCGAAGACTTCCGGCCACTTGGTGAAGTAATCCATGACAACCATGAAATATTTATTTCCACTTTCACTTTCGGGGAATGGCCCAGCGACATCTAGTGCTATTCGTTCCCAGGGGGCGCCTACGTTGTACACTTTCAATGCACCCCTGCTGCGTGTGTGTGGTCCTTTTACCGCTGCACAACTGGTGCATCTGCGACACCAGTCCTCCACATCCTCTCGACAATGGATCCAGTAAAACCTTTCTCGGATCTTTAACCATTCATTTGGCGTTTATCTGTCAATGTCAAACATGCGACTCTGCTCCATCTTGCTTATAGCCATGACGAGATCCCGCCTCTTTTCGGACCACTTGTGGTTAAACCCCAATTTCTCGATATTTTACTATGAACCCCATACAAGATTGTGACTGTTTCGTAATGTTTACAAGTTTTACTATTCGGTGAATGACACTTATGTAATTTGATTCAGAATAAAACGAGTATCATTCAAATTAAAAACAAGTTTTATTATTTTCGTCCCATTTTTATCATTATAAGTCCCAGAATTTTTTGTGAAAGACATATTTTAATATAAAAATCATTTAATTTTAATCACTATTACACCATAACAACGATTACATAATAAAAACAGTACACTAAGCAGTCAAAGCATAAACAAAAGACGATTCTCTTATCGCGTCTCAAGTGGCCATTTAGAATGTTTATACAACGTCAACATTCATTCACCTTTGTTTTTTGTGGTCATAAATATGTCACAGTGTGTTCATTTAGTTAGTTCAAGAGTGACGCTACCCTAAGAAATATTTACAAGTGTTCAAAATGAGCAGAAGTCGTAAATATTTCCTGTTAAAAAGATAGGTAAAAAACAGTAGTTTACAACAAGAAAAGAATGTGCTTCACATAAAACGGGTTTAACTTATGAAGTGCACAATTGATTGCAAATGTGAAAATTGTTCCAATAACTTAATTAAATTACCTCTCAATTACACATTATACCATAGCTTTAATCGTTTCTAACAATTAAAGCTAAAAGAAAGGAAATCGGGCGATGACGTCATTGACTTTGGAATGGCGGCCGCGTTAAATAAAAATAGAGGATTGAAATTTTAAAATTGCAATATTTTGTTGCTATAATTGAATTTCTTGCACAACATCGTATATTTATGAATAGTTAATGAAATTGTCGTAACGTTTCAATAGTATTTCAGCCATTTACGACAAAATATGTATACGAAAAGCCGTCACAAAGAATTTCTACGCCGCCCATTTTTTCACTTCGACAACTTATTTTCGCAAAATATATGCGTAAATGTAATAAACTTCATATAACTAATAATTAAATAGAAAGTTCATACACTTTAGTTACGTATTCATGCTTATAAAACCCAAATTCACCAGTCAATCACAGTTTTTTTTATTGTTTCGTTGAGAGCGTCGGCCCGCGAGTGTGCCAACTTTTATAGTGTGTTTTGCGTCCAACACAGCGCCTCAAAAGTGCCATAATGTCAGTAGCAGTGAAGGACATATAGAAAGCTTTGTCTTCCCTGAACATCTAGCCAAGTTGATAATCTGCAATCGTTAACGGTAGTCGCTCAACGTTAAGTCACGTGGTTAGAACAAACGAACAGAAAATTCGTAGCCAAATTCACATCGTTCAAAATGATAGAATGATTTTTTATCGTTTCTCCAATGTTAAACGCTAAATCCTTTGTTATAATGTGTCGTTTCTATAAAGACATTGTAGAACGAGCGACCGACTCAGGCGCTTCAACATGGCTACCAACTTATCGTTTTCTACAATTGCTGACACTGAGGCGTTATCGATTGTAGAACGGTAAATGTTTGTGACTTGGCTAGGGGGGCTGTTCATTTTAACATAAGAACGAAAGAGATAGGCTACGTAGTTTCATAGATAATCGCAAAACAGTGTGACCACGATCCATCCTCGGTACTACGTAGGGGAGCAATCTAATTGAAATTTTCATCCTCGGTAGTACGGAGGCTACCAGTGAAAGGGTTAACAGAGTCCTTCTTACTCCCATATGACCACCTGAAGAACCATTGTGGTAGAGCCGTAGAACTTCTGGTACCTTTGTTTTTGGGACTACCATTTGCAGGTGACAGCTATTCCCTCGAGCATTTTCCCATTTTCGGCACAAGACACCATCCTGGTTCACCAAGCTCTCCCACTGTGCCCAATAACTTTTTGTGGTGGTACTCATCGCTGCAACATCACACCATTTGGGTTTGGGAGCATTAGCTTTAATCCACTCGAGAATTGGCCTAATATCTGTGTCACTCTGCTAGGCATGCCGTAGGGTTTCCTTCCACTCGTCACTAAGGTCCGTTCTTAACATCCTGACAGGTACTGTTTCCTTATCTTCTTGCCTGACACAATGCTTACAGTCTTCAGGACAAGGTCTTCTTGATAAAGCGTCCGCGTTACCGTGAGACTTCCTACTACGATGTTCAATTGCGAAGTCGTACTCTTGTAGCAGTTTAATCCATCTCGCCACTTGTCCTTCTGGATTCTTAAACTGCAACAACCACTTTAATGCAGCATGGTCAGTTCGCAGGTGGAATTTGCGTCCAAGCAAGTATTTGCTGAAATGCTGCAATGTCTTTACTACGGCAAGAAGTTCGCGTCTCGTGACACAATAATTTCTTTCTGGCTTTGATAAAGATTTGCTGAAGTAAGCTATCAGAACTTCATAATCTCCTTTCCGTTGAGATAACACACCGCCAATTCCAGTATTACTTGCGTCCGTGTCAACTATGAATTAAATTTTTGTGTCAGGGTAGCCTAAAATTGGGGTATTGCACAAACGTTCCTTTTAATCTCGAAATGCGATGTCACAGTTCTCATCCCAACAGAACGGTCTTTTCTCCTCAGTAAGCTTGTAAAGAGGTTTGGCAATGTCAGCAAAATTCTTGACAAACCGTCGATAGTACGAGCACAAACCCAAAAATGCCCTGACCTGCGTCTTGTCTTTCGGGACTGGCCATTCCTTGACGGCGACGATTTTCTCAGGATCTGTTTGTACTTCTTCCTTCGAAACCACGTGCCCCAAAAAGCTTACTTGCTGTCTGAAGAATGAGCACTTTTTTGGACTTAGCTTGAGATTGGCTCCTCGGATTTTTGATAGGACACGTTACAAATTCTGAAGGTGGTCTTCGAAACCGGGGTCGCGTGATTGTTCGAAAGAGATACCGTGACCCTGGCACATGGGCAACTGATGGAACACGGGTGGGTTTTAGTCAGTAAAAGTCTGACACGCCCTCCCGCTCTGCCCAGAGCGGGAGAAGTCATTTGATGATTTCTCATCCTGAAAAAAAAAAAAAGGTGGTCTTCGAATGTGCGGCCCACGATGATGATGTCATCTAAATAGACAAGGTAGGCGTCTCCAATTAGTCCCGTGAGAACGAGCTCCATTAGCCTTTCGAAAGTTGCAGGAGCATTGCACAATCCGAATGGCATGACGTTAAACTGCCATAGTCCCTTTCCCGTAGAAAATGCAGTTTTCTCCTTGTCTTTAGGGTCTATTTCCACTTGCCAGTAGCCACTTTTTAGATCTAACGTTGTAAACCACTTAATTCCTGACAGCGTGTCCAGTGTGTCGTCAATCCGGGGTAGTGGATAGCTGTCTTTCTTAGTAACGTCATTCAATCGACGATACTCTACACAAAAGCGCATACTGCCATCTTTCTTTTTCACCAGGACCACAGGACAACACCAAGGACTAGATGAAAGCTCTATAACTCCATCCTTTACCATTCCTTTAATCATGGTATCGACCTCCTTTTCTCTTGCCACTGGTAATCTTCTTGGTCATTGTCGTATTGGTAACTCATTTCTGGTATTAATTTTGTGTTGTACTAATTCATTATTCCCTATGTCAGCATCATTTCTGGAGAATAAGTCTGCTTACTGAAGTAGCATCTTCCTAGCCTTCTCTCTTTCTTCTTCGGATAAATCTTTATGACAGTCTTCTAAAAGATTTAACACGTTAAATCTTGCAGTTTGGGTATTATTTTAAGAAGGCTGATATTGACATTCACGCATCCAAGCTACTTCCCCACAGGAACCCATCAACGTACCCTTCTTGATTACTTGCTCCTTTTCACTTGGGTTCAGTATGCGTACGGCTGCAACGTCGATTGCCTTTACCAAGATCCGCGCAATTTTCCATGGAAGGTTTTCATCCAATCCTTCAATGAGAATACATCGGTTTTTCTGCCCAGAATTATGTGGAAGACTAACTGGAAGTATTGTTTCTGATCGGGGAGGAAGAACAATTTTATTCAAGCAGTACACTTTCCCTGATGGTGCACCTTCCATGAAGACTTCTTCTGACCCACATTTGAGGACTCCTTGATTAACGTCAATCTCACAACAGTGCTGTCGCATGAAGTCCAAACCTAGGATGCAGTCGTCTACTATGTCGGCCATGATGACTTTATGTCGGTAGATTGTGTTACCCAGTTTTAACTTCACCTCCTTCTCACCACGGACGGTTATGTGGTGACCGGTAGCTGTTACTAAATTTACGCCGTCATGCTTACCGAAGAAGTCCCCAAGAAAACGATTCGCTAGTTGGGAACTGACAACCGTGCGAGAAGCTCCAGTATCCAATTTCAGCTTACATGGTCTTCCGTTCACTTCACCTTTTATGACTAGGGTGTTCCCATCATGGGCTTATGAGACCGAAATTCTTGGGGCTATTTTGACACCAGCCAGCACCCGCCCCGCAGTCCTGCCGTTTTAGTTTTTCTGCTGCTGAGCGGTGATCTCAGCCGCTCTTCTTTCCTGGGTCTGGTCTTCGTTAGCTGTGCTTCGCTTCGGGCAACTTGACCGAAGGTGGCCTTTTTCTCCGCAAGTGTAGCATCTAGGGCTTTACCTAACACGGTCACAAACAGGTCCCTGATGCGATGGGCTCGATGATTATGCCTCACTGCCTCCACCTCCAACGCATGAACCAAGGCGTCGTTGAGGGTCTCATGGTGCCCAAGTCTCACAACAGCCCTTACTTCCAGGTCCCGTATGCAATCTATGAAGGTTTGAATTAGTATACCCTCGATGAGCGCGGGCGCAGTCTGGTACGCCTTTCGAACCAGCTTTTCGATTTCCAGGGCCCACTGCTGTAGGTTTTCACCACTGCGCTGCACACGATCCTTCAACTGGGCACGAAAAACGTGTTCCGGGTGCGCGTCACCATATCTGGCCTCTAACGCCTTAACGAGCTGCTCGTAGGTAACATTTTTGCCGAGAGCCTCTAACACAGTTAAGGCCTGGTCACGAAGGGCCAAAGTAAGCGCGGTCATGACCTGGCCTGTTGTCCACCCATTTGCTTCCATGACAGCTTCAAATTGAATTTTGTATGCTGACCAGGAAGATGTTCCGTCGAAGGGTGGCACTTTAAACCCGCGCACGGAAGGTGCAGCAACTATCGAAGCCGTAGTCCGATCTCCAGCTTTCAGAACTCCAACCGCTTTTCTTATATCAGCGATCTGGACTTCGGCCTCGGAGATACGATTTTCATGTACTTGAACAGTCTCCTTCATGGCTTTGATGTCCTTGCCAAATGTCGCGTGTAGATCTTTCAAAAGGAGAACCTACTCCTCTTTATCACGCTGAAGCTGCTCTTGCAGGCGGCGGGTCTGTTCTTTCTGTTGGTGGGCCTGTTCTTCCTGTCGGCGAGCTTGCTCCTCTTTGTCCTGCTTCAGCTGTTCCTGTAGGCGGCGGGCCTGTTCTTCCTGTCGACGGGCCTGTTCGTTTTGCCGGCGAGCTTGCTCCTCTTTGTCCTGCTGCAGCTGTTCCTGTAGGCGGCGGGCCTGTTCTTCCTGTCGGCGGGCCTGTTCTTGCTATCGGCGGGCCTGCTCCTGCAGCATCGCCATTAGCGCAGAAAAATCCATGGCTGGTGATGCTGTAGGAACACCAGACGCTTGGGAGACTGGCTCCATCGTTGACTGATTACCCCCAGGTGTCTGTCTAGAAGTTCCTCCTCCTGCTGGCGCTGACTCCTGGTACGGATACCTTCCGTATCCTCCTTCGGTAAAACTGGCAAAATTTATCCCTTACTTCTGACACCAAATGTTACGAGCTGGGGTTCGGGATAAATCAATTCAAACCAATTCACCAAAACACACAACACAGTTTAATTTAATAAACACAAATATCGCAACTACAAGAAACGCCACTTGGAATCACTTGTTTCGCTTGTACTGTATCACTCGAATCGTATTCGCTCGCTTCCGAAATCGAACTGCTTGTCGGCCCGGCAATCCGCTATTTATATCCCGAGCAGAACATTCTCGAACATTCGACACTGCCACAGCGTAGAAGCTTCTAGTAACTTCCATTGAACTGTTTAATCCCACTATTCGACAATAGATGGCAGTAGCGTCTACGTACAATTTCGTGTAGTACTTGCTACTCGATAACAAATGGCGTTAGCGTGTCATTTCCAGTAGTTTCCAACACTGCCCCGTCCTTAGATGGAATTAGCGTGATGTTTCTAGACTTTTCGATTTACGTCACACTGCCCCTTTCTGAGACAGAGTTAGCATGATGCTTCTAGACTTTACGATCTACGTAACAATATTATGTGTCCCAAAAGTATAGTACAGCTGGAGACCTGAGATAAATAATTCCTAGTCTACATTCCGTCGGTTTAGGTAGTTAACTAAATGTAAACAATCATGGCATGTCTTCTAATCTAAAGGTTGGCTAAAAAATTTATCTAAAAATGTTTACAATTAGATATTTACCTAAATCAAAGTTAGGTAATAAATTAAATTTAAATCACTTTGAAAGCAACATTCACAAGAACAAGCACAACTCAGAATAGCAAAGAGAATTAAACACGCAAATAGTCGTACGGCACAGTCTTAGCGTCGCTGCTGTCTGACACTCTTGCGATTGAACGAGAGCGACGGTAACAAAACTAACTCATAACGATAAAATTTACGATAGCGTAGATTTTAACGTTACATATGTTTAACGATAACATGTTCCAGATATAACGTTAATTATTATATCGTTATTTATTAGATAACGATATCTGCATGAAAAGGCTGTAACGATACCATATTTTTAACGGTATTTCAAGCCCTGCTTTGTTGGCCGTCCGTCCACCTGTCAAGACCCTTTTTCTCAGGAACGCGTGAAGGTATCAAGCTGAAATTTATATCAAATACTCAAATCTACTGTCCCTTGGAGCTGTGAAAAAACCAAACTTTTAAGCTAATGCAATCAAAAGATATAGCCGTTTATGCCGCAAATTTTCGAAATTTGCAAGGGAATCAAAACCTAAAGGGTACTTCCAGTCGATCTAGAATTTGGTACGAAGCAACGTCTTATAGCACAGATAAAGTAAAAATTGCGAAAACCGTAAATTTTTCGTAATATCATATAATAAAAATATTTTTAATAAAATCTAACGGCTGCGGTACGGAACCCTCGGTGCGTGAGTCCGACTCGCACTTGACCGGTTTTTTTTTACAGAGAACCACAGTGCGCCGTTGGGTGTGTAGAAATGAAGAAGGAGAAGACCTAACTAAGCGCGTTCGTGCACCTCGACTCACTAGTACTTAGTTGTTTACATATTATCTTAGTACGAAATATGTTTGTGGCAGGTTGAGACTAATTAAATAATACCAATAACACATTTTCTAAATCAAACATAATATATTATAATGAGTACGAAATAACTTCTTGTCAACAATGATTTATAAAAGACTCACGCGGGCCATATATGATATGTTTGAAACCGACGAAACTACAATTACAATTTGTGACCATTGAAAAAACATTTCACAAAACATGTTAATCTACTATTATTAATGCTAATCCTACTAATATTATAAATGCGAAAGTTTGTGAGGATGGATGTATGTGTATGTGTATGTTTGTTACCCTTTCAAGAAAAAACTACTAGACGGATTTGGATGAAATTTGGAATACAGTTAGTTTATATCCTGGATTAACACATAGGCTACTTTTTATCTCGGTAGTACCTTCCCGCGGGATATTTTCCGACCTCCACGCGGGCGAAGCCGCTGGCAATAGCTAGTCACGGATATATGTAGAAGAAACGGAACATCTAGATAAAAATAAAAGACGGTAGAATATAGCTATATTACAGTTTGAAGGAGTACCTCATTGGACCCATGATGATGTACCCATGACGCCATATCTACGTTTTAAACTTGGAACTATATTATGGTCATCCCGTATACCTTTTTCTATAGTCCTCAGCATAATAGAAGTGCGCTTCCGACCCTCTTAAAGCCCTCTACAGAGTGTTCATGACGGATAGCGAATCTTGTTATGAAAACATCGAAATAGGTCTTCAGAAAATTTTGTGGAGATATAACAGTGTATTTACGGAGATATTTTTTGGAAAGATGTGATTAAAAATCAGCTAAAAAAGAAAAATGCTATGGTGAGACGTTATGTGTGCTATGTAATTATTTCTATAAATATTTTTCAAATAATCTACATTTTTGATAATTTCACGTCAACAATGACTCACGACTTTTTAATACTAAACAACTAACAGCCAACTTCTAACAATCGACTTTGCCTCAACACAATATGACTTTTATTTGAATGGTGAAAGTTAGGTAATATTTATCCGTAGTCAGTTTAATAATAATGTAGATCGAACACGTTTATAAACACACACACAGAATGCTAGTCTTAGTAGATCATTCGTAGTTCGATATTCAACTGATCTGATCCACGAATGAAATAGTTTCGAACCAGTCGTTTTGCGATCTTTATTTACTGTATATAGAATTGTAAGCGAATGATCAATTTGAAGATAGAGTGGCTGTTATTGATGAAAACAAAGATAAAGGATATATATTTATATCTTTTATCTTTGGTAGGTTATTACCTACCTTAATCAACAATGTTTACCAGTGATCCGTCAGTGATATCTCTAATTTTTCTGTAGGTACGAGTGTTGTGATAACAACACAAACGGCTGATTGGTTTATTGTGTCATCAACAACAACAACATGCAGACGACAAGATTCAAGCCGCTGCTCAATTTAGTGGCAATTAATAAGGAATTTATCAGGTGAGTGTTGTTTCTGGTTTATTAAACCCCATATTTGGGTGTTTGAGGTTGTGCTAAATAAGGTATATTAACTTCTCCTAATCCGAAACTCAGTTTCAATGTAAGTAACGAATAACCATTGAACAGGTGTATCTATTGTTCCTTATTACACGCTTTATATTAGCTTCACTTGTATGTATGTTTGTTTGTAACCGACTCCTTATAGCGCGATTTTAACCTACTTTAAATGACCAGATTTTATTCAAACTTTGCACCCCTGTCAAAGACCGATGACAATGCAATAATTTCATTAACTTGTGCCATTATCCTTGCCAGGATAACCAGGACAGCAAAAAAACTGTCTTCTAAAACTACGCTGACATACGTCACAAAGTACCCTGACATACGTCTCAAATTCGATACACAATAAAAAAATTAAAATAAATAATAGTTAAAAAAAACTTAAAAACATGCTTCCATATAAAAACAAACTAAAAAGTAGAAAATAATGGAAAAAAAGCGTGGAGTGCTGGATCAATATAAAAGTACCTTAAAAAAAGCACCCCACGCTTTTTTCCATTATTTTCTACGTTTTAGTTTGGTTTATAGGGAAGTGCTCTACATTCAATGATTTAGATTTTATTTCTATTTTATTGAATACTGGCTTCTGCCCAAGACTTCGTTCGCGTCAAATTTCTTACACCCCCGACCCATCCCGTCGCGCCAAATCGCCTGCCCGTGCGAGGTCTTCATATTCGTAACTTTTTTATTTTTGGCTCCTAAAGGTCCTAGCGTGATTTTATATAGCTATAGCTGTCCTTGATAAATGGGCTATCAAACACTATCAAAATATTTTTTCAATTCGAACTAGTAGTTCCTGAGATTAACTTGTTCAAACAAACAAAGAAAAAACTCTTCAGTTTTATAATACCGGTATAGATTCTGACGCTCATTCTGTAATATCTGAAAAACTTTTTTGGATATGTAAGGAAATCGTAATATCTTACGAAAAAAAGTCGGTTCAAGGGATTGTCCCTAATAGCGGTTGGCCTTTTTTACGTAAAATAAAAATTATATGCAGTTTGCGACTCCTGTTTGGTAGTCCATAACGACGTTTTTTTTTTTTTTTTTTTTTCAGGATGGGAAATCATCAAATGACTTCTCCCGCTCTGGGCGGAGCGGGAGGGCGTGTCAGACTTTTACTGACTAAAACCCACCCGTGTTCCATCAGTTGCCCATGTGCCAGGGTCACGGTATCTCTTTCGAACAATCACGCGACCCCGGCAGGGTCCATAACGACGTGTGGTGTAGTGTATGTAAGTGTCTTTAGTATTAATAAGAATGTATGTGTAAGCACACCTTATTTAGGTTTAGTCAAGTAAGCAATATATTAAGATCGTGTAAGTACGTTCAATCTGTGTGAACACACAATAAATCGAACCATTATCCAGTGCAGATGTCTTTCATTTACCACGACACTTCATGGAGACCCTGCCATTCAAGGTCACATCGTGAATGAAATTTGGACAGTATTAAAAAAAAAACCAAGAAGAAATTGTGTTAATAAATTCGGACATTATAACAAAAAAAAGTGGTTTTGTGCCATAAATCATGTGTCAGTCTACCGAAACCAAAGAAGAGACAATAATCGCGCAAACGGCTGCTGGTAATGGAAAAAATAGTGCGACAACCGAGCAAGGCTACTACAGCATCAGCACGACAAATATCCTGCTCACGCTGATCACAGTCGTCCTACTGGCAGCGGCATTCTATGCTATCTGTTACTATTACAAGAAGATGCATGTCAAATGGATGGACAGGCAGATGAACTGCAGGTCCTTACGTCGCAGGCAGACCTCCATGTGTTTCAGGAAACACGCTCCCCGTGATGATGTCACCGATAAACCCGTGTAAGTGAAAATAAAACTGACTACTCCAAAAATTAAATTACCGCGTACGGTGCAGTGTTTTCTACGTGAGATACTTCATAGTGTCATAGTGTTCAAAATAGATAAAAACAATAATACATAAACTTTAGTGAAATTCCATACCACGGAACTTTAAAATGATACATAACGTCGAGTGATGCTCTTATATGCACATAATTTTACTAACTTTACGTCTTATAAATAAGGGTTTGTGTGTAATATGCATAATTTAGTTATTGCACGTAAGTAATTAGTATAAGGTTTTATTGTGCTAACATGTAATAGTGCATAAATCGCGCACGGCGACTCACCGAACCCGAAACCCCGCACCATAAATGGAATGTTTTCGCATTGCTTTCTATATTTGGAAGACAGTTAGAGGAATTGAAGTGAAGATAATAAGTTGCTAAGGTGATGTCACTACATTCCATTATGTACTATTTTTAGATTATGGCTGATGATTTTATCCGAATTTATGAAGATTTGGTGGACATTCGTAAATATTTAATAAAGAAAGGACAAGCTAGATCTACGGGTCCTATTGCAATAAATAAGTTGAGAGAGGCTAGGAATTTATTTAGTGAAGCGAAATTATTATACTCTAAGTTGTCGCATGATTTAAAGCCCGATTTATTGACGCAACTGTCCACCAGTTTTGATAATATTAAGAGCGTATTTTTAAAGATAAGTAAATTGTGTACTTCCCCTCCTAGTGAAATTAAAATTGCAAAAATGGAATTTGACATTCGAACGGCGTGTAACTTAATTCCCCTTATGGATGGTAGAGAAGACACCACTAAACGATTGATTGATGCAGTGGAAATGTGTGGGGATATGTTAGACGAGTCGGGAAAAAGTATTTTAATCAAATTCGTAATTAAAGGACGCCTATCGGAGAACGCTAAACTCCGTTTGTCGGATAATTATGACCACCATTCCTAATTTAGTTCAGGATTTAAGGAAACATTTCTTGACTACAAAATCTTTTACAGCTATTCAGTCCCGCCTCCAAAATATGAACCAAGGTTTTAGGTCAATTGACGAGTATGGTTCTGAATTAGAACATCTTTTTACTGATTTGACCATCTCACAGGCAGACGGAGATTCATCTAAGTTCAAGATTTTAAAGTCCTTAAATGAGAAAATGGCCATTAAAAGATTTTCAGATGGATTGAAAGATTCAAGGCTAAGTACCATCGTGGCCGCTCGCAACTATACGAATCTCAAGGACGCCATACAAGGTGCTAAGGACGAGGATGTATCAACACCTTCTACGCCCTCTAGACCGGACGTCATGCAGTTTCTAGAAGAGGTCGAGGTAAGTTTACACCTTCTTTAGAACCAAGGGGTCAAGGTCAACATGGTTGCAACTATGGTTCTTTTAATAATAATTATAACCGTCGTGGTTACGGAAGATCATTTCAGAATTCTAATCGCGCTAGAAATTTCTCGCAGGCAAATTGTAATAATGGCTGATATTACCATCGTGGTAACAGGCGAGGAAATAATTACAACCGTAATAATGTTTTTTCAACGCAACCCATAAAACCCGCGCAAGCATCGGCGCAAGAAGTTTCCCAAACTTTGACTGAAAGGCAGTTTTTCGATTTTAATCATTATACTTTGGCTTGTAAGGGACGATGTCAATTTGTGTCATTTTACTGTAATGACAGCAAATATTCTTTTTTAGTAGATACAGGTGCATCAATATCTATTATTAGGAAACATGAATTACCAGATTCAACACGTATCAGTTATAATAGCAGTACTATAAACGGCATAGGAGGACAGGTGAATTCTTTGGGATATGTAACCTTGAAACTTGTTACAGAAAATAATGATACGTTTTTACATAAATTTTACGTTTTTCAAAATGTACCCTTCAAGGCAACTGGTATTTAGGTTTAGATTTTCTATCTACTTATGGCTGTAATATCGATTTGGCCAACAACGTGTTAGTTGTTAATAATACAGGTAAACTCATTTATTTACCTATCTCGCCTAGACCTGATTTAACGTTTATTAATAATAAATGTCTCGTATTACCTGCTTGAAGTGAGTCGACCCATTTCGTAGAATTAGACATTGATGCGGAAGATGATTGTGTTGTTTGCTCAAGAGAGATAGATAAAGATATTTTTTTAGCAGGAGCTTTAGTTAAACCTAAAAATCGCAGGATATCGATCAGAATACTTAATATTAGAGATAAAGAAGTAAGATTAGAAAACTTTATTCCAGAAGTAAAATTACTGAACAAGTATAACATATTTTCTTTTGATAAAACAGTTGCCAATTCCAATAGAGCCGACACTTTACTTTCACTGTTAAAATTGAATCATCTGAATACAGAAGAAAAGAGTTCTCTAGAAACAATTTGTAAAAAATATTCAGATGTGTTTTTTCTACCACGATATAAGTTAACCACCATCAATGTCTACGAACAATCCTTAACACTAAAACCAAACGTTAGTCCCACCTATGTAAAACCTTACAGATTGCCTCAATAACTAAAGCCAGAGATTGATAGACAAATTAAACAAATGTTAAAGGACGATATAATAGAAGAGGCTTCAAGCGAATGGAACAGTCCAGTGTTACTTGTTCCCAACAAGTTGGAAGGCAGTAATAAATGGCGTTTGGTAGTGGACTATAGAACACTCAATGATGTAATAGTCGACGATAAGTTCCCACTACCTAACATCACCGACATTTTAGACTCACTTTCAGGATCAATGTATTTTACTCATTTAGACTTAAATCAAGGCTATTATCAAGTAAAATTATGCCCAGAAAGTCGTAGATATACTGTTTTCTCCACTAGCACGGGTCAGTATCAGTTAAAGCGTCTTCCAATGGGACTTAAAACTTCCTGTAGTAATTTCAGTAGTATGACAAATGTTTTATTTATCTTGATGATTTAATTATTTTTCGGCGAAATCTAAATTCACATAATAAAAATTCGATAGATGTACTTGAAAGGTTACGAAAAGTAAACTTAAAACTAAATCCGGATAAATGTCAATTTCTAAAAAAGGAAATTTTGTATCTTGGACATTTAGTATCCGCTGATGGAGTTTTACTAGATCCAGAAAAGACAACAGTTTTACAAAATTACCCAATACCTAAAAATGTAGATGAAGTGAAACGATTCGTAGCTTTCTGCAAATACCATCGTAAATTTGTACCATCCTTTGCTGAGATAACATTACCTTTAAATCGATTGTGCAGAAAGAAAATTGTTTATATTTGGACAGCGGAATTTCAACAATCTTTTGAGATTCTGAAACAAAAGTTAATTAGCCCACCCATACTTCAGTATCCAGATTTCTCAGAAACTAACGAATTTATTTTACAGACAGACGCATCAGGTATAGCTGTTAGTGCAGTTCTGTGTAACAAAGACCTAAGACCCGTAGCATATACTAGTAGACCATTAAATAAGGCAGAATTAAACTACCCCACAATACAAAAAGAACTCACTGCTATAGTATGGGCAGTAAAGTACTTTAGGTCGTATTTATTCGGTAGACATTTTACTATAATGACAGATCATAAACCACTCATTTATTTATTTGGGATGAAAGATCCATCTAGCAGGCTGCTGAAGTTTCGTTTAGTTCTTGAGGAGTATGATTTTAAAATAGTGTATGTGCAAGGGAAGGATAATGTAGTCTCGGATGCATTATCCAGAGTAAACGTGACATCCAGTGAATTAAAGAGTATGAATGAGAAAATTTTGGAAGTAAATGTCATGACGAGAGCACAAAAAAGGAGAATGGATGAGAAAAGTAAGAATGTATCACCGCCAATTAGTAAATCCACCGACGAAGGGTCTGATCAGCCTAGAGTCGTAGAGTTACTAAGGAAGCCGAGTGATGTCGTGGAGATGATTTTGCTAGAGAAAGACAAAGTGGATAAATATAGAAGAGAAAATTTGATAAGTGATGAACACGAGTGTTTCGCTTACATCCCTAGTAAAATGTTGTTATGTGTAAACCTCAATTTTAGGGCACATCTCTCGCGAGCCGAATTTGTGACTAAGTTAGAGAAGTTTAGCAATAACATAAAAGTAAAAGAAGTATGCATAGTTAAAAATAATGAAAATGAAGAGTTTATAAAAGGTTTGTGTAGAGAAATACAAACATTAAAAGATTGGACCGGTCTAAGAGTATGCATACTAAGAGGAATAGAAAGAATAGATAACGATAGTGAAAAGCAATGTATTTTAAATGACTATCATTTACTGCCAACCAGTGGACATGCTGGTGTCCGCAGAATAACTAATAATATCAAGAGGCGATATTTCTGGCCAGGTATCGATAAAGATGTTCTTGATTTTGTAAAAAAGTGTTCTACATGTCAAAAGACTAAATATAGTAGGTACACAAAACAGGCGATGACGATCACAACGACTGCGTCGTCAGGTTTTGAAAAAATATTTTTAGACTTGGTAGGTCCTTTAGATAAAGACGAGAATGGAAATTGTTACCTTGTAACGATTCAGTGTGAATTAACATAAATTTATTGAAGCATATCCTATACAAACAAAGAAGCTGCTACTGTTGCAAAATCATTTATACAAAACTTTGTCTTACGTTTCGATATACCTAAAGTTATAGCTACAGATAGAGGTTCAGAGTTTGTTTCAAGCACTATGGTTGAAGTATGCAAATGATTGAATATAGAAAAATTTATGTCCACAGCATACCACCATCAATCAATCGGGGCACTCGAAAATGCTCATAAGCATATAGGCGCTTTCCTAAGGAATTATTCAGGCAATAACGGATATGAATGGTCACACTGGATACAGTTTTGGTGTTTCAGTTATAATAATACCGTCCATTCAGAGACGAACTACACGCCCTTCGAACTAATATTCGGTAGGCCGTGTAATATACCTAATAATATAAAGAACTGTAATAGAATAGAACCATTATATAATCCCAATGATTATTCTTTAGATTTAAGATATAGGCTACAGGTAGCGTTAAAAGAAGCTAAACATAATTAAGAAACAAGTAAGTAAAATTGAAAATTTGCATATGATAAGAAATGTAATCCTATTACTTATAATAAAGACGATTTAGTTTTAGTCAGAAATGAAAACAATAAGAAATTGGATAATATTTTTGAAGGTCCTTATATTGTGTTAGAAGGTATGGGCCCAAATGTCAAAATTCTAAAACAAAATAAAATAGAATTTATTCATAAGGATAGGACTAAATTATTTCATAGTTTATAGTACACATTTATATTTTTTATTTTTAGGTTTTTTTTATAATTGGTGTTGTAATAAACTAATGTAAAAAAAATATTATGAGCTCTAATATTTTTTTTTCTTTTACCCCCGGTGATGTAGTGTATGTAAGTGTCTTTAGTATTAATAAGAGTGTATGTGTAAGCACACCTTATTTAGGTTTAGTCAATTAAGCAATATATTAAGATCGTGTACGTTCACACAATAAATCGAACCATTATCCAGTGCAGATGTCTTTCATTTACCACGACACTTCAGTGGAGTGGGCACCACAGTTTTATTTTTTTGTGGGTGCGAAATCATCAAGTGATGTCTCCCGCTCTAGGGTAGAGCGGAAGGGCATGTCAGACTTTTACTTACTAAAACCCACCCGTGTTCCTTCAGTGACCTATGGGCGGTAACAGATATTGTGACCCTGGCAGGCATCGGTTCGGCAAAGCAGACCCCTTCAGTATTGTTGACATCTCTTAGGGCGCGCGTGGAACACAACGCGCCGTCGACCCGAGCCTGGTTCTAACCGGGCGGCAGTCTACGCATTGCTCGGCCGCCGGAAGCTCACGCCTGCGGTGGCCGGGAGACTGCAATGGACTCCCGACGCCCGGGGCGTCTCCTCCTGCGGTGGCTAGGGGCATGAGGGCGCAGAGACTGCATCTCTCACGCGCCCCGCTCCTCCTTCAGGAGCGTTACTGCTTCGCAGAAGGAGGTGACGGCTTCCCATGCCCTCACGCTCCGTACCATGGCTCGCACCAGGGCCGGACGCGAGAAGTCACCACCACCGATCGCCTCCACGAGGACACGGCGTTGCTCCGCCCAGGCAGGGCATACCTCCTCCGTATGCTCCACCGTGTCCTCCAGACAATCTACGCAATGCACCCAGGCTTTCCTCCCACTTTAACCTGAACAGGAACCCCTCAAAGCACCCATTCCCGGTGAGGACATGCGTTAGGCGGAAGGTGAGGACGCCGTGACGCCTCTCTATCCACTCCTCAAAGAGGAGACTTACCGCCGCAATTGTGGCACGTACCCGCCATGTCGCCATGAGATCACACCGGAGCTCGTGACCGCCGTGCCGCGATTTGTCACGGCAGCGGAGTTTCGCCCCGGCGTTTCGCCTCCTTGTGCCACTCCCACATATGCACGAGGACCTTTGCCTCCAGATCCCATGACGGCACTCCGGCAAGGAGGGTCGCTGCCCCGCAGGAGACCGTATGGTATCCCCTGACTAGCCGGATGGCCATGACCCTCTGGGACGCACTCAACCGGCGGCGGACGCATGACGGCGTTAATTCTACCCTGCGGTAGAATAAACGCACCGCATGGCAGTGCCCGATAGCCCGAAAATGATATTAACACACAGTTCAAAGAAGTCAGAAGACGACGTACAAAAAGGCATCTTACGCCTCGCAAATACCTGCCGCCCGGACCCTCGCAATGGGTAAGGCCGCCGCTGGCCAGCGGTATCGGCCTAGACTTACGAGTTGTAGGTCGTAGATTCGAACTCAGCATGTGTTCTACTCCGGGGATACCACACGGTCCCCTGCGAGGCGGCGAGCCTCCTTGCCGGAGTGCCGCCCTGGGATCTGGAGGCAAAGGTCCTCGCCCACATGTGGGAGTGGCGCGAGGAGGCGAAACGCAGGGGCGAAACTCCGCTGCCGCGACAAATCGTAGCACGGCGGACAGAGCTCCGGCAGGATCTCATGGTGACATGGCGGGTACGATTGTCGCAACCCAGCGCTGGGCACGCCACAATTGCGGCGGTAAGTCCCCTCTTTGAGGAATGGATAGAGAGGCGCCACGGCGTCCTCACCTTCCGCCTGACGCAGGTTTTCACCGGGCATGGGTGCTTCGGTGGGTTCCTGTTCAGGATAAAGCGGGAGGATACGTCCGGGTGTTTCCATTTCGAGGATCATCTGGAGGACACGGTGGAGCATACGATGGAGGTGTGCCCTGTTTGGGTGGAGCACCGCCATGTCCTCGTGGAGGCGATCGGCGGCGGCGACCTCTCGCGTCCGGCCCTGGTGCGAGCCATGGTACGGAGCGAGAGGGAATGGGAAGCCGTCACCTCCTTCTGTGAAGGAGGAGGCGGGGCGCGTGAGGGAGTGGCAGTCTCTGCGCCCTCACGTCCCTAGCTGCCGCAGGAGGAGACGCCCCGGGCGTCGGGAGTCCATAGCGGACTCCCGGCCACCGTAGGTGCGAGCTTGCGGGTGGCGAGCAATGGGTAGCTCGCCGCCCGGTAAGGACCAGGCTCGGGTCGACGGCGCGTAGTGTTCCACGCGCGCCTCAAAGAGATGTCAGCAGCAGTGTAGGGGTCTACCAGGACCGATGCCTGCTGGGGTCGCGTGATTGTTCGAAAGAGATACCGTGACCCTGGCACATGGGCAACTGATGGAACACGGGTGGGTTTTAGTCAGTAAAAGTCTGACACGCCCCCCCGCTCCGCCCAGAGCGGGAGAAGTCATTTGATGATTTCCCATCCTGAAAAAAAAAAGCATGTGTTCTACTGCCAGGGTCGCGAGATTGTTCGAAAGAGTTACCGTGGCCCTGGCATATGGACAACTGAAGGAACACGGGTAGGTTTTAGTCAGTAAAAGTCAGACACGCCCTTCCGCTTCACCCTAGAGCGATAGAAGTCATTTGATGATCTCCCATCCAAAAAAAACCGGCCAAGTGCGAGTCGGACTCGCGCACCGAGGGTTCCGTACAAACCTGTAGGTATTCTCGGTTTATGCATAAGGTGAGTGAGGGAGTTTATGAAATTAAATGGTTTTTTTTAAATTTTTATATTTGAGTTGATTGAATGGAAGGTAAATTGCGGTTTACGATTTATGACGTATTAAAAAAAAAAACTACTTACTAGATCTCGTTCAAACCAATTTTCGGTGGAAGTTTACATGGTTATGTACATCATATATTTTTTTTAGTTTTATCAGTCTCTTATTTTAGAAGTTACGGGGGGGGGACACACATTTTACCACTTTGGAAGTGTCTCTCGCGCAAACTATTCAGTTTAGAAAAAAATGATATTAGAAACCTCATTACCATTTTTAAAGACCTATTCATAGATACCCCATACGTATGGGTTTGATGAAAAAACATTTTTTGAGTTTCAGTTCTAAGTATGGGGAACCCCAAAATTTATTGTTCCTTTTCTATTTTAGTGTAAAAATCTTAATGCGGTTCACAGAATACATCTACTTACCAAGTTTCAACAGCATAGCTCTTATAGTTTCGGAATAAAGTGGCTGTGACATACGGACGGACAGACAGACAGACAGACAAACAGACGGACAGACAGACAGACATGACGAATCTATAAGGGTTCCGTTTTTTGCCATTTGGCAACGGAACCCTAAAAAGCATGTGCTTTACTTTGTGTAAATTATTTCATCACCATTGCTTTCAAAACAGTGAAGGAAAACATTGTAAGGAAATCGGCAGGTCCTAGAACCGAAAATTCAACGATTTGTGACATCGACATCTAGCAACCCACACTGGGCAGGCGTGGTAGATACGGCCCACTCCCTCTCACCTAATGGAGGCCGGTGTCCCAGCAGTAAGAACAATATTTTATTATAATGCATTTGTAGAAATCTTCTTTTGAAAAATATTCGTCCATGTAATGTTACCGTCGTTACTATTTTATATACCTAAGTAGTATATATATGTTCAGATTTAAAGGGAAATTTACGCAGAAAACTTAAAAACCAACCAACTTCACCTGTAGTTTCGGCAATAACTACTTGCTATCAGGCGAATCAATCGTAAGATCATCGATGTATTTGAAATCTTTGATTTAGGTATGTTGCAAGGCATCGATCAAGTTGAAGGCACCATGAAACTATTTGAAGCATATGGGCCAATCGTTAAACTCGATGGGATGTTGAGCCAGAAGCCAATGGTTATACTTTATGATGCTGAATGTTCAGAACACGTAAGTTTACTTACTTAATCGTCAGATAACACGTAAAAAAAATAACTATAAGAGAATTAAGTACAGACTTACATCTCAAGTATTTTTACAGATATTACGTAGTGAAAATTCTATGCCCGTCCGTCCAGGATTCCACAGCCTTGAACACTATAGAAAAGAATATAAGAAAAGTAAAGGTCATACTTTTCACGCCACAGGCCTTATAACAGAGTAAGTTGAAACAACGACACGTGTGAATCATCAATACGATTGGTTAACAGGAACAGTAGGTTTAACAATCCTGATCAAGATAATAAATGAAAACAAAATTTAAATTTTATATAACATAATGCTTCCAGCCATGGTGAGCCATGGAAAGAGTTTCACTCAACAGTCAACCCAGTGATGTTACAACCGAAGACGATCAAACAGTACGCCACTGTACTTGATGAAGTAGCACAAGACATGATCAAAAGGTAAGTTTTGAACAATAATAAATCTATACTTAATATTATAAAGCTAGAGAATTTGTTTGTTTGTTTAGTTGAACGCTATAATCTCAAGAACTACTGATTAGAATTTAAAAAAATCAGTGTTAGGTAGCCTATTTATCGAGGAAGGCTTTAAGCTATATAACATTACATTACAACCAATAGGAAAGGAACAGCAATGAAAAATGTCACAAAAACGGGGAAAATGTATTTATTTGAGAGCACCCGTTGCGTGCGCGCGGGCGATTCAATGCAACTGGGAGGGTTGGGGGAGCAAGAAATTTAATGTTGAAGTAAATATACATTTTTAAAATAAGCATATTTATTTGCAGGATGAAAGCCAACCGTGACGAAAAGAACATGATCGGTAACAACTTCGATAAGGAAATGAACTTATGGGCTCTGGAATCTATCGGCACAGTCTCTCTTGGCTGCCGCCTGAACTGCTTCGATCCCAATTTGCCCGAAGACTCTCCAGAGTGGCAACTAATCCAGTGTGTCCACGACTTATTTGTTACTGCCAATGAATTGAATTTTAAGCCAAACCTTTGGAAGTGGTTTTCGACGCCAACGTACAAAGAAGTCATGAAGTTATATGAGCATCATGAAAAGTAAGTTAAAATCGGTTTAATTTCTCCTACTTTTTACTTAAAATTAAGGTTATCAAAATTTGTTATGAATTCGTAAAATAAGTGAAACTATTCTTGATTCCAGTTTAACACAACTCTTCATTCAAAAAGGAAAGGAACAACTCAAAAACAAATCTGATAACGAGAAAAGTGTATTAGCAAAACTGTTAGAAATCAACGAAGAAGTGGCTCATATTATGGCTAATGATATGTTGTTTGCCGGTGTTGATACGGTACGCATAAATAAGACACATTACGATAGAGCTAAATAAGCGATTAACTAAAATACAAGAATCTTTGACTTACAATATTTTTTTATTGTAATCAGGCTGCCAACACAGTAACAGCAACTCTGGCTAAACACCCGGACAAACAAGCTAAGCTGAGAGAGGAAATAATGTCAAACTCGGAACGAAGACCATATCTGAGGGCGTTGTGTCAAAGAATCATTAAGAATAATGCCGGTTGTATCGGGAAATGTCCTGAAGACATCAAAGGAATATAATGTTTTAGGCTTTAAGATACCTAAAGCTGTAAGTATGAAATATTTTCTAAGGTTTCAAGAAATGATCCGTTTGTTGAAATCTTGTAATTATCTGTTTCTCTTGGGTTATTCATATCTTGCAATATATTAATTTAACTAACACGTAACCCTACCCAACTGTCGCCCACCGATCAGGATGAAACTTTGCACATCGATATAACACTAAAAAATATTGAACCCGTGTTTTTTTTATTTTCCGGAATCCACTTTTTAGGGGTAGAAACCACCCCCTAGGTTTATAAGGGTTGTACCGTTTGTGGGGATAAGTTATATTAGGGTTAAGGTAGGTTAGCCTATCTGTGGTCAAGATCGTAATGTTCTGATTGAAAAGCAGTCGAATAAACTCACTCTACCCAGAGTAACGTGGGTTAGCCTACTTAGGGGTTATTAGGAGATTTTTCTACCCCTAAAAAGTGGATTCCGGAAAAAAAAAAACAAATTTAAATATTTTTTAGTGTTATATCGATGTGCAAAGTTTCATTCTGATCTGTGGGTGACAGTTGGGTAGGTAGGATTACGCTAATCTATGTTGCCAAACGACAGAGTTACGAGTTACAAAATAGCATTCGATTCTTCTAACTGTGCTTGGCTTATCTTTTCAGATGCAGGTTGTATTCGCCCACCGAGACATGTCCCTGCTAGACAAAAACTACCCCAAGCCTCGAGAGTATATTCCAGAGCGGTGGATAGCCAGTAAAGATGACCCACTTTACTACGGGAATGCCAATCCGTTTGCCCATCAGCCCTTTGGCTTTGGAGTTCGCAGTTGTATAGGTAATTGAGGACAAAAAGCCGGTTTATTAATACATCATCCCAAGATCATACTTAACATTGTAGTTTTTTTTAAAATAAATGTATACCCATGCCAAATTACAGCGTTCTAGTAGTAGTCTCTGACTTAAGTCGCTGATATGGACATGACGAAACTGTAAGTGTTCCTTGTTAATTAAGGAACACATAAAAGGATACACGGCGAGAGAATTGTTGATGAAATTATTAAGCGTCTACGTATGTCACCCTACTAGATACCAACGAAATAATTTACTAAGTTTTATCAAATCAAACATAAGTACTATCAAATTCTGAAAAAAAATCATCATAATAAAGAGCTTATTTGACTAGATTATTGATGCTAAGAGGCCTTCTACACGGTCGGGACCAACTGCCGACCATCGTATCCTTGGTCGGGTCAACCATTTTTTGTATTCGTTCTACACGGTCGGTGGTTGACTCAACTTGTCTCATTTCCTCATTCGTTCACGGTCGGTGGTTCACTTAACTTGTCTCCGGTATTCAAAGCGATAGCTCCTTGCCTTTCAAAGCTACAGAGATCGGTTTGGCAATAACTTTTTTATGCTTGAGTGAAGAAAAAAGAAACAAAGAAAATGGAGGAAACAGTGGCTCAAAGAGCGAATTACTTTGAACCACCTTAATATTATACGGATTCTTGCTTCAGATGATAATCTGATTTTTTTAAGAATAGATCAAGACACTTTTAATGAATAACTTGAAATGGTTTTTGGTTCTTATCTTGGTATAAATCGGTTCCAATATCCCTAAGACATGGTAAATCAATAGGTATACATTCGGTCAGAACCTCTCGTTCGCGGTTTTCGTTTTGCGAATCCGTTGCAACACGCAATAACATGCACCCACGACGACTAACAAGCGCACACTGAAGCGCTCGCGACAGCGTTCTAGACGGTTGGGGCCAAAGACTATATAACCACTTGACTGCGCATACAGTGCCCCGACGCTCGAAAACTATAAGTATTTTGTCGCCTATGCATAGGCTACGGTTCTAGTAACCATTTTAGTTGTTACCAGTTGTTAGACCCCTGTGCACGCTAAATTAATGCAAATAATATAACTTTATCTGCAATTATAACGCATCAAAATGCCTTCATGTGCGGTGAAGTGGTGTGGGAAACATTCCAAGACTTCTAGTTACAAAAAGCATTGCATAACTTTTCATTCGTAAGTAAACAGTACGAACAATTATTTTGATTTAATCAGATTATGATTCACCGTAGGGGTCTATTTAAAATGGTGGCTGGGTAAACGAGCACACGCTTGAGTCGCGCTCGTTGATGTCTTTTGGAAAAGTCTCGTTCTTTCATTAGACAATTCTAATGCATCTATCCCTTACTTAAATTAGTGCTGTTACCTTTAATAGCTGAAATCTATATCGAAAATTAAAATTAATGAAAATTGTATTCAGTACACATAATGTGACTGCTTTAGCTTCGTCTTGGATGTAAACTGGCGCCAAAACTCACGTTGCCATAGTACCTTCTGCCTTGGGGATGATATTCGACACCGCTTCTGATTGCCATTTCGTCGAATATGATAGTGGCGTAAATTTTGTTCTTGAATTCTCTAGCTTTCATTTTATGAATGATTGATTTTGATTAAATATGATTTCTTTGATTTTAATTGAGTATTTATCACAATTTTAAAATCCATTTTATCGATATCGACTATTTTTCCAATGAAGTAGAGCAGGCCTATGATGGACATACCTAGGCAACTTGACCTTGAACGGACCAATGACAGCCGCGCGTTCGTCCTCGTCCCCCGGCCCGCAGTGGTGAGTCGTGTGCTAAGAAGAAATCGGCCTATACGCTCTCTAGTGGTTATATTCTCTTTGGTTGGGGCCGACCACGGACGCAGCCTGTCGCGAGGGATGCGCTCGCGACCAAGGCCGTTGGCATCAACCAAATATCGGTCGGGTCAACCAACTTCTACACTGTCCATTTTTATATCAACCCGACCAAGGATACGATGGTCGGCGGTTGGTCCCGACCGTGTAGAAGGGCCTTAAGAAATAATCATGGCTTAGTTTTTTTTCTTTCCAGCTTGACTTCATGACTTTTAGCTAAGCGATACTTTTAATGTTGCCATGTAATATAAATCTTAGTCAACTTACATACGCTGTGGCTTTACGTATTGCATTAATATACTTAGGAAATATATTTCTGTATCAGAATACAAATGTTAAAATAAAAATGATTGCTTGTGCTAAAGATTATAGCGGTCATATTTTTTTAATACGTACATAATGACATCGTAGTGCAATTCGAGTATGGCAACATCGCAAAAAAAAAAACATGACATTTCAATTGTCAATCGGCCGGCACTGATAACTTGTTGTCTTCGCGTGCGTCTCGTTATTTTGTTTTACATCGATTTTCCGTGATTTTCTACTTCATCAACTGCTTCTGCTTATGGACTCTGAGTTTTACGGTTCCCTGTGTGACTAGTGCTTGCCTAAGGATTCTGATTGTTTGCCTATACGACGACATTTTTCTGTGACTCTGGATTCCGATTCTGCCTGATACCTTGGATTTTGTTGTGTGTGCATCGATTTGTTTATCACGATGAGTAGCCGTGTAAGGCCTACACGCATCATGTGTGTCAACTGCAACATATTATGTGTCAATAAAATGCAACATTCAACTCTCGAGTTAAGTGCCAATGCCGGGTGGCATTGGCACTTAACTCGAGAGTTGAATGTTGCGCTCATACAATGACTGAAGTATGATATCTAGGATGAGCCAGACATCAACCATATATCACAGCACCCGCAAGTTTTCTTGATGACATTGTGGTTAGAGAAGATGAGGAATAAATATTTAAAAACAAAGTTGTTTTCTTTTTCTATACCTACCAATGACCTACCCTTATCATGTAATGAATCATACTATATCTATAACTAACTGCTCTAAAGATAGTTGACTAAGATTATTAAATAAATATTCTTCTGAACATATAATTAAGTAGGTAAGTACCTGCCTACTTACTTACGTGGACCATGTGGCAGACCTACGCACGTCGGTTGGACTTAATATTCTGAATACGTAGTCTGTCGTTTATTTTATATCTAAAATGCATTATATACTGTTAGCAACATGAGCCTCGCCCGCGTGGACAGCCCTGTGACGTCACGCAGAGCTGACCACGCTGTGCGCCCGCGACCCGGCAGTCTACCTCCCTTCTCTATGAGTGACGAACGTGACATGTGATTTGTAAAACATAGCTCTAATTAAACGTGTTGAGTTCAGTATAAAGACTGTTTCATTACTAACACAGCGGTGGGATACTATATCCATAAACAGTTTCCGAAGTGTATTGTGAAAGTGACACTTAGCAAACTTAAAGTGAGAGTGATAAGTTGATAACAGACACTTATTGATAATGTCGCGATCATCCCGTAGTCGTGAAAGGTCCGAGTCGGAGACGTCGAGTTACACTCCTCAAAGAAAACTACGGCGTAAGAGATCCAGAACACCAGAACTGGGCTCCGTTCCGGGTTTCGATCCCAGCAAGGAGGGAAGGTATGTGAAAGAGTGGATCCAACAGGTCGAGGACATTGCGATTGCTTGCGACTGGAGTGAACGAAGAAAATTATATCGCGCAACCCAGGCTCTGGAAGGCGAAGGTAGGGCATGGTACAATCTTTGGCTACCCGAAAAGCGATCTTGGAAGCAATTCCAAAAAGATCTACTTATATCATACCCTAGGGAAGCTAATCTCTATAGCGCCATAGAGGATGTTGTAAATTTTAAAAGCAATCAGGCGAAATCATTGGTTCTTTATGCAGGTCGAATGTCTGCCAAGATTAAACGTCTTGGCGTAAAATTGACCGAACGTCAGCAAATGGATTTAATGCTTGGTGGTATAGTCGATAAGAATATTAGTATTGTTCTGGAAGGTTGCGAAACAATGCAAGACATGGTAACACAAATGTCACGAAGGTCAATGGGCGAAACACGTAATCGTGCCCGCCTCGATAACGCTTCACCATCAACCAAGAGTTGGAATAATAAAAACAAATCTCGTTCATCGCACCGCCCCGACGAAAGAAAGGGCTCTTGTTTCAAGTGTGGGAAGCCAGGCCATCGACGATTTGAATGTAAGTCAAAAGTAAGCAAGTCTAGCGAGGTCATCAAAACTAGAGGCGATAAGGCCGGGCCCCTAATTCTAATAACATTAACAAAGGGTCGGTTCAATGTAAACATTGTCACCGCTATGGGCATACAATAGAGAACTGTTTCAAGAAATAAGAACCCGTCAACTTATGATCCGATAAACTGATACGCATGTCCACTACATGCTACATAAACAATAATCCCATTCGAGCAGTTATTGATACAGGAAGTTCAGCAACTCTAATAAGACAGAACGTTGCGCAAAAGTTTGGTTTACACTCAAATCCCACTACAGCTTTAATGAGCGGAATTAAAGGAAGTATTGTGGTGGCTACTGGACACATCGTGCAGACTGAGTATTGATGGTGTAGGTGTTGATGTCACCCCATTGATCATGAACGACCACGATCTTCCAGTGGACTTGTTAGTGGGCTGCGATATATTGGAAGATCCGGGTGTTCAAATAATCGCTAATAGGGAAGGTGTCCGCATCAGATACGAAGAACCTGGTGACATCAGTTATACCTATTCAGCGGTAGAATTATGTGACCTAGAAACCGGCATGTCGGAAAACCAACACTTCGAAGATATGTGACATCTACACCAGCATGCACTATTTACGCATGGTAGATAGGCATCCATTGAATTGGACGCAAAAGGCATCCATTAAATTGGACGCAATGAGCATCCATTAAATTGGACGCAAAGGGCATCCATTAAATTGGACGCAAAGGGCATCCATTAAATTGGACGCAATGGGCATCCATTAAATTGGACGCAATGGGCATCCATTAAATTGGACGCAATGGGCATCCATTAAATTGGACGCAACGGGCAATCATTAAATTGGACGCAACGGGCATCCATTAAATTGGACGCAACGGGCATCCATTAAATTGGACGCAACGGGTATCCATTAAATTGGACGCAAAGGGCATCCATTAAATTGGACGCAGTGGGCATCCATTAAATTGGACGCAGTGGGCATCCATTAAATTGGACGCAGTGGGAATCCATTAAATTGGACGCAACGGGCCTCCATTAAATTGGACGCAACGAGCATCCATTAAATTGGACGCAAAGGGCATCCATTAAATTGGACACAAAGGGCATCCATTAAATTGGACGCAATGGGCATCCATTAAATTGGACGCTATGGGCATCCATTAAATTGGACGCAATGGGCATCCATTAAATTGGACGCAATTGGCATCCATTAAATTGGACGCATTTGACATCCATTAAATTGGACGTAGCACAAAGTTGAAGGAAAACATTGTGAGGAAACCATATGTAACACTCCATTAAATTGGATGTATCAAAAGGTGAAGGAAAGTATGGTCAGTGGGCCGTCGTGGCCTGGAGCGGATACTTCGCAAACATGGGCATCCAATGGGCCGTACTGTTCTCACGTAGTGTCTTCATCCCCAAAGACACCAAAACAACTTAGACAGCCGGCGAACGTCACCGGATGAGTCCAAATATCATTCATATGATTTAGAAACTCTAGCTGTCGTACAATCGCTTAAACACTTCCGAGTGTACTTAATCGCGATCAAGTTCAAATTGATAACTGGCTGTACTGCTGTCAGAGCCACAATGACAAAGAAGGAGATAAATCCGCGAGTAGCTCGATGGTGGATATACCTGCAAGACTACAAATTCGATATCGAATATCGACCAGGTAAACGAGTTGCTCACATTGATTACTTAAGCCGTAACCCTGTTTGTCTGTCGTATGAGTTCACAACGGTTGAAAAATTTACTGGAATGCCAGATAGCTGATGACGAATTGTCTAGGATTATCAGTATTTGAAAGATGGAAACGATGAAGGAGATCGTGACCAATGTTTTAATGATTACGAGATTAAGGAGGGACACCTCTATCGAAAGACGCCTGAAGGGTCTAAATGGGTTGTACAACGGAATGCAAGATGGGGAGTGCTAAGGATTATGCACGATGAGAGTGGGCATCAAGGTACCGACAGAACACTGGCTGCCACCCGGAGTAAATATTGGTCCCCCGGATGAGGAAGGTTGTGTTGTGACTAAATACGTCCGAAATTGTTTTAAGTGCCTTATTTGCAGGAGTGATACTGGTCGGAAGCCTGGGCTCTTACATCCCATACCTAAAGGTGAAGCCCCATTCGACGTTGTGGATGTGGACCATCTTGGCCCGTTTGTGAAAAGTAAAGAAGAGCACCAGTATGTTATCGCCCTACAGGATGGATTTACTAAATACTGCTTTTTGGAAGCGGTGGCTGATACTTGCACTAAAGGTGTAATAAAAGCCTTAAAGGCTATGGTGTATTTATTTAGAGTTCCTCGGAGGCTGATAAGTGACCGAGGAACAGCATTCACTTCGAGGGCTATGAAGGCCTTCTGTAATGAAAATGGGATTCAGTTGGTGATAAATTCACTAAATCTGCCCAGGTAGAGCAACTAAACAGATCAGTATTAAACACATTGAACGCTATAATCAGGGATGAACCTGAAGATAACTGGTGTGGCTGCCACTCAGCAAGCCTTGAGTAATTCTGTGAATAAAGTCACTGGCAGAACTCCAAACGAGTTACTGTTAGGCTATAAGTCAACAGCACTGTGTGAGGCGCTTTGGTAAATAATCTCACGCAGGCGGGTGAGAGGCTGGACCTGAGAGTTACAAGAGCAATAGCTCGTGAGCTATTGGAGGAAGATCAAAAGCGGCAGATGCGGCGATTTAATGCTAAACGCTATGTGAAGTCTCCGTACAAAATCGGGGATTTAGTGTTGATACGCATAAGTAAAGGGAATCCCGGGTACAAAAAGTTAAAAGGCAGATTCCGTAGTATTCCTTATAAAGTTGTGAAAGTCCTAAAGAATGATCGTTTTGAAGTGATGGGCACGAGACCCAATGGCAGCACTCACAGAGTGACGGTCACTTTTGAAAATATGCGAAGTTGGCCGGCAGAACAGACATCTGACTAAAGTCAGGCAGAAGGTAGATGGTGAGAGGATTATAACCCCCTCTCCTATATTTTATTTCAGTAAAAGCTTCGAGGGCAAAGCAGTCGTCAGTATGGCCGTATTAGCAACATGAGCCTCGCCCGCGTGGACAGCCCTGTGACTGACCACGCTGTGCGCCCGCGACCCGGCAGTCTACCTCCCTTCTCTATGAGTGACGAAAGTGACATGTGATTTGTAAAACATAGCTCTAATTAAACGTGTTGAGTTCAGTATAAAGACTTTCTCGACCTTTTTCGATAAGTCTGTTGTTGACGAGACATAACCTCTAAAACTTTAACCTGAAATATCTTAAATTCCTGACTTCCTATAAAAGTATAATGAAAAAACAATGTGTGTGTGAAAAACAAATGTCAACATAAATTTGTTCGGGAGTTCGCCACTGTTCTTTTAAAATAATGGCATGCATTGCAATGTTTAAATGCAAATAATTCTTAAACCGACGAAGCCAGCTATCCTCTGTCTCAAACAGACTGTTCAGTACTATGCAAGTAGGAAAACACCTGTATATGCCTGCTTTCTGGACCTCTCCAGGGCTTTCGACCTTGTGTCTTACGACTGCCTATGGAGGAAACTATCAAATGTTAAGAACTTTCCTAGCGATCTCATTACAATGCTAAAGTATTGGTATAACCACCAATACAACTATGTGAAGTGGGCGGGTGTCCTGTCGGATGCATACGGGTTGGAATGCGGGGTGAGGCAGGGGGGACTCAGCTCGCCCAAGCTTTTCAACCTGTATGTGAACGAGCAGATCTGTGAGCTCAGCAATACCGGTATCGGGTGCTCCATTGACGGGCAATGCGTCAATAACATCAGCTACGCGGATGATATGGTATTACTGAGCCCATCGATCAGTGCACTTAGAAGGCTTCTCCGTATCTGTGAGGATTATGCGGTAGCTCACGGCCTCAGGTACAACGCAACAAAAAGTGAACTTCTGGTTTTTAGAGCAGGTAACAAATGCTATGATACTGTTCCACCCTGGGATGAGCTCAGCTTTCCAGGGTAACGAAGTTCAAGTACCTGGGGCATTGGGTAATCGATGGTCTGACCGACGATGTGGACATAGAGAGGGAACGCAGATCATTGGCAGTTCGATGTAACATGCTGGCCCCTAGGTTTGCACGTTGTACTAGTGAGGTAAAAATCACTCTCTTTAGAGCTTATTGCCAATCTATACTTTAAGTATACGTGCGCCCTATGGGTCGGCTATACAAAAAGCTCGTACAATGCTCTGCGAGTCCAATATAATAACGCCTTCAGAGTTATGTTGGGACTACCACGCTTTTGCAGTGCGTCGGGGATGTTCGCGGAGCACGGTGTGCCTGATTTTTAAGCTATTATGCGGACACGAATAGCGTCCCTGATGTGGCGAGTGCGCGATAGCTCCAACAGCTTGGTGGCTATATAAAATAGTGCTTTTTTGTATTTTTAGTGTATCTTTTTGTTTCTTTTTATTTTTGTGTGTATAACTGTAGTGTTTTAAACTATGGACTGATGGTCTGAAATAAATTTTATTTATTTATTTAATAACAAGAACCGTAACAACAAAAATGTAAACGCGTACGCATCGTGTGGCTTATTTGTTTCGTTAGTCCATAATCCTTTCATTCATACAATCATGAGTTTCCTCATAATATGTGTACTATTTTCGTCTCCAGGTCGTCGCATAGCTGAACTAGAAATGGAAACGTTTGTGGCGAGACTAGTAGAAAACTTCCAAGTGGAATGGTTCGGGCCCCCACCGAAGATAGAGCAAGCGTCTCTTAATTATGTCAAGGGACCTTTCAATTTTGTATTTAAGAATGTCAAATGAGGTTGAACACCTTAATCCACACCTCACTAAAGCATTCGATTACGTATATCACGAAATTTTTGAGCGTACTCATACAGCATAACAATATCGCCATTAAAGTACTATATTATAGAGGATGCAAATAAATGATTTGATTTGATTTGAAGGAGATACCAAGGAGCTGATCTAGGACCTCTTTTGTTTTAATTTACAGTAACTTTATCATTGCTCAATAATAAGTACCAAGTAAAGATAACATTAATGTTTTCACAGTAAAGTACAAACGGTCAAGTAGCAATTAAAATTATAGAATAAAGAAATCTTTTTACAAAAAAAAAAAACTACCTTCTTTGAAATAAGCGAAGTTGTAAAAGTCGCTGGTTTTGTTTGTTTTTGGAAATTACCGTAAACATCCGAAACTAAAATATACATTCACTTTTTGTTACTTTATTACGCTGGTTGTTTTTTTTTTGGCAATCGTTTTGTTTTTTATTTCATCATTGTAAATATTTAGATGTATCTATATTGTGCGCTCATTAAATTAAATATTTTAAGTAACTTTAATTTTGTTTTATTTTTGCCTGATTTAATGGTATTATTGCGACCGAATTTTGTCACGGCGACTGTTCTCCTTGGAGACTGTCCAAGAGGCTATAGAGATCGCTTTTGCCTTGAAAATGGTTAGCACATTCGAATATAGATATTATTATATTTCATTAGTGTGCTGATCAGGCTTAGGCATTTCATAAAGCTGTCGAACCCCTGTATCAGTAACCCTTAGCCATAACAAAATGGAATGTATTCAATCAAACTTCTAATAAAAATATGATTGAACACTCTAATATAATGAATGCGCCGCTTTTGGTGGACCTCAAGTAATTCATATTTCGGGGTCCTGTAAATAGTTAGATCAGGGTACTAGGGCCTAGTCACTGTGGCGAACAGTGTGAAAGATCAGAAACTTAAAAACGTTGTAACAAAAAAATTCAACTGCCAAAAAACTGAAAATCAAAAAATAATAAACCTTTTTTTTATTTTACCTTAATAACTAAGTTCTTAATCCACCTAAGTAATTTTAGAATAGAATAGAATAGAATTGCTTTATTTCGGACACACAATTATCCATATGGTGTTAGTAACATTCAAAAAACCAACTTATTGCCTAGTGTTAGTAACAATCAACCTCAGCACAAACTGCTGTACAATCGGAGGGCCAAAGCTCTCGGCTACAGTTTTCAGGATGCTGTTTTGACTGCCCCTCACTCTCTGAAGCGATGCAGTTTTTTGGCGTACAATAGCAAAGAAGCTGTCGGTACGGGCTTGCGCAAACATTTTCGACGCGCTACAGTATCGAGGCAGCCTCAACAACATCCTGAAAGCATTGTTATATTGGACGCGCAGGGCATCCAGCGATCTCTTAGTATAATTGACCCATAGATTGCCCGTGTACAAGCTAAGCGCCAGTAAGCGCCAGTTGAAATCGGTGTCTTTGGATCTGTTTCTTAGTTGTTTGCCAACGGCTTTCGAAATGAAAGTTTATTTTCACTTTGGCTTGCACAACTGGCGCCGACTCAAAATTACTTCAATAGTTTAAGAACTTATATTAAAGTTAAATAAAAAAGGTTTATTATTTTTTGCGTTTCAGTTTTTTGCCGATTTATTTTCTTTGTCAATTTTTTTTTTATTTTATAATTTTTTGTGGCTATAAACTACATTAGTAGATTTTAGAAAATAATCAAAAATTACGAATGAAGTAATTATACTAAATGCGTAATTTTTGGTTTCTTTTTTTTAAAAGTAATCAAAAATTACGCATGTAGCTATTTTTAGCTACCTTCTTTACATTGGCTATTAACTGTTATATAATTCTAATTTAACTATTATTTGTTGTACCATTCATCGTAAGACTTGTTGTTTAGTCTGTACCAGAATGCTCTGATCGAGCGGCTCAGCAGCACACGTGTCGGTTGATTTATTGATGGAGTATGTTTCAACAATTTAAACTAGGCGTACGACATGGTGCTGCTGGCCCCCTCGGTCGGCACGCTCCGTAAGCTTCTCGATACCTTAAACTTAAAAAAACTTATCGAAAATTTGCAAAGAATGCGATTTTGTTTTCATTAATTACTCAAATTAATCATAAGAATTGAACTAGTTGCACTATGAAGGTAATTTAATGTCGTTTTTATTAACCTATAAACAATAATGAATCATAAAGAAAATGGTGAATCACGAACTCACGACCGTTGCTCGCTTAAAATACCACGGTAGCCCTTATCGTATTTCGTGTCAAGTGGCATCTTTTAAAACTAAGACAACGATTAACTCATCGAATGCCGTAATTAGAGACACAATAGAAAGACAGTTGCTTATGTCGAACTGTGTAACTTAAGACATTCAAAAGGTTAAGTGTTTCCATAACGTAAGCTATTGTAATAAACTAGTAACTTATCTCTCGATATGAACAATTTTGTCTTGTCTACAGAAACCTACAGACGTTGGAGTGAGTAGGGTCGGTTGCGCGAAATAATATAACGTGTTTCAATTCGTTATTTGGACACATGTTATAATGTTTTTGAGTTATATTATTACTGAATCTTACTGAAAGGGTAATAAACTTTGTAGACAAATGATTTCATTTTTATACATATGCGGAATTTTGACTTTTATAGTCGTGAATGACAAAAAGGTGAAAATACCAAAACTTCTTTTTAGTTTGAAAATGCTCGTTTTATTGTAAAGCAACTATCAAAGACGTCAATACAAACGAATAGAAAATATTATATAGATTACGACCAACACACAATTTAAATGGGTTTTTCAGAAAACTACAGTGAAATTGGGGTTTAAACACAAGTTGACCGAAAAGGGGTGTGGCCTCATCACGTCAATTGTCAGAATTTCTAATTTGCCAATTTAAGGGCTGACAGGTGAAAGTTTACCTACTAATATGGTTTGCGTTATCCCAGTTGCGTGAAGAGAGAGAGAGAGAGACACACACGAGGTTTCCAAATTCAATAACAAAAAAAAAAACCGGCCAAGTGCGAGTCGGACTCGCGCACCGAGGGTTCCGTACAAACCTGTAGGTATTCACGGTTTATGCATAAGGCTTGTGTTTATGAAATTAAATCCTATTTTTTTAATTTTTATATTTGAGTTGATTGAATGAAAGGTAAATTGCGGTTTACGATTTATGACGTATAAAAAAAAAACTACTTACTAGATCTTGTTCAAACCAATTTTCGTTGGAAGTTTATATAGCAATGTACATCATATATTTTTTTTAGTTTTATCATTCTCTTATTTTAGAAGTTACAGGGGGGGGGGGGGGGCACACATTTTACCACTTTGGGAGTGTCTCTCGCGCAAACTATACAGTTTAGAAAAAAATGATATTAGACACCTCAATATCATTTTTAAAGACCTATCCATAAATACCCCACACGTATGGGTACGATGAAAAAAAATTTTTTGAGTTTCAGTTCTATGTATGGGGAACCCCAAAATTTATTGTTTTTTTTTCTATTTTTGTGTGAAAATCTTAATGCGATTTACAGAATACATCTACTTACCAAGTTTCAACAACATAGCTCTTATAGTTTCGGAAAAAAATGGCTGTGACATACACGGACAGACAGACAGACAGACAGACAGACAGACAGACAGACGGACAGACATGACGAATCTATAAGGGTTCCGTTTTTTGCCATTTGGCAACGGAACCCTAAAAACAACCACTACACGACACATTTATGTTAAGTTAAATGGCTGAAGCTACTATTGAAGGTCAAACGTGTTTACAAACACCCTCTATTCTACTGATCCACCAACGAAATAGTTTGAGACTACTCGTTCCACAATATTCATTTATTTTATTTAAAAAAAATGAAACATAATCACGCTTCAATAAAGATTAAACTAAATTGTGTAGTCGTGAAGTTAAAGACATTATTATAGTGTTTTTTTTAATGAATTATTATTTACGCAATTAGAAACTCACGTTCAAGCAACAGTGTATTGTTAACATTACTGTTGTAATGTTTCATTGATATCTGTAGTTTTGAAGAAGGCAGTCATTTCACGCATCGCAATAAATACACAACATATAATACACAACCAGCTGATTTCGCTATCGTTTCATCAACACCATCAACATGCAGACGACAAAGCTCAAACCGCTGTTCAATCTAGTGGCAATTAACAAGGAATTTGCCAAGTAAGCTCAATATTTGGACTAATTAATACCGTTTCTGTTTTTATGAATAGTAGATAAAAGATTATGTCTACTTCGGATTCCCTCTATCTGGCAGCAACTTGATGCACCGCAATCTTCTTTAAACGAATATTTGTAAGGCTTTTTTTTCTTTTTCTTTTTTTTTCAGGATGGGAAATCATCAAATGACTTCTCCCGCTCTGGGTGGAGCGGGAGGGCGTGTCAGACTTTTACTGACTAAAACCCACCCGTGTTCCATCAGTTGCCCATGTGCCAGGTTCACGGTATGTCTTTCGAACAATCACGCGACCCCGGCAGGCATCGGTCCTAGTAGACCCCTACACTGCTGCTGACATCTCTTTGAGGCGCGCGTGGAACACTGCGCGCCGTCGACCCGAGCTTGGTCCTTACCGGGCGGCGAGCTACCCATTGCTCGCCACCCGCAAGCTCGCGCCTACGGTGACCGGGAGTCCGCTATTGACTCCCGACGCCCGGGGCGTCTCCTCCAGCGGCGGCTAGGGACGTGAGGGCGCAGAGACTGCCACTCCCTCACGCGCCCCGCCTCCTCCTTCGCGAGCATTACTGCTCCGCAGAAGGAGGTGACGGCTTCCCATTCCCTCTCGCTCCGTACCATGGCTCGCACCAGGGCCGGACACGAGAGGTCGCCGCCGCCAATCGCCTCCACGAGGACACGGCGGTGCTCCGCCCAGGCAGGGCACACCTCCACCGTATGCTCCACCGTGTCCTCCAGACGATCCTCGCAATGGAAACACCCGGACGTACCCTCCCGCTGTATCCTGAACAGGAACCCACCGAAGCACCCATGCCCGGTGAGAACCTGCGTCACGCGGAAGGTGAGGACGTCGTGACGCCTCTCTATCCACTCCTCAAAGAGGGGACTTACCGCCGCAATTGTGGCGTGCCCATATTTGTAAGGCTTAAGAAAAAGTTTAGCATAATCATTATTTGGCTGAATGTTTATATGTCTGACTTTACGCTGGTATACTTTTAAGATGGCAGAATTTCATTTAGAATAATTTTGTTAGGCATATTGTCATTTCTTTAATTTTGAATTTTAACCTTAAGAGCCATTTTACATTTTTGCGCGAAAATCTAAGATTTTAGTCACATTATTTACCTCTCATCTCATCATTATAAATACTCTGGCATTGACGAATATATGTAAAAAATAGATCAATCTTTTGTTTTGTCACTTTTAGTAGCACATTTCCAAAAACTTAGTTGTTTACTTTGTAGTAATTAATCTCCCACAACTAGTTTTCTAGTTAAAAATCAGCGCAGGGTCAATTTCAGACTCCTATTTCTATCATTAATATGTAGAAATTTGAGTAAAAAAAAATACACAAAACAACAGACATATAATCTAGTTGTTACATTTAGTACAAGAATATTGATTTTTAATACCATTAATTAGTAAAAAAAATAAGTCTTATGGCAATTTTTACGATTTATATGCAATTTAATCGCGTTTTTTTGGTTTGAATAAAGCAAAATTACATTAAAAAATTCATGTCAATATAAAGTATGCTCTATAACAAATCGAATTCTCAAGTTTTATTTAAATCTGTTTATTTAATTAGACATAACATCGTTTTCGAAATCACTCTAAATTAGAATAAATTACGATGCACAACTGCACAAGCGGGCAGCGTTTAGTACGGCGCAAGTGCCCAACGGGGAAGGACCTGTGCCACTTTTTCCCTCGTCTCAGTTTACGGGTAATCGTATCGTGAACGCAAAAATATACTACGACTACAACATTTTGCTACTCTTCGCTTTTTTTTGTGTAAGATAAGAGTTTCGTTTATTATCAAGTAAAGCATTATTTTAATAGATTGTAGAAAAATGTTGACTAAAATAATTTATTTTGACTAAATCTGACTATTTTTAATCGCGATTAAAAAAGTGTGGAATAAAACTAGTGGTCATGAACAAAAATTCACACCAACGCCTCGCCTCACGTGCAAAAACAGTACTGTATTTTTTTTTCTTTTGCTATTATCTCAAAAATGGCATCCTATCGCAAAAATAATGACATTTTCGACCCCCTTTAAAATACCCCACACATATAAATCTCAACAATACAATACTGGGTAATATTTTTTTATTTTTCAATCAAAAATGAAAAATTCCATATAAAACACGTCCAGGGTGCCCCCTTGCGCGCGCCTTCGTCTCTCAGCAAGTTCATTGCTTAGCGCACAAGTACTAAGTTGCGAAACCAAAAGAAAAAAACCAGCCAAGTGCGAGTCGGACTCGCGCACCGAGGTCTCCGTATAAACCTGTATGTATTCTCGGTTTATGCATAAGGTTTATGTTTATGAAATTAAATGTTTTTTTTTTTTTTAATTTTTATATTTTAGTTGATTGAATGAAAGGTAAATTACGGTTTACGATTTATGACGTATTAAAAAACAACTACTTACTAGATCTCGTTCAAACCAATTTTCGGTGGAAGTTTACATGGTTATGTACATCATATATTTTTTTTAGTTTTATCATTCTCTTATTTTAGAAGTAACGGGGGGGACACAAATTTTACCATTTTGGAAGTGTGTCTCGCGCAAACTATTCAGTTTAGAAAAAAATGATATTAGAAACCTCAATACCATTTTTAAAGGGGTCCACCCTTTATGGCAGAACTTTTTTCGTCATAATATTATTTTGCATAACAGCGGATGGCATAAACTTCATTTCGCAGAAAATCGTTTGGCATACACTCATTTATCATACATTCACAACGCATAACTTTATAAGTCAGATTCATCTTTAGGCATAAATTTTATTCCATAATAATTAAAAAGTAGAACCATCATATCGCAGAAAGTTCGCAGTCAGAATCGTCTCTTGGCATAATTTCATTTCGATAGTTATTAAAAGGCAGAACTATCATATCTCAGAAACTTTAAACTTAGAATCATCTTTTGGCATACATTTCATATCGAAGAAGCATGCAGCATGCAAACAAGCATGCAGCATGCAAACAAGCATGCAGCATGCAAGCAACCAAGCATGCAGCATGCAAGCAAGCATGCAGCAAGCAAGCATGCAAGCAAGCATGCAGCATGCAAGCAAGCTTACAGCATGCAGGCGAGCATGCAACATGCAGCATGCATGGTTTCTGTCACGGCTTCGGCGCTGCGGGGCTCCGACGGTCCCACGCGAGCTCATCGTCGCAGATGGTTTTACGCTCACCACCGCGGCTTCGGCTTGCTGGCCGGCTTCGCCGCCCAGCCCCAGCCATGGCGGCGACCGTCAAAACCACCTGCTCCTCAGCTCGCGGGCCGCCTCGCCACTCCGCGCCTACGCGGGCTTAAATTACACTCTAGGGGTAGGGCAGACAAGACTACGTGGAGTCGGTTCTGCAGCGATTCGTTTCTGCCAATAATTTTTGTAGCACAACATATACTGACTTTTTGAGACACTATTTCATTTTATTTAAGGTTAAAATGCAATTTAATAGAAATGAAAATATGCCTAACAAAATTATTCTAAATGAAATTCTGCCATCTTCATAGTATGCCAAATAATCATTGCTCCAAATAAATGTTATGCTAAACGAAATTATGCGGAATTTTAAGACTGCCAAAGGTAATTATGCGAAATAAAATTCTGCCATCTTAAAAGTATCGAGCGTAAAGTCGAGCATATAAACATTCGGCCAAACAATGATTATGTTAAACATTTTTTATGCCTTACAAATATTCGTTTAAATAAGATTATGCCAAGTGTGTTATCCCAAATAAAATTCGGAGCATCAAGTTTCTGCCAGATAGAGGGAACCCTTTTTAAAGACCTACTCATAGATACCCCACACGTATGGGTTTGATGAAAATATTTTTTTGAGTTTCAGTTCTAAGTATAGGGAACCCCAAAATTTATTGTTTTTTTTTCTATTTTAGTGTAAAAATCTTAATGCAGTTCACAAAATACTTCTTCTTACCAAGTTTCAACAGCATGCTCTTATAGTTTCGGAGTAAAGTGGCTGTGACATATGGACAGACGAATCTATAAGGGTTCCGTTTTTGCCATTTGGCAACGGAACCTTAAAAATACCACGTTGAGTCGCGATTGTCAAATTTGATTTTAGTCGTGTCAAAATAATTTTTAAAAGAGATTATTTCTTGCAGAATAGCGTAACATTTTTCATAGCTAAAAGTAAGCAATTTTAGAGATAATTTAGTTAGTTTAGTTAGGTGTACAACAGAATCGGCACCAATATGTAATTGTTTTAATTTTTTATTTTTATTGTATACTTTACATAACATATAGTTGTATTATTTTATTAGTCTAGAAATCTTTATTAGACTGGATAAATAAAAATAAGTATTTTCATAAATATCTAAATACCGCATTATAATTCTAACGGCTCAAGATTGTTTAGACCGGCTCGACACTCGCGTTACACTGTTTGTATTGTGCATGTGTGGATAGCTACGCACACATACATAAGATTGCCGTCTTTTACCTAAACTCGAGCGTTCAAATTTTGTGAGAGGGCTCTTAAATTAAAATTAAAATAGTGTCTCAAAAAGTCAATAAATATTGAGCTACAAAAGTTATTGATAGAAACGAATCGCTGCAGAACCGACTCCACGTAGTCTTATCTGCCCTGTCCGCGTAGGCGCAGAGGGGCGAGGTGGCCCGCGAGCTGAGGAACAGGTGATTATGACGCGCGCCGCTGCGGCTGAGGCTAGAACCGAAGCTGCGGTGGTGAGCGTAAAACTATTTGCGAGATGAGCTCGCGTGGGACCGCCGGAGCTAAACAGCGCCGGAGCCGTGACAGCAAGCATGCATGCTGCATGTTGCATGCTCGCCTGCATGCTATAAGCTTGCTTGCATGCTGCATGCATGGTGTATGCTTGTTGCATGTCTGCATGCAGCGTGCTAACTATGTTTTTTCTGTAATGTTATAGATGAGTGTTTCAATTATTATGGCTATGAAATGTATGCCAAAAGATGAGTCTAACTGTAAAATTTCTGAGATATGATAGTTCTGCCTTTTAATGACTATCGATATGAAATAATGCCAAGGGCCGATTCTGACTGCGAACTTTCTGCGAAATTATGGTTCTCCTTTTTCATAATTATGAATATACAATTATTTTTATTTATTTTTTTATTTATTTATTTAGGTAACCAACAGCGATACAAAAAATATTATACAAAATATGCGTGTTACAGTTATTATGGCCAATTATAGGTTTCCCTGTATAACTGGGATATATGTTTAATACATGCGAACGCACTTATGCCAGATATTTCCAATTAAACAACTAAATAAAAATGCAATACAATACAAAAATTATATAAGGTTAAATATAGAACATATTTTTGAAAAACTTTAAACAAATATGGTTGAATAATAAAAGATAGTAGAAGAAGAAGAAGATTGGGTGCTTGTCATTTGTCTCCGCTTATAGTTTTTATTATTCTTTTTTTGAATGTCAGTTTATTACAGTTAAATAAATCAACTTCGAAGAATTCTGAGTTGTAAATTCGAGCGATGTGAGTCAGTACACAGTTCGAGGCTTAGTTAGTGGAGTGCTTAGGGACGCGCAACATAGGCGTGTGACGAGTGCGCCGTTGAGGAGTATTAAAAGTTATTTGTGCGACTAATTCCGGGCAATCAAGGCGTCCAGTGAGTATATCATAGAGCAAACACATGTCCATCACTTTACGTCTCTCCTCGAGTGTTAGCAGACCATAGGTTCGACAGCTATATGCGTAAGACATTGGGGGTTTACGGAGGCGATAGTTAAGATGGTTAGTGATTTTTTTTTGAATCCTTTCTATTTGGTTCTTATAAATTATATATTGGGGGGACCAGATTTGGCACGCATATTCTAAAACGCTGCGCACATAAGCAAAATATACCGATTTAAGTGCTCCAATATTTGTAAATACCTTACATGATCTAAGAACAAATCCTAGGTTCTTATAAGCTTTTGTGCTAATAAGGTCTATGTGATCTGAGAACATTAATTTACTGTCAAACATAACTCCTAAATCCCTAACCATCTGTACTTTATTTATGACAATTCCATCAAAATTATATGAGTAATCAATCGGGTTCCTCTTGCGTGTGTAACTGATACACTGACACTTTGCTACGTTCACAGTGATCTTGTTTTTTGCGTAATAATTATTTAAGTTATTAAGATCCTCTTGAAGGGCCTTACAATCATCGGCTGATTTTATTTTATAAAATACTTTTTTGTCATCAGCGTACATTAAGTGATCAGAGTGTACAAAAGAATCAGTGATGTCAAATAGATATGCGTTGTAAAAGAGAGGTCCCAAATGAGATCCCTGGGGAACACCGCTAGGGATTTCAATAAAGTTGGATCGGTAACCTCCTAGAACGACAGCTTGTGAGCGTTTAAATAGATATGACTGTACCCATCGCAAAAGATCCCCGCGTATACCTAATCTGTACAGCTTTCTGAGCAAGATGACGTGATCCACACGATCAAAAGCTTTTTCGAAATCTGTGTAGATCACGTCAACCTGCCCCCCGTTATCTGTATTTTCAAGAACGAAATTAGAGAAACTGGCCAAATTAGAGACAGTCGATCGTTTCTTTAAAAAACCATGTTGCTTGCAAGAGATACCTCTGAGAATATATGGATAGATAGCGTTGTATATAAGTTTTTCAAATACTTTACAAATGGTGTTTAGTATAGAAATACCCCTATAATTTCCTATCATTGTCCTCGAACCTTTTTTATGAATTGGAACAATGAGAGCTTTTTTCCATTCATTTGGGAAGGTGCCTTCTTTTAAAGAAATATTAAAAATAGTACTAATTGGAAGTGCCAAAGATTTTGCACAGTTCTTCCAAAACACTGGGGGCACACCGTCACATCCAGGGCCTTTGTCCACGCTTAAGGCACTCAACGACCTCTCCACGGTTGACGAAGAGAATTGTAAGTTGGAAATTATGTCAGGACAGTGATCTTCTTCATGCATTGTTAATGAATTAACGAGGCTATAGTCAGAGGGTTCGCCAAATACGTCGTGGAAGTAGTCATTGAAAGCCTCACAGATTTGCCGACCCTCGGAATAATTGATATTATTGTGAGATAACATTTTAGGATAATTGGAGCCTCCACGCAAGTTTTTAATGTAGGTCCAAAACTTTTTTGGATCATTTTTCAAATTACTTTCCATTTCCTGCAAGTATTTATTATAACAAATCTCATGAACTTGTCGCTCTCTTTGTCGTAATAATGCGAATTCGTCATAATCTAATAAGTTACCATACCGTTTCCATCGCGAGTGTGCCTTGCTTTTTTCTTTAATAATTTTAATTAAAGAGTTGCTATACCAGACAGGATATTTACGTGACCCTAGCCTTCGATTCAAAGGTACATATTTATCAACTCCTGTTTGAATTATTTTATAGAATGTTTCCACGGCAGTATTTGATGATGTGTTGTCTAAAATTGAGCTCCAATCAAGTTCAGAAAAATAACTGTTCAATAGTTCGAAGTCAGCTTTGTGGAAATTATGTCTAGGAGTGGACAACTCACGGAGCGGAGAAACTGTAAGGTCAGATATTTCGATAGTAATTACTGGATGAGGTAGGTCAGGCTTCACAAGGGGTGATAGACATTCAGTTATTTCAAGTGGCAAGTTGGAAAAAGCTAGATCAAGAGTATGCCCTTTTTGGTTGCGTAGTGTATTGTACTGTGTTATTCCTAAAAACGACAAATCATTAACTAAGCGCGCGGCAGCGTTCTGCACCTCGACGGCACCTTGTTTCAAAAAAGTCGGTCCACTTAAATTCCATTTTATACATGGAAGATTGAAATCACCCACAAGTAAGCAATTACATATATTATTGCTGTGAGTAAATGCCTTCGCGACACCTTGCAAGACGTAGTCGATATCCGAGGGTATCCGATGAGTATCCGGCGGTACGTAGGCAACGCTTACGTAAAGATCAGCTGTTGCCGACAGCACGCGAGCCGGTATTACTACGGTCAACAATTCCGTAGCTATCGCATTTTGCTCGTGCTCAACGCACCACGCACCCAGCTCGCGTCGCGAGAGTATCATCACACCGCCACCTGAGGATTTGCCAGTCGCACCCAAATCACGATCTTTACGAAACACGTCATATGTGTCGTCACTCAATTCCCCACTAAAAATGCCGCTGTGTAACCATGTTTCCGTTATAATAATTATATCATAACAATTACACATAATGTTTTGTTGGAATTGTGTAGTTTTAGTCCTTAGACCACGGCAGTTCTTATAGTAAACGTTTAAGATTCGGGGTTTCATTGTAAAAGGTTTCGTCTACTGAGAGTATATACAAGAAAATTAACAAAAAAAGGACGATTAGATAAAAAAACAACGAACATACCGAGCCACTCGTGGGTAGAATAATAATAATTGGTAGTAATCGGGTCCCGCAACGGAATGACTCCCGGGGAGGAGTGACACAACTCCAACGCACGATATTTAACAATAAGGATAATTAGCTTCAGCTTCGAATAATCATTACAGATGTTTGGGTTAATTAATAAACAAATTACTATCGCAACATAATGTGGGTAAGTTGCTAAAAAGTTATAATAATACGTTACAAGATAGCTAGCATGTAAAATACATGCGCTACGCATAGGTGCGTCCCGAGATAGTGCAACTATAGCAACAGTAATGATTTTAAGTTCTAGGTAAGTCGTATGAGTATGCAGAATGCCTAACATAATATCCCACTGCAGTTCTATATAATTGTAACAAAGGCAAAGAACCATGTATTCTATAATGTATATATATGAGAATAACGTTTTCTTAATTATTAGAATAGCTATAACATTGAAATACCTTTTGAATAATATATTGAACATCGTATTTTCGTTCCCGTAACAATAAAACCCATGAGCAACCAGACTAAATAAATATGATGCGTACCTCAATCGTTGCACCCTCACCGGGCGCGTTTCCTTTACACGAACTTCAACTACCGCACATCGCTCGAACAAAACACAGAACACAGTAAACACAGACACGGCAATAAAGAATGACAAACAACCAATTATGCTCTCATCAATATTAAGTAAAGAGTATTGCAAAAAATTACAAACAAAAACATAATGAAAAAAGAAAATATTATAGACAGTGAGCAGAAGACTTGCGCTAAAAGTTAAACGATTTTGTTCAGATCCTCTTCGTCCATGATAAATATAGGAGGAACAGTAACTGCTTTTCTCACGTGGATTTTGCAGTTTTTTGTCCACGTGAACTGATATTCCTTAAGTTTAGCCATCTCTTTAGTTTTTTTTAGAAGACTTTTATTAAACACTGTTAAGTGTTCATTAACATAGATCGGGATTCCTTTGCCCTGAATTTCAAGGTCCTTGGTTGACAGACGACGTTTACGTGCTTGAGAAATAATGTTGTCTTTCAGCTGACGAGTGCGTAATTTCGCTACTATATTTCTTGGCCTACCCTGAATCTTAGACTTCGCAGTCACTCTGTTCACTTGAAGAATATCATCCTTTGTTATTTCTATATCAGTATGTTTACCAATCTTTAAGATAATTTCATTCAAGTTTTCATCTTTATGTTCAGGTATGCCAACAATTTCGATATTCAATTGCCTTTCACGTTGCTCGTTTGCGTTTACAACAGATCTCAGTTTCCTATTTTGTTCCTTAATCTCCGCCAATTCAGTTTTAACAGTATTTAAATGCTTCAATTCTGTGGTATGAACGTCGAGTTTCTTCTTTATATCTTCATATTCATTGCTGTGGAATTGCATCGACTCTTGAAGTGACTCAAGTCCCTCAGCCATCTTGGTCTGTCTAGTTTCCAAACTATGAATAGTATTTTTCATCTTAGTGTATTCTTCTCTGATACCAGCTATTTCTGACCTTAATTCCTGGGTGCTTTGATTAAGGTTCTTCATAGTAATATTGATCTCTGATATATCCTGTCCGAAATCCCTTTTCCAATCGTTTAGTATTTTAGATATTTTATTGGTGTACTCCTCAAAACGCAGTTCGCATTCGTCATCATGCCCACGCTTATACATGCGGCGCTGTGTGACATTTTCTTTTTCTTGTGATCCTTCAGCTGTTTGGTTCACGGACAGATCCGGAAGTGAGTGCGCGAGTGTTTTTGGTGAGTCCGACATCTTGACAGCCTGACTGTCTATCTGTTCACAGATCTGTGGCTAGAGCGATAAGACAGGAATATGATGCGGCACAACAACTTTGAGTTTTCGGAGCCCGACAATAATGTCCAATTTTAAGTGACGTTAATAATTAACTTTTTACTTATAACGTGAAAAAATATAAAATATTAGTGAGCGCGTCCGTACGCAGCGACTCGACCGCGCGTATGTGTACAATTTATGCCCAAAAGATGATTCTGACTTATAAAATTATGCGTTGTGAATGTGTGATAAGAGAGTGTATGCCAAACGATTTTCTGCGAAATTAAGTGTATGCTATCCGCTGTTATGCAAAATAATATTATGAAGAAAAAAATTCTGCCATAAAGTGTGGACCCGTCAACCTCACCTGAATCAGAACTCCGCATTGTAAATAATAAAAAATAAAATAAAGTACACATTCACATTGTACCTACCACTTACAATTTATTCTTCAAAACTATATTTTATACTTTCTATATCTACTGCTGCTCAACTTTTATTTTGGCGTTTATCTAATGTAGCAGCTACAAACATGTTTCACAAAATTAAAGTTTCTAGCACTCACTGTATGATATAATTAAAAACAGCACTGCATTGAATCTAAATAAAAGATGTAACTCAAACTTCGCGCCAAAATGAAAAACAGTTGTGCCAATCAAACAACAACAAAAAAAAAATCACTGTAAGCCTTCTGTAACATTTTCAGTGACTCTGAATACCAAATTCCAATGGCGATGTAAAATGTTAGACAAAATTATTGTTCGATGTTTTGTCTATTATGAATTTCGCAATACGCACTAGATATGATATAACTAAAAACAGCACTGCATTGAATCTAAATAACAGATGTAACTCAAACTCCGTGCCAAAATGAAAAACAGTCGTGCCAATCTTACAACAACAAAAAATAGTAACCGAATTTGGAACCATAAACCAATCACGCATTACCGACATTTTTTTGACTGAATGTATTTGCAAGCATATTTTGCGCGTATTTAATATTATCGAAATCATTGACGTTGATACAAAATAAAGTGCACTCATTCAGTGACTGAAACAGAAACTATATCTAACAGCCAAGATTTTCAACAATATGAATATTGTTTCCAGAACGGTGGCAAGCACTGCTGGGACGCCAGATGCCAACTTGAAGTCATGGAAAGAGATTCCTGGACCCTCGTCCTTGCCCATCATTGGGCCAATGCATCATTTTATGCCTGGAGGTGAAACATTTTTGGAACTTAAACAGTTGTAAAAAACTTCTTTTGAAAAGTATTTGTCCCGGGGAATATCCCGTCATTAATATTTTGTATAAGCAGCATTTCTAGGATCTGGTTAAAGGTTAATTGGCACAGGAAACTATTATCTCAAATCCACTGTCGTTATTTCATTTAAATTATTTACAAGCACTTTTGACAAAGGATATGGTCATTCAGAAAGATGAATCTAGTTCCCTATTTTATTATAGTATATTTCTATGGAGATGAACAGACAAGAAATTTCATAGACACTATTTTTACATATTATATTCTTATAAAACACATATTAGTTCATTATTAATGTTAAATTAATGATGATATGTCAAAACGATGTAAGAAAACGTGCATATTAAAAGCGTACACAGTACAGCAGAATGAAACGAAGACACATTAAAATAAGCTGTGACAGCTAAATCCTAACTGACGACCCCCATTCACTAAAATCACGTACATATTAGCACCTATCCATCTATTTTAAAGGGAACTAATAATAATCTAACACACGCGCCACTATTAGTAAGACATTTGAGTGAGCATAAATGACATAGCCTCAGTTGCCAGGGCACATCCAAGTCAATTAAAGACATTACCCAGTAAATGGTAGCTTTATAGTACGTATTACTCACTTCTATGCTATGCAATCATATAACACAAAGGAGATTAGGATTATACAATGCAAAGATGATCTTACAATCTGTAGCTCCAGCAATGTTTTAAAATACTTTTCAAATAAAATATATAAATTCACAGTCAGAAGACTGTGAATCAGTGTGATCATTTTAGCTATTCCAAGTCTTTAAGATAGAGACGCGATAGACCGCTTCTACCTCTAGATGCCATCACTGCCACATGCGGACTCGATAGTATTTTCTTCCCATCAGGTGGTCTGCTAACTTATTTAAATAGCGAAAGAAGCCTATTATTTATTTCTTTATTCAGGTCACTTACAAAACATTGATGAAGCTGAAGGCATCATGAAACTGTTTGAGTTATATGGGCCAATTGTAAGATTTGATAGAATGTTAGCCAAGCCGCCCATTATTCTACTTAGTGATCCTGAATGTTCAGAACTCGTAAGTGAATTTCTTACTTTTTTGTTTTATGTTTAAATCGACGGATAACACTTAATAATGTAATATAGGAGATAAAGTAACGAATTTGAATTCTCATTTCCTCCATTACATTTGAAAACATATTTACAGATATTACGAAGTGAAAATGCGTTGCCCATCCGTGTAGGGTTCCCGAGCCTAGAGTACTATAGAAAAAAAATTAAGGAAAGTAAAGGCCATACCATTCACATAACAGGCCTTGTAACTGAGTAAGTTGAAATAACTACACATATTGATTATAAAAAAAGGTATCAGACATGGCGTGTTTATTAATGCCGGATGATGATATGTCATAACGATTTTGTAAATAAAATAACGACGTTTGTTTGCTATCAGCCATGGCGAGATATGGAAAGAGTTTCGCTCAACAGTGAACCCAGTGATGTTACAACCGAAGTCGATTAAACAGTATGGCACAGTACTTGATAAAGTAGCACAGGACATGGTCAAAAGGTAAGTTATGGACAACAAGAAGTTGTTATCAAAAGGTTTTTAATCCCAATGTATGGTTTTTTATGCTACAATATTTTATTAGGTGGGTTAGAATATGATTAAATGGTTAGTTATGATTAACAAGAAATAATGATTGAAGTATATTTTTAGGGTTCCGTTGCCAAATGGCAAAAAACGGAACCCTTATAGATTCGTCATGTCTGTCTGTCTGTCTGTCCGTCCGTATGTCACAGCCACTTTTTTCCGAAACTATAAGAGCTTTGCTGTTGAAACTTGGTAAGTAGATGTATTCTGTGAACCGCATTAAGATTTTTATACTAAAACAGAAAAAAAAAACAATAAATTTTGGGGTTCCCCATACATAGAACTGAAACTCAAATATTTTTTTTTCATCAAACCCATACGTGTGGGGTATCTATGAATAGGTCTTCAAAAATGGTATTGAGGTTTCTAATATATTTTTTTTATAAACTGAATAGTTTGCGCGAGAGACACTTCCAAAGTGGTAAAATGTGTCCCCCCCCCCCAAAACTTCTAAAATAAGAGAATGATAAAACTAAAAAAATATATATAATGTACATTACCATATAAACTACCACCGAAAATTGGTTTGAACGAGATCGAGTGAGTAGTTTTTTTTTTAAATGTCATAAATCGTAAACCACAATTTACCTTTCATTCAATCAAATCAAATTTCTGAAATATAAAAATTTAAAAAAAAAACCATTTAATTTCATAAACATGAACCTTATGCGTAAACCGAGAATACCTACAGGTTTGTACGGAACCCTCGGTCCGCGAGTCCGACTCGCACTTGGCCGGTTTTTTTAATTAATACAATAATTCGCAGGATGAAAGCCAAACGTGACGAAAAACACATGATTAGTAACGACTTCGATACGGAAATGAACTTATGGGCCCTGGAATCTACCGGCACAGTCGCTCTAGGTTGCCGCTTAAATTGCTTCGATCCCAAATTGCCCGCAGACTCTCCAGAGCGACAGTTGATCCAATGCGTCCACGACATTTTTATCGTAGCCAATAAACTGGACTTCAAGCCAAGCATTTGGAAGTGGATTTCAACGCCAAACTTCAGGAAGGCTATGAAATTGTATGAGCAACAAGAAAAGTAAGATTAAAGCGATTTTATTCCCCTTATTTTGTGTCTTCTATAACTAAGTAACTTAACAAAAATTGTAAACCAAATTTAAATCATGTGACAATGTGACAATACTATTGATTCCAGTTTAACAAAACACTTCATTCAAAAAGGAAAGGAACAGCTCAAAAACAAATCTGATAACGAGAAAGGTGTTTTAGGTAAACTGTTAGAAATTAACGAAGAAATGGCTCATATTATGGCTAGTGATATGTTGGTTGCTGGTGTAGATACGGTATGTATAACTTACTACTTTCTAGCGGCGATTTAAGCGGGTTAGTACGTGAATGTTTGACTTAAAATCCATTTTATTTTAATCAGGCCGCCAACACAGTTACCGCAACTCTTTACCTTCTTGCTAAACACCCGGACAAACAAGCCAAGCTCAGGGAGGAAATAATGTCAAACTCGAAACGAAGACCATATCTGAGGGCGTGTCTCAAAGAGTCGTTGAGAATAATGCCAGTCGTACCGGGAAATATGCGAGTTACAACAAAGGAATATAACATTTTGGGCTATAAGTTACCTAAAGGTGTAAGTATGAAACATTTTTTAAGGATGTAAATTACTAAACTTTTGTTGAAAGCATGAAATTATCTCTTCTTCTCTGCTGATTCATGCATACTTTGCAATTCAAGACTTCATCAATACGTTTACTATAACTGTTATCAAAACGACAATTGTACTGACCGTTCTTGTATCAGTTACGAGCATTTGCATCTTTAAATTGTGCTTGGATTACCATTTCAGATGGAGGTTGTATTCGCCCACCGGGACATGTCCCTGCTGGACAAAAACTACCCCAAGCCTCGAGAGTATATTCCAGAGCGGTGGATAGCCAGTAAAGATGACCCACTTTACTACGGGAATGCCAATCCGTTTGCCCATCTGCCCTTCGGCTTCGGAGTCCGTAGTTGTATAGGTAATTGGAAAAAAAAAAAAAAACGACCCACACCGTGCTCCGACATATACTAGGCCAGTTTTATTAAAATTCATTAAATATTTATTGTTATCAATATTCGCAATTTTAAAAATAGAAATCTTATATTTGGCGGGAGGAAGCCTGTGTCCCAGCAGTGGAAACAATATAGGCTGATGATGATGATGATGATATTTGACGTGCATTGTAATGTTTTATTGCTATAGAATTAAAGAAAAATCCAACAAGATGAAGCCAGTCATGACAAGACGTATCATCATCATTTCAGCTGAAAGACGTCCACTGCTGGAACTAAGGCTCAACCCCCAGGTTTGCCATAATTGCCACACTTGTCAGGCAGGTTGACGATCGCAGTGTGGTGGTAAAATTCATAAAGAACGTTGCTGTCCATTCTCTAGTAAGTCCCTTAGTCACCTTCTACGACACCCACGAGAACAAATGGTATTCTTTACATCCGTCAACACGCAGAACAACCCTATGCCTAAATGAAATTGTATCCGTAAATACATACGAATCTCTAGAGACACAGATTGTTTGCTTGATTTTACCACACACCTTAACATACATCTCAGAGTAACTTCTTTTTGTATTTCTTTGTCTACAGGTCGTCGCATGGCTGAACTGGAAATGGATATATTTGTGGCGAAGTTAATAGAAAATTTCCAAGTTGAATGGTTAGGGCCCCCTCCGAAGATAGTAAAAGGGGTTCTCAATTATATCAAGGGACCTTACAATTTTGTATTTAAGGATGTAAAATAAGGTGTTTCAAATCTTTTCCTGACCTCACAAAAGCTTTCGAATTGACCCAATATTACGTTTTAAAGTACTATTTTAGAAAAGAATTTCCAACGAACTAGGGCATTTTATTTGGCAAATATGTTTATAACTAAAACAATTTTTTGATCCACAAATGTTGAGGACATTTTTTTTTAATATTATAATGTATCATTTGATGTTGATCATCGGAAAATCCTATTGTGATCTTTTATTACACGCTACATAATCAAACTGATATTTCTGATTTTCAATTGATTTCTTAATAAATTGTTCTTCTTTTTTTTTTAATGTTTTTGCTTCTTTATATTTAATCAGTCGGGTCAAATCATTTTGCTAACAATTGCCAAATGGTCCATGGCTATGTACGGTTTTTAAAATTATTTAGTAATTATAATGTCTTGATTAAATTTAAATCCAATAAAGTATGCAGCGAAATCTTTCAAATTATTCTTCATGGGTGTCGTTTTCTTGGCTTACGAGGATGCGGATGACGATATTCAGATCAAAATAAAATCGAAGAGGGCGTTTTTTTTTAGTTGTAGAAGTGTAATACAAAAAGTGGGAACTGATCATTTTTACAATTTTTTTGTTCAAATTTCATTTAACCGAAAATTATTGACCGACGTCTTTTTTTGCTATATGCATTATTTCACAAATTTTTTAGATCATTAAAGTATCATGTGTCATAGGTATTATTTTACCAAAAAGTTATTTTGTAAATCGGTGAACTATAGCTCATTGCGCCGATTTACAAAATAACTTTTTGCTACTGGCCGAAGCCTCTTTTGAACTTTTTTCATTTGCCAAAAAATGTATTTGCCATATTTTCACCACACCGACACAACATTTTACGGAATATTATTTGGTCCCAAATATATAGCTGGTTACTTGGTAGCATTTTAAATTTTAAATTAAAATAGTGTTACAAAAGTCAATATGTTGTACTATAACATTTTGTGGGAAACGAATCGCTGCAAAACCGACAGCACGCAGTCTTGTCTTCCCTAATTTATACTCTTGGGTGTAATTTAAGCCCGCGTAGGCGTGGAGGGGTGAGGCGGCCCGCGAGCTGTGGAGCAAGTGGCTTGAATGCCCACCACCGCGAAGCTGCGGTAGTGAGCGTTAAAACCATCTGCGACGATAAGATCGCGTGGAGCCGCCCAAAACCCGAAGCGTCGGAGCTGTGACAGAATGCTTGGTGCATGTTGCATGCATGCTTGCATGTTGAACGCTTAATTGCACGCTGTATGCTTGCTTGTATGCTCCATGACTGCTTGCATGCTACATGTGTGCTTGCAAGCTGCATGTCTGCTCGCATGCTGCATACCTGCTTACATGTTGCACGCTTGAAACTAGCATTCTTGTTTGCATGCTCCTTACTGGGACCACTTAAAACCACTTTCAAAATCAAATAATATAATATTTGGAAACATAATACTTCGAACAAATGTTATTTCAGCTAATTGTAACCACGGTAAAAAGTTTTATGATTAAATGAAACATCGGAATAACGAAAAAAGTCGAATTGGAATCGATAAAATAAAAAAAAACGAAAAGATAATAGTTGGAAAGGGGTTCCCTCTATCTGGCAGAAACTTGATGCTTCGAATTTTATTTGGCATAACACACTTGGCATAATCTTCTTTAAACGAATATTTGTAAGGCATAAAAAATGTTTAGCATAATTATTGTTTGGCCGAATGTTTATATGTCCGACTTTACGCTGGTATACTTTTAAGACGGTAGAATGTTATTTCGCATAATTTGGCAGACTTAAATTTTCGCATAATTTCGTTTAGCATAACATTTATTTAGAGCGATGATTATTTGGTATAATTTCATTTGGCATACTATGAAGATGGCAGAATATCATTTTGAATAATTTTCTTAGGCATATTGTCATTTGTATAATATTGCTTTTTGACCTAAAATTTAAATATTGTCTCAAAAAGTCAGTATTTATGTTGTGCTACAAAAGTTATTGTCAGAAATTAATCGCTGCAGAACCGACTCTACGTAGTCTTCTCTGCCCTACCCCTAGAGTGTAATTTAAACCCGCGTAGGCGCGGAGGGGCGAGGCGGCCCGCGAGCTGAGGAGTAGGTGATTTTGACGCGCGCCGCCGCAGCTGAGGCTGGCCGGCGAAGCCGGCGGCCGATGTTGTATACAGCATTTGAGGACCCTGCGTGGAATCTTTCGAGAGTTCTGACGCACCAAGTAATGCGAGCCGCTTTTTGCTCTTCACAGAGCGAATGTGGTATCCATCGGGAAAACAACTTTTTGACACCTAATTGTTCATGCAAGATTATTTGTATTTGACTCATGCCAATGTCTAAAGTTGCTTGAATTTCGCGGTATGTCACATGTCGATCTTCCTCAATCAGCTTTCGCACAGCATCAACGTTTTCTTGGGTGACTGCAGTTTTTGGACGACCTTGACGGGGATCATCACTGAGCTTGACACGTCCACGTTGAAACTCAACGACTAAACAAGTTTGACAAAAACTTGTTTGACAAGACCGAGAATCTTTTTTAAATAAATAAATGGTATTCGATTTTTAAAACCAAGGAGTTTTCAATTAAAAAGATTTTAATATGACAGGAACAGTGGAAATATTCCATTCCCGATACTTTTAGTGCAGCCTATGTATTGGACGCGAAAAATAAAACTGAACTAAATAAAACTAAAAAGTTTGTATGTAGAGTTTTTTGAGCAGTGTGGATGCGTGTATGGCGTGTAGATGGAGGTTATACACTGAGGTGTAGTGTGTGTGTGTTTACGTGTATTTGTGTGTGTGTACGTGTGTTTACGTGTGTGTGTGTGTTTGTGTGTGTGTGTGTGTGTGTGTGTGTGTGTTAAATAGGGAAACGAATAGGTCTTTATACCATGGCCTTGAGCACGGCTCTTTGCACTCTCTCCAAGTGCAATAACAGACACTTTCCAGGTTCACCCCATGATGATACACAGTACATGGAGTGAGAAAGAGCAAAGTAAACTGTTGAATACTCTCCATGTCAGCGCACTGTCAATAAAAACTTCAAGGTATTTTATGGAGTCCGTGCTTTTAACTTTGGTACTATCACAACCAATATTTTTTTATTTATTGTACCGCATACACGAGCCACCAAATAGCATGTTGAAGCTATCTGTGATACCTTCCTCGAACCAAATGTGGTGAACCTAGTCTTATCTAGGTTAAACGTAAGCAAGTTTTGTGTTAACTACGTCATGATAGTACGAAGTACAGACTCAAATGCTTTAGAGAGATCGAAGAACATAGCTATGGTCTTATCTTTATTATAAGTATTTTGGGCTACGGTACCCAGTAATTGGTACCGTGTGGTGCTGGACGTAAAGAATAACATCACCCCATTTCTTCCCATGGGTGTCGTAAAAGGCGACTAAGGGACTTACTAGAGAATGGGCAGCAGCGTTCTCTATGCATTTTACCACCATACTGCGATCGCCAACCCACCTGCCAATCGTGGCGATTATGGCAAAGCCTCCCAAATTGGGGGAGGCCTAAGTCCAGCAGTGGACGTCTTGCGACTGAAATGATGATGATAATGACCCAGTAATTGTATTAAAGCATCTTCCGTGTTTTTTCCACATCTAAACAAGAATTGATTATCACTTAGAATATTTTGTCTCATGAAAAGTCATTATACAAAATATTCTAAATGAAATGTGTATTTCTGTAGGTAAATCTTATAAAGCACTTTTAGAAGTTAACAATTTGTGATCAATATTTTAAAAACGAGATGGTGTCGACATTTTCTAGCTGACTGTTCCCTGAGAAGACACGCTGAAACAAAATCATAGCTTATAGTCTCTTTTAAAGTCCAAACATGATATTATTAGAATTGTATGTGAGTTTAACAATGCAGGGCAATGTCTGGAAGAGCCTTTTGAAGAAAGAGCCATTGCAGCTTTGAGCTGACCTGTCCCAACAGTCGGCATATATGTATGTATCAGTCATCGTATAGCTCAACCCTATTTTAGTGAGCTCAGCGACCCGCCACAAGACGCTACCAGATGTGCAGGACATTTGCGTAGGCCATATACAAAATACATATAACATAACTATCTGGTAGCTTTGACTACCAGATAGTTATATTATAGAGTCATTCAATCTAACCTACATGGTACTCAAATTACCAGTCAATCTTCTTTAAAAAAAAAAACAATGAATATAAAATGTCAACATTATTCGCTCACACACTTAGCATAGTAGTTAATTGCTTGGTGGTACATTGGAGTAACTTAACTAGTCCCAAGCTTTTTTGTCATCCAAGTAATCTTTAACTTTATAGAAACCTATTTGACCAAGTTTCTGATTACTAAATTTATTGAAGGGTAGTTCTTTAACATGGTTGGGAGTCTTTGATAAAAACGTATACTTTGGCACTTCATTGAATATCTTTTAAAGCCTAGTCGAGGGCACAATAAGTAAATCTTTGTTTCTTGTGTTTATGCAGTGAATGTCGCTGTGCTTAGAATATAGATTGATATTCTGTTTAACATAAATTAGGTTCCCGTATACATATTGAGATGCGACTGTCATTATGTTTAATTATTTAAATTTATCGAATGGCTCGTTTCTGCAGCAAAAATATAGCCTGAATGTCGGCTACATTTCCTCTCAGTAAAATGCCGTACGACATGACACTATAAAAATAACTAAAGTATATACTAATCGAGCTGTTTCTACATCTGTCAAATGATGGATTTTATAGACCGCGTAGGCTGCAGAACTTAGCCGCTTCGACAATTTGATTATATGCGGGCTCCACTGTAGCTCTGAGTCCAAAGTAAACCTAAGAACACAGTGGTGTCCACAAGATCTAATTCTGCCCCATTTACTAGAACATTGGTTTTCACATGTTTTACGTTAGGTGTTAGTAATTGAATGCATTTCGTCTTTTTCTCATTTAAAAATAAATTATTAACACTAAACCAATGCACTATTTCAGCGAGAGCATTATTTACACCGTCAGTAACAACCTGTCGTCGTTTAAGTTTAAATAAAATCAAAAGTCATTTATTCAAATTAGGCTGAGGATCAGCACTTTTCGAACGTCAAAATTACAAAAGACAGTCCCCCAAAACACCCACCCTTCACCGCTTCCTAGTGCTTTAGCTGGGAAGAAGAAGTGGCACAATGAACTCCCCAGCAGCACAGCTGTTTGTCCAGTTAGAAGAACAAGTGATGTGTCATCTGCAAATAACACTATCTCATGACTGTTCTTTATAAGGTAAGGTAGATCATTAAAATATGTGAAAAATAAAAAAGGAGCCAAGAATGGAACCCTGCGGAACTCCCATAGTGACAATAAAACCCTGGGATTGCTTGCCATTAATGTCCACTCTTTGGATCCTATTACCTTAATAAGAAATAAGAAGATCCAAGGCAGTGTTTCTTACACCATAGTAATGCAATTTCCTGTAAAAGTATCAAGAGAGTCACAAAAATACCTAGGGCATCATATGACTTCTCCCAGCCCTCAAAAATATGTAAAAGAAACTCAACACCAGAGTCGGTAGTCGAGCGACCCCTTGTGAAGCCGAATTGTTTACTGTTTAATAACTTGTGTTTTAAAAAATATCTTTGCAACTGATCTAGCATCAATTTTTCAAATATTTTACTACTTATGGTTAGCTCAGAAATTGGTCTAAATTTCAAGGGGTCAGATGTGCTACCCGATTTAAACAAAGGTATTATTTTACTACTTTTCAGTAAGTCAGTAATTCCACCACAGTCAATACAACTATATTAAAAATAATTCCCAGGTCTGGCGCTACAGTGTTGATAATGCATTTCGCAACCCAAAAAAAAAACCTTGGTTCAAAGTCACGACAACTCTTGCAACTACATGTATAAATTATTAATGTCTTCGGACTCGGCGCTCGTACAATTGTGATAGAAATTCACGTATAGGTAAGTTCGTTTAACCATGACTTGTAGTCGTAACTCTTCCTCGGAATGAGTAATTTATACTTGTAGACTCTGAGAGTATTATGGGAATATCATCCGTAAAATATGCTCATTTAGCAATACTAATAGTTGAGTCGCCAATGCACTACCGCTCAGGGCGACCGTAAGACAACGACTGATTGCCCCTTTTTTTAATTCCCTCTCCCAGGTAAATCTTTGAGGTTTTCAGCTAGTTAACCAGACTTGCCTGTGGCTACCTTAATAAATTAAGGCTTCCAGCCTAAGGGCTTAAAAAACTTAAAACTAGAACGACTACTTGCTTAGAGCACCCCCTGTGGAATACGGACGCTGGCTTACGGCATCGCTGCGCTGGTAAAAAGAAAAGGAATGATTTTTATTTAGAGGAAATTTAAAGCTACAGGCTCAGCGAGGTGGGCTGGCTCGAGCAAAGGTCGGGGCGGAAATAGATCAAATGGAGACGGCGGTCTGTCTGTGTGTCTTGAGTGTGTTAGTTTACTACTCTCCATGAGAAGGGTTGTAGCGTCATCGGAAATGGTTAGAGTATGCCTGGTCGGCGAATCGTACTTACTAATACGGCAAAGAGTGTAGCGGTCGGCCTTCGCGATCAGGGGATTGAGCTGCTTCACAACAGAGTCAAAGAAACGCTTCGGCCTTATCTTGACGATCGAGGGCTATTATGGGGACGAGTGACAGGAGGCATGGAAACCTCCTCCGAGGTGCGGAGTTTCTTCTGAAAATGCCAGAAGGCTTGGTGGGTGGGCTCGAGTTCATCGAGCATCTTATTCCAGCCTTCGGAACGGTGTTCCACAATGCGTTTCTTTACAGCACGCTATAAATGACGCATGTGGGCTTTGTTCGCGTCACATGAAAACGAGTCGTAAGCACGAATAGCCGCGTACTCCTCAGTTATTAGTTCACGCGTGTCAGCGGGTAGTTTTCAGCGATGGTCTTCCATCACCGGAACTTCCCGTGAACCGAACTCTGCGCACTAGAGACGCGCAACGCTTGCGCACAGTCGCGTGAGAGCAGTCGGTCGACGATGGCAATGACTAACCTCGAGAACGAAGCGCAAGTATAATGTTTGTTGTTATTTACAATTTCAAACATATGTCAATTACAAAACAGTGGTGTGTCGTGCTATGATGCGCTTTCAATTTCTTGTGACCAGCGGCTTATTTACCATAAATATTAATAAATCATTAACAAAATTTAATGAAGTTTTTTAATTTTATGTCAGAACTATTCTACAAGAAGGTCCAGGTTAATAAGGTATTTTACGCAGTGTCTAATAGCCTCGTGTATATTAACCTAGTTACTGTTACAGTAAGCCCGTACAATCCCACTGATGGACATACTCCCCATGACTTCTAACTCTTTCGATCCACGGCTAAGATGGACCACCTAGATTAAGTTTTATTTTTGTTTGATTTAATAAAGTCCTCTCGACCGAATCTCGTTCTGCCCTTAGTCCGATGCAATAATAATCCAACATGTCTGCGGAAAGATCAGTACTGTGACGCACTAGACTGCACACTGCCGACTTCCAAACTCCGAGCTGTTACAGAAATTTTCCTAATGGAAGAACTCAATACCACTTTTCCCGACCTGAGAATGAAACTCAGCAGCCCAAGCACTGCAGTCGCGGTTTCGACGGACAAACCAACCGGGCAGTATGCCCTGTTTTAATATAATTATATCGGCAACCGAATGTGGATGTGGAGTTATTCCATAAACTATGCTCCACCTCTTCTCTTGCTCTCTGTGCCCCAAAACATGCAGCTAAAACCTCTGCGCTGCGACCGATAAGGCCGCGGAAATGGCGAAGTTTTGGATTAACAAAATTGTAAGCGTCAGTATCCCTGGACAAACTGAGACATTTGATGTTCAGAAAATACCAAAATGTGCTATGTTTTTGCTACTATTTGATATCTGCCTTCAAATATTTAGTACCTCAACTGACTGGAAAAAAACCGGCCAAGTGCGAGTCGGACTCGCGCACCGAGGGTTCCGTACAAACCTGTAGGTATCCTCGGTTTATGCATAAGGTTTCTGTTTATGAAATTAAATGTTTTTTTTTTGTATTTTTATATTTGAGTTGATTGAATGAAAGGTAATTTGCGGTTTACGATTTATGACGTATTAAAAAAAAACTACTAACTGGATTTCGTTCAAACTAATTTTCGTTGGAAGTTTACATGGTTATGTACATCATATATATTTTTTTAGTTTTATCATTCTCTTATTTTAGAAGTTACGGGGGGGGGACACTCATTTTACCACTTTGGAAGTGTATCCTGCGCAAAATATTCAGTTTAGAAAAAAATGATATTAGAAACCTCAATACCATTTTGGAAGACCTATTCATAGATACCCCACACGTATGGGTTCGATGAAAAAAATTTTTTGAGTTTCAGTTCTATGTATGGGGAAGCCCAAAATGTATTGTTTTTTTCTATTTTAGTGTGAAAATCTTAATGCGGTTTACAGAATACATCTACTTACCAAGTTTCAACAGCATAGCTCTTATAGTTTCGGAGAAAAGAGGCTGTGACATACGGACGGACGGACAGACAGACAGACAGAAAGACAGACAGACATGACGAATCTATAAGGGTTCCGTTTTTTGCCATTAGGCAACGGAACCCTAAAAACGCTTACTTAAGGAAGTGGTTCAGATATTCTGAGATTTGGACCACTTTATTTTCAAAATTGGAAACAACACAACTAATTTATCTCTTTGTAAATGTTTACTATTGTTTTGGCATAATAGAAAAATATTAATGTTAAATTTCTTTCATGCGTAACATTTTACTGGTATGCCAAAAAAAAGATAAAATTATATGTTGTGTAAAAAATTTCATGTCTATCGTACCAGCGACACAAAAAGAAGAAGAATTTAACTATAGCATCAACAAGGAAACAACTAAATCATACAATAGACATATATCTATACTTATAATAAAACTGTAGAGAGGTCAATTCTGTACATTGAATATACATTCAAAATTAATATTGGAGGATGAATGGTGATCGATACTGATGCCAAAAAAGCAATCAGTAAATTTTTTGTCTGTCTGTCTGTCTGTCTGTCTGTCTGTCTGTATGTGCATGCATGGGTCAAAAACGACTGAAGGGAATTTAACCAAACCTGGTATGATTGTAATCCATACTCCTGGGCAGGTTATAGGCTATATAACATAACGCTAAGACACATAGAAACTGAGCAGTGACGATAAATTTGACGCAAGTCGGATGAAAATGCGCTTTCGAGCTCTTATCCTCGCATACGTTTATCATACACCAAAAGTATGTATTACAAAGATGATGATCTTCAAAAGATCTACAAAAAAGTCATAAATAGTATATATCTATTTTTTATAAATTAGCCACAATAACGTATTTAATCGATTGGCATTTCTTCAAAGTGTATTAAATCTATACATATACTAAATCTGTAGACGAGGCGTTTCTGTACAGTCAAAATATTAAAAAAAGAAATAGTTGCGATGTTAAATGATAACGAACAGCTGTCATTTCTGTAATTTTTAAATTTTTTGTCTGTTTGTTTGGCTGGTCTATGTTTATTTGCATAGGTTTCACGCCAAAAGAACGAAACCTGTAATGTTAACTTTATGCTCAAATATTGTGCATAACTCGGAGTATATTTTAATTTTCGTTTCATTGCAATTGCTTCGCTCTATCAAAAGTTACATTAATTTATTTATTTTCACAGTTACGTAATGTAACAACATGTAGTGACATCTACTGACCCAAAATGATACTAACGTAAAATCAAGTAGATTTGCGAGATTATTGTTTTGACCTAATTATTTTTGCACACTTCCCGTTATTCATATCTTTTACAAATAAGGAGTAATCGTTTCGTCTATTTGCAAGGATTTCGGGGGTTGTTTAGCCAATGTATTGCGGATATGTATGCAAAAATAGAAACGGAACGTTTAGTTTACATTCGCACTTTTCAACGTCGTTTACGCGCTGAAAAATACGTGCGTTTGCGGGACGCGATGCAAACATATAATAACGATGAAAACTTGGCGATTGGTTAACTTGACATCCAGTTTTACAGGCGGTCCGCGATACATGCACGAAAAAACACATGATGCTTTTTGCTAAGACACACAACGAGTAGGTATATTTTCAATCTGAAAATGGCACAAAAAGGGTAGACAATCCGAGACAAACTACCTTAATGGCATTCTTTCACCTCTGCCAAACAGATAATTACGCCAAAAATATTTTATAAAACGAAGTTCCACCTTATTACAAGTACAACAAGCAGCAAGGTGTTTTTAACCGTAGAAGACGTAGAACTGCTGTGGAAGGCGAGTCAGACGTTTTCAAGGAACACGTGATTGGACGATTGTATACTGTGCCCCCAAATAATCCAGAGTTTTATTATTGACGCCTCCTTCTGCACGTGGTGCAGGGGCCTACCTCCTTTACGGGGCTCCGTAAAGTGGATGATATTGAATATCCCACATAGGTACCAGGCTGCTTGCCGCGCACATCATTTATTAGATGGAGATGAACATAGGGATGATGCTTTAGCCGAGGCATGCGTCAGCGATAGTCCTTATCGGTTGTGTCATTTATTTGCCATCTTACTGACCTTTTGTGGATTAGCAGATGCTGGGCAGTTGTGGCATAAATACCAAGATAAGTATGCTAAAGATTTTTTGTGACATCAACGGCAAATCAATCTTGAAATATCAGACCAAGTCCGTGAAAACTATAATAATAGATTGGCTATTCAATACATAGTTATAAGTATAGGAGGGAACCCGCTTACTCAATATGGCCTGCCTTCACCGACAGCCGATGGGAAACGTATAAACAGGGAGTACGCTTCGGCGATTAGTTACGATCCCGTAGAATTGGTAGAAACTCTGCAAAATGGTTGCTCAAATTTGAGTGTGCTACAGTGTGGATCATACTTTGCGAGAAATCTTGCTTTTAAACGCGGCCGGTGGAATGGGCAAACCTTTCTTACCAAAGTTATTTTGGCTCGAATAAGGACCCAAAATAAAATTGCTCTTGCTGTCACCTCCTCAGGTATAGCAGCCACATTGTTGTAAAAAACACGCACTTTGCGGGACATAAGACAAAATGACTGGCCAATGGGAGGCATTATGCTACTTTTCGGCGGTGATTTTAGGCAGACACTTCCAATTCGAGGATCAAGAACCGATGAAATTAATTCCTGTCTGAAGGGTTCAGTCCTATGGCACAATGTCATATCAACCCATTTATGTGTAAACCCAAACGCGCAAGAGTTCGCTTTACTATTAAAAATTGGTGACGGCACATATCCCACACAAGATGGTAATGTATTTTTGGTAGAGAACCTATGTTGTTACGTCACTTCACAGCTGGACCTCATTTCTTCTGTGTATGGGAATCCCACTAATATTGTTAACCACGCCACTGCTTAGCTGTGTCAACGAGCTATTTTGACCCCCCGCAACGACCAAGCGGCAGCAATAAATACACAAATATTGGCACATGTTTTTGGGGAAAGTAAGCAATATACTTCGATAAACACGGTTACGGAAGAAGTAGATGGCACACACTATCCAGTAGAGTTCTTAGATTCCCTTAAAACACCCGGTCACAGCACACAACATTTTTCTAAAAGTCGGAGTGCCAATAATACTTTTCAGAAATGTATATCCTCCCAAACTTTGCAACGGCACTCGGCTTATAGTCACCAATCTCCAACAAAACATCATCGAAGCCAAAATCTTAACAAGTTATGGCGCTGGTGATGTTGTATTTATTCCCAGAATTCTGCTCATTCCTAATAATTTCACATTTAGTTTTAAACGTGTTCAATTCCCGGTCAGCCTATGTTACGCCATGACCATTAACAAAGCTAGGGGCCAGACACTATCCATTGCGGGGGTGGACTTTAGTATATGTTGCTTTTCCCACGGCCAACTTGATGTAGCTCTTTCGCGTATGAGCAATTCTAGCAACCTTTTTGTTTACGCTTCAGGTGGTTTCACCCGTAACATAGTATATAGAGAAGCGTTTTCATAAAAAATACAACTTTTGTGGCAGCTTTTTACTAGAAAAAGTCACCACACCTGGTCAAAAGATCAACAGAGGAGGTGTTACATCTGCTATAAGCAGCATAATGCTGTTTTCCGACATCTACGCGAATGAAGTCGCAGGCACAGCTAGTATAAGAATAAAACTTATACAGATCCTATTTCATTTCTGCTCATTTTTTTTTATCTTCAAACATGACTTCCATTTCAATCAATTTATTAAATTGTTTGTTAAATGTTATCATTTTACAAACAATAAAATTTCTTGGTGTTAATAAGCTTTATCAAAATTAATTTCTCATGTCACTAGAATAAGTAAATAAGCTAAAAAACAAAATTATAATCTAATTTCTGTTCATTATTTTATTTTGTGACTATTAGAATTTGCTTTAGTGCTGTTGTGAAGTGCTGTCGTGAATTTTAAATACAGATGTCGCAGTAATAGTATTAAGGTATAATCAGTTTTCGTTGCATCACCTGCGTCAACTCCAAAACCCACTATTCAGCAAATTATCAAAATCCGCCTTTATTACAACGGCATAAAACTGTTATTCAAAAGTATCACCTAACACTGTATTTATCAAACAAATCGTTTAGAGCTTGTTATACATAGTATAATTTTGTGAAGGTCAAAGTCATTAGATAACACGTTCAACACAGACGAATCTAATGAAAGATAGACACTTCCAAAATACGCTACTGTGCGACGTTCGTATAGTTCGTTTATATATAGGTACAATCACTTATTTAAAAGATATTTAAAAACTTATCTATTAACACCAGTAGACTCTTCATTTGCGTTATTTTATTTTAAAAAATGTGTGTAGTATTTAGAAAATTAATGTGTTTAAAAGTCAATCCAAAGCATCTTGTGCTGTATATAATCTGAAATTCGTACAAAGATTGTCACCGTTTGCACCTTGGTTTTCGCAACGTCTTTGTTTACAAAATAAGACTAGTAAGGAAATAAACACTTTACTTAGATATATTTAAAAACACAGATAGATTGACAGTCAGTGCTATCATTTCTATACAAGTAGATACACGTGAATTGATCACAACATCAGTGTGTGAGATAGTGTTTATTTTTACTGTGTGATCTACAACATCAACATGCAGACGACAAAGTTCAAGTCGCTGTTCAATTTAACGGCAATTAATAAGGCCTGTATAAGGTAAGTAACTTTTTCTGACTTTAAACTATTATTCTTTGACAGTCGTTACGGGTCAGCAGAAATTGCAGAGTTTGACAACCAGTCTTAAAAGGTTTAGGGAGGTCAGATAGGCAAAGGTGCCATGTAAAATGCTACTATTCAACTGAAGCCGGATAGACTGCAAGCTGACCCCATCATAGTTGGAAAAAGGCAGGCAGAGATGAAAGTTAGTGGTTTTAGTGCATTTTTTGCTAGAAAATTGGATTTGAAATTTACGCTCACGCTCTGTCTGTTATTATCTGGAACTAATAGATATACAAATAAATAGATTATAGAAATCTCGAGCTGAAGTTTTTTTGTGTTAACGTATAAATATTTCAAAATTATTGGAAGACATTGTGGCCTATATCGATTCGACGCTTATTAAAAGTGTAGGACAACAGCAGAAGCGTAGGTAATGTGGTAGCAGCCGTATCAATGATAAGGAGCCCCGGGTTACAGGGACCCACGAACCAAAATTCGTAAAATATTATCCACAACCTCAAATTTTTTATTCATAACATGCCTTAAATTAAAGAGCATATGAAAAAAAAGTAATTTCTTAAAGATTAAAAGTCACAGGTGCGGTATTCTCAAGCTGTTACAATCATTTCGTAAATCACACAGGAAATCTAACATAAACAAATCAGGATGCTTCAATTCATGAACTCACTCTTGCGTTCTCCTAGTAAAATCACAATGACAGTTAAAGGTTTTGAGTCAGAATGCTATTTCATTTACTTTGTATAAAACAATAACCTACTTTCATCACATCATCATCATCATTTCAGCCGTAAGACGTCCACTGCTGGACTTAGGCCTCCCCCAATTTGGGAGGCTTTTCCATAATCGCCACGCTTGGCGACTAAGCATTTTACCACCATACTGCGATCGCCAATCCGCCTGGGATTGGCGATCGCAGTATGGTGGTAAAATGCATAGAGAACGCTGCTGCCCATTCTCTAGTAAGTCCCTTAGTCGCCTTTTACGACACTCACGGGAAGAAATGGGGTGTTGTTATTCTTTACGTCCGGCACCACACGGTATCCTACGGTAACCTACCTTACTACTTTAGAAATGTTTTGATACAGGGCCCCTTTATCTGGCTACGCCACTAGACAGCAGAAGGGGGACTATTCTAAGAATACGTGAGAAGTTCTCGTTTGTTCTCGAATAAATTTGACTAGCTCATAATTCAAGTGGGCAGTGTTCAGTAGATGCTTCATTGACTTCATTTAGTTAAATATGCTACCTTAAAGTATCCTTGTCCGCCCAGCTACTGCTTTAGAAATGGTTACTCATTCGTTAGAGCGTAGAGAGCTAGATCAACGTTATTCTCTATTCTCGACAAACCAACTTATCCTTCTTATCTGGCTTACCAAATTCAATATTTATACTCTGCCTCTACCAAAAATCTTCATTTCACCAACAATCGTTTTCTATGAGACATCGGAATAGGATGGAATCCAGAATGGTTAGAAGGATCCGTCTTGCCATCTCGGTTTCATTCATTCTAATTTCTTCATCCAAGCGGTCTTTCTTGGAATATGCTCCCTCTGAACATCAGGCTGGCAACCAGTCTCTTATCTTTTAAAGTAAAGCTGAAAACAGCCGCCGCCGCCATTTTTCTGTGAGAAATTGGCCGAAACATCCTTACGCTGATTTGCGGTATTCATTTTCTCTCCTACCGATCGATATTTCTCTTGGCCAAGTTTCTATTGTTTATTTGCGTGAATGAATGTTCCGTGTAGCAACCTCCCATTTCATTCCGTGGATGGCGTAAAAGGCGACTAATGGACTTACTAGAAAATGAGCGGCAGCGTTCTCTATGCATTTATCAACCATACTGCGATCGCCAAAGCGCCTACCAAGCGTGGTGATTATGGTAACCCCCCAAATTGGGGAAAGCCTAAGTCCGGTAGTGGACGTCTGTCGGCTGAAATCATGATGAATGTTTCTATGTATGAGTATTTATTCCTGTATATAAGTCGGATAATAGGTATTACATAGACTTAATCAGTCAAGTAGGTACAGAACAAAACACGATATACCACTATCTTAATTTGTTGTGTTATGTGTTTTATAGATAGTGCTATTATTTGTATACGAGTACTTACGTACACTTTTGCTCTGTTTATTAAGTACTAGCTTTTGCCCGCGGCTTCACTCGCATTAAATTCCACCCCCCCCCCCATTTCAGGGAAGTGGGGGGTTAGAAAGAGACAAAAAGTAGCCTATCTCACTCTCCATCCCTTCAACTATCTCCACTAAAAAAATCACGTCAATTCGTTGCTCCGTTTTGACGTGAAAGACGGATAAACAGACACACACACTTTTCCATTTATAATATTAAGTTTGGAAGTTTGGATGATTATAAACTCATTATTATATCAACGGGTTGTTTTAATCAATAAAAGACTTATTTACTTTTATAACATTGTTATTATGATCTTGAAATACATTTATACAATCAGCTAAAATGTATCCTACTTTTTTTTCTATTCTAAATATAGAAATCTTGTATCGTAATTGTATCATTTTGTCATAACGGTCTCGCTAAAGTTAAATGCTACAACCATGACCATATTAAGATAGAACCTCTTCAGTATACAAAATCATTTCGGTTTTTTTTTTTGTGAAAATAAAACGACTTCTATACGATTACCGACACCGGTCAGAAGGACATGCAAGTGTAACGGCCCACAAAAGATATTAGCCCGTATTTAAAAAGTTATAATGTTGATTTAAGTAGCATTGTTCGGGCGGTAGTGTTAAATATTGTACGGTGATACGGAACATTTCCTGTGCGAGTGCAACGGGCACTGGGCCGGTTTCTATTTTAACATCGTTGCCAGATAATTAAGTAATTATAAATTTAACAAGAATGATTTAATGAATATAGTGTAATAATATTATATTATATAAAAGAGGGTTCATAGACTTTCTAGACTGCTCTTCTCTATAGGTACCTACTATGCTTTGAAATTCGTAACCAGTTCCAAATATCTGACTGTCCAACTCCTGAACAATACAAAAGTGCTGGTTTAATTGCTATATTAAACGCTTTAATTTTTTATTGTTCCAATAGATTCAAGAGAAAAAAATACCAACTTACTTACATTTTGGTTCATTTCAGAAATGTGGCAGTGGCAAGCACTGATGTTAAGATAGAAGACGTAAAGCCATGGAAAGAGATACCCGGTCCTTCGTCTCTGCCCATCATTGGGCAGCTGCATCATTTTATTATGGGAGGTGAGTTACATAGCACAGATTTATTTTATTTTATTCATTTTAAGAAACCTTACAGCGAATACATTTCAATGTGTAAACGATGGCCAATTACAAGCGTCCACTAACGATCGTACCGTGTGGTGCCGGACGTAAAGAATAACACCACCCCATTTCTTCCCGTGGGTGTCATAAGAGGCAACTAAGGGACTTACTAGAGAATGGGCAGCAGCGTTCTCTATGCATTTTGCCACCATACTGCGATCGCCAACCCGCCTGCCAAGCGTGGCGATTATGGCAAAGCCCCCCGAACTGGGGGAGGCCTGAGTCCAGCAGTAGACGTCTTACGGCTGAAATGATTATGATGATTATGAGATGATCTGATGAGATCTTTAGCAAGCCGCAAAGATTGTGAGGTCCAATCTTGCCAATGAGGTATCATGTTACACAGTTTATATGATTGTAGAGGTCAGACAGGCTCCGAGTTAAATGCTGGTATTTCAGCTGCTTCGACTCGTTTCCATAACTTTGTGGAGAACACTGGTAGACGAGTGGTAACGGCAGCAACTTACGAGTAACTAGACCGATACTTTACTATGTATACATTATTTTATCACATCTGCTCTCAAAACAATGAAACGAAAACATCGTGAGAAAACCGGTGTACACTAGAACCAAACATTTGAAGACATGTGGCATTCATAAACCCGCATTGGGCTCGTGTGGTGTATTACGGCTCTCTCCGTCTCATCCAGAGAAGGCCTCTGTTCCAGCAGTGGGAAAAATATAAACTGATTATACATTTAGACTGAAAGCCGACCACAACTTCGCCGAGAACAGCATAATAATGATGGAGACGTCTATAATAATACGTTATAGAACCGATGACCTATGGGTTCTCGAGTGAAGACCGTGACTTCGCAAACATAGGGTTGGAGCTTGAACGCCTTCGGGCTAGACGAAACGACGATGTGCGCTGGATTGCTTGATGAGATTATAGTAGCTGGATCGTATGAAATGACGTATGATTACGCCATTAATCCCTTGGGCATACTACATGCGTTTGTCTTTAACTTTTAAATGTTTGACAAATTTTTGGCTTATTTTATTATATTTTTAATTGTTACAGGCGATTTTGCAAAAATGGAGGACCCTGAAAACACCATGAGACTAATTAAGGCATATGGACCAATTATTAGGTTAGATAGTATGTTCGGCAAGCCTCCTATAATATTCTTAAGTGATCCTGAAAGTTCAGCGCAAGTAAGTAGAAAATCTATTAATTTATTTTTTGTTTTAAAGATATTTTACAAATTCAAATATCGCAATAGTGTGTAAACTATTAAAAATTACTCTACTTATATAGGTCAGAGAAAATACAAAACAGTTAAAAAATGAGTATGAAAATACTAATATAATGCATACAAATGTGGGTAGAAAAACTTTAATGTTTAAAATGATATGCAAAAAATCGGCTGGCCCTAACACAATCTAGATATAGATTGTGTTAGGGCCAGCCGATTTTTTTCACTTTTTATCAACTTTTATAAAGATCTCGCGTAGAAGTAACTGTAATTATCTTCACACCAATAAAAACTACCAGGTACCTATATGTACAAATTTACCAAAAAAAAGCACAAATAAAATATTCATTCATTTCTTGTTTATTTTTTAAATCAAATTACGTATTCTTTTCAATTTTTTCTTTTTTTATGCTTGTTTATAGGTAGGTAGTTGGGCCACAAACTATTGATGTACATTAAAACATATTCTCTGTATCTATGCTAATTCAAATTATTACCGCAAATAACTTTAGAGAAAATTACTTGTAGGAAATAGACGGACACTACACATACTGCATATTTCAATGTTGCGTTTCATCAATGTGGATATGAAACACAGACAAATACAAGATCGATAATATCATTAGACACTGAAAGATATTAGGTTATTTTTAGATAGATATGATATCGGTTACCTATTTCTATCGAAACATTCCTTTGTTTTTTAGTGACTGTCAGCGATAAAATAAATTTATAACTTAAAAACACTAGAAAAACACGCTTTTATAAATGCACGTAAAAACCAAAAACTTAATCGTGGTCAAAGTTCATTACAAGACCTTTCTAACAAGTCCAAACACGGCTATGATACGATATTCCATCATGGAATGCCAGTGCCTATCTTCCGGCTTCATCATCAGACCTTGAAATTTAATCGTGGTCAAAATTAATTACAAGACTTTTCTAACAAGTCCAAACACAGCTATGATACAATGTTCCATCATGAACTTCCAGTTAATATCTTCCGGCTCCATCAACAGATCAGTTCGACAGTACCATATTATTGTATTGTCATCAGAACTACATACAGCTGCCAATTTTCATGACGCTACGATCCTTAGAAGATAGTTAAATTAGTTACCTTAGATTCCATTACATAGTTAGTTACATACAGGTTGACCTAATAAAAGCGTGTTAATAATATTCCGATGACTGACTTTATTTAAATAATAACAATCACGATCACTTGAACTTAATAAATTCTTCGATTATTAATAGAGTCTTGGATTAACAAATTCAGCAATAATGCCTGAACACGATCCTTTAGCGACTCAATACTTTTGTTCCCGAAATATTGTCCTTATTACGTTAATTGTGAAAAATCTTCAACTTCAAACTTAAATTAAGGCTCCCCTTCGACTTTAATACACCGAAATAACAAATAAATTCAAACCAAATATATACCGAATTAGGTTCAAACATAGCCATAGCAAAACTCTAGCTCTCAAAACGTAGCAACCCATAAGATACAAAACAAAATGAGAAACCACACCTAAACGCATGCATTTAAAATTATTAACATCTATTACAGGTGTTACGAACTGAAAACTGGTATCCCGTCCGGCCCGGATTTCAGTCCCTGGAACACTACAGAAAAGATTACAGGAAAAGCAAAGGGATTGAATTTCATGCAACGGGCCTTATTTCTGAGTGAGTTGGCAGATGTGCAGACAAATTCGGACGTGTTACATAATAAGGTTTATCGTCAGACCACTGCATTTCAAACTTTATTCCGACTTTAAAATAAAGTTCTTAATACAGAACTGAGAACTTAGCACCAAACTATACTCTATTCGCTTTTAAATTGTGACTTATAGTTGTTACTTAGCTCAGCCACGCCTCTTGACTAATTAGAGGTCGTTTGTTGGAGAAATTTTGTACACGGTTCATTTTCACTATCCAAAATTGGTTTAATTTTACACCATGTTAAATATGTAATAAACCTTAACCATTGTAGAATGAAACTTTCCTAGGTTCTATGACGACGCTAAAATATCATACTGTTTTTATTTAGAAAAAAAACAGTGTTTGTTTAACAACAATGCAGTTGGCATTAATTTGTATCCCTACATATGCATTCAAATATCGAAGAAAAAGGTTCCGCCGATAATGACACGTAGTTGTGCAGTGAGATGTTCTTAATCTTTATTTCTAGCCATGGTGAAGTATGGAAAGAGTTTCGCTCGACAGTAAACCCGGTGATGTTACAACCGAAGACAATCAAACTGTACAACACTGTACTCGACGAGGTGGCACTGGACATGATAGCAAGGTAGGGAGCCTAAACAGTTCATTATTTTACCTGTGATGAAACCGAGAAACTCTTAAACGTACCTGCATAATTTCTTGATACATATTAAAGAGAATAAAAGTATTATTATAATTCTTTATTTATTAATTTGTTTATTTTTATTGACGAAAATAAATAAAGGATAATATATTTTCATGTTAATATTATAGTACATTTCAGTAAATTATTATATATCCTAAGTTTTCCTCTAGGACACGCAGTCACATCTAAATAAGCATTGAATATAATGCTATATTAATAGTACCTAGCTCTAATAAAAGACTGTTTCATTGGTCTAATTGTCACAAGCGCTACAGCTGCGCCTGAGGTCCTGGTGTCAATTCCTGGGTCGAGCAAAATGTTATTACGATTTTTCTATCTCGAATTTCATAGCAGCAACCCGGAGTCTAGATCTGTGCCTATTTGATGGCAATAGGCTCACCCCAATTACATGAGATGTAACTAACGAAATTTGGGTGCAATATAGGGGCATCTCTGCTTAACCCTTCGGAAAATAGAGGCGTGATGTTACGTATGTAGGTTTCCAATAGAATCTACTTATTTTCATCAAGTTCAATCAGACGAGGATAAGATTAGGCGAAGTAATAAGAAGCATTCATTACTGCCAAAAGAGAAATGGTTCCCCATCTCTCTATTTATTAATTAAATTCCCGGCGAAATAAAGGATGTCTTTTGTTTTGTTCCGTTTCGCCGGTGGACTGCAAAATGTTTTATGTAAAAGAGAATTAACAGCCGATATTTTTTGTTTTGTTTCAAGATTATTAGCCATTTATTTCGTTACTGCATCTCTAGTAAGGATTGTAAAAACGTTCCTTTGTTCCACATGAATATCATTATTCTAAAGAATTATGAAAATATATAGCATAACAAGGGAAGGTACCTTAGTTTGACTGAAATGAAATAACCTCATTTTCAGAATGAGAGCCCATCGTGATGAGAAGAACATGATCAAAAAAGACTTCGACAAGGAGATGAACTTATGGGCGCTGGAATCTATCGGCACAGTCGCTCTAGGCTGCCGTCTGAACTGCTTTGATCCAAATTTGCCCGCAGACTCTCCAGAGTGGCAGTTGATCCATTGCGTCCACGACCTGTTTGTTACAGCCAGTGAATTGGATTTCAAGCCAAACCTATGGAGATTGTTTTCAACGCCAATGTACAAGAAAGCTATGGCGTTATATAAGCATCATGAAAAGTAAGTTACAAAAGATGCACGTATTTTCAATGGCGAATTTAGTCATCCAATTTAATAGCTTATTTTCATTTTTGAGATCATTGATCTTAGACTCGCACCTCAAATGACCCAAAATGTTGCCACGAGTTTTATTAGACTTTAGAAATATGACGAACAGGGTTTAAAGTCCTCTGACCAGGCATGAGTCGTAGGGTGGGCTACTGCCCAAAGATAGATGTTGGGACGTTGCATATATACTAGTGACGCAGCGAACTCTGCTAGCACGATGCAGGATTTTATGTGACGTCAGCCTGATGCATAGTTTGCATGTAGCGTTCTAGATACCGCTACAAGACCAATGTCCTGAACTGATTGATCCCGTCTTTAGATTGTCTAAATTGTTCGGCATCTTTAGAAACAGTCAAATCCCTGCCCATCCAACAGGATCCTTCAGAACAAATAGGGCTAAAGTCAGTAATGTTCACGTTTTCAGTTTAACTAAATACTTCATCAAAATTGGAAAGGATAACCTAAAGAACAAATCTACTAACGAGAAGGGAGTTTTAGAGAAATTGTTGGAAATCAATGAGGAAGCGGCTCATATCATGGCCAGTGATATGTTATTTGCTGGCGTGGATACGGTAAGCATATCATTGGCAAAGCACAACACATTTATAGTCAAACCAATGAACGAACTTCATTTAATACAGGCAGACTTTGTTTTTTTAAACCTTTTGTTACTAAAGATCGAAGAACTTTTTTGAAACTAAATTTTGCACTTCAGAAGTCCGGGCGACACGATGGACTATTTTATACTGAACTAGCCGTCCCGATGGACATTGTCTGGTGCAAAGAGTGACTTCACACAAAACCCCATAGAAACAAGACGGTCAGTTTTTCCGGAATTAAAAAAAAAAAACAAATCCAAAAAGCATTTCCAATATTACGACCGCCGTTCTAAAGTAATGGCTTTTATCAACGAACAGTATTTAATTTTATTTATGTAGATAATGTGCTACTTATATGACCTTTTCAGGCTGCAAACACAGTTACAGCAACTCTCTACCTTCTAGCGATAAATCCAGAGAAACAAAACAAACTCAGAGAAGAGATAATGTCGAACTCGGAGAGACGACCATATCTGAGGGCGTGCATCAAAGAGTCGCTCAGAATGATGCCCGTAGTGTCAGGGAATGCAAGAAAAACCTCAAAGGAGTACAATTTATTGGGTTACGAGGTACCGAAAGATGTAAGTGAAATATTTTCAGTGTCTTACCAAACAGGAAAAATCCCTATTATCGTCCCACTGCACGGCAAAGGCCATTTCTCATGCAAAAAAAGCAATGACATTGATCACCAAACCTGCTTCTCATTCCTGATGAATGATTTATTTCTGTAAGTAGGTTTGTACAAACGTACACGTCATCATATTTTACAAACTAAATGAGATCGGCGTATATGTCCGTAAAAAAAGACCGAAACAAACTTAAAGGTCAGTCACTTTTGAACTCCAGACAAAATATCTTTATCAAATCACTAGCTTCTGCCCGCGACTTCGTCCACGTCAAATTTTTGCTCCCCTGACCCTTCCCGTCGCATCGATTTGCCTGCTAGTTTTCGTCCATTTTTCGTTGCTGCTCGCACCTTTTGAGTTATAGTGAGTCAACCTTAAAAGATAGACATATGCTCTCGTGGACTTTTTTTTTAGAACTTTTTATAAGGAACAATTCCGTCATACATGATTTTTGTGTTACTTTAACCGTTTACGCAGCGCACGCAACGGAAACTCTCAAAAGAAATAAATTTTCCCCGTTTTTGCAACATTTTTCATTACTGCTCCACTCCTCTTAGTTGTAGCGTAATGTTATATAGCCTATAGCCTCCCTCGATAAATAGGCTACCTAACACAAAAATATTTTTTCAATTCAGACCAGTAGTTCCTGAGATTAGCGCGTTCAATCAAACAAACAAACAAACAAACTCTTCAGCTTTATAATATTAAGTATAGATGTGAAAACTATATAGATTGCTATCTGAAATAGTATTTTGTGGAAAGAAACTCACATATTAAGTGGACCTGTCCTGGATACTGAAACTTTTTCATTACTGCTCCGCTCCTCTTAGTTATAGCGTGATGTTATATAGCCTTTCTCGATAAATAGACTACCCAACACAAAAGTATTTTTTCAATTCGGACCAGTAGTTCCTGAGATTAGCGCGTTCAATCAAACAAACAAACAAACAAACTCTTCAGCTTTATAATATTAGTATAGATTTAAGAGTAGCTCTGCTACCTGAAATACACTGAGTATCACAGTTAGCGCCGCACCACTAAACCCTACCATATCAAAATCATCATACGTTTTCAGCCGAAACACGTCCACTGCTGCACATAGGCCTCCAAGCACTTCGACCGCTTCTGACCGATGACCTTGTGAATACTGCACGAATCCATGAAAAAAACCGATAGAAATATATATATAAAATACACATCTGCGGGGCAATTCTCGTAATTTTAAGAACGTTCTCAGTCTCATCTCAGTCTCAATCTGTCAAAAATACCTCTTATTTCACAAAATTTTTGTGAGATTTTTGACTGTTGCCGATATGAGACTGCGGTTAGATTTTGAATGTTCTAAATACCGAGAATTGGCCTTTTCAGCCTTTGGTATTTAACATGAGTAAATAAAAAAATGATCTAATTTAAACACTGTATATTTCAGGTTGATGTCATCTTCGCTCACCGAGAAATGTCGTTGATGGAAAAGCACTACCCCAGAGCTGATGAGTACATCCCAGAGCGATGGGTGGTCAAGAAAGATGACCCACTTTATTATGGGAATGCTCATCCATTTGTTTACGCACCCTTCGGGTTTGGAGCCCGTAGCTGTATCGGTAAGGTTTTAATCATTCTAAATATCTAGCAAATGGAAGGTTGTGATTGTGTGGATTGAATACTGGACGAGTGCATATCTTCCAATTCCCGATCAATTTTACCCTGCTTCTAAACTTTTATTATCAAGATATGAGAGTGCATTTAAATGAAATGTTTATTTGTGTAAGTAGATCTCATAAGACAGTTGTATACGTCAAATTTTTTTTGGGCAATATATTAAAACTACTAATGGCGCCAGCATTTCCTAGCTTTCCAAACCTCAAACTCAGGTCATGGTGTCTTTTAAAGTCCGTATATTATACATACATGTAATAATATATGTATAAATAATATGTTAGGACAACCAACACAGCGTTATCTGATCCCAAACTAGGCAAAGCCTGTACTATGGTAACCAGTCAACTGATAAATATATTTCTAAATACATACATATTATAGATAAATTACACCCAGACACAGAACAAATGATTGTGCTCATCACACAACATTTGTCCTGGGTGGGAATCGAACCCACGACCTCAGTCATAGCAGTCAGGGTCACTAACCACTAGACTAACAGGTCAGTCAAAATGTTATTCGGATGTTTTTGCGTGTCTAACTATCCAGCCACATGCCATTTCTGGACGAGCGTTTTAAAGAAAGAACCATTGCAGTTGAGAGTGTTAGTGTATGTGTATCACTCGGGTGTAGTGTGTATCACCCCGGGCCAAACACTAAATGAAGCGTTTATTTTGACATTCAATTTTCCTTCTTCCACCCCCAGGCCGTCGCATAGCTGAACTGGAAATGGACACATTTGTGGCGAGACTAATAGAAAACTTCCAAGTGGAATGGTTTGGACCTCCGCCGCAAACAGTTCAAAAAGCCCTTAATTACATAAAGGGCCCTTACAATTTTGTGTTCAAGGATATCAAATAAGTTTATATTAGGTTTTTATTACTTGTAATGCCTTTTTATGGTATAGCTGACATCATATTTTTTATGTAGGTAAATGCTTTTTTGTATGGTCCTTTTTCCTTATTTGCGAAGACTTTCATTATGCGAAAGTTGGTGGATATAATCGAAAGTCATTTATTCAAACTAAGCTGAGAATCAGAAGTTTTTTAACGACAAAATTACATTAGACAATCCCCCAAAACATCCGCCCTTCGACACTACCTAGTGCTTTAGCTAGAAAGAAGTAGCGCAACAAACTCCCCAGCAGTACAGCTATCACGTTAAAAGAACTTGATAATTTTATAACCCTGTATTGTATAAAGATTATTATACAATACAGGTATGTGTTCTAAATTACAACTTTTGTTATTTCAGTATTGTTTTAGAATAAACGGGGTATGAAAATGTGAAACGTTTCGATCAAAACTTGGTTTTATTTTTAACCCACTACAAAAAAAGAGGACATTCGCAATTCTCAATTTTTTTTCTCTGTTTTTTACCTGTGTAATTTATAAACCGATATAACAAATTCTTTTTTTGTTTGTAAGGGTATACATGTAGCCTGCGGTTGCGGATTTGTTTGAAAGAGTTACCGTAGCCCTGACAGGCAACTGAAAGACCACGGGTGGGTTTTAGCTAGTAAAAGTCTGACACACCCTCCCGCTCCAATCACAGCGGGAGACGACAATTGATGATATCCCACAATTGATGGTTTTAGACTTAGCTTTAATAATACATAATTTTTCCACTTAGTAGATGCTGAAGATGTTATAATAACTTCATGTAGTTGTTAGTTAATTAGCGTGTAAAAGTATACGAATATGTGTACACCTCACCGCAACAAAAAAGTGAAAAATAAAACTCTATCTTACATTAAAAAAATCTGACTTTAATATATGTATAAAACAGGACTCTAATTCTCCGCCTACCCAATCAAACAACATAACGGTTTGAAGAATCCTGTACAAAGCTTTGAGCTTCTGTAATAGAATAGAAGCGTTGCCGCAAGGGACGGGGGAACGAAACGAAAAGGATTTTGTTTGTGTAATCATATTTTGTGACAAACAAGCTACTGTTTACTGAATAACTAAAGTAAATAATGTTCAAATATGTTGTATTTATTTAAATTATGTTTTTTTCTTTAATGTTATTGTTTTTGGGTATGTTTCTGAGCATTTATGGTAGAAATAGTCCAATATAGTGTTACATGTAAAAAATAAAAGAGAAAGAAAAAAAGAAAGAAAAATTGTTTATTCTGCACAAACAAAACGCACAATATAAAATATTAACAGAAAAAAAAAAGAAAAAAGGAAAAGGAAAATCATAATTAGATAGGTATTTTAAAACCATTTCATTATGCAATGGCTGTTCTGCCCCGACCACGATACCAAATAAGGTCATGGCTATGGCAGTAGACTATACGGATACCTTTTGGTACTAGAAAGAGAAATAACAATACCATATTATTTCATGATTTAAACACCATTTTCAGTGGCAAGGCTACAGCGTATCCGTCCTAATACAGCCACGCTTAGATCGGCTGAAATCTACAACTTTAATGGATGGTTCGAGACTGAGATAAATGTACGGGCTATGTACTATAAAATTAATACTTGTATTTAAACGAAATCTTTCAAATCGATTTAATACTCACATCGATTTTTCAGGTTGAAGACGCCTGATAGTAATTCAATAGCAATAGTATAACTTGACAAATTACAATAACTATTCAAGTGTCGTAGGCGCTTAATACGCAATAGGACTCTCATAATAGCAACTGAGAACAGAAACGCCGTTAAAATATTATAAGGTATTCAGGTATCTTTATTTATCAAATCTACATCTTATTAGTTCTAAAAATAACATAGCAGGAAAACCTTTCAAAGAATTATTTCTTTATGCCGTTGTCTGTATTTAAAACTAGGGCTTACGTTTACTTAGACATCACGCTCAATAATAAGAACGCTTTTAAATAAAACAAGGATTCGTTCCTTATTTATTCCATTACAAATGGAGTGGGAAAATAAAAGCAATGTTACTTATACGGCTTAAGGCGCTGAACGCGGGATTGGGGGGAAGTCTAATACCCTTTCAAGGCATGTGTTTGGAAGCTTTTATCGAGCCTAAATGGAGGCCCAATGTTTGGTAACACTGAAATGGAGTACGCTAGCTTCTGTGATTACTAAGATGGATTTACGGTTAATAAATAGGCTGGAATAAAGTCTTTGTTACGTAACGGGTTTCAGGCTTTTTTTATAGATCATCATGAGGAATTTTTGTTTACAGATTTCTACATTTAACCTAAATAGCTATCGCAGTCCTATATGTAATTTTGCCCACTGCTGGGCATAGGCCTCTCTTATCTCGGGCCAATCTTTACGCTCCTGTGCCAGCTTTATTCAGGTTTTGCTCACTATAGCAACAATATGGTCTGCCCGTCTCGCCGCTGATACCTTATGCAAAAATATTAAGCCTAATAGCCAAGAGCTCCAACCAGTAGGTTCTAATTAGGCAGGTGGATCCAGAACTCGAAATAGAGAGCAATCACCCTGTATTCGGCACTCAAACTTTATAACCACCTCTTCTATTTTAGTCATTTTATAACTTTAATACGGTGTGTGTTGAGTCAATCGCATACTTCAATCGCTCAATCCTTGCTCAGCGATTCCTTACAATCTGCTAGTTTATGAGATAGATCCTCACGTCTTATACGAGGCCTATCACCATAAATAAAACGCCTTACTAAATCTCTGATCGATCCGCCTCGGTATTCATGGCGCGAAGATGCATGATATGAATATAAAGTCGATTCGCATGTTCAGTGTATCAATCTTGCTGAATCATCTAAAAGGTGTAAGGTATGGTGTTGATGGGTTTTCAATGCAGGAAGTGCTTCTTAGAGTAGATCTATACTTCCTGAATATCTATTGTTACTTAGGTACTGTTTTACGCAGAATTCGTTTCGGAATTACCCGAAAGTTCGAATTCGAACGAGTATGAACTCATCAAGGTCAACATTTTGAACACTGTGGTCTTGGAAGAGACCTAAATGCACATGGTCAGCTAGCAAACGTAAGACTTTCAGGCAAGTTGCTACCCAACCTTTTACATTCCCAATCGGATTTGCAAACACCGAGTTCCCCTTATTTCTTAAGTCTATTCACCTAAATTAAATTCTTTCGAGTATTTATTTAGCACCGTTCTCGTGCCAACTGCCTGACAACTAACGAACTTGCACAATCTTTGCATTCTTGCCGCAAGACTTGGTTGTTTGCAGACTGACGTGGCCGGCTAGGGGCGGCCAGAGACGGCCCACCTTTTTATTCTTATTGTCCAGTTGGGACGTCAGATCTGAATTGTAAATGGTGTTCGGTCCAGAATCTCACCTAGCTCTAACAAACAGGCTTTGTGACCTGGTTTGTGCATAAATCAGCGATATTGCATCTTTTATGCATAAACATTTTTGTAGGTTATCAGGTAACATCTTTGTTATTTAGATTAGAATGTGTTGCAGCCGTGAACGTAAGATTTGTTTGAAAATTATGAAAGAGAATTGGTAAAAACTACCGTTCTGTTTGGTTAAGAAGGACGATAAAAGATAGCTAGACTAATAGGTTGGTTACGTCTGCCTGATAAATCATTAACTTGCTATTAAAGCTACTGCAATGAACCATTGCTAGGAAACACGATATTTACGATATCTTTATTTTGTAATCAGCTTAGCAACGTCATCGGATTGTAATCGTAAGCTAAGACCCTCGTAAACCGACATAATACGATGAACTCTATCCTTATCTTACCAAACAAACATGTACCATTCGAAATCCACAATTAAACACTATCAAAATATCCTTCACATCTACCCTTTAGCTTGCAACTTGCCTACGACACAATTGAATAGGAACTGATAATATTTGTCGGAAGCCCGGCACTATTCGACAGAAGCTACCTATTCCAATTACTTCAGTAATTGGTCTTCGGTCCTGTGAATGGGAGCTCCGAATGTAGCCGACTGATAAGAGCTCGAATTAACACTGAATAGGACTGTTTTCGAGTCAATTTGGATGTTTCAATCATCTTGGAATGGTGTCTTCAAATCTAAATGTTATAATAGTAGAGGTTTGATACGTTTTTAGTCTATACTTAATATTATAAAGCTGAAGAGTTTGTTTGTTTCAACGCGCTAAGCTCAGGAACTACTAGTCCGAATTAAAAATATTTTTGTGTTGGGTAGCTTATTTATTGAAGAAGGGTATACGCTATATAACATCACGCTACGATTAAAGGGACCGGAGCAGCAATGAAAATTGGTCGAAAACTGACAGGCATTTCGATGCGACGTGAAGGGCCAGGGGAGCAAAAATTTGACGCGGTCGAAGTCGCGGGCAGAAGCTAGTATAGAATAAAACTCAAATATATAAATATAGAAAAATACGTTATAGAATGAGAATTAATGTTTTGTAGATAGTCATCATTTTACAGAACTTTTAGCATTTTAAAACTTTACATCTCATAACTTCAAAATAATGTTCATGGTTTAACAAAAAAGTGTAATCCTACTTGGAAAAGCAAAATCCAGTTTATGACGTAAAGTAATTAAAGCGTTATTCTTAATAGATGTAGGTACAACTTTGAAATTTTACGACATACCCTAGATGCCCTAAAATTGTCTTCTATGTTCTTGGAATTTTGGCTAGATTATATAACTGTTGAAATCCTCCCAACTAATTTATATTGGGATATCAATAATGCCTATGTACTATTTGGCAAATTAAGGTCATTTATAAGCTTAATGACGGTTCTCACTAACGAGAATTATCCAAGTCATTAAGCAATACCAGGTGGATATCAAAATTGGTAAGCCCTAGCTAAAAGCGGTATGATAGCTAAAAGCTTAAATTATATAGGTTAAGTTCTTAAGGTTACCATACCTGCCAGGGTCGCGACTTCGCGAGATCTGTTTGAAAGAGGTACCGTGGCCCTGGCATATGGGCAACTAACTGACTCAACACGGGTGAGTGTTAGTCAGTAAAAGTCGGACACGCCCTTCCGCTCCTCCACCCTAGAGCGAGAGAGGTCCTTTGACGATTTCCCACCCATAAAAAAAAAGTTACCATATTACATCAACGTTTTAATAAATAATAATTTATCATCAGCCTACAGCAGTCCACTGCTGGATATAGGCCTCTCCAATTGCACGACATTCGGGTCGATTCTCGGCAACTCTCATCCAGCTGCTATCAGCCAGCCTGCGAAGATCGTCGCTCCACCTAGCCTGAGGGCGTCCTACCTTACGTTTGCCGATTCACGGTCTCCACTCAAGAACACGTCTACGCCAATGGTCATTGGTCCTACAGCTAATGTGGCCGACCCATTGCCACTTCAGCTTATTAATTCTTTGAGCTATGCAAACAACTTTGGTTCTCTGCCGGAACACCTCATCTCGGATTCTATCCCTCAGAGGCACCCCAAACGTCACCGTTTCATGTCCACGTTTCTGCTCCGTAAGTCATAACAGGCAGGACGCACTGGTTGAAGACTTCAGGCAGGCTCTGCGGAATATGTGACGAGAAGACTCGACGAAGCTTCCCAAATGCTGCCCAGCTGAATTCTCATGTTAGCCTCCTTCTCAAAGTTGTTCCTACCAAACTGCAAAGTTTGCCCGAGGTAAACGCATTCTCGAACAACCTTGAGAGTACTGCCATTTACAGCAATTGGTCCTGGAGTAACGTGGTCGTTGAACATAACCTGAGTTTTGTCTAATAAGTTCATAAGTTATAAGTTCATCGGGAGACCAATGCGTACAGAAGAATCAACTAGGCCGTCCAGCATCTGCTGCAAGTCCTGCAGCGATTAAGCCCGTATGACAATGTCGTCTGCAAATCTCAAATATGAGATGTATTCGCCGTTGATGTTAAAATACCGTGTGCACTCCAGTTCCGCTGAACTCATCCGCTCGAACACATCCTTCAATGCGTTAGTCAACAATTTTGGGGAGAATCATTGACGCGTTTTCGTAATGGCATCTCAGCAGTGGGATGTATCGCCAGTCGACTTGGTATCGCTGCAAAGACTCCAAAACAGACCGTTGAGTTGATACTCAACAAAGTTCATCCAAAGTATCTGAAACGATAATTTCTCTCCTGTTATCCCAGACAAACATTGATAAAGCCACGCCTGTAATTTTCCTCACGGATCAAGTGCGAGACGCGAACAAAATAAATGATTTAAAACTGGAATTAAGGCTGAGACAAAACTGTTTGATCATTAATTCCGGAGGCATCAGATTAAGGTGGCTCTTAATGACTCCGACTAATTCTTGCAATTCGTCGCAATCAATATTAATGACTTTTTCTTAAGTCTTAACTTCAGCAACTTTATTTTCGTTTTGAATTTTGAAAGTTAAAGACTAATGGATACACAAGTTATTCCTTTAGATATCCCTTAACTCTAAGGTATTTTTCATGAGACCATGATTTTTGGTTTTCGTTTTAATTTTTCGTATAAAATAATTTGACTTCACGATTACTTATGTAAAATACCTTAAATGAAATATGAAAATGTCGCATTTTCTTTGTATATTTTTTTTTTATTGGTTTTAATGAAAACCAACTCGTACTGATCAATGAAACTTACAGCCATATCCAGGAAAAGTCCATTACTTTTTTTATAATCTTATCCCAGTTGATTCTTTGACATGGTCTCACTAACTAATTCGAGAAGACGAGAGAGAGAAGACTAATTCTATATAGTAATGGGATATCAATAGCAATACATTGTATAATCAACGTGTAATTTTCCCACTACTGGACACAGGTTTCCACTTTCTGAGAGAGGAAGATGGGTATAATCCACCACGTGGGCCACGTCCGGGTTGGTGGATATCACATGTCTTCGATTTTTAGGGTTCCGTTTTTTGCCATTTGGCAACGGATTTATAGATTCGTCATGTCTGTCTGTCTGTCTGTCCGTCCGTATGTCACAGCCACTTTTCTCCGAAACTATAAGAGCTATGCTGTTGAAACTTGGTAAGTAGATGTATTCTGTGAACTGCATTAAGATTTTCAAACTAAAATAGAAAAAAAATAAATAAACTTTAGGGTTCCCCATACTTAGAACAGAAACTGAATTTTTTTTTTTTCATCATACCCATACGTGTGGGGTATCTATGAATAGGTCTTCAAAAATGGTATTGAGGTTTCTAACATCATTTTTTTCTAAACTGAATAGTTTGCGCGAGAGACACTTCCAAGGTGGTAAAATGAGTGTCCCCCCCCCCCCCCCCCCGTAACTTCTAAAATAAGAGAATGATAAAACTAAAAAAAATATATGATGTACATAACCATGTAAACTTCCACCGAAAATTGGTTTGAACGAGATCTAGTAAGTAGCTTTTTTTTAATCCGTCATAAATCGTAAACAGCAATTTACCTTTCATTCAATCAACTCAAATATAAAAATTAAAAAAAAAAACACTTAATTTCATAAACATAAACCTTATGCATAAACCGAGAATACCTACAGGTTTGTACAGAACCCTCGGTGCGCGAGTCCGACTCGAACTTGGCCGGTTTTTAGGGTTCCGTTGCCAAATGGCAAAAAACGGAACCCTTATAGATTCGTCATGTCTGTCTGTCTGTCTGTCTGTCTGTCTGTCCGTCCGTCCGTATGTCACAGCCACTTTTTTCCAAAACTATAAGAGCTATACTGTTGAAACTTGGTAAGTAGATGTATTCTGTGAACCGCATTAAGATTTTCATGCTAAAATAGAAAAAAAAAACAATAAATTTTGGGGTTCCCCATACATAGACCTGAAACTCAAAAATTTTTTTTTCATCATACCCATACGTTTGGGGTATCTATGAATAGATCTTCAAAAATGGTAATGAGGTTTCTAATATCATTTTTTTCTAAACTCAATAGTTTGCGCGAGAGACACTTCCAAAGTGGTAAAATGTGTCCCCCCCCCCCCCGTAACTTCTAAAATAAGAGAATGATAAAACTAAAAAAAATACATATATGACGTACATTACCATACCGAAAATTGGTTTGAACGAGATCGAGTTAGTAGTTTTTTTTTTAAACGTCATAAATCGTAAACCGCAATTTACCTTACATTCAATCAACTGAAGTATAAAAATTAAAAAAAAAAAACATTTATTTTTAAACCGAGAATACCTACAGGTTCGTACGGAACCCTCGGTGCGCGAGTCTGACTCGCACTTGGCCGGTTTTTTTATTGTGGGACATGCCGTTTTCCTTACAATGTTTTCCTTCACTGTTTTGAGAACAGTGGTGATGAAATAATTTATACAAAGTTAAGTGTTTACTTGGGTTCGAATCCGCGACCTACAACTCGTGATTCGCAACCACCACTGCTCCCTCAACAGATTTCAAGGATCATATCTGCACTAAAAAACAACGTCTAACTGAAAAATATTCTACATGCCGCAACTGTATGGGTCACAAGTGTAATTCCGGTGATGTAAGAAAAATACAGGTATCCCACCATGAATTCAAAAACACGCTATATATTCCCGGGTTCCCAAGGGCAATTTTCCAATACAAGAAACAATATATCAGGTCGGCCGTACCCACGCGAATTTCGAAGGTTTTCGTCAGAAAAATCGGCAACGTAATTCATTCTTAGCCCAATGGGGCCGCGGCCATTTCTCTCTGCCAATCACACCTTCAGTAGAATTTATAGAAACTAGCAAGGGTCACGCATTCTTTCTTTTTTGTATTCCGATGTTGTGTTGTGTGATACTTTTTGGTCGACGTGATAAAGGAGGGTTGCTAACTGTAAGTGTAACCTATTTATTTTATTCGTATTGTGGAAGTTTTGGGAAAGCCATTAAAAGTGTGGTACAAAAATGATACTGAAAACACTTTTATGGTGCAAAAAATCGGAAAATATATAACTTCTTAAATTTAACTTGGCTAGTTTAACATCACATCATAATCTGCCTAGCCTTCCCCAATTATGTTGGGGTTGGCTTCCAGCCTAACCGATTCACCTCCTGCCAGGGTCGCGACCAGCCGGGGTCGCAAGATTTGTACGAAAGAGATACGGTGGCGCTGGTATATGGGCAACTGAAGAAGCACGGGTAGGTTTTAGTCTGTAAAAGTCTGATACGCCCTTCTGCTCCACCCAGAGCCAGAGCCAGAGCTCCAGAACGGGAGACGTCATTTTGATTTCAATTATTTTACATGGAGCGAATGAATCTCTGCTCTCCAAAATCCAGTTACTGGGTATTACGATACCCTAGTAACTGGCTAGTTTATAACAACACAGAACGATTTTCGTGAAGAGGGAAATGTTGACCTTACATTATAAAAATAGAAACTTGCGTATTACATAGGTTTAAAGAATCTTTATTTCTCATAAGAACATGAAACAGTTCACTTAAATGAGATTTAACATTTAAAATTTATAATCGTCGTCTAACGACGAAGCATGCAGGTGTAAAATAAGTATGTAAAACTATTACAACGAACGAGATCAGCAAACATAGCAAAAATGTAGGTACTTAAATATAAAAAGTTAATACAGCTGGCCAATTTGACACCAAGGTACCCTCATACGTACTGATTTTTCACTTTGTGACATAAAGAAGATAACTTAACTTGCCAAATATGATGAACTTGTATGTATGTCAAAACATGCCAAGTCCAAATCTTGAGCTTCAATCAATCAATCAACTCAGCAGTCCACTGCTGGACATAGGCCTCACGCATGCTGTGCAACAACACCCTGTCCTCCGCCTTCCGCATCCAGTCTATCCCAGCCACCTTTTTGAGGTCGTCGGTCCATCTAGCTCTTGAGCTTCAATTTACCTTAAGTGTAAATAAGTCAACGGTTTTAAAGAAGCTATTGTATATTTCAATAGCAAAAAAAACCCCCGACACAAAACCTAAACTCCCTTTAAAAAGTAAAAAATAATAAAAAAAACTCAATCTTAAATTACCTAAGTATGTAATAATAATTAAAAAAAAAATACTTCGCGTTGGGGGACCGCTCCAAACCTTACAATTTATTTACAAATAGCCTATTACCTAACTAATTAAAGAAAAGAAAACTTTTATAAAATTACTTCACAATATTGCATTTAGGATACAACCGTCAACGTCTGCCCTCGCGGAGCGGTCCCCCAACGCGACGTATTTTTTTTTTTAAATTATTATTACATACTTAGGTAATTTAAGATTGAGTTTTTTTATTATTTTTTACTTTTTAAAGGAAGTTTAGGTTTTGTGTCGGGGGTTTTTTAAATTTTTTATTTAATTTTTTATTTTATACTTTTTATAGGTACATACTTATTATAATGTAGAATCAAACGAAGCTAAGAACACTCTCGATTAATTCATCAATACTCTCTCTGAGTGCGCTTTCATTTGAGACCCCAGTCGAGTATATTTGTTGACATTCGGTTACTCTTCCCCACTTTCTCCCCCACAACTTTTAAACGGCTCAACCGATTTTCATCAAACATGTCTAAGAACACTCGCACATAAGTCACCTCTAATACATTTTTTTTTAAATTGAAATCGCTTCATCCATTCGGGAGCTATGATGCCACAGACAGACAGACACGTCAAACTTATAACACCCCTCTTTTTGCGTCGGGGGTTAAAAAGTTTTGTTGCAATAAAAAAAAATGTATTTTACATTTATTTTAGAAAGTTGGGTATATTATAAATACATTTCAGGATTATCTATAGAACTTGGCACACTTTTAGATCTCAATTCTTCAGTTGGCGAGGTCGACAACAAGGTCAAAGTAAGAATATGGGTATATTGTCTTTCTTAATTTGACCTTGACACACATTTTCAAATGTCTATTTTGATGGAATTAGACTAAACCAAAATGTTTGGCAGTACTTTGTAAGGAAAAAATCTCATGTACCTTAAATTCCACTCAACAGGAACCCAAGAACGCCGCTTCCGTAAATACGCAGTAACGGTCACTTCCAAATTTATGTCAAACGCACATAGTTCTATTTATCCCTAGGGTTCTTGAGGGCCAACTTTGCCCCCCTAATAACTAATTGGCCAGTACAAATTTAACGTATATTGTACACTCCAAACTTTGCTAATGACTAAAGTGGGCAGTACTTATGTCTAAAATGGTGCATGATTTAGAACCCAGAACATGTGTTGCGGTTAACAAAGGGACTTAGGTGCTGCAAAGTGTTTTAGTAATACTGAAAGCTAAAGGTTGATATATGACTTGACGACCATCCTAATGAGATTAAATGTTTGGTGATGGTTTCATCCATCATCATTTCAGCCGAAAAACGTCCACTGCTGGACATAAGGCTACTTCAAGTTAGGGGGGGGGGGGCTTACCTTAATCTCCACGCTTGGCAGGCGGGTTGGCGATCACAGTGCGGTGGTAAAATACCTAGAGAACGCTGCTGCCCATTTTCTAATACATTCCTTAGTCGCCTCTTTCGACACCCATGAGAATAAATTGGTTAGTGCTATTCTTTACGTCTGGCACCACACGAAACGAAAGTCTTATTCGTTCATGTTTATTTCGGTTTGACACTAGTAACTTTGGTTTTATGATTGCTTGCCAAACTTGGTAGGTATACATTTTCAATTTTAATCATAACAGCTTCTGGCCGCGATTTCGTCCGCGTCAAATGTTTGCTCCCTTAACCCTTCCCGTCGCATCGAATTGCCTGCCAGTTTTCACTCATTTTTCGTTGCTGCTCCGCTTTTTTTGACCGTAGCGTAATGTTATATAGCTTATAGCCTTCCTCAATAAATAAGCTACCCAACACAAAAATATTTTTTTCAATTCGGATCAGTAGTTCCTGAGATTACCGCGTTCAACCAGACAAACAAACTCTTAAGCTTTATAATATTAATAATATAGTATAGAAGATAACTTGTAATCAGGCCTCTAATCCCTGACGAGTTAGACAGTTGTATTGTATAGGACACCCAAATTTTGCCAGTTGTGTTTAAATTCCACGACGAGCCGTTTACTATCAACCAGGCAGAAATGTAGGCTATATATAATTTTCCCGTCGATAAAATAGAGTGTAGTTTCTCTGATTTTGATATGTGCACTTTATAAAGACTCACACTGTATATATATAAAGGTGAACTATTATGTTATGGTTTGACGCTAATCCAGTCAAAGTCCTTTCATTGTTAATCTAGTCGATGCAAAAAATACAAAATGCTTAGAGTGGGTTATTCTAAGCATTTTGTATTTGTTTTGTCTTGGTTTACATTTTCAACTTTATTTTTAGCTTTAAGTGTATTTTAAAACGTCCTTTTTACAGTTGAGGTTTTAAGGCTTTTGTTGTACCCGAAAACTGTTTTTAATTTGAAGCAAAGCAAAGCTTTCCTATAAGAAATGTTTGGCAAGACTGTGGAATTCAATATGGCACAGTAGGTATTCAGTTTCCGAATCAAAGTTGTCAGCTCCCCGAAACCATGAATTCCTGGTATGTATGTACCCTCGGCAAAAAAACATGTACGACTGTTTCTCTTAAAAACACCTATATTGTTATGTTTAGCGAGTTGCTCATGTTTAGGTAGGGTGAGTGGGGCTGCATGATTACTGACAAATGCGTGCACTGATTGGACAGGTCCACTCAAGCTGTGTGTTCTTTCCTTAAAAGACCACTTCAGACACCAATCCACATGGTCTTCACGTGATCTGATCAAGATTATGTCTGGACTTTAAAAGAGACTGTGACCTCTGAGTTTGTTTCGGCGTTTCTTCTCAGAGTAGTCAGATAGGAAATGCCGAACTCATCTAGATTAAAAAAAAAAAATTGATTGACATGTAAAAGTGTTTGTACAAACCTACTTGCAAAAATAAAGTCATTTATCATTTATCATCATGTTTCATTAATCAAATAAAATTAAACTTAAAAAAAACAAACTGAAATCCATAGAATGCGCCACAGTCAAACTTAAAAAATAAACTGAGCTCAAATGACTTATTTTGTAATGTGGATACTATCCCTTTGCGTGACGTAACGCGTGTCCGGCCTATACGCAATAACAACTAGGAAGCTGTTGAACATTGATGAATTTTACCTATACAATGACATTAATATTTACTTTTAAAGTATTATATTGTTTTAATTATTGTAAATGTGAAGATTAAGTGGGTGTTTTTTTTTTTGTAGGTTCCTTTTCTTCTCATTTATTTTTTATCACAGTCTGGCAGTTTGAGAAATTTATGCGACCTACACAAATGTCCTTTCTTTGGTATTGTTCGTCGAATCATTGACCTCCTTAAGTTCTGGGTTGAGCTGCATGATTACTGACAAATGCGTGCACTGATTGGACAGGTCCACTAAATCTGTGTGGTTCTTTCCTTAAAAGACCATTTCAGACACCAATCCACATGGTCTTCACATGATCTAACCAAATTATGTCTGGACTTTAAAAGAGACTGTGACCTCTGAGTTTGTTTCGGCCTTTCTTCTCAGAGTAGTTAGATAGGAAACACCGACCTCATCTAGTTTAAAAAAATAAGATTGACGTGTAAAAGTGTTTGTACAAGCCTACTTGCAAAAATAAAGTCATTTGTCATTTGTTGCTCTTGTTGTTGGTCATACCTACATGCTAGTCAGATAAGCATAGTTTTAGGCTCAACGATTTTCGCATTTATATGTAGATTAAAAAACACTAGGTATGACAATTCACTCTGTCTTACATTGTCATTGCAGTGCAATTAACCTGACTTTGATACCAAAACTTTAGAATACCAATTGACTCACCACGTAAATTGGTTTCCTATACTCAATCTCCTTATTGCTTTACCATATTGTGTACTTAGTTGGTAACTATATAATTTAGATCACTATGGACCGTGCAGGGCACAGCGAGCTTTCCTTAAGCTTATCCCAGAGTTTATTACTTATGATAAAAAAAAAGCCTCCTTGTTATATTTCCGCAACAAGGTCAAAATCTTTAGGGAGCTCTAAATAACAAGCATAAATGGGTGCTTTTCTACTGGTATAATACTCAACAGTTACAGCCTATACTATAATATTATAAAGAGTTAATTTTTTTGTTTTGTTGAACGCGCCAATCTCAGGAACTCGGTTCGAATATGATTAAAGTTTGTCAGTTTATAAAACATAAGGTCGTGTTTTGCAGACACCCTTTACAGTAATGTTCAGTTATCACTTATGGTATGGGAGATCAGTTAATGTATCCCAGGAAAGTAATTTTGTTTTTTTTTTTCAAAATTGTAACAGTTTTTTGCGTTGTATGTTATCCAATATCCAATACAGGCGACAAAATAAATACTCACTAAAACAAAATCATTCACAATCATATTCAAACACACTGGCATTGTGGTGGATTATGGCCAGCTCTCACTCACATGGAGAGGTGGCCAGTATCCCAGCAGTGGAAACATTATGGCATATTGCACCTCACTGTACACGTGCAGCCTGTGGGCTTGTTATACACGTGCGTCCTACAACGCCCTTCGCGTCCAGTATAACAACGCATTCAGGGCTATGTTGAGGCTGCCCCGCTTCTGCAGCGCTTTGGGCATGTTTGCGGAAGCGCGCACCGACTGTTTTCACGCCACCATGCGCAAGCGGTGCGCGTCCTTAGTGCGCAGGGTGCGGACCAGCTCCAATACTGTTCTGGCAATGATCACAGGGCGATTTGACTGCCCTTACATACGTCAATGCCGTGACAGACTCGTGTAGCAGGGAGTACTAAATTTATTGACACCTATTTATTGTTGCCTTAATCTAAATTCGGTGTAAATTTTGACATTTTATTTGAATCCAATACTGTCACAATTTTTGACATTTTGTTTAAATTCTCATCTTGTGACCCGTAAATTTAACATTTTTTTTTATTTACATTCCATTTCTGTGACCTGTTTTGACATTGTATTTTTCTCAACTCTGTGACTTATTTCTAGTTTGTTGATGACATTTCATTATTTTCTGCACAGTATTGTCACATTTTTGACTTAATTAATTTGTAATATGGGTTATTATGCCTGAAATAAATGAATTTTATTTTATTTTATTTTTATTATAGGCTGATAATGATGATGACCTTCTGGAACCTATACTCAATATTAATACCACAACAACCTTGCCATTAGCCCACAGTTTGCCTTTGCATACTTACGTATTATTTTCTCTTTGGCAATTATCTGCACGAGCTTCGGAACAAAATGGACTGTGGGTAATCAGTACACCGATGACATTTATGTGATTCGTGGTGATTATCAAGGGCATGGTCGTAAATGGCGGCCGCACGCGAGCCACCATTATGAATATTGCAAACGAAAACTAACAAGATACTGATTGTTAGGTCATCGTTTTATGTCGTCGTATTTTTAACCCACTTCCAAGAGCAGGAGGTTCTCAATTGCATTGTATTTTTTTTTAACCGGCTTCAAAAAAAGGAGGAGGTTATCAATTCGACTGTATTTTTTTAAATGTTTGTTACCTCATAACTTTTGACTGGGTGAACCGATTTTGATGATTCTTTTTTTATTTGAAAGCTGGTGTTTTGTGAATGGTCTCATTTTAATTTGGTGCCATTCGGAAAATAGGGCTATAATACGATATTCCATCATGGAATGCCAGTGCCTGTCTTCCGGCTTCATCATCAGACCTTGAAACCTAATCGTGGTCAAAGTTCATTACAAGGCTTTTCTAACAAGTCCAAACAACAGCTATGATACGACGTCCCATCATGCAGTACCAGTTCATATCTTCCGGCTCCACCATCAAATCAGTTCGACAGTACCATATTATTGTATTGTCATCAGAGCTACATACAGCTGCCAATTTTCATGACGCTACGATCCTTGGAAGATGGTTAAATTAGTTACCTTAGATTCCATTACATAGTTAGTTACATACAGGTCGACCTAATAAAAGCGTGTTAATAAAAACTTTTCCAAAAAAAAAAACAGTTGTTAATTTTTGCAAAAACTTTTTTTGTAGCCTACAATGTGGATCGATTTCGATTTTTTTTTTCTTAATGGATCCGGTCTAGGGTGGTCCAATATATATACATTAAATTAACTTTGCTAATGTAGTTTTTGAGTGTCTTCAATTATACGCATGTTTTCCACTTTGATGATGTTGTAATAACTCTGTGTCACTTGTTCCGTCCCGTTTGACTTGATTAATCTGTGCGCGTAACGGAGCGTACCGAACGGAGTGACATCTGTCACTTGTCAGTTTGATTTTGACTCTTTGGTTTGATCTGGAAAAAAGTAATGGTCGCCGTTTGGGCTTCGCGACCCGTTTGTTGAATTAATCATCTTGAATCGATCTGTTTGTGGACAATTTATCGTGATCCAATTGTTTGTTTGTGTAACCAACCCCTTTTGACGATATAGAACGGGTTGATCTTTGGACTTTGATTGAAATAGTTTGATGTGATAGTGATGTACTTGGGAGCCGCGTGCTGTGGAAATCCTCTGGCGTATTGCAGCGGCCTGGTATACTGGAAGACCTACTTACAGCGTCACTACACAATACAATATACACTCATTTACATACATAAATCCAGGTAGGCTCCAGAAGCAGTTTTCTTCAACCAGATGAGTCTTTGAATATATTATTAATCAGCTCCGCGCACGGCGGACGGTTCGCAGCCACTCTTGTTCCAGGGCCCTACCACCAGCTTCCACTGCGCTAATTAAATCCTATGGCCGGGGCCTTGGCCTGGCGTCGAACATTCTTGGTAGCAGAGCGTGGTTGTAAGATGTACAACCAACAGAAATTGGTAATTTACAGTAAGCTAATGGCTTGGCAGTCTCTAAAGATCTCGATTACTTCACTGAATTCGAATCAGTACTTGAAGCTTTGGGTTCGGAGTACGCACATGATATCATCATGAGTGATTTCAACACAAACATCCTTGCCCAAAACTCCCCTCGGTCCCGTAAGCTCCTCCACCTGATCGAGTCAGCTAGTCTGCACGTGTTGCCACTCAAACCTACTCACCATAACACTGTTGGCGATGACACCTGGCTCGACCTGATCCTTACCTCGAATCCTTCCCTAGTTTCCTCCCACGGTCAACATGACGCTCCTGGCTTTTCTCACCACAACATGATTTTCCTTTCTTATATCCTGAAACCTAAAGCTAAGCCCAAAGTTCTGTACAGGCGTTGTTTTGCACGGATGAATGTCGAGAAGCTAAAGGAAGATGCATCTGTGGTCAATTGGGAGCCTATGACGGAAGCCACTTCAGTTGACGACAAGGTTGTCATCTTCAACGACGTTGTAGTCAACCTTTATAACATCCATGCTCCCGTCAAAAAGGTAAAGTTAAAACGCCCACCTGCACCATGGATGTCAAAAGGTATTCAAATGGCAATGCGACGTCGGAACCGCGCGTTCCATAAATTTAAAAGGGATCGTACTGACGAGAACTGGACATTATACAAGGCTGCAAGGAATAGATGTAATCAGATGATACGCAATGCTAAACACCGCCACATCTTTGATAATATCAATTCTTCGTCTTCTGCCGATATTTGGAAATTCCTTGGAACTCTTGGTATCGGCAAATCGTGACATTTAGATCTTCCTAGCTCAATTGACTTAGACGATCTCAACCGGCATTTCTCCACTGTTCCTACCATGGATCGTCTTACCAAGCAGCAAACTCTTTCTCTAATTTCAGGTCTAACGCGTTCTCAAATTAATCCTTTCAGTTTCATTCCAGTTGACCCGGGAGAGATCGGAAAAATCATTCTCTCCATCAAATCCAAAGCGGTAGGATGTGACAATATCACTCGTGGTATGATCATAACTATTCTGGATCATCTCCTACCCGCGATTGCCCACATTATTATTTTTTCCTTATTTACCGGAGTATTCCCTTCCCTTTGGCGCAAAGCCTATGTTCGCCCACTTCCTAAGGTTTCTAACCCCTGTCTTCCCACTGACTTCCGTCCAATTTCTATCCTTCCCTTCTTATCCAAAGTGCTTGAGGCCTGTGTGCACAAACAATTCTCCAACTTTGTTCAAATTAATTCTATCATTAGTCCGCTTCAATCTGGGTTTAGGCCTGGGCACAGCACTATTTCCGCCCTCCTTAAAGTGACTGGCGATATAAGGGCAGGATTGGAAGATACCAAAGTTACTGTTCTAGTATTGGTGGACTTCTCGAATGCCTTTAATACCGTCAGTCATGACATCCTGTTAGCCATTCTTTCATTTGTTATGGTCTCTCCCACAGCACTGGAATGGTTCTCCTCTTACCTTCAGGAACGTCAGCAGTCTGTTTATGCTGGAGATTCTTCTTCTTGCTGGCGTGATTTGAAAACTGACGTTCCTCAAGGCGGTATACTTTCTCCTCTTCTGTTTTCTATTTTTATCAATCTAATTATTTCCGAACTTCAGTGTGCGTATCATCTGTATGCAGGTGACTTGCAGCTGTACTCTCAAGGGAAGGTCGATGAATTACCGGACGCTATTGGCAAACTAAACAGGGACTTGATAGCCATAAAATCCTGGGCTGATAGATTTGGTGTATCTGTACACCCTACGAAGTGTCAGGCGATCATCATTGGCAGTCCTCGTAGCATTAGCAAGATGGTTGGTACAATCTTGCCACCAATACTCTTCGACGGTACGATCGTTCCTTTCAGCACTGACGTTAAGGACCTAGGCTTGCATATCGATAACTCTCTGAACTGGCATACTCAAGTCGCTAGGGTAAGTCAAAAGGTTACTGGAACGCTGCGGGCTCTGTACCGATTAAAAAACTTATTACCATCGACCACGAAGACAATGCTAGTGCAGTCCTTAATTTTCCCTATCATCGATTATGGTGATGTGTGCTACTATGACCTGAATGCAGATCTCCTCAACAAACTTGACCGTCTTCTCAATAACTGCATTCGATTCGTTTTCAATTTGCGTAAATATGATCATGTCTCTGCGCATCGGTCCCTTCTTAAGTGGTTGCCCATACGCCAGCGCAGAGAGCAAAGGGCGCTAACCACATTGTTTTCATTTCTTGATTCTCCCTCTTCCCCTGTTTATCTGGCCCCACACTTTCAGTACATTTCTGCCAACCACAATAAAAATCTACGCTCATCGCACAATCGCCTTCTTCAGTGTCCCATTCATCGCACAGACTTCATTCAGTCTTCTTTCTTTGTCCAGTCTGTCTCTCTGTGGAATGCGCTCCCCCAGGAAATCAGGATGGCAACCAACCGATTGACCTTCAAAGTTAAAGTTCGCGAGCACATTCGCAAGTAGTTGGCAGTTTCATCACAACGGTAATGTTCGTCATTGTTTGTCTCATTTGTTTTAGTAAATTCGATTATTTATGTATGTGTATGTATGTTTTATATTTATATATAGTTAGGTTTATGTATTATATTTATGATTTAAATAAGTTATACGTTTATTTTTTAATATCTTCAATTTCATTGCACCTACCACTGTTTGTCTCTGCATCACCCAAAGGTTTACTGGTCGAGGAGGCGAAACGCCGGGGCGAAACTCCGCTGCCGCAACAAATCGCGGCACGGCGGACAGAGCTCCGGTGTGATCTCATGGCGACATGGCGGGTACGATTGTCGCAACCCAGTGCTGGGCACGCCACAATTGCGGCGGTAATTCCCTCTTTGAGGAGTGGATAGAGAGGCGTCACGGCGTCCTCACCTTCCGCCTGACGCAGGTTCTCACCGGGCATGGGTATTTCGGTGGGTTCCTGTTCAGGATAAAGCGGGAGGATACGTCCGGGTGTTTCCATTGCGAGGATCGTCTGGAGGACACGGTGAAGCATACGGTGGAGGTGTGCCCAGCCTGGGCGGAGCACCGCCGTGTCCTCGTGGAGGCAATCGGCGGCGGCGACCTCTCGCGTCCGGCCCTGGTGCGAGCCATGGTACGGAGCGAGAGGGAATGGGAAGCCGTCACCTCCTTCTGCGAAGCAGTAATGCTCGCGAAGGAGGAGGCGGGGCGCGTGAGGGAGTGGCAGTCTCTGCGCCCTCACGTCCCTAGCCGCCGCAGGAGGAGACGCCCCGGGCGTCGGGAGTCGATTGCGGACTCCCGGCCACCGTAGGCGCGAGCTTGCGGGTGGCGAGCAATGGGTAGCTCGCCGCCCGGTAAGGACCGAGCTCGGGTCGACGGCGCGCAGTGTTCCACGCGCGCCTCAAAGAGATGTCAGCAGCAGTGTAGGGGTCTACTAGGACCGATGCCTGCCGGGGTCGCGTGATTGTTCGAAAGAGATACCGTGACCCTGGCACATGGGCAAGTGATGGAACACGGGTGGGTTTTAGTCAGTAAAAGTCTGACACGCCCTCCCGCTCCGCCCAGAGCGGGAGAAGTCATTTGATGATTTCCCATCCTGAAAAAAAAAAAAGAAAAAAAAAAGGTTGACTGGTAGAAAATGCCTATGGCATTAAGTCCGCCTCTGTACATATATGTGCTTAAAGTGTTAAATAAATAAAGGGAAGTAGTAATTCGCTGTAAATGTTTGTTAGCTGTAATTGATTGTTTATTTGTATTAATTTGATTAAATTGTTGAGACGGGTAAACTAATGTTACCAAAGTCAGCCGGGTTACATATGCTAATAGAGTTAATTGGATTGGGCTATGTTATAACCCCTGGTAGGTTCTGTCCTGTTGTTTATTGGATGTCTGGAAGACATTAAAATATTGAGTTTTTGTACCATTGACATGGTTGTTTGTGAAAATTGACATTTGAAATTGACATTTTGATCATTAACATTGTTTTAAATTGGAATAAAGGTTTATTATTTTGTACCATTGACATAGTGGTTTTTGAAATTAATATTTGAAATTGGCATTTTTTTAAATTGAATTTGAATTTTTGAATTGAATTTGAAATTGAATTTTTGAACGTTGACATTGTTTTTGAATTAAAATAAAAGTTTATTGTTGTTCATTGGATTGGAACCAATACTTTGTAGTTGTCTTGAGTTGGCAGTTTGATTGTTTGCTTTGTATTTTCTTTTGTTATTTCTTGAGTTGTTGACTGGCAGTTTAGCAGTTTATTGTTTGCTTGGATTTCCTTTGTTATTTATTGACTGAACTTTGTTATTTATTTTTTGTTTTGTTTATTTGAATTGTTTTGTTTGTGCAATGGCATACAAATGGAAATATTGGAGAGCCGGACACCTGTCCAGGTCAAGCCGGAGACCTCGGTTGTTTCAGGTCCCGGACTATTGAGTAGACTGCCTACGCTGGAACTGCCACACTTTGACGGTCGCTTGGACCATTGGTTGGGTTTCCAAAACCTTTTTGAAAGTTTGGTTGATGCACGCTCGGACCTCAGACCCGCCCAAAAGTCAGCCTATTTGTTGTCTGGCCTGGAAGGTGAGGGCCGAGCCTTGGTACAGCATTTGTCGGTGACTGACTCAGCCTACCCTACCGCTCTGGAACTACTCACCCGGTGGTACCAAAATAAACGTTGTTTGGCTGACGTTCATATTGAATTGATTTTGGGGTTACCGGTTATTACTGGATTGTCAGTATTGCGTGCTGACCTGTTGAACCCGTTGGTGGCAGCGACCAACGCTTTAAAGCGATTGGAGTTGCCGGTGGACCATTGGTCTTACCTTTTGGTGCATGTTGTGCTGCAACGGCTTCCTGCCGATTTGAGGGCTCGTTTCGATTAAAAGTATGGTGGGGATAGTGTCACACATCTCCCCCCATTTGGTGCCCTCATCAAATTTTTGGAGGATGAGTGTCGGTTTGTGGATAACTCTAGCGTTGCCACCGAGTCACGCCAACCGTCTTCCCGGCCACGAGACCAGGGACGTACTAGGGCTCGCGGGCCTGTTGATAGTTGCCCCGCCACTCGTTTTGCTGGCACCCAGAGTCGTCCTGTTTGTGAGTTTTGTAGGGACACGGGGCATGGCATGGCAACTTGCGCGGCCTTTTTGAGTGCCCGCCGCCGAATTGCCAATGCACGCCGTCTGTGCTTCTCATGTTTGGGGGCTCACTTCCATCGGGACTGCCCCAACCCCCGCCCTTGTAGATTTTGTAGGGGTCCCATTTGGATATTTTGTGCGCTAACGCGAACCACGCTGGCAGACCAGCCTCTGATGGAGGTTCGCGCACGGGGGGTTACCATGGAGTTGGCCACCGGGCTTCTGGCTCGCCGGTTCAGAACCGGGGAGAGGCCCGCAATTTTGAGCGCCGCACTCCACCCCCCGCGCCAGTTGATCGGGAGCCGCGCGACCGCCATTTGGTCTCCCCGCGTAAAGTCGATTACGCAGTTGTTGCTAGGCAGCGCTGGCCAAACCAGCACCGCCTTCTCTCCCCTCCATTGGCGGAACGTCCCCGGTTGGAGTCACGCCCCCCGCCATTCAGGCATCCAGTGGGATATACCCTTCCAGCGATGGCGCGTGGCTTGGGACACCGCGCGGACGAGGAATTTGACCTCCATCCTCGTCGGGAAAGACTTGAACCTGGGTGCGGCGATCGGTCGCCGCCCAGGCATTGTTAGGAACTTGGCGCCTGCCCCGCTAAGGTACCCCTCAGATCGATACGGCTTTGTTGCCAACGGCATCGGTCAGGGTCTGGGGGCCCACAGGGGACTCTGTTGTGGTCCGTGCCATTTTGGACATGGGAGCCCAGGGTTGCCTTTTGTCTATTGTTTTGTTGTTTTTTTTTTTGTGTATTGTTTTGGGCGAAATTGTTTTCTTCAGCGCCTTTGCACTGCGGGACTTGGTTGGGACGAGCCACTTCGGGAAACCCTGTTGGAAGATTGGCTCCAATTTGTATCCGCACTCCCTGCAGTCAACGTGTTACCCCGCGCTATCCTCCCCTTTGGGAGCTACACTGCTGCCCGTCATGGGTTTTGTGATGCGTCTTCGCACGGTTATGCAGCTGTTGTTTATCTGCGCACCGTCAGCGCGACAGGCCAGGTGAAGTTGTCACTGGTCATGACCAAGAGCAAGGTGGCCCCTTCCGGACGGCACTGACCATTCCTAAGTTAGAATTGTCAGGGGCGGCGCTTCTTGTGCGTCTATTGAACCACGTTGCTCACACTTTGGGTGGAACTGTGGACATTCGGGCTTCTTACGCCTGGACGGACAGTCAAATTGTTTTGTGTTGGTTAAAGACGTCCGTTCACTCTTTGGAGGTCTTTGTTGCAAACCGAGTGTCCCAGATTCAAAATTCTGAAACGCCTTTGATTTGGAGGCACGTGCCTAGAGATTTGAACCCAGGCGATGTGACCTCACGTGGGTACATGGCACCCCGCCTGTTTGCTCACCCCCTATGGTGGGGACCAGACTGGCTGACTCACCCCGAGGATGATTGGCCTCGAACGCCAGTCTTGTTGTCGGGTCCTTTGCCCGGGCTCTAGGTGCTCGCTGTTGGAACGAAGGACTCTCCGTTTGAACCCCTTTTTGGACGATACGGGTCTTTTGCGTGTTGAGGGATGGTTGAGGCAGTCTAGCCTTCCTTATGGGGCCCGTCACCGCCCAAGGAGGGCCATTTGGTTAAATTGTTGTTTGTTGTTGTTGTGTTGTTGTTGTTGTTTGTTATTGTTTTGAACCACCAGCCTGCCCCCATTGGGGGGTATTTTTGAGGCCGCGGTGAAAGCGGCAAAGGGACTCTGGCGCATATTGTTGGGAGACACCGTTCTCACCTTTGAGGAGTTAGCACGGTATTTTGCCGCATTGAAGCTGTACTGAACTCGCGTCCATTGTGCCCGCTGTCTTTGGACCCGAACGACTTGGAGGCCCTAACCCCGGGCCATTTTTTGATTGGACAGCCACTTGTCGTCCTGCCCGAGTACCCTTTTGTCGATGTGAGCCAAAATCGGCTATCGCGGTTTCAGTTGGTGCAGCAGCTCGCTCAGAGTTTTTGGAAGCATTGGAGCTTGGAGTATTTGCACATCCTCCAGCAACGCGTCAAGTGGACTGATAAAACGCAACCTTGTCGAGATTGCCAATTGATTAGCAGACGGGAAGGCCCGTCCGGGGGGGTAGATGTTCCATCCCGTTTGACTTGATTAATCTGTGCGCGTAACGGAGCGTACCGAACGGAGTGACATCTGTCACTTGTCAGTTTGATTTTGACTAGCTCTTTGGTTTGATCTGGAAAAAAGTAATGGTCGCCGTTTGGGTTTCGCGACCCGTTTGTTGAATTAATCATCTTGAATCGATCCGTTTGTGGACAATTTGTCGTGATCCAATTGTTTGTTTGTGTAACCAACCCCTTTTGACGATATAGAACGGGTTGATCTTTGGACTTTGATTGAAATAGTTTGATGTGATAGTGATTTACTTGGGAGCCGCGTGCTGTGGAAATCCTCTGGCGTATTGCAGCGGCCTGGTATCCTGGAAGTCCTACTTACAGCGTCACTACACAATACAATATACACTCATTTCCATACATAAATCCAGGTAGGCTCCAGAAGCAGTTTTCTTCAACCAGGTGAGTCTTTGAATATTGTATTAATCAGCTCCGCGCACGGCGGACAGTTCGCAGCCACTCTTGTTCCAGAGCCCTGCCACCAGCTTCCACTGCGCTAATTAAATCCTATAGCCGGGGCCTTGGTCTGGCGTCGAACATTACTATTATTTACAAATTGATAAAAGTCTTTATGCGTGGTAGGTAACAGAACTAAAACGTGACATCTTTTACACAATAAAAAAGATTTCCAAAACCACAAACCGAATTACAAAATAACAAAATGTCTGTGGCACATAAAACAAAATTCAAAGACACCTTCGAAATTAAGGTTATTTTTCACGATCTAGTGTTTTAGTTCTTCGTATGTCATTATGTAGGAAACGTTTAAGAGAATTTATTCACTTATCTGGTAAATTTTAGTAGAATTTATGATTTAAAAACTGATGATTTATAAATAACATGTCCTACGATATTTTAGAGAGAGGAAAGTATAAAATTCCTACCTAAAGAAATGTTAACTAATTCTAGCAAAAGCAAACTAATAAAAAATCAATCACTATAAAATCTATTAGGTTGGTTTTTTGACGTCTACATATATGTAGGAATGGCAACGAATGGTTTCAGTATTTATATATTTTATTAATAAAATATAAATCTATCTAGGTAGGATGAGTTGAAGGCCCGGTATTACAAAGCAGCTTCACCGAGGTTCAAAGTAGGTATTTAAATGCCTTTTGTATTTTATGTACTAAATTACAAATATAGTTGTTTAATTAACTATTGTAATTACTACTACTAAACCTTTTGAAGACGCTAAGATAAATAATATACTTAGTTTAATAAATTATCGTTTTCTGCGTGCCATTTACTTGTAACTAGAAATGTTATGCGGGATTTCTGAGGGGCCTGGGGTCTAGAAATATATTTACGTATTGGAACTTAATTACGTAGGTATTGTTTTTTCCCAACTCGTCTTTATTAAATACCAACTGTGAGATATTCTTATAACAATGATTTCTTATGTGGCGGCTTAGTAATAGCAATTTGCCGAGTTGCATTCTTGACGGAATATGGGAGCGCGGGCGATCGGCTCGCCAGTCGTCCACGTCACACCGCCCTGCCTTGTCGCATACCTAGTACGTAGTTAGTCATAACGAAGTATTGTGGAACCCGAATAAAAGACATATTCTTCTTTGGAGTCACGTCTCTTTAATTACCTCACCATAACCAGAACACGCCCAACACTGGTGACCTTTCGACGATTTCAAGATTTTACGTTTTCGTGACAATAGAGTAGGCGACTCAAAAAGCGTACGAGGCAGGGGCGTAAAGACCGCGTGGTGCAAAGTAGACGCAGCGTGCTAAAGTTATATTAGAGCAACGCGTGTATATCGTTCCGCAAAATGAACCCGCGAGTGGTAACCGGTTCCCCCGGGACTTCAGGAGCAAATGCAGACGTCGCGATGGTTACGGTGCAAATGAGAGTTCCGAAATTTTGGAGAGAAATACCAAGATCGTGGTTCTGCCAATTTGAGGCAATAATGGCACCACAGAAGCAAGGTGACAGTCAAAAATATGATATGGTGCTCGCGAGATTGCCCACAGACGTTGTACAGCAAGTAACCGACATCATCGAGGCACCGCCGGAAACAGGGAAATATGAAACGATCAAAAAGCGATTATTGTCCATTTACGAAGAGAGTGCAGATAAACAATTTCAAAAATTAATGCATGAAACGGACCTGGGAACACAAAAACCGTCGCAGTTACTAAGAAAAATGGCAACTTTAGCGAAGAAATGCGATTTGACAGAAGAACCGCTAAAGAGACTGTGGCTGAGTAAGCTAACACCCAACGTACGCGCACTGCTGGCAATGAGCGAAGACACCAAGTTGGAAGATATGGCCAGGAAGGCAGATAGAATATTAGAGACTTTGGGAAACGGCGAGGTTGCATCCATAACACCAAGCACATCAACAAACCACAGTGTAGCCGACCACTTGAAGGATTTAGTAATGGAAATGAAAGAATTGCGCGGGGAGATAAATGAGATAAGGCAGCGAAATAGAAGCACGGCAAGGAACGCAGAAGGTGGGCGATGGCAACAACGATTCAGATCCAAAAGTCCGAGACGGCGCACACCAAAATCACCCGACTGGCTGTGCAGACATCATTATCGCTATAGGAACAACGCGCGGGAGTGTGAATCGCCGTGTAGCTGGGCCAAGAAGCAGCAGAAGCCGGAAAACTAGACGCGGTGCAGTCAGCGACGGTGGAAGATTGTGCCGCGGGGAATCACCGACTCTGTGTAAAAGACTTTAAAACGGGAATTATGTATCTAGTGGACACGGGCGCTAACGTGTCAGTGATACCTGTAAGTAAAGTGAAAACAAAGCAAAATCAAGAGTGTACGTACAAACTTTTCGCAGCAAATAATTCGGAAATAAAAACCTATGGTGTAGTGACTATAGAATTAAACTTAGGTTTACGTAGAAGTTATAAATGGCCATTTATAGTTTGCGATGTGAAGCAGCCAATCAAAGGGGCAGATTTTCTAAAGGCACACCAATTAGTCGTAGACTTACATAATAAAAGGTTGATTGACGGTCTCACTAATTTGAGTAGGGAAGCAACTATAGTGAAATGTGCCGAATTTACCATATCTAGTATTCAGCATGATAACCCGTACAAAGATTTGCTCGAAAAATTTTCAGAAATAACCAAGCCGATATCGTATAAAGAACCGCCTAGTCATAATACATTCCATCACATAGAGACTACAGGCCCTCCCGTATTTTCCCGCGCTAGGCCGTTGCCACCGCATAGATATAAAATGGCACAAGACGAATTTAGGTTAATGCAAGAACTAGGTATATGTAGGCCGTCAAAGAGCCCATGGGCGAGTGCGCTACACGTCGTGCCTAAGAAGGATGGCCAGATCAGACCCTGTGGCGACTATCGTGCACTCAACGCGATCACGAAGCCGGACAGATACCCGATCCCAAGGCTACAAGATTTCACCTATGGACTAGCAGGTAAGAAAACTTTTGCACGTTTAGATATTAATAGAGCCTATCATAATATTCGCGTAGCACCGCAGGATGTAGAGAAAACAGCGATCATTACCCCATTTGGACTGTTCGAATTTCCTAGAATGTCATTCGGTTTGCGTAACGCAGCGCAAACATTTCAGAGGTTTATGAACAATACAGTTTTACAGGGATTAGAGTATTTAAATGGAGAACGGAAAGGGGAATGTTCGTACCTATTCTGTTACATAGATGACGTAATAATTGGAAGTACCAACGCCGAATTACTTCGCAAACATCTAAGCCTTGTTTTTAGCAGATTTGAACAGTTTGGAATAACTATTAATCTGTCAAAATGTTGTTTTGGTAAACAGGAAATAGAATTTTTAGGGTACAATGTTAGCCAGGAAGGGATAAAACCTTTGAAAGAAAAAATCGAGGCTATACAAGGTTATCCGCGGCCGGAAACCGTCGAACAGCTACGACGATTTCTGGGAATGGTGAATTTTTATAGGTTACACATACAGCAAGCGGCTGAGCACCAGTCCGAGTTAAATAAGTTTTTGCATGGGGCCAAGAAAAAGGATAAGTCAAAAATAACATGGGACGATAAGGCCACGGCGGCTTTCGAGCAGTGTAAGGCAAGCCTACAAAGCGCCATTACACTGGCTTATCCAGAGGACAAAGGTAGATTGTCTCTAATGTGTGACGCATCCAATACATGCGTGGGGGCAGTTCTACAACAAGGAGTCGCCGGAAAAACGAGGCCCTTAGGTTATTTTTCTAAGAGACTATCGGAAGCCCAGCAAAAATACAGTACTTACGATCGAGAGCTATTGGCAGTTTATTTAGCTATCGTACATTTTAGAAACATGATCGAAGGTCGAGAGATTACGATCCTCACGGACCACAAACCATTAACGTATGCTTTTTCTAAAATAGGTACCGATCGAGAGACCCCACGACGCACAAGGCAGTTATTGTATATCAGCGAATTCACAAGCGACATACAATACGTCAACGGAAGCGAGAACCCGGTTGCTGACGCGCTATCGCGGGTAGAGTCCGTTGTTTGCGCAACGTCTATCGATTTCGACGAAGTCGCCCGAGCACAGGAAACAGACGATCAAATGGCGCGTATGTTAGCAGAATCGCAAGGTAACATTGTATTAAAACAAATACATTCACCGTTGTGTAATCAAACAATTTATTGCAGCATTTCAGATAAACAGGTAAGACCATATCTCCCACACAAATTTCGTAAACTAGCTTTCGATACAGTACATAACATAAGCCACCCCGGAATTAGGGCCACACGGAAGATGATAACGAAACGTTTCTTTTGGCCAGAAATGAACAAAGATGTAACCAGATGGGCAAGGGCTTGCATTCATTGTCAAAAAGTAAAAGTACAGCGCCATACAGTTTCCAAATTAAGTAGTTTTCCGTTGACAGATAGATTTGAGCATTTACACGTCGATATAGTTGGTCCACTACCGACGTCACAAGAAGGCTATAGGTATTGCGTCACTATGATAGACAGGTTTACGCGGTGGCCAGAAGCGATTCCAGTGACAGAGATAACCGCGGACACAGTAGCAAAAGCCATATACGAAGGCTGGGTATGCAGGTTCGGGTGCCCCCTGACACTAACAAGTGATCAGGGAAGACAGTTTGAGAGCGAACTTTTTAAAAGTTTACTAAACATTTTAGGCATTAAAAAAACCCGTACAACAGCGTATCACCCGCAGGCGAACGGAATGGTTGAAAGAATGCATCGCTCACTTAAGGTTGCAATAGGTCATGGGTCGATGAATTACCGACAGCATTGTTGGGACTTCGCGCGGCTTGTAAAAATGATGATAATGTAAGTTCAGCGGAATTAGTATACGGACAGACCCTACGTTTACCAGGAGATTTTTATTGCGAAACCGAGAAAACCAAAGTAGATCATCAACCAACGTTCGTAAGCAAACTTCGAAGCGTCATAAATAGTATGCGGCCACAGTCAAGAGAGAACAGCGATTCGCGGAAAATATTCATCCATAAAGATTTAAATACGTGTTCTCATGTTTTTCTAAGGAATGATATGGTAAAAAGTTCGCTAACCCCATCATACAACGGCCCTTATAAAGTAATCAGTAAGGATAAGAAAACTTTTCACATACAAATAGGTGATCGTCAATCAACCATTTCTATAGACAGATTAAAACCAGCGTATATTATTAATGAAGAAAATCCGCCAGAAAACATAGGTACTGATAATGAGTGTGATTCGGATATAAAATCAAGTGGACAAAAATCGCTACCGCCTATGGCTAAAACCACACGCTGTGGTCGAGTGATTAAGCAACCGGTGCGATTTTTGCTCACCTGACAAATAATGTAAGTACATAGTAGGTTGTATTATCCGTAGTTTATATAGTGAATGGCGTTACCATAACCAACGCTGCCGACCCTCGAGGTGTTACTTATTTATTGCAGAGCGGGCGTTATGGTAACTACCCTTAATAATGTGTATAGCGTATATATAATTTCAAGTCGGCTCGGAGCTCCGGCAACGATGAGACCGCAAACATGTTAGAAAATAAGTTACCTAAGATCAATTTTAGCGTCAGAATTGAAACAATAGGCAGCACTCAACTGTTGGAATGCTGACAGGTATAGAATATTATCGTAAGCAATATTGTAAGCTTAGAGACTTCTGAGTACTGTAATAGTCATGTAAGTATGTAGTTTTACTATGTTTTAAATACATATTGTTAAAAAAATGTTTTAATTGTAACATTTGTTTTTGAAAAAGGGGGGGTGTGATGTGGCGGCTTAGTAATAGCAATTTGCCGAGTTGCATTCTTGACGGAATATGGGAGCGCGGGCGATCGGCTCGCCAGTCGTCCACGTCACACCGCCCTGCCTTGTCGCATACCTAGTACGTAGTTAGTCATAACGAAGTATTGTGGAACCCGAATAAAAGACATATTCTTCTTTGGAGTCACGTCTCTTTAATTACCTCACCATAACCAGAACACGCCCAACATCTTATGTCATTTATTATGGGCTCGCATCGAGAAAAGAAAAATCATAAAAATACAAAAAAAACTATATATATTATAGCCTGTTATTTATCACCATAGTTTTCAGCTGTAAGTCTTTCTGTCTTGCGGGCGGCTAGCAATGGGTAGCTCGCCGCTCGGAAAGGAACAGGCTCGAGTGTTCATGGCGCGTTGTGTTCCACGCGCGCTTCAAAGAGATGTCAGTAGTATTGAAGGGGTCTGCTAGGACCGATGCCTGCCACGGTCGCGAGATCTGTTCGAAAGAGTTACTGTGGCCCTGGAATATGGGCAACTGAAGGAACACGGGTGGGTTTTAGTCAGTAAAAGTCTGACACGCCCTTCCGCTCTACCCTAGAGCGGGAGACGACATTTGATGATTTCCCACCCAAATAAAAACGACGGGTTGCACTCCGGGAGTGCCGGCAGAAGTGAAACTAACGTTGTGCATTTTTGATATTTTGGAATGGTTAGGGAATAATTTTGCACGAATTGCTTTAATTATCAGTATAAAAGTACTATCATTTATGTGGTAGAATACAATATTTATTTATTGCGCTATCGTACACAAACATGACAATTTATATTACAATATCTGGTTGACCGAGCTTTGCTCGGTATTTTTTGGTAAATGGTGTTTAAAATAATAAGTTTATGTTCAAGTTGATTATCGATAAAGGTGGTCAGTGAAAACATGAATAAAACGACATTGTATGAAAATGAATCCTAGCTAGATCAATTTATCGCCCCCGAAACCCCTTGTATACCAAATTTCATGAAAATCGTTGGATCCGTTTCCGAGATTCAGATTATATATATATATACAAGAATTGCTCGTTTAAAGGTGTAAGATTAAAAAGTTTATCTCTCAGAAAAATCTACTTCCATCCATAATTTCGACAACGGCAACTACACAGACGGTCGAGCCATCAGCTGTCACCATCCATGGATGCGCGTGGCACGCTGTAACATAAACGCACACGAACATTCGCGCAAGCGTCCTGCGCCGCCTAAACGAAACAGCAGGTGCAGGCATACATTTTCGCCGCGCCGTAGAAAGAGAGGGGGATACTTCCTCTCCTACGCCGCGCCGGCTATCTACTCTCCGTCTCTCCGTCCGTCTTACGAATTTTCGATCAGCTCACGTGTCTTGACGCGAGTTTTACATTTTTTACCCACTACAAAAAAGTGCACAACACCGCTAAAGAAGTTTTCACTTCAAAAAAAGTCTTCCTGTCTTTGAATAAATAAACAAAAAATCCAAGCCTACCTAAAATCTTATCCTCCTATTACCAGATTATTACACTTATTTTAATTAAAATTAATCTGCCTATAGAGCCTATTCCTAAAAAGAGCTTTGAATTCGTTTTCCAGTCTAACTGGATGCAGCTGAATATCAGTATTTTGGAATACCGTGGTGCGTCTACCTATTTTATTTTAACTGAATCGTATAAAAAAGTAAAAACTTGGCATCGACTATCGCAATAGTCGCAGCCTTTTACGAATATTGAAAGTCTGTGCCCGGCGCGTGACGACGGACCACAGCGCCGGCTTTTAGCGATATTAGACTCCATGTTTGTTCGCGGGAAAGAAACCATTCGGCCGCCATTTTTATTGTTTAGGTTTTGTTCATAAATCGCCAATCGGCGTGTATATGTAGTTCGGGCGTTATAAGTTCTAAGGATTTGTTCTTGATGATGTTTTTGATCACATAGTCTTTCTGTAAGTAGAGAGTAAAGCGATGCTAAAAGCTCGCCACACTTGACCAAGTGAGAAAAAAACAGCAAATATTTTTTTGATTCTCTAAAACCCTTTTGACATTAGAATATGATGAGACTTTATTTACAATAAATGAGACTTTTAACTTTCTAGCCTTTTTTCAAAGTTGGTCGAAGTAATTAACTAGGACACCCCGACCAGATTTGTTGGGTTAGAGTACCTACAATAACTAAGTGCTACGGCAAAGTTGGTCACAGTTATTTGGATATTTAATATTTTTAGGACACCAAAATGGAAATTATTTAAGGCCCACTAAAAGAGTCATATGTATAATTATGCATATGTATGTTCATTAACATTTTGATGAAAATGGGAATTATTTAGGGATTTGATTAAATATATGCTGAGAGCAGTGGTGGTGATTGGTAAATTCGGACCCTAAGAGACGCTTTACTTTGTATAAGATATTACATCACCGCTGCCCATACAACGGTGAAGGAAAACATCATGTGGAAATCGGCATGTCCTTTAACCAAAAATTCTAAGACATGTGACATTTCCTAACCCGCACTGGGCCCGCATTAATGATAAATGATTTTATTTCTGTAAGTAGGTTTGTACAAACACTTTTACAAGTCAATATTTTAAAAATCATTTTGGATTATGGCCGACTCCCTCTCACGGAAAGGATCCTGTGTCCAAGCGGAGGGAACATTATAGGCTGATTATTTAAAATTATTTATGTATATGTATGCTGAAATCTAGTTATATTCTAGTAGCAGAAACTTAAGCCCTAAGTTACTTTTTCAAAAGTAACCTTGCAAAAAAATATAAAGCTTGTTAGTAGTTGAATGTGCGCAACTATGAGAAACTTATTTAGTATCGGGAGAGCAGCGCGATAATGCCGATACAATTTATAAGTTCTCGGAAAATTGTATAAGACTCAAGTGAAAAGGCGACACGACACTCCGTTATAACAACATAGAAAATATCTTGCTCACACAACATAGCTTTATTTAGTTTCGATATAAATAGTGTCGGTTTATTTATATCTACGTGTTTTTTAAGCAAATACTTACAACTATACGAATTGTAAGAGCCTTTTGGGCCGTAAGACTGGTGCTCTCTGGGAACGCCACAATTGCGGCGATAAGTCTCCTCTTTGAGGAGTGGATAGAGAAGCGCCAAGACTTCCTCACCTTCCGCCTGACGCAAGTTTTCACTGGGCATAGGCTTCGGGAGGTTCCTGTTCACGATAAAGCGGGAGGAAACGCCCGGGTGTTTCCATTGCGAGGATCGTCTGGAGGACAAGGTGGAGCATACGGTGGAGGTGTGCCCTGCCTGGGTGGAGCACCGCTGTGTCCTCATGGAGGTGATCGGCGGCGGCAGCCTCTCGCGTTCGGCCCTGGTGTGAGCCATGGTACGGAGCGAGAGGGCATGGGAAGCCATCACCTCCTTCTGCGAAGCAGTAATGCTCGCGAAGGAGGAGGCGGAGCGCGTGAGGGAGTGGCAGTCTCTGCTCCCTCACATCCCTAGCAGCCGCAGGAGGAGAAGCCCCGGGCGTCGGGAACTGATCGCAGACTCTCGGCCACCGTAGGCGCAGGCTTACGGATGGCGAGAAATGGGTAGCTTGCCGCCCGGTAAGGACCAGGCCCGTGTCGACAGCGCGTAGTGTTCCACGATCGCCTCAAAGAGATGTCAGCAGCACTGAAGGGGTCTGCTAGGACCGATGTCTGCCAGGGTCGCGAGATTGTTCAAACGAGATACCGTGGCCCTGGCATATGGGTAACAGGAGGAACACGGGTGGGTTTTAGTCAGTAAAAGTCTGACACATCCTGCCGCTCCGCCCAGAGCGGGAGAAGTCATTTGATGATTTCCCATCCAAAAAAAAAAAGACGGGTGTTTTTCGAGTGATTCGGGACAACGGCAAGCGGTTGATTGACTCTTCACGTGACCAGAGGTTTAGCCTATTTTTAGGCCAAAGAATCACCCAACCAAACGTGGCAATCCTGCTAGCCTTTTTGGCAGTCTTCCTATTGACAGACACGCGGACTATGATTTTAATGCCCAATGAGGTCTTTGCTTTTTTAACCAACCTCAAAAAAAGGAGGAGTTTCTATAATATATTCCATTGTATTTTTTTACGTGTGTTTGTTGATTCCTCCGTCAATTGTGGACTGATTTCCAAAATGTTTTTAAAGGATATGGTGTTTTGGTAGAAGTGCATAATACTTAAAAATATAAGTAATAATCAATACAAGCTTAAATTAGAATTCGTTTAAGCTTGTATTTTATATTTAAGATCTGTCAAACGTTTATATACCTATTACAAAGTATATACATAGTATACTAATGCCTGCAATAAATGTGACTGTTGAAATTGAACTCCGAAATCCTAAGCTGATAAAAGTTGGTCCTTTGTTACGAAGCCGAAAAGTTTGCCTCATTAAAATGGTTTAGTAATTATAAAGTTAGTTATTATTGCCAGATAGGATAGCATATTGGATGATATTTAATAAGTTTTCTGAACTTGATAATTTATTTGCGGTTAACTTCAGATTTAAACTAATAACTTTGTAAGAGGTTTCGGTGAATTTCTCTTAAAGTACTTCTGAATTTCAATGACAAAATGATCGTATTTAGAATTAAATACTTTGGAAAATAAAACATGCAGGTATGTTTAATAGTAGGCCTGTAATAAATAAATAAATACACTCTACAGAAGCTTCTATAATAATGCAACACAATCACAATCACTGTCCATTCCAAGGTTGCCTGGAAGAGATCGCAGAAAGCGATAAGGCCGCCCATTGTATGTTTTTATTGTTAATTTTTTTTTAATGTATTTTTTGGTGTACAATAAAGCATATATAAATAAATAAATAAATAAATGCATGCAAAAATAATCGTCACCCCTTCGTCCACTTTCGTAACTGAATTTTCGTAACCAGCTACGAACATGGAATTTTCTTCCTGTTTGATAACTGGCTACGAAAACAGAATTATTTTTCTCTGTTCGTAACTGGTTACCAATACAATAGAACTGCATTAATTTTTAGTAACTAAAAAGCCTGTTATATAAAACACAATGACAAAGAAATATTGTTTTATTTTAATCGTCACTTGAAATACATGTATAGTTTTACGGTAAAAAAAAACAAAACTCTAATTAACAATAAAAAGAATAATTTTATTACATGAAATAAGAGTAATTTTTCGTTTTCTGGAAACTTATATGGAGAAATCTTAAACTAAACCTTATATGGAGGAATTGTTTCCAAACAGTGCCCAACAGTTATAATATTATTTTCTAGGTCTGCGATGGCCGAATTGATTTCGGTATCAATTTCTAAATAATTTCGGGATTTGTTCGTTTTATTACGAACACGTATCTTAGTCTCTTTAACTAAAACATCCAGAACTTCAGCCAGAGAAGGGTTTTTACGCCCTATATACCTATGAAGCCTAGCGTGCCAACCTTCGAGATAGTTGGTAGTTCGCATTTCTTCTTTGTAACAACACTATTTCCTAATAAAATTTGAATTACTTAACCAAAAGTTATTAAAGTAAACATTAAATTGGTTTATTTTCGGGCATTTTGGTAATCTTTGCATTATATATTTGTGGCCCGACAAAATCTTGTTCAATGGCAATCGAGCTAAGCCAGCACACCTAGCAACATACCGTCTTTGAACTCGAGATTTTAGTCCCAACGCCTTGTCCTTCATAAAGAGACTAGTTGTGCTACTGTAGTTTACTTTAATAATTTTTGGTTAAGTAATTCAAATTTTATTAGGAAATAGTGTTGTTACAAAGAAGAAATGCGAACTTCCAACCATCTCGAAGGTTGGCACGCTAGGCTTCTCAGCGGCACGGAATCTTGGCCAAGCGCTTATCTCGCAACTACTCGCAATAAAAAAAAACTTTAAGTGTTTCCAATGATTTTTTGTTATGACGCTAGGTCAAAAAATGTTTACCCTTAGTTCAAGAGGGTAATTCATAATGTTTGAGTGCACTATGGCGTAACTTTAAATGTTTAGTTGAATCGTGTCATTTGAGCGACTAAGTTGCAAGTTTAAATTTGTGTGTTGTAAAAGTTTACAGTTACCTTATTGAATTATTGTGGTTTTGTGCTTATTATTGATTAACTGAAGGTGCTGTAACACCAATAAAAATGCCAATAACACCAGCACAGGTTGCACAGGTTGTAGCATTAATCGGCCAAGGATTGACACAGCGTGAAGTTGCTGTGGTGCTTAATGTACCACGTTCATCGATGCAGTATGCGCTAAAACGATACCAGGAGACTGGCCACTATTCCCGTAGACCAGGCAGTGGAGGTGTCAGATGCACGTCGGCCCGGGACGACCGATATATTGTCCGGGAAATTTTAAGAAACCGCTACGTGACCGCTGTTGAGATACGCCAGCGGCTCCAAATCGCAAGGGGCGTGAAGTTTAGTGAGCGTACGGTGAGAAGACGAATGGAGGAAGTGAATTTGAAAGCCCGTAGACCAACATGCGGTCCAGAACTTCTCAGACATCACCGAGTAGCTAGACTTCAATTCGCCCGTGAACACGCCAGCTGGACCCACGAGCAATGGGTTCGAGTTCTGTTCACAGATGAGTCTCGAATTGCATTGCGCGCTCCAGATGGTCGGGAGCGAGTGTGGAGAAAAAGAGGAGAGAGATTTCTTCCCATCACCACCACACAAACTGTGAGTTTCCATGGAGGCTGTATAATGGTTTGGGGAGGAATAAGTTCCGATGGTCGTACGGAGTTGGTTATCATTGTTAACTGGCTAACTGCAGTCCGATACAGCGGGGAGGTCTTCCAGGAACATGTTTTGGTATATCCGGGATATATAGGGCACGACTAATTTCTCCTAATGCACGATAATGCACGTCCAAACGTTGCACATTGCATTGAAGAATACCTTCAAGAACTTGGTATTCAAAAATTACAGTGGCCAGCTCGTAGTCCGGACTTAAACCCAATTGAGCATATCTGAGACATGCTCAAAAGAAAGATAAAGTCCACCTCCGACCCGTCAGTAACTCTTCAGCAACTTCGAAATGCAGTACTGACTGCTTGGGAAAGCATACCGCAAGTTGATCTCAGAAACATCATTCAGAGCATGCCAGATCGAATGTAAGTGGTTATAAAGGCTAGAGGAGGAAACAGCCGATACTGAAACGACGAAAAAATTACCAATTAAGGTTATTTTTTAATTCAATAGTGTTTTTAAATTGATGATGTAAATTCCTTTTTTTCTGAAAAAGTGCCCAATTTAATAACTAAAGTTATTGGTATTGTGACGTTTTCATTTTCAAGTTCCAGAAGCATAAGAATCACTTACTGAATGCATCTACCCTTAGTTCAGTGTCAAAAATACATTTATGTGCGAAATATTGTGAAATTTACATGTGGCCAAGTTTCCGTGCCGCTGAGTGTAGATAGGGCGTAAAAACCCCTCTCTGGCTCAAGTTCTGGATGTTTTAGTTATACGTGTTCGTAATAAAACGAACAAATCCCGAAATTATTTAGAAATTGATACCGAAATCAATTCGGCCATCGCAGACCTAGAAAATAATATTATAACTGTTGCGCACTGTTTGGAAATAATTCCTCCATATAAGGTTTAGTTTAGGATTTCTCCATATAAGTTTCCAGAAAACGAAAAATTACTCTTATTACTTATATGTTATGTAATAAAATTATTCTTTTTATTGTTAACCAGAGTTTTGTTTTTTTTTACCGTAATGGTATATATACTTACATGTATTTCAAGTGACGATTAAAATAAAAAAATATTTCTTTGTCATTGTGTTTTATATAACAGGCTTTTAGTTACTAAAAATTAATGCCAGCCAGTTATCAAACAGGAAGAAAATTCCATGTTCGTAGCTGGTTACGAAAATTCAGTTACGAAAGTGGACAAAAGGATCGTCACCAGCGTGTTGATTTTTATATTTGGGTTCCTTTGTAGAGCTCTAGAGACCATACGGGTGGGTCAATTTTGGTGGTTCTTACGGCAATCGATTTGCCTACATAATCAGCCTATAATCTTGCCACTGGTGGGGGGCCACAGGCCTCCTCTCTGTGGGAGGATCGATTTATCTACAGTCCACTAAAGACACGACAGCAATCAAAATTAAATATGGCGACAACCAGACGCCATATTGTGAAAAAGGAAAAAAAAATAAGTCGAACGAACTAAGTCCAATGGGGTATCATTGAATGTCTTTCATAGTCATCTTAAGGTTTAGCTAATATTACTTCATTTTGATACCTAAGATCAATCATTTTTATACTCTCCTAATGTAAGTATTTTTATATTGTAAGTAATATGCAAAATTATAACGACATTTTCATGGATTTGTTAAGCCGTGACAATCTGGAGTGCTAAATTTCGAAAGACGTTTTGACGCACGCTGTTTTGAAAAACTTTAAGTTTCAGCGCATCAGCGTGTTCGCAATAACATCATTCGATATACCGGTTTTCGAATCAATGTGTTTTCGAACTGGCGTACCACTCGCAAAGTTTTTCGACACAGCATGTGTCAAAACAACGTCTTTCGAATTGTCAAACAAAATGTCCGGTCAACCCATTTTTTTTTTTTTTTTTTTTGTCAAATTAATATTGAATCCGACTTTCTACAGTTATCTACAAAATTCCACCAGAATTTATATCATCAAAACTTCAATTCAACATTTCTAATATCAAGTTGGAAAGTGGTGAGAGATCTGATACCTACCTAATAGCTAAAGTTTTGAAGGGTCAGTGAATGCCGTCAGTCTTCAAGCCAGCCTTATGTTGAACCGTCGTAATCAGTCCAACTTCGGAATTTAAATTCATCAACTTCGGGGTTAGTATCAATTAGAGCTGGGTTAGTTCCTTATTATTTATTACTTATGTCTGTTATGTGGGGTTTAAATGTTTTGAATTAATTATTTGCATGTATCTAGGTTATCCTTTTGGATATCGGTAATATTTGATTGGGGACAGTAACCAATTAAACTCGTTTGGTTGGAATACATGTATCCTCGAATGTTTGACCTTAAACCGTAGATTATCGCCGTTTTGGGAATTTGACATACTGTTGCCAATGTATAGAACTTAATTTGGCTATTGATGTCTTTTCTTTTACTATAACTTAGATTTTCTTCGATGCAACTACGACGATCTAAATTCATCATGCTTAAAGTCACGCCAAATACAAGCCAATCGAGACGTACTTAATTTAGTTTGACAGTTCTAAAACGTCACTTGTTTTTTTTTATTTCACAGTTTGAGAGTAAGAGATAGTGATACCTACTTTAACATTATCGACATAAAGACTTAAAAACCGATGGAAACCGCCCGTTTTGTAATTCAACACAAACACCTATCATCATCTTGTGTTCTTCTCGCTTTTGTTCAGAAACACTGACAAACACTTAAACACCATTCGAAATATAAACACTCATTCACAATGAACGTTGAAATAAAACCGTTGGCAAACATCCCTTACATTCATTCGGTGTCATGATCATTCGTTTACACAGTTCTATTCATCCATCTGTACTCTCGTGTATTCTTCCATTTCCCTTTATCCCATCTACAAACATTTACATTGTCTGATTTCCTCAATCATTTCGCGTTTGCTTTTTAACATTTCAATGGCCGAATGGTCTAAGGATTAATGAGAGCGGCCGCTTATAAAAATGCATGTTGTTAAAATAAATGAAGGACTTAAAGCAAAAATATTCTCTTGGATCTTCTAGCGAAATATTTGAGGACTTTTCATTTCGTTCAGTAGTCGCCTGGAGTTTGCATTTTATGTAAATAACTTGTTTCAGGGGTTTATTCTTTTAGAGTTTATGATTCTTTTTAAATTAGCTTAGTGCCCAGTAGGTGCCAACGTGGCCAACGTTAAGAGCAGCGCCAATGGCGTTCAATATATCCTAAAAGTGCATTGTGCTGAACAGCACAGCACTCACATTGGGTGTCAAATTGGATGTCAGTTCCCCCATTTTGCCAAATTGTGTTTGCAGCGGGCTAGGCTAGGCTAAAGCCACTGCGATAATTCACGTCCAAGTGGCAGATGTATCAAGAATATCAAAGTGAAATCAATCAGGAATATCAAGAAGTTGGGTGCTTGTGGGTGCTGTTTTTCCCGCAGAATGAACGGTGTTCATTATACTCATGTCTAACTCTTCGTGTTATCCTTTTTTTTAACGGAAATTTTGAACTCGATTTTCATCCCCTTCAAAACGTCAGATTAATTTGAAAATTTGAAGACTTATCATTATCAAGGACCGATGACAATGCAATATAACTTTTTATTAATAATTACAAAATCCATTATTATCTAAAAAACACACTTGTAGATTGCCGAACTAACAAGTAGAAAATATTTTTCATGAAATAATATAAGAAAAGAGAAAAATAAATACACAACATAGAAATTAAACAAATCGTATAAGGCCATGTTACAATTCAGTTACCCGTTAAAAAACGTGGGGTGCTTTTCAGAATACAACCGTAGAAAAAAAAAATTAAACCCCATGCTTTTTTTTACGACACTAACTATTATTGACAACAATAGTTGTCAATAATAGTTAGTGTTAGTTGCAACAATAGTTGTGGTTGAACATTCAAGCTTGGAAGACAGTGATTTTGATGGTACGAAATTTTTATTTCGTACCATCAAAATCACTGTCTTCCACTCCACTTCCACTTGTCTTCTTGTACATAGGTCGAGAAGCAATCCTTATCCCTTTGATCCACCTTAGCCTCATCTCTTTCCCGTGCATGCATTTTCGGCCGGTAATACGATCTTGTCACATCGGGCCGTTCTGAATGGAGGAGCCCATTTGCTTCCATAATGGGAGCATGTAGCAAATCTGATGGATCCTTCAGAAGCCTGATGACTAAAATATCTATCTTGCGATTCCAGCTTATATTTGTCCCAAATAGAATTTACAGCCCGCAATATTGGCAACAGAATTGTATTTACAAGCAATTACGTGTTCCATTTCAAAGAAATAATTTTGTGGGAATAAATTGCAAAACTTTGCCAATTTAGTTCGAGTGCTAATAACTTTATAGCAATTAATCTTTTGCACTTGATATACGACTTATATTCAACTAACTTTTTCGAAGATCAAGAGAAGTGAATAACTCAACATGGCTGAATAGAGTTCAGAATACTATGCCCAATAATTTTGGTAGAAAAATAACTTTTTACTATAATTTAGATAACAACGACTTTTACTGAAGGTCATTGTATTGTATCAGAAAGCTCAAAACCGTAACTGCCCACATAAAACTATTATTTCAAGAAGCTACATTAATAGTTCAGAGTACACTCTAAATTACTATTTCATACCGCTTCAATAAATTGAAAATTTCAAAAGTCTTTCATTTCTAACCATTCTCAAATTGCAAAAATGTACGTACAAAAATCTTTGTGTATTACATTTTCTCTCGTGGCAACTCTGGACCAGGTACAGTCTAGGAAAATTTGCGCCCACAAATCGAATCGAATAATTTATTCTAGGTGCCAATATTATATTGGATTCTCTCGATATTGAATTTTCTTAGCATTATTTCGAATATTGATTAAGAATCTCAATATTTTTCGTATTTGAATTCTATTGGCAATTTTTCTTTTCAATTTCATTGCTATTTTAAGAATAATTAAATTATTTTTTTATTTTAGGGGTCTGAGGGCGTACCTACCGTCCCGGCGCTCCACTTACCGCCTTGTTTGTTAGTCGTCTCAACACGACCAAATTATTTAATTTTATTCGCGACCTAAATTAAATGATGTTAACCCGACCGTCGTCGACGGGTCTTCTAACGATTCAGGCCACTCCACAGAATTGTGAACTGAATACAAAAAAAAACACACTGAAAGAATGAATGACATAAAAAAGTGAAATTTTACAACATTTCTCTTTCAACAACATGTGCACACTTTGTTTTTATTTTTATGGGTCGGAAATCGTCAAATGACATCTCCCTCTCTTCGTGTCAGACTGTTACTAACTAAAATCCACCCGTGTTCCTTCAGTTGCCCACATACCAGGGCCACGGTATCTCTTTAGAACAAATCTCGCGACTCTGGCAGCGTGTGCACACACTAAGTTCCATTTCAGCCTTCTTGCCAGGCGGATGCGGTCTACTCATGTTTTCTCCTGAACCTGAAAAAACCACGTCACAAGTAGCGTATAATGTTCCCACTGCTGGGGCGTTCCAACCATGCGTATGGTTCCTCTCTTTGAGAGCGAGTGGGCCATATCCACCATAAGGGCCCAGTGCAGGTTCGTGTATGTCACGTCATGTGTTTGAATTTTTGGTTCTAGAACTTGACAGTTTCCTCACGATGTTCCCCGTACTTTTTTTAAACAGTGGGTGATGAATTTAATACACCAAATAAAGTGCCTGCTTGACATTGAATTCGAACTACAACTCGGAAGTCGGAGCCAATACGGGATATGGGCTGAACTACTCCATAAAAAAATACAAACATAAAAATGAACAAAGTTTTTAGTCTCCCTGCGAAAATATTAGTATTCATTCAAATGGACGGACGTTTATTCCATATATTCACTAGCGTACCATAAATATTTTCGTTTGCAAATAAAACAGGCAACAAACATGCATATATAAAAATGTTTGTTATTCAAATGGGAAAATATGTAAAAAGTTTATTTACTAAAATGTTGGAATGGCACAGAACAAAAATATTTTACAATAAAAACGTATACAACTTGTTTGCTTACTTGGATTATTTGCAACCTGTTATTATTTCATTTTGTACCTTACAATTTATTTTTAACCCTATCTGATTAATGTGAATGTTTTTCCTGACCTCGGATAGCACGTTAAGCCGTTGGTCCTGACTGTCATCTATGATGTTTGACTGCCGTTACAAGTCGTCAGAAGAATGAAAGTGTGACAACCAGTCTTACGATCGTATTACGCAGTAACTGGGTTGTGGAGGTTAGATAGGCAGTCACGCCATGTTAAATACTGATATTCAGCTGCATCCCGAAATAGTTGGGTAAAAGCTAGGCAGATGTTGATGATGAGATACGTAAAGATACGGGTGCGTCTCATAACGTATAAACTCATTTGGTCTAATTTCATTTTATTATCGTTCATAAGATATAATCAACGTGAGATATACCAACTGTTGATATAATTTCTTTACATATAACATTTATTTATTCTAAAACTTAATTAGTATAACGTTGTTTGATATAACGTTTATGTAATCGAAAATCATTTGGTCTAACGTTTAATATGTAGGTATATTGTTTATTTAATCGGAAATCATTAGGTCTAACGTTTAATATAATATATATAAAAAACGTCATTATGGTTAACACCCCGACTCAGAGTACCCCGACTCGGATAGGTTAGGTTAGAAGGGTAAGGCGGGAGCGAAGCGTAGCGGAGCTCCCGCCTTAGCCTTCGTGGTTATTTTTTTTTTAAACCACCCAGAAATAAGAGCCCCGCGTAGCGGGGCTCCGTCGACCTGTCTTAGCGCATTTCATCGTATTAGACCAAATAAGTTTTATATATTTTGAGTGGTATGTCAAACGATTTTATATTTAATGTATGTTATGTCAAACGGTGTTATATTTAATGTATGTTATGCTTATAAAAATTAGTTATTTTAAAATTATAACAATCGTTCATTATATTAACTAATCGGTATATTAAATAAAATTATAGGTTCCGTTGTTATATGTTGTAAATATTAGAGATTTTGTTGTTATATCATCTATTACTTACCCTAAAGAGACTAGTACCTGCATAAGAAACAATAAAATATACTAGTACTTATGTCACTATGGTAGTTACAATGCTAGCAAAGTCACCGGGCGCCAGAGGGCGCGTAACGATCTCCGGCCACCTTAGGATGAGGCATGTAGGCAACTTTGGGAGTTCGTTACCTGAACAATGAAAGGCCCGAGGTTTAGAACTGCGGCCGTATGCGGTCGCTGAGCGTAACGGGTCCGTATAAATTCATGTGAGTCAACACCTGGCCGTGGGAGCGTGACGTAATGCGCAAGCACTCCACCACCCCGGCTAAAGGTGACAGCAGAACACCGTGTGGTTTTCGCCAGTAAGAGTCTATTAGACCTCTCCACCACCCCAGGGCGAAGGATATTCATGAGGATTTCCACACGATCTTCTTCTTAGCGTGTCGATAGCAATCAATATAGAGTTAGCCCTGAATTTGGCTACGAGCTTAGCACTTTCAGTACCGTCCATCAACTCTTGTAGCGTGCAAACAACAGGACACGCTGGACAAGATATCAAGTGCCTCATCGTTTGTGGAACAACACCACATTTACACTCCAGGGCAGAGTCATCTATAAATCTCTACCTTAACAGGTTTTCTTTACTTTGGGCTACCTGAGTCCGGAGTCTATTTAAAGACTTCCAGGAAAGCCAAGGCAACTCGTGTCCAGGTGCGAGATTTTCAGCAGGTGGAACCAATGGGTTTGGTAGGAAAACGCCAAGTCGCCACAGGCTTAATCTTTCCTCAGACTGTTCGCCAGTAAGTGGGAGGACACACTTCAAAAAGCTGTTGCGGCTTTTCAGCCTTTGTGACACGAGTATGTTGTCATGCAAAGGGTTTCGTGTGTCAGAAACCATCTTTCACTTGAGCTTGCCAACGCTCTACGAATTTTTGGTGGCGCTATTCCACCCAGTGGATACAGCATTTGCACCGGGGGTTAGAGGCAGCCGGTGATGATGGTTTCATTCAGAGCTGTATCCACTAACTTCGCAGAGCTGAAAGACTTCACACAGGGCACGTGAATTCACCTGCAGAGAAAGATAGCGCTAGCCCAGTAGTCTGCAATACATCAGGCGACTGACGTTTTGCAGAGCCCACTCTGACAAAACAAGTCGTTGTAGGAGATTGTTGTGAGAGTGTACCTTCTGCTTGATGTTCTTGCAATTTTTGCTGAATGTTAATGACCTGTCCAGAGTAACACCAAGATATTTTGGGAAGTTGCTGTGTTCAATGAGCACCCCACCCCAAATCATGTTAAACTTCTCTGTTGCGAAGATGGAAAATGCAAGACTGCGTTTTGCTCGGATTTGGTTTGAGAGAGTTTGCGAGGTAACATGATGTTAAGTCACTAAGAGCATCTGACAAGTGGACCACGGCGTCTTCAAAGATGATGGCTTGGGAGGTGAAGGCAAGATCGTCTGCATAAAGGAAGACGGACGTATTTGGGATTGATGGTTGGTCGTTCGTGTACATATTGAAGAGGAGCGGTGCTAAGACACTACCTTGGGTTAGGTCGTTTTTCTGTGCTTTCCAACGACTCCTTTCCAAAACAAGATGAAAAAAAAGGTGCAATGCTGTTGGTGAACCTTTATAGCTTTTTAAATGTAAATTATAGTGAAATCCATGAAAATAGTACCGTGTGGTGCCGGACGTAAAAAATAACACCACCCCATTTCTTTCCGTGGGTGTCGTAAAAGGCGACTAAGGGACTTACTAGAGAATGGGCAGCAGCGTTCTCTATGCATTTAACCACCATACTGCGATCGCCAACCCGCAGGCGCCAAGCGTGGCGATTATGGCAAAGCCCCCCAAATTGGGGGAGGCCTAAGTCCAGCCGTGGACGTCTTACGCCTGAAATTATGAATGATGATAGTGAATAATCAAGATGGCGACGTGAGGTTCGAATTAGATACGCGTCAAAAAATCCTTGTACTTCTTAGTCCTTGAATCTACTGAGTCTGCTAGAAGAGATTTCAAACCACCTCCATATTGCCAACAATCGTTCACGAACCGGGTCTGTCACTCTTACTGACTAAAACCACCCCGGTGTTCCGCCCCACACCTACGTCGGGGACCACGGGAACCAATATGTCTTCCGCGAGCCCCGACTGGTGCCGGCCCGCCTTTGCGGGCCTCCTCAGGTTAGGGAGGGAGTGAAGTGTTAAACTCCCCCCCCCCCCGTACATCACAGAGAGGCGCGCGCGGAACAAGACTAACCCCTAACACAACCATGTGAATATGAATGACGAATAGCAATCAGTAACTCAATGACACGTTCATGGTAATGACGTCACCGCCAATAATCGAATCTAGATGATAATGCGTGACATTAACATTTACATCCCGTGTGCAATCAGCTTTGTTCACTAGTTACTGTAAGTGTTCATTATTAGGAATAACAATGCAACTGTATGTTAAACCGAATAAGATGAAGTACTAAGCGTGATTGTTGACTCTCGCGGTCGGAGGGCAAAGTATTATTGGGTTTTTTCCTTTAACATGGATGCGCTAAGGTATTTCTTCCGTAAGTGTCAAGTTAAATCTTGATTTAATTATGATTCGCGATCGTAACTAAGGGCTTAACTCCTTAATATAACCCTGTAAGTTCATTGAATGACTTTATTCAGCAGAACGACGTCCACTGCCGGACATAGGCATCCCCCAATTTGAGGGGTTTGCCATAATCACCACGCTTGGCAGGCGTATTGGCGATCGCAAATGATGATAATGATAATTTTTGGGCTTTAACCAGTCAATTACCGTAATTTCAGACACAATTAAAAACCATTGTGTCTGATACCAAATGTGGTATCTCAGGGACTTAGAGGTTAAATATTCTCTCCCTATCGGTACAGTTGCCCCAAAATATAACTCCGAATCTCAAGACTGACGCAACTAGACCGTGATAAGCTTCCACCACGGTGCGAGTGCTTACTTTTTTTGCCGGGTTATAAAGAACGTATGCTGACTTGCTTAACCTCTTACATACATCCATGCATGTGGTTTCCAGGTCAGTTTGTTATCGATTAGAATACCAAGGAATTTTGTAACATTTGTCGATTCTACTTTTTGTCCCTCAAATTCAACATTGTAATTTTCAGCTCCTAGTCGCTGGTGAAAATGCATAACTTTTGTTTTCCCGATGTTTATAATTAGATTATTTCTATTAAGCCAGTTTATTATGTTTTTCAATGTATTATTAATATCGGTTTCGTAAAGAACACATTAGTATTCTAGATGTTTTAGTAGGAAATAAACAACTGTAGTTGTTTTGAAAATATGACGGTCACCGAAATTGCCATCCCACCGAAATTGAAAATTGTACACCGAAATTGCAAATCTAACACTGAAATTGTACCATCGCACCAAAATGGATTTTTTGTATTGTATCATGACAGTTATTAAACAAAGAACAACTTAGCCGTTGGCAACATTACGTAGCGGCTGCACAAGCGGGTATAGCAGGTCTAAAATGCGTTTATTTATTTGTATTTGACACTTTTTAACCGACATCAAAAAGGAGGAGGTTATCAATTCGGATGTTTATATTTTTTTTTTATGTATGTTTGGCCATAACTCCGTCATATATAAACGGATTTGCAAAATTCTTTTTTTGTTCAAAAGGGGTTTATTCCGAAATGGTCCCATATAAATTTCATATAGATCTGATGATGAGTTCCAGAGACAGACACCGGAACTCTTTAAAAAATGACGGCAAATCAACCGCGATTTCTCCTATCGCATAAATATGCATTGTTTGTTTGGAATTAGTGCAGGGTAGATACTTAAACTAAAAATTTAAAAATAAAAACTTTTTTACAAAAAAAAAACAAACGACTTCTTTAAAAACACTACAAAGTGAAAAATAACTTTAATTTCGGAAGTCGGTGGCAAAAACCTTGAATACAAATCCTATGACACCGACTGCCGAAATTAAAGTAATTTTTCACTTTGTAGTGTTTTTAAGGAAGTCGGTTGTTTTTTTTTTTTTGTAAAAAAGTTTTACTAAATTAACTTTAGTTCTGCTAAATGGGATATGTTGAGGGTAATACTAAATAAAATGAAGTTATTATGAGATCTTCGTTTTATTAATACTTGAGCAAATAATTAGGTTTTTTTTTTATAAAAATTCTTCAATTCGTAAACAAACATAAAATAATAAAATCTCAAAAAACTAAAGTGAACAAAACAAAAATCAAAAGATATTCAAATCACTGTCAGAGTCATTTTTAATATATTAAAAATGACTGAGGTCTTAATTTGTACCATCGTAAAAAAAACATATAATAATAAATTCTCAAACAGCTAAAGTGAGCAAAACAAAAATCAAAAAATATTTAAATCACTGTCAGAGTCATTTTCAATATAGTTCTTAATATGTGCTGTAGACGATTCACCTAATCTTGATTCCTTTTTCTTTTCAGTTTTGCCATCCCTTTTCCAATCAGTTTCAGGTTTTGAATTTTCAAAGTCCAAACACATTGCGCTGTCACAGTTTTCAAAAAACGACGCGGAGGGGATGATATCCAAATAAACATTTTCTATACTCAGTGAGTCATCTAATGCCGCCAATGATTTTGATGGAATGGAAAGTTTCTTGATGGATGGCTTGACTAAGTCAAATCTCTCAGAAGCTTTAAAACGTTGCACGCTTAAAATCTGAACTTTAGACTCAGTGCTTCTTGTGGAATTATATCGTTGAAGGTCAAGTTGTGTCATAAAATAATCTTTTTGGTTTCATGCTTGCGAGTTATCATTGCAGGCAAGATTATAGAAACCTAAATGTCTTCCATGAGGACATATTGTTGCCTTAATCAAACAGTCAGGGTGTGTACAAGACAATGATCGCAAAGCTAATCGTCGTGGTTCTGCTTTCATCCAAACTATCTGGTGTACCTTTAAAGTACCCGGAAACGTTTTTATTTGGTCAGGAAGAAGCCAGTCTTTTTCGATTATTTTGTAATCTTCTACTAGTTCTATTTTCACGCCTTTAACTGAAGTTTTGAGATTTTGAACTAAAATTTCGAGGTCGGCGATGTCTTTTCCATACGCAACTAGCTGGTCAGCAGTTCTTTTTAGCACTCCGCCGACACCATCTAGGGCTCCTTTCCCATGGCCACATTCTGAATAATGCCAAATGATCTCCTTTAATTGTGGACAGTATGAACTCAACTGAGATACAATGTAAAACATTTTTTTGTTCCTATATTGTGCGGAAGGTGAATCTGATACTATGTGAAGTGTGCGTACCATGGGAGCGTTTGTTTCTATTTCTCTTAATATCGGGACTAAATGAGCCCATACTGCAGCAGCCTCGTGGCGTAAAGCAGCACTGATTGTACAAAAAGCTTGTGTTTTATAAGATTGACTGTCATGATAATAAATCACGACAGTATGTAGTGTGATCTGGTTCTTACTCCAATGTGCAGACTGTACCTCTTCATTATATTTAGTTCCATAATTTTCGCTAAAATCTATATGTATTAAACACTGACTTTCAGTCAAATTGTCTTTTATTTCTTTGACAGCCTGATATTGATTTTATAAATTAGCACAGTGCTTGAGAAACAACTTTAGAGCATTTTAATTTTTTTTTTATCACTGCCAATGGTTTATCTGAATGGCTAATCTTTGTAACGGTTTTAGTCGTTTTTTCTACATTATCTTTACTATACACCTAGCTTGTTGTCGCCATGCCCAGTAAGATATACTAGTCTGATTACTAAATTCTTGGTAGTTTACAACTTTGTCTCTGCATGATATACATTTTCTTTCGAGGCAGTTTACATTGTCTTTATCACAGCACATATTTTTTAGAAGATCTGTGGTAGTATTCTCTTTTATTATTTTATTCCTTTTAAGAGATGTTATTAATAGCTCCATATTGGCGTGTATTTGACAAAGACATGTATTACGGTTATTTATTTTTGGCTTCAAAATCCAGAATGGACTCAATTTGGAAAATGTTGTATACCTAGCCTATTGGCGGATGGCCTAATTTTAAATATTTTTGATGTAAATTTTTTATCGAGTCTGTTAAATATCTCTTTTGCTTTTTTACTTGACTTTTAGTAATGGAATCTTTTTTTCCGGGGCACATACGAGAATTCTCATCTTCTTCAAAAAACTTTTGTACAATGTTTCGTACTTGAGAATTAATTATAGTTTTGTTCTTTGGTTCATCAGACTTTCTATTCTTTTTAACTATCTTGTTTTGTAAACGTGGACTTCTGATAATCTTGTTCAGTCTTTCTGCTCTTTTTCTATATGAATCTTTTTCTCTCTTTAGTTGTATTACATTTTTTCTAAGTGTCATTATCTCCTTTGCTTTTGTCCTTTGGTATTTTCTGAATCTGGCACCCAAATCTTTCAATGAGGAAGACATCTCAGATAAAGAAGGTACAGGGCTACTAGGACACAAAGTAGATACAGGGCTGCTTGGACATAAGGTATATACAGGGCTACTTGGACACAAAGTAGATATAGAGCTACTTGGACATAATGTAGAATTAGGGGTTTGATTTCTCCTTGAATAAGAATGAACGGGACTACTAGTGAATATTTTGTTTTTGGAACGCAGACGACGAGAAATGCTTGAATAAGGACTAATGCTGCGAGAACGTTGAAAGTTGGAATTGAAGTTTCCATCATGAGAAGGTCCTGGTTGTGGACTAAGCGAGCGAGAACGATTTAGAATGGAAGTATTTGTGGGAAATGACGCGCCTGTCATATCGTCACCCTGTGTTTCAGGAGGGTCATTGGTTTTTTCAGGTGGGACATTTTTAGCTGGTGATTTTTTTTCATTTGTTAATTTTGTGGTCCTTTTTCGTCTTTCATAAAACGCTTTAAAGTTAGCTCTGTTTATTTTTTGCTTCAATCTTCGGGCACGTGGAGTCATTTCAGCCATTGATAAAATTTTTCCTTCCGCTTTTTCTTTCGATATCGTTCTCTATCTTTTCTTCTTAGTTCTTCGCCAAGTACTGGATCATCTTTTATTCTTTTTTTTCTTAGTCTTTCAGCCTGCTTTTTTTTTCTAAAGTTTCTTCTCTCGATTGTTTTTCCTTTCGCTTTCCCATCCTATAACAAGACAAAATTGAGTAGGTTATAGTATAAAGAATTTATATATTGTACAGGTCCACTGCAGGCCCAGTTAACAAAACAAAATATTTTACACCCCGTGACACGGATAACTTTAATGACAGCCACCGACCGATAGAATGATGCCAGTGAAGATTGGATGGAATTACTGATAAATGATAAATGATTTTATTTCTGTAAGTAGGTTTGTACAAACACTTTTACATGTCAATGATATTTTTTTAAACTAGATGAGTTCGGCGTTTCCTAACTGACTACTCTGAGATGAAAGGCCGAAACAAACTCAGAGGTCACAGTCTCTTTTAAAGTCCAGACATAATCTTGTTCACATCATGTGAAGATCATGTAGATTGGTGACTGAAATGGTCTTTTGAAGAAAGAACCACACAGATTGAGTGGACCTGTCCAGTCAGTGCAAGCATTTGTCACTAATCGTTTAGCTCAACTCGGAAGATAAGGAGCCCAACGCTTTGACGAACAGTACCAAAGAAAGGACATTTGGGTAGGCCACATAAATTACTCAAACTGCCAGATCATGATTACTAAGAACGAAAGAAAACAAAATTAAAAAAAGGCCCACATAGTCTTCACATTCACAATAATTAAAAAATACGATACTTTACAAAGTAAATATTCATGTCATTGTATATACAAAAAATTGTCAATGTCAATGTGTATATAAAAAATAAAAGAAACGGATATAATTTTGTTGGTCAGATCATTTGATGACCATGTAGATCGGTGTCTGAAATGGTCTTTTGAAGAAAGAACCACACAGATTGAGTGGACCTGTCCAGTCAGTGCAAGCATTCACTAATCGTTTAGCTCAACTCGGAAGATAAGGAGCCCAACGCTTTGACGAACAGTACCAAAGAAAGGACATTTGTGTAGGCCACATAAATTACTCAAACTGCCAGATCATGATTACTAAGAACGAAAGAAAACAAAATTAAAAAAGACCCACTAAGTCTTCACATTCACAATAATTAAAAAATACGATACTTTACAAAATATTCATGTCATTGTATATACAGGGTGGAATTGAAGTCATGGGCATTATTCTAAATCAAGGCACTACTCACGATACTAATTGCATTAAGGCTACTATTATGCAAATCAAAAATATTATTAATGCAAGTATGGAAAATCTTAAAAATGTAATAAGTCATACAAAGGATCAAATCGTTGCGCATCGCGATAGCGAATGCTGCAGTAGGTACACTACACCGTACAGTGGTACCCAACTGATAAGGCGCGTCGTGAATCTTCGTTCGCGCAGAAAAGAAAGTATGGCCCCGAAGATTAACGAAAGAATGCAGAAAACTTAAAATCAACCTTAGACCACTACTATAAGGTTCATAATACACTGTGTCTGTTAATTCCGTCTCACTCGCAAGTCACGCCCCTCCGCACAGTTACACTTCGTGCCAATTTTATCGGCCCACCAGTTTTCATCAAATATATGTATATTTAATTATACATACAGGTTATTTAAAATGTACGATTTATTTAATAAAGAAATATATATTTATTTAGTAAACAATAAAAAATTGTGTTGCTTCGGCCGTTCGATCAATAATTTTCAAAAATCGATCTTTTAGAAATGTTGTATTCTTAGACTCCTGAGCTTCTTTCTTCATAAACTCGTGCATTATTAAAGCTAAAAGAAAGGATATGCATTATTGCATTATTTCCCGAGCTTGACTTTTAATTGGTTGCCCCCTTTTTAAAGAACTCATTTTAAATAATAAAAAGAAAACACTTTTGTTGTCACTACGTGTACTTTTGCCTGCTGCGCGTGCACTCGTTGAGAAGTATGGCGGCTAACTAACATGCCACGCGGCGCGCGCTAACATGGCAGTAGCTGTCGACCAATAGCGGTACAGGAAAACGAAGCGCGGTGCGTGGAGCGTGCCGATTGGTCAATATCATTTCCCGCGCTTTGAAAATTCATCTTCTGCGCAGGTACATCGGTAAGCCATATCAGTTGGGTACTACTGTACGCGTGAACGTAAGTTGCTAACGATTTGATTCATATTAGATTCCAACTTTCCCTTCATACTTTGCCGGCTTAGGACGGTCAAAACTACGTTTATTAACACAAATTAAAAAAATGTTTACGTACTTCATCATTTCAGCCGTAATACGTCCACCGCTGGACATGACCTCCACTAATTAGGATGGCTTTGCCATAATCGCCACGCTTGGCAGACGAATTGGCGGTCGCAGTATGGTGGTAAAATGCATAGAGAACGCTCGTACGTACCTATCTAGTTAAAATTAATTTCCTGTAGTTTTGGCGTATTTACAAAGAAAAAAAAATTACAAATCACAGTAGTTACAATAATTGTTCAGGAATCTCAATGTATTTACACTAATTTAAACTACCTATCTTAGTATCTATGTTTCGGACCGAACACTTTGTTACTCTATGCGCCTTCGGAACGCGTCGCCCGAACGGAATGACATCTGACTTGACAGTTTGATTTTGACACTTGACACTTCTCTCTTGTTGGTTTGGCGCTGAAAAAGCCCCGTCGCGTTTTGGGACGCCCGCGACGCTTTTGTTGAAATTAATCCCTTTTAAATCGATCCGTTTGTGACAATTAGTCGTGATCCAATTGCTTGACTGTTAATAACCCCTAATTTGACGTAATAACACGGGTTTTGGACATATCTTGTTGAAATAGTTTGAAGGTCAAGTGAAAGTGACGCTATTGGGAACGAGTGATTTGAAGACCGCATGCTGTGATTGCCTCCAGCCTTATTGCAGCGGATTCTAACCTGAAGAATACTCGTAACGTCACAACACGATACATATACACTCACTTACATACATAACTCCAGGTACCCCAGAAGCAGTGTCCTTCAACCACCAGGTAAGTTCTTTTGTTGTATTGTAGGTGAGTCATTTGTTAATTGTATGTATATGTATATTGGATTGGGCTGTGTTGCAGCCCCTTGTTGTAGCCCCTTTTTGTGTCTGATCTCTGTTGTATTGAATGTCAGGAAGACATTGAAATATTGAGTTTTGTACCATCAATATGGTTGTTTGTGAAAATTAATATTTGAAATTGGCATTTTTGAGTATTACCATTGTTTTGAGTTGGAATAAAGGTTTATTATTGTTTTACCATTGACACAGTGGTTTGTGAACTTAACATTTGGAATTGGATTTGAATTTGAATTTTGAATTGAATATGAAATAGAATTTTGAACGTTGATATTGGGTTTGAATTAAAATAAAAGTTTATTGTTGAATTGAACTGAAACCAATGTATTGTTATTTCTTGAGTTGCTGATTAGTCAGTTTGGTAGTTTGATTGTTTGCTTGTAGTTATTTTGTAATTGATTGATTGAACTTTGTTATTTGATTATTTAATTATTTGGTTTATTTGATTTGTTTGTTTGTGCAATGGCATACAAATGGAAATATTGCAGTGCCGGACACCTGTCCAGGTCAAGCCGGAGACCTCGGTTGTTTCAGGTCCTATTGAGTAGATTGCCTAATTTGGAAATGCCACACTTGACGGTCGCTTGGACCACTGGTACGGTTTCCAAAACCTGTTTGCAAGTTTGGTTGATGCACGCTCGGACCTCAGACCCGCCCAAAAGTTGGCCTATTTGTTGTCTGTCCTGGAAGGTGAGGCCCGAGCCTTGGTACAGCATCTGTCGTTGACTGACTCAGCCAACCCTACCGCTTTGGGACTACTCACCCAGCGGTACCAAAATAAACGTTGTTTGGCTGACGTTCATATTGAATTGATTTTGGGGTTACCGGTCATTACTAGTTTGTCAGCATTGCGTACTGACCTGTTGAACCCGTTGGTGGTAGCGACCAACGCTTTAAAGCGATTAGACTTGCCGGTGGACCAATGGTCTTACCCTTTGGTGCATGTTGTGCTGCAACGGCTTCCTGCCGATTTGAGGGCTCATTTCGAGCAAAGGTATGGTGGGGATAGTGTCACACATCTCCCCCCATTTGGTGACCTCGTCCAATTTTTGGAGGATGAGTGTCGGTTTGTGGACAACTCTGGCGTTGCCACTGAGTCATGCCAGCCGTCTTCCCGGCCACGAGACCAGGGACGGACTAGGGCTCGCGGGCCTGTTGATGGTCGCCCCGCCGCTCGTTTTGCTGGCACCCAGAGTCGTCCTGGTTGTGAGTTTGTAGGGACACGGGGCATGGCATGGCAACTTGCGCGGCCTTTTTTGAAATTGCACGTGAGTGCCCGCCGCCGAATTGCCAATGCACGCCGCATGTGCTTCTCTTGTTTGGGGGCTCACTTCCATCGGGACTGCCCCAACCCCTGCCCTTGTAGAATTTGTAGGGGGTCCCATTTGGACATTTTGTGCGCTAACGCGAACCACGCTGGCAGACCAGCCTCTGATGTAGGTTCGCGCACGGGGGGGTACCATGGAGTTGGTCACCGGGCTTCTGCCTCGCCGGTTCAGAACCGGGGAGAGGCCCGCAATTTTGAGCGCCACACTCCACCCCCCGCGCAAGTTGATCGGGAGCTGCGCGACCGCCATTTGGTCTCCCCGCGTAAAGGCGATTACGAAATTGTTGCTAGGCAGCGCTGGCCAGACCAGCACCGCCTTCCCTCCCCTCCATTGGCGGAACGTCCCCGGTTGGAGTCACGCCCCCCGCCATTCAGCCATCCGGTGGAATTATTCCAGCGATGGCGCGTGGCTCGGGACACCGCGCGTACGAGGAATTTGAACTCCATCCTCGTCGGGAAAGATTTGGGCCTGGGTGCGGCGATCGGTCGCCGCCCAGGCATTGTTAGGACATTGACGCCTGCCCCGCTAAGGTACCCCTCAGATCGACACGGTTTTGTTGCCAACGGCATCGGTCAGGTCTGGGGGCCCACGGGGGACTCTGTTGTGGTCCGTGTCATTATGGACATGGGAGCCCAGGGTTGCCTTTTGTCTATTGTTTTGTTGTTTTATTTGTATTGTTTTGGGCAAAATTGTTTTCTTGAGCGCCTTTGGACTGCGGGACTTGGCTGGGACGAGCCAATTCGGGAAACCCTGTTGGAAGATTGGCTCCAATTTGTATCCGCACTCCCTGCAGTCAACGAGGTCGTGTTACCCCGCGCTATCATCCCCCCTGGGAGCTACACTGCTACCCTTGTTTGTAATGCGTCTTCGCACGGATATGCAGCTGTTGTTCGTCTGCGCACCGTCTGCGCAACAGGCCAGGTGAATTTGTCACTGGTCTTGGCCAAGAGCAAAGCCCTCCGGACGGCACTGCACCCCTAAGTTGAATTGTCAGGGGCGGCGCGTCTTGTGCGTCTATTGAACCACGTTGCTCACACTTTGGGTGGAACTGTGGACATTCGGGTTTCTTACGCCTGGACGGACAGTCAAATTGTTTTGTGTTGGTTGAAGACGTCCGTCCACTCTTTGGAGGTCTTTGTTGCGTACCGAGTGTCCCAGATTCAAAATTTTGATACGCCTTTGATTTGGAGGCACTTGCCTGGAGATTTGAACCCAGGCGCCGTGGCCTCACGTGGGTGCATGGCACCCCGCTTGTTTGCTTACCCCCTATGGTGGGGACCAGACTGGCTGACTCATCCCGAGGATGATTGGCCTCGATCGCCAGTCTTGATGTCGGGTCCTTTGCCCGGGCTCAAGGTGCTCGCTGTTGGAACGAAGGACCCTGATTTTTTTGTTGAGTCGATTTAGCTCCCTCGACAAATTGTTGAATTGTTGTTTGTTGTTGTTAAATTGTTGGTGACTGATCGTCACATTATGAACTCGCATGCCGGTTGCAATGCGCTGTTGGCCATTCTGCAGCGAGAGTTTTGGATATTGTCGGGAGCCGTTAGTAAGTTGAACCCCGTTTTGGACGATACGGGTCTTTTGTTGTTTGTTGTTGACGGTTGAGGCACTCTAGCCTTCCTTATGGGGCCGTCACCCCCTTTTGTTGCCTAAGGTGGGCCATTTGGTTAAATTGTTGTTGTTGTTTGGTTGTTATTGTTGTTTGGTTGTTTTGTTGTTTGTTATTGTTTTGACCCACCAGCCTGCCCCCATTGGGGGGGTATTTTTGAGGCCGCGGTGAAAGCGGCACAGGGACTCTGGTGCAGATTGTTGGGAGACACCGTTCTCACCTTTAAGGAGTTAGCTACGGTATTTTGCCGTTTTGAAGCTGTATTGAACTCGCGTCCATTGTGCCCGCTGTCTTGGGACCCGAACGACTTGGAGGCCCTAACCCCGGGCCATTTTTTGATTTGACAGCCACTTGTCGCCCTGCCGGAGCACCCTTTTGTCGATGTGAGCCAAAATTGGCTACCGCGGTTTCAGTTGGTGCAGCAGCTCGCTCAGAGTTTTTGGAAGCGTTGGAGCTTGGAGTATTTGCACATCCTCCAGCAGCACGTCAGGTGGACTGATAAAACGCAACCTTGTCGGGATTGCCAAGTGATTAGCGGACGGGAAGGCCCGTCCGGGGAGGGTAGATGTTTCGGACCGAACACTTTGTTACTCTATGCGCCTTCGGAACGCGCCGCCCGAACGGAATGACATCTGACTTGACAGTTTGATTTTGACACTTGACACTTCTCTCTTGTTGGTTTGGCGCTGAAAAAGCCCCGTCGCGTTTTGGGACGCCCGCAACGCTTTTGTTGAAATTAATCCCTTTTAAATCGATCCGTTTGTGACAATTAGTCGTGATCCAATTGCTTGATTGTTAATAACCCCTAATTTGACGTAATAACACGGGTTTTGGACATATTTTGTTGAAATAGTTTGAAGGTCAAGTGAAAGTGACGCTATTGGGAACGAGTGATTTGAAGACCGCATGCTGTGATTGCCTCCAGCCTTATTGCAGCGGATTCTAACCTGAAAAATACTCGTAACGTCACAACACGATACATATACACTCACTTACATACATAACTCTAGGTAACCCCAGAAGCAGTGTCCTTCAACCACCAGGTAAGTTCTTTTGTTGTATTGTAGGTGAGTCATTTGTTAATTGTATTGCGTCTTCACTTGAATTGTACTTGTATTGTCTGCTCCGCGTACGGCGGACTAGTTTCGCTAGCCAATTCTTGTCTCTAGAGCCCCACGATTATCACACTTCCACTGCGCACTTGAAATCGTATTGTGAGGTCTAGTCTGGCAGCGTACAGTCTAGCACTTACACGAATTTTAAAAGATGGTCAAAATGTCCACCACCTTTTTCAATACACAATTGAGCTCTACGTCTGTGATTGTCTTTCAGACTGTTCAACACAGTCCCGCGCTTTCACTGTGTCGAATGCGTAAACAATTTTGTTTTTTAAATCATCTCTCAACTCACTTTCACTTTCGTAAACAATACTTTTAATTTCACCCCATAAATAAAGTCCAGAGGTGTTAGATCGGGTGATCTCGCCGGCCAAGAAAAACGTTTGGTGTACCTAACCTGCACATTACGCGGTCGAGGCATCGTGTTTCCAATCACTACACTACCACTGACACTTAATACACTGCAATCCAAGGGTATGATCGAGACGTGAGATGCGCGTGCGGCGATTACGTCACGGGATCAATTACATGCGTCAACGCACCTGCGCAGTTGTTATGACACTGGTTTGGGACACAGCCCCCGCGCGGGGGCGATATCCGAATATTTGCATGTGAGGGAGCGGGACGGAGAGAGTTGTCGGCAGGCGGCATGCCTTTTAGCCTATTGTCTGTGATTGTTACCGCTTCTAAGGAAACGCCGCGCGCTCGCCGCCGCCGGTCGGCCACAATGACTAGTTATTATTATTATTTGATGTTTGTTTACTTTTCGTCGCGCTGTACTGTGCTTTAAGATGTTGATACTTCATGACTTATTAGCGTTTATGAAGTATCTTGTTTTAATTACTTTAAGTGTTTATTTGCAATAATAAGCCTTTTGCAGTATGACTTACTACAGTTCTAAGGTTTTACATACTTGCATTAAAATATTTTTGATTTGCGTATTAACAGACCTAATGCAATCAGTATCGTAAGTAGGGCCTTAGGTTAAAATAATGCCCATGACTTCGATTGCACCCTGTATAAAAAATTATCAATGTCAATGTGTATATAAAAAAAAGAAACGGATATAATTTTGTTGGTCAGATCATTTGATGACCATGTAGATTGGTGTCTGAAATGGTCTTTTGAAGAAAGAACCACACAGATTGAGTGGACCTGTCCAGTCAGTGCAAGCATTTGTCACTAATCGTTTAGCTCAACTCGGAACATAAGGAGCCCAACGCTTTGACGAACAGTACCAAAGAAAGGACATTTGGGTAGGCCATATAAATTACTCAAACTGCCAGATCGTGATTACTGAGAACGAAAGAAAAAAAAAATTTAAAAAAGTCCCACATAGTCTTCACATTCACAATTATTAAAACAATACGATACTTTACAAAGTAAATATTCATGTCATTGTATATATAAAAAATTATCAATATCAATGTATATATATAAAAAAAAAGAAACGGATATAATTTTGTTGGTCAGATCATTTGATGACCATGTAGATCGGTGTCTGAAATGGTCTTTTGATGAAAGAACCACACAGATATTGCCACTAACTACTCAAACTGCCAGACCATAGTCAAAAGTGAAACAGTGACCCACATAGTCCTCAAATTCTCAATAATGAAAGTAATATTTATACAATTAATATTCATGTCATGTGAAATAATAAAAAAAAAGAGTAAAAATAGCAAAATAATAATAATAATAAAAAAACAACATTCAGTGTAGATTTATTGGAGCAGCTCAATCCCAGGCCGTTTTATCCTCAATATAGTCTTTAACAGTATAATAGGCTTTCTGACATAATTTACGCTTTATAAAAGATTTGAATTTATTTAGGCTTAGTTCTTGAATGAGGCTAGGAAGTTTATTATAAAAACGAATACATTAGCATCTAAACGAGCCACCTATTTTCTTGAGCCTGGTCTTAGGAACAACAAATTTTTGTTTGTTTCTAGTATTGACATTATGGATATCACACATTATGGATTATGGACATTATGGATTTGATTTGATCACTGTATCTTTTAAAGAGATTAATATTTTTATGTGCATACAGCAGATTTTCATAAATATACTGAGAAGGCAATAGTCATTATATTAATATCTTTATATTTATCTGCGACTTAATTTTTAAATCGAACGAATTGCCCTTTTTTGTAAAACAAAAATTGTCTTAATATCGGCGGCATTTCCCCACAGCAGAATACCGTACGACATCACGCTATGAAAATAACTAAAGTAAACTAAACGGGCTGTCTCTAAATCAATTAAATTACGAATTTTTCTAACAGCGTATGCTGCAGAGCTAAGCTTTTTTGACAATTTATCTATATGGGGGGGCCCCCATATAGATAAATTGTCAAAAAAGCTTTCATTGAATGCTTCATTGAAGCTTGGCATCCAGAGTTATGCCTAAGAATACTGTGGTATCTTCGGGTTTCAACACTTCACCCTTTATGAGGACACTAGTTTCTACTTGTCTAACATGAGGTATCGTAAACTTAATATACTACTTTCTGCCAAGTTCATTTTTATTGCTATTTTAAACAGTTTTTTTTTAAATAGCAATTAAAACATTTGTTTATAAACCCACATAGACCTACAATGTAAAATAATTTTAAAATTTCAACAATATTACATTCATTAGTTACTTTTTTTAAAGCCGGTTAAAAATGTTTGCTTTAAGCATAGACCAACATAATCATGTTCAATTTAAATACCAAATTTCCATCACAACGTATTTAAAGAGGTAAATGCGCTTAAAAGTTAATCACGGACATACCACCGTTATTGAGAAACGGATATATATATATATATATTTTAAATTTATATTTCAGAGATTTTTATTTATACTAGTGCCTTCATATGAGCTAGTTTTCTTATTACAAGAAAAAATATAAAATGGTCTTATAAATACATTTTACACAGTGATTTCACGCGAAGAACCTCTAAAAACGCTGTCGGTGAAACTACCCTTATTGTCTTTATTCAACTGAACGTCGTCCACAGCCGGACATAGGCATCCCCCAATCTGGGAGGTTTGCCATAATCACCACGCTTGGCAGGCGTATTGGCGATCGCAAATGATGATAATGATGATGTAGTGAAAAATCAACATGGCGGCGGAAATTTGGAATTAGAATCGCGCCAAAAAATCATTGTGACCCTCCAAACTGCCAACAATCCTGCTAAACCCTAACACAGTCATGTCAATATGAATGACGAATAGCAATCAGTAATTCAATGACATGGTCATGGTAATGACGTCACCGCCAATAAGCCAATCTACATGATAATGCGTGGCATTAACATTTACATCCCGTGTGCAATCAGCTTTGTTCACTAGTTACTGTAAGTGTTCATTATCTATACTATCTATACTAATCTATACTATATTACTATATATACTATATTACTATACAGGGTGATTGGAAGATGGGATGCAAAGCTTTAAGGTGAAGATAGTATAGACAATTTAGAACCATTTAAGCCATGGTTGTCTTAGACGAAGTCTTACCAGATTTTTTTAACCAAATTTTTAAGTTTTTTTTCGGAAATTCTCAAAATTTAATGTAAACTGCATAATTATGGCCAAATTGAATGATAAATGAATTAATTTTGTATTTATTTAATTAAAGTAATGTGTAAGCAACCAAGCAAAACATGTTTTAGGCTTCTGTGTCATTAGACATTTTTTTTACAGATATTTAAAGCTCAGAAAAAATAAAAAATTTGTACAATACGTCTTTTAAACCTTATTTAAAAAAAAACGGTGGGTGCTTTTTTGTTCAAACCTTTTTGAAGACATGCTTGATAATCGCTCTTTCTTTTGAGGTATCATTTATGCGGATATCTTACAAATTATTGAAATTAGGACCTACAAACCAATTCGATGGAGAAATTTTAAATTTTAGACAGTCTAACAAAACACAAAATTTTTGCTTAAAAGAATACTTTATGTGCTCGAAATGATAACATTGTTCAATTCTAAGAATTTTTGGCACATGAAGGAACCAATTGAGGGGAACCCATTGTTAGTTGGTTTTTACAGCAAAATGGTCTTAGTTACTGAGGCAACAAAGTCGTTTTTCTTTAGTCAGGGTCAGTCGGTCTGTGATGAAGCCGTTACATCTTTTACTTATTAGTCAAACTACTGCCCTTGTGAGTGGACGTTGTCGTGTTGATTCAAAACTTTCACAACATCCATGAATGGGCCGACGCAGACAACAATCCACATTTTAAGAAGCAGGTGTCATTTCAGATGAAATTCTCTGTGAATGTATGGGCTGGAATAATTGGCAGAACATTGATTGGGCCCCACTTTTTGCCTGATTGATGAATGAATGAATGGCGAAAATTATTTGCAATTTCTGCAAATTGATTTACCACTGCTGGTAGAGGAATCAGGTGCCCGATCTTCGAAAGAGACCGAACAGTCATCTTTCAGCAAGACGGCTGTCCAGCGCATTGGACTTTAAATGTAAGGGAACACCTCAACAATTGCTTTCCTGATAGCTGGATCGGCAGGGATGGACCCATCCCTTGGCCCGCTCGCTCCTCAGATCTGACCCCGTTGGACTTTTTCGTGTGGGGCCGGGCCAAGGAACTGGTGTATAACAACATAGAAATAAACACTAGAGAAGAATTGATACAAAGAATAAATTCAGCGTTTGAGACAATGAAGCAGGAGATGATGTTGAAAATAACGACTACAGAAGTTAGAAGACGGGGCCGTGCTTGTATTAGGAATCACGGCCGTCATTTTGAACATGAAAAATAAATAATTTTAATTCAAATGTTGTTTTAATTAGTCTGCCTAAAATAAAAAATTTCTCCCTCAAATTGGTTTGTAGGCCCTAATTTCAATAATTTGTAAGATATCCGCATAAATGATACCTCAAAAGAAAGAGCGATTATCAAGCATGTCTTCAAAAAGGTTTGAACAAAAAAAGCACCCTACGTTTTTTTTTTTAATAAGGTTTAAAAGACGTATTGTACAATTTTTTTATTTTTTCTGAGCTTTAAATGTCTGTAAAAAAAATGTCTAATGACACAGAAGTCTAAAACATGTTTTGCTTGATTGCTTACACATTACTTTAATTAAATAAATAAAAAATGAATTAATTTATCATTCAATTTGGCCATCATTATGCAGTTTACATTAAATTTTGAGAATTTCCGAAAAAAAACTTAAAAATTTGGTTAAAAATATTTGGTAAGACTTCGTCTAAGACAACCATGGCTTAAATGGTTCTAAATTGTCTGTCCTATCTTCGCCTTAAAGCTTTGCACCCATCTTCCAATCACCCTGTATAATATCATAAAGCTGAAGAGTTTGTTTGTTTGTTTGATTGAACGCGCTAATCTCAGGAACTACTGATCCGAATTGAAAAATTATTTTTGTGTTGAGTAGCCTATTTATCGAGGAAGGCCATAGGTTGTTGTATTTGGCGAGGCAAGTCATTAATATACAAAAGAAACAATAAAGGTCCAAGGACACTAGCTTGCGGTACGCCATATTTGACTTCTCTGCAGCCGGATAGGTATTTATGTTCTTTTTTAATTTTCATACGGAGGCATTCGGAGGTCAAACTATTATTGGGTTTTTCCCTTTAACATGGATGCGCTAAGGCATTTCTTCCGTAAGTGTCAGGTTGTATCTTGATTTAATTATGATTCGCGATCGTAACTACTATGGCTTTACTCCTTAATATAACCCTGTAAGTTCATTGAATCCCATTGAATGACTTTATTCCGCCGAACGCCGTCCACTGCCGGACATAGGCATCCCCAATTTGGAAGGTTTGGCATAATCACCACGCTTAGCAGGCGCGTTGGCGATCGCAGCATGGTGGTAAAATGCATAGAGAACGCTACTATCCATTCTCTAGTGCAGTGGTTCCTAACCTTTTCGATCTTATCACCCCTATGACTTAGCTAGAGAATCTAATTTACCCCTCCTGCTCTCCCTCATGTTACCAATGAACACCAAACAAAAAAAACACACATAATTACAAATTGACTTTATCCTACTAATATTATAAATGCGAAAGTTTGTATGTATGGATGTGTGGATGTTTGTTACTCTTTCACGCAAAAACTACTGAACGGATTTGGATGAAATTTGGAACACAGTTAGTTTATAACCTGGATTAACACATACTTTTTATAATATACTTTTTATCCCGGAAGTACGTTCCCGCGGGATATTTTCCGAACTCCACGCGGGCGAAGCCGCTGGCAAAAGCTAGTTCACCATCATCATCATCATTTCAGCCGTAATACGTCCACTGCTGGACATGACAAGCAGCAAAAGCTAGTTAGACATATAAAAATTGCACAAAAATATTGAGCAACTTCTTACAATCACATTATATGTACATATACATACATCTAAATAATCTTTACAGACTTTACTAAACCTAACATTATAAAACTTGCAAATACAATTACCAATTACCTTAACGTACAACTCGTACAAACCGTATGTCCGTATGTTTCACGCGCTTTATTAGAAACGCGGCTCCGACTTGTCATTTGATTACACAGTTAGGGTATGAAATGCACTGGTGAGCTAGATTTGGTCTTATTGGTCTAATCTTTGTTATACAAGATTATTTTTAGTATATGCGAAACCTGAATATAGTTTGTTCAGAATCAGTAACTGAATCGATTCCAATAATTTTTACACCATGTTATATTTTGTACCAAAAATATTTAATTACGCTTCCAAGTAGGACACCGAACGACAATACGCATATTTTAAAATTATCATGTCTTTCTCGTACTCAAACGTCCATTACACGGAGATGGTACGTACACTAGCTGTTTGTGGTGATCTGCATATGTTTTTGCGTGGACAACCAGGTAACTTATCAAGCTTATAACTTTGTGATTATTAATGATACAGTTTTGAAATTTTTTTCATAGATTCTTTACATAAAAATACTAGACCCGTGTTTCGGGTTTCGCATAAACAAAAATTAATGTTGTATATTACCAGCTCATTACCCCCGCAGAATACCAGTTTTACCCCCGCAGGGGTAATTACCCCCAGGTTAGGAACCGTGGCTCTAGTGAGTCCCTTAGTCGCGTCTTAAGACACTCACGGGAAGAATAGAGTATCTACATCTGGATACGTTAAACGTTTGATTTACCTACTCTTTTTTTTTTTTTTTTTTTTTTTTTTCAGGATGGGAAATCATCAAATGACTTCTCCCGCTCTGGGCGGAGCGGGAGGGCGTGTCAGACTTTTACTGACTAAAACCCACCCGTGTTCCATCAGTTGCCCATGTGCCAGGGTCACGGTATCTCTTTCGAACAATCACGCGACCCCGGCAGGCATCGGTCCTAGTAGACCCCTACACTGCTGCTGACATCTCTTTGAGGCGCGCGTGGAACACTGCGCGCCGTCGACCCGAGCCTGGTCCTTACCGGGCGGCGAGCTACCCATTGCTCGCCACCCGCAAGCTCGCGCCTACGGTGGCCGGGAGTCCGCAATCGACTCCCGACGCCCGGGGCGTCTCCTCCTGCGGCGGCTAGGGGCGTGAGGGCGCGTTACCTACTCTTTACCGAGTATTTTTTGCTCAAAGCTCGAGGATTATTTATGGTACAGTCATTATCTGTAATCCCGTTGCTTTCGCTTGACAGGTAGATCACCGGCATTATGAAAACCGCGCCGACCTTCGGTTCACGTGTTTATGATCTATTGAACCCATTTTTATTCTGGAACGAGTAAATTAATTATTTAGATTTTCACATTTTCATACTTTGAAATCGTCACGGATATTTTTTTTTTACAATTCGTTTACCGTTTCCATTTTATTTCTGACAGGTGTAAGGTTAAAATAAGGTTGTAGTTAAACTTTATTTTAACGTAGATAAAGTTCACTGTGAATATGACAAAATTGTCAGTGGCTACTTACTACCCAAGCATTTTAATTGTAACGATAATAAAAATCACTTTAATTTTGACAGTGATGCAAATTCAGAGGTAAAATAACTGGACGGACGGTACATTGTCTTTTCGAATATGAAGGCTCGTGCCGACAAGTGCGACGCGACGGTCGCGCGCGGTTTAGCCGTTTATAACCGTAGAACTATTTCTATGAAAACGCGCGGGACACTTCATACAGCGGGGAACTGTCGCACCGCGACACGGTCGCTAGTCTGCACGACCCTTTACAGGTGAGGACGATATACCTACATAGTTTATAACAAAGTCACTTTTTATGAATATCTGTTTGATCCCTTAGATTTTCTTAGCACCATAATGAATTTACCCTTTCATTTAGATTTTTTTTCCAGAACATTTGTGTCTATAAAAGACTAGCTGTGCTCGCGGCTTCGCCCACGTGAATTCGGAAACTATCGCACGGGAACGTGCTACCGTGACATAAAGTAGCCTACGTTACTCCTTACAACATCAGCTATCTGCCAGCTAAAGTCCCGTCAAAATCGGTTCACTCGTTTCGGAGATTAGCCATAATAAACAGACAGACAGACAGACAGACAAACAATTTGAAAAGAACTTTATTATTATACTAGCTTTTGCCAGCGGCTTCGCCCGCGTGGAGGTCGGAAATTATCCCGCGGGAACGTACTACCGGGATAAAAAGTAGCCTATGTCCTCTCTCAGGCTCTAAACTATCTGTGTACAAAATTTCATTTAAATCGGTTCAGTAGTTTTAGCAGGAAAGCGAGACAGACAGACAGACAGACAGACAGACAGAGTTACTTTCGCATTTTAATATTAGTGTGGATAGGTAACGTCAATACTTTCACACGTATTTAGTAAAAAGCTATTATTTTGACAAACAGACATAAGAATTTCATTTATTTTATGTAGATATGTAAAACTAAATTGATGTTTAACCTACGAATAAAAAACCGGCCAAGTGCGGGTCGGACTCGCGCACCGAGGGTTCCGTACAAACCTGTAGGTATTCTCGGTTTATGCATAAGGTTTATGGTTATGAAAATAAATGTTTTTTTTATTTTTATATTTCAGCTGATTGAATGAACGGTAAATTGCGGTTTACGATTTATGACGTTTTAAAAAAAAAACTACTTGCTCGATCTCATTCAAACCTATTTTTGGTGGTAGTTTATATGGTAATTTACATCATATATTTTTTTAAGTTTTATCTTTTCCTTATTTTAGAAGTTACGGGGGGGGGGACACACATTTTACCACTTTGGAAGCGTCTCTCGCGCAAACTATTCAGTTTAGAAAAAAATGATATTAGAAACCTCAATACCATTTTTGAAGACCTATTCATAGATACCCCACACGTATGGGTTTTATGAAAAAAAAAATGTTGAGTTTCAGTTCTATGTATGGGGAACCCCAAAATTTATTGTTTTTTTTTTCTATTTTAGTGTAAAAATCTTGATGTGGTTCACAGAATACATCTACTTACCAAGTTTCAACAGCGTAGCTCTTATAGTTTCGGAGAAAATGGCTGTGACATACGGACGGACGGACAGACAGACAGACAGACAGACAGACAGACGGACAGACAGACATGACGAATCTATAAGGGTTCCGTTTTTTACCATTTGGCAACGGAACCCTAAAAAGACATCTCAATATTTTCTCAGGTGTCTAGTTACTATTTTAAAATGATAAATGACTTTAATGGATTCAATATAACAAGCAACTGATGCAAGTTATTTCAACAACATCACGATGTTATTGAAAGTTTAATGTTACTTTTATTTTCTTGGCACAAAGAAGATTTATTACAATTTACCTATTAATGCCACGTCAGCTTCGTCTTTCTAATAAAATCCATATCAAAGATTATTTATAAAAAATTGACTGGAATGCTTTCATAATGGAGTCTGGCTAAAATAAAGATACGGTTTCTTATCTTTACATAATATAAAAAAACCGGCCAAGTGCGAGTCGGACTCGCGCACCGAGGGTTCCGTACAAACCTGTAGGTATTCACGGTTTATGCATAAGGCTTGTGTTTATGAAATTAAATCCTATTTTTTTAATTTTTATATTTGAGTTGATTGAATGAAAGGTAAATTGCGGTTTACGATTTATGACGTATAAAAAAAAACTACTTACTAGATCTTGTTCAAACCAATTTTCGTTGGAAGTTTATATAGCAATGTACATCATATATTTTTTTTAGTTTTATCATTCTCTTATTTTAGAAGTTACAGGGGGGGGGGGGGCACACATTTTACCACTTTGGGAGTGTCTCTCGCGCAAACTATTCAGTTTAGAAAAAAATGATATTAGAAACCTCAATATCATTTTTAAAGACCTATCCATAGATACCCCACACATATGGGTACGATGAAAAAATTTTTTTTGAGTTTCAGTTCTATGTATGGGGAACCCCAAAATTTATTGTTTTTTTTTCTATTTTTGTGTAAAAATCTTAATGCGGTTTACAGAATACATCTACTTACCAAGTTTCAACAACATAGCTCTTATAGTTTCGGAAAAAAATGGCTGTGACATACACGGACAGACAGACAGACAGATAGACATGAAGAATCTATAAGGGTTCCGTTTTTTGCCATTTGGCAACGGAACCCTAAAAAGTGGCTCCTCGCGTTTTATGCACAGATCTTTTAAACAACGCTACGGATTTTAATGCAGTTTTCATCAATAGACAAAGTGATTCAAGGGGAAGGTTTATATGTAAAATACGCGAGCGAAGCTGCTGGCAAAAACTAGTTATTAATAACTTCGTTTTCCCTTTAGGAAACTCTCAGTGACAGTCTGGGGGAACGAGATTGTATACCCGGATTTTAGCAACAGGGTAGACGCTTACACATACCCCCTGTAACTTTTATAGAATTCACGAAATGTGGCTATAAACATATATAAATACACTTTTGCGTACCTACCCCGTCGGTACACGCAGGCGTCATGTTAATTTATTTCAGTATGATAACATAACATCACACCTTGTTTCTCAGAAGTGTTGGGCCTCTGCACAAACCTTCGAGGAAACAAGGTTTGTACCCCACAATTCACCAGTTATGTTTAAGACCCATGTAATAAGGCAGCCTTTTACCATTGACCGGGCAAAAATCCAGACTCCAGGTTAAAAAAATCCAGGAAGAAAAACCTAATAACACTTTACCTGGGCTTTTTTTTTGCTGGGAAATCGTGAAATTACGTCACCCACTCTGGGCAGAGCGCGAGGACGTGTCAGACTTTAACTAACTAAAACCTTCCGTGTTCTTTCAGTTGCCCATAGGGCCACGGTACCTCTTTCTAACAAATCTCGCGACCCTAGCAGGCATCGGTCCTAGCGGACCCCTTCAATTATGCTGAAATCTCTTTGAGGCGCGTGTGGAACACAACGCGCCGTCGACACGGACCTGGTCCTTACTGGGTGGCGAGCTACCCATTGCTCGCCGCCCCCAAGGCTTTGCCCGGCCTGGGAATCAAACCCACGATCTCGTGATCACTGGACTAACGATAACTATAAGTGACCTCTGCACCAACAATAACTTTAAGTTGTGCTTCGTTTAATTTACAACAACAGACACTGTTAAAACCAGTTCTATTCGAAAAAAGGATATTAATAATTGTGGCCGACAATAAAATTATGTAAGTAACACAATTTAAACAAGCTAGTCGGGCCAAAAACATGAAAAACTGGCTCTGCACTTGTCGGGAAACATGAGTTATAGGTAAGTTCGTTATATTAACTGTGACTGTACTACTAAGGGAGGGTTTCGTATGTTGTGAGTGACGTGAGTGTCGTAAACGACTCACTAGAAAATGTATAGCAGCATTCTCTATGCATTTTACCACACTGCGATCGCCAACTCGCCTGCTAAGCGTAGCGATTATGGCAATCTCCCCAAATTAGCGAGGCCCCAAATGTCCAGCAGTGAACATATTTTGGCTGAAATGATGATGACACTGAAAGCTCTTAAACGCAGTTTAAATGTGTTGATCGCATTCAGTTTCATTGGTGAAATGCCGTGAAATACGTAGAACCTTTATTCTATATCGTTGTAGCATGCAACTTTTGTCAGTCAGTTATGAGTTTTCAAAATCAAAATCAAAAGTCATTTATTCAAACTAGGCTGAGAGTCAGCACTTTTTGAACGTCAAAGTTACAAAAGACAGTCCCCCCAAAACGCCCGTTGAAAGTTGATAGCATAATCACGAGACAGACATTGATTTGTATGTTGAACACACGAAAAATCAATACGAGTTAGTTTAGCTGGACAGTGTATATCATGAATATAAAACAGAATTGCAACCTTATCCCATGAGCTTAGTTCATGATTTTGAAAATAACGTGTTGAAATTTTTGGTCGGTTTAAAAAACTACGCTAGTGGGTCTAGAATCGTATGCCAAATTCATAGTTTCAGATTGCGCGTCGACGTCTTATACATCCTGGATAATGTATGAATGAATCCAAACATTGCACGATTGTATTATAACATTGTATAAACACACACAAATAACTCTTACAAAACAATCACACACAAATAACTTACAAAACAATCACAATCAAAAAACAAATACAGAACTAGACAAGCAAATGACATAGCGTTTCGGGCACCTAGAACAAACTACGGCAGAAGAACTATTCTGTATGAAGGAGCACAGCTTTACAGCAAATTTCCTCGAAATGTAAAAGATCAAAAATCCATGTTTGGTTTAAAAAAATCTGTAAAGAAACACATTTTAGCGGATTTAAAATTTTAGGGTATCTTTGGTAATAATTTAATAATTTACCCATTTTTGTTGTGTAACCGTAGCGTCGGTTAATATAACTTATTATAAATAAGTTTTTTCTCATATAAGTGAATGTAATTCTTTTTGAGAAATAAAGTTCTTAAACCATATAAACAATCATTTTACTGACTTCCGTACTTACATCCCTCCAATGCTTACTTAGTAATCTATGATCACACCAATAGTCTTCCTCAATTATGAATTTCGCCAATTTGCCAATCGGCATGAACGTAATTTCAGACGGATTTCGGGATTTATCAGCCAAAGTTCTGGATAGTCAAAAAAGCGCAAAAAGTTTTTAGAATATTCTAAAGTACCTTGGGGAAGGTTAACTAAGCACATGGCCCGCGAAATAAATTACGGGAATGCTTAGACATAAACGCAGCTCTATAAAATAAATCTCAGCGCAGACGCCATCACGGTATAATTCATATCCATTGTTAGCTGCCATAATGTCAATAAAACAAAAGAAAGTTGATCTGGAAAAACCGTCATTGTTTCTCCCCTGGTTATAAAAAACCTGTGCTTTTCCATTGATAGCGTGATCGCAGTAAATCCCTGCTGAATAATGCACCATTTGCCATTGTTAGTTTGTGATTTTATTTTTTCTACCGTATTAAGGGTGGCTAGCTCGTGGTGGCAGTTTATTTACTTAACACCGTGCAGAAGAGTAATTGCTAAAGCTACGTTAATTGTTTTTCTATTCCGTGGTAGCGTTCAATTAATTAAAGTCAGCTGTTGTCTTATGTAGAAGGTATTTGTTGACCTTTAACTATTGGAAAAATCTGTACCTATAGTGAAAATGAAATTTTGTTCGTTGGGAAGAGCATCACTCGATTTGAATATTTTGTTTTAAAATTTTCGTAATCGTCCGAATAAGGTTTTTAGAAAAAGAAAAATCGGTAAAATTTCCCGAAAAGATGGGAAAATCTGAAAGACCTTTTTCTATGAGATTTTTTTAAGAATGTTTGTTGGGACAGCCACTTGTCATATATAGGGTCAAATTAAAAAAGCTACCAAAATTCTGCAGACCTCATTTCGAAACATTATAAGACAAAAAAAATCCTTTATGTTTTGTTAGTCCCTTGGAATATCAGTTTAAAAAATCTGTTATACTATCTGTAAGCTTTGCAGACGTAATTGGTACCGATATTTAAATGCGATAAAAAAGTGTTTTCAATAAAAATATTTCGTAACAACCCGGTGGCGCGGGACAAGAGTTCTTAGAAGAAATTGGCCTTTGCCCAGCAGTGGGACAGTACAGGCTAAACAAAGTAAAACAGTAACAACCCCACCAGCAGTCGTTGATACCTACCACAAAAATATCACATTATTTTATATCATTTTATCATTTTTAGATATTGCTTACGGCGACATAATAATGTAACATTGTATATTACGTTTAACCAATGTACTAAGCATTCATCATCATTCCAGCCGTAAGACGTCCACTGCTAGACTTAGGCCTCCCCCAATTTGGGGGGCTTTGCCATAATCACCACGCTTGGCAGGCGGGTTGGCGATCGTAGTATGGTGGTAAAATGCATAGAGAACGCTGCTGCCCATTCTCTAGTAAGTCCGTTAGTCGCCTTTTACGGCACCCACGGGAAGAAATGGGGTGGTGTTATTTTTTACGTCCGGCACCACACGGTACCTTTACGTCGGGCACCACACGGTACTAAGCATTAGGTACTTTTAAAATTATATCCCATAAGAGTTGCCGGGAACAGAACACAGATCATACTTAAAATAAAAACTACGAATACTTCCTAACGACTACAAAACAGCTTCAATGAAAAATAGCTTTATTTAACTTCACGTTCGTTGATTACTCCTCGTAGATCTAAGGCCGGCTGACTGCCAGCTCTCCCAGTAGAATTCCGGAACAATTTAAACTCGTAAAGAATTGTTATTATTCCGTGCAAAATTAGTACAGCCGTACAGCCGAGCTTATCTTTTGACGAGCCATGTGTGAATGCAGCCAGAAGAAACATATTTCACGACACGAGGCATTTCCATAAACGAGCTGAATTTATTCTCACAAAACGCTGTGTCTCTCGAATATAATAAGCCATAAATTGAGGTAGAATTATTTCGCTCAAATTGCAATTTTGGGTCTTCTACATCCAAAAAATAAGTAGTTACATGATTTCCGTCGGCTGTAAAGGTACAATTTTGGGATTTCTCGTCCCTTGTTTCGTACAATTCTCATTATAGAGGCCGGATATCCTGTTGTTCAATTAACGAAATTCCAAACAGTGCTTCTTAACTAGTATTGGTGGCATTGTCCTTAATTGTTTTTATTGGTCCTTGGGTTCGATCGTGTAGCCTTTTAATATTGGTATTTTCACTTATTTAGAAATCGAAGCCTGCCAGGCGACAAGAATGGATTCATTTTATTTTTTACAATTACATAAAAAACCGGCCAAGTGCGAGTCGGACTCGCGCACCGAGGGTTCCGTACAAACATGTAGGTATTCTCGGTTTATGCATAAGTTTTATGTTTATTTTATTTTTATATTTGAGTTGATTGAATGAAAGGTAAATTGCGGTTTACGATTTATGACGTATTAAAAAAAAAAACTACTTACTAGATCTCGTTCAAACCATATTCGGTGGAAGTTTACATGGTTACGTACATCATATATTTTTTTCAGTTTTATCATTCTCTTATTTTAGAAGCCACGGGCCCCCCCCGTGACTTCTAAAATAAGAGAATAACCGGGGACACACATTTTACCACTTTGGAAGTGTCTCTCGCGCAAACTATTCAGTTTAGAAAAAAATGAGTTTAAACACCTCAATACCATTTCTGAAGACCTATCCATAGATACCACACAAGTGTGGGTTTGATGAAAAAAAAATTGTTGAGTTTCAGTTGTGAGTATGGGGAACCCCAAAATTTATTGGTTTTTTTTTCAATTTTTGTGTGAAAATCTTAATACGGTTCACAGAATACATCTACTTACCAAATTTCAACAGCATAGCTCTTATAGTTTCGGAAAAAAGTGGCTGTTACATACGGACGGACGTTACTTTAACCGTTTAGGCAGCGCATGCAACGGAAACGATTGTAGTGTAATGGTATATAGCCTATAGCCTTTCTCGATAAAGGGGCTACTCAACACAAAAAAAAAATCAATTCGAATCAGCAGTTCTCGAGATTAGCGCGTTCAATCAAACAAACAAACTCGTTAGCTTTATAATATTAGTATAGACTAGCTTCTGCCCGCGACTTCGTTCGCGTTAAATTTCTTGTTCCCTGAGCCTTCCCGTCGCGTCGAATCGCCTACCCGTGCAATTTTCTTCATATTTTTCATTACTGGTCCGCTCCTCTTGGTTGTAGCGTGATTTTATATAACCTATAGCCTTCCTCGATAAATAAGCTCCCAACACAAAAAGATTTTTTTTCAATTGGGACCTGTAGTTCCTGAGATTAGCGCGTTCAATCAAACAAACAAACTCTTCAGCTTTATAATATTAGTATGGTAAGTATAGATTATAATCATGTTCTTATTGTTTCTGTAAATTCTGGACTTCGCCTATCAAACAATCTGCCTACAGCCTATTCCCAACTATCTCGGGGTCAGTTTCCAGTTTAACCGGATGCAGCTTACATATTATAATACTAGTATTTTACATGGATCAGCTACCAATCTGACCCCCACAACCCAGTTACCGGGCAATGGGATATCCCTTGGCATGACAGGTTGTCAGACTTTTGGGTTTTAACCAGGGATGTTAAGGAGCTCCGTAACCATATCCGAAACTATCGGATATCCGATATAAAAAATTATCCGTAACCGTAACCGAATCCGAAATAAAAGTTTCGGATAATATCGGATTTGTTATGACATTTTTATTTTAGGTCGATTAGATAACACTCGATATATATTTATTTGTAATCATTTTTGTTATAAATAGCTGTAATAATTACCAAATGGTGACATATAAATAAAACCATTGTATTAACTATTTGTTTTTTACTTTTGAAATTCCTCAAAAGTTTAATATCCGTAACTGAAATTATCCGAAACTAACGGATAATCCGAAATAATTCCATATCCTTATCCGTATCCGTATCTGGTACTATAATCATTCCTACATCCGTAACCAATCCGTATTCGAAATTTCATATCTCTAACATCCCTAGTTTAAACTACCCCTAACGATAGCCAAGATGTAGAAATAACAGCCGGGACCAACGGCTTAACGTGGTTTCTTTGGCACGGAGGAGCCTCGATATTTCATGAATGGTTAACCATCTAGCGACCGACCCCGGCAAGCATAGCTTAACCTTCGATTGTCTCTTGCTCATTTTTTTCTTGGTTTTGACAGTTACGTGTAAAATGGCCGTCGATAAGTAGATTAGATTCTATGGCTTTGTGAGGTCTCTGTTAAAATCTCCCACAGATCTATTTTGGTACTATTTGCCTTAAGGCGATGAATGATAGGAATCTTGAGGGTTGCTAGTGATTTATTAGTTTCTATTTGTGTCCCTCTTAAAGATTTAGCACGTAGACTGAGTCTTAATGTCTTTAATTACACCTGAGATACGATTCTCTTAGCAACTTCATGAAATATTAGTCTCTAGGGAACGTCGTCCGGAGAGTTAAAAATAAAATTATTTATTCATTTGATGGCACGGTTTCTTTGATACGATTCTAAACATTAATAATTCGCTTCAAAGGACCAAATTAAAAAATATACCGGGGTTTATAGAGGCTTAATTTTCGAATACATATTAATCCATACTGCTGATGATGACTCATACGACATTTTTATTAATTACCGGAAAAATTCTAGCTTTCTAACGAAACTTTTGATGTTTTGTTTTCCTTCAGGAATTTCCAATAGCATCCCGGAGTTAAGATTTGTGTCTGGTTGATGGCAATAGGGCTTTTCCCTATTTACATGGGACTTAAACAGGACTGGCAATATGCGGTTATATTGTCTCTGTCTACCCCTTTGGGAAATCCAGGTGTGATGTTGTTTATCGTGTGTGTTGAAACAGAAAATTTTCATTTTAATGTCCACGCGTTTCGAGCATCAAATCGTGGGGCCCAAATAGCTTTATGTAGGACAAATTCCAAAACAAAGAGAATTATCGAATCCAATTATTAATTAGCTTGGGATTCCAGTTGAAGCCGTCAGGCTCCGGTAGGTATGTTAAAGGGCTTTGGGCCCAAATCCTTTAATCCCGGCTAAATCTGGTAGAGGGAAACAATTTGATATGGGATAGTGTTTGGGCAGGCTCGATCATGTGCGAATATGCAGTGGATTGTATGATTAACTGAGATTTTCATACAGCTCTTTAGCCGTTTAGACTATGTTCAGAATTTGAGTTAAAAGGTCTATTGAAGACCGAGTAGGTAGGTGATATACGACCGCAGCTTTACGACATAAATGTCCTTTAGAGGGCGCCACATTAAACTGAATATGGCCAGCACCAGACCAACAGACAATCAAGACGTTTTCAAAGATACCTCAATTGTCAAATAATGATTAGCAGTTAAGAAGTTAACATTGAAGAGATGACCATACATGCATACCCACATGCATACCTACCGGTCAAAATCATAACACTCTTTTTTGTTTCGCCGTAGTTTGGTTAAAATTTAGAAATTCTCAACACTTAGATTAGTTTGGGTCCACCACAGTTCAAGCTTAAAGAAAATTTATTTTATCGATACTTACAGTTTTAAATCTACATTTTATTCCAACAAAATCCTAGTGGGGGCAGTAACATTGCCCGCGTAGCTACTACACGGGCTATTATTAAAGTACTCTTCAACCCCTGTCTGAGGGCAGCTCCGCCATTTTAATAGGAGCCGTCATTATCCGTGCCAGGGCCTAATGAACGCTCTCGTGATAGTCGTGCCCTCCACTTTTATATATTGTTCTATTTACTTCTGAAACAAAACTTTACTTAAATATTTTTGTACATAGCGTTTATCAGTGTAGATGAAAGAACTATGGTGTCATCTTTTTAGGGTTCCGTTGCCAAATGGCAAAAACGGCACCCTTATAGATTCGTCATGTCTGTCTGTCTGTCTGTCCGTCGGTATGTCACAGCCACTTTTCTCCGAAACTAGAAGAACTATGCTGTTGAAACTTGGTAAGTAGATGTATTCTGTGAAACGCATTAAGATTTTCACACAAAAATAGAAAAAAAAAACAATAAATTTTGGGGGTTCCCCATACTTAGCACTGAAACTCAATTTTTTTTTCACCAAACCCATACGTTTGGTATCTATGGATAGGTCTTAAAAAATAATATTGAGGTTTCTCATATCATTTTTTTCTAAACTGAATAGTTTGCGCGAGAGACACTTCCAAAGTGGTAAAATGTGTGTCCCCCCCCCCCCCCCGGAACTTCTAAAATAAGAGAATGATAAAACTAAAAAAAATATATGATATACATAACCATGTAAACTACCACCGAAAATTCTCTCTCATTCAATCTCTCGTTCAAACCAATTTTCCAGTAAGTAGTTTTTTTTTAATACGTCATAAATCGTAAATCGCAATTTACCCAATCAACTCCATTATAAAATTTAAAAAAAACATTTAATTTCATAAACATAAACCTTATGCATAAACCGAGAATAACAACAGGTTTGTACGGAATCCTCGGTGCGCGAGTCCGACTCGCACTTGGCCGGTTTTTTAACATGTTTACGAAATGATTTTTGACTCAATTTGTATTTTTGACATTTGACTTACACGTGTGTTTATAATGAAGGCTGTCTTTTGCGGTGATTGACAGTGACATGAAATTATGAGAAAACGTGAAATATTTTTAAACATACCTTACATGAAATCCATCCATAATCTCGTTACTGGGTTAAGCGGGTTAAAGGTATTGTCAGGAGCCTGAATTTGACGACCTGTAAAGATCCACAAATAACAGCCAGGACCCACGGCTTAACGTGCTATCCGAATTACGGAGGGGTGTTGGTATGTAAAGATGGTCACCCATCCACGAGCCAACAGCGGCAAGCGAAGCTTGACCTGATCGATCGATCCTAGCGTCTATTGTTACTTAGCCACAAGCCCCTTAGCGTAAAATAAAAAAATAAATAGATATCTTAGGACAACCAACTCACCGTTATCTGATACCAAACTAGGCAGAGCCTGTACTATGACAACCAGACAACTGATAAACATACTTATATAAAAACCGGCCAAGTGCGAGTCGGACTCGCGCACCGAGGGTTCCGTACAAACCTGTAGGTATTTTCGGTTTAAAAATATATATTTTTTTTTAATTTTTATATTTCAGTTGATTGAATGTAAGGTAAATTGCGGTTTACGATTTATGACGTTTTAAAAAAAAACTACTCACTCGATCTCGTTCAAACCAATTTTCGTTGGTAGTTTACATGGTAATGTACATCATATATTTTTTTTAGTTTTGTCATTCTCTTATTTTAGAAGTTACGGGGGGGGGGACACACATTTTACCACTTTGGAAGTGTCTCTCGCGCAAACTATTCAGTTTAGAAAAAAATGATAATAGAAACCTCATTACCATTTTTGAAGACCTATTCATAGATACCCCACACGTATGGGTTTGATGAAAAAAAACATTTTTGAGTTTCAGTTCTATGTATGGGGAACCCCAAAATTTATTGTTTTTTTTCTATTTTAGTGTGAAAATCTTAATGCGGTTCACAGAATACACCTACTTACCAAGTTTCAACAGCATAGCTCTTATAGTTTCGGAATAAAATGGCTGTGACATACGGACGGACAGACAGACAGACAGACAGACAGACAGACATGACGAATCTATAAGGGTTCCGTTTTTTGCCATTTGGCAACGGAACCCTAAAAACATACATATTATAGATAAATTACACCCAGACACAGAACAAATAATTGTGCTCATCACACAAGATTTGTCCTGGGTGAGAATCGAATCCACGACATCCGTTTTCGCAGTCAGGGTCACTAACCACTAGACTAACAGGCCTGTCAAATGGTAGCCTAGCTTTATGATATACATATATAATTATATAAAGACGAAGGTATCATTTTTACTAGCTTACGCTGTCCTGGGCAAAAGCTTTCCACCACTCCTTCCAACATTCGTGAGCCCGCGCGTCCAGCTCCAGGTATTCAGCCCATCCTGTGATCTCCTACGGGGTCTGCCGCGACCCCACTTTAAAATACACCGGGGCGCCAGTTCTGTATTGTATGGGATGAAGGTGTGCCAAAAAATACATTATTGTCGTTCAAAAATCTGCCGAGAGCAAAAAAAGCAGACCGTAAATAAGAGGATCAAAATCTGTTGATATTTGCCATCCCGGAAATAATCCATAGCGGAAAATTTTGCATCCTCCAGAGAAAACAAAAAATTAAACCGCCGAAAAAACTGAAAAGCATAAAATAATAAACCTTAAAATTATGAGTCGGCGCTTTGAGTGATCTTTGTTCATTATTCAGCGCCGACTCAAAATTTTAAGGTTTATTATTTTATGCTTTTCAGTTTTTTCGGCGGTTTAATTTTTTGTCAAAAAGTTTTTATTTTATAATATTTTGTAACTTTAATGTATTCATAATACTTGGCAAGGTATACCCTATCCAACAAAAAAAGAATTATCAAAATCGGACTACTCTGTATAAAGTTATGCGTGGTTATACATTACAATCAGTGAGTGATCAATCAATCATTCCCTGTTTTCCGACCCTTAGGGTTTGATTTTGTTTTTCAAATTTATATGGGACCACCTTGAGAGTATACACTTTCCAATAAAAAAAGAATTATCACAATCGGACGACCATGTAAAAAGTTATGCGTGGTCATACATAAAAAAAAAAAAACATTAAAAAAAAATATACGCGTCGAATTGAGAACCTCCTCCGTTTTTTTTTCGTCGGTTGAAAAATATGGAATTACCTTTATTTCAAGAAAATAAAACAATATTTAGGAAAAAAAAAAAAGTGTTTTGATTTAGAGAAAATTCAACGTCGGCAAAGAATAGGTCAGCTTAATTAGGTAAGTGACAGTTTTATATTTGTTGAGTTAAAATATTTTATTGTTACACAACAGTGGCGTGCATTGCTTTTCTGTATAGGTAGTCAATAGGCCGCCTGTTCTTGTCTAGGCAGACAAACACTGGTTTCTTTTATGTATGATAATTTAGTTAGCTTCTTAAAATTTTCGGGATATACATTAAAATATAATTACACAGACTTATGGTGATTTTTCGAGGTAGGTACTGCTTATGTGCCTACTGCATGTAGCCACCATACACTAGGTACTAAATTAAATGACTAATTAACAACAACAGCAACTTGTCCATATAATAAAATCACAATTGTAATTCTACTATGAAATGGCTTTTAACCAGTCAATGACCGTAATTACAGTCACAATTAAAAAACCATTATGTCTGTACCAAATGTGGTATCTCAGGGACTTAGAGGTTAACACGCAACAGCGACAAATTCACGTATTGTATCAATTAGATATACAATAAATTGCCTGACTGCTTATTGTACAATTTCAAGTAATAAAACTACTGGCACAGAACAGAATCTTCTAGTAAATCTAGGCTCATTTTGTGCCAATTTAGCTTAGCGCCGGACTTAGCGCCGGCGCGCCCCTTTGATCCACGAATAGCGATTAATGCCCGGGTTCCACGAGGTCAGTGTTTCAGGCTAGGATAGTAAGAAAGTGCTGGTAGTAAAGATAGCAAGCTAGAGTGATAGTTTAATTTAATAGGATGGGTTATATTTTTGAGCTAGTAGCACCCTCCACCACTGATTTTACTATACCTACAGCACACTAATCTATACTAATATTATAAAGCTGAAGAGTTTGTTTGTTTGATTGAACGCGCTAATCTCAGGATCTACTCGTCCGAATTGAAAAATTCTTTTTGTGTAGTGTAGCCTATTTATCGAGAAAGGATATAAACTATATAACATCACGCTACAACTAAGAAGAGAGGAGCAGTAATGAAAAATGTTGCAAAAACGGGGAAAATCTCACGGGTAGGCGATTCGACGCGACGGAAAGGGTCGGGGAAAAAAGAAATTTAACGCGGACGATGTCGCAGGCAGAAGCTAGTTTCGTATATAGTGTATACTACTATTTAGAATCTGAATCATTTTGAAAACGATGTCTATTCCAATGTTCCGTTTGTTCGAAAATGTGTGTCCTTAACGACGTATCGTAATGAATGTTGTTGAACGGTCAAAATGAAAGCCATTCCTACTGTTAGTGTTTTATGTGTTAGGCAATTACCCCTCTGGTATGTGTTCCAGTCGCGTGTGGCCGGCGAAGCTAGTATCCAATCTTATGTAATGCTAGTGGCTGAGTTCCTAGCATTGTATAAACAGCTCTGTTTTACGTTGCGTAAATTATTGCACGCGCACTGCGCACTGGAAACTGGCATGTCCTAAAACAAAAAATAGGCTAATGCTTGTGTAAACAGCTTTAGCATGGAACCAGATAAGATAAGATAATCATTTATTTGCCCAAACATGAGTACAAGACATACAACACAAATTGTCAGCATGCAAGAGATGTTAATAGCGGATATAAATACATATCATCACGTTTGCCGTAAACAATGGCATGCAAATATTTAAACAGTCATTTAAAATGTAAGGACGAGTCAAATTATTTAAAAATATCATAATAATAAACGAACATTATTATTACACACATTGATAATAATTCCATTATGTCTGCGTCTCAAAATGGATGTAGGAACGGGTCCCGTGGTACTAAGGAGCTACTCCTCATCGACATGGCCATAAGCCAACAGGTTCGTCGATCCCGCAAGGATCTGTCGACATGCTGGATAGACTATAAGAAGGCCTACGACTCGGTGCCACATACATGGCTCAGGAGGGTGCTGGAGTTGTACAAGGTTGATGCAACTCTACGCACCTTCCTAGAGTCGTGCATGGGGCAATGGAGGACAGTCCTTCGCTATCCGGGATGTCCACAGATCCAGCGAAATGATGACCCTGTATGGATTAAGCGGGGAATATTTCAGGGCGACAGTTTGAGTCCACTTTGGTTTTGCTTAGCCCTGAATCCTCTAAGCACACTGCTGGAGAATTCAGGTCTAGGCTATCGGCTGAGGAGAGGTGGTCAGGTTATATCTCACCTCGTCTACATGGATGACCTAAAACTCTTTGCCCCCAACAAACTACAACTGATGGAGCTACTGAAGGTAACTGAAACTTTTAGTAGCGCCATCAGGATGGAGTTTGGTGTGGACAAATGTGCAGTCATGCATGTAAAGTGAGGTGAGGTTATGGAATCCGAAGGAATCCAACTTTCGGATTCCGTATACCTAAGATCCCTTTCCTCATCCGAAAGCTATAAGTATTTGGGTATGTCGGAAGTGTTAGGCATCAACGATGCTGACATGAAGCAATCGTTGAAGGAGCGCTTCTTTGGTCGCCTGAAGAAGGTATTAATTAGTCTTCTTTCAGGCGGAAACAAGGTGCGCGCCTTCAACGGTTGGGTCATGCCGGTTTTGATGTACTCTTTCGGCATACTCAAATGGACTCAAACAGAACTCGACGCCCTGGATAGGAGGGTCCGTACAATGCTGACCGCAAACCGGATGCATCACCCACGATCATCGGTGATGAGACTGTACATCCCGCGGAAGTGCGGGGGTCGAGGCTTTTTAAATGCAAAGACCCTCCACAACCGCGAGGTGTGCAGTCTCAGGGAGTATTTTTTTAAAGCCGAAGTGGGTATGCACCGTGATGTGGTCGCAGTGGACAAGGGGCTCACCCCGCTCTCCATGGCTAAAGAGAACTGGCGCAAACCTTTAGTACTTACTACCGATGACCGCAAGGAAGTATGGCGAAACAAGGAGCTTCACGGGCGCTTCTACCGGGCTCTTCATGAGCCCAGTGTAGATTTCTTAGCGTCCGTATCCTGGTTACGTTTTGGTGACCTATTCGGGGAAACTGAAGGTTTCGTCTGTGCAATTATGGACGAAGTTATCTTGACGAATAACTACCGGAGACATATTATGAAGGACGGGACGGTTGACGTGTGTCGGGCATGTCACCATCCGGGTGAGTCCATCAGACATATTATCTCTGGTTGTTCTCGTCTGGCTAACGGCGAATACTTGCACAGGCATAACCAAGTAGCCAGGATTATTCATCAGCAACTTGCTTTGCAATACAAACTAGTGGATTTTGAGGTACCGTATTACAAGTATGTGCCCGACCCAGTTCTCGAAAATGACCATGTCACGTTGTACTGGGATCGGTCTATCATTACTGACAGGACTATTGTCGCCAATAAGCCTGATATAGTGGTGATAGACCGGTTAGCGCGCCGCACAATGATAGTCGATGTTACCATTCCGCATGACGGCAACCTCGTAAAAGCTGAGAAAGAGAAACAGATTAAATATCTCGACTTAGCACACGAAGTTGTTGACATGTGGAATGTTGACTCGGCTGTCATTGTGCCGATTGTCGTATCAGCCAATGGGCTGATGGCCGATACCCTCGACCAACACCTTTCGAGGCTATCGTTAGGCGGTTGGATCAAGAGCCTGATTCAGAAGGCAGTACTCCTTGACACGGCTCGCATTGTGAGGAGGTTTCTGTCTCTGGAGCCCTAACCACCGGTAGCTTGGATCCTGCTCCCGCTATCGATGGACCGCTATTTTTTATATTTTTAAATGTTTTTGTATATTTATTTTGTAAAAATATTTAAAAATGTAACGAAATATGTATTAAAATAAATAATAACGAACATTAAAAACAAAGAATTGGTAAAACAGGTTATCATAATCAAAATCTCTCATCTAAAAACTCATTTATATTATAATAAGCTTTATCTACCAGAAAATTAATAACTTTCCGTTTGGATGGTAGATTACTTAACTCCTTCCAAGTTTTAGGTAGTTTATTATAAATTTTTGGAGCCAAAGCCACAATATTACTTATTTGTTACCCTAGCTTGAAGAACTAGCCTCGTGTGTTCCAGGCATTAGTGAGGGATCCCATTCACCGATTAGCTTCGAAAATACGAAACAGTAGCGTTCCCATTTGTAGTTAGAATCCAATCAATTTATTTAGAACCTAATTTGGTGGAGGGACCCTTTTGAACCCAAAATGCCGCGGTCTATAGCCGATAGCTGCTAAGTGACAGGGGTTGTGTAAAATTAAATCGGGCACGTGTTATCGAAGGGCTAGTTAGCTTAGAGATTATTGAGACCCTTTTAGGGTAGAGTGATTTTTTTTTTGTTGTGGCGGATATAGTAAAATAGCTGGTACTGTGTGTTTCCCTTTTACTTATAATATTAATAAGTGTCGAAATTTGGTAGTACTATAGGTACACCTCCAAGTGCAACCTTTCGGGGAAAACAAGGCGTCATGATAATGTGATAAACAGAAAAATGAAACAGTGGTATGTCTAGAACAAAAATACAGTAGAGCGTCGATTATCCAAACTAATTGGGGGACAGGATTGTTCGGAAAATCGTTTTTTTCCTAAAATCGAACTATATTGATTCAGCCATACATATTTATGTACAGGTGAATGAAAACCTTATGTTTAGACATATCATTAATGACAAATAGTTTCTTTCACGCGGTAAAATTTATGTTTCATCAACTAACGGCTACTTCAGAGTGACATACGAGTAAATACAACTAATAGTTCTAGACAATTTCGCGTATATTGTAGCGCGGGAGGAGGATAGCAAGCGTGAGTGGGACGGGCGTAGTAGTTCGGATAAGCGGTCGTTCGGTTGATCGACGTTCGGATAATCGACGCTCTACTGTACCTATATTTCATATAAAATATCCACCGCGCCATAATTATCGGTAGAAAAGAAGATATTTTAGTTCTGTTTAGATTAAGATCTTTAACTCGATTTGTGAAGTCAAACAAGGCTCGAAAGAGTTGTTTTCATTTGATTGAATTCAAAAGAAAGAACATTGTTTTACTCAACTATAAACGTTGTAGCGTTCATAGTTGAGTAAAACAATGTTCTTTCTTTTTTAATTATTAAATTCCGATAAATACGTAGTCTTTGTTTGTGAAATAAAAGATATAGTGTTTGATTAAAATAGACTAACGTTGAGCGTGTTTTTTTCTAAAATGGACATCGTAGGCCAGAGAATGCTCAACTGGCTTACGGTGTCCATTTCCAAAGTAAAAGAAGAAATATCGTATAAGTACCTATAAAAAGAAGACTGCTGGAAAAAAAGGTGTTAGAATCTAAAATCTATTTATTAATACATGAAGCAAAAAGTTTTACCCCTTTTTACGAAAATTACGCGAACGGAGGAGTATGAAAGGCATAGGTAAAGTTTATATGGTAAAGGAGTGCAGAAAACAATATTTTTGATTATTTTTTATTAAAATTTAAATGAATTTTGGTCGAAAAAACCAGTGGCTAACTACTAATTCTAATAAAAGAGTGATATTTCGAAACATCTATTTTTCATTTCAAAAATAATGACACTGATTCTGAACGATTATAGCAATACATCTTGTCCGTCACTTTTACAAGAAAAAACAAATTATAAGCTAAACTCGGCAAAATATCAATGAAATAGCGTTTTCGTAGAACTCTGTTATGATGAATTTATCTCCTTTTGAATAGAAGCTCGTTTGTTGATAAATTCACTTTTTTATTTCCCGAATTTGAACCCACGACCTCGTTCATGAGAGGTGACGGCTTGACCAACGGGCTATCACGATTTTCCCTATATTTATCTTACAGTGCAAAAATATGATAATGCTGTGCCTGTACATAATATCATTATTATTATTCACATTTGAATACTTTTCAAGTCTGTGTATTTATTTCAGCAATGTGTTATTCGTAACGAGAATGAATACCAGGGACACAATTATTCCAAATATTACCTACATTACGACCTAAAAGTGTAATAAATAGTAGTCCAAAGCACCTTCTTATTTTGTCTTTATAAATATGATAAGAATAAAAATAATTTATTTGCAGAAAATATATGCCACTTTAGGGCATAAAAATTATTTTATATTAACCTCTAAGTCCCTGAGATACCACATTTGGTATCTAATAGACACAATCGTTTTTTAATTGTGTCTGTAATTACGGTAATTGACTGGTTAAAAGCTAATTGGCCTAGGAGAGTATTGGCGGGCCAGTGGTAACTTATGTGTCGTAGGTATCGAACTCCGACAGGCGCTTTCCTTTGTGTATTTCATTTCATCACCGTTGCTCTAAAAACGGTGAAGAATCGTGAAGAACCATGTGAACCTAACAATCGAACTAATGTGACATCTACAAGCCGCACTTTGCCTGCGAGCTAGATTATCGCCCACTCCCTCTTACAGGGAGAAGGGCTGTGTCCCAGCATTGGCAACATTGTAGGCTGATTATGATTATGATAACCTAATTGGAACTTTTTAGCCTATACTGTCCCACTGCTGGGCAAAGGCCTCCCCAAATTTCTTCCAGGAACTCTTGTCCCGCGCCACCTCAAACCAGTCGTCCCGGTACGCATCTAGGTCGTTTCGCCAGCGCTTTCTAGGCCGACCGCGGTGGCGTCGTCCTTCTTCAGGCACCCATTGTGTGCAGACCTTTGCCCAGCGATCATCATGCATACGGCTAATGTGGGTAATTGTAACGTAGTTTTCTTAATATACAGAATATACATTTCTTTATTCTGTGTAATTGAGTAAACTAAGTCAAAACAATAAGTATAAGTAAAAATTGTATTACAAAGTACATAGGTAGGTATTTACCTACCTAAGCATGTTGTATTACAATGTTTAAATTAAGATATTTAAATTACAATACATTTAGGAACATCAGGAACCTTCTAATAACATTTTTCTCTATGTTACACAATAAAGCTAACATATTTTTTTACCATTCATTGATGACATCTTCGGTTACACCAACAGTTTTTAGGGTTCCGTTGCCAAATGGCAAAAAACGGAACCCTTATAGATTCGTCATGTCTGTCTGTCCGTCTGTCTGTCTGTCTGTCTGTCTGTCTGTCTGTCCGTCCGTCCGTATGTCACAGCCACTTTTTTCAGAAACTATAAGAGCTATGCTGTTGAAACTTGGTAAGTAGATGTATTCTGTGAACCGCATTAAGATTTTCACACTAAAATAGAAAAAAAACAATAAATTTTGGGGTTCCCCATACATAGAACTGAAACTCAAAAATGGTTTTTTTCATCAAACCCATACGTGTGGGGTATCTATGAATAGGTCTTAAAAAATGGTAATGAGGTTTCTAATATCATTTTTTTCTAAACTGAATAGTTTGCGCGAGAGACACTTCCAAAGTGGTAAAATGTGTGTCCCCCCCCCCCGTAACTTCTAAAGTAAGAGAATGATAAAACTAAAAAAAATATATGATGTACATTACCATGTAAACTACCACCGAAAATTGGTTTGAACGAGATTGAGTGAGTAGTTTTTTTTTAAAACGTCATAAATCGTAAACCGCAATTTACCTTACATTCAATCAACTGAAATATAAAAATTAAAAAAAAAGCATTTATTTTTAAACCGAGAATACCTGCAGGTTTGTACGGAACCCTCGGTGTGCGAGTCGGACTCGCACTTGGCCGGTTTTTTTTATTAATCTCGGAGACTTCCATTATTGAATATTTTAGAGATTGTTTGTAATGAAAATCTACCGGAACTTGAAGCCACTTCGGAATAACTTCTTTGGCGTTCTTCTTCGAAGGTAGCGAGCGCTCCAATTTATTCAAACTGTCCAATACTTTTTACTTAGCTACAGTTGGGCACTTGGTTATTTCGGTCCGAGAGATGAAATATTTCTATTCCGTTTTCCGAAGTGAATTAAGTTGTATTTAAAGTGTTTTTGATTATTTAAATGAGAAATATTTAACTGATCCTCTAAAAATGTATTATTTTTTTAATTATGGACACTGTTTTGTATAATTGAGCCTCTTTTTTAATTTCTGGCTTTTGCTCACAGTTGATCTCCACTATTTCACACTTACTCCACCTCTGTCTTTTCTAAATAACTGCCGATGACAATTGTCTCTACCACATCAACGTCGTACAAAGTCTTGACTACCTCCTCAGGAATTGCCCTAGATTCGCCATGGATCGCATGCAATATGGGACCAGCTCTGCGAGATTGGGTATTATGGCATATGAAATTGGGATGCTAACGTGAAAGAAAGAATTCTTAGACGCCTAGGTCAAATATGTTACCCAAGTTCAAATCATAAACTTGAACATCAAATAAAAATAAATTTATTTACTAACTCTAATTACAATGTATATGTTGCAGTCAAAACTCTCAACCAGTCAAAAGTACTATTAACTAGCAAAATCAGTCAAAAGTACTTTTGTCCGTATGCTTTAGTCAATAATACTTTTGACTAAAATAATAGTTAAAAGTACTTTTTTCCCAATGGAGCTGGTTAAAAGTACTTTTGACTAAGTGATTCCGTCAATAGTGGTTTTGACTGGTTGTATCAGTCAAAACTCTTAAATAGTCGGAACCCCGGTCAACGAGAGTTTGAATGGTTTAAAAAAAATAACCACGAAAGGGGTGGCGGGGTCTTTCAGACCCCGCTATCCCCTTCTAACCTAACCTGTCTGAGTCGGGGTGCCCTAAGTCACGAGTCGCTTAATAGTGCTTTTGACTAATGCTTTATTGCAGTTAAAACTACTTTTGACGAAGAGCGTCAGTCAAAAGTACTTTTAACCGCAAATTTGCAGTCAAAAGTACTAATCCACACTGTTATTATAAATGCAAAAGTAACTCTGTCTGTCTGTCTGTCTCGCTTTCCTGCTAAAACTACTGAACCGATTTAAATGATATTTGGTACACAGATAGTTTAGAGCCTAAGAAAGGACATAGGCTACTTTTTATCCCGGTAGTATGTTCCCGCGGGATAATTTCCGAACTCCACGCGGGCGAAGCCGCTGGCAAAAGCTAGTAACCAATAATTTTCAGTCAAAACCACTTTTGACCAACCTTTTCAGTCAAAAGTACTTTTGACTGATTTTGCTAGTCAATAGTACTTTTGACTGGTTAAGAGTTTTGACTGCAACATATATAATACATTATTTAAAATAATCATCGCGAATAGATAATGTAATGAAACAATATCTGTATCCAATCAAAATGAAAAAAATAAAGGTAAAATTAAACCGCCGAAAAAACTGAAAAGCAAAAAATAATAAACCGTAAAATTTTGAGTCGGCGCTTTGAGTGATTTTAACACGCTTTTATTACGTCGACCTGTATGTAACTAACTATGTAATGGAATCTAAGGTAACTAATTTAACCATCTTCCAAGGATAATAGCGTCATAAAAATTGGCAGCTGTATGTAGTTCTGATGACAATACAATAATATGGTACTGTCGAACTGATCTGATGATGGAACCGGAAGATATGAACTGGAACTTCATGATGGAACATCGTATCATAGCTGTGTTTGAACTTGCTAGAAAAGTTTTGTAATGAACTTTTACCACGATTAGGTTTCAAGGTCTGATGATGAAGCTGGAAGATAGGCACTGGCATTCCATGATGAAATATCGTATCATAGCCGTGTTTGTACTTGTTAGAAAGGTCTTGCAATGAACTTTAACCACGATAAGGTTTTTGGTTTTTACGTACAATTATAAAAGCGTGTTTTTCTAGTGTTTTTAAACTATAAATTTATTTTATTTGTTCATTAATTTTTCAGCGCTGATTCAAAATTTTAAGGTTTATTCTTTTTGGTTTTCAGTTTTTACAGCGGTTTAATTTTTTGTAGAAAAGTTTTTATTTTATATTTTTTTGTGGCTTTAATGTACTAATAATACTTGGCAAGGTATATATAGGTATACCCTTTCCAATAAAAAAAGAATTATCACAATCGGACTACTAGGTAAAAAGTTAAGCGTGGTCATACATAAAATAAAATATACGCGTCAAATTGAGAACCTCCTCCGTATTTTTTTTTTCGGTTAAAAAAATAAATAATCAACAGCCAAAATATGACTAATATTATAAACGAGATAATTAATGGGGATTTCTGGATGTTTGTCATCACTATACACAAATACTATTAAACGGATTTAGATGAACTTTGGCACACAGATCGTTTATAACCTGGATTAACGCATAGAGTAGTTTTTATCCCGGTAGTACGTTCCCACGGGATTATTTTCAACATCCACATCGCTCCAGCCGCTGGCAAAAGCTACTTAATTCCAAGTGAGCGAATCAAAAGAAAAAAAATGTTAGGGTACTCCTACTAAACGAGTAAGGTTAGAACTGTCTCTAACTTATCCAAACCATCGGTCGTACTTACTTGGCTATCAAATATTTTCAGGATCTCAAAATAAGAATGAGGTATTTTCAGGTTCACAAAAAGAGGCGCAATCTATACTAATAGCCTATTTATTGAGAAAGGCTATAGGCTATATAACATCACGCTACGATCAAAAGAAGCGGAGTAGCAACAAAAAATGGTCGAAAACTGGCAAGCAATTCGATGCGACGGGAAGGGTCAACGGAGCAAAAATTTGATGCGGACGGAGTCGCGGGCAGAAGCTAGTCATAATAATTTAAGAATGTTCAATAATATTTCTAGCCATGCAAAATGTCAATCATTTTAATTTTCATTAAATACTGTTTCAAATCTCTCACTTGAAACTTTGATGGTACGATTTTATTAGTTTATTCTCTGAATTCATTGGACATTTTATTGGTTCAAAATAAATTCTCGGGTCAAGTGTTTTCGTTTGCCTTTTAGCCGCAGACCTCGCTGTCTAAACAGAACGATGTTTAAGTAAAAATAGCATTTACTTATTTTCGCTCTCTATTTATTTTTTCGTAGAAAAGTAATAAAAAGTTTCCAAATTGATTTTGGTGGTTTTATTTTTATTTCGTTATAAGTTATCCTTTAATAGAGTATTCGTGGCCCAGTGGTAACGGCTTCGATTTATATCAGTTGTTGGTCGTAGGTAGACAAGCGTTTTACTTTCTGTAAATTATTTCATCATCATTACTCTCAAAACAGTGAATGAAAACTTAATGAGTCCAACGTGAAACCCGCCATGTGAACCTAAAATTGCGGATTGGCTTTCCTGTCTGTGGATATGTGTAGTGTCGGTCTGCGCTTGCCCGACGACACTATCGTGCCGAAAGCTCAACAGCGCAACGGAAACCTTTCAATCTATAAACTTACAATGCAAAAGGTCTTTCAGAGTCTTAAGCCATGGTTACTTTCCACACATACACACGTGCACACGCGCACACACACACACACACACAATCACCAGGCATTATTCTTTTTTTTTCCGCTTTTTAATATTTTGTCTTAGTCTTCGTTTTGGGCTTTTGTTGTTTTGTATTTTAGTCTTTTTATAATTTTTGTATTATTTTTGTCTTTTTATAATGTTTGTATTGTTTTGTCTTTTTATTATTGCATAAGGTTTGCAATACTGTTTCCTCCCGCGAGAGGGCACTGGCTCTTGTAACACAGGTTAATCACCTAGCACAAATACCAAAGACTTCACATAATTGTAACTATCCTTCTCTTATGTAATAAAAGAAATATTTTAAGGGGTACACCTGTAGGTGGTAAAGAAGCTATAGCAACGAAAAAAAAATATTTCTAAGCGTTTTTTTTTAATTTAAAATTTATAAATTTTTTGACGCACATAAGAAATACTGACTCCTTCTTATTTTTTACGGCCCGAGACACCGCGGCCATGCTCGTGCCGTCCGGTCGTCGCGGTCGGCGGGCCATTCATAGAATTTGCAGTAAAGATTTTATGCAAAACGTCTCAAGTAGTATTAAAATTATAATAATTACGAAAATTCAAAAACGCTTAGATAAAAATTTTCTTTTTGCTTCTATAGCTTCTTTACCACCTACAGGTGTACCCCTTAAAATATTTCGTGTATGAATAGATACACCTTATATATGCTTAGTTGGTATAATGGTAGCAAGCGCTACCGCCGAGCATGAGGTCCTGGGTTCGATTCCCAGGTCGGGCAAAATGTTATTGGGTTTTTCCAATTGGAATTTCTCAGTCCGGAGTGTGGATTTGTGCCCGGTTGATGGCAGTAGGCTCGCCCCCTATTACATGGGACTTAAACATAACAAGTGAAATGTGGGTGTACTATAGGTACACCTCAACCCAACCCTTCGGGGAAACAAGGCGTGATGTTATGTTATGTATCCATTAGTCTTTTACTTTCAAAATTCAAAACGACGATTAAAATAAGAGGTTAAGTTAAGACTTAAACGGAAATGTCATTAATATTGATTGCAACGAATTTCCAGAATTAGTCGGATTCATTAAGTGCTTAATCTGATGCCTCCGGAATTAATGATGAAACAGTTTTGTCTCAGCGGTAATTCCGGTTTGAAATCATTTATTTTGTTCCCGTCTCGCACTTGATCCTAGAGGAAAATTATAAACGTGGTTTTTATCAATTTTTGTCTGGGACAATAGAAGACAGATTATCTTTCCGAATTCATCTATTTTCCGGCGCGGGAAAACGAGGGAAGTTTATTATTGATCATAGAGTGAAGCTTTGCCGTTTTTAGGGTTCAGCTTCGCAAACTATGGCTCCGCTGTCCATACGTTTGTCACAGGACTGTATCTTTTGAACCGTAACACTTTCGAAACATGGTGACCATGATTGTGTTATTTTATTAGTTTTAACTATTTATTTATTTTACTCCGAAGGTCCTAGTTTAGCATTTCTTTACTTTAAGTCATATCTTTGAACATAATGAAGAATTACTTATGTAAGCAGGCACACTCTTTATGCCTGGAGGCTTTTCTCTAGGTATTAAGTCCTGTCCACGTTTTTTAGTGTTTTAATATTTATTTCTGCTTTAGTTTAGTTTTCCACGTTTTGTTGGTATATTGGCGTGTGCAAGCTGACATTAGGCAAATAATGTAATCTAATGTTTTGCATTTAGTCATGTTAATTATTTACTATTATATAAAATCAAGTTCTTCTAATTTAACAAACAGCTGCGCTGCTGCGGAGTTTATTGCGCCATTTCTTCTTCCCAGCTAAAGCATTAGAAGGTGGAGTGATGAACGGGTGATTTGGGGACTATGTTATGTGATTTTGACGTTCAAAAAGTGCTGACTTAGCCTAGTTTGAATAAAAACTTTTGATTTTGAATTTTCTACTGTTCGCACACTAAATAGTCTAACCAACGTCAAGTCCTCGATTACACCCTAAGGCTTCTGGTAGAAAATGCCTGTGGCATTAAGTTCGCCTTTGAACAGTATTTTTTACAAGCACACGAAGTTTTAATAAATAAATAAAATAAAGATATCCCTACACAAGAAGAAACGTTTTTTGTTAAATATTGTACGAAACCCTTCGTGTGCAAGTCCAACTCCCACACGGCTGGTTTTTTTATTAGGTACTTACAACGAAAAAAAATAAAAGACATTTTTAAAACCTAATTCATAAATTAGGGATCTACGTAATTCAGTTAACGTGGTTTTAAACTAGTAAGTCACTTAGGCAAAATGATATAAGCTTGATTAATGTGCCTGATACAAACAGCTAACTGTTTATTCAAAAAAACCTAGTGATTTATAAACTGTATAGGATTAAAAATAACAAATTAATAAATAACTTTAATCCTTGTGATTTTATTTGACGTCAAAGCATTACATTGTTGTAGGTTACTTGTGTCAATTTAAGATAATTCTAAGTTGTAAGCGGTTAGGTATTTTTGAAGAGATAATGTGCAAATGATTGAGCTATAGGTACTTATAGCTTTTTGTTCAATATAACGGCTTTTTACAAACAAAATTCTTTTATTAAGTGTTTTTAAATCTAAAATTTTGTTTTCACATTAAACTGATTTTTTTATTAAATATTAAAATAGTCGTCTTTGTTACTTTTAACCAAAAATTATGGCAACTCATAGCCCATTTTTGAAGAAAAACCGCACGGTACGTTAAAAAAAAATCTCTCCTGATGAATAACTATGAAAAGTAAAACCTCATTATATCACAAAAACATTTAATAAATACCATCTTCTTAATGCCCAAGTGTCCATTAATCCACACTATATCCACACTATCCATACTTCCATACTAATATTATAAATGCAAAAGTAACTCTGTCTGTCTGTCGGTCTGTCTCGCTTTCCTGCTAAAACTACTGAACCGATTTAAATGAAATTTGGTACACAGATAGTTTAGAGCCTGAGAAGGGACATCGGCTACTTTTTATCCCGGTAGTACGTTCCCGCGGGATATTTTCCGACCTCCACGCGGGCGAAGCCGCTGGCAAAAGCTATTTACAAATAATTCGTTAAACGATATATTTCACGAACGAAACTTTCCTCCCAACTTTCTGCGAGGCCAGCATTATCTTAAAGGGTAATTTTTCCGGCCACAAAATAATGAATGGAAATTGTTTACGAAATTATTTGGTGAAAGCTGCTTTATCAATCATCGGCGGGTTGTCACGACGCAATCAAAGTTGCTTCGCGTCCACCATCTTATCTGAGTCATCGGTCTTAAACGGTGATTACTGTCGTCAGACGGTGCTCGAATATTTTGCTATGGATTTTAATAATTAAGTTTTGGTACTTTAAAATTGGTACTCCTGTGTAAAGGCATCATTGACAAAACTCAAGATAACTGAACTCAATCAACGTTGAGTTTAAAGGAACCTCGGCATGCCAAGAGGACTTCTACGTATTTTATCCAGGACATGATATTGTGAAAATCTTTGCGAAAATATTCGAGAAAACCCAAGCTTAGTAGGTACGTTTCTGATAATTTCCCAGAATCCTTCAGTAAATTTTACTTTCCACGGAAATATATGTTTGAGTTGATAAATCATTTTATTTCTGTAAGTAGGTTTGTACAAACACTTTTACACGGCAATCATATTTTTAAAACTAGGTGAAACCATTTATTGGGAGGTTTAATATGTATGTCACCGGTGAAGAAATACATGTGCTAAAAAAAACTTTTTACAAAAAAATAACAACAGACTTCCTTAAAACAAAAAACACTACAAAGTAAAAAATAACTTCAATTTCGGAAGTCGGTGGCAAAAAAACCTTAAATACAGATCCTAAGACACCGATTTCCAAAATTAAAGTTATTTTTGACTTTGTAGTGTGTTATTTTTTTGTAAAAAGTTTTTATTTTCAACTTTTTAGTTATGGTAGATACCCCGCACTAATCTAAACGCGTTATTCGTTCATTTGTCGCGCAAATACTTAATGCAAATTTAAGACTTATATGGTATTCACATGGACCCCATTGTCCGAATGGAACCAAATTAAAATGGGATCATTTGGAAAGCACCATAAAAAAAATACAGTCGAATTGATAACCTCCTCCTTTTTTTGAAGTCGGTTAAAAACAAACGGAGACATATGATATCCAGCAAACCGGTTGTGCTTATGCTTATACAACATCAACAAAGCTTAAAGCTTTCGACGTAACTAAGTGTTCCGAAGCAGCAATATTTCTTGTCCTAACATTCTTTCCGTATAAAAGTAGGTCGCTATCTATTTTGTAAAGATAACAGAAACTTATTTAAAATCTCATCAATGTAATTTTTGTCAAGGGCCTAATATATTTCTTCTGGAACGTGGAGGCTTTACGGCTCGTCCTTTATTCCTTACATTCAATAAAGTTTAAGCTTTATTCAAATTTTATCACCGTTCTTAGATTTTCGCCATTTCATTAACATTTAGATTTTAAAGTCACTTTATAAAGCCCATAAAGTAACATTACCATAAGACCAGAATCATGAATTTAAGACAGGTACAATGTTTAATTATTGGAACCTCGATAGCTTTTGTTTTAGAGAGAGAAAGTGAATTAAAGTTGAATCTTCATCTGCTACAATGGTTTCTGAGAGCAGTGATGGCCCAGTGGTAACTGCCGCAACTTACGAGTAGTAGGTCGTGAGTTCGAACCCAAGCAGGCGCATTGCTTTGTGTAAATTATTTCATCACCACTGCTCACAAAACGGTGAAGGAAAACCTCGTGAGGAAACCGGCATGTCTTAGAACTAAAAATTGGAAGACATGTGACATCTACCAACCCGTACTGGGACCGCGTGGTGCGTGGTGGCATTCAGCTTTGGAACGTTGCGTTCCTGCTGCTTTTCATCAAACTTATTTAAGTACTCTTGTACTCACTTGCCGTTTCACTATATAAAAGGTGTATCTATTCATACACGAAATATTTTAAGAGGTACACCTGTAGGTGGTAAAGAACCTACAGCAACAAAAAAATTGTCCTAATGTATTTTTTTTTTTTTCAATATTTAATATTTATAAATTATTTGACGCACATAAAAAATACTGGCTCCTTATTTTTTACGGCCCGAGACACCGCGGCCATGCTCGTACCATCCGGTCGCCGCCCTCGCAGCATCAGGCGGGCCATTCATAGAATTTGGAGTAAAGGTTTTATACAAAACGTCTCAAGCAGTTTTAAAATTATAATAATTACGAAAATTCAAAAACGCTTAGATAAAAAATATATTTTTGCTTCTATAGCTTCTTTACCAACTACAGGTGTACCTCTTAAAATATTTCGTGTATGAATAGATACACGTTATATACTGTTAGGTTTTAAAATAATATACAACATTGTAATAATTGGGACTTTTGATGAATAATACTGGTAACACTAGTTTTGAAATAACGAGGTTCTAGGACAACGGTTGAGAACACGGGGTTGCACTCGGCCTATTCGCTCGGGGCCAGCATCGAAGACGGACGTGTTAAGGGTGTACCACTTCGTGTAAGTTCTGTTACTATAATATTTTAAATATTAAGTACTTATAACATTGTAAAACATTTATTAAAGAGCAGCGCTGGAGTTTCTTGACCTTCTTCTCCAACCGTCATTACTCTTTGGAACGGAGAACTAGAGTCAATTCTATTTAAAGTTGTGCGTATTTGAAATAAAGGAGGTCTGTGATGTACCTTTAAATGATACAACGTGTTATGTGTTATTTTCCTTATCCTGTTATACCTACAAGTCAGTTTATGGTTTGCGATTATGGAGTAATGACGATTAGATGCATTTGGGTACCCATCCATAAGTTTCTATTTTGATGTTAAATATATTAGTTGATTTAGAGCAAGGGTACCCTATTTTATTACAATATATTACTGTTTTTACATATATTTTTTTAAATCTTTACCAGACATAATTCACTGATATAAATGCGTCATACTAATATTATAAATGCAAAAGTTTGTATGTATGGATTTATGTGTGGATGTTTGTTACTCTTTCACGCAAAAACTACTGAACGGATTTGGATGAAATTTGGAACACAGTTAGTTTATAACCTGGATTAACACATAGGCTACTTTTTATTCCGGTAGTACGTTCCCGCGGGATATTTTCCGAACTCCACGCGGGCGAAGCCGCTGGCAAAAGCTAGTACTTAATAATACCGAAAATTACAGTTTAAATACTGTTAAAATATCAACCAGACATGTTCACTAAGCTATTAATATTAGACGTAAAGTAGTTGCGTGATTAATGCTTAGCACACCACATTACTCAAAATATTCATAGTTTGCATATTCATAGCTTGTTTACTAAACTTAGATTTGAGTGAGATGAGGTGTTTTCGAATGTACTTAAGTGTGACGCGTGTTTACTTAGAATAACACAGACTTAGGGTAATACATAATAGTTGTTATGATACATCAAAGCTTAGCCATATTTTACCGTTCATCATGCAAACATTTACTTCATATATAAGGTGTATCTATTCATACACGAAATTATTTAAGAGGTACAACTGTAGGTAGTAGAGAAGCTATAAAAGCAAAAAGATTTTTTTTATCTAAGCGTTTTTGAATTTTCCTAATTATTATTATTTTAAAACTGCTTAAGACGTTTTGCATAAAACCTTTACTCCAAATTCTATGAATGGCCCGCCTGACGCTGCGAGGGCAGCGACCGGACGGCACGAGCATGGCCGCGGTGTTTCGGGCCGTAAAAAATAAGAAGGAGCCAGTATTTTTATGTGCGTCAAATAATTTCTAAATATTAAATTTTGAAAAAAAATCATATAGAAAAAATTTTTTTCGTTGCTGTAGCTTATTTACCACCTACAGGTGTACCTCTTAAAATATTTCGTGTATGAATAGATACACCTTATATATGCTTAGTTGGTATAATGGTAGCAAGCGCTACCGCCGAGCATGAGGTCCTGGGTTCGATTCCCAGGTCGGGCAAAATGTTATTGGGTTTTTCCAATTGGAATTTCTCAGTCCGGAGTGTGGATTTGTGCCTGGTTGATGGCAGTAGGCTCGCCCCCTATTACATGGGACTTAAACATAACAAGTGAAATGTGGGTTCTAAATATTAAATTTTGAAAAAAAATCATATAGAAAAAATTTTTTTCGTTGCTGTAGCTTATTTACCACCTACAGGTGTACCTCTTAAAATATTTGGTGTATGAATAGATACACCTTATACAAGATTATTTTTAGTATATGCGAAACCTGAATATAGTTTGTTCAGAATCAGTAACTGAATCGATTCCAATAATTTTTACACCATGTTATATTTTGTACCAAAAATATTCAATTACGCTTCCAAGTAGGACACCGAACGACAATACGTATATTTTAAAATTATCATGTCTTTCTCGTACTCAAACGTCCATTACACGGAGATAGTACGTACACTAGCTGTTTGTGGTGATCTGCATAAGTTTTTGCGTGGACAACCAGGTAACTTATAAAGCTTATAACTTTGTGATTATTAATGATACAGTTTTGAAATTTTTTTCATAGATTCTTTACATAAAAATACTAGACCCGTGTTTCGGGTTTCGCATAAACAAAAATTAATGTTGTATATGCTTAGTTGGTATAATGGTAGCAAGCGCTACCGCCGAGCATGAGGTCCTGGGTTCGATTCCCAGGTCGGGCAAAATGTTATTGGGTTTTTCCAATTGGAATTTCTCAGTCCGGAGTGTGGATTTGTGCCTGGTTGATGGCAGTAGGCTCGCCCCCTATTACATGGGACTTAAACATAACAAGTGAAATGTGGGTTCTAAATATTAAATTTTGAAAAAAAATCATATAGAAAAAATTTTTTTCGTTGCTGTAGCTTATTTACCACCTACAGGTGTACCTCTTAAAATATTTCGTGTATGAATAGATACACCTTATATATATAACTTGTACTTACATTTAGAAAACCAGATCTCAGATATTGTCATTCAGTAGATCAATTTATACACCGTGACATTTTAGTCGTCTTACAAAGATTGTCCTCTCAATGTATCCGACATAATATTATGTCGGATACATTAAGAGGACAATTTTAAATCACGCCTGGAGGTATATACAATGGCTGGAAGCAATGGAGGATACCAAAGTTACCGTTCTGGTATTAATTGATTTCTGTAATGCCTTTAATGCCGTCAGTCACGATATTCTCCTTTCTATCCTCTCTCATCTTATGGTTTCGCCCGAGGCTCTGGAATGGTTCTCTTCTTATCTTCGGGGACGTCAGCAGTCGGTTCGCGTTGATGAGAGTTCATCGAGTTGGCGTGATCTGGATGCTGGTGTTCCACAAGGCGGTATTCTTTCTCCATTATTATTTTCTATCTTCATTAATTTTATCACTCATTGTCTTCGGTGTTCGTATCATCTTTATGCTGATGATCTTCAACTGTATACATCTGAGCGGGTGGAAAGTTTGTCGGACGCTATAGCAGATGTAAACCGAGATTTGGATTCAATCAAAAAGTGGTCTGATAATTTTGGGGTGTCAGTCAACCCCTATAAGTGTCAGGCCATTGTAATTGGAAGCTCGCGCATGATGGGTAGGGTGACGCTTGGTTCTCTTCCTCCTCTCATTTTTAATGGTACCGTCATACCCATTACCCCTACTGTGAAGGATCTCGGATTGCATCTAGACACGACTCTTAGCTGGCAACGCCAGGTCTCTAGTGTTAGCCAAAGGGTCAACGGTACTTTGCGCTCCCTGTATCGTTTGAGAAGCTTTTTACCCGCTAAGACAAAAGCCATGCTTGTGCAGACTTTGATTTTCCCTATGATCGACTATGGTGACGTGTGCTATTTTGACTTGAATGCGGTTTTTCTGGATAAGCTCGACAGACTGGTCAACAACTGTATACGGTTCATCTACAACCTTAGAAAATATGACCATGTGTCTAGCTATAGGTCTGAGCTCAAATGGATGCCCATTCGCCAAAGAAGAAGTTTACGCGCTTTGACCACGCTTTTCTCCCTTCTCAAATCTCCCACTCCTCCTTCTTATCTCGTGTCTCACTTTCAATATCTATGTTCTTCTCACGTCAAAAATCTGCGTTCTTCTAACAATCTTCTCCTACTCTGTCCTTCTCATACCTCTGACTTTGTTCATTCGTCCTTTAATATTCAGTCCATTCTTCTTTGGAATGCGCTCCCTCTCGATATCAGGACGGCCACCACTCGGTATGCGTTTAAGCGGAAATTGCGGAGTTATTTTCAAAACAAATAGCGTAGTCATCTCAACATCTCTCTGTTTAATCTGTGTATATGTATATAAATATATATGTATGTAAGTATATATTATAGTAAATATATATGTGTGTATTATAAGTTTATAGTCTATTTATATTTCCAATCTTATTTATAATTTGATATAGGATGTATTTTAATAGTATTTTTCAATAACGGTTCCTCTCAATCAAAGCACCTGCCATGTAATCTCTTCACCACCCTTGGTTGACTGGTAGAGAATGCCTAAGGCATTAAATCCGCCTTTGTACCTTTTTTGTGCGCGAGAAGTTTAAATAAATAAATAAATAAATATACCTCCAGGCGTGATTTAAAATTGTTACCATTTATCAAGATAATAGGTACTAAGAAAAATAAATAATAGATTAGAATTATGAAGCATCCTGTTAATAATGTTTACGTGTCATACGGTAGAGAACGTACCCACCCAGTGCACGAGTCGACTAGATCATTCCATCTCCATTTTCCATGAGACGAAATATCAAATTTTACTTATTAAAATGTTAATTTTTTTCTTATGGATGTGTAGTAGTCATTGGTTACATGAAGTGGACCATGTAGTGAATTAGAGTCAATTCTATTTAAAGGTGTGCCTATTTGAAATAAATAAGGTCTGTGGTGTACCTTTAAATGATACAACGTGTTACGTGTTATTTTCCTTATCCTGTAATACCTACAAGTCAGTTTATAGTTTGAGATTATCGAGTAATGACGATTAGATGCATTGGGGTACCCATCCATAAGTTTCTATTTTGATATTAAATATATTAGTTGTTTTAGAGCAAGGGTACCCTATTTTATTACAATATATTACTGTTTTTACATATAATTTTTTTAAATCTTTGTCAGACATAATTCGTCGTGGGTTCGATTCCTACCCAGGACAAATGTTTGTGTGATTAGCACAATCATTTGTTCTGTGTCTGGGTGTAATTTATCTATAATATTAGAATTATTAATTCTATAGTATTTAGAAATATATAAGTATGTTTATCAGTTGTCTGGTTGGCATAGTACAGGCTCTGCCTAGTTTGGGATCAGACAACGTTGTGTTGGTTGTCCTAAAATATTATATTATATTATAAACCGTATCGTCAAAAATAAACTGTTGCAAATACTATATCACAAAACAGAACTCAAAATTCAAAAACTCCGTGTGTTTTTAATGTTACTGAGATAAGCTTTAAAAACTGGTCCCGCCGCATTTGAAATGAGGGTAGAAAAACAAAAACTGTTCGGCGGCCAACAGTAGGGGTACGTACATAGAAATTCAATAGAGGCGGAAAACTATGTAATTTTCTAAGTGAACACAGTGGCAACGTGCTTACCGAGCTCTACCAGGCTTTATTAAATTTAGACTGAACAGAAATTCTGGAAGGATGCGTCTGAGACCCCAGTGGCAGCGATTAGCGATGCTGACGGCGGTGTTTATCTTTAAATAGTATATAACTTATTCGCATTTCGTGTTTGTTCGCTTAAATCTTCTAAAGTACGCAAAGGATTTTAATGCAATTTTCGTCAATAGACAGTGATTCAAGAGGGAGGTTTATATGTATAATATGCGGGTGAAGCCCCTGACTAAGGCTATTACTTTATAAAACTATTCCATAAAAGGGGTTATTTAAACATGACTGTGCACCGGCGAGGACTTAAATAGTACCACACGAGATTCCGCTGGTTAGCTCTTGTTGCAAAAGTTGTACCCTTGTTGTTGTTGTTGTTGTCCCTTGTTGGTGCTGTTGTATAACCTTCTATTATTATTTTCCAATCAGAACTTGCGAAATTCGTTTTATTTATTCACGAATTTGGAAAAGTCCTGTACAATTATGGAATATGGGTGGAACGTGTTGGTCTGTAGTTTCTGAATTGTCGAGCATAAAAGAAATGATGATTATATTTGGGGGTACACGGTTGGCTCAGATCTCAAGAGCGTATACGGCATCTCCCCACAGATAACGGCCCACCTTCTATCCTGGGTCGCATGCTCTGACAACTATGCATTTGATGATCTTATGACTACATCATTGAGTTGAATTTTGGACCTTATGTTTGATTTTTTTGTTATAGATAAGGGGTTATTTAAACATGACTGTGCACCGGCGATCGGCGGCGGAGTTTGGTAGGTCATGAAATTGTTAAATATCCTAACAAAACCCCAGTTAATTAAAACATGAGTTTATGATACTTTCACATGAGGGTTTTAAATTCTTAGTTAGCTAGTCTACACTAAAATTTAAAAGAGGAAAGATGTTATTATTTAGAAGTTTGTAAAACTGTTTGTAATAGATAAACTCAAAACATAGTATAGTATTAAACTAATCCGTACTGCATTGCCATACACCGCTCCTACTATAACTCACCTTTATGTGTACGGTCACAACTATTACAGGAAACTCATAGCTAAACTAAACCTACGTAGGTATAGCTATATAGTCCCTATAATAGCCATAAGTGTGTGTAAGCGACGGGGTCTAATAGTGGGGTGTTTTTTATGTTCGCACTTATGCACATTATATAGGAGCCATACTGTGCACGGGTGAGGCGTTAACCAGATGAATTATTTGTTTGTGTAAAAGTTTATTTCGCGTTCTTATGTGCGTGTTGACGTGAAAACTTTTATTACAATTTATATTACACCCGGTATTTATGTTGGGTCCCGCTGAAAAGTCAGTCCACAGGGATATCACAATTCTTTTAGGGTCGGTGCAACATGTCTTTTCGTCCATACTTCATGAGTCGTTATCTCGGCTGTCACCATCTTGCTAACCATATAATTACTAGCGGACCGCTGTTAATGAAAGGCCTTCCGCAGTGACCACTGTAACTTTTGTACCGATCATTTGAAATCAAAAAACCAAATGAATTACGTTTTTTCGATGCATACTTTTTGATATCAAGGAAAATGAAGTGATTTTTCCACCAAAAACATTCACTTTCGATCGCCAACCATTTTTTTTAAACATTGATAATTTTTCAAATCATTCGATTAAAAACTAGATAATACAATACAAAAACGTAATTCATTTGGTTTTTAGGGTTCCGTTGCCAAATGGCAAAAAACGGAACCCTTATAGATTCGTCATGTCTGTCTGTCTGTCCGTCCGTCCGTATGTCACAGCCACTTTTCTCCGAAACTATAAGAGCTACGCTGTTGAAACTTGGTAAGTAGATGTATTCTGTGAACCACATCAAGATTTTTACACTAAAATAGAAAAAAACATTTGGGGTTCCCCATACTTAGAACTGAAACTCAATTTTTTTTTTTTTTCATCAAACCCATACGTGTGGGGTATCTATGAATAGGTCTTTAATAATAGTTTGCGCGAGAGACGCTTCCAAAGTGGTAAAATGTGTCCCCCCCCCCCGTAACTTCTAAAATAAGAGAATGATAAATGTTTTTTTTAATATTTATATTTGTAATTTATGTTATCTGATGGTGAGTCTTTTTACACTGCCATTAATTCCTCTAGCTCATCCGCTAATTCTAGTTTCAATTCTCTGACTGATACACTTGGTGACTTTGTGCGTCGGACTTTCCAACAGAGAGGTCATTTACTTAATGTGTGCCATATTAACGCGCAAAGTGTCCCAAGTCACTACAATGATCTTTTGGATACCTTTACCGACGCCAACACCCATGCCGTTCTGGTTTCTGAGAGTTGGCTCAAACCTCATCTTCTCTCCGCTACCTACTCCCTCCCAGGTTTCACTCTTATCCGCAATGATAGAATTGGAAAGGGAGGGGGTGGAGTGGCAATCTATCTCCGTAGCGATTTCCCTTTCAAAATTATTTCTACATCTCCCTCACAATACCATGCCTCCGCTGAGTACCTCTTTTTGGAGGTGTATATCAAAGGCGTCAAGACGCTACTTGGTGTTGTCTATTGTCCACCTGCCGTTGACTATTTTTCCAACCTCAAATTGGCGCTGGAATCCGTAGGGTCAGAGTATGCACATAGCGTCATCATGGGCGATTTCAACACTGACTTGTCCCACCACTCTCCTCGATCCCGTAAACTCCTACACATCATTGAATCCGCTAGTCTTCATATTCTTTCACTGCAACCTACCCATTTTAATGTCGCAGGCAATGACACTTGGCTTGATTTAATTCTCACGTCCGCACCGCCCCTTGTTTCCTCTCATGGCCAGTGTCCTGCTCCTGGATTTTCCCATCATGACCTCATTTTCCTGTCTTATGTCCTAAAACCACCTAAACCTGTTCCCAAAGTTCTGCACATGCGGTGTTTTGCGCGCATGGACGTTGAGAAGCTGCGACAAGATGCGTCAGAGCTCAGTTGGGAACTCCTGGCAGCGGCGACAGATGTGGACGAGAAACTGTGCATTTTCGATCGGTCGGTCCTTGCCCTCTACGACAAACACGCTCCTATTAAAAAGGTTAAACTACGGCGTCCTCCCGCTCCTTGGATGACGACAGGAGTTCGAATGGCGATGAGGCGCAGGGATCGGGCCTTCCGTAAATTTAAAAAAGATCGCAGTGAAGAAAATCACAAGTTTTTCAAAGCTGCTAGGAATCGGTGTAATCAGATGATACGCAACGCTAAACGCCGCCATATTCTCGAGAACATATCTTCTTCTTCATCTGCTGATATCTGGAAGTTCCTTGGTACTCTTGGTATCGGCAGACCACGGCATGTGGATTTTCCCAATACTATTGGCCTTGATGATATCAACCGTCACTTCACAACCACTTGTCCTTTGGATTCCCAAATCTTATCCCAGACGGTGGGTTTCATTACTAGCCTAGCTAGTCCCATTATAGAACCATTTCACTTCTCTCCGGTCACCTTGGACGAAATTAAAAAGATTATCCTTTCTATAAAATCCAAGGCTGTGGGCTATGATGGTATCAGTCGTTGTATGGTCGTTTGGATCCTTGACAGCCTTCTCCATCCGATTACCCACATTATCAATTTTTCGCTTGATTCCGGACAATTCCCATCCCCATGGCGTATGGCCTATGTCCGCCCACTACCGAAAATGTCGAATCCCTCCCTACCCAGTCACTTTCGACCAATTTCCATTCTCCCATTCCTGTCTAAAGTGCTCGAGGCCTGCGTTCACAAGCAGTTTTCGGGGTTTGTTCATCGGAACAACCTTGTTAGCTCTTTCCAGTCTGGATTCAGACCTGGGCACAGTACAACCTCCGCCCTCCTTAAAGTGACTGGTGACATTAGAGAAGCAATGGAGGATACCAAGGTTACTGTTTTGGTATTAATTAATTTCTCCAATGCCTTTAATGCCGTCAGTCACGATATTCTCCTCTCTATCCTCTCCCATCTTATGGTTTCGTCCGAGGCTCTGGAATGGTTCTCTTCTTATCTTCGGGGACGTCAGCAGTCGGTTCGCGTTGATGAGAGTTCATCGAGTTGGCGTTATCTGGATGCTGGTGTTCCACAAGGCGGTATTCTTTCTCCATTATTATTCTCCATCTTCATTAATTTTATCACTCATTGTCTTCGGTGTTCGTATCATCTTTATGCTGATGATCTTCAACTGTATACGTCTGGGCGGGTGGAAGGTTTGTCGGACGCTATAGCAGATTTAAACCGAGATCTGGATTCAATAAAAAAGTGGTCTGATAGTTTTGGAGTGTCAGTCAACCCCTCTAAGTGTCAGGCCATCGTAATTGGAAGCTCGCGTATGATGGGTAGGGTGACGGTTGATTCTCTTCCTCCTCTCATTTTTAATGGTACCGTCATACCCATTACCCCTACTGTGAAGGATCTCGGTTTGCATCTAGACACGACACTTAGCTGGCAACGCCAGGTCTCTAGTGTTAGCCAAAGGGTCAATGGTACTCTGCGCTCCCTGTATCGTCTGAGAAGCTTTTTACCTGCTAAGACGAAAGCCATGCTTGTGCAGACTTTGATTTTCCCTATGATCGACTATGGTGACGTGTGCTACTTTGACTTAAATGCGGTTTTTCTGGAAAAGCTCGACAGACTTCTCAACAACTGTATACGGTTCATATTCAACTTAAGAAAATATGACCATGTGTCGAGCTATAGGTCTGAGCTCAAATGGATGTCCATTCGCCAAAGAAGAAGTTTGCGCGCTTTGACCACGCTTTTCTCCCTTCTCAACTCTCCCACTCCTCCTTCTTATCTTGTGTCTCACTTTCAATTTCTATGTTCTTCTCATGTTAAAAATCTGCGTTCTTCTAACAATCTTCTCCTGCTCTGTCCTTCTCATACCTCTGATTTTGTTCATTCGTCCTTTCATATTCAGTCTATTCTTCTTTGGAATGCGCTCCCTCTGGATATCAGGACGGCCACCAGTCGGTATGCATTTAAGCGGAAATTGCAGAGTTATTTTCGAAACAAATAGTGTAGAGTCATCTCAACATCTCTGTTTAATTTGTGTATATATGTATATATATTATAAGTATATATATTATAAGTATATATATTAGTTAATATGTATGTGTATTATATGTTTATAATCTATTTATGTACTAGTATTCCCATGTTATTTGTAATTCAATATGGGATTTATTTTTAATAGTATTTAAATCATTGTTCCTCTCAACCAAAGCACCTGCCATCTAATCTCTTCACCACCCTTGGTTGACTGGTAGAGAATGCCTAAGGCATTAAGTCCGCCTTTGTACCTTTTTGTGTGCGAGAAGTTTAAATAAATAAATAAATAAATAAAACTCAAAAAAAATTATGATGTACATAACCATGTAAACTTCCACCGAAAATTGGTTTGAACGAGATCCAGTAAGTAGTATTTTTTTAATACGTCATAAATCGTAAACCGCAATTTACCTTTCATTTAAAACACTCAAAAATAAAAATTAAAAAAAAAAACATTTAATTTCATAAGCAACCTTATACATAAACCGAGGATACCTACAGGTTTGTACGGAACCCTCGGTGCGCGAGCCCGACTCGCACTTGGCCGGTTTTTTTATTTCAGATAATCGGTAAAAAAGTTGCAGTGGTCGCCGCGGAAGGTCTTTCTTTAACAGCGGTCCGGGAAATATATTATATCAGACACATTTGTAAATTTTTTGCAATAATAAAAATATCAAACATAATCAAAAATATACCCTTTACTATGAAAAAAAAAACAGTTTGAAACCTGCAATCCATTTACCAAAAAAAAATCACAAAAACACGCTTTTTTCGGCCGTTAACTACGTTAAATCTCTTATACATCACCGCTGTCAGTTGAAACCCATCCCAAGTTAAACAGACGTATGTACGTATCTATTAAGGAAGTATTACCTCGGCAACATGACGGTAATACGTTTGGTGACGTTTTCATTTACGAAATAAATAGCGGTGGGACGTGGTACGCATACCACTTAACAAGGAATGTGTTCTGGTGGAGGCGTGCGAGAATTTGTTAGTGACGTGTTTGTCTGTCAGGTTTGGTTAGCGTTAACTTTCTTTTAAGGGTAGATAATAATGTATAAGTATTTTTGTGAGCTCATGACTTTACAGCCTGGCAAAGAAATCGACGCGATTGAAATTAAAACCATGGATGCAGCACATAATTTTAGTGCCCGCTTGGGTTGAAATTTTACGTCGGTCATCAAGAAAAAGAAACAGCTGTTTATTTTCACTTTTTTTGTTTAAATTTCAAATTGTCAATCAACAAAGTGTCTTCCTTCCTTCTCAATGGCACTTTGTTTCTACTTCGCTAATGAGTAATCACATTCAATTATTATTTCATCGTGCTTTATATGTTGTCTTATGTCTTTTGTGTGCACCAAATAAACCATTTATCTATGTAACTATGTAATAGAAAAGTACAATACATACGCGGTCAAAATGTATGACGGTTTTTTTTTTACATTTTCAAAATTTCAAACGTTTCAGCATTGAGCCTTTTTTGTGGGTGGGAAGTCATCACATGACGTCTCCCGCTCTGAGCGGAGCGGGAGGGCGTGTCAGGATTTTACTCACTAAAACCCACCCGTGTTCCTTCAGTTGCCTATATGCCAGGGTCACGGTAACTCTTTCGAAAAAATCTCGCGACTCTGGCAGGCATCGGTCCTGGTGGACTCCTTATTTTGCTGACATCTCTTTGGGGTGCGCGCGCCGTCAAAACGGACCTGGTCCTTACCGGGTGGCGAGCTACCCATTGCTCGCCGCCCGCCACGCCTATGGTGGCTGGGAGTCTGCAATGACTCCCGACGACGCCCGGGGCGTCTTCTGCGGCGGCTAGGGGCGTGAGCGCGTAGTAAGAAATTTGTGATTTTTATGCGAGCATATAACAGTAACAGATTATTTGTACTTTTCATATTCAATTTTAAGATTTAATGGCAAAACCATTTTTTTTTACTTCTAGAGTCTGATTTATGATCAAATAAACCCTTTCACCCCTATATTTAAACCACACATAAATATTAACACGCTCAAATAAGTTAATTTCTAACTTCTGAATATAATTTGTGACGCTGCGGTATTTCTGCTGGGTAATATAGTGGTTGAAAACTTTATTTAAATTTATTCAGCACAGTGACATCCAAAAGTTTAAATATTCAAATTAACTCGTTGAAATATATTAGAGTTGACTTTATTTAAACATTGTAACACTGTGAACAGTATGGTTATATTGAAAACGACTCATAAGTTATATGTACGTAGCTGTGTCTATTCTCTGTGCAGACCAATGATAGTATATTCCCGTTAAGAAAATAGTGACTCATTGTTGTCACTCAACTTAGCCCGGCCTTGACCAACTTCATCATAGTAAATTAGAACTAACTGTCTGAAGAGCTTACTTCAACTGGTCTATATGAACACGGCTTTTTGACAGAAAAGTGTCGGTTCTGTAATGCCAAAATGAAAATTTTTGATAAAATGCATAGGTATAGTATAGTCCAGACCGTATTTCTGTCATGGCGGCCAATCTCAACGGAGACTAGCCATCGGTGTGGGAGATATTATATTGCTCAAGAATGTTCGTAGACACAGGTGCACTCACTCTCCCCTCACTCTCATAGTCCGATAGGACAGTCATTCGACACGACCGGAGAAAGATCAGGTGTAAGACCTAGCACTTAATGTGCTTTTTCGAGGCACGGGGGTATCACACCGCCAATTTCCGGGCTGTCGCTAAAAAATTCCTAATGGAAAAACACAATAAAACTTTGCCCGACCTGGAAATCGTACACAGGCAAACGGGGTAAAAAAGAAACGCAAAAAGAAAATGTATTATCTATAATAAGTAATAAGGCACGTAAAACTATTTTTTTTTTGTCTGCCTGTCCGCTTGTTTTGGCTAATCTCCAAAACCACTTGACCGATTTTGACGGGACTTTCACTGGCAGATAGCTGAAGTTAAAAGGAGTAGATAATTTTTTTTCCGATAGCATGTTCCCGTGAGATAATTTTTAACGTCTATGCAGGTGAAGACGCGGTCACAACTAGTAGGAAATAAAACCCGCCTGTTAAAAACATCAATTCAAACCATTACTTTAGTGAACACTTACACAAAAATCCTACCGAGCTCATTTGTAATTCTTTATCTAATAAAACAAAAGGAATATTTATTTTAACGTCTCTTAACAACACCTGAGGAGGGAACCAAGTTTAATTACTTTTAAACTTTATTTAATTAATTTAATGAATTTGCATAATGCTTTCAACTACGACGATTAAGGTGACAACTTGTGATTTTAAGCTTTGAATTTGGAATATGGATACGAATTTTGAATTTTAATGTAATGAAAGATTGTGAGATGAAAATATGGTTCTAGTAAGTACTCGTACTATACCAGAGAAACTTCAATAAAAAAAGAGTTCTGATTTACCACGCAGTGTCTTATAATCTGGGTAGAGCACCGCTATTTCCACAGTAAATTTTGGACCTCCTGCTGCAATGCTTAAACTAACGATGATGATACAGCAGCAATATCTGGAAAAAAATTAAATGGTGAAGGAAAACATTTTGAGGATACTGCAATGGCTTGTCCGAAAAATTCAACGTTGCCAGTCAAACACATTAATTCGTTTATGTTACTTATTTATTTTAGCGTTATTTCATTAGTGTTTTGTTTAATTTTGCTTTAAGATTAAATAATTAAATATGTTAGACCTTTTTACCCAAATGTCCGGCTAAACTGACTGGTCTGTCCGGCTTTTCAGTTTTAAGACCTGGAAACCCTAATTGAGTCACACCTTTTTGTGATAAAAAGGTGTGACTCAAGCTTTTTATAGAAGCCGTGCTCGCCCCGCTGGAAATCGAAAAATCCTCACGGTGACTAGAAAATACGTTTCCTGTATTTGGAAAATTCTTATTACTCCAATAATATGCGATTAACGCTGACATTCACCAAAAACCAGTCTACCTACTCATGAACTTGAAGAAAGCGCCAAGTTTCAACGTTTATGAATCGCAAAGTGACAAGAAGATTTATGATTCGGTTCTTTTTTTTTGAAATTTTATCGCGCGCTGACGTGGATTGATGCAGCCAAGCTCATAAGCGAGATGAAACTGTTTCATATTCATATCAGAATATTTTGGCCTTATTTCTGACATCCTTTTTATATTTGCATATTCAATGATGTTGCAAGTGTGGAGTTGTATATTGAGATTTTGTACCAGAACTGACAACGGTAAAATTGAATTTTTTGATAATTCGATTTTCGTACACCAAGCTGTCACTATCTGCATGTCTGCGTGTCCATCATTCTGTACTCCTGTCGAATAGTTAGTTGTGCTCTGAGATAGAATCTGACGCAAAAATAAACAAATTTAATTGTATGATAATCCAATTCCATATTTTTGACAATACTCATTTCCTGTATTTTTATATTAAATTATACTATGTAGTTCACAATATTTAACCCACGTCTTGGGTACCGACATCGAATAATTTCATTAGGAAAAAAAAATGCATCATTCCAACTTAGTTCAAAACTTTAAATGACACTGACTTGTACAGACGCCAGCACATCAAGCTACTAAAATCAGTCAAATTTCTTTAATAGATTTTCAACTTCATCGCTAAACCATTAGGTTCAAGGTTGACTGGGGGAATTTATCAGTTCTGGGTAGCTTGATGTGCTGGCGGTTGTACATTAGGGTAAGTTATCTGTTCCACGAAAAATTACAAAACAGCTGACCGATTACGGACATTGGACCTTCGCCCATCGAATGATGTTTTTTTTTTTTTTTCGTTTTATTCGTTTTCGATATCGATGTAGTATGGCCAGCTAATCTAATTTGGCCCTGTGTACTGAAACTCATAAGTGCCTCGAATAGCACACTAAGCCGCTGGTCCCGGCTGTCAATCGTGGCTAGTAAGCTAGGCTTATGATGACTTGTTTCATGTTTTTTTCACAGTTACTTTATTCTCACAAAAATATTCCTGAAGAAACAGTATTCAAACGACATTAAACTTGCAAAACACTTACAGGATAATCTTAAACACTCAAGTCTCAAGAATTCGTCAAAAATTTTAAAGAGTCTGTCTTTAAGCTTAATGTTTTAAAACGCAGCTTGTTTTGAGCGAGATTAAGTAAACACGAGCTAATGGCGCTCCCGAGTTTGTTAGAACTCGAGCGTCCTCTATTAACGAGTGACAATAAACATTAAATTATATTGTTCACATTCGCATTCGCATTCAAATTCGTGTCGCGAACTCGGATGAATGTGAGAATCCAGACATTAGGATAAGTGACGTCATCTTCTACGTTTGAAATGGATACATTATTGTGTTAATGTACAAATTTACATTTCTATCGAATTGAGCCAATTGTAAATAAATATTATATCTATTCTATTCTAAATGTGCTCTTTCATTTAGAATTTATTTTTTCTAAGCTAACAATGTTGTCGCACGTGGGTGTTGGTGGTGAAATTAAATGTCGAAATGGAATTAAATGTCGCGCTATATTGAAGAATAGCACTCGAGATATCAATTTAGACGAGTCTTTTTATAAATTCAACAAAGGTAAAATAACTTTTAAACATAAATATTATTTCATTTGATTATAACCAAGTGGCATTTAAAGAATTGCCAGCTGACACTTAGGCTCTCCGTGCACGACACGGTTACTTTACGGTATGGCGCATGAACCACGCCCATAAAAAAACCTGCGCCAGCATGCTTCCATAGGTACGATTCAGACCAACCGGCTCGCGTCGCGCCGCATCGGAACGCGTACGGCTGTACGAGTGCCGCGGCAGCCGAACGCATCCGTTGGAGCCGTACGCGTGCCGCGGCAGCCGACAGCGTCCACTGGAATCCGTACGCACTCCAAGCGCACGGAATCGCACCGTAATCTCCGTTCGTATTCCACGACGCACGGCCGACTGGCTCGGAACGGACCCAACGGCAGCCGTTTGGATGCCGATGGCGCCATTCGGAGCCGGTTGCGGGGCCGGTCGGCCGCCGCGACAGCCGAATTCATTCTGCGACACGTCGCGACGCGTCGCGGAATGCCGACAGAGGTAACTATGCGTAAGTTGCATGCAAATATGAACTGTAATTACTGTTGATACATTTCAATGTTCTTTACCGCATTGTAAAATGCCGCCCAGCCCGGCGCGATGCGAGCCGGTTGGTCTGAATCGTACCATAGTCATCCATACAACGCTGACGCCTATAAACGCCGAATAAACAGTATTTTTCACTGCAAGAAAAACGTTTGTGTACAAAGGGCCTTATACAGTCAAAAGAATCTACGAACTGAAATTCTTCCCACATTATATTTACCCATCTTTGCTTTAATTACGGTCTAGTCTATTCAATAACTTGGCACTATAGACCGCATGAGGCGAATAGCTTTGTGCCTCGTCCCACGTGCCGTTAGTTTTGTATAATGGCATGCTTCTGACAAGGGATCCCTTGAACCAACTTCTAGGAAATATTAGACTCTACCCAAAGTTTCACTCATCTTCGATCTCGAATATTACCTACCTTAATTTGTTTGGTAAAATAATTGGAGGTATTAGAGTTTGCAGAATTTGCTTGCGTTTGATTGTGCTTATAATATAACCACAGATAACCACCGGTTATAAAATAATATACAACATTATTTTTAGTATATGCGAAACCTGAATATAGTTTGTTCAGAATCAGTAACTGAATCGATTCCAATAATTTTTACACCATGTTATATTTTGTCCCAAAAATATTTAATTACGCTTAAAAGTTAGTATCCGCAATCATCTGTTTGCACACGGGTCACGAGTTCACGACAGGTCATAGCGCGGGCTAGGCGGCGTGTACGCACTGCTGCGGGGCGGCAACGGCGCTCCTCAGTCGCCCGAATGCCATCAATCGATGCATACGTATCGCGAGCGCGCGACCGCCGTGAGCCCTGGCTAAAGTGTTTTGTTTAGATTTTAAAATTATCATGTCTCTCTCGTACTCAAACGTCCGTACACTCGCTGTTTGTGGTGGTGTGGCAGTGCGTCAGTGCTTATGAGAAAGACGGGCCCTTTTTTAACAGTTGCTTCAGTTTGTTTGAGTGAATAGTGATTACGCCAATTATTGTAGATAGTGATGATTAACATTTTTAAACACGCAAAGATAGTCAAGGGTACAAATTTATTATTTGTTTACAGCCTGCTGTGGTTCAGTAATGCGATGTTTAACAATTTTCATCCATTTTGAACTTTAAGTTGTTGACATAAGGTGCAAAAAATGGCATTGATTACATTTTACTGCATTTACGAATAAATTACATAATAATATCTACCTACACTTGACCATTACGACAGTCCAAAGCCTGCAAGCGTGATGGAAAATGTTTATCACCAACTAATACATAAACAATCACTGTGGCAAATTATTATCAATGAGTGAGAGTGAGAGCCGCGCGCGCGGCTGGCGTGGTGCCCTCCGGTAGGCTGCATATGTTTTTGCGAGGACAATCATGTACCGTAACAAGCTTATAACTTTGTGATTATTAATAATACAGTTTTGAAATTTTTTTCATAGATTCTTTACATAAAAATACTAGACCCGTGTTTCGTGTTTCGCATAAACAAAAACTAATGTTGTATATAGTACTGAATTGCAATATTGTTAATAAACTGTTATTTTTATAATGCTAACCATCATGTCTGTTAATTGGTAGAATCATCAAAGTCCAGCCTAACACGCGTCGCCTAGACCACAAGTTTCTGAAACTCAAAGTTACACTTTGATGAATCCGACATTGAAGGTCGAAAGTTAAATACAATCGTTTTTTTTTTTCGTTTATATCATTTGGTAGTATGAATTTTACATTATAGAAGATGTAGTCACAAAATTTTAAAGAGTATGCTTACATGGTTTGGTCATGTTGAGCGGATGAATGAAGGGCGGCTAACAAATGGTATTTACATAGCAGATGTGACAGGACACGACGGAAAGCGACGCACTAGGAGAACATAGTGACCTTATTGGTGATGTTCTTCAGAAAGGTCAGGTGCGTAGTACTTGTAACCAGCGTGCGTGTATGACTAGATGTATGAACATAAACGAAGCAAAAAGAGTGTGTTAAGTTCGTAGCAGGTGGTGTTCTGTAATTTCTGCCCCTATCCCCTACCCTACCCCCATGGAAAAAAGCGGTCAGTTTATGTTTGTATGTAGAACCCTTCTAAAACGATACTAATGACTAATGACTAACTCTACGGCTCCAATATCTGATGACAAACCTAAGAAATGCACAGAAGTATACAGGATGACGATTAGGTTATCACATTACATAGTATAGCGGTTTTTACAAGTTGTTTATCAATCTGCTATTACAGTAAAATAGACAATTTTACCAAAAATAGAAAACTGAATTCTTGAAGCAAAATAAATAGCATAAATATTGGCAAGAAATAACCAACCGCAGCAGGCGTATCTTCAACTGATCAATATATCCGTGCAACTCTTATTATTTAGGCACAACCCTACCCTCGTAAGTGATATTAAATAGACCATTTACACAATGATCCACATTTAACACAAATTAACATTCATTCTAAGAAGTTCGAATGTTGGAAAGTTATGGCTGCCGTATCATGGGCTCATCCAATCTTGTTATAAATTGTTCATTTAAGCCCGCCGCTCTGGAGGGTGTTCGCAACAACATGAATTATGCATACTCATCAAACAATTAGAACTGGGAAGTAAGATTATGTGACTTACATGAGTTGTTCATGCGGATTATCCTTGTTGTGATTGTAAAGTGAAATCTGTTACCAAGTAGGTATCAGAGAAGGTACTTTTGCTTGTATAATTAACAATGATTATTCAATGTTATGTTAATATCATAGTCATATACAGTAGGGATGGACTGAATATTCGTTTTCGGGTTAGAGATATCTTTATTTCCCATAAGAAAGAAATTTCACTTATTGAGAAATATTTACAAATAAAAAAAAACATTGTTTTTGTTGGGAACACCCAAATACTCCAAAATATTTTTTTCCGAATTTCAATGTTCTGATTTTCAAAAGTCCGAATTTCATAATACCTAAGATTTATAATGTCTATTATTAAAAATCACGAAATTTATTTTACCGAAAGTCGTAAATGCGATTTGTTACTTTTCCGATTTTCATACGTTCGAAGAATCAAATGCTCGAGGGTTCTCGGTCCGAAAAACGACATTCCGATTTTCAATGCTCCGAATATACTAAAAGTAAACATGTAGTGCTACAAAATTTAGTGACTGAAACGAATCGCTGCAAAACCGACTTCACGCAGTCTTGTCTACCCTACCCCTAGAGTGTAATTTAAACCCGCGTAGGCGCGGAGGGGTCAGCCGAAGCTGCGGTGGTGAGCGTTAAGACCATCTGCGACGATAAGCACGCGTGGGGCCGCCCAAACCCCGCAGCGCCGGAGCCGTGACAGAAACAATGCTTGCTGCATGCTTGCTTGCTTGCTGCATGCCTGCTTGCTTGCTGCTTGCCTGCTTGCATGCTGCATGCCTGCTTGCATGTTGCATGCCTGCTTGCATGTTGCATGCCTACTTGTATGTTGCATGCTTGCTTGCATGCTGCATGTCTGCTCGTACGCTGCATGCCTGCTTGCATGCTGCATGCTTGCTTGCATGTTTTTTTATTCTACCTCCTCATATTAAACTTCTCTCTGACGAGCAATTATACTATTCGGTTTTGAAAGGCGTTTTTTATTTCGGAATCGTATTAATCGGTATTTTAATAAATCGGAATTCGTATTTTTGATGTTTCGAATTATCATTAAGTCGGACTTTTTATTATTCGATCTATTGAAATTCGGTATAATGAGAATAGTAATTATAAATGTTAGGAATATTGAAATTTAGGAATTATAAAAATAGGAGTAATGATAAGTCGGAGTTGTTATATTCGGAATTTTGAATCATTCGGAATTATGAAAATCGGTATTTTGGAATTCGTATTTGTGGCTGTCGGAATAAAGTTTTTCGTATTTATGTAGTGTACCCGTTTTTGTAACGTACAGTTTCGGTAAGAACAAAAAAATGCAAGAAAAGCGAAAAAGTCGATTGAACACAGCTAAAATATAAACAAAGAGTTTACATTTTAACTGTGTTCAATTTAGTAATATGTTCGGTATTAGACAGTTGTTTTTTTTTTTGGGGATCTTCATCTCATTGGTAAACCAATGACGTTGTCGGCTAGTGTTGCAAAGGACTCGAATCCTCGAGTCGTAATTTTAAAGACTCGACTCAATTATGCATGACTCAGTGTGCTCAAAAGGCTCGGAGTCTAGAGTCAAGACGAGCCCGAGTAATTTACAAGCCACTCGAGTCTTAAAAAGGACTCGAGTTTCTAAAAAAAGGACTCAAGTCTTAAAATGAATTCGAGTCTATGAATAACTCGTCAGATTATTTGTACGCATAATTACATCATAACCACTCATTAGAACTTATCATTCTTCTATTCGAGTCTTTTCGAATGATGAGCTACAAGTTTCATCTTCATGCTCGAAGTTTTTCTTTAAGACTCGAGTTAATTTTAAGACTCGACACCGTTTTTGACTCGAGTCCTTTTTAAGACTCGAGTCCTTTTTAAGACTCGAGCGCTTGACTCTAGACTTCGAGCCTATTGAGCACACTGAGTCTTGCATAATTGACTCGAGTCTATAAAATTACGACTCGAGGACTCGAGTCCTTTGCAACACTATTGTCGGCTGCTTAACCGGACTTGAATGTGGCTACCTTAATAAATTAAGGCTAGCAGCCGGGACTTTAAAACTTAAAACTAGAGCTCTCTTTTTTCTCTCTCTTTCAGATCTATCTATGGCTCACGTTTTCCTTAAAATAACATGAATACCCAGAGCCAAAGTACTAACAGAGTTAAAAAAAAATCATTTGAATTCAGAAGTCCCAAAGTCAAAACAGAAAAATACATAAATATTCGTGAAAATTTTATCTGTCTTGTATAGTCAAATTAAAAAAATTACAACACGGCCAGTCTACTGCTGGACATAGGCCTTTCCTAGGCAGCATTGTAATGCTGCCTAGGAAAGACAACCTGTCCTCCACCTTCCGTATCCAGTCCGTCTCAGCCACTTTCTTAAGGTCGTCAGTCCATGTTGCTAGGCGTCCTACGCTACGCTTGCCGATACGCGGTGTCCACTCCAAGACTCATTTTGTATAGTGATATGTTATAATCACAATTCTTGGAAAACCACCATCACTAATACGCATACAATAGAAAGAAACAAATATAAAGATTTACTGTATCCATTTTCCTAGTCTTATTAGCTCTCTGCTTATATAACTGGCACAGATGACAGTGACGTAGATATTAAATGATATCGCGTGCTTGTACTAATTATTGTCTATTAACACTAATGAGATTTGTAATCACACGCTAGATGTTTGATGCCGTGTTTACTTATGTACCTACCTAAGTAGTATATCAGAATGCATTTATATCTTTATTTGAATGGCGCAGAAATTATTAGTTAGAGGGTCTAACTAATAATTTCTGCGCCATTCTGGTTGGCCTGAGAAATTCAAAGGTTCTTCTGTTTTTTGCAATTTCCAGATGAGTGTCAGGCTATATGTGCCACAAAATATGATTCGCGATGACCGTAACACTTATGGATTTGCAGAATTCTAATGATTTAAATCATTAATAAAACCCTTTTTTAGATGGGAAATCATCAATGACATCTCCCGCTCTGGGCGGAGCGGGAGGGCATGTCAGACTTTTACTGATTAAAACCCACCCGTGTTCCATCAGTTCCGTGTTCCGTGTTGTATCTCTTTTGAACAATCTCGCGACCCTGGCAGGCATCGGTACTAGCAGACCCCTTCAGTTCTGCTGACATCTCTTTGAGGTGCGCATGGAATATATAACCCTCTGCGTTCATTTAATCCCCTAGTATTAATTTTTCATGAAATATACATTCAATGAAGTTCCGTGTGGTGCCGGAGGTACGGGGCTTTCAACACGCTTTTACTAGCTCGGTATGTATCTAAGTAACGGAATGTAAAACGTCATTTTCACCCCTTTGAAAACGTCGGATTAATTTGAAACTTTACACACTTATCAAGGACCGAAGACAATTAAATCCATTCTAATATTATAAATGGGAAAGTGTGTGTGTCTATTTGTCCGTCTTTCACGGCAAAACGGAGCGACGAATTGACGTTATTTTTTAAGTGGAGATAGTTGAAGGAATGGAGAGTGACATAGGCTACTATTTGTCTCTTTCTAACCCCCCACTTCCCTAAAATGGGGGGTGAAACGCGCTAATATCAGGAACTACTGGTTCGAATTGAAAAATTATTTTTGAGTCGGGTAGCCTATTTATTGAGGAAGGCTATAGGCTATATAACATCACGCTATGATCAAAAGAAGCGGAGCAGCAACAAAAAAATGGAAGAAAACTGGCAGGCTGCGATGCGACGGGAAGGGTCAGGGGAGCAAATATTTGACGCGGATGAAGTCGCGGGCAGAACTAGTAATTTCATAAATTTTTGACATTATCCTGGCCAGGATCACTAGGATAACAAAAAAATACAAAAATCCCACTTTTTTAGTTAGCCGAACTAAAAAATAGAAAAAAATACATGAGCACTTATAAAACATCAAACGCTAGGTTTACGGTTCTAATAAGTCGTTTCCCATAGAGAAGAACTCTTTTAAAAATTATTGTGTTTTCTCATTGACTTGCAATTCAATAATTAGTAAACCGCTGTTATCCGTCGGGGCTAACACTCGGCTTTATTCTTCTTCTAAATATGAAAGTGTTTATCACCACATTATACCAATAAATTATTACACTCGTGGAGGTCAGCTGGCAAAGCCACCGACAAAGCCTCTACAACACTATACATAACAATCGGTACATATATACGGTCATAAAAAGAGATAAGTTATCAGGGTCGTCGAAAACATTTTATTTTATTTACTTAAGGAAAAACAAACAGCAAAAAAGAAAAGTTTTTGAATTTGTAATACATAAGTCTATTTCGGCCCCGCGATTTGGTGCTCGAAACGCATTAAAATGAAAATCTTCTGTTTCAACACACACGTTAAACAACATCACGCCTGGATTTCCAAAAGGTTGACAGAGACAATGCAACCGCATATTGCCAGTTCTGTTTTAGTCCCATGTAAAATAGGGAACAGCCCTATTGTTACCAACCAGACACAAATCTTAACTCTAAGCTGACATTGGAATTTCTTAAAGAAAAACAAAACATCAAAGGTTTTGTTCCAATGCTAGTAATATTCCGGTAATTAATAAAAATGTCACATGATGACGTATGGATTAATGTGTATTATAAAATTAAGCCTTTATAAACCCCCGGTAAATAATTTAATTTGGTCCTTTGAAGCGAATTATTAATGTTTGGAATCGTATCAAAGAAACCGCGTCGGCTATTGAATAAATAATTTTTATTTTTTGTGTCTCCGGACGACGTTCCCTTGTGACTAATATTTAATGAAGTTGCTAAGAGAATGCTATCTCAAGTAAAGTTAAAGACATTAAGACTCAGTCTACGTGCTAAAACTTTAAGCGGGATAAAAACAGAAACTAATAAATCACTAGGAACCCTCAAGATTCCTATCATTCATCGCCTTAAGGCAAATAGTACCAAACTCAAACTCAAACTCAAAGTCTTCTATTTGTGGTCATAGGTTAACAAAGTTGGTGCTTAATATTAATAAATGTATCACTATGTCCTGCTAGTAAAGCGTACAAATATTAGGTTTAAGTATAGTGTACATAAAAACATTAATCTTAAATTATAATTATTAAACTCTGTTCTACTTTATCAACTAAATTATCTAATGTTATCATCTAGATATTCTGGCATAGTATAGTAAGCCTTATCTAATAAAAATACTTGCAATTTTTTCTTAAAATCTTGTAGATCTCCTGTCTTCAAAATTTTTATTGGTAGTTTATTATATATTCTTGTTGACATACTAAAAAAACTCTTGTCAAAAAGGGCAGTTCTGTGAGGTAGCGAAGAAATCTTTAAAGCATTCCTAACAGATTGCGGTTTTGCAAACAGATGTTTGTTCGTTTTAACAAAAATCGCTACCTCATAAATATATATAGATGTAAAAGTCATAATTTTTAACTTTTGATTGAAAGGCTTACATGAGTCTGGTACAGACGCCACCAGGTCAAGCTACCCGAAACTGTCAATTTTTCCCAATGAACCTTGAACCTAATGCTCTAGAAATAAAGTCGAAAATCTATCAAAGAAATCTGACAGATTGTAGTAGCTTGATGTGTTGGCGTCTGTACATGAATATTGGCTATAGCACGCACACATTTCTTTTGTGCTTTAAATACGTACTCTGTATTAGTGGCGTTTCCCCAGAATATTAAACCATATTTAATGGTTGATGCCACATATGCATGGTATGCTGTCAGTACAGCTGATTGGTCTACTACTTTAGCTAATTTATACAAGGCATACGAATATTGGTTAATTTTTTTACATATTGTATCAATGTGTGTTTGCCATTTCATATCATTATCAATCCAGATACCCAGAAATTTAGTACTATTAACTTCTTCAATATGTGTCCCATCATATTCTATATTCAAAGCGTGTTTTATTTCTTGTGGGTATATCAAGATAGATCTCTGGGAGATCTTAACAGAGCCGCCACAAAGCCATATAATCTAATCTACTTATCGATGACCATTTTACACGTAACTGCCAAAACCAAGAACAAATGAGCAAGAGTCAATCGAAGGTTAAGCTACGCTTGCCGGAGTCGGTCGCTAGATGGGTGACCATCCATTCAATATCGAGGCTCCTCCGTGCCATGGACACCACGTTAAGCCATTGGTCCCGGTTGTTATTTCTACATCTTGGCTATCGTTAAGGGTAGTTTAAACCCAAAAGTTTGAAAACCTGTCATGCCAAGGGATATCCCATTGCCCGGTAACTGGGTTGTGGGGGTCAGATCGGTAGCTGATCCATCTAAAATACTAGTATTATATGTAAGCTGCATCCGGTTAAACTGGAAGCTGACCCCGAGATAGTTGTGAATAGGCTGTAGGCAGATTGTTTGATGGGTGAAGTCCAGAATTTACAGAAACAATAAGAATTTATAATTTCTAGATAAGTTAACCCCATAGAAGTTAGGAGGTAATGACAAGCCAACAAGCAAGCACAAGCTGACACAAGCTGGACAAGCTGGTACATTTTGATGGTATTTCTACATTCTGATGTATCATGTTGCTATACATGCAATTAAAAATCGGTCTCGCACAGTGATGCGCTTACGCAACGCAAAGCATTTCATTCTTATTTATGCATATAGAAGGCAGATGTTTGTAGCCCAGAACTATTGACTAATCAGTTTCTATCCTATAAACTTCGACCCTTACTACAAAGGCACTTCATTCAGAACCTTAACAAGAGCGTCCAAAACGGATCCAACCGCTTGGAAATTATTAGGGTCCAGTTGAATTAATTAAAGTTTCACTAAACACTGTATTTGAAGATCCTAAATTTAATCTGACGTTAAAACCACTTCGGTTCATACAAATGGTCAGTTCAGCTGAAATTTTCAACATAATTACTGTTACTAACGCTAACTAAGGTTTAACAAGCCTTGTCTTGTACTTCAGTTGTTCATTGTGCCTTTGGCCGTTTCAATTTTCTAAGAATTTTGGGTTTGAAGCTTAATTAACCGACTAAGGTTGACCAATCACTAAAGCTTGATGGAGTACAATCAAAGGTGTGTTGACCGATTTCATTAAGCCAATTTAGAAAAGGTATTTTTTTAAATCCAATGGTACCTTCAACTTTCAAGTTTATATACTCTTGAACTAATTAAAGAGCATTCAAACATGAAGTTTTTATAAAGTTGTGTTTTTTTTTTTTTTTGTAAAATTCAGTTTTTTGTGTAATAGTAAAAAAGAATTTGAATCCATTCTTTTCGCTTGACAGGCTTCGATTTCTAAATAAGTCAAAAGACCAATATTAAAAGGCTCCACGATCGAACCCAAGGACCAATAGAAACAATTAAGGACAATGCCGCCAATACTAATTAAGAAGCACTGTTTGGAATTTCGTTAATTGAACAACAGGATATCCGGCCTCTATAATGAGAATTGTACGAAACAAGGGACGAGAAATCCCGAAACTGTACCTTTACAGCCGACGGAAATCATGTAATTACTTACTTTTGAAATATAGAAAACCAAAAATTGCAATTTGAGCGAAATCATTCTGCTTGAATTTATGGCTTATTATATTCGAGAGACACAGCGTTTTGTAGGAATAAATTCAGCTCGTTTATGGAAATGCCTCGTGAAATATGTTTCTTCTGGCGGTATTCACACATGGCTCGTCAAAAGATAAGCTCGGCTGTACTAATTTTGCACGGAATAATAACAATCCTTCACGAGTTTAAATTGTTCCGGAATTCTACTGGGAGAGCTGGCAGTCAGCCGGCTTTAGATCTACGAGGAATAATCAAGGAATGTGAAGTTAAATAAAGCTATTTTTCATTGAAGCTATTTTGTAGTCGTTAGGAAGTATTCGTGCGCGCAATTAAGCATGGTGTGTAGTTTTTATCTTAAGTATGATCTGTGTTCTTGTTCTTGCAACTCTTTTGGGATATTTTTTAAAACTTTTGGTTAAATAATAAAATGTTACATTATTAAGTCATCGTAATCAATATCTAAAAAATAATAAAATGTGTTTTTTTTTTAATGTGATGTTTTTGGAGATCAACACAGGTAGTGTTGTTACTTGAAATTGAATTTAGAAAGTTTACCTGTTTTCTTTTATTTAATCGCATTTAGATATCGATATCAATTACGTCTGCTAAGTTTACACTCAGTAAAACAATTTTTCCAATATTTCTTTCCCTAAATACCTTATAATTATGTAGTCCGACTATTACGAACATTTTAAAACATTGACCCAAATTGCTACAACCGTTCTCAAGTGATGCGCTTCCCAACGAACAGAATTTTTATTTTTTCTATACAGATTTTAGTAAAAATTCAGCAAATAACAGCTATACAGGAAAAAACAGCTAACACTAATTAATTGAACGTGGTACCGTTCGGAATAGAAAAACAATTAACCTAGCTTTAGCAATTACTCTTCTGCACGGTCTTAAGTAAATAAACTGCCACCACGAGCTAGCCACCCTTAATACTGTAGAAAAAATAAAATCACAAACTAACAATGGCGAATGGTGCATTATTCATCAGGGATTTACTGCGATCACGCTATCAATGGAATAGCACCGGTTTTTATAACCAGGGGAGAAACAATGACGGTTTTTCCAGATCCACTTTCTTTTGTTTTGTTGACATTATGGCAGCTAACAATGCTAAGTATTTTATAGAGCTGCGGTTATGTCTAAGCATTCCCGTAATCTTTATCGCGGTCCATGCGCTTCAGATATGCTTTCCAAATGTGTTTACCGTATTCTAGCAACTTCTTGAATTTTTTTGACTAGCCAGTACTTCGGCTGATTAGCCAATCGGCTTACAGGGGACGTCGGAAATTATGTTTAGTGCCGATTTGTAAATTGGCGAAATTAATATTTGATAAATAATTGAGGAAGACTGTAGTATGCTTATCGATTCAGAACATGATTCTGTTGCGCGACAATGTCTATCCTGGATAACATATAAATGTATTTCAAGATCTAAAACATTGCGCGATATATTATAAATAGGCGTTTTATTAACTTAGGTACCTTTAGCATGCTCCAATGCTTTTTTTTTCTGTATGGGCAATCATCAAATGACTTCTTCCGCTCAGGGCGGAGCGGGAGGGCGTGTCTGACTTTTACTGACTAAAACCCACCCGTGTTCCTTCAGTTGCCCATGTGCCGGGGCCACGGTATCTCTTTCGAACACTCACGCGACCCCGGCAGGCATCGGTCCTAGCAGACCTCTTCAGCGCTGCTGACATCTCTGCGAGGCCCGCGTGGAACCCAACACCCCGTCGACCCGAGCCTGGTAATTATCAGGTGGCGAGCTACTCATTGCTCGCCGCCCAGAAGCCCGTGCCTACGGCGTCCGGAAGTCTGCAATGGACTCGCGACGCCCGGGGCGTCTCCTCCTGCGGCCGCTAGGGACGTGAGAGCGCAGAGACTGCCACTCCCTCACGCGCCCAGTCTCCTTCTTCGTGAGCATTACTACTTCGCAGAAGGAGATGACGGCTTCCCATGCCCTCTCGCTCCGTACCATGGCTCGCACCAGGGCCGGACGCCCGAGGTCGCCGCCGCCGATCACGTCCACGAGGACACGGCGGTGCTCCACCCAGGCAGGGCACACCTCCACCGTATGTTTCACCGTATCCTCCAGACGATCCACGCAATGGAAACACCCGGGTGTTTCCTACCATTTTGTCCTGAACAAGAACCCCCCCAAAGCACCCATGCCCGGGGAGGACCTGCGTTAGGCGGAAAGTCAGAACGCCGTGGCGCCTCTTTATCCACTCCTCAAAGGGGGACCTTACCGCCGCAACTGTGGCGTGCCCCGCACTGGGTTGCGACAATCGTACCTGCCATGTCACTATGAGATCACACCGGAGCTCTGTCCGCCGTGCCGCGATTTGTCGGCAGCGGAATTTCGCCTCCTCGCGCCACTCCTAATATACGCGAGGAATTTTGCCTCCAGATCCCATGACGGCGGGTGGGCGATCGCAGTATGATAGTAAGATGCATAGAAAACGCTGCTTCCCATTCTCTAGTGAGTCCCTTAGTCGCCTTTTACGACACTCGCGGGAAAAAATATGATGGAGCTATTCCTAACGTCCGACACCATATGGAACAGTGTCAGTGTTCGAAGTCAATAATCCACAACAATGATGACTCTGACAGCTCTTGATTGCGGTTGAAATGTTCTGATCGCGTTCAATTTAATTGGTGACATCCGCCTTTAGCAGTACCTACAGATACAAATAACATTACAAACCCATAACTCATATTTCCCGACAATTGCAGAGCCAGTTGTTCATGTTTTTTCGCCCGAACAGCTTGTTTAAATTCTGTAACTTACATAATTGTACTGTCTTCCACAATTATAAATGTCCTTTGTTCGAATAAAACTGCTAGGTTTTAACAGTGTCTGCTGCGATAAATTAAACGAAGCATAACTTTTAGTTATCGTTGGTCCAGTAGTCACAAGCACTACTGCTGAGCATGAGGTCGTGGGTTTGGTTCTCAGCTCAGGCAAAGTGTTATTAGGTTTTTCTTACTGGAATTTTTTAGCCCGGAGTCTAGATTTTTGCCCGGTCTATGGCAAAAGGCTGCCTTATTACATGGTTCTTAAACATAACTGGTGAATTGTGGTTGGGGTACAAACCTTGTTTCCTCGAAGGATTGTGCAGAGGCCCAACACTTAGCGGAAACAAGGTGTGATGTTATGTAATCATATTGAAACAAATTAACATGACGCCTGCGTGTACCGACGGGGTAGGTACGCAAAAGTGTATATGTTACCGGCCAAACCCGATTTCAGGACAAACTAGTTTTGCCTAGACTAAACTAGTTCTTCCTATACGCGATAGGATTAAGGGCCCACCTTGAAAGTGAATGATAGTAGGATGGGCGTGGTTTATGGCGGGTCAACCTAAAGTGGCCGGCCGCAACAAACTTATATCTGAACCGTTTATAGAGAATAGGAAAACCAGCGGCCAAAAGTTGAACTAATGACAGAAAATGTCTCGAAATAAAAAAAACGTTACTAACTTAGCATAGCCTTGCTGTAAGCATTATTCCTGTCACTGTTGCACATCTGTCAAACTACAATAGCAAGGTAGAGACGGAAACATCTTAGAAAAAAGTACGTGAAAGTAGCATTAATTTAGTCGGTCTATGAAATTTTTGCACATAGCGTGCGATGAAGTAGACAAATAATACAAATATTTTATTACAAGCAATAAAACTATCTTACAGCAAGAAATTATATTCTTTATCTATACGTAATATTATAAATGCGAAACTAACTCTGTCTGTCTGTTACCCTTTCACGACTAAACCTTATTCGTTACCCATTAACCCTATTTATTCCGCGACTTCACCTGCGTCCGCGTAACGTAAGATTTACGCAGACGAAGTCGCGGGAAAAAGCTAGCTAATATTTATTTATGTACGGATGTTGGGTTATACGAGATTGATTAACTCAACATAATTAAAAATATATAATAAACAATTTAAGTATTTATTAATTACTAGTGATCGCCCATTGGTTGAAATTCGACCGTGCTTCATTTGAATAGAAATACATTATTAAGTAAAAAAAAAATATATAATAATAAATATAAAAAAATTATATGGTTAAATTTGACATTCAGTAACACTATAGACAGATTATATTAAAAACAAATATTCTCGATATGATCATAGATTTAAAAAATTAAATAGGTTATATATCTATAAAATTAATTTATTACCTATGGTTATACTTGACATTCAGTAAGCCCATAGACCACAGATTTGGACTACATATAAATAAAAGAATATCTATGCTTGTGTGTATTATTAAATACACGGTAATTAATAGTAGTGTATGTAACGTGTTATTTATTGAAAATAATGTATTTTTACGCATAATTTTAAAAAATATTAGCATTCGTCACTTTTTCTCTGTATAAACTATACGTGTGCGAAATTTCATACTCCTCCGTCCGCCCAATTTTCGTAAAAAGGGATCCAAAGTTTTCCCTTCTCGTATTAATATATACTAGTGATCGCCCATTGGTCGAAATTCGACCGTATTTCATTTGAATAGAAATACATTATTAAATGAAAAAAAACAAATATAACAATAAATATTTAAAAAATATGGTTATATTTGACATTCAGTAACACTATAGACAAAAAAACTAATATTCTCGATATGAACATAGATTTAAAAAATGAAATAGGTTATATAATCTATCTATAAAATTTATTTATTACCTATGGTTATACTTGACATTTGCTTGACATTCACTAATAGTTAGGGAGCTGGCGAGCAAAATTTCGATATGATCAGCAGACGTTAAATTTCGATATGATCACAAGGCAGACGTTATTAATAGTGATAATAATTATATCCTAAGAAACATCAAGGACCTCGTCTGCCACCAAGGTGGCGCTGCGTTGTAAATTTACAGCGTTTCAACAATGTTTACAAAAAAAGGTGTGCTATATGATGCGCACACGTCTGCCTCTGGGGCTGATGATCACAGTCATCCTGGAAACAGAAAGAATCGAAAAGGCAGACATCTAGGGCTCTGACTTTTGTAGTATTAATTTTTACATTTATTTTTATGATTAAAAAACTCTATATGAAGTGCACACTTGGCAGATTTGAATTGTTCGATTAAAAACAATGAGAAGAACCACGGAAAAATAGTCTGCCAGCATGTTGCCTCTGCGTTGTCTATTGATAGTGCTCCAAAAATGTAAAAAAAGGTGTGCTATATTATGCGCACACGTCTACTTCTTGGACTGATGTTTGAATTCCTTATGAAAACCAAGAAAATCGATAAGGCAGACGTTCAGGCCTCTGATATTCCAAAGGCAGACCATTAGATATTTTTTTTTTTCAAGACGACGCTCGCGCCAAACCAAGCAGGTATAAAATATCCTCATAGTTCCTTTCGTGGTGTCTCTCTTTTATTTGGGAATATGAGTGAGAACGGTAAAACTCAGTTCTGACCTTTTCCGTATTGTGAAACTAAATGTATAGAGCGTATATCTATATACAGCCTCCCCTTTTATTTTGCACGCTTTTCCTCTCTCTCGCTCTCAGGCACTTTCACACGTCTTGGTTCAAAATCTACGTATTTTACACAAATAAAACGTGATTAAAAAAAGTTAAAGACTGTTCCTATCCAGATCCTAATCCTATTCAGATTACAATCAAGCATGCAATTTAAAAAAATACTTTCTAATTAAAGTTCCAAGCGCATTTCTTTTCTGGTTGGCATTGAGAAAAAAATTGATTGCATAGATTTCAGTTCCAGAAGTTTAATCGTTACCGTGAGTTTCCAGGATAATATTAACCAAAATTGTAAGAATAAAACTATAAATAATAACAATAATCCCACGTAATACCCGCTGTCCCTTGATTCCGTGAATTTCAAAAAGTAATACAGCTGAAAATCAGTGAGCAAAGAGTCTGCCACATGTTTTTTCGAATCCACAGAGTCATAGTGAATCGAATGGGCGCAATGAGAACCGCGTGCAAATGACTTAGTAGACCTTTTTTTTAACATTTTTACAACTCCGTCCCATGACAATGCAGAGTCCTGAATGTCTGCCTCTTCGATTTTCTTCGTTTCCAAGATGATTGTCACCATGAACTCTAGAGGCACACATGTGCAAATGATTTAATACCCCGATTTTTTTAAGCAACTTCAATCCGCTGTCACGCGAAAACGCAGTGACATAGGACCTTAATTGATTGGACCAAATCGATTCGTAATGATTTAAACTGCAATCCACGTCGACGTGAAACGTGTGCAAATCGTATACCGAAATGCTCGCCAGCTCCCTAACTATAAGACTATAGACACAAAATAAAGACAGATATTGTCGATTGGACCACAAACAAAAGAATATTTATGCATGTGTGTATTAACTACACGGTAATGAATAGTAGTGTGTGTAACGTGTTATTTATTGAAAATAATATATTTTTACGCATAATTTAAAAAAAAATATTAGCATTCGTCACTTCTTCTCTGTATAAACTATAAGTGTGCGAAATTTCATACTCCTCCGTCCGCCCAATTTTCGTAAAACGGGATCCAAAGTTTTCGCTTCACGTAATAGATGTCACAGGTTTTTCATAAAATTAGGTTTTTGATCAAAAATCTAGGTTTTTGATGAAAAAGCGGAAGATGACACATTTTAAACTCAATTTCATCATAAACCTGTAACAATCCAGATTTTTGATCAAAAACCTGAACTAGTTTAGGTTTATGATCAATCTGATATACATTTCCGTTGACAGGGACTTAGGGACTTTCCCTGCTTTTGTTTCGCCTGCGTTCGCGCGCGCCCCATCCTTCCTGATGATGGTATTTTTTAATTATTTCATTTAAATAGATTTATTTGTCATTAAACCAAGCAAACCCGTAATTTTGACAAGAACTTTATCATAAACCTAAACTAGTTCAGGTTTTTGATAAAAAATCTGGATTGTCACAGGTTTATGATGAAATTGAGTTTAAAATGTGTCACCTTCCGGTTTTTCATCAAAAATCTGGATTGTCACAGGTTTATGATAAAATTGAGTTTAAAATGTGTCACCTTCCGGTTTTTCATCAAAAACCTATATTTTTTATCAAAAACCTAATTTTATGAAAAACCTGCGACATATAGATTTACAACATGAATTTAAAAATAACGAATTAATCTTCTAGAGGTCTATAAATAAAATATATCTAATATCTTAGGACAACCAACACACCGTTATCTAATCCCAAACTAGGCCGAGCCTGTACTATGGCAACCAGACAACTGATAAACCTACTTATATATTTATTTTCTAAATACATACATATTATAGATAAATTACACTCAGACACAGAACAAATGATTGTGCTCATCACACAAAGATTTGTCCTGCGTGGGAATCGAACCCACGCCCTCAGTGTTAGCAGTCAGGGTCACTAACCACTAGACTAACAGGCCAGGCCAGATGGTGCTTAAGAGATTAATAAACTTCAATTTCGTTTCACCGATTACCATACATTTATTTGGTAAATGACGATTACAATATTTTACATAGACTTCGTCCATTACGTAATACTAGTTATGAGTATTTTTTTCACCTTGAAAACCAAAACCGATATTATTACCGATATTTTGTAACTATGTCTAGATTATATCTTTTTATTTGGGTGTTTTACCCGACTGCAGAGGGCAATGTGTTTATCAGCCTATTAACTCGTATGTATGTTTGTTCTTTTATTAACTTTATTTTTCATTACAGTTATTTTGGGGTTAGGGGTAATTCAGAGATGGAGTACACAAATAATTTGCTAAACAGTCTTCATAAGATTATAGAAGTATGTTTAGTGTTATTCAAAACAGAGTAAAACACCATTGTTTTGATCATCCATAAAATCTTGTAGGAATGAAAAATTATAAATAGCTAATATGTTTTCAGAAAGCACTCTTGTAGACCTTTGATAAGATATCGATTAGATATCGAGAAGCAGTGTTGGCTCAGTGGCAACGGCTACTACTTACGAGTTCGAACCCGAGCAGGCGCTTTACTCTGTGTAAATTATTTCAACACCACTGCTCTCAAAACTGTGAAGGAAAACATCGTGAGTAAACCGGCATGTCTTAGAACCAAAAATTCGGAGACATGTGACATCTACCAAACTGCACTGGGCCCTCGTGGTGGATTATGTCCCTCTCTCTCACCGAGAGGAGGCCTGTGTCCCAGCAGTGGGAACGTTATAGGCTGCTAATGATTAGGTATCAAACACGGTACATATAGGGTTCGAAACAGCTAGGCCCGGCTTCAGGCCACGTGCCTGACATGGATGAGTTCGTGAAGGTAGAGAGGAAGAAGAGGAAGAAGCTTCGTAGTCGGAACCAGTGTGGGACCGCGCTAGCAGGACTCAATATGCTGCTGCGTTCAGCTACACTAACGACGCAGCTCTATGTGTCCCGTCTACATTCCATCACGAAGGTTGAGGAAATCTTGGAGTTTGCACGTGTTAAGTCCAACTGGACCTTGGAACCGTGCCACAACACGAACTTCAAGTCATTCGTGGTGCGAGTTCCAACTCATCAAATCGAGACCTTCCTCAAGGAAGAGTTTTGGCCGAAGGGTGTCGTGTATCGGCGATTCCGCGGAAGGCTACGCGATACTACGCAGCGCAACACGTCGCCGTCACTTCGTGTACAATAGTTATGTTTACGTGGTTTATATTTGTATGTATGATAGTCTGTATGGTATTATGATTTGGGTCTTTGTAGCCCGAAATAAACTGATTTGATTGACTGATTGATATATGAAATTAAAATTTATATTTTCAATAAAACTTCATATCTGCTATAAATGATAAATGATTTTGTTTCTGTAAGTAGGTTTGTACAAACACTTTTACATGCCAATGATATTTTTTTAAACTAGTTCAGCGTTTGACACAGCCTGTTTAAATCATTACCCTTCTTTGGGCTGCTGTCAAGTAAAACCTCACCTTTTTTACAATTCTAATGCTACTCCATTCATTTGTTGTGCTCTTGCATTTGAAGTGACAGTACTTGACGTATAGATATATTGTTGACATACTTCAAACCTACAAACAAATTATATATTTTATTTTATTTCTAAATGAATGATTATTATAAGTTTTTGGGATAAAACAGACGTTCTTCTCTAGAAAATAATGTGTTTACTCAATATTATTTTACAAAGTGAGAATAGATTGTTGCTGTAATGCTTTAGTGAAGGTGGTGAATTCGATTTATTGTTATCATCATCTTATTGGTATTGCATTCTTGCAAAATGAATAAATTAATTGCCCTGTGCAGGCACTCCTAACCTTGAAGGTACTGTTCAGTTTTGGTTTATGGTTCTTCCCATTTTCATACATAATTTAGGTCGTCTCTAAATGGTAATAGAAAAAGAATGTTATATTGTTCACAGTCACAAAAATAGACACATATACAGTCGAAATATAAAGTTATTTGGAAAGCCAACACTTTTTATAATAAATAATTACAGCAAAATGCTTAACTACTACCTGTTTCTGTGAACACAAATATTTAAAAAACGTCATTTTGATCGCACCGATTTGTAAAAAAGTGACATAGGTTCGTCGTCGATGAGCCCTACTGGGCGACTGATTTATGAACGAACGAGAGTGATGACACTACTTATGATAGGCAATAGAAGAGATGGCGATAATGTGTGTGCGCTTGGAATAAAATAACGTATGTGCCAAAACGAATTGCCGTTTTTTATGAATGAAAAGTATTATTAAAATGAAAACTGTTTTACAAAAACTTAGATACAATTATAATCAATGTTTTAAAGTAAACTATGTATAATAATACATACGCATCGCGCCTTGAGGCTAAAAAAATCATAATCATAGAACTTTGCGATATTTTTGTATCGAGAAAATTCATCGCATCGTGTGTTCCTTTTACAGGATACTAGATCATATAGTCAAAAAACATACACTAAAAGATTAAGTACGGATGTCATACGGTAAGAAAGGTACGCTAAAAAGAAAAAGCACGTTTTTCTCAACACGTCACCTTAACTAGTATAGCCTAGTCCAAACTAATTTGTCCTAAGCCCAAAAGGATAGACCAGTTTAGGCTAGGGAAAACTAGTTGATCCTGATATAAATACGCACACTCTAGGATAAACTGGTATGGCCTAGTCTAAACATTATAGTATATATACCTAGAAAGTCAAAATAAATAGATAAACTAAACTAACTAAATAAAATACACAGTAATTGGAAAAATAATCATTTTTATTAAAACCATAATGATTCGTCGTTAAAAGTTATTGATATAACTGGTAATACAAATAATCATACTATAACAAATAAGTGTTTTTATAATAGAAGCAATAATCATATCTCAGTTGTTAAAATTGTTATTTATTTTTACATGTTTTGCTTTGGTGGCACTTAGAATTGCAGAGTATCATTGCCTTCTTGCACTGCATTTGCATCAGTTGTCAAGTCGATAGTCCTACTCTGGGTTCTATTCCAAATAATGCCTTGTATGGCGATTGTTTTATCCCTGAATGGTAGGCGCGGTTTTTTGACTCTGCCAAATTTTCTTGTTTAGACTGTTTAGACTAGGCCAAACCATTTTATCCTAGAGTGTGCGTATTTAAATCAGGATCTACTAGTTTGGTCCAGCCTAAACTGGTATATCCTATCGGGCTTAGGAAAAATTAGTTTGGACTAGCCTAAACTGGTTTATCCTATAGAGCTTAGGACAAATTAGTTTAGACTAGGCTATACTAGTTAATCCTATCGCGTATAGGAAGAACTAGTTTAGCCTAGGCAAACGAGCTGTTCGAGCGATTTACCAACTAGGTGCTAGAGTTTCTCTGAGAGATTTGTTTAAAGATATTGGTATTCTTACGGTGGCATCACAATTCATCTTCGCCAACATCTTATATATTAGGCAAAATATACACTTGTACACTAAAAACAGTGATATTCATAACATTAATACTAGAAATAAGGACAAACTACGTGCTCCTTTTCACCAGTTTCATAAGGTTCATAATTCTTTTGTTGGTCTTGGTATTACCTTTTATAACAAGCTGCCCTCTGTTTTGCTAGATTTGCAGTTTAATGAGTTTAAAGCTAAAGTAAAATCCAACCTTTGTTCAAAGGCATACTATTCTATCAACGACTACTTAAACGATAAGAATAGTTGGTCGCTGTGATTAACTCAAGACAATGTTTATGTTCTTTCAATCCAGAATTAGCTTTCCTACTGACAGTTTATATGGGTAGTTCATATAATTGTTTATTTTTTATTTTATTTTTATTTAACTGATTTTGTTAATTATTTTTTATTTTCTTTTAATTTCACTTATTGTGGACATAATCTACTCATTACAATGATTTTAAATGAGTTGTATTGCAACATGTAGTTAGCTAGCGACCTCGTTAGCTGTTCATAATATTCTTGCCTGACCAACCGGCAACAAGTTCGTCATGCTCCCTTAGATGTCACTGCTTGCGGTAGCGTCGGGGGTCGGGTTACCACCTTCCCTCAAATATGGCGAGGGGGGTAATGGCTGACCTTTGCGTTATGCTCGTGAACGGGTGCTGATTGTGGTGACTGGTCGACTTGCTGACCATGGTTTTTGTTATTGTTATTTGTATTAACTGTTATTTTATTTTTATTCCGGAGGTCCTAGTTTAACTATTGTAACTTCAACTTAGCTATATGCATCAATGTACGTATATGTATCATTTTGCGTCGTTGAATATGTAAGCGGGCACGCCCTTTATGCCTGGAGGCTTTATTTAAGTTTTACGTTCTGTTCACGATTTTGTTTTATTATTTATTTCACCTTGAGTTTACTTTTCAATGTTTTGTTCGTATATTGGCGTGTGCTAGCTGACATATGGCGAATAATGTATGTTTTGTTTTGTTTTATAATATTAATTACTTACACGATATTGTATAGAATCAAGTTCTTCTAACTTAACAGACAGTTGGCTGCTGGGGAGTTTGTTCCGCCACTTCTTCTTCCCAGCTAAAGCACTAGGAAGTGTCGAAGGGCGGGCGTTTTGGGGGGACTGTCTTTTGTAACTTTGACGTTCAAAAAGTGCTGACTCAGCCTAGTTTGAATAAATGACTTTTGATTTTGATTTTGATTTCAAAACTAGTTCGTCCTGAAATCGGGTTTATCGGTAACATAATATATGTATTTAGCTATATTTCGTTAGTACCATAAAAGTTACAACAGGTATGTGATAGGGTCTACCGTGTTTCCAAAACCTGGGTATACAACCTCGATCCTCCAGGCTACCTCTGAGAGTTTCCTAAAGCGAAAACTTAGTTAATAATAACTAGTTTTTGCCAGCAGCTTCGCTCGCGTATTTTACAAATGAACCTTCCTCCATCGATTGATGAAAACCGCATTAAAATCCGTTGCGTCTTTTAAAAGATCTATGCGTACAAACGCGAGGAGCCACTTTGTTTATTATGTAAAGATAAGAAACCGTCTCTTTATTTTACCGTGACTATATTTTGAACGTCATTCTATTCATTTTTAGGGTTCCGTTGCCAAATGGCAAAAAACGGAACCCTTATAGATTCGTCATGTCTGTCTGTCTGTCTGTCTGTCTGTCTGTCTGTCCGTCCGTCCGTATGTCACAGCCACTTTTCTCCGAAACTATAAGAGCTACGCTGTTGAAACTTGGTAAGTAGATGTATTCTGTGAACCACATCAAGATTTTTACACTAAAATAGAAAACAATTTGGGGTTCCCCATACTTAGAACTGAAACTCAAAAATTTTTTTTTCACCAAACCCATACGTGTGAGGTATCTATGAATAGGTCTTCAAAAATGGTATTGAGGTTTCTAATATCATTTTTTTCTAAACTGAATATTTTGCGCGAGAGACGCTTCCAAAGTAGTAAAATGTGTGTCCCCCCCACCCCCCCGTAACTTCTAAAATAAGAGAATGATAAAACTCAAAAAATATATGATGTACATATCCATGTAAACTTCCACCGAAAATTGGTTTGAACGAGATCCGGTAAGTATTTTTTTTTTTAATACGTCATAAATTGTAAACCGCAATTTACCTTTCATTTAATCAACTCAAATATAAAAATTAAAAAAATAACTTTTAATTTCATAAGCATAAACCTTATACATAAACCGAGGATACCTATAGGTTTGTACGGAACCCTCGGTGCAGGAGTCCGACTCGCACTTGGCCAGTTATTTTTATTAATAAACTTTTGATATAGATTTTATTAGAAAGACGATTAATACATCAGCTGACGTTGCATTAATAGGTAATAAATCTTGTTCAAGCCAAGAAAATAAAAGTAACATTAAACTTTCAATAACATCGTGATGTTGCTGAAATAATTTGCATCAGCTGCTTGTTATATTGGATCCATTTAAGTCATTTATCATTTTAAAATAATAACTAGACACCTGGGAAAACATCAAGATGTTTTTATTATTTGTAAGTTTGATATAAGTTTATGTTAACATACATTTATAAAAATAATTAATAAAATTGAAATGTCTGTTTGTAAAAATAACAGCTTTTTACTAAATACGTATGAAAGTATAGACGGGATCTATAATAATAAGACTATTTTAAAAATGTTTGTCTGTCTGTCTGTCTGTTTGTTTGCTAATCTCCGAAACGAGTGAACCGATTTTGACGGGACTTTAGCTGGCAGATAGCTGATGTTGTAAATTGTAACGTGGGCTACTTTATGTCACGATAGCACGTTCCCGTGCGATAGTTTCCGAATGCACGTGGGCGAAGCCGCGAGCACAGCTAGTTTTTTATAGACACAAATCTTCTGGAAAAAAATATCTAAATGAAAGGGTAAAATCATTATACTGCTTAGAAAATCTAAGTGATCAAACAGATATTCATTAAAAGTGACTTTGTTATAAACTATGCATATCGTCCTCACCTGTAAAGGGCTTGTTCAGACTAGCGACCGTGTCACGGCGTGACAGGTCGCCCCTGTGTGAAGTGTCACGCGTGTTTTCATAGAAATTGTTCTACGGTTATAAATCACCAAACCGCGCGCGACCGTCGCGTCGCGCTTGTCGGCACGGCCCTCATATGTGAAAAGACAATGTACCGTCCATCCACTTATTTTACCTCTGAATTTGCATCACTGTCAAAATTAAAGTGATTTTTATTATCGTTACAATTAAAATGCTTGGGTAGTAAGTATAATAGCCACTGACAATTTTGTCACATTTACAGTGAACTTTATCTACGTTAAAATAAGGTTCAACTACAACCTTATTTTAACCTTACACCTGTCAGAAGTAAAATAACGGTAAACTAACTAAAAAGAATATCCGTGACGATTTCAAAGGATGAAAATTTGAAAAGCGGAATAATTAATTTTCCCGTTCCAGTATAAAAACGGGTTCAATAGATCATAAACACGTGCTCCGAAGGTCGGCGCGGTTTTCATAATGCCGGTGATCCACCTGTCAAGCGAAAGCAACGGGATTACAGATAATGGCTGTACCATAAATAATCCTCGAGCATTGAACAAAAAATAAACGGTAAAGCGTAAATCAAACGTTTAACATATCTAGATGTAGATCTAGGTACGAGGATTTTGTGCTATATAAAATCAAACGCTTTTAAAATCAATATATTTTATTTCACATGAACCTACATAGTGACGTCAGAACTTAGGTGCATGTTTCCAATCGGTCGTTCCCGATAGAGCAGAGTCGTCAATAAACTCCATGGTTACTCTTTTAAAAATATTTACTCGTAATTCAATCATTAATAAACCGCTGACACTCGACGTTCTTCTTCCTCCTCATATAAAATGGTATTTATCTCCACATTATACCACTAACTTATACACTCATGGAGGTCATTTAGCAAAGCCACCTAGGCAAAGCCTCTACAATACTATGCATAAATATCGGTACATATGTACGATCACCAAAAGAGATAAATTATCAGGTCATAGGTTATAATTTTAGGTAAGGTTTTGGTATAAAATTTATTGTCATAATTAGAAAACAAACAGTTCCTTTATCAAATGAAACGTCATCCAAAAAAATCCCTCGGTTTCTTATTAAACTACAACTATATACCTGACAACCCTAGTTACTTTTCTCTTTGGCGACTGTACATAACATCACCTTTTCAATCGAAAGACGAATAAGAAGCCTCCCTAAGCACCGCCACTTTCTCGGGAGATTTGCCGTAATCGCCACTCTTGGTAGGCGGGCTGGCAATCGCAGTATGTGGTAATGTATAGAAAACGCTGCTGGATATTCTCTAGTAGGTCCCTTACTTGCCTTTTACGACACCCACGGGAGGAGATGAGGTGGTGCTATTCTTTAGGTCCGGCATCACACGGAACAGTGGAAATATTGCTTTAAAGAAAGAGCGTTCTTGGCAAATGCAGAAAAGATATAAAACACATCCCGTTCATCGTCTGTACTTACGTTTGCAGACTTCAACAAGTCTGTACTTATGTTTACATAGTCCAGACAAACGTACAGTCCCAAAATACCAGTCAACTGTCTACAGACCACACAAAGCTTCGATTTGTGCAGTTTGCAAACCTTCAGCTACGTCACCTAATCAGCGGGGTATTTGCGTAACTATCAGTAGGAATGCCTTTCATTTTGATAGTTCAACAACATTCACTGCGTTATTTACGTTGTTGAGCAAACAATTTTTTGGAACATATATATTATAACTAAATACACAAAAAGATATTCACAGTATGTACATATCATTTTCAAATGTAATAGCATTGCATTCATCTAAATTATAGGTGAGCACAGCATTTTATCAAAATCTGACTATACAATAATTAATACAAAGATTGATAACAAAATAACAAAGCAACTAGAACTAAGATCAACAATATTTTATACTTAAAATTAATTTGTACTTAACAAATAAAATAAGATTGAATTAAATTAAATAAGATTGAATTGATAAAATAAAATAATTAGAATTAAATAAAAAATAAATAAATTAAATAAGATTGAATTAAGTAACAAACTAAAAACACACAAAATAGAAAGAAAAGAAACATTACTGAGCAGAAATTACGAAAACTGAGCAAAAATTACATTACATTACAAAGATAATGAGCAAAAATTACGAAAATTGCATATTATTGAGCACAGCTCTTTTAAATTTAGCGATGCTGCCTGAAAATGTGTCGAAGTCAAAATCGTGAAAAATATCGTTACACCTTCTGAGAATATAGGAAAGGGAATTAGTCCCGTACTTGGTTTTGCGGCCACCAGGGGCAAAAGGTTTATCATTATGAAGTCTAGCTGAAGACCGGGGAGTATTACTATTTATTAAAGATAGACGCTATGGGCAATCCACGCCTTTATTTAATATCTTGAATAAGAAAATTAGACCTGCATAGTCTCGACGCCAGAGCAAAGGTTTCATTTTAAAGTAATTCAGTCTATCTTCATACTTTTTAACTGTATTCCTTATATCTGCTCAATATGAGAGTCTTTTCAAAAAAAATATTTGAACTCTTTCAATGCGTTGGATGTGAATCTTATGTACTGGGTACCAGATAATGGAGCAGTATTCAATATGACTGCGAACTAATGCCGAAAACAGAATTTTCAGTGCTTTCAAATTCCTGAATTGTCTTGTGTTATGGTTTAAAAATGCTAGCATTCTATTGGTTTTATTTATTACGGTTTCGATCTGTGTTTGAAATTTCATCTCAGAGTCGATAATGATGCCCAGATCTTTAACTTCAGACATTTTACTTAAAATTTGGTTTCTCATTACGTACGTAGAATTAAATTTCTGTTTTTTACGAGATTTAATATGATAGCATTTACTAACATTAACTTAAATGTTGCTCTTCTAACACCACACAGATAGCCTATCAATATCCTTTTGCAAAAGAGTTTCGTCGTTCTTTCTCATTACAACCCTATAAAATTTTAAGTCGTCAGCATACATTTCAAAGTGAGAGTTTTGAATGGAGTATTTAATGTCATCAACAAATATTGTAAATAATACTGGGCCCAGATGTGTCTCCTGTGGTGCACCAGATGTACGTGTGAAAGTGTGGGACGGGTATCCGTTTACTACTACTCTTGCTTTTCGGCCAACCAAGTAAGATTTGAGCCATTTAGAAATGATCCAAGAACACCGAACGTGATTTCGAGCTTTCGTAGCAAAATACCATGGTCAACTTTATCAAAAGCTTTGCTGAAATCGCTATAGATAGCGTCAACTTCTTTACCGTCACCCTTATAAGCCAGAGTTCGTTCGACAAAGTTGATCAAGTTTGTGGCTATTGATCTGTTTCTAAAGAAGCCATGTTGGTGTTCCGTAATAGAGCTTTTGATATGCCAATTCATGAGGGGACACAAAAGAGATTCAAGAACCTTGGCCAAAGTGGGCAATATACTAATAAGCCTGTAATTGCAGCCATCTGTCTTATATGAAGCAATAGTTTTGCTATATCCTTCATAATGATTTACATTCTGATTAACAGTGTATTACGCAATAAGGTATGTGCATGTAATTCAAAACTCTTTCATTAATCCATACTTTATACTTTATATACTTTATAATATTATAAATGTAAAAGTAACTCTGTCTGTCTGTCGGTCTGTCTGTCTGTCTGTCTGTCTCGCTTTCCTGCTAAAACTACTGAACCGATTTAAATTAAATTTGGTACACAGATAGTTTATAGCCTGAGAAAGGACATAGGCTACTTTTTATCCCGGTAGTATGTTCCCGCGGGATAATTTCCGACCTCCACGCGGGCGAAGCCGCTGGCAAAAGCTAGTTAAATATACATTGTAAATAGGAGTCAAAAAACAAATTGCTGTATTTTTATATTTTTAAATGCATCACTTATTTTACAATTTTTTTATGTTACGTTTTTCTGGTGGTACGGAACGGAAGCTCGAATCGCGCCATCTTCGAAAATGCCGGTAGTGACTTCAAAGGCATGTGAATAAATGTTGTTTCTGCTTGAATCCTCACCAAGGTAAATTAGCAAGTGTTATTTTTGCTTGATTAAAGCCCAAAAAAAAACACGATTTGGGGCTAAAACAGAGATGTAAGCAAACCAGTATCGTGTCAAATGACGCCACAATGTGGCGGCGACAGACACGCACGTTTGAACTATAGTAGAAAATTGTTTGATTTTAATAATATTTTTGATCAACAAACCGTAGCAGAATTTTACTATTAATACTTTTCTTGAGTTTATATAAATATGCTTCTTTGATTAAATAAAAAAAAATGCATTCATTTTCCCTTATTGGGGTGCAGCCTGCCGTGGATACCAAATACGCCAAAGTGGGGTGCAAACAAAAATACAAGAAGTACCTACATACACTTATTCTAAGTAAGAAAACTCTCAAATCAATGAACCACTAACATTTCATCGTCAGAGGATCTATGCAAAAATACTTTTTCAGTAAATTCTACGAAGTAAAAGTTGCTACGCGAATTTTAGTTTCCCGCATTTACCTGCGACACTGATGTATGGTTTTAACGTCACCAACTTCCGAACTACTGGGTAAGCCGGGATCCCATTTGCATGAAATCCTGCCCCGGATAATGTAATATCTTTCTCTACCTTAACTTTAGCCGGGCGGGTAAAGTCTACGTAATGTTGTGCATTTTTGTAAAGTGGTCCTTAGTTCCGCGCGCCAGTTTACTTTAATCAATTAATTTACATAAGGACCAGGTAGCATTGTGTTTAAGTGTACAGCAGACTTATAGGTAGGAAAATTATTCTAGGGGAACGTACTACCAAATAAAAATACTTTGTCCTAATCCAGGTCGTGGGGTTCTTTGAAATTTGTTCTTCCCTTAAGTCGGGAAAAGGTTTTACTTTACCCGCCTTAAAACTCGGTGGCAGGGACTTCGATGCACAAACTTAACTTTTCAGCACAAGATTCAAAGCTGTGTTGTTATTACAACTGGGTATCTGTATAAACCATTCCTGCACCATAATTTCTTAACGCACTATCAAATAGAATCTGAATAATTTTGAAGATTATTTCTAATCCATTATGTGTCATATGTTCGAAAAAAATGTCTGCTCTACGTAAATAACGCAATGAATGTTGTTGTACTGTCAAAATGAAAGCGATTCCTATTGATAGTAAGTTACGCAATGACCCCCTGGTATAAGGGACAAAAACATTAACCTATGGTAAGACTATAATATGTTATACCGTGGCCGTCGCATATGGGCAACTGAAGGAACACAGGTGGGTTTTAGTCAGTAAAAGTCTGACACGCTCTTCCGCTCCACCCTAGAGTGGGAGAGGTCATTTGATGATTTCCCACCCACAAAAAAAAGACTAATATCTGTAAAGGACGTTAAGCCGTTGGTCCTACGCCTTATCTCTCTCCGGTCACGGTAATAATATCTGTACAGTAGTCTATCTTCACACAAACGCTCGGAACGCAAGTCATACCTACGCGCATCGAGTCTGGTACACGCCGAGTACATTCGCAGTCGCGTACGCACCGCTTTGACAAACGGACGGCGGGCGGTGTGATTGATGGTTTTGGTGAAGCAGTTATCGTGCGATTTATGAATATTTGATAATAATGAGTGCAAGATAATTACTATTACTTGACTGGGTGTAATTTATCTATAATATGTATGTATTTAGAAATATATAAATATGTTTATCAGTTGTCTGGTTACCATTGTACAGGCTCTGCCTAGTTTGGGATCAAACAATGATGTGTTGGTTGTCCAAAGATATTTATTATTATTATTATCATTTATTTATTTTCTTACATATTAAGTATATTTTTAAATATTTTTACAAAAATTAAAAAAAAAAACATTTAAAAATATAAAAAATAGTGGCCCAACGGCATCGGGAGCAGGGTCCAAGCTGCCGGTGGTCAGGGCTCTAGAGAGAGGAACCTCCTGACAATACGTGCCGTGTCTAAGAGTACTGCTTTCTGAATCAAGCCCTTGACCCAGCCGTGCAATGAGAGCCTCCTGAGGTGTTGGTCGAGGCTCTTTGCTATTAGCCCATTAACTGTAACAATTATCGGTACAATGATTGCAGAAGTCAAGATACTTGATTTTTTTATCTTGTTTAACTTTCACGAGATTCTCGCCATGAGGGACAGCGATATCGACAATCATTGCACGACGCTCTCGTCGATCTATCACCATAATATCAGGCTTATTGGCTACAATAGTCCTGTCTGGGATGATAGATCGATCCCAGTACAATGTGGCGTGACCATTCTCGAGAACTGGGTCGGGCACATACCTGTAGTATGGTACTTCAGATTCCACAAGGTTGTATTGCAAAGCAAGTTGTTGGTGGATGATCCTTGCTTATTGTCTGTGCAAGTACTCGCCGTTAGCAAGACGAGAACAACCGGTAACAATATGTCGGATGGATTCACCGGGACGGTGGCATGCCCGACAGATGTCAAAGAGTTTCAGATTATCCATGTAAAGGAGGTGTATCACCTGACCACCTCTTCTCAATCGATAGCCTAGACCTGAATCCTCCAGCAGAGTGCTTAGAGGATTCAAGGCTAAGCAAAACCACAGCGGACTCAAACGGTCGCCCTGTAATATTCCTCACTCAATCCTGATTGGTTCATTGATCTGCTGGATTTGTGGACATCCTGAATAGAGAAGGATCGTCCTCCACTGCCTCATACACGATATCAAGAAGGTGCGTAGAGTTGCATCTATTTTGTAGAACTCTAGCACCCTCATCAGCTATGTATGTGGCACGGAGTCATAGGCCTTCTTATAATCTATCCAACATGTCGACAAATCCTTCCGGGATCTACGAACCTGTTGGCTTATGGTCATGTCTATAAGGAGCAGCTCCTTAGTACCACGGGACCCATTCTTACATCCATTCTGAGACACCGACATAATTGCGTTACTTTGAATATGGTGTGAAATTTTTGCTCTAAGAATGGATGTAAGAACTTTATAGACCGTCGGTAAACAAGTTATGGGTCTATAATTTATAGGTTCCGTAGTACTACCCGATTTATGAAGAAGGTGGGTAACTCCTGTTGTAAAGAACAGTGGTAGCGACCCAGTCTCTAAAGATGACTGGAATTGTGAGGCTAAGCAGGCATGTGACCTTTGTAGCCATTTGATCCAAAAATTGTGCAGTCCGTCCGGTCCTGGGGATTACCAGTTAGGCAACGGACGGACTGCACGGGCCACATCCAGAGGACTGATGCTAATAGCCTCCATGTTTGGTATTGACTCACATGCCCGCTCAACAACACGCATCCAGGGTCCTACAGTGTGACTGATGGGCACCAACCAAATGTTTCGCCAAAAAGCACTCATTTCGTTATTATTTGGTAAACACGTGTCAGTCACACCTTGAGTTGGGTTGGGTCGCTCCCAGGCTCTGTACACCCACCTTTCATCGCTCTGGAACATGCGGTTCTGAGTGAACCGGTCCACTCTTCGCCTATACCGACGGATACGGTTTGCCCATGCATAAACTTTCTGCTTCATGAAGTCGATGCGCTCTGTGACACGGGGTGAATATTCTCGGGGACTAATACTAGTTCCCGAGAACGCCCGCTTCACAAAGCGCATCACCCTTGGGCGTGTATTGCCCTCCCTGAAGCAGATGAGCTTCGCGTTGAGCACCCTGGTCTCATTAATACGACGCTCAATCCTGCACTGCCAGGCTGGTGCGACAGGTTTTGTATTATTATTATTACCACAGAACAAATCCGTGATTATTACTATGGTAGTATTTTTTTTTTAATTACTTGAAAACTCCGAAAGGAAAGACTAGATTTTTTATATACCTACTAGTACGAAATTTGTTTATTTTTTTAATAGGTAGGTATTTCGCTTTTTCCACCAAGTAAAATACCTGAATTATTGAATAAGTAAGTGGATAGGGCGAAAATAGTGACCTACCTACGCTCGTAGTAGTAGCAGGTAGTTTCCTAGCCTGGGGTGCCCGATCTTTTGATTTGAATCGATCCTTTAGATCAAAAATCATTGAATCGATACACGATCTAGATCACAGGATTTGAATCGGTCCAGCAAAGATCAAAAAAAGTTGACATAATTTACATTTTACACCCTTGTCACTTTTAATAAAAAACGGTCCAAACATTTGATTTTTAATAAAACTATAATATTTATAATCAAAGAAACTCAAGTAGGTCGATGAGGTTAAAATACTTTATGCGCGTAGCCCTGCCGCATCTATCCCGTGCTTACGTACCGCACGTGCTGTAGGTAATTATTTCAAGGATAGGGCCGAGTCAAAATACAGTTAGATATCTTTACAGTGCTCCGGTCGTGTCGGATTGCCGTCCCATCGGACTATGAGAGTGAGGGGAGAGTGAGTGCTCCTGTGTCTGCGCACACGCTTGAGCACTATAATATCGGTTCACCCTTGTTTGATAGAACAACGTTTGATATAATATTACTAAATCGAATTTTAGTTGCAATAAAGTCATTTCGAAGAATTATTCATTTGACCGAATAATTCATTGGTAAATTTTTATTTAGCGTAATTATTTATTTGAACTAATTTCATTTCATTCCGATTTTCAATGCTCCGAATAAACTAAAAGTCAACATGTGCTACAAAATTTGGTGACAGAAACGAATCGCTGCAAAACCGACTTCACGCAGTCTTGTCTGCCCTACCCCTAGAGTGTAATTTAAACCCGCGTAGGCGCGGAGGGATGGGGCGGCCCGCGAGCTGAGGAGCAGGTGGTTTGAAGGCCCGCCGCCGCGGCTGAGGCTGGCCGGCGCAGCCGGCCAGCAAGCCGAAGCTGCGGTGGTGGGCGTTAAGACCATCTGCGACGATAAGCACGCGTGGGGCCGCCCAAACCCCGCAGTGCCGGAGCCGTGACAGAAAAAAGGCTTGCTGCATGCTTGCTTGCTTGCTGCATGCCTGCTTGCTTGCTGTATGCCTGCTTGCATGCCTGCTTGCATGCTGCATGCCTGCTTGCATGTTGCATGCTTGCTTGCATGTTGCATGCTTGCTTGCATGCTGCATAACTGCTTGCATACTGCATGCCTGCTTGCATGCTGCATGCTTGCTTGCATATTTTTTAATTCTACCTCCTCATACTAAACTTAATATTATACTTCGCTCTGACGAGCAATTATACTATTCTGTTTTACAAGGCGTTTTTATTTCGGGATTGTATTAATCGGTATTTTAATATTCGGAATTCTTCTGCATTACATTACACTAATTGAATATTCGATAAAATACATGGTTATACTATCTGAACATTACATCAAATGAACATTATACCTTTGATCATTAGCGCAAATATTGTTATAGCAAATAAATATTCGATGAACTGAAAATTCTGTCAAACGATATTATACAAAGTGATGATTTTCTTAAACGTTGTTCGATTCAGTAATATTATATCAAATCACCATTGAGATTTGACCGCCGTGGTCGAAATAAGGTCTGGAGGACTATATATGTAAATATAATGTTTTTTTTTTTAATATGTATGAATATATTGATTGCATAAATAATGAAATTAATGTTATTGAACTGTACAAATGAAAGCATTGCTACGTATTAGCTTGTATCGCAACTATTCCGTAAAAGCCAGTGTCAATATACTAGAGAATTCATACAACTAAACGTTCACTTGCTCAATAATCCAGTTACAGGTATGTACATTACCTACGTGACTCCTCATCCTATCAGGCATCTTATCAACTTATTAAGCAATTATAGGGTTCTCAATTAGTGGCGTACACACGTGCATGGCATAGATCGGTGATTTGATTCGATTACTGTAAAATTACCAGTGGTAATAGTACGGTATTGCTGTATTAATTATCTGTTGAATTACGAGTAAAATGTGCCTCCAAGATTTGTAATTAAAATCAAATTCTATCTCAACGTTTAAAGGAGGGTGGTTACAGCCGCAACTTACCAGTAATATGTTCGAACCCAGACATATATTTTACTTTATGTAAATTATTTAATTACCGTTGCTCTAAAACGTCGCATCGTGAGGAAACGTGCATATCCTAGACTAGAATCAAAAAATCGGAGACATATGACACCTACCAACCCGCACTGGGCCCGCGTGGTGGATTTCGGCCCAATCTCTCTCACTGATAGGAAGCCTGTCCCAGCTGTGGGAACATTATAGGCTTATAATGTTATGTTCAGTTGCATGGGCCACTGAAGGAACACGGGTGGGTTTTAGTCAGTAAAAATCTGACGCCCTTCCGCTCCTCTCAGAACGGGAGACGTCATTTGATGATTTCTCGTGTGTCACATGTAATAATCATATCTTAGAACAACCAACACACCGTTATCTGATCTCAAACTAGGCAGACTATACCAACCATACTATGGCAACCAGACAACTGATAAACTGACTTATAATATTTCTAAATACATACATCATCATCATCATCATTTCAGCCGAAAGACGTCCACTGCTGGACATAGGCCTCCCCCAAGCACGGCCACTTCGACCTGTTCTGTGCCTCTCGCATCCAACGCATTCCCGCGGCCTTAACCAGGTCATCGGTCCATCTTGTGGGAGGCCTTCCAACTTCCAACGCTCCGTCTTCCAGTACGCGGTCGCCACTCCAGAACCTTCCGACCCCATCAGCCATCCGTTCTGCGAGCAATGTGCCCTGCCCACAGCCACTTAAGTTTGGCAATTCTTCGGGCTATGTCGGTAACCTTGGTTCTCCTACGGATCTCTTCATTTCTGATTCGATCGCGTAGGGAAACTCCAAGCATAGCCCTCTCCATTGCTCTTTGGGTGACTTTGAGCCTCTTATGAGGCCCATTGTGAGTGACCACGTCTTAGTGCCATATGTCATCACTGGGAACACACACTGGTCAAAGACTTTAATCTTGAGACACTGCGGTAAGTGAGACGAGAAGATATTGCGTAGCTTCCCGAACGCTGCCCAGCCGAGTCGGATTCGACGATTGACCTCTTTCTCGAAGTTGGACCTACCTAACTGGACAGTCTGTCCTAGGTACACATATTCGTCCACAACTTCGAGTGTAGCGCCTCCGATCTTCATTGGAGTGGGTATCACACGAGCATTGGACATGACCTTTGTCTTGTCCAATACATACATATTATAGATAAATTACACACAGACACAGAACAAATACCTAATTGTGCCTCACACAAAGATTGTCCCGTGTGAGAATCGAACCCAGGACAAATCGATGAGTCCTTATGGTCACAAATTACATTTTTCAATATAAACCGTAACACTGATCTTAAAATTGCTAAAAACCATGAAGCTTCCACCTTAATCACACACAAGCCGTCGCGTCGTCTGCACTTGATAAGGGTCGCAACAGGAACGTTGTTCACTTAACAAATGCTTGAAATTCGAGGACAAACCTTTTGGTCCTTCTGTCCGCTTTTGATCGATTTGAAAATTAATTGAAGAGTAAACCATGGCCTAATTGAAGTACCGGTAGGAAGAACTCCAACAGAATTATGTTGTTTTAATGACAAATTTAAGGATCGTTTGCAGAGTAACGAGATGAGAGATTTTTGCTTTAATCTTTGAATTGTTATTAAAGACATTTGATTCGAACATCAATTAAATCATAATAATAAAACCTGCATCCACCCTTTTATTTTCTTTCATCATTTCAGCCGTAATACGTCCACTGCTGGATATAGGCCTTCCCCAATTTGGGGGGCTTTGCTATAATCGCCACGCTTGGCAGGTGGATTGGCGATCGCAGTATGGTGGTAAAGTGCACAGAGAACGCTGCTGCCCATTCTCTAATAAGTCCCGTAGTCGCCTCTTACGACACCCACGGGAAAAAATGGGGTGATGCTATTCTTTACGTCCGGCACCACACGGTACCTACGGTACGGAACGGTATTTTCTTTACAGCAAAGAAATAACAAAAGCTATCGGAATCTGGACATTTTTCAGAAAACTGTTGTTTGTAAGCCAACAATTTAGTACAGAAAACAAGGCAAATTAAAATGCGTTTAATCTCGTGCGTCTAAACTGCAAATTAAAGTAATCTAACAATGGGCGACTTTACAATAAATAAAATGGTGTGGGTCTTTACTAAATTCTCACGTCTTCCGTTTCTCGAAAGCTAAATGAAGGGCTAAAACAGATCAAAATGTGAATTCATTTTCCTCCGTATTATTGTTTTATATTTTTTATTGTAAGTAACAATAATCACAGGCTCATGCCAGACAGCCACAAGCGTCGATCGATCAGGTTTAGCAACGGTTGTCGAGGTCCGTCTCTGGATAATTGACAATCGTTACATATCAAGAGTACTCTATGCCTTAGAAAGCACATTAAGCCTTTGGTCCCGGCCGTCAATCGAGTATGTTTGACAGTATTACTGGTATTCACCCACATATTAACGGTAAGACTGGAAGCTGATTCTAAAAAAGTTGGGTTAATACTTGGCAAATGATGATGTGAATAAAAATCTTATCTTTATCGATATTCAAGTTTCTGATACTACAATGAGAAAGTACGTGAACGTATGTGATTCATTTTGAAAAAAATGCTTCTTCAATTCTATCTACTATCTCAAACATATTCTGAAAAGCAATTTAAGGCAGGGAATTTTAGAGCATTTTTCATTCGCGCGTTCCGTTGGCGATGTAAAATTCAGGCAAGAAAACTAAATGAATATTGTCTGCGACGACCATTCTGCCTCACTGAACGTTAATATAGAGAGGTCATTCATCTTAAATTTTGCATCGGAGAACTTTTAATGTTGGGTATCCAACGTTTTACCTCACATCCCCTCTTTCTTTTAATTTCATTTATCCTTCTTCAATTATTTTAAGCCTCTTGTGAAGAGCAACATGAAATGGTGTAATTTGTCGTTTTGCAGTTATATTTTTAGATTATTATGTAATAATATTACACGGATGAAATTATTCAGAAGGTGAAAGAAATTTTTATGTCTATAGGTTCAATAAGGCAGTTGGCCTAATTGAATCTATAGAGATAAAAATACATATAAATAAAAATAAATTGTCTTTTGTATTTTCAAAATACAGCTCTTTACTAAATGACACAGCTAGTTATAAATAAAATTAAACGTCTCCTACAAAAATAACAACTTTATCACCACCAATTAACGAAAACCATCCTGCATTATCCCCGTCTGATTAAAATCACTTACAACAATCTTAACATTAACTAAAATCTTACATTATATAAAATCTATGTAAAATAATAATAGTACTTAAAGCCATTTGAGAAATATCATCATCTTTATTACCACCTATAAATGTAAGCGTTTCTCAAATCACATTACAGTAGCGATGGCGATGTTAAACCTAAGCAAGATCGTTGTCATAAAATGGTCCTTATGGTTTTACGGTCTTCGGACGCTTAAAATAATATCTTTCAGATTCTATGAGACGTGATAATAGCTGGGAATATCAATAGAGTGTCCGCTCTGGCTGGCTTTTATCAAAAGAATGGAAAAATTCTCAAAATAATGCAAGTACCGATAAAAGTATTATACAAGGTGGAAGGCATATCGACGCTTAATTAAACTGTTAGCATGGATTCAGTACATCATTCTGAAACGCCCTTGCGTTCAAATTAATCGTCGGTTATTAAAATAAAAATTTAGTGTTCCATCCATTTTCACAGCATAGGTTTCAATAACAGACATTTTTTACTCTGTGGTGGTCTAGAATCATGTGCTGAATTGCAAACGAAACATCGACATCTATGCGTAAACTGCAACCTAATTGCGTAACGCACTATCTATCAGAATTAGATTCATTTTGAAGATTATTTATTAAGAGATACCGTGGCCCTGGCATATGGGCAACTGAAGGAACACGGGTGGGTTTTAGTCTGTAAAAGTGTGACACGCCCTTCCGCTCCACCTTAGAGCGGGAGACGTCATTTGACGATTTCCCACCCAAAAAAAAAGATTATTTTTAATCTATTGCGTCATAAACAGTTGCAGTGGCAACGTGTAAATAGCCGTCACCACGCGGGGATCTCAATTATGAAAAATTATGGTTTGATAGTAATTATATTGATTCCTATGAAACCCACACTGTGAGCTGAAGAATGATAAATGGTTTCGACGTCAGCACTGAAAACTATTGGCCAACTAACCTGCAGACCAGCTCAGGGACGCCTCACCAGCAACTGTCAGCAGCTCACACCGTGAAGCACTTTCACGAAATAGATTGCCAAATCACTGTTGGGTATTTATAACGAGTCTCTTCAAACTTCAGCTGTCCATCACGGTGAAAAACCAAACTTTACCTCAAAATTACAGGAAAAAAGCACCTGAGACGCGGCTGAGACTTTCGAACAAAGAAGACTGAGGGGTTCACATTAGTCGGCGCTCGAGGAGCGGTGGCCAAACTATATGGCGCTAGTGTCGCCAGGTTCAGCGAATCAAAACGCGATCCGAAGGCGCGCGAACCAAAGTAGCCACAGATACTAACATATCGAAACCATTTGAAACTAATTAATTATTGCTAAAGAAATTACCTAATACTTAGGTATAACAAAAATAAGTCACTTAAGGTGCCCAACCAACAGTGATCGGATATTCGGATGCATATTTACCTTATGTTACTATTTAGCTGTGAAAGCACGGAAGTGGCTTCATATTTTTATTAAAGCCGGGATTCTTGGATCATCATACTTATTTAAACAAAACAGTTCCAAAACCCCTGTTAATCTTTCGTGGCAATCTCTGTTTTTATAAAAGAATGCCACACCTAGACCTTATAATATTTAATAATAAGTATTACATCAGAATTCACAGTATTTAAAACCACCTTTTATGATTAATCGACATTACAGAAGCGTAATTATAAGCCGGTTGATCGCCGCTTAATATATTAAGTATTCATACAAGGTTTTAAAAAAGATGATAAATAGCTACACATATCCAAGTACTCCTAATATCAAATTAATCTGGAGATTAATGTCGTCCTTGTATTCATTCTTTTTGACATATTCGCCAAAACCCATAATTCGAGGAAAAATGTTTGTGATTAGGTCATTTGTTTCCTACAAGAACTAAAGGATTAGATAATTATGCAAATTCATCATTTAAATCAGCTGAAATACTCTTCAATATACCTTCATATATATTATACATATATTTTTCTTAATGTATCTTTATTTTAATCTTATGCAGATCTCAACCCTGTTACATTACCTAATTCTGGAAAACAAAAGTTACAAAATCAAGTTCATAAATGGGCCCTTTATTTTGGAATTCCTACTTTTTAAATGCATCTTGAAACAACAAAAAAGACTATTTTTTTTTTTTCTCAGGTTCGTTTTGCGTGAAATGTTACCATTCAGTTTCTACGACTACACTCGAAGGATATTTTCAACTAGTATAGAGAGACAATTACACAATTTTTCTTTATTTTTTACTTTAACCAAGTGTTCGTTTTTTAATCCCAAACAGTTTCTTTTTTAGGAGTTTGACATGAATTTGAAATTGTTTCCTGTCTAATTAGTGTCTGGGATTGCAAAACGAATTATAGTGGTAAGTATAGTCCTTTTATAGTAACGGAAAAAACACTTGGTTAAGTAGAAGGAACATCACTTTGCGATACCATTTAAAAACAATACATAATGCATCATAACTTGTCTAGCAATAACAACTATTTAAAACATTTTATACATATTAAAATTATTAAGCTGTATGGTCTTCCAAGTTGGACCTTCATAAAACTCATGTTTCGCTATACAGAGAATACCCCACACTAGGTAAATATTCACTCGGATTCCATAACAGCCATGTGCCCAAACTTTTGGGAACGGCTTTATGGTGAGAACTGTTTGGTTTGAACCAGTAAAAAATATACATGTGAGTGGCTGTTATGAGTTAAATTTAATTAAAGGGAGATGAGCTATGGTAGTGAATGTTTTATTTATATTTTTTGCAATTTGCAGGTATGTTGAATAAAATATTATTCGCCCCCGAACACACACATACATAAACTCATGCCTTTTTCCCATAGAGGTAGGCAGAAACTACAGAATGCCGCTTGCTATGATTCTAACATACTCTTTTTGCTTAGTTTATATCCATACATCCGTACCGTGTGGTGCCGGACGTAAAGAATAACACCACCCCATTTCTTCCTTCTTGTCGTAAAAGGCGACTAAGGGACTTACTAGAGAATGGGCAGCAGCGTTCTCTATGAATTTTACCACCATACTGCGATCGCCAACCCGCCTGCCAAGCGTGGCAATTATGGCAAAGCCCCCCAAATTGGGGGAGGCCTAAGTCCAGCAGTGGACGTCTTGCGGCTGTAATGATGATGATGATGATGATATCCATACATCTAGTCATACACGCACGCCGGTTGCCAGTTCTACGCTTCTGACCACTCTGAAAACATCACCAATAAGGTCACTCTATGTTCTCCTAGGGCGTCCCCTTTCAGCATGTCCAGTCACATCTGCCTTGTAAAAACCTTTTCTTAGCCATATTTGTTAGCATTCTCTCAACATGACTACGCATGTCTAAGTACGCTTTTCAATTTTCGGCACATATCTACAAAATTATAATCATCTGAATCAGCAATACTAACTCCTTAACTTAGAATTAGCATCGAATGTCATGATTTTATGGAATATGGTAATAAAATCATCAATACTATTTTCTAAGTAAATAAACTTAGAAAATAGTATTGATGATTTTTATAATCATATAAATAAATATTTGTTCCGGCCGCATTCATATTAAGATTTTTTGTTTTGGAAAATTTCAATTCCGCGAACAACCCTGAAGTTTTTACCCTATTTTTTTTTATAAGCCTACTATGTCCTCACTGCTGGGACAATGGCCTCCTCTCATTGAAAAGGGGCTGGTCAAAAAACACCACGCGAGCCCGAAGTTGGAAGACGTCACATGTCTTCGAACATTTGGTTCTAGGAATATCCGAAATAAAAAGTACTTTGAAATCTTAATCAGTAGTATTGTTCCCTAAACATCAGTCGGCAATTATATATTTTCATACACATAAGTAAGGTTCAAATTTAACGCTACAGGAGTTCAGATACCATATTGCTGCAAGCTTCCTCATTCGTATTGCGTGTAGATTTGTTCGGTAAATCGATGAATAATTGTGACCTTCAGAGTTTCAAAACCGTGTGTACTTAATTAAAGATTATCTGAGTATAAATAAAAGCAAAAACACATATCGAACTTTGGACCAAAGGCCTCGTACAGACGCCAACACATCAAGCTACTACATTCTGTCAGATTTCTTTGATAGATTTTCGACTTTATTTCTAGAGCATTAGGTTCAAGGTTCATTGGGAAAAATTGACAGTTTCGGGTAGCTTGACCTGGTGGCGTCTGTACATACGCAGTAAGTACCATTTTTTCCTCATTGTACTGGAAACTTCAATTATTTGAAAGATGATGATATTATCAAGACATGCGATCACGCATACTACCTATTGTTCTAGTTTCATACTCTGTTGAGATAATAACAGTTCTGTTTTAGACATGACTACCTTCCTAATAAAAACATCGGTGTCACACTCTGCTACGATAATTTTAAGTTTGCATGCCGCCAAAGTTTCTCAAGATGAGGTAACCTACGTTATCTTGACGATAGCCCCCATACGGGTATGTCGGTTGACTACACTACTCATATTCCGAAAACTTGCCTTGTTCTCTTAACTTTTATACTTAGTTCTGTATGAAGACAATATGTATTTGAGAATACGATTTCTCCTAGAAGACCAACCCACACTGGAACCGCGTGGTGGATTATGGCCCACTCCCCCTCACCGAGAGGGGGCCCGTGTCCCAGCAGTGGGAACATTATAGGCTGCTGATAATGATTTTCGAGCCCCTAGGTAGGAACCGAAAACCAGGAATTCAAAAACCGAAATCATCAAAATAATTTAAATAAAGTTTGTATGTATGGCTACTATAGGTAATAATATTATGAATGCGAAAGTTTGTATGTACGGATGTATGGACGTGTGGATGTGTGGATGTTTATTACTCTTTCACGCAAACTACTGAACGGATTTGGATGAAAGGAATACAGGTAGTTTATAACCTGGATTAACACATAGGCTACTTTTTATCCCGGTAGTACGTTCCCGCGGGATATTTTCCGACCGACACGCGGGCGAAGCCGCAGGCAAAAGCTAGTGTGTGTATATGTTACAATCATTTTGATGAATAGGATTAGATTTGATTTCAGCCCTCATCCTTTATTATAAAGCTAGAAGCTCACAATTGCCTCTTACAACTTCTGGATATGTTGGTTGTGAAAACCATTAGATTTTCCAAACTACAATTCAACGTTAAGAACATGTACCTAGCTTTCATTGAAAGTGTAGGTTGCGGACACTGGCGGTCCACTTCAACCTTATAGCTTGAGGCATAAGGGTGAAAAGTTGTAGTATAAGCATACGCGCCAAACTGCTTTGAAAACTGCAACCAGAGAGCCATCGGTAAAACTTTCATAAGCCACCAATTTTCAAACAATTCACGTTCAAAATCCCGAACAAAAGGACCAAAAATATCAGTTGAGAACTGGTGATATAATAACATATTCGGGCGCGTGTCCGCACGTCGTCGTCTCGTCGCCGGCGCGTCACGCGCGGAATACAAATCCCCACATTACGTTGTTCTACTGTGCAAGTGAATTTATCAATGTGGATACAAACTGCGTATACTAGAGATCTATTGTTGAGTTGCCCGTTATCATCCATTATTAAATTGTATGAATGGGACACGTGTTCGCTAATTGCAGAAAAACTCACAGGCTGCAATTTCTGAATGACTAACAGACAATCTGCAGTCTTAAATCTTCATCTGACAAACCTTTTCCTAATTATATTGAGGTCGGATTCCAGTCTAACCGGATGCAGTTAAATACCAGTATTTTACATGGAGCGACTTCATACCCAACCTCCACAAACCAGTTATACATATAAACTGACAAAGTTATAGATTATATAAAATATTGTTGGCTGCTGTACAGCGCCCTCAATGTTTACCAAATAAGAACAAATAATGTACCAATGTTTTACAATAAATAAATGAGAAAACCAAAAGAGATAAGTAACGATGAATGTTCTCGAATGAAATTTAATTTGATAAAACAAGTGTTGGTTTTCTGTTCATTAAATTTTATATAATGAGAAAATGTCCATAAACTGTACTACTAAACTAACAACTATGCTGTAAATTATACCCAATCCACATAAGCACTTATCTCTTTTCGTGGCAGTACATAGAAACAGTCGGTTTATTGTGACAAATCGCATGGAAAATTGATTTTAGATTCACAGACAAACCCATCAGCATCTGCTACAAGACGCGGATACAAGATAGTCATTGAACAATAACATAACAAGGGTTTCAGCTAAGAGCGACCCTAAATGTCTTCTCAAACCCGAACACGACGCTGTTTCGTTTTGTCGAAGAGCGTCCACCCACGGATTGATCCTCTGCAAACTAAATCTAAATTAGTTTGCGAAGTGCCATTGTTTGAGAAAGGCTCAACTTTGATGGTTACAGATTACAGGTATCTTGACGTAGACCTACAGGTGAAACTTCAATAACTAGGTGATTTAAAACGGGTGGAGTAGATGTATAAACTTCTGAAGTTCAATCAACAAAAGGGATTAGTAAACTAGCGACATCGGTTACAGTTAAAGTTTAGTAAGAAACCAAATAATGTTTTCGAATGAAATTTTATTTGATAAAGCAACTGTTTCATTTCTATGAATTCAAATAAATTTAATTCGGAGACATCCACCGGTTTCTTACTAAACTTCAACTGGACCCTGGTTACTTATCGCTTTTGCGGACCCAAAAATACATTTGATTTATGCGCCTAGTCACTGAAAAAAATTACCTCTTTGAACGATTTAAATACTTGTACATAAAAGGCTGATAGCAGTGGTAGCCCAATTTTCACGGCGCCAAGTACACTTTGTGTAAATTTTTTGATTGCCACTGCTCTCAAAACGGTGAAGGAAAACACCGTGAGGAAACCGACATATCCCAGCACAGAAAATTCGAAGGCATGTGACATCTTCCAACCCGCACTGGGCCAACAAGGTGGTACATTACGGCCCGCTCCCTCTCACAGATAGGAGCCTGTGTCTCAGCAGTTGGAACATTATACGCTGATTTTGCTATACAAATCTACTAACATTTACCTAAGGATAACTATAGATACCAAGAACATCATCATTTCAGACAAAAGACGTCCACTGCTGGACATTGCCTTCCCCCCAAGTTTGGGGTGGGTTTGCGATCATCGCCACGCTTGGAAGGCGGATTTGTAATCGCAGAATGGTAGTTAAATGCATAGACAACGTTGCTGCCCATTCTCTAAATACTCCCTTAGTCGGCTCTTACAACACCCACGGGAAGAAATGGAAAGGTGCAATTTTTTACGCCCGGCACCACACCAACATGTTATGGTACAAAGGTCACTCATAAAAATAACCTCCGTGAACAATTTAAATACTAGACATACAAGGTCATTAAATTATATCAGCGAGATTTTATTACCACATCTTAGTATACATTACCTTCTGTACATTTATTGTTCCTTTTTAATTTATCACGATCAAGGTTTATCATTTGTTACACTTACTACATGCTTGTCTGCCTACTCGGTGTTGCAAGTTCCAACTGCCTTATTTTTTTATTTTATTTAGGAATTCGTAATTCGGTATTTTAAAGGAGAATAAAATAGTAATAATCTTTAAGCATTTTAATGAGCAGTGTAGAATTTAGCGCCTGCTTGGTTTAGCACTAACTTCTGGTTTTGGTTGATATTTGGTTGATTTGTTGTGGTTTGGTTTATGGTTTACGACCGCCGATTTAATTATACGAAATTATATGGTTTAAAGACTACATTGATTTATACAATTAATTACAATTAGGAAATGGTGAACCTAATCTAAATTAGTACTAAGATGGTTTGATGTGAATTACGCGATTGGTCCTCGGACACGTACTAACTGGTAATAGCTGCGATACACGCATTTATGGAAATGCATGCAGGCAAAAGTGCTGAGCTGTCCGGATGCAAATATTGCACCGAATATATTCCCGAGCACAGGACGAGATAAGAAAATAATAAAGTCATAATCAAATCACCTTGGTTAAATAATAATACAATTCAAATGGTAAAAGATACTAAAGTAATAAATAAATGGTAAACAAAGTAAAAGTGTTATAAAATTGTAAACAATGGTAAAAGTCTAAATTACGGCTGTCCTTAAAAACATAAATTCTTTACACTAACGAGTCCTCAACTGTAAGCATACGTTCTTTTCGTACTATCGGAAACCACCGTCTGGCGAGATATGTATCTACTTATCGGTTCACTCTCACTTTGCTGACGGTCAGCAGTACTCTGTCGCGGTTGCACTTCACTAGTCACTCTGGTTGTTCCGATGTGGTGAGGCTCCGCCCGGCTAGCTGCAACATGCGAGCAGCATCTCACTCTCCCCAGACCCAGACTGCTGCTGCGCACAGGACAACTCCCAAGAGTATGTAGACGACGGTGTACTGGTGGATGTCATGCACTGATATATCATCGATCTCAGCTTTGGTGGATTTTAGTGATTTGATTTGTTCTCCGATAATAGATCTATGTCAGACTCATGTTCTCTGGTAATTCTGTTTCGGTTGGTATTTTAACGTTAACAATATGGTTAATCTGGTCTAGCTCTGGTACGAGCAAATTTGTTAATAAAAATTGGTTGGCTTGTTGTTGTAAAGAATACAGCGTGAAATCTTTACTTTTAACGAAGCATTTCTGTGTCATGCTAATGACCCCTGCTCGAGTCAGCTGATGAATGGTAACATGATCGTCGCATATGATTTTGATAGAATATCAAGCAGTTTCTATGGTGTAACAAATAAGGTTCAAAACAGCGATGTGTTTGATATTAGTTCAATTGAATGACTACCAAAATAAAAGTAATTTTGCAGTTTTAGTTATTTTATTACCTTTATCATTATTACATAAATTATGACAGCTTACGCTAAATTTTGAGTTTTTCTTGGTAATATTTCTCTATTGGGTTATATGGTAATGTTTCATTTTCCCGAAATATTTGACAAAACACTTTTTTCTGACTTGTATTATATACCTTTACAGCTGTGCGAACAAAACTGAGCGGTTTTACGGTTTCTTCTTGTGGACAGGCAGCGCTTTAGTATCAGCCTTTCAGCATAACTTTTACTGAATATTAGTCCTATTTGAATCTGAACCATGGAATTAACAAGTAGGTACTATACTGGTCCGGAATGATAGTTCAAAGAAAACACAATAGAATTGCGTACTTACCTAGGTAAGTATAGGTTGTCATTTGACAGTCCATTGACAGACATTCAACGAACATAATACACCAAGGATAGCGTTTATAGTAGTTTATAAACATAACTTAGTTTGAAAATTACGGAAATACTCCGTTTCTTGCGATAGGTAAACTGCTTTTAAACGAGTTTACCTCTGTTATCCACTTTACCTGTTCCGCTTAACCTTAGACTTTGCACTGTGGGCTGTGGGTATATTTTGCAGCAACGCCAACATTATCGTTTATTAATTCTAGTCAATGAGGCATTTGTTTCGTGTGGTGTCGGACGTAAGGAATACCACCATCCCATTTTTTTCCCATGGGTGTCGTAAGAGGCGACTAAGAGACTACAGAATTGGCAGTAGCGTTCTCCATGCATTTTATTACCATACCGATATTGAAAGATCCATGTTACGTTCAAAGTAAACGAAGCTTGGGGTAGGAGTAAAATGGTTAATATATATCTGCTACGTTTTATTATACGTAATTGAAAGAGACAAAGAGAGAGATAGTTTTCATGGTTTTCGTGGGTGCTGCAGCCAAAAGTGAGTATAAATAGAAAATTCATCATGGGTATCGTTGTCTTGGTTTTTAAAGACGCTGAAGCTGATAGTGAGGTCAAAATGACGGGGGTACGAACTCACGCATTTTTTTTTTTTAGGAAAATGACTTTTAAAACTTTACTTTAAATGATGAAAGAACCCTTTTCAGTTGCATACACTATGTTTTGCGTGCGTTAGGTTGCACGCTACCGTAGACAGCGAATTTTCTCACCATTCATAAAATTCATTTCCCAGGAATTATTTTTGCACAACTTACTTTGATACACAGAACGCATAGATAATGACTTCGCAACGGGTGTTGTAAAATCCCGTATTCCCAAAAAGAAAGAATTACTCACTAAGGTCACGTTGCCAATTTTACTGCGAGCAAACTCATCACGATTTCACTAACAATACTCGTGCTTTCCCAATTCAAGATGTAGTAAACCTTTCCGACAAGGAAATTGAGTACCCCAGCATAACAGTTTCGTAGATAGTCTCCCGAAGTACCCAACACCCTAAAATGTTACAATCCGCATGCAATCACAGTGAATTGTTATTCCTCCCGCGGTGAGCACTTCCCCTATTGGAGAAACCAGTAAATATATAGAATACCTGTTTGGTTGTTTTGTACAATAAAAGTAAGTTAGAAGACAGACTCAATCTTTGAGAGTGTTGTCCCGAACTTGTTTCCGACGAATTTACTTTTTTCAGGTTTTTCGCATTTTCAGGTGCTGGTGGCTAAATGAAGGTTAAGCTACGGTTGTCACGGTCGGTTTGTGTATGAGTTCATCTATCACATATACATACATTCTGAGAGGATGAGACTCCTCCGTACCTCGGAAAGCATATTAAGCAGTTGATCCCGGCTGTTATTTGTACATCTCTGACAGTCGTTATGGGTAGTTAGAAGCCAGAAAGTCTGATAACCAGTCTTACCAAGAGGTATCGTACTACCCATGTCACTGAGTTGTGGAGGTCAAATAGGCAGTCGCTCCATATAAAATACTAGCTGGCCCAGCGAACTTCGTACCGCCTCAGAATCAATAAATGTTGTGTTAACTTATCAGATCCCACCAACACAAAGCAAAGAGCACCAAGTACCATATACCCATGTAAGACCAAGTTATGACAAACTAGTACTTTGAAGGCATAAAGCGTTTTCTAGCTACCACACACCCATGATAGATGAGCTCTTACCAAATTATGCCAACCTAGTACTTCAAAGACATGAAGCGTTTTCTAGCTACCACACACCCATGTTAGGTGAGCTCCTACCAAGTTATGACAACCTGGTACTTCGAAGACATAAAGCATTTTCTAGCTACCACACACCCCCCATGTTAGGTGAGCTCCTACTAAGTTATGACAACAGTCGGGTACTTCGAAGACATAAGGCGTTTTCTAGCTACCACACACCCATGTTAGATGAGCTCCTACCAAATTATGACCTCCTGGTACATCGAAGGCAGAAGGCCTTTCTTTCTATTTTGTTTATTGATTAATAAGGAACTTTTATGGATGATTTTTTTTACACCTTGGGTCCGAAAAACCCAAATATCTTACGGACCCTTATTTTTCTAAAATAAAATATAACTTATGTTACTCGAAGATAATGTAGCTTTCTTATGGTGAAAGAATTTTTTAAATCGGTCCAGTATTTTTTGAGTTTATCCATTACAAACAAACAAACAAAAATACAAATTTTTCCTCTTTATAATATTAGTGTAGACTAGCTTTCAGCTGCATCCGGTTAGACTGTAAGCCAACCCCAACATAGTTGGGAAAAGGCTAGGTTAGGATTGGTTTGTTAGTAATATTCTGGAGTGATGAGGATTGAAATGATCACAAAATATCTTTTAACTTATAACATTTTATTCCTTCCCAAAAACATATTTACTGACTTCATTCATAAGTACAAAAATATGTTATATCCTATTCTTAAACTATTTCACAATGTCATCCGGTATTTCCAGTGTCATATATCACATTATTTTCTTGGCATAAACTTTACATTGACGCCATTCTTGGATCTCAAAACAAGGTCTGCACTTAGTTCAGGCTCCTGAGCTGCTGGCAATATGAAGAAGTTCTTGACAATCTCCGAAATTATGATTTTGAGTTCCATCATCGCAAACTTTTGACCTGGGGAAGAAGAGTAGAAATGTTACTATAAAGTTTTTGTTTGCCAGCTACTTAGTAAATCTACACTATATATACTATATAATTTTGTAATTATTACATACTATACAATTTAATAAAGCTGAAAGTTATTATTCTATATCCATAAAATGAAACACAGCAACGCTGTTGTGTTACAAAAATAGGTCTGCCTGCACTCTAATTGTATAACACACTATCAAACACAATCTGATGTTGCTAATCCATTACTCCATATGATCGAATAATGTGTCCGCTCAACAACGTAAATAAAGCAATGAATGTTGTTGAACTGTCAAAATGAAAGCTATTCCTACCGTTAGTGTCCGTTAGTGTCATGTTACGTAATTATTTATTTATTTACATACTCTTTATTGTACACCAAAAAAATATACATAACAAAATACAATGGATACTACAAAATATACAAAAGGCGGCCTTATTGCTTTCTGCGATCTCTTCCAGGCAACCATGAAATGGCTAGATATAAGCATGGACATAAAATGGGTATGTCAGTGGTGCAAATATACAATATCTATACTTACTAAAATAGATAAACAGATACTTATATCCTAAATAGTAGATTCATGAATACTACATATATCCCATCAAAAATATAAATGTGAAATGAGAGCGAAGCTCCGTCCCGTGTGGTGCCGGACGTAAAGAATAACACCACCCTATTTCTTCCCGTGGGTGTCGTAAAAGGCGACTAAGGGACTTGCTAGAGAATGGGCAGCAGCGTTCTCTATGCATTTTACCACCATACTGCGATCGCCAACCCGCCTGCCAAGCGTGGCGATTATGGCAAAGCCCCCCAAATTGGGTGAGGCCTAAGTCCAGCAGTGGACGTCTTACGGCTGAAATGATGATGATGATGACTTATTTATAACAAAATTATTATAAAAAAATGAATACCAATGGTTTTTTATAAGTGTTCCTAATAGAATCAATAAAGTGAAAAATTATAATAAAATGATAAAAATTTACTAGTTTCTGATTCATTTCTTTGTATTCACCTAATTACCTATCTGCATGCCAAATTTTAACTTTTTAGGTCATCTGGAACTGGGTTAGAGTTTTGATCTATAGGTCAGTCAGTGATAAAAATGACGATTTTCGGACGTTAATATCTAAATAACCGTTTGAGATGTGTTTATGAAATTTGGAACAAATATGTATCTCGCAAGTTTCACTATATGAGCCAAATATGACACGTTTATGTAAAAATGGTTTTTGAGTTATGAGGGGTCAAAAGTGGCTCCAAATGGTTCGTATAATATTACACACGGTGCTGCTCGCCAGCTCTGTTACTTGAACTTGGCTTGACACGCGGTAGCGTGTCAATAAGTCATAAGGAAATGAAGGCAATACATAGAAAATTACAGTTACCGCGGTAGCAATTACCCCGGTGGTGCTTCTTCTTATACTTAGTTCCGATAGAATAACCAATTTATTTATTTTTTATGTGGTTGGTATATTAGTGACAAACTTACCAATACAGTTCCTAGGCCCAGCACTGAAGGGCAGCCAACTGAAGGGATTCTTCAGCGGCGCCTCGAACCTTTCCGGACGGAACTCCAGGGGGTTGTCATATAAATCTGGCTGGCGTTGGATCTGGTAGATGTTCATCGTGACTGATGTGCCTTTTATTAGCTTAAGTCCTCCCACCTCTGAAATGAAGAAAAAATATTATAATAATAATAAAGGATCCCAGCTCCCGGTGGAAGTGTGCAGCGCATGAGATGGACAAGATCCATCAATGAGAATGTCATGCGCTCATACTATGGGCCTACAGACGGGGGAACAATCTGACAGCTTACCGTGTTCGGATGCTCTCTCTTTTTCAGGTGCTTGAGCCAGCTGTCAAGGTTTCAACACAACGACTATCGGATCAGGAGCGGGTCATCCAACGTAATCGTATGTTGGATGACGCCACTGTACTTGATCGCTTTCAAAATGAAGTGCGGAGAAGCCAAGTCATCGCCCCGAAGCCGCAGAATGCTGTAGTACCACCGCAGCTGATAACAAGTTATGCTGATGAGGGATGTGATGACAGGGCTACACACGTAAGTAGGTACCCAGTGCAGTGATGAATTGAGGAGTGCTTTGGAGGGTGCGATCCGGGAATATCGGTTCATGACACCCAAACTTAGACCACGCTTACCTCGTTTGCCCATAGGATGATTATTTGTTTTGAAATAGGGCGCTGGTGGCGGCTTTGGATTCGCAGTTGTCAAACTATTTTGATGACAGCGAAGATCTCACCGATACTCATTCGATTCTGTACTGCGCAGCTATAGCGGCATGTCGTGTAGCTCCCGTTAAATTTCCAAATGACTCTAGAGCTACACGACCGAAACCAGCCGTACCAGCTTGGCAGTGCAGAATTGAGCGTCGTATTGGTGGGGCCTTCCAAAGTGATGAGAGGTGGGTTTGGGAGCGACCGGACCAAGGTGTGACTGACAAGCCCCTTCCGGATGATAACGCCATGCCTTCGTTCTGGCGAAATATCTGGTTGGAGCCTGTCAGTGGTGCAGGTAACTAATAAGCCGATTCCTGTCGGCTTCCCTTAGGAAATTATGACAATCAGTAGTTCTCAGCAGTGTTTAATAATCACACTGAATGTATTTAATCTTACACCATAGAATTAAAGTATTACAAAACCCCAACCTACATAAAAAATATTTGTCTTTATATTCCAACGAAAACAAAACATTTAAAGTGCACGTGAATTTCGCGCGGCACCGCGCGTGATGATTTTTCTGCAGTATAACTCGCTAACAACGCCGAGTTATGAAGTAAATCAATTTGGGTCCACCCTTTATGGCAGAATATTTTTCGTCATAATATTATTTTGCATAACAGCGGATGGCATAAACTTCAATTCACAGAAAATCGTTTGGCATACACTCATTTATCATACATTCACAACGCATAATTTTATAAGTCAGAATCATCTTTAGGCATAAATTTTATTCCATAATAATTAAAAAGTAGAACCATCATATCGCAGAAAGTTCGCAGTCAGAATCGTCTCTTGGCATAATTTCATATCGATAGTTATTAAAAGGCAGAACTATCATATCTCAGAAACTTTAAACTTAGAATCATCTTTTGGCATACATTTCATATCGAAGAAGCATGCAGCATGCAAACAAGCATACAGCATGCAAGCAACCAAGCATGCAGCATGCAAGCAAGCATGCAGCAAGCAAGCATGCAAGCAAGCATGCAGCATGCAAGCAAGCTTACAGCATGCCGGCGAGCATGCAAAATGCAGCATGCATGGTTTCTGTCACGGCTTCGGCGCTGCGGGGCTCCGGCGGTCCCATGCGAGCTCATCGTCGCAGATGGTTTTACGCTCACCACCACGGCGGCGGCCGTCAAAACCACCTGCTCCTCAGCTCGCGGGCCGCCTCGCCACTCCGCGCCTACGCGGGCTTAAATTACACTCCCCTAGAGTGTAATTAGGGCAGACAAGACTACGTGGAGTCGGTTCTGCAGCGATTCGTTTCTGTCAATAATTGTTGTAGCACAACAAATACTGACTTTTTGAGACACTATTTCAATTTATTTAAGGTTAAAATGCAATTTAATAGAATGAAAATATGCCTAACGAAATTATTCTAAATGAAATTCTGCCATCTTCATAATATGCCAAGTAAAATTATGCCAAATAATCATTGCTCTAAATAAATGTTATGCTAAACGAAATTATGCGGAATTTTAAGTCTGCCAAAGGTAATTATGCGAAATAAAATTCTGCCATCTTAAAAGTTGCCGGCGTAAAGTTGAGCTTATAAACATTCGGCCAAACAATGATTATGCTAAACATTTTTAATGCCTTACAAATATTCGTTTAAATAAGATTATGCCAAGTGTGTTATGCCAAATAAAATTCGGAGCATCAAGTTTCTGCCAGATAGAGGGAACCCAATCAATTTCTATACAAAATCATCTCGTCATGACGTCACTTCAGGTCACGTGGCACGCATTTTTTGAGGCCTTGGGAAGCCGGAATGTGTCGAGTTATGAACGAGTTAGACAGAGTAGGAATATCGGTCCATTCGTTGAATTTCGTAAGTACTCAGTTCGTGTCGGATGGAAGCTCCCCGGCCCCCGTGGTTCGCTCAACGCAACAATAATTTTGTCATTTTGTTGATACTTGTAGTTAATTAGCATTTATTTCGTTGTATTCCTATAAGTTATTAGTGTAACAATTCATTATCATTTCAGCCGAAAGACGTCCACTGCTGGACATAGGCCTCCCCCAAGATCCGCCACTTCGACCGGTTTTGTGCTTCCCGCATCCAGCGGATTCCTGCGGCCTTCACAAGGTCATCGGTCCACCTTGTTGGAGGCCTTCCAACTCTACGTCTTCCGGTACGCGGTCGCCACTCCAGAACCTTTCGGCCCCATCGGCCATCTGTTCTGCGAGCAATGTGCCCTGCCCACTGCCACTTCAGTTTAGCAATTCTTCGGGCTATGTCGGTTACCTTGGTTTTCTTACGGATCTCTTCATTTCTGATTCGATCGCGTAGGGAAACTCCAAGCATAGCCCTCTCCATCGCCCTTTGGGTGACTTTCAGCCTTCTAATAAGGCCCATTGTGAGCGACCACGTTTCGGTTCCATAAGTCATCACTGGCAACACACACTGGTCAAAGACTTTCGTCTTGAGACACTGCGGTATGTGGGACGAGAAGATATTGCGTAGCTTCCCGAACGCTGCCCAGCCGAGTCGGATTCGCCGATTGACCTCTTTCTCGAAGTTGGACCTACCTAACTGGACAATCTGTCCTAGGTACACATATTCGTCCACAACTTCGAGTGTAGCGGCTCCGATTTTCACTGGAGTGGGTATCACATGAGCATTGGACATGACCTTTGTCTTGTCCATGTTCATCTTGAGACCCACTCTTCCGGAAGCTCTACTGAGGTCATCGAGCCCTTTCGCCCACTTTCATAACTGAATTTTCGTAACCAGCTACGAACGTGGAATTTTCTTCCTATTTGATAACTGGCTACCTTGGCCTTCTTAAAGAGACTAGTTGTGCTACTGTAGTTTACTTTAATAATTTTTGGTTAGGTAATTCAAATTTTATTAGGAAATAGTTTCATTTCATTTCATTTCATTTATTCATTAACAATTTTTAAACTGTGTCTGAATGTTTTACAATAAAGAAATCACATACAAGCTAAAACCAATTCGCAACTAAGATCCATAACATTAAAAAACAATAAAAATATAAAGTAATAAGAGTCTAAGCATGTCAGTTCAAGAACCGATTACTTAAATAAAATAAAATCTAATAAAAATGTCAACAAACTTCAATAAATAATCTAAACATGTCATAGCAATCTTCATATAAATAATGTAAAAATGTCTCAAACCACTGTAAATCAAACTAATTCGATACTTGTATTAACAAACTTCAACAAAAACTATAATATAAAGTAAAAAGCATCGTACCCAAAATTCATTACAATAGTCTATCAATTTAAGTAATATAGAAATTTTATAATCAAATATATTCAAATAATCTAAAAATATCATAATCAAATCAAATTAAATATTCTATAAATGTCATCACAAAATTTATTAATTTTACTCGTAAACTAAATCTAGTTATATGTATCATTTGTGGTGTATAGTCATAAATTCATTAACGGAATAAAAACATTTTTCCAACAAAAATTCCCTGAGTCTCCTTTTAAACATGGTGGTTTTATATAACAAACATCTTAAATCCTTAGGCAAGCAATTAAAAAGCTTCACCGCTTGATACCTAACACAATGTCTCACAATATTCAGTTTCGAACTAATTCCAAGCTTCAAGTATTGGTTCCGCGTGCTTTCCCTATTGTGTCTTTCTTCCTCCGTTTCATATTCATTTATATGCTTTGCCAGGCTGGTCAAGACTGTTAATATGTAAAGGCTTGGTACGGTAAGGATAGACAGCTTTTTAAAATATTCACGACAGGACTCGATTTGGGGGATGCGAACTATTGTTCTGATCGCCCTCTTTTGCAGCACAAAAGCCCTATCAGAGTTATACCTGTAGCTATTTCCCCATAGTTGAATACTGTATCTCAGTCTTGACTCCACCAATGCATAATAAACCGATTTTAAAATATTTACATTAAGTTCATCTCGTAGGCTCCTGAGGGCATAACATGCTGATGATATTGATCCGTCTATGGCTTTTAGTTCATTTTTCCAATTTAATAAGGAATCAACATGAACTCCTAAAAATTTGACTGAGTCTACGACTTCTATTTTGTCTCCATTTAACATAACATCTAAACTGTCACTATCGCGTGATGTAGACTTAAATAATATAACGTTTGTTTTTTTAGTATTTATAGTTAATTTATTAGCCATAAACCACGATTGAAAAAATTCAAGAGCCTTGTTGACAGAGTCGCTCAATGAGTCAGCAGTATTTTCGCTAACAATAGCATTTGTATCATCTGCGAATGCTATTATGTTCATGTTAGAATTTATCTTTGTTGCTAGGTTAAGTAAATCGTTCGTAAAAATAAGAAATAGGATTGGACCCAGTATCGAACCCTGTGGAACACCTGTTAAAACCTTTCGTAAGTTTGAATGATATTCTACTTGAACATTATCCTTATTGAAGTCTTTAATCTCTACATACATTTTCCTATTTTTTAAGTATGACCGAAAAAGTTCTAGAACCTGTCCTCTTACACCATAATGTTCCATTTTAGCTAGTAACAGAGTGTGATTTACAGTGTCAAATGCTGAACTTAAGTCCAAGAAGATTCCAGCTACCCTCAATTTTTGATTTAATTTATCGGCCACATCGTTAACTAAAGTGCTAATAGCTTCTGCAGTTCCAACACCCTTTTGATATCCAAATTGTCTATTATTTATAACTTTATTTATATTGAGATGAGTAACTAAACGAATTTTAATCAATTTTTCAAGGATTTTTGAGATGGTTGGTAAAACTGAAATAGGTCTATAATTTTTTGTATCCATCTGTGAACCTTTTTTATGTAAGGGAATAACTTTCGCTATCTTTAGTTGTTCAGGAAAAACACCAGTATCAAAACATTTATTGAAAAAATCTGACAATGGTAATGCAAGAATTTTAATATTGTGCTTTAAAACACTTATTGGCACGCCATCATATCCACTAGAGGTTTTGTTTACCATTGACCCCACAATTTTTACTACTTCTTCAGGAGTCACGGAAGTCAAACACATTGCACTATTCACCCTACTGGTAGAGTTTTTTAAAAACAAAAGTGAATTATTTTCATCAGTAATATCCAAATGGTGGTTATAATTATTAAAATGTTCAGCGAATATATTTCCAACTTCCCTAGGGTCATCAATAATTTTATCATCCATTTTCACAAACAGTTTATTCAATTTTTTTTGTTTATCTTTGTTCCTATGACGATTTACTACTTGCCAGATTTCCTTGCTTTTATTTTTAGCTGCCTGTATTTGTCCCCTCACAGCATTAATTTTTGCTCGTTTTATAACTTTTCGAAATAACCGAATGTAGTTTTGTTTATAGGTCTGTATGGTATTATGACAACTTCCACTATTTACACACAACAATCTCTTCATTTTACTCGACACCCTTATACCTTTTGTGGTCCATTTAATGCCAGTACTGTTATTTTTTAAAACTATGTGCTTATTTTGCTTCCTGAAGCTACAAACGAAAGCATCGTGAAATTTCTTTAAAAATGAGTTAATTCCCATAGAAGACCAGTCAATGTCTAATAGTTTTTTACTAAAACTCTCGTGGTTTTTCTTTGTGAGCATTCGTTTTTCAATAATAATCTTTTGGTTATTGTTCCATTTTTTTTCCATAACCATATGAAGCTTTAACTCACAAAAAAGTCCTGCATGTCCGTCTGCTAAGCCATTATGGTCCACGGAAACTTTTTGAATGCACGAGTCATCTAAGTTGGTGATAAAATTATCAATACAAGAAGATGACTTATGTCGAGTAAACGTAGCCGTTTGAATTAGGGTTTTAAAATTATAACATCGTAAAAGACTAACCAACTCTGTACGCTTTTTATTTTCACAGAGGAGATCGACATTAAAATCACCGCATATGATGCACTTCTTATTAAAAAAATATTCTAACATTATTTCAAAATTTTCCATGAATATTTTGAAATTCTTTTCATCTGGACTTCGATAGCAGCAGCATATGTATAATCCAGTCTCAATATCTTTAATACAACATACTTCGAATGCTTGAGATTTATATAATTTATTTATCGGCATACAATTTAAAACTGGTCTATCCCGAAGTCCCAAGATAAGACTACCACCACGTTTTTTGTTAACTCTAGTGTTGTGTGAAACCAAGTTGTACTCAGTCAGAGCAAATAGAGGTGCATTTAGTTTGTTCAGAAAATGTTCAGTAACACAGATGAAGGCTAATTTTGGTACAAGATTATCGATATAAAGTTCTAATTCGTCTTTTTTATTGCTAATTCCACACAAGTTTTGATGAAAAATGGATAAACTAACGTCATGCATGACCTTCTGTTCCTGACTAATTTGAGATTCAATCAATGTGTTAGGCTCGAAAAAACTCTTCATTTACTTTAGTCCTGTCCATTTGAACAGAAAAATAGTATGGAATAGTTCCCTTCTGAGCCCTAGTATTGGGTGGTATATGAGTTGCGCAATCTGTAAGTTTTGTGATTTCGAGAAGACTTTTTACTTTAAAGTAGTAGGGAATTGTCCCTTTTTTAGGTTCCTGTAAGCCAATGTTCGATTTCAAACTTGATTTGCAACTTTCTAATCTCTTTCTAATTTCACAAGGATTTAGGTATTTATTACTGTAATCACTATAATCTATACGGTAATTTAATGACTTACAAAAATCGGATAGTTTTGTGGAAGTTTGTTGTATAAATTGACACTTTTTAAATTTACGACATACATTTTTTAAAGAGTAGTTCAACTGATTGACATCCAAGTACACGTTATTTAAGACGTTAAGAACAATGACAGTGCTATTACTGAATGTTTCTAATACAAGTTTTAACTGAGACAAGATGAAGTTTAAATTATGGTCATTCTCGCCTACGCAAATTATGAGTTTATCGTCCGTTGATAATTCGATATCCACGCAGTTGGCTACAATATGGTTGCACGGTGCATTTGGCTTTGTTTCGGCGACGACTCTGTATTTTTCGTACTGAGTATTCATTCTTGCACGTGTTATAGCTGCCGCTAGCCCAACGCAACGCTGAGATCCAAATATGAACATCTTCCGCTCGGGTATTGTATTTTGCCCAATTTTGCCAGTGCAAGTCCTAACACTGGGGATGTTTACAGTTGCCCGCTTCGTTTCCTGGATTGTGGTTTTACAAGTATTGGTATTTCGGTGACTACTTTGCACCAATAGTTCAATACGATCGGTAAGGGCAGCAATCTCTTGTTCTGCGATCTGTAGTTGCTGTGTTAGGGTGAGAATGTCCTGCTTCAAACGTAGTACGTAATCACTGGTGGCAACTCTCAATGTGGATGACGATGGAGAGGACAGTGTAGAACTTGAGTTGTGTTGCTGTGACCGAGCTTGCTTCTGTTTCTTAATACTTGAACCAGGATTTCGAAACATGGTGGATGTTTGGCACAAGGTCTTCAAGGTGTTGTTTTCTGTAGTTAATTTGTCAATTTGTTTATGTAGGTCGGTGTTTTCTAATAATATGTTTCCCAATTCCTCTTCCGTACTTTCAAGTTTATTTGTGAGTTGAGCTATTATCTCCTTCATTTCTGAGGTTGTTTCCATGTCTGTTATAGTTACACTTCTGTCAACACTCCTTGAAAGTCTGTTGGGAGTAACATATGATTCATCAGATGTATCACAGTCGGTGAGTATGTGAGAGTCAAATAACTGTATACGCTTTTGAACCGGAGAAAGACGTTTCAAAGTCTCACATTCTAGTTGTGCCTTCGCATTTAATACTTGTTTCGGAGGCGACGGGGTTTTTAAAGTTTGCTTTTTTCGTAAAGTAATATTGGATGACGTATCGCCAGCTTTGGTATAGACTTTATTTCTAATACACATCTTACATCTCCATTTTTTTTTCGATTCTGTATCCTTGAGTCGATATGTAGATTCTGGGTATCCATCGCAGTCAAATTCAAATCTATTATCACAAGCAGAACACAAGGCAGTACTTTTTAAGCTAACTTTTTTTTTACAAGTATGGCATGTTACTAGTGGTGCCACCTTGCGGCCGTTACTGCTGTTACTTGTTGAGGTGGTATTTGATGACATTGTGTTTTTGTTCTAGAGAAAGTATGAAATTTCAAATAAATTTTGAATTATTGAAATTTCCGAAAAGTGAATATATGTTCGGAGTGAGATTTGAACCTGCGACTACTTGTGCGGCGCAGGTTAATTGGCAAAAGATAGACGGCTGTATTAACCACTCGGCCAACTATGTAATACTTAGACTTATCGAATTTTTGAAGTACTTGCGGCAAAGTTCAAAGTTACTTTTTGCGACAGTTTAAAGTTCAACTTTATTTTTCTTGATGACGGTTGAAGTTTTTTTTTTTTTTTTTTTTTTTTTTGTTTTTTTTTTTTTTTTTATGGATCACTTTTTCACTTTGTCTTTGTTGTAATTGCTTTTAGTACACTTATTATTGAACGTTTGTTTAAATCACAGAAAGTCTAATAGATATAATTTAAAGTTTATTGAGGGTTGTCACTTGTTATTGTTTTATGGTACGATTTTTGAGTATTTCAATTTTGATTTTAACTTCGCAGTTTGCGTATAAAACTCGGAGATAACACTAACACTAAGCTATTGGTTAATTATGTATCATTTCACAGATTTTTGTTCACTTTTGTACACTAATAGTATTTTTAAGGATATTTTAAACACAGAGCGATTTTTGAGACGTTAAGCTAATTAGTGTTGTTACAAAGAATAAATGCGAACTACCAACCATCTCGAAGGTTGGCACGCTAGGTTTAATAGGTATATAGGGCGTAAAAACCCTTCTCTGGCTCAAGTTCTGGATGTTTTAGTTAAAGAGACTAAGATACGTGTTCGTAATAAAACAAACAAATCCCGAAATTATTCAGAAATTGATACCGAAATCAATTCGGCCATCGCAGACCTAGAAAATAATATTATAACTGTTAAAAATGTTGTAAATTTTTTCCAAACAGTGCCCTGTTTGGAAAAAAGTCCTCCATATAACACTGCGTGACAAAAGAAAAAATTTTTCAATAACATTGATTTAAATAGCTGATTTCTGTGAATTTGGGCCTGCTGAACACGAATATATGAATGAATTTCTTGTATCACGTACCATTTCTAAGTTATGATAAATTTTACTTCCACAAATGAAATAAGACAGTGTAAAAGTTTCAAATTAAATATAAACATGTTTAGTCATCTGTATTTTGAATTTAAATACAAAAATAGCAGTACTATTGTACACCTTGTTAGTTGGAACTCTTCCTTGAGATTTAATAATATATTTCCCACAAACATAACAAAATTTATCTGGCTGGTTTATGAATTTACGACAAACACTTTTCTCCATAGCTATTAAAAAAAAATTGAGGAATTTTTTAAACAAAATTATACTAGAAACATCAAACACTTATAATGTTATGAGAAACACCAAAAGTTGAGATTTACAATTAATAAAATTGTGTATTAACTTCTTTATATCGTTGTTAAGGTAAGCGGCTCTTTGCTTCGGTGGCACCACGACTACAACACTACCAATAAAATCCAAGTAAAACTACCAAATTGCGTTTCCTTCCTACTGGTCGCTCAAACATATTATCGTATTATTATTGAGGGTACATGAAAATAATCAAGATACGATAACTAAGAAATGTGACGTGTTAGGTATCTCATCATGAGACAATTTTGTTGATAACACTATATGACACAATTTCTCTAACATTCATAATAGTACGTTAATTGTATTACTTATTCGATTATCAATTATATTGTATTGCTATTTTTGTAATTAAATTCAAAATACAGGTGACTAAACAGGTTTATATTTGATTTGAAACTTTTACACTGTCTTATTTCATTTGTGGAAGTAAAATTTATCATAACTTTGAAATGGTACGTGTTACAAGAAATTCATTCATATATTCGTGTTCAGCAGGCCCAAATTAACAGAAATCAGCTATTTAAATCAATGTTATTGAAAAAAATTTTTTTTTTGTCACACAGTGTAATGTTTAGTTTAAGATTTCTCCATATAAGTTTCCAGAAAACGAAAAATTACTCTTATTACTTATATTTTATGTAATAACATTATTCTTTTTATTGTTTTTTTACCGTAAAAGTATGTATACCGACATGTATTTCAAGTGACGATTAAAATAAAACAATATTTCTTTGTCATTGTGTTTTATATAACAGGCTTTTTAGTTACTAAAAATTAATGCAATTCTATTGTATTGGTAACCAGTTACGAACAGAGAAAAATAATTCCAAGTTGGTTACGAAAACCAGTTACAAAAAGAGAAAAATAATTCTGTTTTCGTAGCCAGTTATCAAACAGGAAGAAAATTCCATGTTCGTAGCTGGTTACGAAAATTAAGTTACGAAAGTGGACGAAAGGTATCGAGCATTGTACTGAGGCCCTCCATAGTCTCAGCCATGACAACTATATCATCGGCAAACCGAAGGTGAGTGATGTACTCGCCACTGATGTTGATGCCAGCCCCTTTCCAGTCCAGAACCTTGAAGACATCCTCCAGTGCAGCGGTGAACAGTTTCGGAGAAATAACGTCTCCCTGTCTCACCCCTCGCTGCAAAAGTATAGGTTTCGAGGTCTGGTCCTGAAGTCGGACTGACATAGTGGCGTTTTCGTACAGACACTTCAGCACCTCGATGTACCGATAGTCGATCTGGCACCGTTAAAGAGACTGCAGTACAGCCCAGGTGTCGATCGAATCGAAGGCTTTTTCGTAGTCCACAAACGCTAAGCAGAGAGGCAGCACAACAATTAGAATTAGATAATTGTGAGTTTGTTATGAAATTGTGCGTTCGCAATTAAGAATTTGCGGTAAGTCGATAGATTAGCAAGTTGAAATTACTTTTTAGAGTAGATTTGAAAAGTTATTAGTAGGATGGCGGCATTAATAGTTTTAGATTGTTGTGTGACAGATTATTTGTTTCGTGAGGAAACATGCTTTTCAAGGTTAAGTTTTGAAAATAAGAAACACATAATTAGGTTAGGTCGTGCGATGGGTTTTTCAAACGTTTTAATGTTTCCCTTTACGATAAATATCAATAGCTGACTGGTAGTTGTAAATTGAATAAGATGTTTTGTTTTTCCTGTTTACTTTTCTCAGATGCCAGTAGTTTATGGAATAAAGGGGGCACAGATATTAACTCATCGAATATCGTAATAAGAGATACAATAGAAAGACAATTCCTTATGTCAAACTGTGTAACTTAAGAAATTCAAGGGGTTAATAATCTGACGAATTCATCAAAAAAACATGTTCAGACTGACATGACAGACTGAATATGCTTTATATTCGTAGCTATTTAGATTTACATGACTTCGGGAATAGTAGGATAGAACCATTTTTCACTAATTCGCATGAAGGTCATAATAGGAAAGTAGGTCGAAATAGGAATTTAATGAAACGGTTTATTGACACCGTTATTTTGTTAGGTAAACAAAAAGTAGCTTTTCGCGGCCACGATGAACGTCCGAATTCTGATAACCTGTAACTGTAACTATATTGAAACCTTGTTATATCTGAGCAAGTATGACACCGTAATGGACTCTCATTTGGAAGTATGTTCTTCAGTTCAGAACCCCGCGTTTTCTAGTCTCTCTAGTGATATTCAAAATGATTTAATACATAGTATTGCATCTGTTTTACGAAATCACATTAGAAACGAGATAGATAAAGCTCAATTTCTGTCTGTAATGATTGATGAAACTCCTGATGTCAGGCATAGGGAGCAATTGACTGTAATTTTTCGATATTTATCTGAAACTGGAATCGAAGAACGATTCCTAGGTTTTTACGATTTTAGCAGAAGTCAAACTGCTGAAGTTTTATCCAAACAGTTGTTAGAAATACTTGACCATTATTTTTGTAGGAATAAGTTTTTAAGTAACTGGACTACGTGCACCACGTCCGGCCTAGGTAAGCATTGTTTTTTTTTTTGCTCCGGCTTACCTCTCTAATAAAATCACCCTTCGCCACTGGTGCCTGTCAATCACACCGAAGGGTATTGGACTAGGGAGGTCGAGCGAGCGTGCATCCAAATAACAGAAATGAGGGCAATTACCATCAGCCCCCAAGATGTCGCTTGTGCAGTCCGCCCGTTGCCTAACTAGAAATCCCCAGAGCCGGACGGACTGCACAACGTTTGGATAAAGTGGTTCCAAAAGTCACACGCTCGCTTGGCATCTCAATTTCAGTCAGCCTTAGAGTCCGGGTCGTTGCTCCAGTTCCTAACAACAGGCATAACCCACCTGCTCCATAAATCAGAAAGCACTGCGGAACCCAAAAATTATAGACAGATCACGTGTTTGCCGACGATCTATAAAGTTCTTACATCCATTTTGAGAGCTAAAATTTGCAATTTGCAGTGATTATGTTTTGCTACTGAATGAAACAATGTGGTAAGAAAATGTATAAGAAAATGTTGGACTATAGTTTTATTGGAGTTGCTGCATAAAATTATGAGATTAGCATGTAATAACAAACGACGACGTTGACGTCGACGTTAGAAAAGTGCAGATACTCGGCCTAATTTGAAAAAATGAGTTTTGATTTTGTAACTACGCCCATTATTTCACACAGCGACTACCTTCAGCCTCTCACTTGATCCACATGAAATTACTTATTTTAACATAAACATATCCTGTGACACTGCAATACTGTGAATTTCCATTAGTAAAACAATTTCCGAAACGATCAGTAGTTTCGACGATTATTTTTATTATTTCGATTTGAAAGGGTCGAAGAAGAGCAAGGATGTAATGGGAACTATATTAATTTTGGTAAATAGTTATTTGTAGGAAGTGCGAATTAATTTTATTCATTTATTATCATAATTCTTCTTCGTGCTGCTAGCACGACTGTATGATCAGATCTTGCTGACCCATATTTTAGGCACTTTAACTCCGATATATATAAGGACAAAGAGGGCAGAATAGCAGGTGGAGCATAATTTGCGACACAGCTTCACATCTACATTGATTGCAATAGGCAGATGATAATGATGAAAGAAGAAGTTAGTTCTAATAAAAAGAGTTTAGATACTTACCGCAGTCCTTCATAATTCTTCTTTCTATAAGTGGCACTGATGGATACAGTCGCATCGACTCCTTGAGGACCATCTCCAAATACTTCATCTGATTAAGCTCACTAAACAACAAAACAAAGTTAAATAAATAAAAGCAACAGAACTAGAGCAGCATTTATTTTCAAGTGAAGCGTCTTGAATAAACTTTTTTTAAATACCAGTGTTAAAAATGTAGACACTAATTAAAAATTATTATTAAAATGTTCCAAGTAATAAAAATAACTACAAATTCAATCTGTAACGCTCGATGCAATTCAAGTCTGGTCTACTTAGCTCCATTTTAGTAGACTTTTTGTAAAACATCACGCTTCGCTTGAAATGAATCTTTTTTCATAGCTTTTCTCGTCCTCTTTCTATCTTGAGTCTTGTTAATCTTTCTATTGCACTAGATACAGCTAATATTGCTTTTTATTGAAAACTGTGCACTCCTTAGTTACAAGGAATTTCTGCTCAAGAACTTTTGTAACGTCGATGAAACTATTTGGCCTTACTTCCCAGAGATTATGAGCATAGTTGTCCTTACACATTATCTGCCTTGCCTTTTCTCAACTTAGTTGGGGTCAACTTCCAGTGTAACCGGTTGCAGCTGAATGCCGTATTACATGGAGCGACTACTTATCTGATCTCCACAGCGCAGTAACTGGGTAACACGATACCCCTTGATTAAACTGGTTGTCAGAATTCCGGAGTTCTGACGAACCGTAACGACTATCAAATATTCATGTTTGACCAACGGCTTAACGTACGGAAAACACGTTAAGCCGTCTCGGTATGTCAAGATGGTGGTCTTAATAGACAACATAGATGAAGATGTGTTCCAACCTCTAGGTGCCTCTGGGATTTTGATTATATTGCCATTAAAATGTTATTGCGTAGATATAGCAACGCTATATTAAAGAAACGAACGTGCTAGAAGATACCCAACACAGAAAAACCAAAAACAGACCAACCATTAGGAGCAGCAGAACTACTCATGTATTTATCTAACAAAGTGCACTTTAATTACTTTTATTATATCTCGAAATAGAACCATTTGCATAGCAGATTGTTAGTTTAACTGAGTTTAACACACCAGTGCAGGAATGAAGAGTAAGTTCGCAGTTTCTACGTGTTCGGTGCTCAGTATGGTCGCCTGCACCCAAATTTATCGGCCAAGTTTAAAGTGTCTAAGAGCTTTGCCAAATTCCTGGCGTAATGATAGTTGTTTGATTCCAAATCTCTAGATGGCTTTTATGAATGAAAACTTATATTTGCCATATCTGGTGTAGTTGAGAAGCATGAATAAGTGCTTGAAATATGTTGATAAGTATATAATATGTAATACAGCAAAGACATTATCAATTTTGTATGGAAATTGAGACTTATTAAATTGGTACATTTTGGAGAGAGAGCTTAATTTAAGATTATCCATGCTTACAAAAACCCATCTTTTCCTATTCACTTACATCTTTCGACAACTTTTGAGTTAAATCATTTGGGATCTGGTAAGATTAATTAGGTTTTGCAATATTAAGTAAAATTGCATAGACATAATTCATTTTATATGGAAGTGGCGACTAGATAAGTTGGTAGGTAAGAAATAATTTTACTATTATACAAAAGGCTGTGGTCGGGGTTTAGGTTTTTATGTGATGCAAGAATTTAATTAAAGAAAGGAAGAAATCACGTTTATTTGCGGTAAGATACGACCCGGAAAGAAAAAACGCAAAAAAAATAGATAAAAGAAAATGTCTCAATTTACATGGCTATGGAACGGAATGGTTCATCCTTGGTTCAAGCTGCTGGTAGAATACGTGAGAATTCTCCGGAAGGCGCGCTACCTGTTTTCTTCTTTTATCTAGTTTTTACGTAATTCAATGACGTAAAGTGCATTATGCTTTATACAATTTAAATAAAAGAGCCGCAGCGTCGGTTTCTAGCGACCTAGCGTTGACGCGATGACGTCAACCGGTGCAGCATACAGTAAGATACAAATTGAGAAATAAAATATTAGTAATAATAAATAAAAACACGTAACGAGTTTTGAATCTATAATTATTCATTGTCTGTTTTCCTAACTTGCTACGCTACTTCGGTGTTTGATATTACATAGTTTTGTTTTGCATATTTTTTACATCTAGCACATACTATTATTTTTTGTTTATTCAATTCTCCATTCAAAATAAAATTTGAAGCAATCCTTGACCCTGAGTGATCTTGCTATGAAACTTGTTTATCCACATCTAACACATTAATAAGAAATATAATGAACGTGTTATTTTAATAAACGAGGTTATGTGTCTAGGTATATTAAAATGTGATATACCTACTATCTATACTATAATAATATTACAAAGCTGAAGAGTTTGTTTGGTGCGCTAATCTCAGGAAATACTGGTTGGTCCGAATTGAAAAATTATTTTTGTGTTGGGTAGCCTATTTATTGAGGAAGGCTATAGGCTATATAACATCATGCTACAACTAAGAGGAGCGGAGTAGTTTATTTATAGAGCAACCATCAATTCACGATGAGAATGCAAAAAAAGTGGTATTAAAATTATGAAAATCGTTTCTGAGAAAACAAGAATAAAGACATAACGAGGGGTGCCCTATCTGGCAGAAACTTAATGCTACGAATTTTATTTGGCATAACACACTTGGCATAATCTTCTTTAAACGAATATTTGTAAGGCATAAAAAATGTTTAACATAATCATTGTGTAGCCGAATGTTAATATGTCCGACTTTACGTTGGCATACTCTTAAGATGGCAGGATTTTATTAAGCATAATTACCTTTGGCAGACTTAAAATTTCGCATAATTTCGTTTAACATAAGAATTATTTCGAGCGACGATTATTTGGTAGAATTTCACTTGGCATACTATGAAGATGGCAAAATTTCATTTAGAATAATTTTGTTAGGCATATTGTCATTTCTATAAAATTGAATTTGAACCTTAATTTAAAATTAAAATAGTGTCTCAAAAATAATTCAATATATTTTGTGCTACAAAAGATACACACATATATTGACAGAAACGAATCGCTGTAGAACCGACTCCACGTAGTCTTGTCTGCCCTACCCCTAAAGTGTCATTTAAGCCCGCGTAGGCGCGGAGGGGCGAGGCGGCCTGAGCGCCGGAGCCGGACAGAAAGCATGCATGCTGAATGTTGCATGCTCGCCTGCATGCTGTGAGCTTGCTTGCATGCTTGCTTGCATGCTGAATGCTTGCTTGCATGCTGCATGCTTACTTTCATGCTGCATGCATGGTGTATGCTTGTCTGCATGCAGCGTGCTAACTATGATTTTTCTGTAATGTAATAGATGAGTGTTTCATTTATTATGGACTAGCTTTTGCCAGCGGCTTCGCCCGCGTGGAGGTCGGAAATCATCCCGCGGGAACATACTACCGGGATAAAAAGTAGCCTATGTCCTTTCTCAGGCTCTAAACTATCTGTGTACCAAATTTCATTTAAATCGGTTCAGTAGTTTTAGCAGGAAAGCGAGACAGACAGACAGACAGACAGACAGACCGACAGACAGACAGAGTTACTTTTGCATTTATAATATTAATTAATAATAGTATAGTATATATAGTATATAGTATAATAGTATATAGTATGGAAGTATGGATAGTATAGTATGGAGTATGGAAGTATGGAAGTATGGAAGTATGGATATGAAATGTATGCCAAAAGATGATTCTAACTGTAAAGTTTCTGAGATATGATAGTTCTGCCTTTAAATGACTATCGATATGAAATAATGCCAAGAGACGATTCTGACTGCGAACTTTCTGCGATATGATGGTTCTCCTTTTTCATTATTATGGAAATAAAGTTTATGCCTAAAGATGATTCTGACTTATAAAATTATGCGTTGTAATGTATGATCAATGAGTGTATGGCAAACGATTTTCTGCGAAATGAAGTTTATGCTATCCGCTGTTATCCAAAATAATATAATGACTAAAAAAATCTGCCACCAAGGGTGGACTCCATAACGAGTTAATTAAACGTGTAATTATATTAATTGTGGTTGAAGATCTTGTAACATAACCGTCGTATTCATTGCCAATGTCACTGCTGTTACATAAAGTAATTAATATCTCGACACACGCTTGCTCCGATAACAAGTTACTAATCGGACTGTTCTTAGTCGAGTGATCTAGTGATTATTTTCCTTTAAGGTTGCCTTAGAGGAAAATAATTCGGAAGTACATAAATTGGACTTTGCACGAACAACTTTACCCATAAGTAGGTACTGTAATTAAATATCTCTCGATTACTAAAAACCTGTTAAGACTCCCACAAACAGACGCGACGACACTCTCGTAGAACAATTTCTAAGAAAACTTCATCGATATTGTCCTACAAATTGCACGTCGCGCTTGTCTGAGAAAGCCTTTAATGATAAATGATTTTATTTTCCTAAGTGGGTATACAAACTCTTTCACATCTCAAGCATATTTTAAAAACTAAACGAGGTTGGCGTTTTCTATCTGTCTACTCTGAGAAGAAAGGCCGAAACAAACTTAGAGGTCACAATCTCTTTTAAAAGGCAGTCATAATCTTTGTCAGATCATGCGAAGACCATGTAGATTGCTGTCTTAAATGGTCTTTTGAGGAAAGAACCATTCCGATTGAGTGCACCTGTCAAGTTCATAATTGTATAACATAAGTATAGTTAGACCAGAAATTCGACACAAAATACTAAAAGGTTCAGTTTATGGAGGCTGTACTTCCTGCCGTTCCATAGAATGTAATTCCTAAGCAATTTTGGTATTATCATAATAACCCTACAATTTTCACTGCTATGACAGAGGCCTCCTCTCTGTGAGAGGTAGTGGGCCATAATCTACCACGCGGGCCCAGTGTGTATTGGTGAATATCACTTGCCTTCGAATTTTTGGTTCTGGGACATGCTGGTTTCCTCACATATTTTCGTTCACCTTTGTGAGAGCGGCGGTGATGAAATAGAGAAAAATAATTAATTAAACTTACTTATAAGTTGGGTCTCTGCCCATTTCGCTTCCGAAGATAGTTTTGAGCTCTTCGTAGATTTTCTCTTGAACATCTCTGCGTTTTGATAGGCAATGCATAGTATACACGGTGCTTGATGTCGTTGTATCATGACCCTATAGACACAAATTCATTGTAAAGTCAAGAATATGAATTAGTAGGTAAAGTCAAACTTACTAACCAACTTATTTTTTTTGGTATAATCGAATCACAACTATCATCTTTGGCAGTTGCATAAAATGGCTATCACACGGCGACTTGATATAGGGTGTTTTCCTTAAGAATTTTAATTTCCTTCACTGTAATGTGCCTAGCAAGATTAAGATTTCAAAAGCCCGAGGGCTGACGTGAGCTTGGGTGCCTACTTAATGTTCTATAAAAATAATCAAAAAAGACACTGGAGCTTATAGCTCATCTGACATATTGTTAGGAAAATTGTGAAAGATGGTCATAATCAGTCTATAATGTTTCTACTAATCCACCACTCGGGCCTCGTGCGGGTTGATAGATGTCAATATCTGCGAATTTTAGGTTTACATGCCGGATTCCTGTCAATATTTTCGTTCACCGTTTTGAGTTCGGGGTTGATGAAATAATTTACACAAAATAAAGCGCGTGTCTGAGTTCGAACCCACTACCAATAACTTGTACAAGTCGGAGCCGTTAGTACCAGGCTACCATTGCTCTCCTGAAAGATAGACACGCTCGCTAAAAAGCAATTTATTCGAATTAGGCTGAGCACTTTCTTAACGCAAGTGCATAAAAATAGGCATATCGAACCGTGCGAAAACACACTGCTGCTAATTTTTAAGGGTTTAGAATACATAAACAAAGATAATACTGATTTTGCAAGGTATTTCTATCTTGATACTGTATTCTCTAACAAATATCAACCCAACAACTGATCAGGGTTTTCTAATTGTGGGAAACGGTTGTAGTACAAACGTAGAGAAGGGTCTTAAAGGAACTCAAAATCTTGAAGGAACTCTATATTCAAATTCTTGATTAAATAGTGGAATAGTTCAAACCAAATTGTGGTATCACATGGCCAAAGGTCCTTTGAATAAGGATTTTGTTAGAAGTTATGTCCCTGAACTATACGCAAGTAGGTACTGAGTGCATAGTTCTAAAAATGCTTCATTTGGAATATTCTGACGTTCCATCCATGTTCGCCTGGTTTAGATCATGATCAATATTTTGGTTTTAATAAATTGCATTTAGTCTATACGTAGTAGGTGACCTTGAATTGAGTCGATCATATAAATCAGTCACATTGAAAGATCTATTAACTTAGTTAATCTGTGATTAATAAATAGGTACTAAATACGTCTCCACTGGAAATTACAGAACTCCATCTGCTCCTAGCTTTACATAATCCTTTTGTCTCGGTCACGTTCATACATGTGGTCCTATACGCACGCCTGTTGCGAGTACTACACACCTGACTTTTCAGGAGGACATCACCAACAGGGTTACTTTATGGACATATAATAACCCTAATGCTGACGCCCTAAGAGGACTCCTTGGCCGTCCCCATGGTAAATAAAATGTAAGACAGATCGCACAGAAAAAATATCTCACAAAAAACGTCAACGACTATGCAATCTTACACATGAAGTAGGTAGTAAAACTTATATGTATGGAATTAACTCACCTCAAACATGAATGTGTCGACCTCCTCCCTCACACTTTCGGCATCGATCTTTTTGCCGTCAATTTCAGCTAGCAGCAACAGATCCAAAAACGCGTGCTTGTTCTTAATACCTATTAGAATAGTAAGTTCATGAAAAACTTTTTATTTCAATAAACCTAATAACGAAGGAAAAATAATTATTAGGAACAAATGAGAGCAGTAAAATGAGATATTCTTATTCACACTGACTGAATAAGAAATTCGCCAAGACGAGCAAAATCGTTATGTACCTATAAAATTGTTTAAAAACGCAAAAGTCAGTTCCTTCTTTTGGTTATCCTTACAAAGTTAACAAAATTTAACGTCCCTGAAAAGACTATCCTAGAAATTAAGTGCCCGTTAAAATACTAACATCTCATAACGAAGCAGCTGGTCATCAAATAAATCAAAATTATTAAAATATTGTAACTGTTTATCATCCTGTTTTAGCTAAAAGCGAGAAAATAAGTTTTGATATTAAGAAATGAAGTAGATACTAATATAATATACTTCGTACAGAAAGCGGGGCCAAAACGGAAGTCGTCTGTGTGAGGTTGCTGCAAAATGATACGTGGGACACTCAGAAAGTTTTGCGAAAATAAAAAGAAGTGTTCTATAGGTAAATATTTTTTGTTATATATTTTCAAAATACTCTCCACTAGCCTCTATGCAAAGTTTCATGCGTCTGAACCAGTTTTCGAAAGACTTTTTCCAGTCCGCCGCAGACACATCGTTTACAGCCTGCTCGAACTCTAACAGCGCATCTTCCGGCGACGAAAATTGTATCCCTTTGAGCTGATTTTTAATTTTTGGGAATAAAAAGAAGTCACACGGTGCTAGGTCAAGGCTGTAAGGAGAGTGACCCAGTAGTTTGAGGCGTGCTGTCCAAGAAGTCCCTCGTTTTGAGCGCGGTGTGCGTGGGCGCGCTGTCGTGGTGGAGCAGTAGCCCACGGAGCCCTGAGTTTGGTCGCTTGTTGCTCACAACAGAGAAAACTTCTGCCAGGCATTTGGTAGTATACCATTCGGCGTTGATGCTTCTTTGGTTCCGTAAAGGGATTGATACCAAGTAGCCAGACAAATTGAAAAATCTCGCGACCAAAATCATCCCCCCGCTTCTAGATCTCTTCACTTTGGTAGGCGTTGATTCGTTTTGAAACACCCAAACCCTCGACTGGCGCTTCGTTTCTGGATCGTATTGATAAATCCAGCATTCCATCACCTGTAATAATGTCGTGAACACGCCGAGACGAGCCTGCTCCAAAGTTTATCATATCACGGCACCATTCCACCCGGGCCTGCTTCTGAGCATCGGTGAGGTTGTGCGGCACCCAGCGTGAAACTATCCTCCTCACGCGAAGATGCAAGTGTAGAATCTCGTGAAGGCTTCCCGATCCAATCAGTAGTATGTGTTGAATCGCCTGATACATAATTCACCTATTGTCTTGGATTAAATTTTTCACTGCTAGCACGTTTTCCTCTGTAACAGCCGTCAAAGGGCGACCACTTCTTTCTTCAGCCCCCAAGATTATTCAACCACGTTTGAATTCATTATACCAACGTTACACAGTTGCCTTGGAAGGGCCTTCATCCATGAATGTAATTTGAAGTGTATCGTATGATTCGTCCGGTTTCAGGCGACACTTGAAATTGTAAAAAATCATAGCGCGAAAATGTTCCCGGCGCAAATCCATTTTCCAATGAGACACGATAGTTTAATTAGCTCGCAAAAAATGTAGAGGAAAAAGAAATTGGAACGTACCTATTTTTACTTATATATAATCATTATTTTTATAATAGTTTATAACTGGCTAGTCTCTCATACAAAAAAACTTTTTTTCGCAATGCTTTCTGAGTGGCCTGGTATTTACTACAATGGCGGTGACTGACTTTTAACGTTTGTTTGTAATGTATCAATCCAGGCGAGTCTGGTTACTAAACGGTGATACAAAAGACGCGGCGAACGCTCGCTTCAAGCACACGGCTCAAGTGCGCTCTATTTCTTGTTGCAAATCGACGATACACTATGGCGAAAGCTCGCTTCGAGCGGCTCGTCTCGCTACATTGACTACTATATCGCGTTTCAAAAGAATTACCGAAAAACCCGACAGTAGAGAGGAGGATCTGGCTTTCGCATCGTACAGCTCGGCTCACTGCACTGACTATTATAACGCGTTACAAAAACTGATACTAGACATTAGAAACAAACGTTGCAAGTCAGTCGCCGACTCTTGAGCATAGATCTAGTCTATGAAATAGTGGCAGTTTTTTTATTGTAAAGTTGAAAGTACTGCTCTGTAACCTACAACTAACTCCAGGAGACAAAATATTCTACCTTGGACGATTGATTTCAATTCAAATGACAGTATTCAATCGATGTTTGAGGGACTTTAACTTCCATGTGTGTATCACTTTTTGAGTCTTTCTCATCAAGGCAATGCTTACCAATATCGCTGTTGTAATCAAGAGTAGTCATATTAGCCTTCTTTAGTTCTTCTCTTCTTGCATTGATCACTTTGTTAGTCTGTCCGTGTAAAAATTTTACAGCCTTGTCTTGCTTCGTCTTGTATGGCAACAAATTAAAGATGGCGTCTTCTCCGAAGAATGGTATCTGCATTCTCATCGTTATAATTGCGGACAATCTATAATTAAAAATAATTGGTTACTTTTATTGAAACAGGATATTGCAATAGTTCTTATTGTTTTATGTGATAGCTGTGAGTAGGTCTGGGTAGGTCATTTATATATTTATGTAACAGTAGATTTTTATTGGATGCTGCAGTACTGATTAAAATAGGCACACTTACTCTTCGATGGATTTCACATATTCAGACTCGCTGTGTTTCTGAGCATCAATACATACTCCCATGATGGATTCTGGGAAAATAAGAAAAGGTTAGGAAACGTGATTGTTGGAAATGAATTTTGTTTTGACAACGGGGCTAATTGCGTGACATACTAACAATCGGAATGGGGCTTTCATTTTGACAGTTCAATGACATTCATTGCCTTATTTACGTTGTTTAGCAGAAAAAAAACTCGAACATATGAAGCAATAGATTAGCAATATCCTTCAAAATAATTCAGTGATAGTGTGTTACGCAATTATGGTGCTGGGTAGAATAAATAACTTATTTTATTGCTGTGATGATATTCAAAAGGAGAACATTGATAATGTTGGTAAACATGAACTAGGATATTAAATAAGGCAGTCTTGAGATAGCTTTTCGAACCAAAAAGAATTTAAAATTCATTGAAAATTTCCGTGAAAAACTACCGGTCACGTTATCCAAGGCCGCTAAAGCGATAATAGGGAACAAGTCAATCGGGCGGCCGTCGGCCATTCCTCGTATTTTCTCCGTCAGAATGCGCTGGTTCTTGCAGAAGACTGGCAGGAAGTTCTGGAGAATATTGAAATGGAAAGCAGGGGTCAGGAATTTGCGGTGAGTCTTCCATCTTTGACCTGAAACAAATGTATAAATTATAGAACGCTTTGGGTACCGGCTGGTCTAGTGAGTAAAGTTGTGTTAACATGTAAAACTATACTGTTGTTTACATCTCGTAAGCCTACTGTTCTTATTTTTTGTAGTACTATGTCCGAATTAGATTTTTTTTTTTTTTTTTTTTGTGGGGCATCTCGTAGTTGATCCTGAAAAGATTGTTACTACTTAAACGGATTGTGGCCCGGCGAGTTCTAAAAAGTTACCTTTTTAGGCCTCCAGCCGGGGCTTATTATACTTAAAAACTAAAGCGAAAGCTCTAAGGGTTACCCCGAGGGGGGTATGAACCTCGGCTTAGGCAATCGCTGGTAGGGGGGCAGCAAGGGACTGGCTGGATCTGGGTTAAATTATTTTGGGACTAATTTAAAGCTAACGGCGCAGCATCGCGGGCTGGCTCTTGCAAGGGTCGGGAGGGACTGTTAAGTCGGGGTCGCGACGACGGACCTCGGCGGCGAGGTCGGTACGGTTTGTGTTTGTGTGCTGGTCTAGCTGTACTGGTCTCTTTTCGACTCTCCTGGGGGAGAGTAGTGGGATCATCAGGATCGGTAAGAACGTGCCGCGAGCGGCGGACTTTACTGATACGGGAGGGGATGTAAGTAGCTGCCGCCACAACCAGAGGGTTGCGGTGGGCTACGGCCCTATCGAAGAAACGCTTCGAAGCGCGTTTCATGAATTGAGGGATAGTCGGGAGTTTCATATCTAAATGAAGATTGATATTCCGAACAAACCAAGGCGAGCCTGTGGCTTGACGGAGAAAACGGTTCTGGAGAGTCTGCATCCTATGGATGAATCGGGGCTTAGCGTGTGCCCAGACTGGGCTTGCGTATGTCATAATCGGCCTGATACAAGCGGTGTAAAGTCGCTTCTTACACAGAAGAGACATTTTACTCCGCTTGTTCAGGACGCAATGGAGCCTACCGAGAGCGAAAGCGGCCCGCGAGCGGGCCTGCTTTATGTGCTCAGAAAAGGTGAGGTGTTCGTCGAGGATGACACCTAGATATTTGGCTTGCTTCGCCCAAGGGATCTGCTTGCCGAACATTGAGATGGGTCGGGGAGGGGGGTGATTACGTCGCGGTCGGGTGTAAAAGACCGCCTGACTTTTATCGGGATTGACCTCGATTCGCCACTTCCTGAACCATTCGCCGAGCTCGTCGACTGCGGTTTGGAGGTAGCGAACCAGCGCTGTGTCACTAAATCCCGAGAAGAAGATGGCAGTGTCGTCTGCGAACAGAGCTAACCTTGCCTTCTTGCTTCTGGGGATATCGCTAGTGAACAGCGTGAAAATGAGGGGGGCTAGTACAGAGCCTTGAGGGACTCCTGCACGGATCGGGTGAGGGGAGGAAAGTGCCCCTTCGATGCGGTAGCGAAAGGTACGGTTTGCAAGAAAGTCTCGTAAGATGAGCACGAGTCGGTCTGGCACTCCGAGTTGGTACAGCTTATATAATAAGCCGTTGTGCCAGACTTTGTCGAACGCTTTCGCTTTATCGAAGTATACAGCGCCCGTGAACATACCACGCTGAAAACCAGCATTAATATGTTCGACGATACGGTGTACCTGATGGACACACGAGTGTTGGGTTCGAAAAACAAACTGCTCGTTGGGGATGAGGCCCTTGGTTTCGGCATAATCTCTGAGTCGCTTATAAATAAGTCTCTCATAGATTTTGCCGAGAACTTTGAGCAAACTAATGGGGCGATAGCTCGTGGGCTCGGTTTTGGGCTTACCGGGCTTAGGGATGCCAATAACGATGGCTTCCTTCCACGCTTGGGGAAAAATGTTATTACTCAAGGCACCATTGAAGATGGTACACATGAGCATAATCAGGTGCGCGGGGAACAGCTTGATCACTCTGTTGGTGATGCCGTCTGATCCGGGGGCTTTACGAGATTTCAGACCCTTGATGATCTCGTGCACCTCGTCAGGTGTGACAGGGGGCAGGGGATCATCAGGGTCTTCAACGGGCGGGAGTGAGGCTTTGCGTTCGACTTCCGCGTTTACCTTATCGACAAACGCTTGGTCTACTGGCTGCGAACTGGGTGTGCATTGGGCTTCGAGGCTATCGGCTAGGCATTCAGCCCTGTCGATATCCTCGAATGCAATGGTCGCATCGGGGCGGGTCAGGGGGGGCATAGTGGAAAACTCAGAGGATTTCAGTTTCCTCTGGAGTTCCCAGAAAGCGAGATGAGTCGGCTCTAGTTCGCTCACCATCTTGTCCCAGTTAGCGTCACGCAGCTCAGTCACACGTGTCCTTACAGCACGCTGCAAGTAACGCATGTGAGCTTTGTTAGCATCACAGGGAAAGTTGCTGTAGGCACGAACGGCCGCGTTCTTCTCTGTCAGCAGATCATGTACATCGTCGGGGAGTTTCCATTTACGGTCACCCGTATCTGGAACCTCCCGTGAACTTTCGTTCACGATCGATTGTACGTGCTCCGTGAGAGAGTCGATCGCGGCCGTTGTGTCGGCGACAGAGTCAAACTGATCTGGGATAGAGTCTAAGTGATGTGACGTGTTAGATTGTAAGCGTTCGCTTACTTTCTTCCAGTCAGTGATCACTTTAGTGGCGGGGGGTTGAGAGGGGTCGCGTATACCTAATCGGGGGGCCAGGTTCATGACTACTGGTCGATGATCAGAGTCGAGTTCGTGAATAGCCTCTATAGAATCCAACCTTAAGTTGATATTTTTAAGGAGCGCTATATCAAGTACGTCGGGTAACTGATCGGTATCGAAGTGGAAGTGAGTGGGAGTCATCGGGGCGATGACGTCAAAGTTCATGGTAGAACAGAGGTTAAAGAGTTGCCTACCTCTAGTCGAGGTCCTGGTGCTATTCCAGGCAGGATGTTTGGCGTTGAGATCGCCCGCTATGATAACGGAGTCACTCATGCCGAAGAGTTCGGAAAGGTCATTAGCGAGAAGTTGAGGGTCCTCTGACTCATGTTGGAGAGGAAGGTAAACCGACACAATAGTGATCGGCTGGTGACCTGTCAGTGCTAACCGACAGGCCGAAACTTCTAATCGGGAGAGTTGGGGGGGATCCATAGGTATGCAGTACAGGGACTTCCTATAGTATATGAGGGTGCCACCTCTGTGACAACGTGACCTGTCGTTGCGAACTAAACGATAGTTTGCAATTTTCGGGTCGCGATGGTGAGGCTTTAGGAACGACTCTTGAATGAGTAAAATGTCTACGTGGTGGTCGCGGAGGAACGTGGCGATCTCATCACGTTGGCCGTGAATGCCGTTGGCATTAAAGAAGCCTAGCTTTAGGGAACGGGGTTTAAGTTTAGATATTATTCCACGACTATCCATAATGGGGGCGTTGGGAGTTCATGACATGAATTGCTTGCGTGATCTCGGGATACGCAGCATATATTGATTGGATGCGGAACAAGTTACCGCCGGCGGCAACTAGTTCCTGGGCCATCTGTTGGGCACGCGGGGTGAGGAACGTGCTGTAGGTATTAAAGGTCCCGGTGATTACGTTAAACGCATCAAGGGGGGCCTGACGTTTCCTCTGTACCGGGGCTGGTCCTGCTATAGGGGCAGTGGGAGGGGCCCCCAGCGTTGGGAGTTCATGACATGAATTGCTTGCGTGATCTCGGGATACGCAGCATATATTGATTGGATGCGGAACAAGTTACCGCCGGCGGCAACTAGTTCCTGGGCCATCTGTTGGGCACGCAGGGTGAGGAACGTGCTGTAGGTATTAAAGGTCCCGGTGATTACGTTAAACGCATCAAGAGGGGCCTGACGTTTCCTCTGTACCGGGGCTGGTCCTGCTATAGGGGTAGTGGGAGGGGCCGCGGCGCGGGCGGGGGGTGCGGTCGCGGGAAAGCCGGGGGGCGTAGGGGGCGCGGGGGCGCGGGTACGCGTGTCCATTAAAGGAGGGATGGGAGCGGGCTTAGGCCTGGAGGAGGCCAGTGCGGGAAATTCCTTCTGGGAACTCAAGAGAGGCCATTGGGAGGGACGCTGCGGGGCCAGTCTCGCGGGGAGTTTGGCCGAGGGGGATTCCCTAGTCTGGCGAGCGTCGAAACGTTGCGCCAATTTAGGGGAAGATGACTTGGGGGCTTTCGGGCAGCCCCGGTAATTTGCCGGATGACCAGACTCTTTGCAGAGCACACAACTGGGTGGCTCGGTGCAAAGGGTGCGGTCTTTAGGCCGGGTACAATCTGCTGTACCGTGGTCTCCCAGGCACTTGACGCACCTGGGAGTAGCGTAGCAGGTCCGAATTAGCAAATTCACTTGAACTTTATTCTTTGCTAAAACAGGGGTTCGTTTGAATAAAAATGTTAAGCAATTTCCTGATCAATTCCTGTCGAGCATTTTGAACACATACATGAAGATGAACTCATAGTAACAATGGGCTAAAAATATCATGTCTCGTAGTTATGTATATTTGTTATTCCCCGATTGTATCTACGTAATGAGGATCAGCGACGATTTTAGTTAAATATGTAGAATTACAGTCATATCTAAACCAATTATTTCAGTGAAAGAATTATTAAAATTGGACCAAAAATGACGAAGTTAGAGCGGTTTTAATTTTGCATTTTCAAAAACGCCCGCCAATACGCACAATTTGTTGATGACGTCATTTTCCACGTTCGCGTCCGCGGCACCGCCACGCACGTTCTTTCTGCCTTTAGTTACGTGACTCGCAGAACATTTAAACGAATAAAGTCTTCATAAAATATTGTATCGTGCCACGTTGCGAAAATACAAGTGTTGCTACACCGGACAAATTGTTATTTTGTGTCCCAAAATACCCAAAAAATAGAAAGAAGTGGTGTACTTTCATGAGGAGCGACGCCCCATGTCCCCTTAACTAAAAGTACTTTCTACTGCATTTCAAAAATGTTGACTATAATAATTTATTTTAACTAAATCTATTTTTAATCGCGATAAAAAAGGCGTGGATTAAAACTAGTAGTTATGAACTAAAATTCACACCAACGAACGCCTCGCCTTCACGTGCTTTAAACAGTACTGTATTTTTGTTTTCCTTTTCTTTTGCTCATATCTCGAAAATGGCGTTTCCTATCGCAAAAATAATGAAATTTTCGACCCCCTTTGTAAGCCCCTCACATATAAATTTCAACACGTGGGTCATATTTTTTTTTTCGAAGAAAATGTGAAAAATTCCATATAAAACACGTCCATTGCGCGCGCCTTGGTCTTTCAAAAAAATTCATTGCGTAGCACACCCATGTAAAAGCTGAAGATTTGTACGTTTAGTGTTGCATAGCCCATTTATCGAGGAAGGCTATAGACTATATATTATATAAGGTCACGCAACGACCCTTAGGAGCCGAGTACAAAGAAAAACGTCACGCATACAAAGACCTCGCACGGGCAGACGATTCGATGCGACGTGATGTGTTGGGGGAGCAGGAAATTTAACGCGGACGAAGTCGCGGGCAGGAGCTAGTAAGAAATATTATTTAAAATAGGTAGAGAGGTGCCTACACATTGTAGAAACACGAAAAAGGTACCTGCCTGCCAAATCAAAACATTCTAAAACGTAGTACCTACCTGTGCACTGGAATAAATTGGTTTTTTTTTTACTTTTCAACCATAAACGAATCAATCTTCGCGAGATTGTCCGATTGGGCCCTGGGGAAATCCGACTTCCATGTTTCCTATCTACCAATATCTATAAAACATAAATAAACAAGAAACAACGATTAAACTCCGCAAATCATAACAAAGCAGTGCGGCGCGTGGCGGGCGATCGAGCCTCGTGACGTCATCAGCAGTTTCGCGCGCGCGGCGTGCGTTTTAAAACTCCCTTTTTTTAGAGTTTAATAACTTTGTAATTTCTCGATGGATTTGAGTGATTCAAAAAGAAATGAACTCAGATATTTATATTGTATTCGATGTAGTATTCAAAATTGCTATATCCTTTTGTCGAATTGATCCTCATTATGCACTTGCAACGTAGTACAATTCAACGTTACTCATCTATAATTATTTAGCTTAAGGTGCAGTAATAAGATTCTAGGTAGAATTTTGAATTGACGCAATTTTTATTGTATATGATAATTGCGCATCGTGACAATATATAAGGTTCAAAACAGCGATGCGTTTGATGTTCGTTGAATCGAATGACCACCAAAATAAAAGTTATGCCGTATTTTTTAAATTAAAACGAAAATAATGCATGGCTTAGAGGAAAAATTTTAAGGTATTTCTTTAGTTGATTAAATTCCCTGTAGTATTTTTATTTTTTGTTTTAATTGTGTTGCTATTATTTTATCATGATATGATATGAAATATTTTTGAATAACCCTTTTTCTGGAACATTTGATAACACACATTTTTTTTCTGTTTTGTATTATGTATGTACCTACCATAAAATTACGCCTAACTGAGCGACAATAAACTGAGCATTTTACAATTTTACGGTGTTTGGAGAACTCTTTAAGAGACCATATACGATTTTTTCGCTCATTCATTAGATAATAATTGGAACGATCTTTCATGTTCTGCATTAAGCATTGAAACTTATAACGTAAACTTATAACATATGTAACGAAAAAATACGTAGGTAAAATCAAGTAAATCAGTGAAATCAACTAAATGTAGTATACGGCCTCTTAAGTAGAAGTGAACTCGTTCTTACCCGTGGAAGTGAGCAGACCTTGACCGAGCCAGCACGTCAGGAAACTGTATGACCTCCCTTTTGTTATGTGCTCCGTGCTCGACACGAATGCCTGAAACAATTCAAAAACATTACTTTCAATGGGCTTGTGGCTAAATAATAACAGCCGCACAGGTCGATCTAACAGGTTAAGCTTTTTGTGTTGGTCGCAGTTGGTCCATGGACAGTTCACAATCTTGGAAAGAAAAACTTTTTAACAAAAAATTAAACCTGCCGAAAAACTGAAAAGCAAAAAATAAGACACTTTTTTATTTACCCTTAATAACTAAGTTCTTAAACAAATGTAAGTACAACTAAGTAATTTTGAGTCGGCGCCAAACAATCAATGAACAAGCTTTTCAGTTTTTTCGGCGGTTTCATTTTTTTTCTAAAGTTTTTTATTTTATATTTTGGGGCTATAATCTACTAATTACTACATGCTTGCAAAATTGGACTACTCTGTAAAAAGTTATGCAGGGTCATACATTACAATCAGTGAGTGAACAATCAATCATCCTGTTTTCCTACCCTTAGGATTGGTATTTTTTTTCATACCATTTCCAATATAAAATAATTATTAAAATCGGACTACTCTGTATAAAGTTATGCATGGTCATACATTAAAAAAAATACGCGTCGACTTGAGAACCTCCTCCGTTTTTTTCCTCGGTTAAAAACAATTCTCTACTACGCAATTAGGTGCAGCCTAATTGCGTAACAAACTGTCAATAATATCACAATCTGAATAGTTTGGAACTATATTAATAATCAATTATTTCATATGTTCGAAATTTGGTCTGGTCAACAAAATAAATAACGCAATGAATGTTGTTGAATTGCCTGTTCATAGCAATAAGGTTGTGTTTAGTTTAGCACGGTTTTTTGAATAAATAGACGTGTATTTGCTTCGAAGATTTATTTTCAACTAAACTTGACAAGTTATAAAAGTGGACTGTATGTGTGGTCATCTACACTTACATTTCTTTTTTCTGCTACTGCTCGGACACTCATTTTCTATGACCATTAAGGCTTCTTGAGCCAGACGCAACGCGACTCTTGTGGAACAATTTCGATGAAGTTTGCACAAAAATTGTTCTACGAAAGCAGTGTCGCGCTGTCGTTTCACGACCGTTTATGGAAGCCTTTATGTCCTAATGACAATTTTTAAAGCAGTCTTTATTTTAACCTAGCTGTGCTCAGGAATTCATCCGCGTGAACGTGGAAAGATAACTTGGTATTGATTATTTGTATGTACCTATAAATATACAGACTTTTTGTCACGATTTTCATGAGTTAAGAATATTTTCAAGGTTTTCCCTTACAAATTAACACACATGGAACAGTTTTTACACTATCATTGTTTCCATTGGTTTACAAATTTACATTCCTAAGGTTACTTATATTAATATTTTTCCCAAAGATAAAAAAAATGTATCACAAACTGACAGCCACAATAATAATCAAAACAAAATAATTCCGAACACCATTAAAATGCAAAAACAGTGACTTGGAATGTGACCTTCTAAAATTAAGCAGTGCGGAACGTCACCAACACCACGCATAATTTTATACATTACCGCGACCTTCTAGGTACTCGTGTTTTTTTATTCCATTTCCGACCAATTAAATAATTAAAAAACAACTCAACTTTAAAAGGTCCGATCTTAATCGAACAAGCATTGACAGTTAAGCTTAACTTCCGTTTACAGCATTCACAACGATAATCTAGGTACCGTTTATGTTTCATGAGCAGCCTCCATGAGTCTACTGCAGGAATAGGCCTCTCCAACTGCTCGCCATTCAGCTCGATTTTTGGTAACTCCCATCCAGCTGCTACCACCCTGAGAAGATCGTCGCTCTACCTAGCCTTGTGGCATTTTTTTATTTGGAACAACGAACAGTATACAAACGTGTATAATAACCGGTTGTAGCAGTACCTTGTTCGTTGGATTAAATAAACGTGTTTTTTTTTTCTTGTTATTAATTATTGTTAGATCGGATTTATTATAATTTGTTAACACTATGTACCGTATTTGAATATTCAGTACTAATTAAATCTTATTAGTTAGCCGCGTATTTTTTGATTTGACTAAACCTAAAGGATATTATATTAGAGTTCATTTTACATACATAAACTCATGCTTCTTTCTCAGGCAGAAAATACAGGACGCCACCTGTCACGATTCTTATATACGCTTTTTACTTAGTTTATTTTTAACCGACGAAAAAAACGGAGGAGCTTATCAATTCGACGCGTATATTTTTTTTATGTATGACCACGCATAACTTTTTACACAGTAGTCCGATTGTGATATTTCGTTTTTTATTGGAAAGGGTATACACCGAAGGTGGTCCCATATAAATTTGGAAAAGAAAATCGAACAGAAAACAGGGGTGATTGATTGTTCACTCACTGATTGTAATGTATACAGAGTAGTCTAATTTTGATAATTCTTTTTTCATTGGATAGGGTATACCTTGCCAAGTATTATTAGTACATTAATGCCACAAAAAAATTATAAAATAAAAACTTTTTAACAAAAAGTTAAGCCGCCGAAAAAACTGAAAAGCAAAAAATTATAAACCTTAAAATTTTGAGTCGGCGGTGAAAAATCAATGAACAAAGATCATTCAAAGCGCCGACTCTTAATTTTAAGATTTATTATTTTTTGCTATTCAGTTTTTTCGGCGGTTTAATTTTTTGTTAATAAGTTTTCATGCATCTGGTCATGAAACGCACGCTGGTTATCAGTACTATGCACCTGACCTTTCTGAAGAATATCACCAATAAGGTCACTATATATTCTGCGCCCCCTTTAATTATGCATTTTTTTTTTCAGAACTTATTCTACTTGCTACATGATTCGGAACCCCTCTCCGATGAAATGTTTCGTCGGTTGTTTAAAAACAAGTAGCTTCTCCATCATCATCATTTCAGCCAAAAGACATCCACTGCTGGACATAGGCCTCCCCAAATTTGGAGGAATTTGCCATAATCGCCACCCTTAGCAGGCAGGTTGACGATCGCAGTATGGTGGTAAAATGCTTAGAGAACGCTGCTGCTCATTCTCTAGTAAGTCCCATAGTCGCCTTCTCGTGGGGCCTCTTACAACACCCACGAGAAGAAATGGGATGGTGCTATTCTTTACGTCTGGCACCACACGGAACATCCATACAATTTGATAATTATATTTGTAACTCACCTCAGCATATTTTGAATGGCAGATCACCACGTATGGAGTGGAGAAAAAATGTACCCGGTACGCAAGCCCATATTTCACCGATAGTTTTTGAAGCAAGTTCAAGATCTCTGTAACAATTTTTTTTTTTAAATATATGAATACTCACGAAACTTACATTATTACCTACGTAACTTACGTTTCATTTTAGTTTTCATACCAATGCAAAATGCACCTTGACATTTTTCGTAATTTCCGGAGCAAATCAATGCCTGCCTTACCTTATGCCTTCCGTGAGTTACCTACAAGGCAACTAAGAAATTTTGCTACCTGACAAAGTATATTAAACATATACAAGCATAATCTATAACAATCTATATTTATATTATAAATTAAAGTCACTTTTCGTGTGTGTATTTGTGTGTGAGACAGACGGATTTTGTTGCGGCTTTCGACATTATTTAGATAATTAGAATTTCTACTTAAAATTATAAAGAAATCTCAATGTTTTGTAAATTCATAAAAACCGTGAGCTTGTTGTACCTACATATTATTATATTCAACGTGTCCCAACTTTATACAAAAAGCATGTTTAAAAACAAAACAAATAATAGGTTTTTTTTTGAACACGGATGTTAGTTTTTATTTTACAAGACCAAGTAAATAATTTTCAATAAAACCAATAATTCAATTTGATATTAACAAAATGCGACGTTATCATATTTTCACTTCAAGATGTTCTACATTAATAATCGTGACGTCGAATTATTGTGTATGAAAAATTAAAGTAAAACAATCATAATTATGACAGTTGAGTCTGTGACAAGTTCCCATTAATCATCGAGAATTATGGGATATCAAACGAAAGACCTTGTACACTAACTCAGTCTATCAGCTCCGGAAGCAGAAAAAAAATCACACAAAAACAAATACCTATTTAAAACAATTTCGTCATTATGAGCAGCCACAAGTTCATAAATGTATACCTAGCGCTCATTTGTTAGTTTTCTAGTTTTTATAAAGACCGGCAGCTACGCGCAACCTGTAATCATGAATTCAGCTTCCATCAAAAAAAAAAAACTGCTGTTCCATAGAAAAGTACAATACCTACGCGGTCAAAGTGTATGGAACAGCATTTTTTTTTAAATAAGCGACGCAAAACATATTGTAAAACTTTGCGTACAGGATAGGGACTCAGGCATAGCATACAGGATAAATACCAATATCTTGTATGCTACGCCTGAAGCCAAGAACGGGCAGTCAAAATGTAATGTTCCAATTTTAAAAGGTAGGCATTTATCCGTTTGTTTGATTGAAACAGCCATGGACAAGGCAGGATATTATTAATAAATATATTTTATCATCGTTACATTAATATGCAGATGAGTTTTAATTCAAGCAACAACACTGTTAAAACGAATTAATTGTTTCAGTTAATGTTAGTTAGTAACTTTGAATCTCTTTTTCGCGAAGACGTAGAATAGATATTACTAAAAGTAGGTGGCTTGTGGCTTAATAATAATGGCCAGACAATATGGAGGCTAAGCTTGTCGATGTCGGACCCTGGATAGATAACAAGCCATTACATAATGATGGAGGGGTCCATGCCTCGGAAAACACGTTAAACTGTTGGTTTCGGCTGTCATTTGTAGATAGACATATGTATATTACAGTCGTTACGAATAATCAAAAGCCCGAAAGTCTGACAAGTCATCTAATACGAAGGGGTATTGTATTACCCAGTAACTGGAGCTATGGAAGTCAAAAAGGCAGTCGATCCAAAGGCTGGGCAGATGATGAGGTATTAATAGAAGTAACAAATCTATTAAGTTTGTTAGTATAGAGGAACAAAGTGCAAAGTTCATTCTCCTATTGAAAAAGGAGTATTATCCGACCTGACGGGTGTTGCGTCTGGTGAGGTACTTTATATTGCGACGATTGTATTTTTTAAATGTCGTTTCGCACGCCAAACTACGAGATTGTCGGCTACGCTACTTAATCGGACTTCCCTGTGAGCGCCTCAATCCTTTAATATATAAAGGCCTCGATTAACACTGCTACGTTTACACATAATTTAAGTTCACACAAAATTAATCGATAGGTACCTACAATGTATTCACTACTTCGTAACTCTAATAGCTGAGAGCTAACATTCTTTTATTAAAACTAAATTATTAGTATTTCGTACCTTATGCTTATTACCTTTTAATTAATTGACTGTTGTCAATGGCTAAATATTCGGCTTAAAATAAATTTAAGTCAGTGTTTATCTTTGGTATTATCTGATAATATTTTTTTTTCTGGATGGGAAATCATCAAATGACTTCTCCCGCTCTGGACGGAGCGGGAGGGCGTGTCAGACTTGTACTGACTAAAACCCACCCGTGTTCCATCAGTTGCCCATGTGCCAGGGTCACAGTATCTCTTTCGAACAATTACACGACCCCGGCAGCATAATATTATTTCTAATTCTAAATTCAAAATAATCAATTTGCTGATTCTGTTCAAGGCATTCCTTGAACACAATCAACAAATCCTAATATTATAGAGGAAAGACAACGAACACCTCTGTGTTAATAGGTATATCTACTATCTTATGAGGGTCACTTAATCAGATTTGACAAAAAAAAATGTGTCACGGGCGTGATGATAGACTTTTTTTTTGGATGGGAAATCATCAAATGACTTATACCGCTCTGGGCGGAGCGGTCGGGCGTGTCAGACTGCCACTCCCTCACTCGCCCCACCTCCTCCTTCGCGAGCATTACTGCTTCGCAGAAGGAGGTGACGGCTTCCCATGCCCTCTCGCTCCGTACCATGGCACGCACCAGCGCCGGACGCGAGAAGTCGCCGCCACCGATCGCCTCCACGAGGACACGGCGGTGCTCCGCCCAGGTAAGGCACACCTCCACCGTATGCTCCACCGTGTCCTCCAGACGATCCTCGCAGTGGAAACACCCGGGCGTTTCCTCCCGCTTTATCCTGAACAGGAACCCACCAAAGCACCCATGTCCGGTGAGAACCTGCGTCAGGCGGAAGCTGAGGACGCTGGAGCGCCTCTCTATCCATCACACCGGAGCTCTGTCCGCCGTGCCGCGATTTGTCGCGGTGCTGGCGGCGCGGCAAAATAAACTTTCTGTTGTAATGAACAGAGCGTTTTTTTTTTTAATTGTCAGCCTGTTTGTTTGTTCTAGCTTATCACAGACGGGATCTTGACTAGCAGATAGCTGATGTAATAAGACATAGGCTACTTTTTGTCCCGATAACGCATTTCGGTGGGATAATTTCCGACCTCCACGCGGGCGAAGCTGCTGGCAAAAACTAGTGAAAAATATAAGAAACGATGATGATATGGCTATAAAGGGTTGAATACTGAGATAACGGGTGATAGAAAAGACGAAGACGATGACCCCAAATAAAACTAGATAAAGGCTACAGATTACGAACGAACCCAGACAAAAATACTATTTACATATTTTACCTATTTATACAAGTAACCAGCGACGTGCGGTCCATATAGGCAAAAAGACACTGCAGACCCTAGACCTAGATCTAGACTAGTTCTAATATTTCAAGAATACAAAAATATGCTAAGTAATAAAATTATTCAAAAAGTTCAAACGCCTAATATGAATTAGTAGCAACGTTCATATCGTTCTATTAATTTACTACGGCAACACGTTCACAGATCGCAGCGTAAGTAGGCAGCGATCAAAAGTGTCTACAATTCATTCATAAATGTACGCATGTAGTGGTAATTTCTTCTACATGTTCGTGTCTATACATTGCACATAAAAGCGGGAACTCCTGCCGCAGGCTTTCCAATCACGGGCGTCCCTGCGTTATTAGCGCGCTGTGAGTATTATAAATAAATAAAAATAAAATAAATTTATTTTCGGATTAAAAGATCCATAGGTGTTAGTAACAATAAACTTAGCCTAATATTAGTAATTACAATTTATTAAATTAATTTAAGCATGCGCCGGACTGAGCGCCCTTTGCATGGACACTCATCCACTGCTTCAACAGTGGAGAATCCCACCTGTTCGCCAACGTGTCCAGGATGCCGTTTGCGGTGCCCCGCACGCGTCTCAGCAGCGAAGCGCTTCGCTTACGAATGATTGCATAGAAGCAATCAGTGTGCGCCTCAGCAAACATAGTCGACGCGCTGCAAAAACGAGGCAGCCCAAACAACACCCTAAACGCGTTGTTATATTGTACACGCAGAGTTGCGTACACACGCTGCGTGTAGTTGGCCCATAGACTACACGTGTAGAAGGACTGACAATACGCTTTAAAAAGCGTCAGTTTAACTTGCTTACTACAACGTGCAAATCTACGGGCCAACATGTTGCAACGCACACACAATGCCCTTCGCTCCCTCTCAATGTCAACGTCATCATCCAGTTTGTCTGTGACCCAGTGACCCAAGTATTTAAACTGCTGAACCAGCTTCAGTGGTATCCCGCCTAGTGTTAGTGAGGTAAGATAATTGTAACACTTCTTACCGGCTTTAAATATCATCAGCTCGCTCTTAGATGCATTGTACTTGAGTCCGTGGGCCGCAGCATACTGTTCACATATATTTAACAGTTTTCTTAGCGCACCTATCGATGGGCTCAGCAGCACCATATCGTCAGCATAACTTATGTTGTTTACGCATACACCGTCCACGTGACAACCGATATTACTGCTGCTGAGCTCACCGATCAGTCGGTTCATGTACAGGTTGAAAAGCCTAGGGGAGCTCAACCCCCCCTGCCTCACCCCGCACTCCAACCTGTACACGTCCGACTGTGCCCCTCCCCACTTCACACTGTTCTTTTGGTTGTCGTACCAATACTTAAAAACTGATGTGATCTCAGGAGGCAAGTCTGTTTCTGTATGTAACTTTTGCCACAGTAAATTATAAGGCACGAGATCGAATGCCTTCGATAAATCCAAGAAACAGGCGTAGATAGGTGTTCTTCTCTTTGTGTAGTACTGGACAGTCTGCTTGAGGCATAGAATTGCAGATTCAGTTGACAAACCCGGCCTGAAGCCAAACTGAGCGTCATGCAGATTCACGTGTATACTGAGATGTTGGTCAAGCAGCCCGTCCAGTACCTTTGCTAGAATAGTGGCGAGCGATATAGGCCTATAATTGGACACATCAGAGGCATCACCCGTTTTATTTTTAATTATTGGCACAACAACCGTATACATCAGTTCATCCGGTAAGTAAGAATGACTTACACAAAGGCTAAATAACATAGCAAGAACCCTTGGCAAGTGTATTCCCGCGTATTTCAGGTGTTCGATGCTGAGACTGTCGTGTCCAGGAGATTTTCCTCTCGACATACTGCTTATTACAGACGCTACTTCCTTAGCCGTGAACTGACTTTTAACGTCTCCGTGACACTCTCTGGCATCGAACACCTGTGACGTCTGTGTGAGTGGGGGTTGTACCCTGAAATGACGCTGAAAAGCATTGGCAATGTTTACGGGCTCATGTGCATCCCCCACACTTACAGGCAGGCTCGGTTTAGGGTTCAGTTTATTCGTGTTTTTCCAGAATTTGCTGAAGTCCTTTTCAGCGTGATTTTTTGCAATTATATCCATTTTTATTTGTGTTTCATTATTCTGGCAATATTTCAATTTGGTCTTAAAGATTTTTCTGGATTCGCACATTTTATTATACAAGTACCCTGACTGCGGTTTTCTATAAAGTACCCACTGCTGAAACCAGAAACGAGCCTCCCTATGAGCGCCACTAACATATTTATTCCAACCTGTTACATATTTACATTTTTTACGAAGCTTTTCACTGTGACTGTTTACTGCAGCTTCTGTCAGAATGGATATAATTTGTCTGTATAAACTATCTATTACTAGCTTATCAGCCGGTTTCTGATTTGAGAAAACTAGCAAATCTCAACTGAGTATTCTCAAATCCTTAAGTATGCTTTTAAGTATTTTGCGTTTCACAACTGAAAATTGTCTTTTGTCAAACCATAGTCAACTGATTATTTACTTAAGTTTTTTGATCAAAGCTAACACGTTCCAATTCACGTTCAAAAACCGGTACTTTTCAAAAACTCATAATATTTTTAAATTTGATTATCATAAATTTAAAATAGACTCAAAAACAAATTGTTAATGTTCAATAGAATCGTTAATTTCAATAAACTACAACAAACTTATGTGAATAGAGTTTGTAATGCATATATTTAAGAAAATAAGTATTTGACGTGTTTGTCTGAATCGAATCGTGAATGTCAAACTGTCAGTAAATAAAGACAAGTTTTATTCGAATTCTGTTCGTATTTTTACATAAACTACAAATAAATTGCACCAATTAGATCGGATAAAGATAAGAAAAAGAGATCGTCTAACTATACTATAGAGGAGAAGGAAAATATTCTTTAAATAATAACAAAGTAAGTACATAGCATAATCAGCATATACCGTTCCCACTGCTGGGACAGAGGCCTCCTTTCGGTGAGAGGGGGTCATAATCTACCACGCGGGCCCTGTGCAGTTTGGGAGATGTCACATGTCTTCGAATTCTAGGATCTAGAACATGAAGATTTCCTCACGATGTTATCCTTCATAGTTTTTAGAGCAGTGGTGGTGATAGTGCCTGCCTGGATTACAACCCACGTCCTAAAACTCGAAAATCAAGGTTTACTTGCAGCAGTGGTGACCCAACGGTATCACCACTGGTCCACACTGTAGCAACTAACACTATAACCTGTAATGTTTACCATAATATAATTTTACCTTTCACCACATTAGTAATTTAGATGTTTGTGATTTATTGCTTCAGATACCACTCCGCCAAAAACCCCAAAATGTAATAGAGTGCAAAAGGACAAAGGCATACCAACTATATACAGAAGAAACAGGAAGCCTGGAGCTCCACTGCTAAAGAGTACAAGAGCATCAACTTTCTTGGGCCTAGGCATGAAACAATGCTAAAACATTTTATAATTAATATAATAAAAGTGTTGTGCAAGAAAATATTTGGCAAATATTATGTTAATACCTACCTATCTGTGATTTTTTATGTAACTGATAAAACTAGGAGTAATTAAAAATATTCCATTGCCTACATATTTTTATTGTACTACATATTTACTGGTTAGACTGGAAGCCGACCCCAACATAGTTGAGAAAAGGCAGGCAGATGATGATACACACTTTAATTCGAGTAAAATAATTTTGTACTATAGGTTACAGGTTACTATAGGTAGGACAACAAAATTACACACTTTCTTCTTATACATCATATGCCACAATGTAGTCATCACAGAGTACTATTTTTAAAGCGGGATGTAGTCATCAAGACGAAGAGTCATGTTGTGAAGAACAACACATGCCACAATTACCTTCAATACTTTTGGAAGTTTTAATTGCATTCCTGAATGTAGGCATGGAATTCTTCTTTTAAGAATACCAAAACACCTTTCAATATTTTATTTCGTGATGCTATCTGGGCTCTGTTATAGGCTTCCTGTGATAGAGAGGCCTGCGTCTCCTACTAGAGGCATGAGAAACCTAAGGCATGGGTAACAATTATCCCCGAGAATAAGGTATTACACAAATCTGCTAGCTTCAAATTGAGCTGCAAGTGGTGAGTCAGTCCAAATAGTAGTGTCGCGCACGGAGCCTTGCCAACGTGCATTGATACTAGTAATTTATAAATCGGCATCACAGTTGGCTTGAACATTATTAGAAGAAAAAAAAACCTTTTCTGTTCCTATACAGCTCAGCTTTTCTCCCTCTTGATGATTTTTTTTATATGTGTGGAGTCTACAGCACCTATGAATCTAGGGAATTCAGCTTTGTCAAAAGATCGTGCCCTGTGCAGTGTGCAGGCATATGAACATATTGCCATCTCAGTAATGCTATCGCACTAGTCACCCTACCTACCACGCGGCACAACGTCGCCTTGCTCACATTTACAGTGTCCCCTACAACAGCTTGAAATTTACCAGTCGCGTAAAACCTAAGAGCTTTTAGAAGCTGCAACATGGGAGAAATGCAGTCCCGCCGTTGAATACGATAGGTCAGTTTAGGCTTTATTTTGTAAAAAATAAATCTAACCGACTCTTTCATAAAGGCTCGTGCAGATTTGCGCGACGCGACGCTCGCACGCGATTCAGCGATTTATATCCGTAAAACAATTTCTATGAAAACGCGCGTGACACTACCTGTCGCGCCGCGACACTGTCACTCCGCGTCGAGCAGCACGACAACATAAGGTACATTTTGTGTGCCGTCGTTTCGGAGCCGCGACGGCCGCGACGCCATACAAAATGTACCACAAGCTGTCGCGCTGCTCGCCGCGTCGCGACGAGCGGTCGCGCTAGTGTGAAAGGTGTTGCGTCATGATAAATCGTAGAATCACCTCCACAACACTACGCGCAACCTCTCGCGCCTGTTTGTACGAGCCTTTAAAGCGGAACCGACTCTTAAATTTTATTTGCCGCTCAGCGTGATGAACAAGTTAGGCCGATGTACTGCTATTCTTTTGCGGGTTTATCTGCGTTGAGGCATCTTCAGAGACGACAGGAAGTATCTTCGTCACATATTATGATCAAAAAGCACTTAAAAATCTCTAGTTTCTATAGCTGATTACAGTTTGAGTAGCCGAAATTGGTTTGTCAACTTTCAACTGAGTAACTTGCCGTTGATTATGCTTTGAGTATAGTCAAACACGTTTTTTTCAATTCAGAAACGCAACTGGCGACCTTAATCATGAGTTAAGTACGCGTTGTGTCAAATTTGAGTAAATGACGTACGACTTTAACCATGCTTTGTGTCAAATTTGATTAAATGATCAAATCTTGATTAGAGTTTGAAAAACTCAATTCAGAAACGAAAAAGTGTTTAAGTAATACTTAAATACTGATCAAGGCGTTCTCAAATTCAAATACTTAAATCAGAAACCGGGGGTATCAGCCGGTTTCTGATTTGAGAAAACTAGCAAATATCAACTGAGTATTCTCAAATCCTTAAGTATGCTTTTAAGTATTTTGCGTTTCACAACTGAAAATTGTCTTTTGACAAACCATAGTCAACTGATTATTTACTTAAGTTTTTTGATCAAAGCTAACACGTTCCAATTCACGTTCAAAAACCGGTAGTTTTCAAAAACTCATAATATTTTTAAATTTTATTATCATAAATTTAAAATAGACTCAAAAATAAATTGTTAATGTTAAATAACATCGTTAATTTCAACAAACTACAACAAACTTATGTGAATAGAGTTTGTAATGCATAAATTTAAGAAAATAAGTATTTGACGTGTTTGTCTGAATCGAATCGTGAATGTCAAACTGTCAGTAAATAAACACAAGTTTTATTCGCTTTCTGTTCGTATTTTACATAAACTACAAATAAATGGTACCAATTAGATCGGATAAAGACAAGAAAAAGAGATTGTCTAACTATACTATAGAGGAGAAGGAAAATATTCTTTAAATAATAACAAAGTAAGTACATAGCATAATCAGCATATACCGTTCCCACTGCTGGGACAGAGGCCGCCTCTCGGTGAGAGGGGGTCATAATCTACCACGCGGGCCCCGTGCAGTTTGGTAGATGTCACATGTCTTCGAATTCTAGGATCTAGAACATGAAGATTTCCTCACGATGTTATCCTTCATAGTTTTTAGAGCACTGGTGGTGATAGTGCCTGCCTGGATTACAACCCACGTCCTACAACTCGTAAATCAAGGTTTACTTGCAGCAGTGGTGACCCAACGGTATCACCACTGGTCCACACTGTAGCAAGTAACAATAACCTGTAATGTTTACCATAATATAATTTAACCTTTCACCACATTAGTAATTTAGATGTTTGTGTTTTATTGCTTCAGATACCACTCCACCAAAAACCCCAAAATGTAATAAAGTGCAAAAGGACAAGGGCATACCAACTAAATACAGAAGAAACAGGAAGCCTGGAACTCCACTGCTAAAGAGTACAAGAGCATCTGTATGACTGGGCCTAGGCATGAAACAATGCTAAAACATTTTATAATTAATATAATAAAAGCATCGCGCAAGAAAATATTCAGCAAATATAATGTAAATACCTACCTATCTGTGATTTTATATGTAACTGATAAAAGTAGGAGTAATTAAAAATATTCCATTACCTACATATTTTTATTGTACTACATATTTACTGGTTAGACTGGAAGCCGACCCCAACATAGTTGAGAGAAGGCAGGCAGATGATGATACACACTTTTATTTGAGTAAAATAATTTTGTACTATAGGTTACAGGTTACTATAGGTAGGACAACAAAATTACACACTTTCTTCTTATACATGTTCATCATATTTCACGATGTAGTCATCACAGAGTACTATTTTTAAAGCGGGATGTAGTCATCAAGACGAACGAGTCATGTTGTGAAGAACAACACACGCCACAATTACCTTCAATACTTTTGGAAGTTTTAGTTGCATACCTGAATGTAGGCATGGAATTCTTCTTTTAAGAATATCAAAACACCTTTCAATATTTTATTTCGTGATGCTATCTGGGCTCTGTTATAGGCTTCCTGCGATAGAGAGGCCTGCCTCTCCTACTAGAGGCCTAACTTTTTGAACCCTAGTTCAAAAAGGTTGTCATGAAAAACCTAAGGCATGGGTAACAATTATCCCCGAGAATAAGGTATTACCCAAATCTGCTAGCTTCAAATTGAGCTGCAAGTGGTGAGTCAGTCCAAATAGTAGTGTCGCGCACGGAACTTTGCCAACGTGCATTGATACTAGTAATTTATAAATCGGCATCACAGTTGGCTTGAACATTTATAGAAAAAAAAACCTTTTCTGTTCCTTTACAGCTCAGCTTTTCTACCTCTTGGTGATTTTTTTTATATATTTGTAGTCTACAGCACCTATGAATCTAGGGAATTCAGCTTTTTCAAAAGATCGTGCCGCTACTAATGGTCTCCCTGTGCAGTGTGCAGGCATATGAACATATTGCCATCTCAGTAATGCTATCGTACTAGTCACCCTACCTACCACGCGGCACAACGTCGCACATTTACCGTGTCCCCTACAACAGCTTGAAATTTACCAGTCGCGTAAAACCTAAGAGCTATTAGAAGCTGCAACATGGGAGAAATGCAGTCCCGCCGTTGAATACGATAGGTCAGTTTAGGCTTTATTTTGTAAAAAATAAATCTAAACGACTCCTTCATAAAGGCTTGTGCAGACTTGCGCGACGCGACGCTCGCACGTGATTCAAAGATTTATATCCGTAAAACAATTTCTATGAAAACAAGCGCGACACTACCTGTCGCGCCGCGACACTGTCGCTCCGCATCGAGCAGCACGACAACATAAGGTACATTTTGTATGGCGTCGCGGCCGTCGCGGCTCCGCAACGATGCCACACAAAATGTACCTTATATTGTCGTGCTGCTCGCCGCGGCGCGACGAGCGGTCGCGCTAGTGTGAAAGGTGTTGCGTCGTGATAAATCGTAGAATCACCTCCGCGACACTTCGCGCAACCTCTCGCGCCTGTTTGTACGAGAAAAGGGGAACCGACTCTTAAATTTTATTTGCCGTTCAGCGTGATGAACAAGTTAGGTCAATGTATTCTTTTGCGGGTTTATCTGCGTCGAGGCATCTTCAGAGACGACAGGAAGTATCGTCGTCACTCATTATGATCAAAATCGCTTACAAAATCTCTAGTTTCTGTAGCTGATTACAGTTTGAGTAGATGAAATTGGTGTGTCAACTTTCAACTGATTAACTTGCCGTTGATTAAGCTTTGAGTATAGTCAAACACGTTTTTTTCAATTCAGAAACGCAACTGGCGACTTTAATCATGAGTTAAGTACGCGTTGTGTCAAATTTGAGTAAATGACGTACAACTTTAACCATGCTTTGTGTCAAATTTGATTAAATGATCAAATCTTGATTAGAGTTTGAAAAACTCAATTCAGAAACGAAAAAGTGTTTAAGTAATACTTAAATACTGATCAAGGCGTTCTCAAATTCAAATACTTAATTCAGAAACCGGGGGTATGTCTATCATTATCACAATGCTTATCACCACAATCAAGAAAGTCAACAGGAAAATCAACGAGTCGCAATTTAGAATTACAAACACGATGATATTGCTCTATTTGTGAGCGGTCTCTTTCACCCCATATCGTTTTATTAAACGAAAAAACCGGTTTTACAATTTTGGCTTTGATCAAATCTAGGTTACATTCGATTATTAACGGCCGGTGGTCAGACCAAAATACGTCATATAAAACGGAGGCAGATACAACTGTCTGGCGTGCAGCGCACGTCACTACACAGTGATCAAGCCACCGAAGACAATTATCATGCGAGTCACTTACATAAGTATATGTGTCGGGTGGCAACAAATCCAAATCAACGCAGGTCCATGATTGTTCAGTACAAAAATCCAATAGTTCGTTTGCAAAACGCTCACTCTGATGTGCGTTGAAATCACCCAACACAAACACAGTGTCAATATTGTTGTTCTCGATAATTGCATTTATTTCTCCTAAACAGTCCGTAAAGTCCGCTAGATTGTCCGCGGAGTCTGTAGGCATATACACTAAGACTATCAACACTGAGCGAACGCGGAGCACTATTTTAATAGCGATTAAACGCACACTGCTACATTCAACCACTGACACACAGGGAAACATATCCTTTCTCCAAAGAATGGCCATTCCTCCGAAGGGTCTTCCTCGGAGTACCTCAGCAGAGGTGTCAATCGCCGACTTCCCGGTGTAAGCGAAGTCATTGTCTATACTCCCAAGAAATGATAAATTATGCGGGTACAGCCATGTTTCTTGCAGCACGATAATATCGGCCGTGCGACAAAGTCTACGCACACATTCCACAGATCTGATCACATTTTTACAATTAAACGTCATAAATGTAGATAAGTTAGCAGCCATTTTTGTTTTATTTTGAATCTTCATTCAAAACTCGAGTTCCACTTTGCCCTCCTTTTCCAAAGTAAACAAAGCGCCGATACGAAATACCCTCAGGCCAGAAGTCTTCATTCAAAAATTCCACTAATTTATGTTTTGGTACAAAAACTTTATAAGAATCATATTCCTTCATGTGTTTCATATTCGATTTCTCTAAGGTAACATTCACATTTGCCTTGTTTTTAATGTAAGTTGTTATGTCACACACGGTCGTTTCCTTTGCCACGTTATAGATATAAATCGGTATTTTGATTTCTGCGGCCTTAAAATTTGATTGCGAATCAGCAATGGCTTTTCCCTTATTGCTTACAAACAGATTTCTTACTTTTCTTCTTTGTACCTGGATCCATTTTTCATCCTGGACATCTGGTTTCCATTGACCTTCCCGCACAATTTCAGAACAAGGTTTCTTTATTGTGTTACTGACGTCCGGGTCGGCCGTGTGTCTCGAATGCGACGCTTTCAGCACTCATGTGTGGTAATCCCACAGGGCCACTATTATACTCGAAACTATTCATCAAACCAGCGCCACGCTTCATGTTTACATTACATGGGAAGTTATTTACTAGGGAAGCTTTTTTAAGATTTTCTAGGTCATTTCTCAAGTTGTTTAATTCCCCTCTGGGTACATAATCTTCCTGAACTTTAGTGATGTCCTCACGCATTTTGAGAAGATCCTTGAGTAGTCGAGTGACGTCGACGTGGTCAAATAACACAGCAGGTAATTTGTGAAGCTCTCGTGCGACGAAGATAGGTATTCTCTCCGGATCTGTTCCTTTTACCAGATTTATTATGTCGTCGATGTCACGGAGTGTCTTACCCGATCTCTTTCTCGTTTTCATTGTTTTCGTGGCTGCCAGAGATTCAAATAATAACTGCTTTGCCACCAAGTTAGTAGTAGTATTATGCGACCAAGTTGAATATGTACGTTTCAACGTTTTAGTTATCAAAAATTATAGAAATTGTTTGTTTACGAAAGGAGTCATATTGATTTCTTTTATGTGAAGCGCGCTGTTTTATGTTTTATTTTTGATTGAGTTTTCTTGTGATTAATTCATTTACAAACTTTAATATTTAGGTCGATTCGTTGCTTATTTCAATAAGTTTATTGAACTATTTTAATTTTTCAATTTCCAATTGCTTAATGTTTGTTTTTTTTTTCATAACGTTGTTCAATTGTGAGGTCTGTGTTGAAAATGTGTGTTTGTTAAAGGTTATAAATGGTAAGTTTTCGCAATTGCCGCTTAATGAAAAATTTCAAATTGTATCTAAAGGCAGATGTGTACCTGAGTTACGAGAATTAACCCAGCAAAGAGGTAATGTAACTCGTAAGTTTCATAGTAATAATTATGAAACACTAGCTTTTGCCAGCGGCTTCGCCCGCGTGGAGGTCGGAAAATATCCCGCGGGAACGTACTACCGGGATAAAAAGTAGCCTATGTGTTAAACCAGGTTACAAACTGTGTTCCAAATTTCATCCAAATCCGTTTAGTGGTTTTTTCGTGAAAGCGTAACAAACATATACACATACATCCATCCTTACAAACTTTCGCATTTATAATATTAGTAGGATACAACTGACTGTGAGACTGTGTACACAAAATTAAATTATTTTGTTTCCCTTGCGTGCCGTTTAAGTGTTTAGTAGTTCGAGTACAATGTGAAATTGTTCGGGATATACAGATTGACATAATTTCTATTCCGCGGCAAAAAAAAACATAACCATACACATAATTATATTATTTTGTTTTCCTTGCTTGATGTTTAGTAGTTCGGGTACAGTTGTTCGGGATTTGCAGATTTACATGTCAGAATTTCTATCCCGCGGCTTCCTTAAAGATCCAAATACATTTGGTAATTTGTCGTATTGAGACAAGTATTACGAAGAAGTTTTACGTTTAGCGAAGTTTATTGTCACTATCCCAGTTAGTAGCGCATCGACAGAATGTTCATTTGCATCGTTAAAACGTATTCACACGTATTTAAGAAACACACAAAGTCAACAACGACTACAAATCTTTCCATGCTTTCGACAGAAAAAGAATTATTGGAAGAATTAAGACGCATAGATACAAACTTTTTATGACGATGATTTAAAATCATATTTATAAAGGATAGGCGCGTAGATTTAATTTAATGATTTGGCTTACTTTATTATTTTTACTGTTACCAACCAACACTTAATATGAAGAGCGTTTTTCAAGGCCACATCGGATATCTTTCAAGTGACGTGTTGTGTATCGAACACTCACTTGGATTAGATATGTGACGTGGTCAAAATCTTTTATTAGCATCATCAGAAAATCGTCATTTCAACCTTTTAATCCCCCTAGTCAGTTTTTTCTTTACTAACTTGTGCAACATACGTTTTAAAAAAAACTGCCACCCGGTCATAAAACCCTATGCACGCCACTGCAAGTTCACATTCAACAGCACATTACTTAATTAAATGAAATGAAATGAAATGAATTGCACCGATCCCAGCGTGGTTTGACCAGACTCGATTAATCGAATGAACCCCGAGATTTGCACTAGCCCTTGAAGCGTCATGATTCATGGTGCTACATAGGCCATTGCATATCAAGAAGTAGACCGGGGGGCGCTGTAATGGTAGGGAAGACGTGCCCATAGGATAGGAAAGGATTACGAGCCTACCGACTATGCAGCCTTAAGTAAGCATTGGACTAGTGGAGAGAAGGGTGATATTTGTCTATAGGAGGGCATCTTTTCACGTCGTCGCCGGCATGTTGATCCAGGTCTAGCTTCACCGATGCATCTTTAGGTGGGGTTTTTTCTATGTCGAGGCTTCGCTATGTTCCGTGTTGTTGTTTTCTTGGTCGTCTTCTGAGTTCTCGCTGATATCAGTTTCTGTTTTTTTTTTTGTAGATATCACTAGCCGCTTACTTGATCGTATTTCCGTCTCCAGCCGTGTCCCTCCAAAACTGGATATCCTTGTCGAAGTATTTCATGTCCTGTTTTAGATTGTCATTCCATGAGTAAATCTAAATAGATCGTCTGACCTTCTTAGATTTGGCCCTGTACTGCATTGCTGCATGAAACAGGTGTGGTTCAGAGCGTCTGAAAATGTGTGCCAGGTAGCAGCACATCCTGTGGTTCTTGATGCGTTTTGTTATGTTTTCCCGTCTAAGATTTGATGCATTTTCTCTGTCTCGGTTTGTTGATCGAGTCTCTCTAATAACTCGTTCATATCTTCTCGGTCTTGATCGGTTCGCCTTTGTGAGTGCTGATACTTTTAAGCCATATATCATACAAGGTACGATACTGTCTCCAGCTGTGTCCGTCCAAAACTTGATTCCCATGTCGAAGTACTCGTATTTCATGGTTGTCGTTCCATTTGTAAGTAGGTCGCTCGACCTTCTTAGATTTGGCCTTGTACTGAATTGCTGCGTGCATGCGTGGTGTAGGTCACCGTGTGCTAGGTAGCACATCCTAGGGTTCTTGACGGGTTTTGTTGCGGTTTTACCGATTAGGATTTGATGCATTTTCTTATGTCCGCAGTTCCTGATTTCCTTTTTCCTAGCTTGGCCGATCAAATCATGACTCAACTCGTTCATTTCTTCTGAGCCGCAATAATGCGGTATTGGATGCGTTTAGTTCTTCCAGCTCATCTGTAATGAGTATAAGGTCGTCCGAAAATGATAATTCCACCGGGAGTGATGATGATTTCCTTTGTTTCTTTCGTGGTCGTTCTTTCCTTCGATTATCAGTTTTGTTTTATTAACAGTTGGTATATGAAGGCCCTCGGACCTTTTTTTTCTTTTCTCCCGTTTGAATATCGGTACTCTGTTTTTCAGTTTTGTTTGTTGCTTTTTTTTTCCTGTGGAATGTGTTGAGCGATTGCATGTGTTTTGCGGGGTGATTTTTTTTCCCCTAGTCCGGTGAGGCAGGTTTATCAAGTCGTTGTTTGCCTGTTTCTTGTTCTGATATTTAACCTTTTGGAGTGTTGTCTGGCTTTCTTTTACGTGATTTTGCATATTGGAGTTATTTGGTTGCTTGCTTTGTAGGAATTTGGCCTTCTGTAGGTTAGGAAGGGCTAGTCGGTGGTCCCTTGAGTAAATTGTCTGAAGAGTCAGAGTTATCTCCGTTAGAATGTTCCAGGGTACTTCGATGTTTTCATTCGTTGGGGTGATTACTATATTTGCTAGTTTTTTGTTATACAGTCCTGGTATTTTGGTTTGGTATAATTTCTATTCAGCGCGGCACAGTTGCATTGTTTATGATTGACATACTTGGTCTCAACCGTTGTTTCATTCATACCTTGTCATTGTTTTTGTGTTTGGTTTTTTTTTTCTCCTTTTTGTTTACGGTTCTATGATATTTGATCTTGGCAGTCCCCACATTATTTTATTGTATTCTATTTGAAGTGTTTCCCTGTTGGCAATATTCATTAATGGTTCGCCGTTGTAGTTGGAATCTTCATGCTGAAGCGTGTGTTGCATCAAACCTTTGCGTTGGATACTTCGACCTCGACCAATATGGGCGTTGAAGTGCCGTATTTGCAGCGCACCTTTCCTTGTTTTTCGTCTAATCAAGCTTAATACGTTTGTGAAGGATCTGATTGCTTTCTAAGTACAGCTGTTGGGTGTGAATTTATTATGTACAGAGGAGTTGGCTTGTCTCTTCCGATGCCAACCTCAAGGGTAGCTGACATCGCGTCGGTATACTTTTTATTGTAAACTGCTTCATTTTGGGCATCCTTTCTTAATGAAATTGCAAGGCCCCGGTGTGTGTTACCCGCAATTCCTGATTGGTGTCATTCGTAGTGTGTGGAGATATACGTTCTTGCATTCATCCCTGTTCCCCGTAGATTGGCTATATGAATGCCTCTACGTGAAAGTTCAGCGTCTAAAATTTTTTTTTCTTTTTTTTGGTCGGTTTTGAATCGCCGCGATCGTTTCAACTTGCAATACTCAGATCTGGGCAAATGTACTTTTTGCGGTGGTGGTCAGGTTTCTGGTGTACGTACATGCAGTGTCGTCTGCGATTATGTCTGATAACGGTGTTGGTAGTGTGGCTTCTTGTTGTTCGCACGGTGTTAATGAAATAACTAATTGGGGACTGTTCGTTTGAAGCTGACGTTTTTGTGGCTTTTTCATGTATATGTTGTACTGGTTACCTAAAGGTCTGGTATAATGTGTGGTGGTATGATGCGTTTGTTGAACTTTGCGTTTTGTTTATCCAGTTGTTGTTGTATTGTTACTTTGATCAGGACCAGCTATCATAGTGCTTCGTGTAGAGAATGTGTATTGGCGGATGTATTGGCGGATTCTCTCGATCGCCAATCGGTGTTTTTCTGCGTTCTGTTTATGTGTACATTCACATTTACGAGGTACAATTCGGACGCGGTGATGATGGTATATTCGATATACCAGAATTATTAATTAATTGCACGGTTATGTATTTTGTTATCCTTTGTTGCTGGAAAAGAATGCTGTTGGGGAGAAATTCCTATATATTATTTAGAAGTGCTAGGCGAAGTCTATCATACTGATAATGTTCCAAAACATATGTAGCGAGACTTTGACGGATAATCTTGTGATCAAATGTTAAGCCCGTTAGATTAGTTACGAGTATTTGGTGAGATATCTTACAAGACAAACAGTTCCCGTCTAACAGTTCCCGTCTTTTAAGATGAGCACGATTATAAACATTGTAATTGCTTTTGTTTATTCAAACACATTTGTGTCAGTAAGAGGCTGAAACTGTCTAATTTGTGAGCTTGACCCTTTTTTTTGTTTTGTATCGCTATCTGTAGAGCAAAAACGTCTGGTGCAAACTCAAGAGTTCGGGGTATATTTTTTTTATCTCTTCAGTCCACATGTACATCTAAATTCCGGTGACCGTGGCCTTTTGCAATACAATTTAAGGAATTTGTTACCATGGTACACACGTCGACAAATCAAGCCATTCATTTCCAGTATAAACTGACTTCTCTTTGTACGGAAAGCCTATACGATGCGAGGTCTGTTAAAACTGGAAATCCATAGCTTGATACGTAGCCGTGTGTACGGCGTCTTTAACGATGTCATATTTAGTGTTAGAATAATAACGTGAATTTGTTGGTGTGAAGACACTAGTCCGCAACGGCTGCTTGAGATGACGTTGTGTGCGCGTGCGTGGCATATCAAGGCCCGTCGTACGCAGTTTAGCAAACGAATCCCTGTAATATTAAGAACGGTCTCACCGGGTTTAACGCCATGGGTTACTCGTCCTCCTGCAGTCAGTCTTCACTACAGTGTTTTGTTTTATACAAGGTGTAACAGAATAGATGCAAGTCCGCCGAATGGCCCAAAGAGAATTCAACCTTATTTGAAGGCTATAAGACACAATTTTAAATGCGTAGAGTGATGTTAGGGTCAGCCCGATTTTATTAATTATAACTGCTAGCTTTAAAAGGAGTAAGTTTTGGTTATTGTATTATGCTTTTAACTCAATAGTCTAATGGGGGTATATGAGTTCTTGCGTTAATTATGTTACACGTTGTAGCCACCCGATTTTACAAGTTACGACACAGAGAGACACAAACACAAAAAACGCGTTTTGATTTCGAAGTCGGGCGAACCAACATGTGTTGCGCGCGCGCACAGACGACCGCTTGCGACGAGGGTTCAAATTGAACTCCCCCACATTCAACAGCACATTACTTAAGAAGAAAAATGATATTTTAAGTATCCCTACTATAATATTATAAACGTGAATGTAAGTTTGTTTGTTACGCTTTAACGCGAAAACTACTGAACCGATCATCATGAAACTTTGTACACATATTCATGGAGGTATTAAAATAACATACGATACTTTTTATGATTTTTGGAACGAAGTTCCTTATCGCGCGTTGCGAAAGGGGGCTAGACGGAAAAAAATAAGTCCAAAAGTTGTAACGACACTTTTTGCTACAGTTGTAAGCCTTGTGGCGTGCGCATGTTTCTCTGTCTGTCTCTCTCTCTCTCTGTCTCTCTCTCATAGAAAGCAAGCCAGTTATTTTTGTTTCGTTTTTCTATTTCGCATTGAACAGTGTGGTGTCGCGACGATTATTTTTGTTGAGTGTATACAAGTTTTTTGTACATAATAAATAATAAAAAATATTGTTATAACCTAAAAAAAAATACAATTCCTTCACTAATTAATCGAAAGGAACTTCGATCCATCCGGGTGTCCCTTGACACCTCTCAAGATTTTTTTATATTTATTGTTATTTTTAACGCGAGCGAAGCTGCGGGTAAAAGCTAGTACAATATATTTCCAACGAGATGCACCAAATGGTCTATGCAATTTATAAGATAAGTAATTTTAACCTGTGTATAAATAATACTTAATTAATATTTAAGTACATTTTGAGTAACAGGTAATTACCATTATCAAATTATACGTAGGTTAATTTGTTTCTCTATAAAACCGTTTTACGTTTTTCACGTAAACGTTTAAACGTTTTTCACGTTGTCGAGCAACCGTACTTACACACTTGTTTTTTTTTTTAATTTAGCTTTGTACCTATGATTAACCTATCTTGCGCTATCACAATTTTTTCAAATTATTAACTTTGCTTAGTGTTTGGATCACCAAGATACAGGCTGTGCCTAGTTTGGGACCGGCTGCTGATTTTGTTTTCGTCTTCTGTTAGTGGGAATTACATACCGTGTAGTACCACTATTGAACCTTATTTTAATTGAATGAATTTGAATTTGTATGGAGCAATGGATTAGGAATTTCCTTCAAAATCTTTCGGATTGCGATTTAAAGTGCATAACAAAGTTGATGAGCTGATTCTTATGCCTGACGCATCGATATGTTGCAAAGCATTGTTTTCTTCTATCTATCTATACAAACTGGCAGCAACATCGACGCCCGACCTTCTGCCATGGATTTTGAACCCTCTGAGTAGAAATTTTTGGTCGGGTATTTTTTTAATTACCTCTGAAATACTATTTAACTGCGGTAAACACCGGTCGGTATTGCAATTATTTGCATTTTTAGGGTTCCGTTGCCAAATGGCAAAAAACAGAACACTTGTAGATTCGTCATGTCTGTCTGTCTGTCTGTCTGTCCGTCCGTATGTCACAGCCACTTTTATCCGAAACTATAAGAGCTATGCTGTTGAAACTTGGTAAGTGGATCTATCCTGTGGACCGCATTAAGATTTTCACACTAAAATAGAAACAAAACAATAAATTTTGGGGTTCCCCATACTTAAAACTGAAACTAAAAAATTTTTTTTTCATAAACCCATACGTGTGGGGTATCTATGAATAGGTCTTCAAAAATGGTATTGAGGTTTCGCATATCATTTTTTTCTAAACTGAATAGTTTGCGCGAGAGACACTTCCAAAGTGGTAAAATGTGCCCCCCCCCCCCCCCCGTAACTTCTAAAATAAGAGAATGATAAAACTACAAAAAAAATATGATGTACATAACCATGTAAACTTCCACCGAAAATTGGTTTGAACGAGATCTAGTAGATAAGCAGTTTTTTTTAATACGTCATAAATCGTAAACCGCAATTTACCTTTCATTCAATCAACTCAAATATAAAAATTAAAAAAAACATTGCATTTCATAAACATAAGCCTTATGCATAAACCGTGAATACATACAGGTTTGTACGGAACCCTCGGTGCGCGAGTCCGACTCGCACTTGGCCGGTTTTTTTTTTGTTTTTTTTTTGCATTTTATTTTGATAACCCTCGATAATTTTCTACGCTGATTTCATGACTACGTGCGTTGATATGCCACCATGTATAATTCGAAATGAAATGTTGTACGTAAGTAAGCGGAACACTCGAGATCGCCTGAGAAAATTTGGATAGCTTTTGTTTTAAAATATTTTAAATAGTCCGAATAAGGTTTTAGTGGAAAGAGAAAATTGGAGAAATCGTACCGGAAAATTGGGCGAATGGGAAAAACTTGTATTCAGCTGCATCCGGTAAGACTGGAAGCCGACTACATTGGGAAAAGGCTAGGCAGATGATGATGGTGGGAAAAACTGGACGCCTTTTTTGTATGGGATTTTTGTATAACTATTATATGGAGAAGACAACGTAAGTCGGCTTAAATAGTTCTACGAGTATCCATTTATCAATGTTTCCGTACATACATACCGAATTGTACTTGACCTTTTAAAACTTCGTATACTGCGATAAGCAGGTTTTCTGATGAAAAGGTTTCTACTAACCTAAGAAGGTAGCGAATGAAGTGAATATACTATAATATTTGCTTAAGCAAAATAGTTTGTAAGTCACCTCATCATGCATTCGTGTGTGTGTTGAATAATTTGTATTTAGCCATAAAGGTAGGTATACGCAAGCCGTCACACATGTTCCTTGGACTGTAATAACAACTGATCCGGATTTCGGTAACAGGTTTTATGGGCTGCCTACGTGTTTGACCGTTGCGGTGGCGAGATTAAATGTTTTATGTTTCTGTATTAGCAACTAGCTAACTAAAATTCAATAGTTAATGCAAAAAAGGACGTTCAGTTTTTCCCGATGCCGAATTTTTGGGATACTTTCCAATTTCTCTTTCCAATCCCAACTCAGACTATAACGAACATTTTCTTTTTTTAAACGCCAAATTTAGTCCAGCCGTTCTCTAGTATAGCGATTGCCCACACAATCAATTACACACATACCTATTTAACAACATTTGTGCCTCATTTATAATTATGGATTTTAAAAATACGTAAAGAAAAATATATATATCATACCTGAAGATTTAACAACAAACAAATGCGCATTTCCCACCAGAGGCAAAGGCGTTGGCCCCTGCACATTAAACCGACGACTTTCCCTAACCAAAGTAATCCACGATATTATTAAAGCTAACACTAGAACTACAGATACTAATAACAAAATCATTTTTTAATTACAACACTGGCACGTGCTACTCAATACTCAGCCGCAATTGATAAGGTTTGTAGGCAACTGGCGAAAAAAAAAAGATACACACACGGTCAATGCCATAATGCGTAATAGTTTGAAATATGAAATAACATACGTTGTTTGAATAAAATTAACAACACAAACACATGTATACCACTACACTGTATACCAATTTGCAGACGACACGTGTATTTTAATCGCTAATAAAAACATCTCTGAAGCTCATAAATCCCTACAAATTAATACACCATATCTTTCGTTTTCTAGTTCCATTCTTGCTAGATTCTGAAATAGATTTGTTACTCAGTGCCAGTGTTAATAATAAATTCCTAACGTATGTACTGCGGCAACCGCAATGGTTTGCGACACCTGCCCCGTTTGATTATGTAACCCACCACACAGCGGCTGCCAACATTTCTATGCATCACAATGAAATTGCTAGCTTTTCTGAGAGAGACTAGAAATAGTGCTAGCCTACATGAAATGGATGAACGACTTTATGTGACAGAAACTTGGACGTCATCCCCTAGGGACATAGGTAAAATATTGGGATCTGTATTTCAGAAAATGAACACATTGTCTTAGGACCTTAGGAATTAAAATTATACCAAATATTCCGTTTTAGAATAATTAAACAATTCGATTGATTCGGTAGAAATAAAACCTATTGGAACAAAGGTCACAATGACACATCTTTGTACTTGAGATGACATGACAATACTATGCCTGTTACCGTTGTTTTGACGTTATATCAAAATACGGATAGTAAAATAAATACTTTTAATAATATGGTAGGTAGCCATTTCCTTAAAGAAAATATCACTCAGCTCGACAACTTTAGCCTTTCATTTAATGTGCTATATAATTAAGACTACTTTTTTTTTAAGAAATGAGTAAAAGCATCGAAAAGAATAAAAAAAAACATTACATAAGGGTCGGGCAGAGGTTTCCCTGTAGGTACAGAAGTCCCATGTAATAGAGGGCGACCCCATTTCCCCTAACCAGCAACAAATTTAGACACCGGGTTGCAATTTAGAAATTCCTTATAGAAATATAGAAAAACTCAATATAATCTCTGACCTGCGAATTGACCGCAGCAGTACCCAGCGCTTGCGACCTCTAGATAAACGAGAGTTAAAAAAAATCTTTTTTGAAAATAGAATCCGCAAGGTAAGGCACTCGGACGAGGTTAGCATAGACTACTAAAAACTACTGAGAAACAAGTTTTTATTATTGCTATGCTACCTTAAAAACCATACCAACTCATTGCCAAACATGTTATTTTGTTGTCTTTGGAAAAAAAGAGGACCGTTCAACCTTGTAGAATAATAAGTAGGAACTACTTACTTACACGTATTTTTTCTTATTGCCACATTTATTTTTAATACTAGCTTTTGCGTGGAGGTCAGAAGTTATTTCACGGGAGCTTACTACCGGGATAAAACTATTCTTTGCAGTGGCGAAAGCACCATATAACACGATTCCTACCGGCTTGCCTTCGGGGATTCGCATTGGTAACTCTAAAAAAGGTTATTTATAGCTTTGTATTACAACAAAAGAGAAATGTTCTAAATTAACCCGGCGCCAAAACGTCATAATCGGGAACTAAAAATTCATACAACAGCGATCCCGTTATGATGTCACTTTAGGTCACGTGGCACCGCTTGATATGTACGAGAGCAAGCCGCTGTACAACGGGTTATGACAGAGACAGGTATAGAAAAATGCGTCAGCGAGAACGAGATAGAGAAATGTTGCATATTTTATTCGGTGTTTAGCTGTTCAATTTAATTGTATTTAATTCATTACATTCCTATATTAATTTTAGAATGATAGTAAGTATTCTTTATTGATGAGTCAGTAAGTTAAAGGGGACTTCGCTTCGGCTTCTCTTTTAGAAAAATTTACACCTCGCCGCTGATTCTTTGTGTTAATCGAGGTTATAAGCAATCTGTTTGCCAATCATCCAAATCTGTTGAGTGAAAACAGCGTACGTAAGTAATAAACATCCAAACTTACCAACTATCAAATGTATAATACTAGAAGGATAGTAGGAATCACCACCACTGCTTTCAAAACGACGAAGTAAAACATCGTGACGAAACCAGCATGTCCTAGAACCAAATAATACGAAGACATGTGACATCTACCAGCCTGTACTATGCCCGTGTGTTATGGATTAGGAGATTACGGCTTAAACCCTTTCAGAGAGGAGGCTTGTATCTCGGCCATAACAACGTTATAGACTGATTATGAATTTTGTGGATCTTTGGCAGATATTACAAGTCGACAGAAGTCTGAAAGTCTGACAACCAGTCTTACCAAGGGGTATCGTAATACCCAGTAACATAGGCTTTTTAATTTTTAGGCTTCCGTTGCCAAATGGCAAAAAACGGAACCCTTATAGATTCGTCATGTCTCTCTGTTTGTCTGTCTGTCCGTTCGTATGTCACAGCCACTTCATTCTGAAATTGTAAGAGCTATGCTGTTGAAACGTGGTAAGTTAGATGTATTCTGTGAACCGCATTAAGATTTTCACACAAAAATAGAAAAAAAAACAATAAATTTTGGGGTTCCCCATACTTAGAACTGAAACTCAATTTTTTTTTTAATCAAACCCACACTTTTAGGGTATCTATGGACAGGTCTTCAAAAATGGTATTGAGGTTCCCCCCCCCCCCGTAACTTCTAAATTAAGAGAATGGTAAAACTAAAAAATAATATGATGTACAGTCAACGGCCAGAAATCCACTTACACCGCAATGACCATTATCGCCTGCGCTATACTAGCTGCGGCGCCTATACACTCATACGCATATTTATCTGTGTGAGTGATGTTCCAACGCTAACAAATTTAACATGTCGTGTAGCATCGCGCTACGAGTAGTTAAAGATGTGGTTAATGCTAGACAAGGATGACAATATCAGTAACTTGTTTTTTTATCGCTATCTGATTATTTTTATCATACTAATGCAAAATTTCAACTAGTGAATATAATTTAACATTAGCTAGATCGGTAACGAGGCTGCACTCGCTAATATGATCCGGATAGATGTGAGTTCGAATCCCTAGTTTGGGCCTATTATTATTATTATTATTTGTATGTTTTAGTAATTTATTTTAGTAAATTACTTTAAGCAAATAGATATTACATTATAGGTAATTTATTATTATAATATGAAAATAAATGAAACAAATTTTGGTATGGTAACATTGTAATATTTTTTTCAACACACTTGCTCGTAAAGTGAGCCTTATTATATCGCTCTTAGGGCCATAAACCGAACTATAACATACACGTGCATAATAATATTACACACTAGTGCATAATAGAATGATCCCTACAAAGTTAAGTTAGTACCTAACTGCAAATTATATGCGAGTAAACAGAGCATTTTCAATTTAACCGGGTAATACAGTTTTTTTTTTTTTTTTGTAACAACAAAGAGGTTTTATGCCACCGAAAATCTATTTACATTTTTGAAATAAATAAATGTGTCCCTAATTAAGACGAAAAAACATTTATTATTATCAAATTATTTATAATTCACAATAATTTCCTATAAAATATTTGCATTTTATCACAAAAATTATCATTTTGAAGTAGGCTGTATGGCTGTAATCAATCAACTTACATTTGGCGCGTGCAAAAAAAAAAATTGCGCGCCATTTCCCAATTTTCCCCTAATTTTCATATTTTGTTTGTATCGCATTTGTTGCTGTTATTTGTTTTTTCCTCGCAAGTGTGTTGAAAAACGTCGTATGATACACGTGTGTATTGATGATTACCGTCCTCGGCTCTCTTAAGACCCTCACCTGACGGCTCGGGTCTCAATGGCGCCTCAGCGGTAATCACCAACATTACACACTTGTACCATAATGTACTATTTCAACACACTTGCTCGTAAAGTGAGCCTTATTATATCGTTCTTAGGGCCATAAACCGAACTATAACATACACGTGCATAATAATATTACACACTAGTGCATAATAGAATGATCCCTACAAAGTTAAGTTAGTACCTAACTGCAAATTATATGCGAGTAAACAGAGCATTTTCAATTTAACCGGGTAATACAGTTTTTTTTTTTTTTTGTAACAACAAAGAGGTTTTATGCCACCGAAAATCTATTTACATTTTTGAAATAAATAAATGTGTCCCTAATTAAGACGAAAAACCATTTATTATTATCAAATTATTTATAATTCACAATAATTTCTTATAAAATATTTGCATTTTATCACAAAAATTATCATTTTGAAGTAGGCTGTATGGCTGTAATCAATCAACTTACATTTGGCGCGTGCAAAAAAAAAAATTGCGCGCCATTTCCCAATTTTCCCCTAATTATCATATTTTGTTTGTATCGCATTTGTTGCTGTGTGGTAAATAATTATAAAAATGTCAGGTTTTAGTACAGAAGATAAACAATTGATTGATTTAACCCCGCCAGAAATACTAAATGCAGCACAAAATGCAAACGAAAGCCTAATACCTGCAAAATCTAGAGAAAAGTATTTAGCTGCTTACGATAGTTTCCTGCAATGGAAGAGCAACAAACAAACCCAGTCATTTTCTGAAAATGTGTTTTTGGCGTATTTCTCTGAACTCGCCAATACATACAAACCTAGCTCCCTGTGGTGCATCTATTCCATGTTAAGAAGCATGGTTAAGCTCAAACATGGTGTTGATATCAAAACGTACTGTAACCTGATGGCATTTTTGAAGAGACGCTCGGATGGATATATTGGTCGGAAATCTAAAGTTTTGTCACCAGCCGACGTTGAAAAGTTTTTGAATGAGGCTCCGGATAGTCAGTATCTAGCAACAAAGGTACGTTTCATATTTTTAATCGAAACGAATCTACAATATACAAGTGTGTAACTTTAGCATAATTTCTTAGAACTAATTAATTGATTTCTTTGCAGGTTGCCTTAATATTCGGTGTTACTGGTGCTTGTAGACGACAAGAGCTGTACAATATTACAACAAAAGATGTAGAAATCCACGGAGATATGCTTCTTGTCAAAATTACCCAGACTAAAACCAAGATTCCACGATCTTTTACAATCCAAGGAACGTTTCGTGAAATAGTGAAAAAATACCAAGATCTCCGTTCAACAAAAACAAAGAATGACCGCTTTTTCCAAAACTTTCAGAAAGGAAAATGTACTGCACAAACAATCGGTATTAACAAATTTGGTAATATGCCAAGAGAAATAGCGAAGTATTTAGGTTTGCCTGAGGCCGATTTTTACACTGGACACAGTTTTAGAAGAACGTCGGCTACAATGTTGGCTGATTCGGGGGCTGATATACTAACTTTGAAGCGACATGGTGGATGGCGTTCTGACGCAATCGCTGAATCGTACATAGAAGACTCAATTCATAACAAAGCAAAAATCAATGACAAAATAACGCAAGCCATTAATTTGGAGCCAAAGGCAAAAAAGTTTTGCCCCGAACCACAACCATGTACATCTACTAGCGTGAGTTATTTGGTGGCTCCTTCCAGTAATTTGTATGATTTACCTTTGTCGCCGACATTTACACAAGAAGTAAATGAAGGTACTAAAGAAGTGGCAAGTACCAATGTAACACAAACTGTGAAATTGCCATCAAAAACAATCCAATATCGTTTTGAAAATTGTACATTCACCAATTGTTTTAATAATTAAACGATTTATGCAATACATATTTGTTTTTTCCTCGCAAGTGTGTTGAAAAACGTCGTATGATACACGTGTGTATTGATGATTACCGTCCTCGGCTCTCTTAAGACCCTCACCTGACGGCTCGGGTCTCAATGGCGCCTCAGCGGTAATCACCAACATTACACACTTGTACCATAATGTACTATTATACAAAAGAAATCCTTTACACTTAGTTATGTTATTATTATAGTATTGAATGTTAAAAAACACATTTTAGGTTACATATAGGATTGAAACTTAACCTCAATATTACAATAATATAAATACTAATTTGTTAAAGTTACGGCCACTATGTCCCCTGACACAAAATTACCCTACCTGTCTATGATTTTTAATATTTCGTGTGACCTCCGTTAGCCTCGATACAGCTAATGAGACGTCGACGCATAGACGCCACAATATTTGCACAGATATTTGTGCCGCGCATTATCCCATAACTGCATGCAATGGGATTTGAGTAGCTCAGGGCATCTTTCGTCCCGATCTTCCCATCTTTGCACCATTAAACCCCATTTATTTTCTATGGGGTTTAAGTCAGGGGACCGAGCTGGCCAAGGAATAACTTTAATTTCCGGATGATTGCTAAACCATTCGCGAACAATGCTGGCACGGTGAATAGGACAATTGTCTTGAACAAAACTTATCTCGTTTAATTCTTCTGCGGGGTAGACATTACGCACCGTAGGCAACATTATATCGTTCAACACTGCCACATAGTTGACACTGTTGGCTCGCGTCGATATATAACTTAATTCACCGGGCCCTTGAGCACTTATCCACCCCCACATATTCACACTGATTCTGCCTGACTCCGTATTTGGTCTGACATTGCCTTCAGACCAACGCGTGTTATTTTTACGCCACAAATGCAGCCTTCCTTTTTGGCACGATTTAAAAGATTTTTCGTCGGTGAATATTGTCGTCTCTCAATCAAAGTCCAAATTTTCCCGGGCAAAACTTAACTTCGCCTCTTTATGCCGTTGCGTTAAAAACGGTTTTTTAGCTGGCGTTCGGTGATGAAGACCTTCGGCATGGAGTATGCGGCGAACAGTGCGTACTGATGTGCCGAACTCATCGGCAAAACGCCTTGTTGGGATGAAACCATTCGTCTCATATTCAGCTACTATATAACGTCGCTGAGGCTGGCTAATAAGAGGTGGTCTTCCGCTCCTCTCACGACTCCTCAGGCTACCTTCCTCCTCAAATCTCTTCACCCAACGACTAACAGTCTCTCTCTAAAAAAAAAAACAATATTACACACTTGCAACAAGCAATTTATCTACCATTATATTTTGAAGGTATCATCACATAAAATTAAAAAAAAAACTTATACATAAGCCGGTTTCATTCGATTTTTGAGATATATTAAGGCCATTCGAACATAGGGTCACAATATTTGCCTTGGCTTCAATACTAATATAAGCCTGCATATTGAATTCAGAAGAATACTAAAATAGCAACAACAAGATAACACAAACGCTCGTAACTATGTTCACCAACCAACAACAGCGAATAGTGGAATCATTTATGTAAACTAGTAAAGTAGTTAAAATATGAGGGTAGATTTACAAAGTGAAATTATCACTTTGTTTCAAATCTACCCTCATATTTTAATAACGACGCTAAGATTGAAAATAATTGTAAAACGAAAGAATCTTCGTTTAGCTGTGGAATATAGTCCAGTCATTTAAGCTTAAATTAGGTAAGAATCTCGGAATTCGAGATACCCAGCTGTAAGTCTGTAAATACTTGTATATTGACACCCTAAAAGTTGTCTCAAAACCTACATATGGTATGGTGTAAGCAACTATTAAATTTCAAGGTCAAAGGTCACAAAAATCGGTTTTTTGCGCTAATATTTAACATATTTGTTAGCAACTCAGCATTCTTATTTCACATGTAATACTTAAAAAATATTTTTCATGTTTGATGTGAGACACGAACCTGAACGTTCGCCATGCGAGGCACAGTGCTAACCACTTTAGCCACCGTAACGCTTACTCAAGTAATTGAAATTTGTAATAACAATCATAAGCGGGCAACAAGTTGTCAATGTGTAGTGTTGTCAAACGTTCTTAAAGAAGAAGGTCATAAGTAACAACTGATATGCCTATGCCATAGTTTTGTTAGATTGTAAGTCGACTTTTGGCTGTTATAGTACATTACCATGTAAACTTCCATCGAAAATTGGTTTGAACGAGATCTAGTAAGTAGTTTTTTTAATACGTCATAAAGCGTAAACCGCAATTTACCTTTCATTCAATCAACTCAAATATAAAAATTAAAAAATACATTTAATTTCATAAACGTAAACCTTATACATAAACCGTGAATATCTACAGGTTTGTACGGAACCTTCGGTGCGCGAGTCCGACTCGCACTTGGCCGGTTTTTTTATTGATGTATGGGCTTGCTCTTGACCTCGCTCTCGCCTAGAAAGAATGGGTGAGGTTGATGATGGAACGCGCGTGCCTAGATGCCTGTCCACTCTTGCTTTGAAGACAGACTGTTGGGAAAAGGAGAGAGAGAGACGAGGAACGAAATCCTCGTAAGTTATACATTATATATGAATGATACTGCGGTACTGTCTGCCTTCTTAATACCTAGGCTGGGCTAGCCTGAGTTAAATGACCACACGTTAGTGATCCACAGACTACATTAAAATTAGGTATGTCATTATCAAGGAACTTATACCCGACCCCTGGAAAGTGCATTGTCAATTTGACACCATTATAAAAATAAACCTTATGTATATGACACTAAGTTCTATCACAGACTATCACTTGGTCAAAGATAAATTCGGTCCGAGAGAGAAAGCGTTTATAGAGCCCTGTGTCCCTTTCTTGAAGTTATAAGATTATTTACGGGTAAAGTCCAAAATTGTGACGCATTTGTCCAATAAAAAGTGTCCCAACCATTTTTCTTAAAAACGACGTCTGTTAGATTTTTACGACAATTAATTCTAAACAAAATGGTTATTTGCCCAGCGCGCCAGATATTCCAAGTTAAACCATAATACTCGATATCAGAGTTTATGCGTTGCGTTGCGTTTCTGTTTACTGCGTTTTACTTTAATCCATCTTTAAAGCGTAACTATTTTTTTTTAATTAAATTAACGGTCAATATATTATATCCTGTTATATTAGTATCTACCCACATCATATTGCTTGGTCACCCTAATGAAAGGGACAGAGGGCTCTCGCGAAGCTATCTCGCTCGGACCGCGTATTGGCAGCCTGTTGCAGCGCATTCCAGGTTGGATATAAGTTCCTTGGTCGTTATCAAATCAGTTGCAGTCAGTTTTGTCACAGATTACTAAAGCTGGCGGCGCCTGCGTCAGATTGCAGTCGGGACAGAATGTTGCCACTTTGTTTTTTTATAAATATTTATTACATCTAAGGATAATGTTTTAGTATTTATTTTACTGATGGTTTGCTGCACCGGTCGACGTCATCACGTCAGCGCCGGCTATCACTGAAAACCAGCGCTGGGGCTCTGTCTCTGTCTAGCATAGGGTCACAGCATTATGCTGAGTGACGGCAGTTTTGCGTGAATGTGACGCATGTTTTCCCACACCTTATTTTTATTTTTATATGCTTCTGGTCTTTTTATGCGTCATGTTTGCCTTAAAGTCAACTCAAAGTCAAAAACTGAAATTCTAATTTCAAATTAATTTTATTTTAAAAACATGGAATTCTTTTTCCAAAAGTAGTCATTTGTTTATTGATTAGTGTTACATTTTCATCGCATTTCAATCTTTTTCGTCATCATAGATACGTAAAAAATTCGAGTAATTATGGAATATGAGTACCTTTGTTAATAAAACGGGAGTCAGGTGTTGTAGGCGGGGGTGACGGTGTTCCCTTGACGAAAGAGTGAAATTAAACCAGTCAGAATGTCGTAATAATTGAGTATATTTGGCACACATAAAATTACACAGAAATCACTACAAATGGTTGTAAAAGAGTACACAGCACACAATATAAAATACAGTCAGAATAAGCAGTACACATAATTAAATCCTAGCTATATTACACTTGAAGACTGGCTAACTAGATATAGGGTACATCGCGACTAAGCAGTGGACAGCGGAGCCCCTTACTTCACAAACACTACGTGGTAACTTGATGATTCGTGTAAACTTGTAAAAATACTAAATCCAAAAATAGACGCTCGGCCCTTTTATAACTTTTGTTGTCTACTGCAAGTAGCGTATACATTTCTTTACTTTGATTAGCCGCTCCGCCAATTGAGAGCGAGAAAAATGGACTTTCCCTAAGGTACAGGTTTCGACTTGTCGAGAATTTCAAAACACGTGTAAGCGAGTTCAAGGTTTCTGCTTTCTTATTGGATTAACAATGTGGCTCGTCCTATTGGACATACGCTACTTTCAAAATCGTGTACGAACTACGTAAGATATTTTAGGTATATTCATACCTACTCACAGCTAATTAGTGCTTTACAATAAATGAGTTAGGTAACTATAAGCTAATTAGTTTTATACAAACATAACACAGGCATTACAGACTAATTAGATTCCAACAGGTTTGTTACAGGTAATTGCAGGTTAATTAGAATTCAAAAGGTCAAGACAATGGTAATACAGCTGATTATAAACATACATCGGTATTTACTTAAGTATCTTCATGGAAATCTACTACTTTTATTAAAGAACAGTATAGGGATTTGTTTAGGTATTTTACAGAGGCTATACCGGAGTTACCGAATACAATAGCGAGGAGATATTAATGTTAAAAGTTAGCTAGTCTCATTGGGCATCGCCCACAACAATAAAGAAACATAAATACTAACTATAGCTTGTTTTATTGGGCTTCGCCTACATTCCACCCCCTGTAACAGGGTTCAACCGACTTACAATTCTTGGTCTGTGGGAAGCACAATAATCTTCGCTACGGGTCGACGTAGGACCCCATTTACAGTCTTAACATCTACTACACGGATAATACCATCGTGTCCATGATACACAGCTTTGATGAGACCTTTGGTCCACGCACTTCGCGGTCTATTATTGTCCACAATCACTACTACGTCACTGATACGTACGTTCGGCACATTGTTTAACCACTTTTCCCGACGTTGGAGCGTAGGCAGGTACTCTCGCAGCCAGCGCCGCCAGAACATGTCGGCGAGCGCGTTCACGCGCCGCCACTGCCGGCGAGAGTCGATGTCTTCGGCGTCGCTCGATGCAAACGGAGTACTCCCGGACGCAGTGCCCAGGAGTAGATGGTTCGGCGTCAGGACCACGGGCTGGTCGTGGTCGTCGTTCACGTAGCTCAGTGGCCGGCTGTTTACGATCAGCTCGGCTTCGGTGAGGAGGGTGTAGAGGACCTCCTCACGAGGGGCACGCTCCTTGAGCGTACTGCGAAGTGCGTTCTTCACGGATCTCACCAGGCGCTCCCAGCAGCCACCCATGTGTGGGGCCGCCGGGGGATTGAAGTGCCATTCGATGCCACGGTGAATGGCCTCGGCCCTTATCTGACCTTGGTTGAGGTCTTTCAGGGCTGCTCGAAGCTCGGTATTGGCCCCGATGAAGTTGGTACCCTGGTCAGAGTACAGATGTGCTGGTTGCCCGCGGCGCGCTATGAGGCGCCGCAAGGCTAGTATGGCGGAGTCGGCGCTTAGGGAAGCGGCCAACTCAAGGTGGACGGCGCGTGTAGTGAGGCAGGTGAATAGGGCACCCCACCTCTTCTCGCGCCGTCGCCCGATTGCGACCTCCATCGGGCCGAAGTAGTCCACCCCCACTTGCACAAAGGCTCGTCTGGATGGTTCCAGCCTTGCGAGCGGCAGGTCACCCATCTTCGGTGGCGCGGGCTTGGCTCGGCAGACGCGACAGAGTTGGCAGTTGGCAACCACTGTCTTCACTGAGGTTCTGATTTTAGTGACCCAGTATTTTTCCCGTAGATTGTTGACAACGGTCTCGTGGTTGGCGTGCAGAGCCATCGCATGGTAATGAGCGATTAGCTTTCTTGTCAGAGGATGGCGGCCCTCCAGGATAATAGGGTGCCGCTCGCCAAACGTGAGCACCTCACAGGCACTCAGGCGCCCTCTCACTCGTAGCAACCCGTCGTCGGCTATCATGGGGTCGAGAGCCTTGATGCTGCTGCTGCTGGGAACGGGCAGGCCTTTAAGGATGGTGGCCCGCTCGCTTTGAAAGCTTTCTTCTTGACACAGCCTCAACAGGCTGTTGTGAGCATCTTCTAGGTCTCGCTGACACAGCTCCGTAGTCGACCGACGTTTGCGACATCGGCCGCTGAAGATGAGCACGCGCGCCATGACACGCTGAATGCGCGTCCACGATGAGTAGCGCTCGTACTCTAGGAGTGGTGCCGCCGGTGCTGCCGCGGCGTGGACCCGCTGGATGCGCTCAAGGTCCGCTTCCGACGCCTCAGCCTCGGGACACGCAGGCCACAGCTCCTGTGGGTCACATAGAAACGAGGGGCCCGAGAGCCACTCCGCGTGGTCATCGGGCCAACACAACCTGGTGGCCTTATCAGCTGGGTTATCCTGTGAAGGTACCCAGCGCCAGTTGCCTCTGTCTGACAGCCTATCTATTTCGGCTAGTCTGTGCGAGACGAATCGTTGAAATTCCTGTGCATCGGAGTTTATCCATTTTAATACAGTCTTGCTGTCGGTCCAAAGGAATTTCTTTTCGATTCGTATACCTAACTCTTTGTGGGCAGTGTCTGCTATACGACAGGCTAACACGGCTGCTTGTAACTCTAGCCTGGGAATGGATACTACTTTTTGTGGAGCTACTCGCGCTTTCCCTAGTAACATAACCGATTCCCTCTTTCCTTCAGAGTTAGAGCCCACTAGGTATACTACTGCGGCGTAAGCAAGCTCGCTGGCGTCCCCGAACGCGTGTAATTCTAAATTATCGAGTTTTAACCCGTACCACCGCGGTATTTTTAATTCGTTTAAGCGGTATAAATTATGGAGCCAATTAAACCATACTTTGGCGTCCTTTTCTTTTAAGGGTTCGTCCCATTGTATTCCCGACTTCCATATTCGTTGCATTAATATGCGTGATTGAATTACACACGGGTATAGGAAACCTAGCGGGTCGTAAATAGACATTATCATACTAAGAAATTGTCTTTTAGTGGGCACTAAACTACCATTCATAATTTCCGGTGGTAGTCTCTTAAATGACAGATCAAAACCTAACTCGTCGTCTTTAGGTGACCATATTAAACCTAGGGTCCTCTCTACTGAGCCTGTTCCCTTCTCAAGGGCTACCTTATCAGGCATTTCTATTTTCAGCCTTTCCCTTAGCTCCGATGAGTTAGTGACCCACCCCCGGATAATGAATCCACCGGATGCATGTATTCGTGTCACTTCCTCTATTAACGTGTTAGCCTTCTCCTCGGTCCAAGCACTATCTAGATAGTCGTCCATATAGTGCCTAGATTTAATGGCTTCCACAGCTTCGGGATAAACATCAATGAAATCATCGGCATTTTTGTTGAGTATATATATTGCCGTAGTAGGGGACGAGGCTGCACCAAATATCATGGAATTCATCGCGTATGTATCTGGTTCTTTATGGTGATCCGCGCCTCTCCATAAAAATAATTGCGCGCCTTGATCTTCTGCCCTTATTTTTACGCGTAAGAACATATCAGCGATATCCCCTGAAAACGGGACGGGGCCTATCCTGAACTTAATTAAAATGCCTAGCAAAGAATTCAGTAAGTCAGGTCCGGTTAGCAGATTATCATTTAAACACGTCCCATGAGACGTAGCGGCTGCGTCGAACACTAAACGTAGCTTGCCCGGTTTGTTCGGGTTAACGACTCCGAAATGCGGTAAATACCAAACCGGCGAGCTGTCTATGTTACCGTCTACTTTACGCGCGTAACCTTCGTCTACTAACCTACCTATCTGAGCTGAATATTGCTCAGCGAAACTAGTGTCTTTACGCATACGTTTCTCTATGCCGTACAGCCTTTGCCTGGCCTGATTATAATTATCAGGTAACTGAATATTGTCATGTTTCCATAACAAACCGACCTCCCATTGTGACTGGTCAGGGATACGATGGCTAGTGCTGTCTAATACGGCTAATGCCCTCTCGACATCTTTATGTTTACGTAAATTCTCTGAAATACCTATCGCTTCTAGCTCAAACTGTGATTTAACTAGATTATGTAAATCAGGAAGGGAAACGGTCATGCAACTAACACATTCTTTACTATTATTATTGTTATTAATATTAAATGGTCCATGTATGACCCAACCTAACTTAGTGAGTGTGGCAACTGGCTTACCGGATTTTCCTTGGCGGATGTCCTGACTGACGAGCAGCTCCCAGTTGTCCTGTCCGAGAAGCAGCAGCGGTTTGGCTCCCCTCATCTCTACGCAACCCAAGTCGCGTAGGTGCGCGTTGTCGTCGATCACTGTGGCGGTCACTGTTTGCGTTGGTAGGTTAATGTCCACTATTGTCCGACACGTAATGTTATGGCACTGACCGTTAGGTCCTTTTACGCGCACTTGTACCACTCGCGACGTTGAGTCTGTTACTCCGTAGCCACCCGCGGTTTTTAAGGAGAGAGGAACACATGGGCCCACTAAGTCTGTGGCGAGCGAGCTGTCGATGAGTGACACGGTCGCACCATCGTCCAGTAGTGCGTAACACTGATTATCGTCACTGTTTCCATCGCTGACCGTTACTGGCATAATTTTCAGTAGTGCCGTAGCTCGCCACTCGCCTATATTTGTGACGCTTTCCGTCTTACTTTCTGGCGGCGTAGCCACCTTTTCTTTCGGCTGCTTATCCGCGTGTAACAGCAGATGATGTCCGAACCCGCACTTCTTGCATCTACTCGCACGGCAAAACCTCTTGGGATGTTTACTCACGAGACATTTGAAGCATGTGTTCTTCTCCTTTATCGTGTCCCAACGCTGTTGAACGGTAAGCTTTTTGAACTGTCACACTCTTCTATGTTGTGCTTTCGTTGACATATAACGCATTCTTCAGGAGCGGCAGACTCGTCGCTCTGCGTGTTCACTCGTTGCGTCAACGGAGGCCTGCTCGCGGCCGAGCGCGCGGCGTTGGCTGGCCGAGATTGACCGGCGGCGCCGCCATACTTCTGCTGTTGCTTGGCAGGGGGCTTCGATGGACCGGGCTCAAACATACTCGCCTGAGTGTAGTACGACGTTGAGCGTGTCAAGTGTATTAGAAAATGTGATAATATTTCTAGATTTGGAGACACTCTTAAGTCCACCCCCTGTGTGTTGTCCAGGCCCATTGCGAAGTCACCGTATTGCGCGCGCTGTACAGGGGTCAGCTTGCTCAGCAGGTCACACACCAGCTGTGGATTATTTATATATCCATCCGCACGAATATTTTTGAGTAACGAAACACAATTTCGGACCGTTGACGAGAATTTCCTTAGTTCGCGTCCACTTTCCGTTACTCTAGGTAATTCTTTGACCTTTTGTATGGCGTACTGTAGCACTAGGGTCGGGTGACCGTACTCATCCTCTAGCGCGCGCATTATCTCGGACGGATCAGTTGACGATCGTAGTAAGTCCTCTACTGATACCTTTGCGTCGCCTTGTAACGAGGTTTTTAATCGTGCTAAGTTTTCGTGCGCCTTGAAATTGTATAATTGTGATGTTTCCCAGTACATGTTCCGATATGATATCCAGTCGGCTGGGTCACCTTTAAAGTAGGGCAATTCATATGCCTGTCTTGGTACCGGTCGTGGTGGTCGTGCCATGTTCGTGATAGCCTATGCCAGTCTGTCTATCTTACGGTCTCTGTCCCCTGACGATTCTCTCCGCCTTTCTCTTTCATCCGCTCCGTACTGCATCTGCCGCCGTGTATCCGACTCGAGTGTGGCTACTCGAGGTACACTTGCGACCGGAGTGGTAAAGGCGGTATAACGGCTGGGTAACTGGAACCTTACTCCATCTGACGTTACTGGCATGTACCTGGACGTAATTGGTGCCGTTATGTTAGGTAACGGTACAGACGCGGATGTCCTAGGTACTCGGGACTGGTCTAGATCACACGGCACTGACGACCCACGGTGGTTATTCACAAGATTCACCCTACTTACGGTTTGTTCACGGGGGTCAGATGTTTCACGGGGCGCAGCCATTTCAATAGGTGCGCCTGACACAGCCGGCGTCCCCAATACTTCTATCAATTGGGGGACTTGGGGCGTGGTTTTCACCCACTCTTCGACGCGCTGTGTCGTACTCACATCTGACTGTGAATCATCGCTTTCAGCGGCCGCCTCTATCTCAGCTATTTCCGCTTCCATCCTTTTCTTGACGAGGTTTTCCTTGTCTTTGACCAGGTTCTCTTTCAACTGCACTAATTCGCGCTCCGCTTCGTACTCGATTCGTTTTTTAAGGTAATCGACGCTCCTGTGGCTATTTCTTGACGATATTTTGCTGCGCGGCGAGGTGTGGCGACCCTTGGGCGCTGCCTGCCCCCCGTGCGCTCTCTCTGACGTCAATTTACTGTGGTCAATTAGTCGGCCACCGGTGAGCGGAATATTGCGAGCGGACGTCGATGCCAATGTCGGTGCTACGGACGGAGAACCTGGAGCCCTTTCGGATGGTAAGCCTGAGTCAGAGACGATGTCCTCTGCTTGTCGCGTACCCATTTCTTCCGCCAGTCTTCGTAACTTGCTGCGTGTGGTGATTTCACTTCTGTGACTCATGATTCTGACTGGTTCACTCTATTCTAATTGAACCTGATCCGGCTCGCAAGGACCAAAATGTTAATAAAACGGGAGTCAGGTGTTGTAGGCGGGGGTGACGGTGTTCCCTTGACGAAAGAGTGAAATTAAACCAGTCAGAATGTCGTAATAATTGAGTATATTTGGCACACATAAAATTACACAGAAATCACTACAAATGGTTGTAAAAGAGTACACAGCACACAATATAAAATACAGTCAGAATAAGCAGTACACATAATTAAATCCTAGCTATATTACACTTGAAGACTGGCTAACTAGATATAGGGTACATCGCGACTAAGCAGTGGACAGCGGAGCCCCTTACTTCACAAACACTACGTGGTAACTTGATGATTCGTGTAAACTTGTAAAAATACTAAATCCAAAAATAGACGCTCGGCCCTTTTATAACTTTTGTTGTCTACTGCAAGTAGCGTATACATTTCTTTACTTTGATTAGCCGCTCCGCCAATTGAGAGCGAGAAAAATGGACTTTCCCTAAGGTACAGGTTTCGACTTGTCGAGAATTTCAAAACACGTGTAAGCGAGTTCAAGGTTTCTGCTTTCTTATTGGATTAACAATGTGGCTCGTCCTATTGGACATACGCTACTTTCAAAATCGTGTACGAACTACGTAAGATATTTTAGGTATATTCATACCTACTCACAGCTAATTAGTGCTTTACAATAAATGAGTTAGGTAACTATAAGCTAATTAGTTTTATACAAACATAACACAGGCATTACAGACTAATTAGATTCCAACAGGTTTGTTACAGGTAATTGCAGGTTAATTAGAATTCAAAAGGTCAAGACAATGGTAATACAGCTGATTATAAACATACATCGGTATTTACTTAAGTATCTTCATGGAAATCTACTACTTTTATTAAAGAACAGTATAGGGATTTGTTTAGGTATTTTACAGAGGCTATACCGGAGTTACCGAATACAATAGCGAGGAGATATTAATGTTAAAAGTTAGCTAGTCTCATTGGGCATCGCCCACAACAATAAAGAAACATAAATACTAACTATAGCTTGTTTTATTGGGCTTCGCCTACAACCTTCGTGGCAGCAACGCGGCACAAGCGGCACGCAACATCAACGACGTTCACGGAGCTAACACTACAAACTAACGCACCACCTGTTATTGGTTTGCTCGCTTCCGTTCTGGAAATTTCGACCTGAAAAATGAACTTCGCGGTCGTCCGAAGACTTTGGTCGACAATGACGAATTAAAGGCGATTGTGAAAGCTGATGATACACAATCTACGGCTGAATTAGCAGCAGCTTTCGACGTTAGCGTCAAAACAATATAGGTGCATTTGCGTCAAATTGGCAAGGTAAAAAAGCTTGACAAATGGGTGCCCCACGAACTCAATGATCGCCAGCGCGAAGTACGCGTCGAAACGTGCCTTGCACTGCTCAACAGACACACAAATGAAGGAATTTTGAACCGCATTGTTACCTGCGATGAAAAATGGATTCTGTTTGATAACCGCAAGCGCTCAGCAAGTTGGTTGGATCCTGGTTCAGCACCTAAACAATGCCCAAAACGAAAACTTGCTCCTAGAAAAGTGATGGTCACTGTTTGGTGGTCTAGTGCCGGTGTGATTCATCACAGCTTCTTACCAAACGGGGTGAGCATTACTGCAGATGTGTACTGTGAAGAACTGAACTCAATGATGGAGAAGCTGGCACATCTCCAACCAGCATTGGTCAATCGCTCGTCTCCGCTGCTCCTGCACGACAACGCGCGACCTCATACTGCACAGCAGACGGTCTCCAAGTTGCAAGAACTGGGGTTGGAAGCTCTCCGTCATCCGCCCTACTCACCAGACCTTGCGCCTACAGACTACTACTTTTTCCAGAATTTGGATAACTTCTTGGCGGGAAAAAAATTCAATACCCGAGAGGTAGTACAAAATGCCTTTGAAGAATTTGTTGCCTCCCGTCCAGCTGATTTTTTTAAGAAGGGCATCAATAAACTGCCACTGCGTTGGCAAAGATGCATTGATTGCATGGGTGATTATTTCGATTAATACAAATAAAAAATACATGAAAAAAATTCGTTTAATTTTTTCATACAAAACGGCATTTTCATAGGTAAAGACCTATTAAATGTGAAAGTTTAGATGTTTGCTGCCCAAGCTCGCTGTTTTTGCAGAATTACTTTCACTGTACGGATTTGGATGAAAATTGGCAAATAGATCATTTATAACCTCGATGAACACAAAGGTTACGTTTTATCTCGGTAGCACGTTTTTTGTGGAATTATTGCCGATCACCACGCGGGTGAAGCCACTGGCAAAAATTTGTATTAAAAATAAATGTTGAAATCAGAAAAAAACGTGTAGATACCTATTTTAAATTAATTAATATTAAAAAAACAGTAATAAATGTATGTAAGGTAATAAATCAGAGCACGCGGTAGCGTGTCAAGCCAAGTTCAAGTAACAGAACTGGCGAACAGCACCGTGTCTAATATTACACGAACCATTTGGAGCCACTTTTGACCCCTTCATAACTCAAAAACTATTTCACATAAACGTGTCAAATTTGGCTCATATAGTGAGACTTGCAAAATACATATGTGCTCTAAATTTCATAAACACATCCCAAACGTTTATTTAGATATTAACGTCCAAAAATCGTCATTTTTATCACTGACTGACCTATAGATCAAAACTCTAACCCAGTTCCAGATGACCTAGAAAGTTCAAATTTGGCATGTAGATAGGTAATTAGGTGAATACAAAGGAATAAATAAAAAACTGCTAAATTTTTATCATTTTACTATAATTTTTCACTTAACTGATTCTATTAAGAACACATAACAAAAACCATTTGGTACTAATTTTGTTATAAATAAGTACATGCAGCTCTAGGGAAATCTGATCCCCCTAGAAAAGTATTAAAAGCGACATCTATACGACGATTCGATTACGATCTCGATCGATTCTTCTTTACGATTTACGTGCGCGCCATCTCTTTGACATCAATGAAGTTAGTGTTCTGCGCAAGATAGCCATTTAACAATATTTTTTACATTATTAATACAAAATTGTCATGCGCTAACCCACATCAGCATAATTATTTAGGCAGCCCAGATGGAAATGTAGGCCAATAGTGGGGTGTTTCGGGGTTAAGAGGGAAGTAGAGGCTTATGTATGCTTAGGCTTACGTAGTATTATTTATTTGCTTATGGTATTTATTAATATATTAACCCAATTTAGATTAAAAAATATTAATTTACTGATAAAAGTGATACCTATTTAATTTAGTTTTGACGATTTCACAAGAGACCCAACATGTTACTCACGTTTAAAACAAACAGAATAACAATTTACATCCCTCGAGATTTTTCAAAACTGTTTACAAAATAACAATCTATATACATAAAAATGTTATATTGGTTTGTGTACGCTTCAAAAACTCAAAAAGTTCTGCACCCATCGAGCTGAAATTTTAGCATGATATATAATCCGCATCAAGGATTGTTTTTATCTATTTTTTGCATCAGTCACATATCCGCGACCCCGAAAAAAGCAGTTTTTTTTAACGATCAGCTGTGTACCAGTGACCGCGGCATCTGCCGGAAGCGAGGAAAACACTCGCTGATAACCGCAATAGTAATGACGCAGTCACATGAGAAACAATGGTGCCGATTCCCTTGTTCACAAACTAAACTAAATTTAAGTTCAGTGCATCTTTTTCTTTCTATTTCATTAAGGAAAGGACAGAAGATAAATTTTAGTTTAGTCCTGTCAAATTAATCAGCGCTTGACGTAAATTGACGTAATTTTAGTAGGCAAGTTTTTAATCACGTCTTAACTTGTATGGAGTAGTGACAGGCGGTGATTAATTTGAAAGGACTAAATTAAAAAAATTCTTTTGTCCTTTTCTTAATGAAATACAAAGAAAGAGATGCACTGAACTTAAATTTAGTTTAGTTTGTGAACAAGGGAATCGGTACCAATATTTGTTTTGTTTCTCATTTCTCAACCATTCAATCACAATGTGCCACAGCGAAGCGTGGCAGGGTACAGCTAGTTAACTATAAAAACTTGTGAAGTCAAATCAATACTAATAATGGAGTGGGTAACCTTCATTTTCTATAACTTATTTTAATCTTGATCTCATTCCGTTTACCATATTTAAACAAATAACACTTAATCGCATTAATTCCCAAGTTCTCATAACCTCTTCTTCTAAATTTCGTCTAGTTCTGACTTTATTTGAGTCCTAATTAAGCACCATTTGACCCCAGAAATTTTCTATAGGGTTTAAGTCAGGACTTTTAAGCTTAAGCCACCATTTTTTTTTTCTAGTTTTAATATCTTAGCAGTTTCGTTGATTTCACAGAGATGGTGCGCTTCTATACATTTCTAAGGGGTGAGAATACCCTGTTGCTGCATGTACTACGATCATTTTAAGTTTGCATGCGCCAAAGTTTCTCAAGATGAGCAAATCTACGTTATCTTGACAATGGGGGCTCCCATGCGGGTATGTCGGTTGACTACACTACTCATATTCAGAAAACTTGCCTTGTTCTCTTAACTTTTATACTGAGTTCTGTATGAAGACAATATGTATTTGAGAAAACTTATCCTAGAAAATCCTAAACGAATAGTTTACCTTCGCTTTTTGAGTTTCTAATACCTACCTGTCATCATCATGTGCCTAGCCTTTTCCCAACTATGTAAAAGTATAGCTGAGTACCAATATTTTACATAGAGCGTCTGCCTGTCTGACCTTCATCCAGATACTGGGTAATACGAAACCCTTGGTAAGACTGGCTATCAGACTTAGAATCCGTAAAGGCAGCCGGGACCAACGGTTTGAGTGACCTACCTGTATATGTTTTAACCATTTTGATTGATAAGACTAGATTTGATTTCAGCCTTCGTTCTTTATTATAAAGCTAGAAGCTTATAATTGCCACTTACAAACTCTGGATATATGCTGTTTGTCAAACCAATAAATATTCCAAACTACAATTCAACGCTTAAAACAGGTACCTAATTTTAATTAAAAGTGTAGGTCGCGGTTACTGGCGGTCCACTTCTTCCTTATAGCTTAAGGCATAAGGGTGAAAACTTGTAGTATAACTGTACATGCCAAACTGCTTTGAAAACTGCAGCCAGAGAGACATCGGTAAAACTTTCATAAGCCACCAGTTTTCAAACAATTCACGTTCAAAATCCCGAACAAAAGGACCAAAAATATCAGTTGAGAACTGGTGATATAATAACATATTCGGGCGCGTGTCCGCACGTCGTCTTCTCGTCGCCGGCGCGTCACGCGCGGAATACAAATCCCCACATTACGTTGTTCTACTGTGCAAGTGAATTTATCAGGGGCGTAGCTACCGCCGTATCTGCCGTATCAAATATACGGGGCCCCCGGGCTATGAGGGCCCCCGACGTGCGTAAGCAAAAATTAATAAAAATTTCCCAATATTTTTTTTATTTCAGAAATGACAAAAGTCACAAAAAGCAATTTCTTTTTTCGTGCGTAAAGCGTGCGTTCCAAAGTTAGGCAACACCCTACATCAGTTATCGCGGGCTGCGGGATTTCCCCGTTTATAGTCTTTTTCACATAGGATGGGTACAATGTCACTTAGTCACGTGACTTAAATAGGGAGGTCTCTTTGCGTAATGAATTGGATTATTAGCAAAAATCGAGAAGTTTAGCAATTGAACATTAATCGGTTTTTTTTTAAATATGTTATGTGGTTAATTATAAATAATTTCTAGTAAAGTTTATGAATGTAAAAAGAAAAAGTGAGCCATCGCGGGACGCCTGGCAGATGTGAAACATCGAAATTATTTTGTAAAGATAATATTTATAAAGCATACTTTACGAAAGGAAATAAATATGGTATAATCAAAAATAACATATTAATTATATGTTAATATGTTAATTATCAAAATTCGGACTACTCTGTACCACCCTAGTTTGAAGCACCTGCTATCAAATAAAAAAAAGGATCATCAAAATCGGTTCACCCAGTTGAAAGTTCTGAGGTAACAAACATAGCATCATATAGCGTGGCGATGCGTAGCCATGGCCATTCTCACCACGCCAAAATGTAGGTTTACCTTCGCCTATAGATGTTTCACATCAAAAAAAAATTCACTCATCTAAAGGCCGACCTTGAGAAGTGTAGCTTAACCTGAAGAACCTGCGACACAAGGCAAAACAAAAATCAGCTATAAATAATTTAATAAATCAGTTTGCCGAAAAAAGGCAAGAAGAGTTACTTAATTTGAAAAGTTTGCAAAAAAATTTGGAAAAAGTGACAGATAGATAATTATGATGAATAAATATTTCTTTTAATTTTATGCAAACATTTTTTTGTTCTTTTTTGAGAAATCGTTACCCTTCATAAGGGCCCCCAAGCAAATTTTATACGGGGCTCCGCCAAGGCACGCTACGCCACTGGAATTTATCAATGTGGATACAAACTGTGTATACTAGAGACCTATTGTTGGGTTGCTCGTTATCATCTATTATAAAACTGTATGAATGGGACACGTGTTTGCTAATTGCAGAAAACAACCAGCTGCAATTTATGTATGATTAAGTGACATTCTTTTAATTTTTTCCGGATGCAGCTGAATACCAGTATTTTACAAGGATAACTGCCTATCTGACCTCTACAACCCAGTTATAAATATGTATAAATTACCATAGTAAAAGAATAAAACATTTTTGGCTGCTGTACAGTCACTAAAAGAGATAAGTAACGATGGATGTTCTCGAATGAAATTTTATATGATGAAATAAGTGTTTGTTTTCTGTTCATTAAATTTCATTTAACGAGAAAACGTCCATAAACTGTACTACTAAATTAACTACTACACTATAAACTATAGCCGATGAACCTAGGTACTTACTTATTTTAGTGACCGATCAGAACTAAAATAACATAGAGAGAATTATAATACCGTAATCATTATTTATCTTTGATCATTATTTTTATATTATTACTAGCTTTTGCCAGCGGCTTCGCCCGCGTGGAGGTCGGAAATTATCCCGCGGGAACGTACTACCGGGATAAAAAGTAGCCTATGTCCTTTCTCAGGCTCTAAACTATCTGTGTACCAAATTTCATTTAAATCGGTTCAGTAGTTTTAGCAGGAAAGCGAGACAGACAGACAGAGTTACTTTTACATTTATAATATTAATATATAAAATATAAATATATATATAATATATATAATATCTATATCTATACTTATAATAAAACTGTAGAGAGGTCAATTCTGTCTGTCTGTATGTGCACGCATGGGTCAAAAAATACTGAAGGGATTTTAACCAAACTTGGTACGATTGTAGTCCATACTCCTGGGCAGGTTATAGGCTATATGACATAACGCTAAGACACATAGAAGCTGAGCAATGACGATATATTTGTACCCTCTGGGTATGGGTATGTGTCAGGTAGAAAACGTTTGGTTATCATAACTTTGCAGGAGCTTAACAAACAAAGGAGTGTCAGCTAGCTTTATGGCGACGACGTTCCAGGTTATCATAACTTTGCAGGAGCTTAACAAACAAAGGAGTGTCAGCTAGCTTTATGGCGACAACGTACCAGGTTATCATAACTTTGCAGGAGCTTACCAAACAAAGGAGTGTCAGCTAGAACGCTTACCAGACCACCAACGCGTACCAGGTTGTCAAACTTGGTAGGGTTATTACAACGTTTATTGAACCTGAGGCGATACGAAGTTCGCTGGGTCAGCTAGTAAGTAAATATTATAAGTAATAAGTATATAAGTATAGTAAGTATGGAAGTATGGATATACAAGTTGTCTAAGTAAGGCTACATAATTTGGGCACGCCACAATTGCGGCGGTAAGTCCCCTCTTTGAGGAGTGGATAGAGAGGCGTCACGGCGTCCTCACCTTCCGCCTGACGCAGGTTCTCACCGGGCATGGGTGCTTCGGTAGGTTCCTGTTCAGGATAAAGCGGGAGGATACGTCCGGGTGTTTCCATTACGAGGATCGTCTGGAGGACACGGTGGAGCATACGGTGGAGGTGTGCCCTGCCTGGGCGGAGCACCGCCGTGTCCTCGTGGAGGCGATCGGCGGCGGCGACCTCTCACGTCCGGCCCTGGTGCGACCCATGGTACGGAGCGAGAGGGAATGGGAAGCCGTCACCTCCTTCTGCGAAGCAGTAATGCTCGCGAAGGAGGAGGCGGGGCGCGTGAAGGAGTGGCAGTCACTGCGCCCTCACGTCCCTAGCCGCCGCAGGAGGAGACGCCCCGGGCGTCGGGAGTCAATAGCGGACTCCCGGCCACCGTAGGCACGAGCTTGCGGGCGGCGAGCAATGGGTAGCTCGCTGCCCGGTAAGGACCAGGCTCGGGTCGACCGCGCGTAGTGTTCCACGCGCGCCTCAAAGAGATGTCAGCAGCAGTGTAGGGGTCTACTAGGACCGATGCCTGCCGGGGTCGCGTGATTGTTCGAAAGAGATACCGTGACCCTGGCACATGGGCAACTGATGGAACACGGGTGGGTTTTAGTCAGTAAAAATCTGACACGCCCTCCCGCTCCGCCCAGAGCGGGAGAAGTCATTTGATGATTTCCGCTCCTGAAAAAAAAAAAAAAAGAAAAAAAAAAAAAAGGCTACATAATTAACAAATGCTTCCTCTCTCCTAACTCACTTATTTTGCTGTGCCCGACAGGGTCCATATGATCTAATAATAAGTTTACCACCTAAGAACACATGTGGAATGCAATAAAAGTATTGAGTATTGAGAAACAGACTGTCTGTTTATTGTGACAAATCGCATGGAAAATTGATTTTAGATTCACAGACAAACTCATCAGCATCTGCTACAAGACGCGAATACAAGTTAGTCATTGAATAATAACATAACAAGGGTTTCAGCTAAGAGCGACCCTAAATGTCTTCTCAAACCTGAACACGACGCTGTTTGCCTAGAAGAGCCACCCACGGATTGATCCTCTGCAAACTAAATTGAAATTAGTTTGCGAAGTGCCATTGTTTGAGAAAGGCTCAACTTTGATGGTTACAGATTACAGGTATCTTGACGTAGACCTACAGGTGAAACTTCAATAACTAGGTGATTTAAAACGGGTGGAGTAGATGTATAAACTTCTGAAGTTCAGTCAACAAAAGAGATTAGTAACTAGGGACGTCGGCTACAGTTGAAGTTTAGTAAGAAACCAATGAATGTTTTCGAATGAAATTTTATTTGATAAATCAAATGTTTCATTTAGATGAATTTAATTAAATTTAATTCGGAGACATCCACCGGTTTCTTACTAAACTTCAACTCGACCCTGGTACTTATCTCTTTTGGCGACGGTACATAATCAAATTGCGGTTAACTGTCGTGAATGGGAGAATTTAATGACCGATGTTTGCTAGTACAGCGCCATACACCTCGGATAACAGACTGGGAGATTTGTAGCCAACATTTCCAATTTTGTTATAGTAACGGAATATTTATTAATTCACAGTATTTCTTATAAAAAAAATTAAATTTAAAATTTAAAAAACCCCCGACACAAAAACCTAATTTCCCTTTAAAAAGTAAAAAATAATAAAGATAACTCAATCTTAAAGTACCTAAGAATGTATTAATAATTCAAAAAAAAATACGCCGCGTTCGGGGACCGCCTCAAACCTAACAATTTAATTACCAATAATCTTATTACCTAACTATGCAGTCAACGAGCGACGTCTGCACTCGCGGAGCGGTCCCCCAACGCGACGTTTTTTTTTTGAATTATTAATACATTCTTAGGTACTTTAAGATTGAGTTATCTTTATTATTTTTTACTTTTTAAAGGGAAATTAGGTTTTTGTGTCGGGGGTTTTTTAAATTTTAAATTTAATTTTTTATTTTGTACTTTTTATAGGTATATACTTAATATAATGTACAATCAAACGAAGCTAAGAACACTCTCGATTAATTCATCAATATTCTCTTTCAGTGCGCTTTCATTTGAGACCCCACTCGAGTATATTTGCTGACATTCGGTTACTCTTCCCCACTTTCCCCCCCACAACTTTTAAACGGCTCAACCGATTTTCATCAAACATGTCTAAGAACACTCGCAGATAAGTCACCTTTAATACATTTTTTTTTTATTGAAATCGCATCATCCGTTCGGGAGCTATGATGCCACAGACAGACAGACAGACACGTCAAACTTATAACACCCCTCTTTTTGCGTCGGGGGTTAAAAAGAAATTGATTACACTTAAATGAGTTGAAGAGGATAAGTAAATGGTGTGTGTGTGAGATATTGTGTGTTCGTGTGTGTAATGTGTGCGTGCGGAAGGGAAGGTGAATGTGTGTATTTTAATATATGTAAAGAAGTTAGTAAAAGCAGTTCCTTTTAACATAAATTACTTAAACGACCTGAAAACCTGAGCACTTACCTAAACATAACTATAGATACCAACAACATCATCATTCCAGACAAAAGACGTCCACTGCTGGACATTGCCCTCCCCCAAGTTTGGATTGGGTTTTCGATCATCGCCACGCTTGGAAGGCGGATTTGCAATCGCAGAATGGTTGTTGCGACGTTGCTGCCCATTCTCTAAATACTTCCTTAGTCGGCTCTTACGACACCCACGGGAATAAATGGAAAGGTGCTATTTTTTACGTCCGGCACCACACCAACATGTTATGGTACAAAGGTCACTCATAAAAAAATAACCTCCGTGAACGATTTAAACACCAGACATACAAGGTCAATACATTAAATCAGTGAGGTTTTTATACCATACTAGCTTTTGCCAGCGGCTTCGCCCGCGTGGAGGTCGGAAAATATCCCGCGTGAACGTACTACCGGGATAAAAAGTAGCCTATGAGTTAATCCAGGTTATTTTTTTTTTAGTTCGAAAGCGCATTTTCATCCGACTTGCTTCAAATTTATCGTCACTGCTCGGCTCCTATGTGTCTTAGGGTTATGTTATATAGCCTATTACCCGCCCAGGAGTATGGACTACAATCGTGGCAAGTTTGGTTAAAATCCCTTCAGTAGTTTTTGACCCATGCGTGCACATACAGACAGACAGACAGACAGACAAAAAATTTACTGATTGCATTTTTGGCATCAGTATCGATCACCATTCATCCTCCAATATTAATTTTGAATATATATATAACGTACAGAATTGACCTCTCTACAGTTTTATTATAAGTATAGATCATAGTTCACATTACCTTCCATACATTTATTTTTCCTTTTTAATTTATCACGATCAAGGTTTATCATTTGTTAAACTTACTACATGCTTGTCTGCCTGCTCAGTGTTGCATGTTTCAACCGCGTTTGAATATATATTTTCTGGAATTCGTATAGGTAGTTGGTATTTTAAAGGAGAACGAAATAGGAAAATCTTTAAGCATTTTAATGAACAGTTTCGATCTGTACGAAGTGCGGTAAGGTGCGGTAAGATTTTTTTTAGATATTTGTCAATAACCCATCGTTGCAACAAATAAGTTTCAAAACAGCGATGCGTTTGATATTTGTTAAATCGAATGACCACCAAAAAAAGTAATTTCGCAGTTTTAGTTATTTCATTACTTTTATTATTATTACATAAAATGTGACAGTTTACGCTAAAAATGTTGACTTGGTAATATTTCTCTATTGGTTTATCTTGGTAATATTTCATTTTTACGAAATATTTGACGAAACACTAGTTTTTTTCTGGCTTGTTATCAACTGTGCGCCAAAATACTGAGCATTTTACCGTGTCTTCATGTGGGCGGCGCTATTATAGCATTATTTCATAATGACTTTACTGAATAGAGTCCTATTCAGGAAGCCGCGGTGACCGTCGCGTCGCCCTCTGCGAAGCAGTAATGCTAGCGAAGGAGGAGGCGGAGCATGTAAGGGACTGGCAGTCTCTGCGCCCTCACGCCCGTAGCCGCCGCAGGAGATCTCTTTACTAGCTAGCTTCCCATTGCTCGCCGCCCGCAAGCCAGCGCCTACGGTGGCCGGGAGTCCGCAATGGACTCCCGATGCCTGGGGCGTCTCCTCTTACGGCGGCTAGGGGCGTGAGGGCGCAGAGACTTCCTCTCCCTCACACGCTCCGTCTCCTCCGTCGCGGGCATTACTGCTTCGTAGGACGAGGTGACGGCTTCCCTTGCCCTCTCGCTCCGTACCAGGGCTGGACGAGAGAGGTAGCCGCCGCCGATCGCCACCACGAGGACACGGCGTTTCGCCCAGGTAGGGCACACCTCCACCGTATGCGTATCTTCCAGGCAATCCACCAGTGGTAACAACCGCGCGTGTCCTCCCGCCTTATTCGGAACAGGAACCTTCCGAAACAACCGTGTCTAGTGAAGACCTGCGTAAGGCGGAAGGTGAGGATGCCGTGGCGTCTCTCAAACCACTCCTCAAAGAGGGGACTTACCGCCGCAATTGTGGCGTGCCCAATACTATACTGGTCTGGAATGATAGTTCTGAGATAATACATTTGTCAGTCCAATGACAGAATTGTATTGAACGAAGATATTACATCAAGGATAGCGTTTATAGTAGTTTATAAACATAGCTTACAGAAAATTACGGAAATACTCCGTTTCTTGCGATAGGTAAACTGCTTTTAAACGAGTTTACCTTTGTTATACATTCTACCTGTTCCGCTTAACCTTAGACTTTGCACTGTGGGTAGATATATTATATTTTGCAGCACTACCCAAAATATCGTTTATTAATTCTGGGTGTATGTACTACGTGAGCTCGGCAAATGATAAATGATAAATGATTTTATTTCTGTAAGTAGGTTTGTACAAACACTTTTACATGTCAATGATATTTTTTTAAACTAGATGAGTTCGGCGTTTCCTAACTGACTACTATGAGAAGAAAGGCCGAAACAAACTCAGAGGTCACAGTCTCTTTTAAAGTCCAGACATAATCTTGTTCACATCATGTGAAGATCATGTAGATTGGTGACTGAAATGGTTTTTTGAAGAAAGAACCACACAGATTGAGTAGACCTGTCCAGTCAGTGCAAGCATTTGTCACTAATCGTTTAGCTCAACTCGGAAGATAAGGAGCCCAACGCTTTGACGAACAGTACCAAAGAAAGGACATTTGGGTAGGCCACATAAATTACTCAAACTTCCAGATCATGATTACTAAGAACGAAAGAAAACAAAATTAAAAAAATACCCACATAGTCTTCACATTCACAATAATTAAAAAATACGATACTTTACAAAGTAAATATTCATGCACATTCACAATAATTAAAAAATACGATACTTTACAAAGTAAATATTCATGTCATTGTAAATATAAAAAAATATCAATGTCAATGTGTATATAAAAAAAAAGAAACGTATATAATTTTGTTGGTCAGATCATTTGATGACCATGTAGATCGGTGTCTGAAATGGTCTTTTGAAGAAAGAACCACACAGATTGAGTGGACCTGTCCAGTCAGTGCAAGCATTTGTCACTAATCGTTTAGCTCAACTCGGAAAATAAGGAGCCCAACGCTTTGACGAACAGTACCAAAGAAAGGACATTTGGGTAGGCCACATAAATTACTCAAACTGCCAGATCGTGATTACTGAGAACGAAAGAAAAAAAAGATTTAAAAAAAGACCCACATAGTCTTCACATTCACAATAATTAAAACAATACAATACTTTACAAAGTAAATATTCATGTCATTGTATATATAAAAAATTATCAATGTCAATGTGTATATATATAAAAAAAAAGAAACGGATATAATTTTGTTGGTCAGATCATTTGATGACCATGTAGATCGGTGTCTGAAATGGTCTTTTGATGAAAGAACCACACAGATATTGCCACTAACTACTCAAACTGCCAGACCATAGTCAAAAGTGACACAGTGACCCACATAGTCCTCAAATTCTCAATAACCAAAGTAATATTCATACAATTAATATTCATGTCATGTGAAATAGTAAAAAAAAGAGTAAAAAATAGCAAAATAATAATAATAAAACAACATTCAGTGTAGATTTATTGGAGCAGTTCAATCCCAGGCCGTTTTATCCTCAATATAGTCTTTAACAGTATAATAGGCTTTCTGACATAATTTACGCTTTATAAAAGATTTGAATTTATTGAGGCTTAGTTCTTGAATTAGGCTAGGAAGTTTATTATAAAAACGAATACATTGGCATCTAAACGAGCCACCTATTTTCTTGAGCCTGGTCTTAGGAACAACAAATTTTTGTTTGTTTCTAGTATTAACATTATGGATATCACTGTATCTTTTAAAGAGATTAATATTTTTATGTGCATACAGCAGATTTTCATAAATATACTGAGAAGGCACAGTCATTATATTAATCTCTTTATATTTGTATCTGAGGGAGTATCTGGGACTTAATTTATAAATCGAACGAATTGCCCTTTTTTGTAAAACAAAAATTGTCTGAATATCGGCGGCATTTCCTCACAGCAGAATACCGTACGACATCACGCTATGAAAATAACTAAAGTAAACTAAACGGGCTGTCTCTAAATCAGTTAAATCACGAATTTTTTTAACAGCGTATGCTGCAGAGCTAAGCTTTTTTGACAATTTATCTATATGGGGGCCCCATTGAAGCTTGGCATCCAGAGTTATGCCTAAGAATACTGTGGTATCTTCGGGTTTCAACACTTCACCCTTTATGAGGACACTAGTTTCTACTTGTCTAACATGAGGTATCGTAAACTTAATACATTTGGTTTTTTTCTCGTTAAGAAGTAGGTTATTAACATTAAACCAGTTAACTACATTAGCAAGGGCTCTATTTACATTGTCAGTAACCAACTGCTGACGTCTGAGTTTGAATAAAATTGAAGTGTCGTCTGCAAACAACACTATATCATGTTTATCCTTTATGAGGTAAGGCAAGTCATTTATATAAATAAGAAATAAAAATGGGCCTAAAATTGAGCCCTGAGGGACCCCCATTCTAACTTTAGATCCAGGTGATCTTTTTCCGTTGACGTCAACTCTCTGAATCCTATCACTTAGGTATGAAGTAAGAAGATCCAGAGAGGCGTTCCGGATTCCGTAGTGGTGAAGTTTCCTGATCAAGGTTTCATGAAGAACACAATCGAATGCCTTGGACAAATCGCAAAAAATACCCAAAGCATCGCATTGGTCCTCCCACGCATTATATATATGACCTAAAAGTTCGACTCCGGCATCGGTAGTTGAACGACCCTTTGTGAAACCAAACTGTTTGTTGTGTAATAAGTTATGTTTATTAAAAAATCGTTGCAATTGATTTAGAATAAGTTTTTCAAAAATTTTACTGAAGGTAGGTAGCACTGAAATTGGTCTACATATAGTTAGTAGGGTCTGACGTGCTACCCAATTTAAACAACGGTATTATTTTACTGTTTTTCATAAGATCAGGAAACTCGCCACGGTCAATACAATTATTAAAAATAACAGCTAAAGTTGGTGCTACAATGTTTATGATCGACTTAGCAGTATCCACAGAATTACCCCATAAATCGGCGGTCTTTTTTACATTCAAAGAGTGAAAAGTTTTAACGATATCGTTACAGGTTATATATTGGAAATGAAATTCACTATCACAAACAGGAACGTTTTCTTTAAGTAGAGACTCTGCAGCAGTGGGTGATGAGTTCAAAGATTTGGTAGTAGATACTGGAATCTCTGCAAAGAAATTTTCAAAGGCCGCAGCGACTTGAGAATCTGATTTAATTATATTATCCTCAATAGCTAGACTGTAGTCACTACTTCGGTTGCATGACCTTCCTGTTTCGCTATTAATGATAGTCCAAGTCGTTTTAATTACATTACTGCTATTTTTAATTTTTAAACTCAAATAACGTGACTTTGGCTATGCTACAAACTTTTTTAAATAATTTAGAATAATTTTTGACATACAAATTAAATTCAGCAGTGTTTATACAAGTCCGTTCATCATATAATTCATAAAGTCGTTTTCTACTTTTATGTATACCAGTGGTGGCCCAATCACTAAAAGAAGCGTTAATACTAACCGAAAATGTCTTTGGAATAAATATGTTATCAAATTGTGTGCAATACATTTAAAAAAAATCATTATATTGTCCATTAGGGTCATCATTTGGCAACACAAGTGGTAGATTATTCGAAAGTTTAGTTCTAATCATTTCCAAGCGATTAACAGTTTTTGGGTTAACAGTGATATCCTTCTTAGTTTTTTTTATGTTTACATTTGGAATAGTGATCAATTGACCACAATGATCTGAGTCTAATAAATTAATCATTTCTTTATGGATTGCTTTAACATCTGTATAAATGTTATCTAAGCATGTGGCACTAGTGGGAGTTATTCTAGTTGGCTCCAAGAATTGGTTGGCAAGATTGTATGACTGAAACAAACTTATAATTTTAGTACTTAACCCAGAAATTTCTAACAAGTTAACATTAAAATCACCGCAAGTGATGATAAACTTATTTGAATTAGAAATTTTTTGCAACACTTCATCCATTACCTTTTCAAAACAATCATACAATCCTGAAGGAGGTCTGTACACACTTAATACAATGAACTGCTCCAATTCAATACAGGCTATTTCAATTGTCCGCTCAACAGAGAGGCTCACAATATCCTTACGGTCTTTAAATTTGAGCTGGTTATTTACTAAAATTAGTGAGCCACCATGTATAGCTTTTTCTTTGCTGAACGAACTACCAACCTGGTGGTTACTAAAATTGAATATGAACTGGTGGCTTTTAAGCCAATGTTCTGTTATACAAAGAATATCTATATTGTTACAGTTCAGGAAAAATTCTACTTCTAAATCTTTGTTCAAAAACCCTTGAATATTTTGATGCACCAGGTTGATACGATTTAATTCTTTTACATTTACATTTGATTTCTTATTTGCCATACTAACATTGTTGCTAGAGGTTGCCTCTATTGTCTTAATTTCTAATTTAAATGGAAATCAATATCTACAAGTGCTGCCAAATTATTGGCAGTACAGATTAAAATGTCATTGCATTGCTCAAAAGAAGCAAGTTGTTTAGCCAAATTCTTGGCTGTAATAGAAACAAAATATGCTAGCGATGCTGCTATCTGTCTTCTATGATAATTTGAGAGATAGTACATAGCATTATTATGCCTATCTTTTGTTAAATATAAATTATTACTAACATAATTGTTGGTATCCAATAAGTGAAATAAATTATTATGAAATGTCAAATTATGCAATGTCATATTAATTTCAAATCTTAACCTATTTTCTTCCTGTGGCAAACTGTTACTGTAAGGGAATGTAAACAATACAATTTTTCTCAACTTAAGATTACACAATGTTCCATAATATTGTAGCAATTCTCCTTTCTCCAAATTTCCCCTATTTGAATGAATCTGCGAATAGGTAACACTTGTGCGACAAAACTGTACTGCGACTCACAATAGTTCGAATGCACGCTTGCTTGGTCATCCAGATATTAAGTATATATAAGAGCCCGATGTCGCCCGCCAGAGTTGGTTCGATTTGAACAGCGAAATATTCCCTGGACAACAAAATGAAAAATGTTGTTTATAAAACAAGTAGTGTAAATAATGAGAAAATGTTTTCAATATTTTTTTTTACTTTTTACGTCATACTTTATTTTTTTATTTCAACTACTACGTAATCTCATATCAACTCCCGAGCGAAGCCGGGTATCATAGCTAGTAACAAATAAAAACGTTTATTTTCTCCACTACATAATGATAAATAAGCACAATACATAATAATGGTAACAAATATACATTGATCTTGTGGAGACTGCAGCCTGTACTAGGAATACCTGTGTTACAGGTCTCCAGGCCCCCAAACTATCCGGACAAACCACAGTTATACAAAAATCTACTAGTAGATGGTTATTTTGCGGTGAAAAACAAAAATTACTCTACATAACGAAGAAAAACAAATAAAAATTAAAAACTAAAAGATAAAAAATTAAAAACAAACAATACATTAGACAGCAAAGCAGGGTGTGTGGGTGTAGTTGTGTGGGTGTGGGTGTGTGGGTGTAGGTGTGTGGTTGTGGGTGTGTAGGGAGTGTGTGATGATCAAAAGTGTACTTTTAATATGACGATTCTATGTAGGACATATCGATCTCATTTTTATGAAATTACTTCTAGTAGTCTCTCTGTGGCTTCATAATCAAGAGATTAAAGCCAGTTTTTCACTTTAGACTTACAATTGAAATTGGTAAGCGAGTAAATGGAAATAGCTTTATTGATTTTGTTGTACAGGTGATCTCCCAGGAAGCAAAAGAATCTACGGCTGAATCTGGTTTTGAAAGGCTTTGATTTACAGACTGTGTGTTTGCGTCTCTTGTTAAGCATTTCCCTTGGATTGTATGGAAGTTGAGAGTGCCTGCGAATGATGGTGTTCAACATGAACAGTTGGCGAACTGTCAGGACGTTACACCTCTGGTAAAGTTCCTTCGTTGGAAAGAGAAAGGGGAGCTTGCGACTAACTTTAAGTACAGCTCTCTGAGCTCTCTTCAACTTCAGGAAAGATGTCTTTGGGGCTCCACCCCATGCCGTTATGCAATATGACAAGATTGACTGAACTTGTGCAAAGTATACAGTGTCAATAGTTTTAGTTTCCACCACATGTCGTAAATTTTTGAAAATAAATATCAACTTTCGTGTTCTCGCTGTAAGTTCGTCTACGTGCGGCTGAAAACTAAGACTACTGTCAATGTGGACACCCAAATACTTAATAACAGTGGTTTTTTTAAGCGTAGGACATGAGCAAAGATTGCCTTGCACAGAGCATGTGTGTGATTTTATTGAAAGATTTTTATCAGAAGGGGCAGCGTGATTTTTTATGGAAAATGGAATATACATAGTTTTCGACACATTAAGAGTGAGTCTGTTTTCTTTTAACCACTCCTTCTAACCACTCTGCGACCATGTCAAAACCAAGCTGAGCATTTGAATAGACCTCTTCCCACGAGTCCGCGTGAAAAAGCGGAGCTGTATCGTCTGCAAAGGTAACTATTCTGCCACCACGCATTTTAAGGTCACAAAGGGCATTGATATACGTCAAAAATAATGTGGGACCAAGGATACTGTCTTGTGGTACCCCGTACGTGAGCCAAGATCATCGCTGCACATATCACCAATAAGGTACAGAGGTATAACGGGTATAAAAATACCCTTTTGACGAAGCCAAGAGTCAGTTGTTCTTCCAGTTACTGTGATTTTAGTATTGCACCATAGCTGGAAACCTTCTGGTTACGGAGATATTGAAAGGTAAAGATCCATGTTACATTCAAAGTGAACGAAGTTCTTTAACGCAGCTTGAGGTAGGAGTAAAATGTTTAATATATATCTGCAACGTTCTATTATACGTAATTGAAAGAGACAAAGAGAGAGATAATTTTCATGGTTTTCGTGAGTGCTGAAGCCAAAAGTGAGTATAAATAGAAAATTCGACTACGGAAATGGTAACAGTTTTTGTCATGGGTTTCGTTGTCTTGGTTTTTGAAGACACTGAAGCTGATAGTGAGGTCAAAATGACGGGGGTACGACCCTACGCATAATTTTTTTTTTTTTGGAAAATATTTAAATAAAATTAACTTTTAATGATTAAAGAACCCTTTACAGTTGCATTGAAGGTAAGCTACGGTTGTCACGCTCGGTTCGTGGATGTGTCCATCCATCACATATGAGAGCATGAGATTCCTCCGTACGTCGGAAAGTATATTGAACAGTTGGTTAGGCTGTTATTTGTACATCTCTGACAGTCGTTATGGGTAGTTAGAAGCCAGAAAGTCTGATAACCAGTCTTACCAAGAGGTATCGTACTACCCATGTCACTGAGTTGTGGAGGTCAAATAGTCAGTCGCTCCATATAAAATACTAGCTTTCTTTCTTTTAGCTTTGATTAGACTGAAAGCCGACCCCAACATAGTTGGGAAAAGGCCAGGTTAGGATTGGTTGTTCGGCACCGTGTGGTGCCGGACGTAAAGAATAACACCACCCCATTTCTTCCCGTTGGTGTCGTAAAAGGCGACTAAGGGACTTACTAGAGAATGGGCAGCAGCGTTCTCTATGCATTTTACCACCATACTGCGATCGCCAACCCGCCTGCCAAGCGTGGCGATTATGGCAAAGCCCCCCAAATTGTGGGAGGCCTAAGTCCAGCAGTGGACGTCTTACGGCTGAAATGATGATGATGACATCCGTCGCCCCCTATTCCTTAGGACCCGAGATGGTGGCGCGTAGTGTTCCACGCGCTTCTCTCTGTGATGTATGGGGGGGAGTTTAACACCTCACTCCCCCCAATGTGAGGAGGCCCGCAAAGGCGGGCCGGGCACCAGTCTGGGATCGCGGTAGACATATTGGTTCCCATGGTCCCCGACGTAGGTGTGGGACGGAACACCGGGGTGGTTTTAGTCAGTAAGAGTCTGACAGACCCCTCCGCCCACCCCAGTGCGGAGGACAACCATGAGGATTTCCACCTAGAGATCAAAATAAAAAAGGATTGGTTGTTAGTAATATTGCGGAGTGATGAGGATTGAAATGATCACAAAATATCTTTTAACTTATAACATTTTATTCCTTCCCAAAAACATATCGTATTTACTGACTTCATTCATAAGTACAAAAATATATTATATCCTATTCTTAAACTATTTCACAATGTCATCCGGTATTTCCAGTGTCATATATCACATTATTTTCTTGGCATAAACTTTACATTGACGCCATTCTTGGATCTCAAAACAAGGTCTGCACTTAGTTCAGGCTCCTGAGCTGCTGGCAATATGAAGAAGTTCTTGACAATTTCCGAGATTGTGATTTTGAGTTCCATCATCGCAAACTTTTGACCTGGGGAAGAAAAGCAGAAATGTTACTATGAAGTTTTTGTTTGCCAGCCACTTCATAAATCTATACTACTAATGTAGTAGCGGTTGGTCACAGTTCTAACCTAAATACCGGATGACATTTTTTACCGTCTCGACCTTTATATGATGCGTTGTGTAACTAGAATAGAACGCAGGAAGGCCTTCAGATTCATCGTAGGTGACTAAATGAGCGCGGGACGCGGACGGACGGGGATGCATGTACGGCTCGTGCGCCTGCGAAAGATCAATGAGGCCGCCTATCAGCCGGCTTGAAAGGGTAAGACCGCGCTACGAAATCATTGATACATGTCACGCATTGAGTAGGGTGCATATGATTTGAGTTTCGATAGATTTTAATTGACTTTATTTTTTTCCTAATTTCTGTTTCTGTTGTTCTAGTATGAAAATGTTGCTTTGAATGTGTAGTATTTATTGCTAGATCAATTTTATTACATGTTATTAAAAAATAAAAAAAATAAAAAATTCTATACCAAAGGCTTCTACTCCGTTCACCTATTACACCCACTTTTTTTCAAGACGTTATAAAATGTCACCCAGTATAATTAATCTAAAGATGTTCATAATGTTACATTACAACATAAGAATTAGCAAACAAATATGACTGCACGATCCACATGACTTTCAACCAATCAGCGCGCGAGGTGCGTTTCGTCGCATGCCATTTCATAATTTGACGGTTTTACTTCGCGAGACTATAATCTATCGAAAAATAATGCTTTCGATTGTAAATGGTTTTGTAATGGTTCGATAATTATAATGTTGAAAAGATAAAGTGAAACGGACGCGAATATGACAAATTAAGTTTAATTATAAAACCTTGAGACATGAACCGCGGAAAATACAAAGTTACAAACACGCGATCAGAGCGGTCGTGCGTCTGTCGCGGCCCCGGTGCACACATGCGCGTGTACAATAATCTCGCTAGATAGATTGTAATCTAACGGTGTTTACGATTTGACGGTGACATTTATACTATACATATATACTAAATAATATTATAAAGCTGAGCTGTTTGTTTGTTGGATTGAAGGCGCTTTCAGGAACTACGTTTAGTGTTGGATAGCCCATTTATCGAGGAAGGCAATAGACGATACAACAGCATGCTAGGACCGTTAGGACATGAGCAAAAAGAAAAGAACTCACGAATATGAAGACCTCGCACGAGCAAGCGATTCAATGCGACCGGAGTGTGTCGGGCCAGCAAGAAATTTAACGCAGACGAAGTCGCGGGTAGAAGCTAGTTATATATAAATGTGTAGCTTGTGTGTGTGGTATTACCTTATCAAAATATAATTGATTAATAATAATAAATAATAGCTATAATGCCAAACGTGCTCCAATTTTACCCATTTGGAAATGTCGAATTCAATGGATCGACCGGACCAAAAAATAATGTATGAACGAACTATAACGGTTACATGTTTTAATAGGTCACTATTGTTGTATTGTGTCTACTCTAATCTATTGTGAAACCAAATATGACTGATAGTCAATGACCCATCTGACTTAAGAAGTTGGACATTGGTATACCGATTGCGGAGATCAGTGAACAGCCGCTGTCATTATACACCTGATAATAAGCCTGAGGTATTTTTTGTGTTTGGGTGGTAAACAAGCCGATGGCCTACCTGATGTTAGGCAGCCCTGTTCACCCCTGCTTATGCAACAATTTTGGCGCATCAAGAATGCGTTGCTAATACAGAAACAAAGCTGACTTTGATTTCGATTTGAACTTTGAAGAGTCTCATTATCTTATGAAGTACCTACACGGGTCCCCATAACATAATAAGGGAAGAAGGGTGTGGGCGGACATACTGAGTTTGTTTCGCCATATGCTCGTGAGATAGGAGAGTCGAGTCCCTCCAGCTTCCCTTTTTTTTCGTTATATTATGACGTGTAAAGTGATTCCGATGTCTTATTAATAGAGCAAGCAATTTCACTTCATTTCATATGATGACAATATTATTCTATATCCATAAAATGGAACACAGCAACGCTGTTTTGTTACAAAGATAGGTCTGCACACTGTCAATCACAATCTGAATCATTTTGTAGGATGTTGCTAATCCATTGCTTCATATATTCGAATAATGTGTCTTCCTAACAATGTAAATAACGCAATGAATGTTGTTGGGCTGTCAGAATGAAAGGTATTCCTACCGTTAGTATGTTATGCAATAACCCCGTTAGGTGGCTTTTCTTACTTAGTTCCGATAGAATAACCAATTTATTTATTTTTTATGAGGTTGGTATATTAGTGACAAACTTACCAATACAGTTCCTAGGCCCAGCACTGAAGGCCAGCCAACTGAAGGGATTCTTCAGCGGCGCCTCGAACCTCTCCGGACGGAACTCCAGGGGATCTTCATATAAATCTGGCTGGCGTTGGATCTGGTAGATGTTCATCACGACTGTTGTGCCTTTTATTAGCTTCAGTCCTCCTACCTCTAAAATGAAGAAAAATCATTATACTTCCAATAACACTTTACCCAACTAAGGAATCGATCTCAGAACCACATGTTCTGCAGTAGCGCTTGCGGCCACTAGAACTTGGAGGTAGCTTCAATATATGCTTATAAAAACATAATAGTATAATATAGTAAATTCGGTTGGAGATATTTTAGTATCATCATTTTACATAATAATTATTTCTTCTGTCGTATGTTCGTTGAACTCCTGCTATAAGGCTGAACGATTTTTTTTGTGAGCGTTGGGCCTGTGGACCCAGATGGTTTAGATTCACAATTGGACCCGGTTGGTGTCGCTGCGACCGAGCTCTAAATAACAGGACAACGTCTTTCCGGCAGTTAGTTTTAGATACAAATTCAAGACATTTTTTTCATAACTTATTTATTTGCCAAAGAATACAAATGATTTAAAAGGCTACACAAGACACAAGCAAATGACTGTACTGAATAGGTAGGTGCCTACATTAAAATGGTTTTTTATATGACAACAAATCAACGCTAGATTTGAGTAAGGCCATTGCCCTAAATCAATTAGACATAAATAACAGGTAAGTATGATATATTTTCATTGTAACGCTCTCAAAGATACATAAGTACCGTACTGTCTTAATAAACTATACGCCGAAAGAAAATTTGAATATATGATCTTCATATTTTACTTTTCCCTACAATTGTCTGACACTTCGATATGATTAATGTCCTAGCTACATCTAAAATATAGTAAGTAAACCATTCAAGCAAATAGACATGCGCAAAATGTGTCAGTGAAAAGAAATGAATGAAGTAGTCCACTCATTTAGTTCAGTACTTCATTTAGTTCAGCAAATCTGAACGATTCAATGAGATATAGAGCTCGCGTAGTGTGATACATTACTATGAATGATGCACTTCACTTAGTTCACATTTATACGTATCTCTCTTTTGACTCAATGAAGTAGTCCACTCATTTAGTTCAGCAAATCTGAACGAATCAATGAGATATAGAGCTCGCGTAGTGTGATACATTACTATGAATGATGCACTACACTTAGTTCACTTTTATACGTATCTCGATTTTCCTTCATACTTTTATACAGGCTTAGGACTGTCGACCAAGAAATATGAAACGAATTAAAAAAAAAAACAAATTATCATGTGTATTGCCATGTGTGTATAAGCTAGACGCGCGACACACACATAGTCAGCAAGGCGCCGTCGTCGTCGCTCGTCAGCCCGACGTCAGCCGACCGGCCGGCGATGTGACACGAACACGTACGAGTCATGCATGCGAGCGAAACGAATGCTGAGTTGGTGCGAGTGAAAGAAAGACTGAACTAAATGAAGTAGAGACACATTTGAATGACTACTGAAGGAAAGATAGGTTTATTTTGTGAAATGAAGTACTTCATTTCCTTCAATCGTTCGCGAACTACCCATGTCTACAAGCAAACCCATCACACAAATGTGATTTAAATTAACTTTTTTATAGTTGTGGCGAGCGGTACTACTGAGTATGAGGTCCTTTTTTTTGTGGGTGGGAAATCATCAAATGACGTTTCCCGCTCTGGGCGAAGTCAAACTTTTACTGACTAAAACCCAACCGTGGTCCTTCAGTTGCCTATATGCCAGAGCCACGGTAACTCTTTCGAACAAATCTCGTGACCCTGGCAGGCATCGGTTCTAGCGGACCCCTTCAAATATGCTGACATCTCTTTGAGGCGCGCGTGGAACACTACGCGCCTTCGACACAGGCCTGGTCCTTACCTTACTTACTTTGGGACTTCTCTTCCGCGCGCACTTAGAGCTAGACGTGTTACGAGTCGCTCCAATAGGTGTTTATTTATTTTACTGAATTAACTAAAATTCCAACCCGTGTTATACTATTCTAAATAAATAAGTTGTAGCATAACAAATTCTAACATACAAAGTTAACGAAATAATCATAATATAAACTAGTACATAAACAAAAATAATACACAACGAGTGGAACAAAGAAACAAGCATTAGCAGTGAGTCACACGGCGCGCTACGCTCCTATTCGTCTACAGCCGGTGAGTCAGAGCACATCGCCACGACGAGAAACGCTACCTTATATGGTCACGAACATCAACTTCGATCCTCGTAGTCGACCCCACTGGTGAGAAACAGATCAGTTAATTCACACTACAAACTTGTGTACAGATAGCGAGCTGCAAAGTTATTGAGACTCGCATCCAACGTGACCCGAGTTCGAACCTGGAGACCTGCGATTCTTTTTGAATATTTGTAATCAACGCTTTGCTTTTCGTACGACAACGCTTACCTAATACTTTGCTTTTTCTCTACTGTCAGGCTATTTTTAATAACTTAATATATTTAATTGACATAAATTAAGTAGATAATAATTATGCCACTAAGACGCACACCCCCAAAGACACCTACGTGCAGTGAATCAGACACACAAGCAAGTACATGCATGAAAATTGCACAAACACCTGTGACTACCCCAAATATTGCTTGTGAAACTGATAATGGGCAGTCACGCAAGCGCAAGCGTGATGACGATTGCACGGAATTCATGGAGGAGATTCGTGAACTGTTAAAATCTCACAAAACGCAGACAGATAGCAAGCTGAATTCGATTCAAATGGCCATGGCGGAAATCAAGGTCCAAAATGCTGGAATAAAAGAATCTGTTGACCATATCTCACAACAGTATGACGATATGGTAATCAAATTGCAAAATTTGGAAGCAGAACGAAAAGCTGACCGCTCTTACATAAATCAGCTTGAGGATAGAGTGGAAAACCTCGAACGAATGATGAATTCGTCTAAAATTGAGATTAAGAATATACCAAAAAAGCAAGGTGAAACAAAGGAAGACTTGTGTAGAGTTGTCACAGAAACGGCAAGCGTTCTGGAAACCCACCTGCAGCGCCAAGATATAAAAGACGTTTATCGCCTAAATAAAAAGGATGGCGTTTCCACCATTTTGGTTGATTTCACTACAACAACAACAAAGGATAGCATCTTGAGAAACCTACGCCAATTCAACAAGAAAAACAACCAAAACAAGCTGAATACCGCCCACATTAAGAAGGAAGGTCCTCTAAAACCAATATTTATGACTGAAATCCTGACCCTTAAAGCACAGCGTCTTTATTACCTTGCTAGAAACTTTGCTAAGGATAATGACTATAGGTTTTGCTGGACATCATTCGGAAAAGTTTTTCTAAGAAAAAGTGAAGGCGAGAAGCAAATATTGGTTAAGTGTGAATCTGACATCAACAGCCTCCGTCTGGACAAATGACTAACGGTTCTCTCATGCTTTTTAACTTGTTCCATTTATGAAGTCGGTTTTTATCTACTGTTCTTTGTCACATTTCTGTTAATTAATTGTAATTTGTTATCTACTAAATCCAAACACACACCTTTTCATTGTACACAACAGCACAATTATACATTTCACATGCACACACTAAATCACGTTTACCAATTAATGGGACTTACAAATAGAATTGCAAAAATAGCAGGTAGCAAGATCATTCATGAACTATTCCAAGCATTCCTTTATCACCATTTCTTATTTAATTTATCACCAATAATATTAAGTGACATAGTTTTCTATTCTTTTCCCAATGGCTAATAATGTTGAATCAATTTTATCAGATTTAGATACTATCTCTGTGGCAAATAGTTATTTCTGTGACCCTGAAACTTGTAACACTGTGTTACATAGCTCTGAGAAATCTCTGAAAATCATAACACAAAACATTCGTAGTATTTACAAGAACTTCGATAATTTTCTGGCACTACTATCCAGGTTCTCCTTCGACATTGACATTATAATCCTTACTGAATGCTGGCTTAATGAACACAAACCTATCCCTATTATTGACAACTACGAATCTTTTTCTTCCAAGACCAGGCTCAATCAAAATGGAGGCATCGTTATTTATGTCAAGAAAAATATAAAATGCACAGTTGAAGAGCCCAAGTCAAATGACGCTAGTTTTCTTTTGCTCCAAGTCTATCCTGATATTAATATATTAGCTGTGTATAGATCCCCATCAGCACACTGCACGAATAGCTTTCTCGATTCATTGGAATCGATCATAAGGCCAATTAAAACTAAACACATTATTATTGCTGGCGACATCAATATTGATATTAAATCGAACAATTCTGACAGAAATAGTGCTTCTTACCTAAATCTAATTGCAGAACTAGGCCTACTTCCGGCACACAACTATTCAACAAGGCTTGCAAACTGTCTGGATCATATTATGTTAAAGACATCTGTCTCTGCTGCAGCCTTTGTGATAGACTCAACCGTGACTGACCACGCCTCAGTCCTCCTAAACCTATGCTGCCTAAATCCTGATATCAGCAGAAATAATGTGAACAAGAAAGTTGATTATGATGCTGCCCTTGCACACTTGCAGACTGTTGATTTTTCTTTTGTTAACGAAGACTCTGACGCGAATGATGCCGCCACTCTTTTTGTTGATCATATTTCAAGTGCATTAATACTACACACGATCACGATTTCTCGCCCCTGTAGGAAAAGATTACTCAAACCCTGGCTTACCCCTGGTTTACTGCGATGTATCCGCCACAGAGATAAGCTTCACAAGTTCTTTACAAAAAACCCACAAAATACATCTGCTGAACATGTATACAAACGATATAGAAACTTTTGTAATGCTCTCCTGAGAAAGTTGAAAAGGAATTACGAAAAGTCTTTACTAGAAAATACAAATTGTAATAAAGATAAATGGAATGCCGTCAAATCTATTATCAACACCTGCAAACAAAAAACTGCTGGGGATGACCTTTTAGTCCCACAAAAAAGTGGTTCAAGTGCTGTAAATGAGGTAAACACCTTCTTCTCTAACATTGGTAAGCAGCTAGCGGATCAAATTACACCAGCTCAAAACTGTTATAAATTTGACATAACCCCCGTCCCAAATTCAATCGTGTTACTCCCACCAGACGAAGCCGAGGTTGAAGCGTTGATAATGAATCTCAAGAATGACTGTGCTACTGGTTGGGATTCTATTTCGGCCAAGTTCCTTAAATTTGCTAAACACATTATTGTCCCTCATCTAACTAAACTAATTGAGATCTGTCTTACCCAGGGTGTCTTCCCGAAAGTTTTCAAGAAGTCTCTTATTACTCCTGTCCACAAGGGGGGGAAAAAGGACGATGTAGGAAACTATAGGCCCATTTCAGTTCTTACAACCTTATCAAAAATATTAGAAAAGGTGTTGAACAAAAGGCTCACAAACTTTCTGCAACACAATAAGATACTGTCAGAAGCCCAGTTTGGCTTTAGGTCGGGGAAAAGCACTGAAGATGCCGTTAGCCAACTGGTTGATCACGTCACAACTAAAATAAATCAAAAACAGAAATGTGTCGGCATATTTCTCGACCTTGCCAAAGCATTCGATACCGTTATGATTCCTTTCCTTGTGGACAAGTTGGATAAGATCGGCGTTCGCGGAAATGCTCTAAAAATTTTTAAGGATTTTCTCTGTGACCGTACGCAAAGGGTTAAGATAAAAGAATACATTAGCTCTGATGCTTGGGTTACCTTTGGCGTCCCACAGGGCAGTATTCTTGGCCCGAGTCTCTTCTTGATTTATATAAATGACCTGTGTCAGCTGCCACTTATAAACGGTAAGATATTTACCTACGCGGACGATACGGCATTAGTATTTCATGGGGGGACTTGGGACGAAGTTCGACGAAGCGCCGAATTGGGATTACATAGGGTAAGCCATTGGCTAAGGTCTAACCGCCTCACCCTGAACCTCTCTAAATCCTCATATCTCCAATTCTCCTTTTCAAAGCTTAAAAATATCAACTTAGATATTAGATTACATGACTGCAACTTGGCTTCTTCGTCAACTACATGTAATTGCACAGCTATCGCTAAGTCTACACACGTGAAATATCTTGGTGTGACTATAGATGAAAGGCTTAGCTGGCGAGAACACATGGATCTCACCACAGCACGTGTACGGAAACTTGTGTGGGCATTTAAAAAACTGAGACACGTGGCCGACTTCCAACTCCTTCGCACTGTGTACTATGCGCTCGTGCAGTCAGTCGTGGGATATTGTGTTACTGTGTGGGGTGGTGCATGTAAGACTTTCATGATTCGCTTGGAAAGGGCCCAAAGATCACTTCTTAAAGTAATGACCTTCAGACCCTTCAGATTTCCCACCAGCGTCCTATACGAGAAGTGCCAAGTTTTAACAGTGAGACAGATTTATATACTGCAAGTTGTTACCAAACAGCACAAAATTACACCATTTAATGCAGATTATAATAAGAAGCGCACCAGACCAAACGTTTGCCTACCTTTGCGTTGTCATACGGCGGCAGCCAGGCGACAGCGAATATATCTTGCACCTTTCCTATACAATAAATTGAACAAAATTTTGGACATCAATCCCCTTACGATTCGTGAAACACAAAAGAAGGTAAAGATCTGGCTACTGACACAGGACTACAGCGCAACTGAAAATTTATTGCAATCGACATAAAATTATTGGAACATAAATAATAAATAATTGGTATTCACAATTAACACACACACATACACTCACACATACACACACTCTCACAACACGCTCTCGCACACAAGTACACACACCCCTAACACACATTTACACTCATATCAGCACACCCTAATAATAATCAGTGTTGTTTTATTATTTAATCTTGCTTTATTGTAATTGTGTTTTTGCCCTAATTTTATTTTGTTTTATCTCAATTTTAATATTAATATTGTTTTTAATTTTCAATTCAAATTATTTTTTTATCAATATTTGTAATAATTCTAATAATATATAATTGTTTTCATTTTATTTTATTGAGATTGATTGATAAATTTTTCTTTAATGCTAATTTGCTTGTACAATTTTATTTAGTGCTTTATTTAAATGATTAGAATTGAATGTAATTTTAAGTAATGTAAATTTGTCACCATTTGCTGCATAAAACATGAATATTTACAACCTAAATGGAAGAAGTCACTGGCTCCTGAAATACAGGTACTTTAACCTAGCTCTGGAGCCAGGGTCTCAAATTTTCTGTAACCTGTTTTTATGGCAATAAAGAAATTTATTTATTTATTATTTACCGGGCGGCGAGCTACCCATTGCTCGCCGCCCGCAAGCCCGCTCCTACAGTGGCCGGGAATCCGCTATTGACTTCAGACGCCCGGAGCGTCTCCTCCTATGGCGGCTAGGTGCGTGAGAACGCATAGATTGCCTCTCCCTCACGCGCTCTGCCTTCTTCTTCGCGAGCTTCAGGAAAACACGGCGTGATATAACATCACGCTCACTTACGTTACGTTCACTTTTTTTTTCATATCCATCATGACATTCATGACCTAAACAATATGATTAGTTATTGAAAAAACACATTAATGTACTTAGGAATATTACTATGTTGCCTTATGTGTCAATATGACTACATTGTGACTAATGAACTAAGTTAGTGGTTATATAACAATGATGTTTATATTATTATTGTGTATCAAGTGCTAATGGTATCGGATTAAAAGGTTAGCAGTGATTATGTTTTGCTGTTGAATGCAACAATGAAGAAAGAAAATAATATGAAAATGTTAGACTATAGTTTTGTGGAATGGCTGCATAAAATTATGAGATTAGCTAGTAAAAACAAACGTCGACGTCGACGTTAGAAAAGTGCAGATACTCGGCCTAATTTTAAAAAATGAGTTTTGATTTTGTAACTACGCCCATTATTTCATACAGCGACTAGCTTCAGCCTCCCACTTAATACGCGTGAAATAACTTAACGTATCCTGTGACACTTTGCAATACTGTGAATATTTGCAATAGTGGGGGATTATAGACTCATCCGACACCCAGTGCGAATGTGGTACGTCTGTTCAGACCATGACCCACCTGCTAGAGTGTCCCAAGTGCCCGTTCACCTGCACCTCAGATGATCTAAAAAATGCCACTGATGCCGCAATAAACGTGGCCACCTACTGGGCTCCAACAATATAGTAAAAAGTGTACGTGTACCATCGTCACGAAAGAAGAAGAAATACTGTGAATTTCCATTAGTAACACAATTTTCGAATCGATCAATAATTTCGACGATTATTTTATTATTTAGATTTGAAAGGGCCGAGGAAGAGCAAGGATGTAATGGGAACTATATAAATATTGGTAAATAGTTATTTATAAGAAGTGTGAATTAATTTTATTCATTTATTATCATAATTCTTCTTCGTGCTGCTAGCACGACTGTATGATCAGATCTTGCTGACCCATATTTTAGGCACTTTAACTCCGATATATATAAGGACAAAGAGGGCAGAATAGGAGGTGGAGCATAATTTGCGACACAGCTTCACATCTACATTGATTGCAATAAGCAGATGATAATGATGAAAGAAGAAGTTAGTTCTATGTAGAAAGTAGTTACTTACCGCAGTCCTTCATAATTCTTCTTTCTATAAGTGGCACTGGTGGGAACAGCCTCATCGACTCCTTGATGACCAGCTCCAAATACTTCATCTGATTAAGCTCACTAAACAACAAAATAAAGTTACATAAATAAAAGCAACAGAACTAGAGCAGCATTTACTTTCAAATGAAGCGCCTTAAATAAACTTTTTTTAATACCATAGTGTTAAAAATGTCTAACTAATTAAAAATTATCATTAAAATGTTCCAAGTAATAAAAATAACTACAAATTCAGTCTGTAAAGGCTTGACGCAATTCAAGTCTGGTCTACTTCGCTCCATTTCAGTAGACTTTTTGAAAAACATCACGCTTCGCTGAAATGAATCATTTTTCATAGCTTTTCCTCTTTCTATCTTGAATCTTGTTATTTTTTTTTATTGCGCCAGATACAGCAAATATTGCTTTTCATTGAAAACTAGCTGACCCAGGAAACTTCGTACCGCCTCAGAATCAATAAATGTTATCTTAACTTATCAGATCCCACCAACACAAAGCAAAGAGCACCAAGTACCATATACCCATGTTAGACCAAGTTATGACAAACTAGTACTTTGAAGGCATAAAGCGTTTTCTAGTTACCACACACCCATGATAGGTGAACTCCTACCAAATTATGCCAACCTAGTACCTCCAAGACATAAAGCGTTTTCTAGCTACCACACACCCATGTTAGGTGAGCTCCTACCAAGTTATGCCAACCTGGTACTTCTAAGACATAAAGCGTTTTCTAGCTACCACACACCCATGTTAGTTGAGCTCCTACCAAGTTATGCCAACCTGGTACTTCGAAGACAAAGCGTTTTCTAGCTATCAAACACCCATGTTAGGTGACTTTGTATTCTTAAATAAGTGTTGTTAAATTTACTAATATTCCGCGCAATTTTTAAAAATTTTTCTTTCATAAGAAACTTTTCCTGACAATAACAAACACAACAGCAAAAAAAAAAGTGAAATCGGTCTAGCCGTTCACACGTGATGGCGTGACCAAGAGAAATAGGGATTCGTTTTTATATATATAGGATTGTGCACTCCTTACAAGTTTATGCTGAAGATCTTTTTCATATTGATGAAAGTATTTTGTCCAGCCAGAGAACATGAGCATAGATGTCCTTAATCATTGTTTGCCTAACCTTTCCCCTACTTTGTTGGACTTCCAGTCTAACCGGATGCAGCTGAATACCGTATTTTATATGGAGTGATTACCTATCTGACCTCCACAGCCCAGTAACTGGGTAACATGATACCCCTTGATAAGACTGGTTGTCAGACTTCCGGACTTCTGACGACTCGTAACGACCATTAGGAGCAACACAGCCAAACTACTAATGTATTTATCTAACAAAGTACACTTTAATTCTACCTCGAAATAGAACCATTTGCATAGCAGATTGTTATTTTAACTGAGTTTAACACTCCAGTGCAGGAATGAAGAGTTCGCAGTTTCTACGTGTTCGGTGCTCAGTATTGTCGCCTGCACCCAACTTTATCGGCCAAGTTTAAAGTGTCTAAGAGCTTTGCCAAATTCCTGGCTGAATGATAGTTGTTTGATTCCAAATCTCTAGATGGCTTTTATGAATGAAAACTTCTACCTGCCATAGTTTGGGTTTACGTTCATCTGGTGCAGTTAAATAGAATAGAATAATTTATTGTTCAAGAAACTACATTTGTTTGTGATTGATTCCTGGAACTCACACTAGGATTCCCTGTGTCGTGAGTTCCAGGCTCCTTCGTTCCATTTATATTTGTTGCTTTGTAGGTGTAAGTTACAATAAATTTCTTTTTATCTATCTAAAACTATTACACAAAGAAAACTAATACTAATACACAGAGAAAATAAATAGATAACTTAGTATATTTACGTATGCATGTATGTTGTGTATGATTGTGACTGTGTTTGTGTTTGTGTGTGTGCTGATTAATTAAGATAGTCGTGTTGGTGCTGAGAGTGTGTCAGAATGTTAAGCTGAGGATGTATGTAATATGTGGAAGCTAACGATATAGAATAATAAATAATGAGATATGTATTTTTACCAAATTGTTTTTTTTATTTATTATTTAGATTATTATGGTTTCAGTCATTTCATAGTCCAGAGTACAAAGCCATTTAGTAACCATATTTTTCCATTTACTCTGAGTGAGTTGTAGAATTTTGAGTCGGTTATTGAGTTTTGAGTAAATGTGCGGTCCCATAAAACCGTACAACCTTCTACCAATTGCTTTACGGCATCGAGCTTTCTCCCAGTGTACTCTACGACTTGACCGGATACAAGTGAGCATGGAGGTTTTGTGAAATCTTAGAGTAACTGAGAGGATGTAAAGCTGTCTGACTCTAAGAACTCCCACTTCAGTGTAGAGTGTGTTAGTGGGGTACCGGAATGGTCTTCTGTAGCCAACTTTAAGCAGAGCTCGTTGAGCTCTCTCAACCCGTAATAACAAGGTCTTATCAGCCGCGCCCCATGCTATTATACAATAGCTAAGGACTGATTGACAGAGGGAGAAGTCAACCATTTTCAGAACTGAGTCATCTACAATTTTACCAAGGTGCTTAAAACACGGAGCATCTTTCGAACCCTACCTCTTATAGTACTCAGATGTGTAGACCATGACAAACGGTTATCTACAAAGATTCCAAGGTATTTAATAGTGTCTGTCTGTTAAAAAGCTTGAATAAGCGTTTGAAATTTGTAAGTAAGTATTGTACAATTTTGTATTGAAATGCGACCAATCCATCAAATTGTTATTTAATATACTGGGTAGAGAGAGAGAAAGCTTAATTTAAGACTATCTAGGCTCGCAAAAACCTTCTATTCCTATTCACTATCATCATTCCACAGCTTTCGAGTTAAAAACTCGAAAGACTAGACAAGTTATATGGAAATGGCGAGTAGGTAGGAATTAATTTTATATTATACAAAAGGCTCTGGTCGGAGTTTTCGTTGTAATGCTATGCAAGAAATTTATGAAAGAAAGAAAGAAACCACGTTTATTTGCGGTAAGATACGAGCCGAAAAGAAAAAAAAAAGAGAAAGAAAATGGCTATAATTTACATGGCCATGGAACGGAATGGATGCGTACAATTCGCTTGAATGGTACGTCAATTGTTTAACGAACAAACTCGATTCAAGTTGCTGCTGGGCAGTATACGCAAGAATTCTCCGGAAGGCGCGCTACCTGTTTTCTTCTTTTATCTAGTTTATAGGTAATTGAATGACGTAAAGTGCATTATTGTAGGCGAATTCCAATAAAACAAGCTATATTTAACCTTTCGTATGCCGTATACGCGGACCCACGCGAGACATAATGGTTTTTTTAAATTGTGTCTGTAATTACGGCATACGATGGGTTAATATATGTTCTTTTGTTGTTACAAAAGAACATATATTAACCCATCGTATGCCGTAGGTAATTACAGACAAAAACCAAAAGATAACTAAAATATATAAAGCCGATAAAGATAGCTTGGTTCATTGGGCTTCGCCCACAACAGTGGGCGAAGCCCAATGATTCAAGCTATCTTTTGATGTTAATGTTTCTTTATTATTGTAGTAGGTAACTCAGGTATGTAAAAAACCTCAATAAATACCTAAATGTTCCCTCATAACAGTAGTAATATCTAAGAAAATACTTACATAAATACCTATGCATGTTTGTAATTACGTGTATTGCCTGTATCTTAGCCTGCTGGATGCCAATTAGACTGTATTAGCTGTTGGAGTCTAATTAGTCTGTAATACCTGTGTCATTGTTTGTTTAATGCTAATTAGCCTGTGGTTACCTGAATTATTGATTGATAAGTACTAAGCTGTAATTACCTGAATCGTAGTCTATTTACTACTGATTAGCTGTAATTAGGTATGAATATACCTAAAGGTAGAATTCCGTGCATCGCGATCGATCGCGGCCGCGCGCGGGCTACGACTGTCGTCGATCGCTCGCGACAATAGTCAAAAATTATGAAAATGTATGGCACCGCTGCCGAGGCCCGCGACAGACGCACGCGGCCGACGAATGTCGAGAGCCGCGCGCGGCCGTGTCTTGAAATTAGTAGATGTTGTTCGTCAGTTCCCTCTAGACATGTATCTACCGAAGTCAAAATCATGGTCGAAGTGCTAATTGACATCCTTGAAGAAGAAGAGGAGGATAATCTCCATGCCTCATATCATATATGATTGGAGTTTGAGCGTCTTCCTCGACCGAAAAATTTTCTCCTGCGTTCCTAGAAATGTTTGCGCCATGAAATCCACGATGTTACTAAGCGCTAGAACATGTAAAGACACGCACGGCCGCGCGTGGCTCACGACATTCGTCGGCCGCGCGCGTCTGTCGCGGACCTCGGCAGCGGTACCATACATTTTCATAATTTGACTATTGTCGCGAGCGAGCGATCGACGACAGTCGTAGCCCGCGCGCGGTCGCGATCCATCGCGATGCACGGAATTCTACCTTAAAATTATGTTATGTAGTTCAGACATCATGATACAAGTAGCGTATGTTCCACTAAGACGAGTCACATTGTTAATCCATTAAGGAATCAGAGACCTTGAACTTCCTTACACGTGTTTCCCAATACTCGAGAAGTCGAAAACTGCTCCTTTGGGAAAGCCCATTTTTCTCGTCCATGATTGGCGGAGCGGCTAGGAAGTAGGGAAATGCGTATGCTACTTGCACTATGCAACGAAAGTTATATAAAAGCCGAATACCTATTTTTGGTTAGTCTTCTTACAATCTCGCATGAATCATCAAGTTACCAAGTAGTGTTTGTGAAGTAAGTGGCTCCGCTGTCCACTGCTAGTCGCGATGTACCCTATAACTAGTTAGCCAGTTTTCCAATAATGTGTAGCTAGGATTTAACTGTGTGTACTGCTTATTCTGATTGTATTTTATATTGTGTGCTGTGTACCTACTGACTATTTTTACAACCATTTTTATGTGTGATTTCTGTGTACAAATATAAGCAAATATTACGACATTCTGACTGGTTTAATTTCAATACTTCGTCAAGGGAACACCGTCACCCCCGCCTACAACACCTAACTCCCTTTTTATGAACAATTGTGCTTTATACAATTTAAAAGATTCGCAGCGCCAGCGCCAGTTTTCAGTGACAGCTGGCGTTGACGCGATGACGTCAACCGATGTTGCTGTTTTTATTTCTTACTAGCTACTGCCCGCGACTTCATCAGCGTGGAATTTCTTGTTCCCCCGACCCACCTAATCGCATCCCTTTGTCTTCCCGCGCTATCTCTTAGCTTAGCGTTATTTCTTACTTTATATTTTCCTGACGGCCCTAGCGTGATGTTTATTAGCTTGTTCAAGAATTTAATCAAATTCAAAAACATTTGTCCAAGTATTCTTAAATAAGTGTTGTAAAATTTTCTAATTTTCCGCGCAATTTTTTAATTTTTTTCATTCTTAAGAACCTTCTCCTGACAATAACAAACACAAAAAAAAGTGAAATCGGTCCAGCCGTTCACGCGTGATGGCGTGACCGACGGAACTAGGGATTCATTTTTATATATATTGCAATTTTTTTACATTTACAACATAGTATTATTTTTATGCTTATTCAATTCTCGGTTTAAAATAAAATTTAAATCAATCAATGACCCTGAGTGATCTTGCCATGAAACTTGTTTATCCATATCTTGAACATTAATAAGAAATAGAATGAACATGTCTTTTTAACAAACAAGGTTGTGTGTCTCGCTATATTAAACACTTTTTACGAAATTAAAGTAATTTTTGACTTTGTAGTGTTTTTTTTTTTCAGGAAGTCGGTTGTTTTTTTTTTTTTGTAAAAAGTTTTTATTTTTAACTTTTTAGTTATGGTAGATACTCCGCACTAATCTAATCGCGTTATTCGTTCAATTGTCGCGCAAATAATTAATGTACATTTAAGACTTATATGGTTTTCACATGGGCCCCATTGTCCGAATGAAACCAAATTAGGAAAGCACCAGCTTTCAAATAAAAAAAAGAATCATCAAAATCGGTTCACCCAGTCAAAATTTATGAGGTAACAAACATTTTTTTTTTTATAGCCGTCGAATTGGTAACCTCCTCCTTTTTTTGAAGTCGTTTAAAAATGATATCACCCAGTATGCTCTGCCATGTAGGTCCTTCTTCTTTTTCGAAGTTACACTCTTGACAGAGTGGTCGTGGTCATCATATCTGGTGTGGTGGCGAGCTTCACAATCCGTCGCCATTCCTCTCGTACTGCAGCCCTCCTTGTACATTTGTGAAGTGGATAATTAAGTGCTGTTTTGACCTGATCGGTCCAATGCATGTAGGTCCTACTACTGCTAATAATTTTAATTATTGTAGCACTAAAGATTACGATATAACATTACCCATTTTTTATTATTACTTTGAATGTTCTTGGGCCCTCATAAAACCACTGAATTATAAATAAGGAAATCTAGGAATAAGGTTTGTCATCATAATATATAATTACTTATAACTAGCTTCTGCCCGCGACTTCGTCCGCGTTAAATTTCTTGCTCCCCTGACCCTTCCCGTCGCGTCGAATCTCCTACCCGTGCAATTTTCCCCGTTTTTGCAACATTTTTCATTACTGCTCCGCTCCTCTTGGTTGTTATATATATAGCCTATAGCCTTCCTCGATAAATAGACTACCTAACACAAAATAAATTATTTCAATTCGGACCAGTAGTTCCTGAGATTACCGCGTTAAATCAAACAAACAAACTCTTCAGCTTTATAATATTATATAGTATATATAGTATAGATTAAATATGCTGACATTTATTTACTTCTTATAGCTGGAAATCCCTACAATAACGTTAACAGATTCCTACCTACATTTATAATACAAATAATTATTTCTTCTACCTATGAATAAACCAATTATATCATACATTTTTATTTTTTTTTATTTTCCTTTCGTTTTATTTTTTTTCCCATTTTTTTCTTCGACTTTCGTTACGTGTCGTCAGAAGCCCGAAAGTCTGACAACCAGTCTTACCAAACGGTGTCGTTAACCAGTAACAAGATTTTTGAAGGTCAGAAGTCGCTCGCAGGTAGTCGCTCCATGAAAAATCCGGTATTTTAGGTAAATCCGGTTAGAGTTGAAGCTTAGCCAACATAGTTGGGAAAAGGCTAGGCGGGAAAGATTTTTTGTTAACTCCTTTTATTTTTATAGTGTTTATATGGATTTTTAAGTATTTTTATTTATAAAGCAACCATCAATTCACGATGAGAATGCATAAAAAGTGATATTAAAATTATGAAAATCGTTTCTGAGAAAACGAGAATAAAGACATAACGAGTTAATCAAACGTGTAATTATACTAGTTGTGTTGAAGATCTTGTAACCGTCGTATTCATTGCCAATGTCACTGCTGTTACATAATAAGGTAATATCTCGACACACGCTTGCTCCGATAACAAGTTACTAATCAGTCTGTTCTTAGTTAAGGTTACCTTAGAGGAAAATAAATTAGAAGTGTATTGTACTTTGCACGACCAACTTTACCCATGAGTAGTTTTAATATCTCTCGATTACTAAAAACCTGTTAAGACTCCCACAAACAGGCGCGATGCCACTCTTGTAGAACAATTTCTTTGAAAAAAATGTCGAAATTGTTCTACAAATGACGCGTCGCGCCTGTCTGAAGAAGCCTTTCAATGAAAAATGATTTTATTTGCGTAAGTAGCAATTTTTAATATAGATAAGGTCGGTGTTTCTTATTTGACTACTCAGAGAAGAAAGGCCGAAACAAACTTTGAGATCAAAGTCTCCTTTAAATTCCTAACATAATCTTCGTCATTTCATGCGAGGAACATGTAGATTGATGTATTAAATAGTCTTTTCAACAAAAAAACCACACACATTGACTGGACCTGTCAATTCAGGGCACGCATTTTACAGTAAGTATGCAGCACAACTCGAAACTTAAGGCGTAACGATCAATTGTAACAGATTTTTAGTGTTTGAGAGATATTTCTAGTTCAGTACTCCGTAAAGCTGCCACAGTTTTCGGTATGGCAAGGAATTCGTCATAAAATACTAAAAGGTTGACTTTATGGAGGCTTTTTTTGGATGGGAAATCATCAAATGACTTCTGCTCTGGGCGGAGCGGGAGGGCGTGTCAGACTTTTACTGACAAAAACCTACCCGTGTTCCTTCAGTTGCCCACATGCCAGGGCTACGGTAACTCTTTCGAACGAATCTCGCGACCCTGGCAGCCATCGGTCCTAGCTAGGGTTGCCAGGCGTCCAGATCAAGCCGGACACAGTCAGGCTTTTTAGTTGCATGTCCGGCTAAATTAGAATTAGGCTGTACTTTCTATCGTTCCAAAAACCCTCATTACTAAGCAGTTTCAGCCTATAATGTTCACTGCTAGAACAGAGGCCTCCTCTCAGTGAGAGTTGGTGGGCTGTTATTTACCATGCGGGGCCAGTCCGCGTTGATGGATGCCACATGTCTTCGAATTTTTGGTTCTAGGATATACCGGTTTCCTCACGATGTTATCCTTCACCGTTTTTAGAGCGGGGGTGATAAAATAATTTACTTGAAGTAAAGCACCTATATGGGTTCGGATCTACGACCTTTAATAGTAATCTTATATAAAACGTTTATTTTCTCTACACAAGTTATGAACTTAATGCTAAGCTTATATAGTAGTGCACGTAAAAGGAGCTAACTTTGTGAGAGACTGGTGCCTAAGGTAGGTTTATTTAAAAACCTGAATTACAAGTCACCAGGACCCTTCCACGGCTAGATGCCTGATAATTGGATACACGACAAAATAACATTACAGGTTACATAACTAACAATAAATTAGAGAAACAATATAAAATTTAGTAAGATAACAGGAAATAAACAAAAAATGTGGAAATACTAGAAGGTGTGTGAGTAACCGCAGAGAGTGCATAAAAGAGATGTAAGAGTGAATATGAGAGATTGAGCTGAGTAAGTGTGGACCGAGTATGGTTGATGGTATGCAGAAACAGGGCAAGGGGATGAGTATTGTAAAAAAACCCGTAGGTCGTGGCCATTTTAATAAGACATCCTTTTACCAAATCCGAACCCACCCGGTACTTTTGTTCGTTTGTAAAACTACGTACTAGGCTGAACTAAGAGCAAAGATAATTAATTAATTAAACTTACTGATAAGTTGGGTATCTGCTCATGTCGCTTCCGAAGATAGTTTTAAGCTCTTCGTAGATTTTCTCTTGAACATCCCTGCGTTTTGACAAGCAATGGAGAGTGTACACGATGCCTGAAGTTGTTGTGTCGTGACCCTATAGACACAGATTCATTGTAAAGTCAAGAATGAATGAATGAATTGGTAAACTCAAACTGAACCACCAACTTAATTTTATTGGTAGAATCGAATCACAACTATAATTCTTGGTCAGAAGTATAAAGTGGCTACACGGCAAATTGACATAGGTGTAAACTTCCGAATTTTAATTTCCCTCACTGTAATATGCTTAGGAAAGTGAAGACCTCAAAAGGCTGACGAGAGCTTGGATGCCCTTCAAAATGGGGTGGAAAAACCAACCTTACAAACGTTAGAACTCATCGTGTATCTGACATATTGTTAGGAAAACTCTGTAAGATGGCAATGCTCACCAAAAAGTAATTTACTCAAATTAGGCTGAGACTTTTTAACTTTAAAATTACTTAAGGTAATCACTACCTTGTGCTTTATCTGAGGAGAAGAAGTGAGTCAAGCGAAAACAGACTGCTGCTTATTTTCAAGAGTTTAGAATACACAAACAAAGATAATACTGATTTGCAAAGTATTTCTAACTTGATTTTCCTGTATTCTGTAACAAATAACAACCCAACAACTGATCAGGGTTGTAGTTCAAACGCAGAGAAGGGTCTTAACTCACTTATGAACTCTATATTCAAATTCTTGATTAACTAGTGGAATAGTTCAAACCAAATTGTGGTATCACATAGCCAAAGGTTTTAATAAGTATTTTGTTTAGTCTACAAGTTGTGTCCCAGAAGTATAAGGAAGTGGGTACAGAGTCTGCTAGGACCGATGCCTGCCGGGGTTGCGAGATTGTTCGAAAGAGATACCGTGACCCTGGCACATGGGCAACTGAAGGAACACGGGTGGGTTTTAGTCAGTAAAAGTCTGACACGCCCTCCCGCTCCGCCCAGAGCGGGAGAAGTCATTTGATGATTTCACATCCAAAAAAAAAATGTGGGTACAGAGTCCATTGTTCTAAAAACGCTATATTGGAATATACTGACGTCCCATCAGTGTCGTGTCTGTTTTTGATCATGTAAGTTATTTCGTTCAGTCACATTTTAAGAACTATTAGACAGCTGTGTTACTAGGGAGTTTGTTGCGCCACTTCTTACCAGCTTATATATGCCAGGGCCACGGTAACTCTTTCGAATGATTCTCGCGACTCTGGCAGACATCGGTCCTAGCAGACCCCTTCAGTATTGCTGACATCTCTTTGAGGCGCGCGTGGAACACTACGCGCCGTCGACCCGAACCTGGTCCTTACCGGGCGGCGAGCTACACATTGCTCGCCGCCCGCAGGCTCCCGTCTACGGTGGCCGGGAGTACGCTATCGACTCGATGTGATGTAGGCTTATTAACCTTTTAAATGAAATAGCTAGTGAAACTTGTTTGTATGGAAGAAACTCACCTCAAACATGAATGTGTCGACCTCCTCCCTCACACTTTCGTCATCAATCTTTTTGCCATCGATTTCAGCCAGCAGCAACAGGTCCAAGAACGCATGCTTATTCTTAATACCTTTTAGAACAAACATTTATGAAGTAACTACTTTTTAAAAGAAATTTCAGTGAAAAATAAATAAATAAAATAAATATCTTAGGACAACCAACACACTGTTATCTGATCCCAAACTAGGCAGAGCCTGTACTATGTTAACCAGACAACTGATAAATATACATATATATTCTAAATACATACATATTATAGATAAATTACACCCAGACACAGAACAAATAATTGTGATCATCACACAACAGTCTTGGGTGGGAATCGAACCCACGACCTCAGTCTTAGCAGTCAGGGTCACTAACCACTAGACTAACAGGCCAGTCAAAATGATTGTAGTTCAAGTCAACGAATAAGTTACCAACTCCTTTTGGTTATCCTTACAATGTTAACAAAATTTAATGTCTCTGAAAAGACTATTCCAGAAATTAAGTGCCCCATTAAAATACTAATATCTCATAACGAAGCAGCTGGTCACCAAATAAATCAAAAGTATTAAAATATTGTAACTGTTTATCATCCTGCTTTCGCTAAAAGCGAGAAAATAAGTTTTGATATTAAGAAATGAAGTAGATACTAATATAGTCTTCGTATAGAAAGCGGGGCCAATACTGAAGTCGTTTGTGTGAGGTTGTTACAAAATGACATATACGTATATTACACTGTCGGAGACTAACTAATGTATCATTTGAGGCGAGCCTGGTTACAAAACGGCGATACACAAGATACGGCGAACGCTCGCTTCAAGCACACGGCTCAAGTGCGCTCTGTTTCTTGTTACAAATAGACGATACACTATGGCGAAAGCTACTATATCGCGTTTCAAAAGAAGTACCGAAAAACCCGACAGTCGAGAGAAGGATCTAGCATACGGCTCGGATCACTGCACTGACTATTATAACGCGTTACAAAAACTCGATACTAGACATTACAAACAAACGTTGCAAGTCAGTCGCCGCCTTTTGAGCATAGATCTAGGCTATGAAATAATGGCAGCAATATTTAGTAAAGAAGAATGCATTCTGTAACCTCTACAACTAACTCCAGGAGACACAATATTCTACCTTAGAAGATTGATTTCAATTCTAATGACAGTCTTCAATAGATGTTTTAGGGACTTTAACTTCTATGTGTGTACTCTTTGAGTCTTTCTCATCAACGTCATGCTTACCAATATCGCTGTTGTCATCAAGAGCAGTTATATTAGCCTTCTTCAATTCTTCTCGTCTTGCATTGATCACTTTGTTAGTCTGCCCGTGTAAAATCTTCAAAGCCTTGTCTTGCCTCGTCTTATAAGGCAACAAATTAAAAATGGCGTCTTCTCCGAAGAATGGTATTTGCATTCTCATCGAAACAATTGCGGACAATCTATAATTAAAAATAATTGATAACGTTTATTGAAACAGGATATTGCAATAGTTCTTATTTTTTTTTTTGTGATAGCTGTGAGTATGTTATTTATATAACAGTAGATTTTTATTGGATTCTGCAGAACTGATTAAAATAGGCACACTTACTCTTCGATGGATTTCACATATTCAGACTCGCTGTGTTTCTGAGCATCCATACATACTCCCATGATAGATTCTGGGAAAATAAGAAAAGGTTAGAAAACCTGATTGTTGGAAATGAATTTTGTTTTGACAAGGGGGTAATTGCGTAACATACTAAAAATCGGAATGGGGCTTTCATTTTGACAGTTCAATGATATGCATTGCGTTATTTACGTTGTTGAGCAGAAACAAAACTCGAACATGTGAAGCAATAGATTAGCAATATCCTTCAAAGTAATTCAGTGATAGTGTGTTACGTAATTATGATGCTGGGTAGAATAAATAACTCATTTTATTGCTGTGATGATATTCATAAGTGAGAACATAGATAATGTGGGTGGGGGCATAAACATGAACTATTAAAGGATATAGCAGGTTAAGTATTGAAAATGTGCCCCAGACACAAATGTAATGAATATGATATTGTTAAGTACGCTGCTCATTTGCATTTATATAGTTTTTGACTGCATAACTCTAACTGTCATTGAGTAACCTTGGAAAATGTCCTAATAACAGACAATTTTTTAAACTTTTCGTTCTCTAAAACTAATAGAGCTAGGAATGTGATTCTAAAGCCAAACTGTAGACAACATTATGACAAATATTACGTATATCGATCTTACTTAGTTTGCTAAAAATATATATATTTTTTTAAATTAAATAAATTTTTAATGGCTATTATTAGTAAGATCTAACAGAGTGACCACTTTAAAAAAAATCTCAGAAATAGTACTTAGTGTGTTGATTTTACTGTTACAAGTTTCATCGAAATCCTCTACCTGCAACATATTAAAAAAAAAGAAAATGTTGCTCAGGTCCCTATTTGTGACACTAAACATACATTTTTTTAATGATAAGTTTAATAATAATAATACATAATAAGAAAAAGTTATTCTCCATCCACTCTGCTAAACCCGTAAGAGTTTGGCGTGCAGTTAAGTACGCAAATCGAATTCAAAGTATGCAGATCCAAGTGTATTTTTAATCAAGACCCTTTATACAGACTGTGCCTGTATAAATAAAGGTCTTGAATAAAAATACACTTGGTACTCCTATAAAAATACCTCGTGGCACACTTATTGAACACCGATTGATATACCCTTCTCGCTCTTCCGCATTGGCGGGAGAACACACAAGAGCGAGAAGAGTATATCAAACAGTGTTCAAGATGTTTGCCGGGACCTATACAGTGTTACGTAAACGTAAAAACGTAAGTATAGAAACGATAGATTTTCATTCACTTATAACTGTCTACAAAACATGTAAACTCTATTTACGGATATTTTGCACTGTACACACTTAAAACGAATAGATAAAACATCAACTTTGTAGAAAAATAAAGTATTGATAAGCTATTCACAAGCTTGTTTGAACTCGCTTTGCGGTAGCATTTGAATCGAACACAGGAAATTCAAGCTTCCACAAAAGTTTTTAAATAACATACATGAAGCGTGTACAGTGCAAAATATCCGTAAATAGAGTTTCCTGCATTTGGCTCTGGGGGCACATTTTCAATACTTAACCTGCTATACCCTTTGGTAGTCTAGAGACAGCTTTTCGAACCAAAAAGAATTTAAAATTTCCGAGAATAACTACCATTCACGTTATCCAAGGCCGCTAAAGCGATAATAGGGAACATGTCAATCGGGCGGCCGTCGGCCATTCCTCGTATTTTCTCCGTCAGAATGCGCTGGTTCTTGCAGAATACTGGCAGGAAGTTCTGGAGAATATTGAAGTGGAAAGCAGGGGTCAGGAATTTGCGGTGAGTCTTCCATCTTTGACCTGAAACAAATGTATAATTAAAAACGCTTTGGTTACCAGCTGGTCTAGTGTTTATTGCACTATGTAGGAAGTAGGAAATGAAAAAAAAGGAAATGATTTTCTAAATTACTGCTGAAGAAATGTTACTATGCCCTATATGATTACCTAAATGATAAATCACTGTAACTAATGTACATACCTAGTACTCGTAATCATCCCATATTTCTAATGCATGTATTTTATTTTCTGGTTATTTTTGTTTTGTATAGTGAATTTGGTTTGCCTTTATTTTATTTTTATTTTTATGATAATCGTCACGGATATTTTTGTATGTCATCAATGGCAAAACATAGCGCATCATTTAATTATTAACACCTTGACCTATGTTTCACAAATAAATAATTCTGATTCTGATTCTAGGAATGAGCGAATTCACTTGAACTTTATTTTTTTGCTAAAATGTTAATCAATTACTATCGCGCATATTGAACACATACATACATGTGTAAAAGAAGAAGAGCTAAAAAATATCATGTCTCATAGGTACCTAATCTTTTTAATTCCGCGATCGTATCTACGTAATTATGCACTTGCAACGTAGTACAATACATCATTACTCATCTATAATTTTCAGCTTAAGGCGCAGCGCAATACGAAGCAATTCTTTTGGTATTTGACAATTGCGCCTACCGACAACAAATAAGGTTCATACTAGCAACGTGTTTGATGTACGTTGAATCGAATGACCACCAAAATTATTTTTCTTGCAGTTTTCATTAGACTAAAAAATAAATGCACTGCTTAGAGGAATATTTTCAAGGTTTTTCTTTAGTTGATTAAATTCCGTTTAATAGCTTTTTTTAAACTTTGTTTTACTTTTGTTTTATCATGTTACTGCTTTAGTTTATGAAATACTAGCTTTTGCCAGCAGCTTCACACGCGTGTTAAACGTCCTCTTGAATCACTATCTATTAAAAAAACAAAATCGGCCAAGTGCGAGTCGGACTCGCGCACCGAGGGTTCCGTACAAACCTGTAGGTATTCTCGGTTTATGCATACGGTTCATGTTTATGAAAATAAATGTTTTTTAGGGTTCCGTTGCCAAATGGCAAAAAACGGAACCCTTATAGATTCGTCATGTCTGTCTGTCTGTCTATCTGTCTGTCTGTCCGTCCGTATGTCACAGCCACTTTTTTCCGAAACTATAAGAGCTAGGCTGTTGAAACTTGGTAAGTAGATGTATTCTGTAAACTGCATTAAGATTTTCACACTAAAATAGAAAAAAAACAATAAATTTTGGGGTTCCCCATACATAGAACTGAAACTCAATTTTTTTTTTTCATCAAACCCATACGTGTGGGATATCTATGAATAGGTCTTCAAAAATGGTATTGAGGTTTTTAACATAATTTTTTTCTAAACTGAATAGTTTGTGCGAGAGACACTTCCAAAGTGGTAAAATGTGTCCCCCCCCCCCCCGTAACTTCTAAATTAAGAGAATTATAAAACTAAAAAAAAATATATGATGTACATTACCATGTAAACTACCACCGAAAATTGGTTTGAACGAGATCGAGTAAGTAGTTTTTTTTTAAAACGTCATAAATCGTAAACCGCAATTTACCTTTCATCCAATCAACTGAAATATAAAAATTAAAAAAAAAACATTTATTTAAAAAATAAAAATTAAAAAATAAACATAAACCTTATGCATAAACCGAGAATACCTACAGGTTTGTTCGGAACCCTCGGTGCGCGAGTCCGGCTCGCACTTGGCCGGTTTTTTTTAAATTTTTATATTTCGGTTGATTGAATGAAAGGTAAATTGTGGTTTACGATTTATGACGTTTAAAAAAAAAACTACTGACTCGATTTCGTTCAAACCAATTTTCGGTGGTAGTTTACATGGTAATGTACATCATATTTTTTTTTTGTTTTATGATTCTCTTATTTTAGAAGTTACGGGGGGGACACAAATTTTTCCACTTTGGAAGTGTCTCTCGCGTAAACTATTCAGTTTAGAAAAAAATTATAATAGAAACCTCAATACCATTTTTGAACGCCTATTCATAAATACCCCACACGTATGGGTTTGATGAAAAATTTTTTTTTGAGTTTTAGTTCTATATATGGGGAACCCCAAAATGTATTGTTTTTTTTCTATTTTAGTATGAAAATCTTAATGCGGTTCACAGAATACATCTATTTACCAAGTTTCAACAGCATAGCTCTTATAGTTTCGGAGAAAACTGGCTGTAACATACGGACGGACAGACAGATAGACAAACAGACAGACAGACAGACATGACGAATCTATAAGGGTTCCGTTTTGGCAATGGAACCCTAAAAAAACCGCATCAAAATCCGTTGCCTAGTTTTAAAGATCTAAGCATATATAGGAACAGACAGAGAGAAGCGCCTTGTTTTATACAATGTTGATTTATGAATAAGTCTTTTGTTTGTAACAGTGTCCAAATTTTTTTTTCAACCCTACTTATGGTTGGTCGGCTGCTTAACCGGACTTGCCCATGGCTACCTTAAGAAATTAAGGCCTCCAGCCAGGGCTTAAAAACTTAAAACTAAATCGACTACACGCTAAAGGCAGCAAGGCACGGGCTGGATCGGAATGAATACGGTGTCCTACATTTGGACAGCGTCTTAATATGCCGTATACGATTTTTTCACTCATTCATTAGAAAACAATTGAAACGATTTTACATGTGCATTATAACTTACGGCAATGCAGTATTTTAACTGTAAATGTACGTCGGTAAAATCAAGTAAATCAGCGGAATCGACAACATATCATATACGGCCTCTTAGCTAGAAATGAACTCATTCTTACCCGTGGCAGTGAGCAGACCTTGGCCAAGCCAGCACGTCAGGAAGCTGTATGACCTTCCTTTTGTTATGTGCTCCGTGCTCGACACCAATGGCTGAAACAATTTGGAAACATTACTTTCTAGAATGCTATTATCATCATTCAGGGGACAAGCCTAAATAATAACTGCCGCACAGCTCGATCGATCAGGTAAACCTTTGCTTGCCGTAATTGGTACGGACCAAAAAGGGGATCCACGGGGATTGGTGGCCATCTTGGAAAGAAAAACAATTCTCTACTTTGACACTAATTGCGAAATGCACTATCAATCATAATCTAAATCGTTTTGAACTAGGTATATTAAAAATCCATTATTTCATATGTTCGAAAGTTTATCTGGATAATAACGTAAATGACGCAATGAATGTTGTTGAACTGCCAAAATGAAGGCAATTGCTACCGTTAGACACGGTCATACTACGGATACAAAATCGCCGATTCGCGCGCGACGTCGCGTCGCCGTGTCGCGCTAGTCTGAACGAGCCTTTACACAATTACCTCGCGGGCCTGTATCCTGTATTATCACTCCCATTTGAAGGTTTACACACACTTATCGTTCTGCTATTGCTCGGGAAATCATTTTCTATGACAATTTTTAAAGATTAAAATCTTTATTTTAACCTAGCTCTGCTCTCGAATTTGTCCGCGTGAACGGTGGAAAGATAACTTTATATTGGGTGTTTAAGTGTTATTAATATACAGACTTTTTCCATGTTTTTCATGAGATAGGAATGGTCACAATTTTCTCTTTCAAATAACATTCATGGATGTGTTGTTAACGTCCTAGTTTTTAGAATATCATTGTTTCTCTGGTGAACCGTAGTTATTTCCAAAAAAAATCTTGCATTTTAAAATCGTTTTACTCATTTACATTCCTATGTCAATATTTTACCCATAGATTAAAAAATATATATCACGAACAGACAGCGACGAAAATAATCAAAACAAAATAATTCCGAACACCATTAAAATGCAAAAACAGTGACCTGGAATGTGACCTTCTAAAATTAAGCAGTGCGGAACGTCACTGGCACCATGCATAATTTTATACATTAAGCCTCCTACAAACCGGCGCGACGCGGCAGCGCGACGCGACACTCGTAGGACAATTTTTATGTGAATTTCATGGAAATTGTTCTACAAAAATCGCGTCGCGCTGTCGCGTCGCGCCGGTCTGAATAAGCCTTTACCGCGACCTTCTAGGTACTCGTGTTTTTTTATTCCATTTCCGACTAATTATATAATTAAGAACCACTCTACTTTAAAAGGTCCGATCTTAATCGAACAAGCATTGACAGTTAAGCTTAACTTCCGTTTACAGCATTCACAACGTTAATCTAGGTACCGTTTATGTTTCATGAGCAGCCTCCATGAGTCTACTGCAAGAATAGGACTCTCCAATTGCACGCCATTTGACTCGATTTTCAGTAACTGCTACCAGTCACCCTGCGAAGATCGTCGCTCTACCAAGCCTGAGGGCCTAACGTTTGCCTATTCGCGGTTCGGCCCATTGCCACTTCAGTCGGGCGAGCACGAACTCTGATAGTCTTGAGTCACTCATTTTATCACGATTGTTGGTTCCAAACTGTGATAAAAATGTGTGACTCAAGCAAATCACAGTAGGCCGTGCTCACTCCTCAGCTTGCTTATTCTGTTGCTTTTCAAGGCTTCTTTAAAACAAATGCGTCATGTGCTTCCTTGGCAGGTAAAACGTACTTACCTAAGAATTGAGGTAAACCACTGTATTTACCATTCTGTAAAGATTAATGTTTTCGATAGCCATAAGAGAGACTGTTAGAAATAATAATAAATTTGAAGGAAAATCTTTAGCTTTATCCTGGTAATTATATTACACTACAATTAATGTACCTGTTTTATTTAGGTGTATTTTATAGCTAATTGAAGTGCGAATCTTTTATATGTTTTAAAAAGCAATTTAGTTGGAATCTTGCAACTTTTTTGTTTGCTTTTTTATAAGATCTCCCAGACATGCAAAATTATAGGTGTGCAGGTCACCTCGTGTTTTGCTGAGGAAATGTCATTCAAAATTTATTTTGCAAGGTAATATGCAAGACACATATAGATGTGTAGGTTACCTATACATCGTAGTTTTCTGGTAAATCATGAAATTCTTGGAATATGAGACTTTATTTAGGTAAATCTTCTCCTTAACGATAAATCTGCAGCAAATATAAATAGATATTCTCCTATGCTATAGGATTCAGTAACTCTTCACTTACTAGGTATCCACATTATTCCTTTTAATGCAATTTACCATTATATACCATTATTATACTATTTGGAATATTGTCACTCCTTCTCCCTGTAATCCATTCAAAGGTTGTCAGTAAAGGAACTCTTTCAGCGATAACATCGTTCATTGCGTCACTCTACTTAAGATGTCTATATTTGTACCTTGAATCATAAATATAAATGAATAATAAAGATTAATATATTATATTCTTAATTTATAATTTCCAAAATAACTTATCTCGAACAGCGAATAGTATAAAAAAGTGAATAATAACCGGTTTTAGCAGTGTCTACCTTGTTCATTCGATTAAAAAAACGTGTTTTTTTTTATTCTTGTGATTAATTATTGTCAGATCGGATTTATTATAAATTGTGAACACATTTGAATATTACTAATTAAATCTTAATATCTGGATGACTGAGCTTTGCTCGGTATTTTTTGGTAAATTGTGTTTAGAATAATAAGTTTATGTTCAAGTTGATTATCGATAAACTTGATCATTGAAAACACGAATAAAACGATATTTTATAAAAATGAATCCTAGCTAGATCGATTTATCGCCACCGAAACCCCCCGTATACTAAATTTCATGAATATCGTTGGAGCCGTTTCCGAGATTCAGATTATATACATATATACAAGAATTGCTCGTTTAAAGATATAAGATTTGTTAACTGAGTATTTTTTTGCTTTGACTAAAGTTAAAGGATATTATTTCAGAGTTCATTTTACATACATAAACTCACGTCTTTTTCCCATGGCGGTAGACAGAAACTACAAAACGTCACCTGCTACGATCCTTACATACCTTCGCTTTTTACTTCGTTTATGTTCATACATCTGGTCATACACGCACGCCGCCGCCGGTAATCAGTACTACGCACCTACCCTCTCTGAAGAACATCACCAATTAGGTCACTAGATATATACATTTCTCCTAGGGCGTCCCCTTTAATTATGCGTATGTCTTTGTTTTACTTTACTTGCTACATGATTCGGAACCCCTCTGCGATGAAATGTTTCGTCGGTTTTTTACAAAACAAGTAGCTTCTCCATCATCATCATTTCAGCCAAAAGACGTCCACTGCTGGACATAAGCCTCCCCAAATTTGGAGAGATTTGCCATAATCGCCATGCTTGGCAAGCGGGTTGACGATCGCAGTATGGTGGTAAAATTCTTAGAGAACGCTGCTGCCCATTCTCTAGTAAGTCCCATAGTCACCTCTTACGACATCCACAAGAAGAAATAAAATGGTGCTATTCTTTACGTCTGGCAACACCCGGAACATCCATACAATTTGACAATTATATTTGTAACTCACCTCAGCATATTTTGAATGGCAGATCACCACGTATGGAGTGGAGAAAAAATGTACCCGGAACGCAAGCCCATACTTCACCGATAGTCTTTGAACCAAGTTCAAGAACTCTGTAACAAATTAAAAAAAATATGAATACCCACGAAATTTATATTAATAGCTACGTAACCTACGTTTCATTTTAATTTTCATACCAAAGCAAAATGCACCTTGACATTTTGCGTGATTTCCGGAGCAAAAGAATCAATGCCTGCCTAACCTTATGCCTTCCGTGAGTTACTTACAAGGCAACTAAAGAATTGTGCTACCTGACAAAGTATATTAAACATTTACAAGCATAATTTATATCAGTGTATATTATTATTATAAATTAAAATTGCTTTTCGTGTGTGTATTTGTGTATAGGACAACGGATTTTGTTGCGGTTTTCGACATCATTTAGAGAATTGATTACTTGATATTAAACTTTGATTTAATAAAAAAATCTCAATGTTTTGTAAAGTCGTAAAAACCATGTTTTACAGGGGTAGGTCGTTACTATAGATCAGTCTTTCCCAACGTGGGCAATACCGCCCCCTTGTGGGCGCTGCAGGCCTAAAGGGGGGCGGTAAGAGACCCAGAAAAAAAAGGGGGCATTGTGTAGGGCTTTGGGGTCGATTTATAATTTCATCTACCTAGCTAGGAAGACTCTTAGACACCGACTGAGCTCTCGACTCTCGACTACATCTTGTGAACATCAACTAATATTAATTAAGATATAAGTAGCTCAAACTCGGTTCGATATAAAAGACCGCGGGCAATCATGTTTTAACAAGTTTTTGTTAAAAAATCCGAATTTCCTATACCAATCGGCTGGTTCTATAATACTTGTTCTTGCTTGTCGAGTACGATTGGGCGTCGAATGAGATAAACGAGTTTATGCACGTTTGTCTTATTCCTGTTGGTGCGTGCTGCTTATGCAATCCTCTATAAACGACGTAAATTTATTTTATTTTCATTTGCGGTTTCGCGCATAATAGATAAGCAGTACTTGATTTCAACACTTACGTATTTCTTAAAACAAAACAATGTCGGAAGTAAAAAAGAAGAGACGGCAATACTCTGCGGAATATATTAAATTCGGATTTATTGAAAATCCCACAAACCCGTCGTCGCCTTTGTGTCTTCTATGTCTAAAAACATTTTCGAACGAAGCAATGAAGCCTTCAAGACTGCAAGATCATTTGAATAAAATGCATCCAGATAAGACAGAAAAGAATGTAGCATATTTTCAAGACCTAGAGAAGAAGCATAATACTCAGCCAAGTGTATCAAAACTATTTTCGGCGGCTGCTAAGCAAGATGACGACGGACTTCGAGCTTCGTACAATATCTCTTTGTTAATTGCTCAAAAAGGCAAACCACACAACATCGGAGAAAAGTTAATTTTGCCAGCAATAAAGGAAGTAATAACTGCTGTGCTTCATAAACCGGCCGCAGATATTATCCGAAAAATTCCTTTGAGTAATAATTCTGTGCAAAGACGAATTGATGAAATGGCTGAAAACATTGAAGAATCATTGTGCAATCATCTGAGGACTAGTCAATTCTCAATTCAGCTCGATGAGTTCACTTTACCAACTAATGAAGCGTTGTTGCTATCTTACGTGAGGTTTATTAAAGATGAGAAAATACGTGAAGAACTATTGTTTGCCAGAAATTTGGAGACAGATACAAAAGGCGAAACCATATTCAATACATTGGAAAAGTTTTGTGAAGAGAAAGAGATTCCTTTGAAAAATATTATATCAGTTGCTACGGATGGCGCTCCGGCTATGACAGGGTGCCATAAAGGCTTCATAGCATACTTAAAGAATAAAATTCCAGATGTCCTTGCTATACATTGCGTTATTCATAGACAACATTTGGTTGCTAGAAACTTAAGTGAACGACTATTTCAATCACTGCAATATGTCATCAAAGCAGTCAATAAAATCCGTAGCAGCTATTTGAATGATAGATTATTTCATCAGCTTTGTGTTACTAATGACGAAGATTTCAACCGTTTGTTGCTTCATACTGAAGTTCGTTGGCTGTCAAGAGGCAATTGTCTGATTCGGTTTTACAACCTGTTTGACTCTATGATAGAGTTCTTGGAAACTAAAGATACAGAACTGCGCAACAAGCTCATAACATCAAAGAATGATATAGCTTACATGACAGACCTGTATAAAATGTTCAACGACGTGAACCTCCAACTGCAAGGCGATGAACTAAATTTAATTAAAACAAAAAATGTCGTTGCTGCTTTCGCAGCCAAACTGCTTCTGCACAAAAAGAATATGGGCAGACGTGAGTTTCACAATTTTCCGAATTTATCAGTATACTGCAGTAACGACGACTTGTTTGCCTACTGCCAACATTTGGAAAACCTCCACATTGACTTCACCGAACGATACCAGGACATTTTAAACTTGGAAATACCAGACTGGGTGTTGGATCCGTTTTCAAATGTCAACACAGCAATGTCACCTCAGCTGGAAGAAGAACTTATAGAATTGACAACAAACGACGAAATAAAAATCAAGTTCAAAAATGGATATCAAGAATTTTGGCTACAAAAACCGATCCCGCAATTGTACCCTGGATTGTGGTCAATTGTTCAACGATTTTTGATAGCATTCCCATCGTCATATTTGTGTGAACGTGGATTTAGTGCTGTGGCAACGCTGCTTACTAAAAAGAGAAATCGTTTGCGTGTTACCGAACGTGGCGACTTGCGGCTTGTGGCGGTTTTTGAGTAAATTGGAACCTGATATCAACAAACTTATTGAACAGCATCAGATTCAACCTTCACATTAGTTTTTATATAAGAATTGATTATGTTTGTTTTATTTTCAATAAAAGATACTCTATCCGAATACTATAAATTTGCGTTTCAATAATCAGTTATAAGTACTTAGCGGTTTTTAAGTATGTTTAAAAAGGGGGGCGTTAAAAAATAATTTATTCTTAAAGTGGGCAGTAGACAAAAAAAGGTTGGGAAGCCCTGCTATAGATGATTTTATTCAACGTGTTCCAACTTTGTACAACGGGCACGTTTAGTAGTATGTATTTTTCTCAAATACGGGTGTTAGTTTTTATTTTATAATACCAATAATTAAATTTAAAGCTAAGAAAATGCGACGCCATCATTTCACTTAAAGAAATTGTACATAAATAATCCTGACGTCGAATTATTGTGTATGAAGAATTTGAAACAAAAAAGCCATATGACAGTTGATTCTTTGACACGTTCCCATTAATCTTCGAGAGTTATGGGATATCAAACGGAAGACCTTGTACAGTCACGAGCAATAATATATATACATTGTCACATTTTCTAAAATATCTTAACCTCTAACATTAAAAAAATATGTGTGCGATATTTTTTTTCTAAATTACCTAACCGTCAAACTGTGTCAAAACTTGGTATACATTGGTTTCACAGTAGGCAATAGGTAGAACGGGCTGGTTTCCGCAACTCCACGTCTGAGCGCGTATTTTGCGTACGGGTGGGAAATCGGTTATTCGATCCACCCCAGCTCCTCGAGAAAGGCCAGCAACGCCTTGATGTTGCTGACTATCTCACGTAGGGTACCTGGGTTACCGAAGTACTTGGCCCTGTACGTGGCGATCGCCGGGCAGTTTAGAAGCACGTGCGCTGCTGTCTCGTCGTCCTCAATGCAGGCCCTGCACAGCGGACTGTCTGTAGCTCCTATGACAAATAGATGTTTATTAAACGACCCATGGCCAGTTATTGCTGCTGTAACCATACGCAGCTGTCGTTTGTCTAGCCGAAGGACCTGTTTTGTGAGTCGGGCATCGATGGTAGGCAAAGCCTCCTTGGCCTGCCTGCAATCACTTTGGTCCACCCATTGCTTAAAGTGTAGATCCCTGGTACGTTTTCTTACCAGAGAGCGTAGAAACCCAAAGGGGAGTGGCGCGATGGGTTCTGGTCCCACCGGTGTCATGCTCGACCCCATTCTGGCAAGTTCATCGGCGGCATCGTTACCAAGCGAACCGCTGTGTCCTTTTATCCACTGAATGGTTATATTATTGAGGCTACCCACCTGGTTGAGGCGCTGGTGGCACTCGTATATTAACCCAGAATCAATCGAGTGACTGTCCAGCGCTTGCAGAACAGCCATACTGTCTGAGAGTATGCGGATCGAGTGGTCTTTAACTGCCCTGGCCATGATGGCTGAGGCGGCAAGAGTGATCCCAATGCATTCCGCCTGGAACACTGTGTTGTGAACTCCTAATGGTGTGGCTATATGTATGTTGAAGTCCTGCGAGAAGACTCCAGCACCTGTGCCACTGTCTGTTTTTGATCCGTCCGTGAAGATGCGCAGCTCAGTGGGGCGCAAACCCTCACATCGGCGATCTTCGTGCAGCTGGATTCTGTATTTTTTATCAAAAATGAATTGTTTAGGCACCCGGTCCATTATAGCTTTAGTAATGGGGAACTCATTGTTGAGTTCCTTAAGCAGCGCGGTGTGTTGTGTGTCTCTCTTCCTCCAGAGGTTGGTTGCGTTCAGACGCGCCGCCGCCATCGTGGCTTCCTGCTGTATGAACAGGTGGAGCGGTGGTAGTCCCAGCATGGCTTCCATGGCTGCAGTCGGAGTAGTCCTCATGCAGCCCGTGACCGCCATGCAGGCTAGTCTTTGCATGCGTTGCAGTTTGTTGCAGGCTGTAATAAGCTTGGTGCGGGGCCACCAGACCACAGCCCCGTAGGTGATCATGGGTCGGATCACTGCGGTGTACAGCCAAAGTATGATTTTGGGGGATAGGCCCCACTTCTTACCTATCATTTTCCTGCATTGCCAGAATGTGATGCAGGCCCTGTTTAGTTTACTGTCTAAATGGCTACTCCAGTTTAACTTACTGTCAAGAATGACCCCGAGGTACTTGACTTCGTTGGCCAGCTGAAGTTCTGTATTGAACAATTTCGGTAGGCGGAAGGGGCCTAAAGCTCGTTTATGGGTGAACATGACTAGCTCCGTTTTAGTGGGGTTCACTGAGAGGTCATATTCACTGCACCATCTCTCTACGATACGTAGTGCTTGCTGGGTGAGGTTAAAAATCGTGCTCGTCACCTTCCCTGAGACAAGGATGGCGAGGTCGTCCGCATAACCTATTGTGTAGTAATGATTGGCATTGAGTCTGGCAATTAATTCGTTAATCACCAAATTCCATAGAAGGGGTGACAGCACCCCTCCTTGGGGGCAGCCTCTGGCAATCATGGCCAGCTGCTGCTCATCCTCTAGGCGAACCACGCGCTTGCTTAACATGTTTGTGATCCAGTCTATGAGTACCTGTTCAACTCCATGTCTGGAGAGGGCGCTGCTGATGCTGGAGAAGTTTGTTTTGTCGAAGGCTCCTTCAATGTCTATGAAAGTGCCCAGGCAGGTCCCTTTCTGATGTATCGCTTCCTCTATCTGGCTAACTACCAGATGAAGCGCCGATTCGGTGGACTTACCCGAGCTGTATGCATGCTGGTTACCGTGCAACGGTAGGGTTTTCAGAGCGCCGTCCCTCAGCTCCCTGTCGCACAGTCTTTCCAGGGTCTTTAGAAGAAAAGAGGTCAGGCTGATCGGTCTATGGGATTTGGCGTTTGTGTAGTCGCCCTTACCTGGTTTAGGGATGAATATTACTTTCACTTCCCTCCATCCTTTGGGAACGTATCTAAAGGCCAGGCACGCTCTCATTAAAGGCACCAGTCTTTCTGCGATGAGGGTTCCACCCCACTGTAGTAGGGCGGGGAACACCCCATCCGGGCCAGCGACCTTAAATGGATGGAAACTCCGGATGGCCCATTGAAGTTTCTCCAGCGTGATCACCTTGCTAGCATAAAACCAATCATTGTCTGATGGTGTTTGAGTCGCATCTTGCCAGTCGATTGCTTGCGAGAAAATACATCCCGGGAAGTGTGTTTCGATAAGGACGCGTCTCGTTTCTTCTAGCGAGGATGTGAGAGTGTTGTCTGGCTTGCGAAGGGTAGTTGGCCCTGGTGTAGTTTGTTGCGCCAGTACTTTCCTTACCCTGTTTACTTCCTGGCAGGACTCAATGCCACCAGTGTATTTGCGCCATCCCGAGGTGCTCCTGAACCTGATGCATTTTTTGTAGCAGGATTTGGCTGCGTAGTACACATCCCAGTCCTCATCCGCACATGTATTCATTGCACACATGTATTCATTGGTTTCACAGTAATATAAACGAAACAAAATCAGTAAAACATTTACACTTCCAATGTAATTTTTAACTATCCATGACAATTTCTATAACATATATACAATTGTATACGTGTTATAGGAATTGTCATGTATACATTAAAATGATATTGAAAGTGTACTACTTTTGTACCTACTTTTTCCTGTTTTTGTTAAGTTTATTACAGTAATAATTACAGTTTTATAAATAAATAGGGGTTGGTTACTGCAATAAACAAAACCTACAAAACAACTTACAAAATTATACATTTTGATCGAGTAAGTATTGAACTTTTGAATGGAACAGCAGATTTTTTTTCGCGATTTCAGGTGTGGTCACATAGTAAAAGTTGTTCATAATGATGAGTTCAATGAACCCTTAAGACGGTGTGCGGTAATTACTGGACATGTTGTATAATAATTTATTTTAAATCACAATTTAATACGGGTTAAACCGGCGAAAAAACTGAAAAGCTAAAAAATAATAAAGCTTTCAGTTATTTTGAGTCAGCGCTTTGAGTGATCTTTGTTCATTGATTGTTTGACGCCGACTCAAAATGACTGAAAGGTTTATTATTTTTTGCTTTTCATATTTTTCGGCGGTTTAATTTTTTTGTTAAGCTTTTATTTTATTATTTTTTGTGGCTATAATCTACTAATCTGCCAGGGCCGCGAGATCTGTTCGGAAAGAGTTACCCTGACATATGGGCAAGTGAAGAAACACGGTTGGGTTTTAGTCAGCAAAAGTCTGACACGCCCTTCCGCTCCAACCTAGAGCGGGAGACGTCATTAGATGATTTCTCACCCAAAAAAAAATCTACTGATAAAACTTGACAAGGTATACCCTATCCAATTAAAAAAGAATTATCAAAATCGGACTACTCTGTAAAATGTTATGCGTGGATATGCATTACAATCAGTGAGTAAACAATCAATCATCCCCTTTTTTCCTATCCATAAGGTTCAATTTTCTTTTCCAAATTTATATGGGGCCACTTTTGGAGTACCTATACCCTTTCCAATAAAAAAAAGAATTATCACATTCGGACTACTACTACGTAAAAAGTTATGCGTGATCATACATAAAAAAAAAACAAAAAAAAATACGCGTCGAATTGAGAACCTCCTCCGGGTTTTTTTTTTTTTGTCGGTTAAATAGTAGGAATCTAACAGCACAATAGTTTTAGGACGGTACACGGAAATAAAAACAGTCGACGGACGAGTCGATGCCACTCGCTGATGGCTACATTTACCTTACTATGACACAATATCTACATATAACGCAAATTAATGATAAAAAAATCTAAAAATAAATAATACAATAAGGTCCTATAACTATTTATGTAGGTACTCTGATTTTGGCAATTAGGTTAGGTTATTTCCACAATTTGATTGCGACTTATTTCCGAGCTCAAGCTGCTTGAAACTGCTGTTTTGTAATTGTTTACATAATTTCGAAACTGTACTGTAAACATGTTTTTGAAATTTCCTTGGATTCATAATTACGTAACTAAAAGTTAATATTATTTTTTGGTAATCTATTGTTAACGGAAATTTGATAAAAATGTGTAGTTAATTTTGACACGATATAATGTTTACATAATTTTTGGCCACAGTTAGCATGCTTATTTTTGCGATTTAATGTTGCTACATAAATTTGAATTTTAAGGGCGTTTCTATGTTATTGCTCGTGACTGTACCTACACTAACTCAGTCTATCAGCTTCGAAAGCAGAAAAAAAATCACACAAAAACAAATACCTATTTAAAACAATTTCGTCATTATGAGCAGCTACAAGCCCATAAATGTATACCTAGCATTTGTTAGTTTACTAGTTTTTATAAAAACTGGCAGCTACGCGCAACCTGTTATCATGAATTCAGCTTAAATTGCGTATATATTGTAAAGTACAATACATGAAACAAACGTATGAAACCCCAGTCATTGGACTGTTGTACATTTCAATGCTAGTTGCGCGGTAAACTTAGCTCGCACGACGCAGGATTTTGCTTGCATCAGTGTGATAGGTAGTTCGCATTTGGCATGGTAGACACCGCTACATTAGTAAGTAAGCAAAATGATAACTTATCGGGATGACGGTATAAGGGCAGAGATAGGTCGTTGGCTTTTCAAAATACAATTATTATAAAGATAAGAAAAAGTATAGCATAATATTTTTTCTAACGGAGTAATAACCCGCGGGGTAATTGCGCATTTGCGCCTTGTACACGATTGTGACTTTTATTTACTTAACATCGTAACACACGTAAATTGGTGATCAAATGCCTTTCGTTTTAACCCGGCGTGAGTGAAGTCGGGTATGTCATACCCAAGAAGTTTTTAAACACAAATTATTTAATATATATACTATGTTATTTTAATAAAATTAACGCTTTTTGTACTTAATGCTAGTATTTTAATTACTAATCTCGTTGAATGGATACTATTATTATTATATCTCAAGCATAAATCCTAATTACACAATCATAGCATCAAAAATTTAACATAAAAAAATTTGGATATTACCTACCCGCCTCATAGCTGGTGTAACAATTTCTCACCTCATTCACTATTGGTTAATAGTTCAGCCACGTCCATTGCGTTATTCACAGCTATTAGGCAATGAATTCAGAACTTCCTTCAAAACCCTCGAATAAGGATTGGAAGTGCTTAACGAAATTAGGGTACCGGGCAGACGTAAATCATATTGCTTGTCGTAGTAAATATTTTATTAATAGACAAAGTAAATTACTGAAGAATCTGCTCGGATTTTTCAGCATCTCTATTTATATTTCCGAATCATATAGCTCTAATTTTCGGTAATTGTTCATGTTAATATTGTAGACCTAAATATATACAATGTTTTTCACTATTTCATATTTGTAATAGCTGAGAGCTAACATTTTTTTAATTTTACTTATACTATATTTATAATTTGTAACTTGTACTTATTTTTTTTATTAATCATCTGTTGTCGCTGACTTAGCATTTGGCCAAAAACAAATTGAAGTCAGGGTTTATCTATGGATAAAGTTACTGATAATATTATTTCTAATTCCAAACTCAAATGATCGATTTCTGCAAAGCCTTGAACACAATCAGCTAAACCTAATGTCGTAGCAGGAATACAACTAATACCTCTATGCAGTTTTATCTACTGTCTTATGAGGGTCACATAATCGGATTTGACAAAAAAATTGTGTCACGGTCATGATGACTGACTTAAACCAACATAAGATTAAAACGTACATATATTTTACCGTGATTTTGACACGTGTGTGGATCATACTAAATTTTAATAAAATATAATATAAATTGTGTGTTTGGATTTTTGGTACTCAATCACGTAAAGAACGCGTGCACGAATTTGGATGAACCCAGACATAGTACAACTCCTTTTACTATGACCCAGATGTATACGAATACTTTGTATTCCGAAAAAAATTATGATGGCTATAAAGGGTTTCAATACAGAGAGAGTACATCATCATCGGCTAATAGAGAAGATAAAGACGCTCTTCGACGACCCCAAATAAAATTAGATAAAAGCTAAAGATTATGAACGAACCCAGACAAAAAGTAATTTTTATTTCTACCTATATCAACAAGTTTAAAATATATTTCAACGAGATGCAGCAAATGGTCAATGCAATTAATACTAAAAGTAATTTTAAGCTGTATTTAAAGAATACTTAATTAATATTTAAGTGGATTTTGAGTTACAGGTAATTAGCAACGTTATCGAGTTAATTGCATACCGCACTTTAACAGTGGTATTAATTTTTACATTTCAACTACAATAATTGCGTTTTTCATGTCGTCGCGTTGGTACTGCATTTATAACCATGGCATTGACTTTTACACTTCAACTAAGTACATTAATTGCGTTTTTCACGTTGTCGAGCAGACGAATTTTCACACTTATGTATTTTTTTTATTGTGAATTTAGTATTGTACCTATCAATAACCTATCTTGCGATACCACAATTATTAACTTTGTGTAGCGTTTGGATCGCCAAGATACAGGCTGTGCCTAGTTTGGGACCCGCTGCAGAATCTGTCTACGTCTTCTGTTAGTGGGAATTTCATACCATGTATTAACACCATTTGTATATTTAAGAACACTATTGTAATTGAATGAATTTGAATTTGTATGAAGCAATGGATTAGGAATTTTCCTCAAAATCTTTCGGATTGCGATTTAAAGTGCATAACGAAGTTGAGAAGCTGATTCTTATGACTGACGCACCGGTTTGTTGCAAAGAATTGTTCTCTTCTATCTATCTATACAAACTGGCAGGGACATCGACACTCAATCTTTGACCATGGATTCTGAACCCCTATGCGTTGAAATATTTCGTCGGGTATTTTTATTCGCTCTGTCATACTATTTGACCGCGTAGGTATTGCAATTATTTTTTTGATAACCGTCGAAAATTTTCTACGCTAAGAAGTTTAGATTCATGTGCTGAATTTATGGTTGCGAGCGTCGATATGCCGCCGTGTATAATTCAAAACGAAATGTTGTAATTTGGTAAGCGCATCACTTGAGATCGCCTGAGAAAATGTGAATACCTTTTGTTTCAAAATATTTTAAATAGTCCGAATAAGGTTTTAGTGGAAAGAGAAAATTGGAGAAATCGTTCTGGAAATTTGGACGATTGGGAAAAACGGAACGTCCTTTTCTGTATGAGATTTCAGCATAATTATTGTCTGAACTGCAGGACAACGTTACTCGGGTTAGATAGTTCTACGAGTATCTATTCAGGCGCGGTCCGAGGAGGGGTCCTAGGGGTCATGACCCCCCCCCCCAAAGTCAGTTGTGCTCACTTTGGGGGTAAAGTTTTTGATACTACAATTTGTTTCTGCTGCAACAAATCGTGTTGGTGACCCCTCCCCAAAATCTTAGGCTGCGACCGCGCCTGTATCTATTTATCAATGTTTTCCGTACATACCGAAGTATACTTGCCCTTTTAAAACTACATTAACACGATGAGCAGGTTTTTTATTAATGAAAAGGTTTCGACTAAGCTAAGAAGGTAACGAATGTATCCATACAATAATATTTGCTTAAGCAAAATAGTTTGTAAGTCAATGATATTGGGCATTCGTGTGTGTGTTGAATAATTTGTATCTAGCCATAATATGCAAGCCGTCACACAGGTTCCTTGGAACGTAATAACAACTGATCCGGATTTTGGCAACAGGTTTTATGGGCTACCTAGCTGTTTCACCAAACGCGAGATTAAATGTTTTATATCCCTGTATTAGGAACTAGCTGACTGACATTGGTACCGATTCCCTTGTTCACAAACTAAACTAAATTTAAGTTCAGTGCTTCTCTTTCTTTGTATTTCATTAAGAAGAGGACAAAATATAAATTTTAGTTTAGTCCTGTCAAAATAATCAGCACTTGACGTAAATTGACGTAATTTTAGTAGGCAAGTTTTTAATCACGTCTAAACTTGTATGGAGTAGTGACAGGCGCTGATTAATTTGACAGGACTAAACTAAAATTTATCTTCTGTCCTTTCCTTAATGAAATAGAAAGAAAAAGATGCACTGAACTTAAATTTAGTTTAGTTTGTGAACAAGGGAATCGGTACCATTGTCCTGTTAAAATTTCAACAGTTAATGCAAAAAAGGATGCTTAGCTTTTCCCGAATTCGAATTAAAATTTGGGATAATTTCCATTTTTTTTTTTTCTTTCTATTAAACCTACCTCAGACTGAAACGAACGAACGTTTTCTTTTTATTATGAATTGTCAAATCGGTCCAGCCGTTTTCAAGGACAGCTTACATATGACAGATTTCAATTAAAAAGATATTAATATTAATTAACAGATACAGACTTTCTAATATATTTTTGTTAGGTCCTTCTCTGACGCGGCACACAACAACTATACAAAGTTTCATCATAATCGGTAGAGGAATTTTCTAGTTTTTGCGAGACTAGCGCTCGGCATCGGCAATTGATTTTAATATACTCATATGTAAATATAATTTTTAAAATAGCCATTAGAAGTTTTTGTTGATTTACACTGCTAAATTCGTGAACAAGGCAAAAAATATTTATGTATTCAATTCCAAGACACAAAATCGTTTATTTATTTACATAAATAATAGCTATTATAATAATCAATCCCAAATTCAATCAACTAAATAGTCTTACTCATACCGTTTTTATAGCATTAGTGCCTCATACATTATTATGAATTTAAAAAACACTTAAAAATAAATAAATAAATAAAAATATAAATCATACCTGAAGATTTAACAACAAACAAATGCGCATTTCCCACCAGAGGCAAAGGCGTTGGCCCCTGCACATTAAACCGACGACTTTCCCTAACCAAAGTAATCCACGATATTAACAAAGCTAACACTAGAACTACAGATACTAATAACAAAATCATTTTTTAATCACAACACTGGCACGTGCTACTCAATACTCAGCCGCATTCGATGAGGTTTGTAATCAAAATGCGAGACTACAACAGGACATTGCAGGCCGGCAAGATATAAGGCAACTGGCGAAAAAAAAAGATACACACACGCGGTCAATGCCATAATGCGTAACAGTTTTAAATATGGAATTACACACGTTGTTTGAATAAAATTAACAACACAAACACATGTCATAGCGGGTCGTTTCAAAGCATCGTTAATCGTATATTTAATGGTAGTCTATTATTATAATCGTTGATTTACATACGTTTTTTATCATAACTACAGAATACACAATACTACAATTCCGTAACGTTTAATTTTACAAACATGGGCGTCTCTTATAACTCGATATATCTGAATACAAGTAGGTATGAGTGTGTATACTGATATTGAATGACTTGGTGACTATATTTGTGGTTCAAATAAATCTATGTATTTAGGTAAAACGTTTTCAGTAATGCGAATTCTTTACGTCATAGGCAGACACGTCTTCACAGAAGTTTAAATGAACAAATACTGCATATTCGTAGTCACGAGATGCAGTTATTTAATACCAACAGATGTTTAGTCTATGAGTCTGAGCTATCATTTTAATAAAACTGTTTTAGGTAAACAGAAACATCGTTATGGACCATCGATCTCTTGATCGATGTTATGTACATAATTACATACAGTGTATGTACAATGTATGGATGTTTAAGAATGAAATTTAATTTGATTAAACTGTTTGTTTTCTGTTAATTTATTTTAATTTAATTCGTAAACTCCCGTTGCTTTCTTACTTAATTTCAAGTATATCCGACGACCCTGGTTGCTTCTCTATTTTGGTGACCGTACAATAGTAGTAAGTTGGAAGACAAACTCTGTTTACAGTGTGGTTGGTATAAACCACTGCAGGTACGTTTACTTCTGAACCATAACCAATCATAGATATGGACTGTGGCTAAGTAATAACAGTCGCACGCCAGAAAATGTCTGTTCACTCTTGCTTTGTAGGCAGACTTTTAGGCAAAAATAGAGAGACGTGGAACGCAATCCCCGTAAGTCACTACATTATACTGCAGTACAGCCTGTCGTCTTAATAGGCTAGGCCAGCCTAAGTTAAATGATCAGAACCTTATTTTGAAAACTACGCGTTCGAAAATTTAGCTTAGTTTATTCTTCTGACAGCATACGTAGCATGACCACCGTAGAAATGGGTTTTGTCGACGGAAGAATAGACAAAATTACAGATTGTGGAAAGATTAAAGACAGATTAAAATTTGTAGAAAGATTTGTACCGTTTTATGCTGGCGTAGCATGACAATTCTGTCTGACTGGCCTGTTAGTCTAGTGGTTAGTGACCCTGACTGCAAAGACTGAGGTCGTGGGTTCGATTCCCACCCAGGACAAATGTTTGCTTGATGAGCACAATCATTGGTTCTGTGTCTGGGTGTAATTTATCAATAATATGTATGTATTTAGAAATATACATATAAGTATGTTTTTCAGTTGTCTGGATGCCATAGTACAGGCTCTGCCTAGTTTGGTATCAGACAACGTTGTGTTGGTTGTCCTACTATATTATTATTATTATTATTCTATCTCTATTCTACCAAGAAGACAAAGTTCTTTTTATGGTGGTCATGATACGCGTGCAGATAACGTAAAGAAGTAGTTTATGTTTATTTATTTGAGATATCCGACAGAGGATACTCATTATTATTACATTACATTATTTCAGCCGACAGACGACCACTGCTGGACATAGACCTCCCCCAATATGGGACGTTTGCCAGAATCACCACGCTTGGCAGGTGAGTTGGAGATCGCAGTATGATGGTAAAATGCATGGAGAACGCTGCTACCCATTCTCAAGTACCTACCTAAGTCCCTTAGTCGCCTGTTACGACACCCACGGAAGGAAATGGGATGGTGCTATTCTTGACGTCCGGCTCCGGCACCGTACGGATACACACAGGATAATATAATACTGGGTGTATGGGACAGCCCTCCTCAAACTGATGGGGTGGATTCAGTATATCATACTAAGATGACCAGTACAAGAAATTATTTCAGGACCGTTATGGGAATCCAATAAACCTGATTTGTTTTATTTTCTCACACGCAATGTATCTCGGATCAATTCAGAAAGCCGCCTTTGTGCAATCGCCGACGACGAGTTCGATGAACTCTGTAGTTAGACGGGAAGTGAACAGCTGATTTTACGCGTCGTCCGTTAGATTATTTCAACATCCATTGCCCCTTTTTTGATTTTAGCCGTATTGTTTACATAAATGGAGTGCTGCATTCAGAGAATGTAATTTTACATTGAAATAAAACTGAAAAAGCAGAAAAAAAAAAAAAAAACCTGGAGAAAAATTCCGATGGAATATGATTCAAAATAAGGAGCTGAATGCACTCTGTCAGTTTGTGGAGGGCTGTCCCTTCCACCCGGTATATCTTAGGACAACCAACACACTGTTATCTGATCCCAAACTAGGCAGAGCCTGTACTATGGTAACCAGACAACTGATAAATATACTTATAATATATTTCTAAATACATACATATAATAGATAAATTACACCCAGACACAGAACAAATGATTGAGCTCATCACACAAACATTTGTCCTGGGTGGGAATCGAACCCACGACCTCAGTCTTAGCAGTCAGGGTCACTAACCACTAGACTAACAGGCCAGTCAAAAGGATACATGAATACAATAGACATCACAATAATACAAAGGGTTATTTGACGTGTGCTCATTGAATTACAGAAGAACACAGCAAATCCTATCCTACTAATATAATAAATGCGAAAGTTTGTTTGCATGGATGTGTGGATGTTTGTTACTCTTTCACGCAAAAACTACTGAACGGATTTGGATGAAATTTGGAACACAGTTAGTTTAAAACCTGGACTAACACACTTTTTATCCCGGTAGTACGTTCCCGCGGGATATTTTCCGACCTCCACGCGGGCGAAGCCGCTGGCAACAGCTAGTAGGTACATATAAAATAAGTAGGTGTTAACAGCACATACGTATATGGGGTGTATTGTTGGTTTCCATGATCAAAGATAATGATGATTATAACTGATGACTTTGCTATGGTTCATAGTTTTTGAGAAACGGGATATTTTCGATTCATCATCATCTGCCTTTTCCCAACTATGTTGGGGTCGGCTTCCAGTCTAACCAGATGCAGCTGAATACCAGTACTTATTTTACATGGAACGACTGCCTGTCTGACCTCCACAATCCAGTTACTGGGTATTACGATACCCCTTGGTAAGCCTGGTTGTCAGACTTTCAGACCTCTGTCGACTTGTAATATCTGCCAAAGATCCACAAAATTCATAATCAGTCTATAACGTTGTTATGGCCGGGATACAAGCCTCCTCTCTGAGAGGGTTTAAGCCGTAATCCTCCTAATCAATAACACACGTGCTTAGTACAGGCTGGTAGATGTCACATGTCTTCGAATTATTTCGTTCTAGGCAGTGACGGATTAACCCTTAATCAAATTAAGCAATTGCCTAGGGCATCACGTCTGGGGGGGCACCAAAAGAAGCACAAAAAAATCCGTTCTTAGGGCATCACGTCTTACTCTCACGTCACCAAAAAGCACACCAAAAAAGTTTGTAGGACTAATTCGCGCGTTTTAAGTTGACATAGAGTCGACCTAGACGGAACGGAGGTCGGAACCTAGACTTATACCCCGCTCCCGCTAAATAAACTACAAGAATTGGAGTTCGTACTCATGTTGGTCATGTGGGACGAAATTTTGTAAGCCTTCCGAAAAGTCAGCAAGGTATTACAAGACCCAGAAGTTACTCTAGAGACTTGCGCTAATCTCTACAAATCACTCGTGGATTTTTTAGAAAAATTGCGGTGCGACTTTGATTCTTTAGAAGCCCGCGCAAAAGAAAAGCTACCAGATGTGGAATACAAAGACACTCGTCAAAGACGAAGAAAGAAAATGCCCAATGATGGTTCAGCTCCTGAAGTAAGTTTCAGCCCAAGAGAACAATTCAAAATAACGTCTAATTATAGCATCATTGATAAATTAAATGCAGAGATGCTAAAAAGAAGAGAGTTATACAAAGAAACAGCAGAAAAATTCTCATTCTTGAATAAAATAGCTGATGCCGATAAAATTATGTGTCCCGATCAAATTGCAGAATACAGTCAGCACAGTACAAATCTAGTAGAAACATATCCAGAAGACCTTAACACCGAATTAATTACAGAAATTCAACATTTTCATTCATATGTCATATGTAAAATACGTTCCAGACCCAGTGATTCGGCTCGCACAACTTTACATCAAACTCACGCACAATTGTATAAAATAATACATGATGATAAAATTGAATCAGCTTTCCCTAATGTGGAAACAGCCCTGCGTATATTTTTATCGCTTATGATTACAAATTGCTCAGCGGAACGTTTTTTTACAAAATTAAAAATATTAAAAAATGAAAAAAGGACAAAGATGATATAAGAAAAGCTCGATAATTTATCGATATTATACATAAGAATCCGATATGTTAAAAACGTTAGACGTTAATACTATCTCGCGTTAATTCAATTCTCGGAAAAGCCGTTAGGCGCATTTCAATAAATAAATAAATTATGCTTTGGTTTTTATTGTTGTCGCACCTACTCCACTTCTAAGGTATCTACGTTACATCTCATCATCTTATTTTACAAAAAACTAATGTTTTTAGGCGGTAAAGGCTTAAAGACCGATTCTAGTTAACATACGGATAGGGGGGCCCACAGGCGTGGGTTGCTTAGGGCATCAAGTAGTCTTAATCCGTCACTGGTTCTAGGACATGCTGGTTTCGTCACGATGTTTTACTTCGTCGTTTTGAAAGCAGTGGTGGTGACTCCTACTATCCTTCTAGTATTATACTTTTTGATAGTTGGTAAGTTTGGATGTTTATTACTTACGTACGCTGTTTTCACTCAACAAATTTGGATGATTGGCAAACAGATTGCTTATAACCTCGATTAACACAAATAATAGTTTTATCCCGGTAGTAAGCTCCCACTTCTGACCTCCACGCGAGCGAAAACGCTGGCAAAAGCTAGTATTAAAAATAAATGTGGCAATAAGAAAAAATACGTGCAAGAATGCGTGCAAGTAAGTAGATTTTAAATATTAGGTCTTTACCTATGAAATTGCCGTTCTGCAGTACCTACTGGCCATTTCAAATCAAAATAATTTTTGTTTGTCTAACAATTCTAATTTCAAATTAATTTTATTTTAAAAACATGGAATTCTTTTTCCAAAAGTAGTCATTAGTTTATTGATTAGTGTTACATTTTCATCGCATTTCAATCTTTTTCTTCATCATGGATACGTTAAAAATTCGAGTAATTATGGAATATGAGTACTGTCGTGGTTATTGGTTTGCTCGCTTCCGTTCTGGAAATTTCGACCTGAAAAATGAACCTCGCGGTCGTCCGAAGACTTTGGTCGACAATGACGAATTAAAGGCGATTGTGGAAGCTGATGATACACAATCTACGGCTGAATTAGCAGCAGCTTTCGACGTTAGCGTCAAAAGAATATTGGTCCATTTGCGTCAAATTGGCAAGGTAAAAAAGCTTGACAAATGGGTGCCCCACGAACTCAATGATCGCCAGCGCGAAGTACGCGTCGAGACGTGCCTTGCACTGCTCAACAGACACACAAATGAAGGAATTTTGAACCGCATTGTTACCTGCGATGAAAAATGGATTCTGTTTGATAACCGCAAGCGCTCAGCAAGTTGGTTGAATCCTGGTTCAGCACCTAAACAGTGCCCTAAACGAAAACTTACCCCTAGAAAAGTGATGGTCACTGTTTGGTGGTCTAGCGCCGGTGTGATTCATCACAGCTTCTTACCAAACGGGGTGAGCATTACTGCAGATGTGTACTGTGAAGAACTGAACTCAATGATGGAGAAGCTGGCACATCTCCAACCAGCATTGGTCAATCGCTCGTCTCCGCTGCTCCTGCACGACAACGCGCGACCTCATACTGCACAGCAGATGGTCTCCAAGTTGCAAGAACTGGGGTTGGAAGCTCTCCGTCATCCGCCCTACTCACCAGACCTTGCGCCTACAGACTACTACTTTTTCCAGAATTTGGATAACTTCTTGGCGGGAAAAAAATTCAATACCCGAGAGGCAGTACAAAATGCCTTTGAAGAATTTGTTGCCTCCCGTCCAGCTGATTTTTTTAAGAAGGGCATCAATAAACTGCCACTGCGTTGGCAAAGATGCATTGATTGCATGGGTGATTATTTCGATTAATACAAATAAAAAATCACGGAACAGATAAATAAGGTTGGAAAGGCCTTCTCTCCAATTTTGTATTAGGACCAGTGTCGCCGCTTGACTCCCTCTATTTTAATTTCTTACACATTCGCAATACTATATCTACAAATATTTCGCACACAACCAAATCACACACACATAAATCTCAGGCTAGCTATTCGTTTGCACACTAGCACTAAGCTCCCGTAGGCATTGGACACTACACGCAAAAAAGCAATAAAAATTTTCATATACGCTAGTGCTTGATTAAGACGATATTTTTTATCGATAAATTCTCAGTCTGTTTAACTGTTGTGTATTTTTAAATATTGAATCGGGAAAATGGAACATGAAATAAAAGTCAAGAAATAATTTTATTTTACTTTTATTAATCTATATCTATAAAAGGAAAGGGAGTCACCCTTTGACTGAATGACTGACTGACTAACTGATCTATCCACGCACAGCTAAAACCACTGAACGGATTGGGCTGAAATTTGGCATACAGGCATCCACTAAGAAAAGCTTTTTAAAAGATCATCCAGTTTCCAGTTTCCAGTTTCATCGAGTTTCGAGTCTGTTCTTTAGGAAACCTAAAATTTTTAATTTATTTCTTAGGTCAAATTGAATTTTATTTAGATTTTAATACTAAATAAAATGTAGTAAATACATGTAGGTGGTATGTCTACATGTCCCTTTATAATTATCATGCTGTCACATTCATTCAATGATTAATATAATATTTAATATGCGAAAAATATATCAAAATAAAAATATACATACTATAATTAATGAAATTTATAATATTTCAAAAATAATCCTTGGCAAACGTACATAATATCGTCGAGAATTCTATCGATGATTTTATTTAAACACATGGTCATCTCACTGTCGACAGACATGGCGCCGTGCATTTCGACCAATCACGGCAAACGTCGAAACGTCAATGGTTGAAGTGTAGAGGATGTAATGTATGCAGGACATTGCAAGCGGACTCGGTCATTGCGTTGATTAAGCGAGTACACATCGGGCAATGTATATTTTTTGCAACTTGTTGCGATATTGTTGTTAATGTTTGGAATTTCATAATGAAAATATATTTTAATGTTTTTTACTAATAATATTGTAATTAAATGTTATTTTCGACTTACCGATGGAAAGATATACCTCCTCGCTCTATACTTGAGGTATGACTTTTTGTCTTACAAGTTATAATTGCACAACAAGGCATTTTAATGCAGAGCTCTGTTCTCCGAAGTAATCCGAAACACACTAAACGCGGTGAACGAATGAATCGGTCGAGTTGTGATTGTCGAATCATAATTGTGGCGCGCTTGCCACGCCCACATTACCATTCCAACCTTATTTATCTTTTCCGTGTAAAAAATACATGAACAAAAAATTCGTTTATTTTTTTTCATACAAAACGGCATTTTCATAGGTATATGAAATCAAGACCTATTATAAATAAAAATGTACCGACAATCATACTACATAGGTAGATCTTCCTACTTATTATTCTACAAGGTTGAACGGTCCTCTTTTTTTCCAAAGACAACAAAATAACATGTTTGGCAGTGAGTTGGTATGGTTTTTAAGGTACCAATAATAAAAACTTGTGTTTTAGTAGTCTATGCTAACCTCCTCCGAGTGCCTCACCTTGCGAATTCTATTTTCAAAAAAGATTTCTTTTTAATTCTCGTTTATCTAGGTCGCAAGCGCTGGGTACTGCTGCGGTCAATTCGCAGGTCAGAGTTACCTATTGAGTTTTTCTATATTTCTATAAGCAATTTCTAAATAGCAACCCGGTGTCTAAATTTGTGGCTGGTTAGGGGAAATGGGGTCGCCCTCTATTACATGGGACTTCTGTACAGGGAAACCTCTGCCCGACCCTTATGTTATGTTTTTTTTTTTTAATTCTTTTCGATACTTTTACTCATTTCTTAAAACAAAAACACAGTCTTAATTATATAGCACATTAAATGAAAGGCTAAAGCTGCGGTGCTGAGTGACATTTTCTTTAAGGAAATTGCTGCCATATTATTAAGAGTATTTATTTAGTATCTGTATTTTGGTATGACGTCACAAGAACGGTAACAGGCATAGTCTTGTCATGTCATCTCAAGTACAAAGATGTGTCATTGCGACCTTTGTTCCAATAGGTTTTCTCTCCACCTAATCAGTCGAATTGTTTAATTATTCGAAAGTAAATATTACGAAATATTTAGTCTAATTTTAATACCTAAGGTCCTAAGACAATGTGTTCGTTTTCTGAAATACAGATTCCAATATTTTACCTATGCCCCAGGGAATGGCGTCCAAGTTTCTGTCACATAAAGTCCTTCATCCATTTCATTTAGGCTAGCATAATTTCTAGTCTCTCTCAGAAAAGCTAGCAATTTCAATCTGATGCATAGAAATGTTGGCAGCCGCTGTGTGGTGAGTTACACAATCAAACGGGGCAGGTGTCGCAAACCATTGCGGTTGCCGCGGTACATACGTTAGGAATTTATTATTAACACTGGCACTGAGTAACGAATCTATTTTAGAATCTAGTAAGAATGGAACTAAAAAACGAAAAATATGGCGTGTTTGCTACCAGCGTCAAAATGTGACATTTTCAACAAACTTGATAATGGAAAGAAGTGTATTACTGTTTTCTAGATCTTAAAAAACCGACCAAGTGCGAGTCGGACTCGCGCACCGAGGGTTCCGTACAAACATGGATATCCGTGCGTACAAACCTGTAGGTATTTCGGTTTATGCATAAGGTTTATGTTTATGAAATTAAATGTTTTTTTTTGACGTGACAACGTCTTATAAATTGGTTTGCCGGGTGACACTTCAAGAAACTGCGTTACGCTCCGCTCACGTTATGCGCTCACAATGAGAGCGAGTGAGAGGCACGCGTCCCTTCCACTCGGGCATGGTTAGCCCGCCTAAGAGCGAGAGAGACAGACATAAAAAGTGAAAGGCATGCAAATAAATGCAAATAAATGTTTTAAATTGTTACTATTATTTCATCCTTCTTCCTACTATACGAATGAATATTCACATTAAAATTATTTTACCACTCAAAGTCGTTGTCACGTAAAACTTTCGCCCGTATACCGACTTTACAGGCAACCAATTTTTTTTTTATTATTTGAGTTGATTGAATGAAAGGTAAATTGCGGTTTACGATTTATGACGAATTAAAAAAACTACTTACTAGATCTCGTTCAAACCAATTTTCGGTGGAAGTTTACATGGTTATGTACATCATACATGTTTTTTTAGTTTTATCAGTCTCTTATTTTAGAAGTTACGGGGGGGGGGGACACATTTTACCACTTTGGAAGTGTCTCTCGCGCAAAATATTCAGTTTAGAAAAAAAATGATATTAGAAACCTCAATACCATTTTTGAAGACCTATTCATAGATACCCCACACGTATGGGTTTGATGAAACAATTTTTTTTGAGTTTCAGTTCTAAGTATGGGGAACCCCAAAAATTTTTTGTTTTTTTTTTTTTTCATTTTAGTGTGAAAATCTTAATGCGGTTCAATACATCTACTTACCAAGTTTCAACAGCATAGCTCTTATACAAGATTATTTTTAGTATATGCGAAACCTGAATATAGTTTGTTCAGAATCAGTAACTGAATCGATTCCAATAATTTTTACACCATGTTATATTTGGTACCAAAAATATTTAATTACGCTTCCAAGTCGCGGGCCGCGCTGTTTTGTTTCGATTTTAAAATTATCATGTCTTTCTCGTATTCAAACGTCCATTACACGGAGATGGTACGTACACTAGCTGTTTGTGGTGATCTGCGTATGTTTTTGCGTGGACAACCAGGTAACTTATCAAGCTTATAACTTTGTGATTATTAATGATACAGTTTTGAAATTTTTGTCATAGATTCTTTACACAAAAATACTAGACCCGTGTTTCGGGTTTCGCATAAACAAAAATTAATGTTGTAGTTTCGGAAAAAAGTGGCTGTGACATACGGACGGACAGACAAACATGACGAATCTATAAGGGTTCTGTTTTTGCCATTTAGCAACGGAACCCTAAAAAGCGTTTGACACCGTCTCTGTTCCCACCCTAGTGGACAAACTAGAAAAATTCGGAATAAGAGAGACATCGCTTAACCTTCTAAAAAACTATCTTTCAAACAGGAGGCAGAGAGTTAGGATTGGAAAATATACCAGTAATGACGCTGATACATCATTCGGCGTACCTCAGGGAAGCGTACTAGGTCCACCCAGTTTTTAATATATATCAATGAACTCTGCAATTTAAACATCAATAGTGCCAACATTTTTTCCTACGCCGATGATACTGCGATCGTCTTCACTGGTAGTTCCTGGCAAGAGGTTAAGCATAGCACTGAAATAGGCATGGCTATTATAGCCAAATGGCTACAGAATAATCTACTTACCTTGAACCCCTCTAAAACAAACTTCATGTGTTTTAGTATTAGTAAACGAACTCAGCCTACAGAAGATTTTAAAATAAAAATACATAAATGTGATGACGTAAAGAATAAATACTTTAATTGTCCAATAATAAACAAAGTATCACAAACCAAATATTTGGGTATAACATTAGACCACAAATTGACTTGGTATCCCTATCTGGAACAAGTGGCTAACAGGATTAGAAAACTGAGCTGGCTATTTAGTAAATTGAGACATGTTGTCCCGAAACTCATGATTACCCGATGTAATAAAACTAGAAATATTTTAAACGAGATATATGTTGCTTTGATCCAATCAGTCTTAACATACTGTATCCCTATTTCGGGAGGATCAGCAAAAACAAAATTCATTGAATTAGAGTGTGCTCAACGTGCCCTAATAAAAATTATGTATTAAAAAAAAGAGGTATTCTACAGAGAGTATTTATCAAATCAGTGGCCTACTCTCTGTTAGAAAATTATATATTATACAGACAGTATTAAAAAAACATAAGTCCCTACCCTACGATGCATCTAAACTCTCTAAGAGAAGAAAATATACGATTGCACAAATCCCCTGTACAAAAACCACATTTGCATCCATTCAGTATAATACACGGTCGGCTCAACTACATAATAAAATAAATAAAGAAATATAAGGTGTATCTATTCATACACGAAATATTTTAAGAGGAGTACCTCTGGAGGAGTACCTCAGGAGTACCTGTAGGTGGTAAAGAAGCTATAGCAACGAAAAAAAAATTGTAATGTATTTTTTTCAAAATTTAATATTTATAAATAATTTGACACACATGAGAAATACTGGCTCCTTCTTATTTTTTACGGCCCAAGACACCGCGGCCATGATCTTGCCGTCCGGTCGCCGCCCTTGCATTGTCGGACGGGCCATTCGTGGAATTTGGAGTAATGGTTTTATGCAAAACGTCTCAAGCAGTTTTAAAATTATAATAATTACGAAAATTCAGAAACGCTTAGATAAAAAAATTATTTTTGCTTCTATAGCTTCTTTACCACCTACACCTCTGTACCTCTTAAAATATTTCGTGTATGAACGATGGTATGAATAAATACACCTTATATAAGGTGTATCTATTCATACACGAAATATTTTAAGAGGTACACCTGTAGGTGGTAAAGAAGCTATAGCAACGAAAAAAAAAATTTTTCTAAGGGTTTTTTTTAATTTAATATTTATAAATTACTAGCTTTTGCCAGCGGCTTCGCCCGCGCGGAGGTCAGAAATTATCCCGCGGGAACATACTACCGGGATAAAAAAGTAGCCTATGTCCTTTTTCAGGCTCTCAACTATCTGTGTACTAAATTTCATTTAAATCGGTTCAGTAGTTTTAGCAGGAAAGCGAGACAGAGAGACAGACAGACAGACCGACAGACAGACAGAGTTACTTTTGCATTTATAATATTAGTATGGATAGTATGGATTTGACGCACATAAGAAATACTGGCTCCTTCTTATTTTTACGGCCCGAGACACCGCGCCATACTCGTGCCGTCCGGTTGTCGCCCTCGCAGCGTCAGGCGGGCCATTCATAGAATTTGGAGTAAAGGTTTTATACAAAAGTGTCAAGTAGTTTAAAATTATAATAATTACGAAAATTCAAAAACGCTTAGATATTTTTTTCTTTTAGCTTCTATAGCTTCTTTACCACCTACAGATGTACCCCTTAAAATATTTCGTGTATGAATAGATACACCTTATATATGTCCCTATATAACAAGGAATACTATAATTGCAAAAAGTCAATAGTTGAATGGATCAAACAAAACACACACACACACACACACACACACACACACACAATGATTAAACTTAGTTTGTAGACAAATGTTTTTGTATTAATTATTATTTCTTTTGTTATGGAAGAGCGGAGCCTTCTACTACAGGCTTTATTAACTTAACAGGAGGCTCCAATCACAATTTCAGTGTCATTTATTTGTTAAAGGAATAAACTATTTTGTATATGTATTATTGTATTTTGTATTTTCAAAAAAAAAAATACTAAAAGTTATGACGATAACGATAGGGTGCGTGTTACTGCGAAAAATAATTTGAAAATACGTAATTTTAGCTGTTTCCCTCTGTCTTGGGGCGCTTGTGAGTAAAATGTGCATCCCTGATGACACGTGTTCTGACGGCAATAGCAGTAACGGGACCTGTGTCTGTGCGTTAATAACTATAAGACTAAATACTAGAAGTTAAGTAAAATTGTTACTAACCCAATGACCTCTTATCCGAAATAAATGTTCTGTATTCTATTGTAATATATTGTGGTAACCTACGATTTACGCGCGTGCGATGTGGGAAGCAGCTTACTCTACAGTAATGGGATATCAAAATTAACACCTTGTATAGGTACACCTCAGCCTAACCCTTTGAAGTTTACAGGCGTGATGTTATTTGTATTCAAACAGAGGGACCTTCCAATGTCACTCTATTATCACTTTTTTTACAGGTCACTTAAAGTACAAATGCGTTTGGTATCAGACCACAGTCCAAAACTCAGGCGCTAAACCCTATCATATCTCATTTTATCTAGGTGAGATATGATAGCCTAATAGAATCATCATCTTATAGATCTTGTGGCTAAGTAATAACAGCCACACGGGTATATCGATCAGGTTAAGCTTTGATTGCCGTGGTTGGTCCGTATAGGGTTACCAGGTCTTAAACCCGAAAAGCCGGACAAACCAGTCAGTTTAGCCGGCCATTGGGGTAAAAAGGTCTGACATCTTTAAGACTGCGCCGACCGTACAAGGCGCGCGGCAAATAGGTATTTACTACAGCGCGCTAGTCGTGTGCGTCGCCACGCACACATTGACAAGTTTGCTCGAGGCCCGCATGTAGTTGCACGACAAAAGGTGGTAACCTAGGATTTTTAAAATTTGATTCGTTGTGTTGAGTGACTTGAAAATACGCATATTGATTATTTCGATGATTTTATGTAGGTACCTACATAAATCCAGAAATTAAATCTAATAATCTGTATTATATAAAAATTAACGTTTGTAGTTTATAGAGCGGATAATGTAGGTATAAATATAGTACAATATAGGAAATTACCTACATTATCAGTTACTACTCATCCGATTGCTATGAAATTTAGGCATTATGAATTTTACTTGTACGCCCGGGAATTTTACTCGGTAAAGTAGGTAGGCAGGGTAGATGGATAAGTGGTAGGTATTGTAATAATAAAACCAGTCTGTGATAAAAAATGTATAATTACCTCATCATCATCATCATCATCATTTCAGCCGTAAGACGTCCACTGCTGGACTTAGGCCTCCCCCAATTTAGGGGGCTTTGCCATAATCGCCACGCTTGGCAGGCGGGTTGGCAATCGCAGTTTGGTGGTAAAATGCATAGAGAACGCTGCTGTCCATTCTCTAGTAAGTCCTTTAGTCGCCTTTTACGACACCCACGGGAAGAAATGGGGTGGTGTTATTCTTTACGTCCGGCACCACACGGTACTTAAAATCATAGGTAAATGTGGGATATATAATATATAGAGCATAACGGAAAAGTTGAAGTTAAATCCGCTATCTTGAATTTTAAAATGAATGCCAGATTTGCAATCGCCACCCCCCAAAACCCATTACACGACACCCATATCGAACATTTGAGAAAAAGCTACATCCGCCATTTTGGATTTCAAATTGAATGCCAGATTTGCAAACGCCACCCCCAAAAGCCACGACATTCACATCGAATGTTGGAGAAAAAAAAATAACTGGAACTAATATCATAAAATATAAATACATACATTTTATGGTAACGGCTTTTTTACGGAAATGAGCGCCAACTTTGCGCCAGCTGTCCTTACGCTTTCCCATATTTACTAAAACAAATATTTAAGAAAAATGTTACAGTAATATGGAAGCAGAAAAAAAACAACAAAAAGTAAAATTTAGTTATGCCTACTAAATAAGTCATAACCAAAAAAACACAAATGTTACTTTCATTCTTTTCACTACGTACACAATAGATCGCGAATTATCGTTACCGGCGCGTCGCTCCACGATGCGACGTGACCACTCTCCGAGCTCTTGTGGACGACTGAATTTTCGACTCGTGTACGTTGCGTATGACTCAAAACAGGGTGGGAATCAAAACAGAAATTAATAATAAAATAAATAAGTGACATTTCGAAAATGTAAAAACTATAAATTGTAGTATGATAATAAGAAATTAATATGAATCCAAGTTAATGAAAAAATTTAACAGTTTACTATCAAAATTCAACTAAACCCGAGCATGCTTTTTTAAGATTTTTGTTCAACTTTACGAATTTTTGTTTACTAAACTATACAATATTTTTAGTTTTTGCCAACTATAATCGATTAACACATTCATTGCGGTGTTTATTACATATTGTTTATAGTAATTGTGGTAAAAGTATTGATTGTATTACTTTAACAGTGACAACTGTTTTGAATGATTTCGCTCTGCCTCCCCTTAATGATTAAATCTTAAAACAAAATTAAACAAAACACTAATGAAATACCGTTAAAATAAATAAGTAACATAAACGAATTAATATTTTTGATTGGCAGACATGCTTTAAAAGCTATTTTTCCTTTAAAATTGAGTAGTAATAAGGCGGGGAGGACAGTGCTAGTTCGCTCGCTTGCGCTAGCGACACAAGGTGAGGCGGGTGGAGCAGAAACCAAGGCAAAAATGATCAAATTTGAAAAGTCTAACAAAAAGCCGGACAGGCCCGACACCGTCTCATTTGGCCGGACACATAACCAAAAAGCCTGACTGTGTCCGGCTTTATCCGGACGCCTGGCAACCCTAGGTCCGTAGATAGGTACCATCTTTATATACCACCCCTCCATGTTTTTTCATTTGACAGTTGAGGTTAGTTCTACAACCTCAGGTTTCTTCAATGATTTGTCAATAACAATTTAGGTAATATCTAACGTTATTCAAACAATGACTGTTGGAGAAGATAGTGAGATTTAAAGTTGAAACCTAAATATTGATGATGTGTTATTAAATTCTTTTAGTGATTGCGTTAGAATTTAACTAGAATTGTATTTGTTTTCACTCTCATCTAATGCTTCTGGAACAATAATAATTTAGGTTAAACTGTTATTTACTCAATAAATGTTGGAAAAATGTTTGGAAAAATGGATTTAAAGTTGAAACTTAAATATTGATAGAATAAACTACAGCATGTAGGAATTACTGAAGTAAATACTAGAACGTATGAAAGTACCGCTGTTTTGCTCTGCATCATCTAAAGGTTGACTTATAGAAAATACCTAGGGTATTAAGTCCGCCTCTGTACATTTGTGTGCTTAAGACGAAGTTGCAGTACTTTTTAACTTTTTTAAACCTCTGTAAATCTAGCAAAATGACAAGTTTTCATAGAAAAAAAATATATATTTTAGGAAAATTGAACATACTGTCAAGGACTGTGTGAGGTAGAAACGTGAATTTAAACAACGGGCTCGATAAAAAAAAAGTTGACACTAAATCGCTATTTAAAACGTGTACCTTGAAAAGATTCCATCATTAAACCGTGTAAAACTTATCCCATCAAAAACATAAATGTGAAATGAGAGCCAAGTTCAACATTATGATATATGCCTTGGTTGTTGACTTCAACGATAAAAGAAGTGAGATTTAAATGGGTGCCAAGTTCAATGGTCAGTCCTGAAAATTCTTTATAACTACATAAAATATAATTTCTTCTTATAACTTAGGGTAATATATTGTAGCCTAAAGTCTGACTTGGCTAATTCTCATATATGAATTATTAATTTCGGTGGCTAGTTTCTACCAGCAAGCCAAATTTTCGGAATAATAAAATAAGAACCGGCAATTAACAGGTTTAGAACTTGCAAAGGCTATAATATAATTCGTAAAACAATAGTTATTGTTTTGGCGAAAGTTAGCACAAAACCGGTCGAAGTGGCGGAGCTTGGGGGAGGCTTATGTCCAGCAGTGGACGTTTTTCGGCTGAAATAATGATGATGATGATGAAAGTTAGCTAAAATTGTCTGATTGACTGCTTAGCTCCTTAAAGGTAAGCACAGCCAAATGTTAGTCATTTAAAATGTTAAATCTATCTATCTATCTATCTATCTATCTGCTAATTGCTTGCTGACTCTGTTTTTTTTTTTTCAAATTTCCTGAATGCAAGTCGAAATGTTTAAAAAAGTTATGAACATTCGCCTAAGGACAATTTCTTAAAGCGAAAAATGTTAAGATTCCTATTTTTCTACCGGGTGGAAGTCTTCATGGATGTCATCGCCCTGGAACGGACGGAGGGGTCTGTCACACTTCTCCTGAATGAAACCATCCCGTATTCCCTCACACACTTGCACCAGGGGCTACAGGGGCACTTAAGCACTATTCAACTTAACCCCCGAATGCTGCTGGACCGCCTCTGCGGGCTCCATGTCGTCAAGCAGGAGGAGCAAAGTGTTTAACCCTCGCGACGTCTAACAGGGGCGCCCGTGGAACATGACACGGCACCACCTCGGGTCTTAAATGATAGGAGGCGGCGGACGTCCCCGAGTCTTCCGTCCCTGGACCCATTTAGGGGAGCTGGAACTGGGCATTATCTGCCCTCTGCCGACGCCGGGTGCACCTGCTGTGGGCCGGGAGAGCACTCAAAATCTCTCTCTCCCTTTTCCGCAACCTCCTGCGACATGAAATTTTCTCAGAAGGTGATCAGACACACAATTCAAGCATGATGTTAATCTTTTAAACTGTCTGGAATATTCTAACATTTTAGCTCGTCTTTTTACAATTTGCGATAAACTTTAGAAGAATACGAATAAAATGCAATACTGCTCATCCCTATAGCATATAGTGTGATAAATTATACCCCACAGCCTGAACACACATAAACCTAGCATTATAAATGCATAATATCTACGAAAATTTTGAACAAAATCTAACCGGTAGTTTTGTGTAATTGTATAACCTCCATTCAGACAAAAAGACAAAATTGTTATTATTTTCGTCATTACAATTTTTCACAGACATCATAAATTTACAAAATAAAATAAAACTATGTCCAGTTTTGCCTTCGTTACGATTTTATTATATTTATATATAAATTATGTACATTGCTTTTAAGAAAAATTGCTTTAATTGAAAAATCCCGCATAAATTCCGGAGGGTTTTCTTTTTAGACCTGTGTATACTTTAACACTTGTATGAATATATTTAAAAGCGTATCAAAAGATAGAGAAATATTTTTAAGCCATACATATTATAGTGTCATACAGCCTAATTAGAGAGGCCTGGTTACCGTGTGCCAAGAATAAATACGATATAACTTGGCGCAATGAAGCGCTCAGTAAACAAGCAACGTGCACACTACATGTCAGGAATGCCTGACTTAGTTTAGTTAGATACTGGTGCCGATTCGGTTGTCACAAATTTTCTAAACTAAACTAAACATCACTTAATTTTGGTTTATTCCTGTCAAACGACGATTTCCTATTCTGAAATAGACTAAAGTGACACAACTTAACTATATTTTAGTTTGACAGCACTAAGATTGTACTGAGTTATTAGTCAAAGTCAAAATGACAATTTTGCTATTCTGAGTTTGCCGGTTTGCACCAAAAAAATGTTGACTATAACAATTTATTTTTACTAAATCTGTCTATTTTCAATCGCGATTAAAAAGTGTGGAATAAAACTAGTGGTCATGAACTAAAATTCACGCCTCGCCTTCACGTGCAAAAACAGTACTGTATTTTTTGTTTTCCTTTTCTTTTGCTGATATCTCGAAAATGGCGTGTCCTATCGCAAAAATAATGACATTTTCGACCCCCTTTACTAAACTCCTGCACATATAAATGTCAACACGTGGGTAACATTTTTTTGATATTGTTCAAACAAAAAGTGAAAAAATCCATATAAAACAAGTCCAGGCTGCCCTTGCGTTTCTCAATTCATTGCGTAGCGCACACAAGTACAACGTTGCGAAGCCAAAAGAAAAAAAAATACCACGTTGAGTCGCGATTGTCAAATTCGATTTTCGTCGTGTCGAAATAATTTTTAAATTTAGAGATTTTTTCTTGCAGAATAGCGTTACAATTCTCATAGCCAAAAGTAAGGAATTTTAGAGATAGTTTAGTTAGTCTCGTTCGGTGTACAACAGAATCGGCACCACTATACTCGTACTATGCAGCGGGTAATTTTAGCAGGACACGTCTTGTCAACTGCTAAAATATTGGTGGAGGAAATATTAACAAAACACATGATCTATACTAATATTAAAACAGATATTTGTTTGTTTATAAGTTAGTATGTAGGGGAAAATCTCTGAAACTACGAGTCCGATTTGATTCCTGTTCCATTTGATAGCCGTTTGATGAAGGTTATACATCACACTACGGCCCTTAAAAGCCTAACGAAAAGAGTAAAAGTGGGCGAGGACGCTAAGTTAAAACGAAGCAGTAGCGCGGACGGGCGATGGGATGCGACGCGGCAGGTCGGAGGCCAATCACGCGGACTAAGTGCTTGTAGTAAATAATTGGGATACTTAGAATAATACTTACTTACTTACTAATACATTAGAATAAAGCAAAACTCGAAAGGTGACATATGACACCCGCCCAGACCTTTGCTCGAGCCAGCCCGCGCCGTGCCAGTAGCTTTAAATTCGTCCCCAAAATAGTAATTACCTACTCCGATCTAGCCCGTCTCTTACTCCCCTTACGCCCTCTTCCGGCGACGCTCTTAGCCGAGGTCCGTAGCCCACAGGGCGTGCCCTTAGCGAGTACTCGCTCTAGTTTTAATCCCTTCCTTTATTAAGGCAGCTTACAACTGCATAGGTTGACCTACGAGAAGCATATTATTATTCTTATTTCATGCGTCACCCTTTTGGGACGAAGTTTTTTGCACTTTTGCGAATTTGGACAGGCTCCGCTTCGCCAAATGGGCAGAGTTGATATAACGTGCGATAAGAAACTTCGTTTAAAAGAATTACCTTCTGAGATCCGGACTGAAATTTTTCAGTCTGTTGCACTTGTACACAGTGCATTTACATATACTCAAATATTTTTTGTTTAAAGTTCTAATTAATGATCTGTTGTTCTAAGTTCATTCAACTAATATTAGTGCAATCCTTTCGGTATTGTTGTTACCTACCTGCCAGAGGCTAATAATGATATTATCATCGTCAGTCATTATCATTAATGCGAATAAAACTTCTCAAGGTTATCAATGATGACCTACAGTTTTATTTACATTTATCTAATCATAATTTAAGTTGCACCACCTACTGTATTGATTTGCCTAACAATGAAAAAAGTAATTTTAAGTAGGTTTTTTTTTTAAATGAGGCAGCTTTGTTTAATCTATATATTAATAGGTACGTGAAGCGTAAACTTTGGATCCCTTTTTACGAAACTTGTACCTCATCATTCGAAAAGACTCGAAAGAAGGCAATAAATTCAAATTAGTGGTAATGATGTAACTTTGCGTACAAAAAAATCTGACGAGTTATTTGAGGTTTTTCGAATGATGAGCTACAAAGACTCGAGTTAATTTTAAGACTCGAGTCAACTCGAGTCCCTTTTTTAGACTCGAGTCAACTCGAGTCCCTTTTCAACTGACGAAAAAAAACGGAGGAGGTTCTCAATTCGACGCGTAATTTTTTTTTTTTAAATTTTTTTTTTTTTTTATTTATTATCACGCATAACTTTTTACATAGTGTCAATAATCAATAGTAATCAATCATCCCCTGTTTTCCAACCCTTAGGGTTCGCCTAAGGGTTGGAAAACAGGGGATGATTGATTGTTCACTCACTGATTGTAACGTATAAACACACATAACTTGTTACATAGTGGTCCGATTGTGACAATTCTTCTTCTATTGGAAAGGGTATACTCCCAAGGTGGTCCCATATAAATTTGGAAAACAAAACCGAACCCTAAGGGTTGGAAAACAGGGGATGATTGATTGTTCACTCACTGATTGTAACGTATAAACACGCATAACTTTGTACAGAGTAGTCCGATTTTGATAATTCTTTTATTGTTGGATAGGGTATACCTTGCTAGTATTATTAGTACATTAAAGCCACAAAAAATCATAAAATAAAAACTTTTTAACAAAAAATTAAACCGCCGAAAAACTGAAAAGCATAAAATAATAAACCTTAAAATTTTGAGTCGGCGCTGAAAAATCAATGAACAAGGAACACTCAAAGCGCCGACTCATAATTTTAAGGTTTATTATTTTATGCTTTTCAGTTTTTCGGCGGTTTAATTTTTTGTTAAAAAGATTTTTTTAGACTCGAGTCAACTCGAGTCCCTTTTTTAGACTCAAGTATGACTCGGGCTCGGCTTGACTTTAAACTCTGAGCCTTTTGAGCACACTGAGTCTTGCATAACTGAGTCGAGTCTTTAAAATTATGATTCGAGGACTCGAGTCCTTTGCAACACCCGGTAAGGACCAGGCTCAGGTCGACGGCGCGTAGTGTTCCACGAGCTCCTCAAAGAGATGTCAGCAGAATTGAAAGGGTCTGCTAGGACCGATACCTGCCAAGGTCGCGAGATTGTTCGAAAGAGATACCGTGACCCTGGCACATGGACAACTGAAGGAACACGGGTGGGTTTTAGTCAGTAAAAGTCTGACACGCCCTCCCGCTCCGCCCAAGAGCGGGAGACGTCATTTAACGATGTACCAACCAAAAAAAAAGGATTGGTCTACATTTAAAGTTGTTCATCATAATGAGAGTAATGATCACACAACATAAATAATTTTAATCACACCGTGTGACCGTCTTAGTATAACTAGGTAAATCTTTACTGTATTCAGTTTTATTACAAATCATAAACCGTCATAATAAAACAGCAGATAAGTCACTACAATAAACTATATTAATCAAGATTTCATTACAATAGAAACATTAACATTTCAAGCAGAACTTTAAGTTTAATGATGATACTTCACTTTATGACTTAGAATGTATCAGACTTAGATGTTAATCTCGTAACAAAACACTTTATGGGCCTTACGTACTCATTTTAAATGGTGCAACCGCGAGACTTAAAACTCCAATAGACACAAGTCGAACAATTTCCATGAAGTTTTTATGAAATTCATTCTACGAGACTGCGGGTTTGCATCCTAATTGCATAACACTATATTAATCATGTTCCGTGTGTAGCCGGACGTGAAAAATAGCACCATCCCGTTTCTTACTGTGGGTGTCGTAGAAGGCGTCTAAAGGACTTACTAGAGACAGGCCGGAAGCGTTCTTTATGCATCTAACAACATACTGCGATCGCCAAACCGCCTACCAAGCGTGGCAATTATGTAAACCCCCTTTGGGGGAGACTAATGTCCAGTAGTGGACGTCTTACGGCTGAAATGAATGAATGAATATTAATCTGAATCTGAATCATTTTGAAAGTTATTGTTAGTCCATTGCTTCATATGTTCGAAAAGAAATCTGCTCAGCAACGTAAATAACGCATTGAATGTCGATGAACCGTTAAAATGAAAGCCATGCGTACTGTTAGTGTGTCACGCAATTAGATACCCTGACGCTGTCTTCAAACGGAAGCTTTTAAACCACCTCCATGAGACAACAATTCAAGTTATTGAAGCATGTTTATACGAAACCCTCAGTCAAGGCGTCTCAGTTAATAATGACGCCTATAACCCATAACCACGTTTATGAGGCAGCCCTTAAGTTTTACGATGTCGAGTAAATTGAATGAAGTGACATGCGAATTTTGTATGCGAAGCAGTGAAGATATAACAAACAAAATGTGAGGAATATTCTTTGCGCTTTTCTGACGTCTCGATCCTAAGAACAGCAAATTGATCGAAAATAAATATTCTCATAGATTCTTCGTGTTGTAAGAGCAACAAGAGTCAACAAGCATCTACCTCTTTTGTGGGTGGTAAATCATCAAATGACGTCTCCCGCTCTTGGGCGGAGCAGGAGGGCGTGTCAGACTTTTACTGACTAAAACCCACCCGTGTTCCTTCAGTTGCCCATGTGCCAGGGCCACGGTGTCTCTTTCGAACAAATCTCGTGACCCTGGCAGACATCTACCTCTTAGTGCTCTTCCAACATCGAGAATCTATGACCATATTTGATTAAACTTCCATTATGGTGGAAGGGCCAGTGTAGTCCGGGAAAAAAAATATTCTTAAGTTTTTGTAATTTGCAGATTAGTGTCAGGCTGTATGATGATTAAAATATGATTCGCGACCATAACACGTATGTATTTGAATACACAATTTGAATCATTAAAATCATTAATATCTAAAATGTATTTTTCATGCAATAGGATTCAAACAATGGGATTTAAATGAACTTAGATCCAGAAAAATCTGTAAAGCCATATTTGATACGGTCGTGAATCATATTCTACTCAACATGAAACCTAAAAGTGATCTGCAAACTGCCAAAAACGGAAGAAAATAGGGGTATCGCGGGTTACCTTAGTGCATCCAACGTCAAGCTGAACGTAATCGAAGCTATCCGCAATACGTTAAGGTTCCGGATTTATTTTCTGCCTCAGAAATCACATAAGTCAATTAGTATCTTGTGAAAAGGAAATCTTAGAGAAGATATCCGAACCAGGAAACAGCAGGACCCGGACCGCTTTGCTTTTGCTCGACTTAGGAAGCTAAAAACCTTATGAAAACTAACACAAGACCAGTCTGGAACAAAGTATTACTTACCGTCTCTACCCAGTTCTATTTGCAAACTGAGTAAAATTGGCGGAAAAATTGACGCGTATTACTACTCCCTCTAGTGACTACATACAGTACTAACTAGACTACTCCACGGTGAGTTTTTGCGGGTAACTCAGGGAAACTCGACTTCTTTGAATAAAGAACACTGGTACTTTTCTAAAGTGAACAGTTTGAAATATAACTTTACTCTTAAACTTCCTCATTTTCTTCACCTCTATGCGACTTGACTTGTATACATTTTCTTACAATGTTGGTAAAAATTAAAGAACGATTTAATAGTTATGTGCAACAAGAGAGCGAGGGCGAGGGATTCAAAGGCACGAGATGCAAAAAACTTTCCTCTCGTGTCAGTACACATGGAAATTCTCCCGATTTTTCTACCGATTTTACACTTTTAAGTTGGCAACCCTTTTCATTTACGTTTAATGTTACGGGGAAGCCCTCAATAGTATGGACCTAGTGCAGAATGTAATTCATATATTTTGGGGAATACCCTTGTGTCCCACAATTCGATGTTATAAGGGGCGTCCCGCTCGGGAATTTACCTGTATAGTCTATATAAACAGGGTTTCGGTTTAATTTTTTCATTAATTTTCTTAATTTTGAAAAAAAGTACCTAATCTAAAGAATGCCTACAAAATCAGATAATTAAGTTTAAATGTCGTCTGACGAGGAGCCAAGTACAAGTGCGAGTGTAAGAAGAAAAAAATATCTACAATATTATAGAAAAGAATGGGAAGAAGAATTTCCAGGTTGGCTGCAAGTTAGTCGTAAAGGCGTAAGCTATGCCTATTGTAAGAGTTGTAATAAAGATATCAACATAACATCAGGAAAAGACGCTTTATAGAAACATAGTTCTTCACAAGCACACTCAGTATCATCAAAGAATATAAAATTACGACGGAAGATATCATCATTTACTGTGACCAAAACTCAAAAATCTGATGTACTGGTTAAGCAAGGTAATTTTTTTTAAGTTATTTATTTTACTACTTACATTGTTATATTATTTTGTTTTCTACTTATCGGTTTATAAAAGCAGTGGATATAATTATACCCATTAGGGTTTAATTCGCCACTAGATATACCAACATAATTTTAATTCTTTATTTTTAATTTCAGGTGAAATAAGATTAGCCTCGTTTGTTGCTGAACACAATCTACCATTCACTATTATGGAGCACCTACCGAAGTTGATGCAAGCCGTTTGTCCTGATTCAAAAATAGCAAAGGAAATAAAATGCTCTTCGACCAAAACTCATGACATAATTGACCATATTATAGGTAAAGAAAGTTTCAATAATTTATGTGAAGATCTAGGGCTAACTAAGTTTTCGCTTATTATTGACGAGTCCACTGATCTTAGTACAACCAAACACTTGTGCTTAGTTGTGAGATATGCGAAAATTAATCGTATTAAAGATTGTTTTTTAGCTCTTATTCCATTAGAAGAAGCTAATGCTGCAACCTTATTTGAACACATTGTAAACTTTTTTAGAAGCAATAATATTCCATATAAAAATAATCTAATAGGTTTTGCATCTGATGGGGCAAACGTAATGATGGGACGTAATAATTATGTTGTAACATTGCTGCAAAATGAAATTCCCAATATTTTTATAATTAAATGCGCCTGCCATTCATTTCATCTTTGCGCGTCGTATGCTTGTACCAAATTGCCACGCTTTATAGAGGATCTTGTCAGAGACATTTAAAACTACTTTTCTTCTAGCCCAAAAAGAGTGGCAGAGTTTAAAAACTTTTAAATGTTTTGCGACTTAAAAGTACATTACTTCACCCCTCTTAAACACGCTGGTTATCAGTACATGCAGCAGTGAAGAGAATATTGGAACAACTCTCTGCTCTAAAATTATTTTTTATAGACCAAATCTCTAACAATGATCATCTTTTAGCTGCAGAACATATATTACAGAAGCTCCAAGATCCCACTACGATATTATTTTTGGAATTTTTAGATTTTGTATTGCCATTATTTACCAACTAGCTTCTACCCGCGACTTCGTACGCGGATCCTGTTACTTATGCCAGCGACAACGGGGTTGTCAAAATCGAAGATCTGAAACGTCTGATGTAGAATTCTAAGACCCGGGGACGCGAAAATAACGGGATGAGCGAGACGATTGGAGTCGTTCCAGATCTTTCATTTTTGTATGTCAATAGGAAATGCCCATCAGACTAAACAACTTTTGCTAAGACGTCATTCCTTGATATGTTATTAAGAGTTTAACTTAAGAGTTCCACAACACAACAGGTGTTCCAGATCTTCAATTTTATTCTCACAGCAGAAAATGCTCTTCACGTGGAATATTTTTTGCTATGGCACCATTTTTATATCTCATAAACTTACTTTAGCTGGTCTGTTGCGGTCTGCATCAGGTGTTCATTTTCCAAAATAAATTATGTTTAGCCTATATGTTGCCTCGTTCACGATCAGCGGACAGTCGCGCATCATGCTCCGCACTTGTCTCTAGAGACCTAGCAGCAGATGTGTAGATACGCTGAGAACTCAAGTGCAATTCTCTATCAGTGAACGTCTCCGACTCGCGAGACAATGCGTGACGTTCACGATCAGCGGACAGTCGCGCATCATGTTCCGCACTTGTCTCTAGAGACCTAGCAGCAGATGGGTAGATACGCTGAGAACTCAAGCGCAATTCTCTATCAGTGAACGTCTCCGACTCGCGAGACAATGCGTGACGTTCACGATCAGCGGACAGTCGCGCATCATATTCTTCACTGGTCTCTAGAGACCTGGATGTAGATGCATAAATACGCTGAGAACGCAAGCGAGCTTCGCGATCCGAAGCTGTTTCTACGGAGCGAGTTGCCGGCTGATGTTCTCGAACAGCATCAAGTCTATCCTGACGCTCTTCGGTAGATTCTTGGGATCTTATGATCCTCAATCTTTTAGCTCCTTTGGAACGTTGGGAAAGATTTGACCTCTTTCTAGGCATGGTTTTAGTTTTATTCTGAAGATACCTGATCAATTAAAATCTAAGTGACTGTTCCCCTGCGTTACCGGGTAGGCTACCGTGTCAAAGAAATGAAATGAAATGAATTGCACCGATCCCAGCGTGGTTTGACCAGACTCGATTAATCGAATGAACCCCGAGATTTGCACTAGCCCCTGAAGTGTCATGATTCATGGTGCTACATAGGCCATTGCATATCAAGAAGTAGACCGGGGGGCGCTGTAATGGTAGGGAAGACGTGCCCATTGGATAGGAAAGGATTACGAGCCTACCGACTATGCAGCCTTAAGTAAGCATTGGACTAGTGGAGAGAAGGGTGATATTTGTCTATAGGAGGGCATCTTTTCACGTAGTCGCTGGCATGTTGATCCAGGTCGAGCTTCGCCGATGCATCTTTTGGTGGAGTTAACCGTTTGCTTGGCTCTTTTCTATGTCGAGGTTTCGCTATGTTCCGTGTTGTTGTTTTCTTGGTCGTTTTCTGAGTTCTCGCTGATATCAGTTTCTGTTTTTTTTTTTTTGTAGATATCACTAGCCGCTTTTTTAATCTTATTTCTGTCTCCAGCCGTGTCCCTCCAAAACTGGATATCCTTGTCGAAGTATTTCATGTCCTGTTTTAGGTTGTCATTCCATTAGTAAATAGGTCGTCCGACCTTCTTAGATTTGGGCCTGTACTGCATTGCTACATGAAACAGGTGTGGTTCAGAGCGTCTGAAAATGTGTGCCAGGTAGCACATCCTGTGGTTCTTGATGCGTTTTGTTATGGTTTTCCCGTCTACGATTTGATGCATTTTCTCTGTCTCGGTTTGTTGATCGGGTCTCTCATGATAACTCACGGTTCGCCTTTAGTCATATATCATACAAGGTACGATAATATCTCCAGCTGTGTCCGTCCAAAACTTGATTCCCATGTCAAAGTACTCGTATTTCATGTCTTGTTTTAGGTTGTCGTTCCATTTGTAAGGAGGTCGCTCGACCTTCTTAGATTTGGCCTTGTACTGCATTGCTGCATGCATGCGTGGTGTGGTTCACCATGTGCTAGGTAGCACATCCTGTGGTTTTTGACGTGTTTTGTTACGGTTTTACCGATTTAAATTTGATGCATTTTCTTATGTCCGCAGTTTCCTGGTTTCCTTTTTTCCTAGCTTGGTCAATCAAATCATGACTCAACTCGTTCATTTCTTCTGAGCCGCAATAATGTGGTATTGGATTCGTTTTAGTTCTTCCAGCTCATCTGTAATGAGGATAAGGTCGTCCGCAAATGATAATACCATCGGGAGTGATGATGATTTCCTTTGTTTCTTTCGTCGTCGGTCGAAGCGGGCCGAAGGCCGATTTTTTTTCTCTCATTTGGATATCGGTACCCTGCTTTTTTTTCGATTTCGTTTGTTGCTTTTTTTTTCCTGTGGAATGTGTTGAGCGTTTGCATGTGTTTTGCGGGGTGATTTTTTTCCCTAGTTCGGTGAAGCATATTTTTATTCGTTGTCTGCATGTTTCTTGTTCTGATATTTAACCTTTTGGAGTGTTGTCTGGCTTTCTTTTACGTTATTATGAATATTACAGTTATTTGGTTGCTTGCTTTGTAGAAATTTGGCCTTCTGTAGGTTAAAAAGGGCTAATCGGTGGACCCTTGAGTAAATCGTCTGAAGAGTCAGAGTTACCTCCGTTAGAATGTTCCAGGGTACTTCGATGTTTTCATTCGTTGAGGTGATTACTACATTTGCTGGTTTTTTGTTATACAGTCTTGGTATTTTGGTTTGGTAGAATTTCTATTCGGCGCAGCACGGTAGCATTGTTTGACATACTTGGTCTCAACCGTTGTTACATTCGTACCTTGTCATTGTTTTTGTATTTGTTTTTTTCCCCTTTTTGTTAACTGTTCTATGATATTTTTTGATCTTGGCAGTCCCCAAATTATTTTATTGTATTCTATTTGAAGTGTTTCTCTGTTAGCAATACTCATTAATAATTCGCCGTTGTAGTTGGAATCTTCATGCTGAAGCATGTGTTGCATCGAACCTTTGCGTTGGGTACTTCGACATCGACCAATATGGGCGTTGAAGTGTCGTATTTGCAGTGCACCTGTCCTTGTTTTTCGTCTAATCAAGTTTAATACGTGTGTGAAGGATCGGATTGTTTTCTAAGTACAGCTGTTGGGGTGTGAATTTATTATGTACAGAGGAGTTGGCTTGTCTTTTCCCATGCCAACCTGCGGGGTAGGTGACATCGCATCCGTATACTTTTTATTGTAAACTGTTTCAATTTGGGCATCCTTTCTTAATAAAATTGCAAGGCCCCGGTGTGTGTTTTGATTTTGAATCGCCGCAATCGTTTCAAGCTGCAATGCTCAGATTTGGGCAAGTGTACTTTTTTGCGGTTATGGTCAGGTTTATGGTGTAGGTACATGCAGTATCGTCTGCGATTATGTCTGATAATGGTGTAAGTAGTGTTGCTTCTCGTTGTTCGCACGGTGTTAATGAGGTAACTAATTGGGGACTGTTCGTTTGAAGCTGACGTTTTGTGGCTTTTTCATGTACTTCTCCTGTGTTGTACCGGCTACCTAAAGGTCTGATATAATGTGTGGTTGTATGATGCGTTGTTTGAACTTTGCGTTTTGTTTATCCAGTTGTTGTTGTATTGTTACTTTGATCAGGACCCAGCTATCATAGTGCTTCGTGTAGAGGATGTGTATATGTATTCGTGGATTCTCTCGATCGCCGATCGGTGTTTTTCTGCGTTCTGTTTATGTGTACATTCACATTTACGAGGTACAATTCGGACGCGGTGATGATGGTATATTCGATATACTAGAATGTTTAATTAATTGCATGGTTATGTATTTTGTTATCCTTTGTTCCTGGAAAAGAATGCTGTTGGGGAGAAATTCCTATATATTATTTAGAAGTGCTAGGCGAATTCTATCATCCTGTCAATGTTCCAAAACATATGTAGCGAGATCTTGACGGATATTCTTGTGATCAAATGTTATTTGGTGAGATATCTTACTAGACAAACAGTTCCAGTATTACAGTTCCCGTCTTTTGTGATGGGCACGATTATAAACATTGATATTGCTTTTGTTTAGTCAAACACATTTGTGTCAGTAAGGGGCTGAAACTGTCTAATTTGTGAGCTTGACCTTTTTTTGTTTTGTATCGTTATCTTTGGACTAAAAACGTCTGGTGCAAACTTAAGAGTTCGGGGTATTTTTTTTATTATCTCTTCAGTCCACATTATTTACATTCCGGTGACCGTGGCCTTTTGCAAAGCAATTTGAGGAATTTGTTACCATGGTACACACGTCGACAAATCAAGACATTCATTTCCAGTATAAACTGACTTCTCTTTGCACAGAAAGCCTATACAATGCGTCTGTTAAAACTGAAAATCCATAGCTTGATATGTAGCTGTGTGTACAATTATAAGATCTTTAGGTAAGGCATCTTTAACGATATCACATTTAGTGTTAGAATAATAGCGTGAATTTGTTTGTGTGAAGACACTGGTCCGCAACGGCTGCTTGAGATGACGTTGCGTGCGCGCGCGGCATATATAGGCCCGTCTACGCAGTTTAGTTAACGTATCCCTGTAATATTAAGAACGGTCTCACCGGGTCTAGCGCCATGGGTTACTCGTCCTCCGGCAGTCAGTCTTCACTATAGCCTGAACTTATGACACTTTTGCACAGAGAGACACACACAAAAAACGCGTTTTGATTTCGAATTCGGCCGAGCCAACATGTGTTGCGCGCGCGCACAGACGACCGCTTGCGACGAGGGTCCAACTTTCTACCGGGTAGGCTACCGTGTCAAGAATATAAATGGAAAAGGAAATTAAACATTCAAATAACATAAGCCCAAAGGCAAATTTATTATTTTATTTTATCGAAGAAATATTTCTTCGATAAAATAAAATAATAAATGGGAGTTTTAGCCAGTAGAGTCAAATTTTCAATGATTCATAGAATTTTCATCGAAAATCAGTCCTAAACTGTTACCGCCTTCACCGCGTGGAGGTACTCTCAGCTTATGTTATTTTATAATTATACAGTGAAATTATTGATAGCTTTGATTTCCATATCAGGTGTTCCAGATCTACAATCTTTATACGTCAACAGAGAGTGTTCATCAGGCTGAACAATTCTTGCTAAGACGTCATTCCTATATATGTTATAGTGTAGCTGGGCTCTTGGAGTTCCACATCAGCTGTTCCAGATCTTCAAATTTTATACGACAGCAGAGAGTGCTCACCAAGTTGAACAACTCGTGCTAAGACGTCATTCCTATATTTGTTATAGTGTAGCTGGGCTCTTGGAGTTCCACATCAGCTGTTTCAGATCTTCAAATTTTATAAGACAACAGAGAGTACTCATCAAGTTGAACAACTCTTGCTAAGATGTCATTCCTATATATGTTATAGTGTAGCTGGGCTGTTGGAATTCCACATCAGGTGTTCCAGATCTTCAAATTTATTCTCTTAGCAGAAAATGCTCATCACGTGAAACAATTTTTGCTATGGTATCATTTTTGTATCTCTTATAGTTTAGCTGGTCTGTTACGTTTCTGCATCAGGTGTTCAAGTTTCTAAGATAAATTATAGCCTATATGTTGCCCAGACTTAATACCTATACAACAAAAAAAAAAATCATATCCGTTCAGTAGTTCCGAAGATTAGCGTGTACAAACAAACAGACAAACAGACAGATTTTTTTTTTGGTTTCGTGCTCTATTACTGTTTCTAAACCCCCCTCAATTATTTTTTTTTTAATATATTCAATGTAAAGACATAGTTTTTTTACTGTTTTATTATATGTATAGATTAAAATATAGAAATGCAAGCAGAACACCCGAAAATTCATAATTTATATGAAAAAATATCTGAAACATTAAAAACTATTTATGATTGTTTTTTAAAAAGAGAATATTTAACTAGCACTCCAATCGAAAATGTTGATTTTATGAATCCCAGAAATTTTATGGATATTGATGCCGTATACTATGGTGCTGCTGCGTCTAATACACTATTAAGTAGTTCAGAAAATCTAACCTCAGATCAAGTAAATTTGTTTAAATGCAGATGCCTAGATTTTTATGTCGAAGCTTGTAAGCAAATAACCACGCGGTTTCCATTAAAAAATAACCCAATAAAAGATTTAGACATAATTGATCCAAAAAATGTTAAAATTGGCAAAACTGCTTCGATAGTTCCTGTGAGTAGGCTCTTTCCCAATATTGTTCACAGCAATGATTTCCAGGAAATTGATACAGAAGGGCGCATTTTAAGAAATTGTGATAAATCAAAACATTTCCTGATGATGTAGAACTATTTTGGTATGAAGTAAGTTTATTAAAGCGTGGCGATGAAACTCAAATGTTTCCTTTGTTATCTAATTTCATCTTTAATATTTTATCACTTCCCCATTCATCCGCTAACGTTGAACGCATATTTTCACATATTAATCTTTTGAAAACAAAGCAGCGAAATAGGCTGTCTACTGAATCAATCACTGGTCTATTACATTCAAAACGACTCTTTAATACAGCTAATTGTTATGATTTTGAAATCAATTCGAAGATGACCGCGGCTATGGCCAAAGAATATTGGTATCATAAATAATTATACTTAAGTATGATTGTTATAAATTAGTCTGTAAGTTTATTTAAATAAATAAACGAATTTGACTGTCTATATTTTTTTTATTTACCGATTTTGGGTACAAATATACCGTTTTTAGCTGGCAATTCTACCGATCTCGCTCTATGACGTTCGAGTGACGTTTTAAAGTGGTGAGATCAGCTCCGGAATCAGCCAAGAGCGTTGCCGAAGTTCTCCGAAAGCAGTGACCCGTGTATAGCTGAGGCTCTTCCAGTTTTAAGAAAGTGGCAATTTCTCGCGGTATAGCACCTATTTTAATTACTCCCATAGGCTGTCTTGCGCATTTATTATTATGGTATTGTATTAAAAATTGGTTTTTATATTGGCTAGACGTAAATGTTGGTAGTTTTCTACAATAGTTATCTACATAATCTTCGCGTACGACAAAAGACCTGTCAAGGTTCGTCTTCGTATTTTTCAATTTTACTAACAGTAATTAATATCTGAATGCTTTTCGATATTAGGTATTAGTTATTAGGTTGCATAAGAGGCCGCCAAGTGGAGTAGTATTTGAAGAAATGAGTCAGTCTCGTAAAATATTTAAGGGTCGACTGAAATGGTGCCAAAAAAATAAAGAAAAAACCAAAATGGACATCTTAGCAAAACAAAGAGCCTCATGTAATTTTAGTGAATTTTGGAAATCAACTCGTAAGTTGGATATTAGGCCTGGACTTCCGCTGAGCGTAGGAGGGATCAGTGACTCTGGGGGAATTGCGAATATGTTCATGGAACATTTTAGGGTGCAATCTCCTCTGGGTCCTGCTGTTACAGTGGATGATGCTGAGTCTGACCGTGAAGGGGTGAAAATACTAACACATTTCCCGGCTAAACAAGTCAAACTTGCCATTCAAAACATGAGCAGAGGCAAATCTCCCGGCCACGACGGACTCAGCATTGAGCATTTTAAATATGCTGGGGTTCACCTGCCGAGGGTCCTGTCTTGGTTTTATTCAATGTGCATTAGTCATTCTCATTTACCAGCAGAGATGATGCGAACTGTAGTTGTACCTATTGTTAAAAACAGGACAGGGGATATCTCGGACTGTGGAAACTACCGACCGATCTCTCTGGCGACCACCTTTGCTAAAATATTGGACAGTGTTATTGACTCATGTTTGAAAAAATTTCTGTGTTTTCACGACGCACAATTCGGATTTCAACCTGAATTATCGACAGAAAGTGCTATACTGAGCTTAAAGAATACTGTTCAATATTACACTGACCGCAAAACGCCGGTATATGCCTGTTTCCTAGATCTCTCCAGAGCCTTCGACCTTGTGTCATACGATGTGCTGTGGAGAAAGCTGGGGGACAGGAATGTACCGGCGGAAGTTCTGAAAATCCTGCGGTATTGGTATGCAAACCAGACCAACCATGTAAAGTGGTCCGGAACGTTCTCTGAGTCGTACGGGTTGGAGTGCGGTGTGAGACAGGGGGGTTTGACGTCTCCCAGGCTCTTCAACCTGTATGTAGATGATCTTATAGCCGAGCTCAGCGGTATGCGTGTCGGCTGCCGGGTTGGTGGTGTTAGTGTTAACAACATTAGCTACGCGGACGACATGGTACTGCTGGGCCCGACTGAGGGGTCTATCAGAGATATGCTGAAGGTGTGTGAGAGGTACGCTGCTACGCATGGTCTGGTCTACAATGTCAAAAAATGCGAATACATGGTCTTTAAGGTCGCCGGCAAGTGCCCAAACCATACTCCTAATTTCACCCTAAATGGCATGAGCATTAACAAAGTGGAACAGTTTAAATACTTGGGGCACATGCTTACCGACGACCTTAAGGACAATGTAGACATTGAGAGGGAACGTAGGGCTCTAGCGGTCCGAGGTAATATGTTGGCCCGTAGATTCTCCCGTTGTAGTGACCAAGTCAAAATCACCCTATTCAAGGCTTTCTGTCAGGGTTTATACGCGGGGGGTCTATGGGTCACCTACGCCAAAAGATCGCTAGATGCCTTACGCGTCCAATATAACAATGTTTTTAGGATGCTGTTGGGACTGCCCCGTTTTTGTAGTGCATCAGAGATGTTTTCGCAAAACCGAACTGACGGGTTCCACGCTCTGATACGCAAAAAAGTTGCTTCACTGATGCATCGGACGCGGGTCAGTAACAACAGTATCCTGAAAACAGTGGCGGAGAGTCCTTACTCTCCTGTTCTGAGGCATTTTGTAGAGAGGATGGTCAACTAGGTAGCTGTTCTCTTGCTTGATCATTCTCTGCGCAACCTGCCTCGAAAACTTAATTAATTATTTGTTGCTGATATTGTTTGTGTGTTGTATTACTAACATTAGTTATAAGTTATTTTTTCACTAACAAGATGGATTTTATTGTTGTCCGAAATTGAATAAATAAATTAAATTAAATTAAATTAACTGTTAGCTGTAATAGCTCGTTGCTACACGCTCCGCTAATTCCTATGATCAGTACAACCTGTAATGAAAATATTACGTAATTAATATGCTTAAGTTAAAAATTCAATAAATTACATTAAAAGACATAATTATCTTTTTGCAAAATTTCTTTAGTTACTACAAATTTCCGAACGTGTTTTTCTTTGAGGTCGAATTCAAAATCGGAACTTCGAAAGGGCTGGTCTTTGTCTCTCTCTCTTTCTAATAGCGGGAAAGAGATAGAGTGTAAATGTTTCGAATTGTATGATTAACCCAAGGCTGAATAAGATATTCGCGGCTTTCTGAAAACAAAAATTAAAAAGTTACTTTGTCTCACTCAGTGAGCAAAATCGCATTTTGCTCACTGATTTCAGGCAGCAACACCTATATGTATGAGCTACTGAAGTGAAAACACTATTTTTCAATTGATAAGGTCTGGTAAACGGTTAGGTTTTTAAGACCCAAGAAAAACTCATCGCCGCATCTATCATTATCATCATCATTTCAGCCACAAGAAGTCCACTACTGGACATGGGCCTCCCCCATGCACCGCCAATTTGACCGGCACATTTTTTGGGGGGATTTGCCATAATCGCCGCGATTGGCAAGCGGCTTGGCGATCGCGGTTTGGTGGTAAAATGCATAGAGAACGCTGCTGCCCATTCCCTAGTAGGTTCTTTAGTCGCCTCTTACGACACCCACGGGAAGAATTGGGGTGGTGTTATTCTTTACGTCCGGCACCACACGGTACATCTATGTGACACTGTTATTAAATCGAATTTATTGAATAAATTCATCAAAATTCCTAGAGGCCGTTGCGTACCTTGGATTGGCTAGACAGCTAGTCTAAAACAAATATCATTAGTATTGTTATTTGCTCAAGTGAACACTAAACCATCCGAGTATCTTCTATTTCTTGTTATATATGCAATATTGACACCAACGTAAACGGTTGCGAAGGGGGGCAAGGAGCCTGAAAGGAGCTAATCCTGTAGAAGACAACTGCTGTCATAAACAGAGATTAAAAATATACCGCAAGCACCCCTTTTGTAGTTCGAAGTTCCAATAGTCGGTATCTATGTCGTTGTACTTAGAAAATGCAATGAGATCGTTTTGCGGGATATAGAGTGGAACTTTATTTTCATCATGTTTTTTTAAGTTCGTTTATTATTAGGTTACTTTATTTATTTACCACTTACAAGTTTCTTTACAGATCTTAGACCGAATACGATATTATGGCTATCAACGATTATATTATTAGGCTGTACCAAATATTATTTATATCAATACTTATATTTATTACGAAATAAACATTATGTAAGAATCTAATATTAAAACAGCAATACCTTCTTAAAAACAAAAACAAAAAACACAACTTGATTAGCTGTCTATCTACCAAACATAGATGCATCTAGGGTTGCCAGGCGTCCGGATAAAGCCGGACACAGTCAGGCTTTTTAGTTGCATGTCCGGCTAAATTAGATGGTGCCGGCCTGTCCGGCTTTTGTTAGGCTTTTTAAAATATGATCTTTTTTTTCACCCCACCTCGTATCGCTAGCGCAAGTGAGCGAACTAGCACTGTCCTCCTCGCGTTATTATTACTCAATTTTAAAGGAAAATCAGCTTTTAAAATTTTTAGTTGGCAGGTGTCTGCCAACCAAATATATTAATTAGTTTAGGTTGCAAAGATTTTAAAGTGTATTTAGTTCATCAGTCTTATGCACAGTGTTTTAAGAAGCCCGATTTTCGGACGTCCCATTTTTAATAAAAAAGCTGACAGAAATAATCATTTAAATGCAAGATTTCATATCCCCATTGAGCTACCAAGTCTAGTTTTTGAGTTATAGTTTTTTGAAAATCGACCAATTTCTATCTCGATATTTAGAAAAAAAAAATATTACATTTATAGGTTGGCAAAAAAGAGTCTGTCGTGGTAACCATTGGAACTAAAGTATTTTTTTTGGTGGCAGCACTGCTTTGTTTATCAACAATAAGTAGCTAATCTGTCATTGTGTTAAGTTCCCAGTTGTATTTTACTTATTTCTAAATAACTATCAATTATTAATGGTTTTGTACGAATAAAAAAATGAATAAAACAATAAGTAGTAGTGGTGTGAGCTGCGATATACCAAGTTTTCGTAAGAAATTTGGCGGAATCTGAAGCGGAACAAATTTTGTCTCCGATTGACAATGTTTTCGAAAGAACTGCCGACACGACAGGTATTTATCCAAAAAATGTATCTTTTAGTCAATGCTAGTCATTGTTTTTCCTTTCTAATACTAAGTTTTATCGGTACCATTAAGTTTCAAGCCATTTTATTGTTTTATTTACTAATAGATTATTTAGGTTATATTTTCTAGTTTGACAAATCGCGTGGACGTTGACTCTTGGTGTTTGATACTTGAAATTGAAAAATGTACCTACATAGAATTAATATGATTGTGTTTATATTTTTTCAAGGTAAATCTCACAGTACAATTAGAGTAATTGTTAATGAAGGTGAAAAACATTAAGGATTTTTTCTACACCTGGAGAAACACCAAAACAGTTGGCGGAAGAAAGAATTAGACGATTTTGATCTGTGTGCAATTAGACAAAAAGTTCAACACTATAAAGAAACAGGCAAGTATTATTTTTTTTGTTAATGCTATTATAGCATATCACAATAAAAAAAAGTATAATTTATATTTATTATTTTTCAGGTGCCTATTCTACGTAATATATTACCTATAGTTTGAGGAGACGGGTTGTAATGGGAGCCGTAAACGTCTAAGAAAGATTTTACACTTACATTTCATAAATAAGAAATGTAACACTGACACGTCAGTGTTAATGGAAAAAATCTATCATAGTACCGAAAAGGAATACACGAATGATGTTATGTCACGTTTTTCTTTTTAAATAAAATCTAAATTTTAGCGTGTTATTTCATTTTCATTGTCATGTGAATAGTGATAATGTTATGTACCCCACATAGACATACCTGGCGCTTTCATTAGTCAACTGTTCAAGTTTATTCGATATTGCCCGTACCTTTCAAATGCGACATGTTTTAGGTACTTTCTGACTTCCGATTAGTTTCCGACAGTAAGCAGCTGTAAATCGCCTTCTTGTCGACTATAAACTTATTTAACACATTAACAGGATTCGTTCAAGTGTCATTCATGTCAAATTTGATACAGGCATACCAATAATCAAATGGTTGTGAATACCCTAGAAGGTGGCCGCAAATGCGATTGCTGAACATTATGTCTCATGTATCGGGTTCAATCGGCAATCCCCGAGTGTAATTTAAATAATTTTTAAACTGAATAAGTTTTCACTATGTTGTTATGATGGCACTCTTAGATAAAAGGTTATTCCAGCGAAATAATCTGCAATCTACTAAATACAATGAAAGTAAAAGTCTGTGTGCCTATCAAGTCTTGAAATCTTGACTGATGAGAATTTCCGGGATCTCGTGTTTGTGGATTAAAACAACAAGTGTCTTATCACTTTTAGTCCTGTTATACAGGGTGGCCATACCTGCTAAGCAGGCGCCCTCATTTTTTCCAGACTCTTTTTTGCCAAGCTATAAACTAAGCATGATACGAAATAATGATGTTGGGTACATTCATGGCGTATCTTATGCCAAGTATTTTAGTGCACAAATCAACCTCGTAACTTTGTTAGATCCAGATATATAGAAGTTTTTCGGTTTTTAGTTTTTCTTAATTTTCTCGAAAATTTCTCCAAATCGAGTAAAGTTATTTATACTGAAATGATTTTGATAACTTCTTAAACACACCACATAAATTTCACTTCCCAATTCCATGGAACTTGGAAACCACAACGATTTTAAGTTTGATCCGGATTTTATGTCGTCAGGGTTGTCAAAATCTCAGACAATTATTTATATATTCATTATGACTACGTAGCTTTTACTTTTACGAAAATTTTGATCCACAAAATACGGATAAAAATTTGACAACCCTAACAAAAATAGTTAAATTGGAACAACTTCTAAGTTCCATGGATTTGGGATGTTATAATTATGTGGTGTATTGGGGAAGTAAATAGAATTATTTCTGTATAAATAATTTTTCCCGAAACGGCGGAATTTTTGAGAAAAAACCGAAAAACTAAAAACCAAAAAACTCGTATAAATATGGATCTAACAAAGTTGCGAGGTTCATTTATGGATTAAAATACTCGGCATAAGATACGCCATGAATGTACCTAACATCATACTTTCGTATCATGCTTAGTTTAAGCGTAATTAATTTTTTTCTTATCATCCGGATGGAAAAATTACGATTTTCAAAAAAACTATAACTCAAAAACTAGACTTGGTAGCTCAGTCGGGATACGAAAGCTTGCATTTCAATGATTATTTCTGTCAGCTTTTTCAATAAAAATGGGATGTCCGAAAATCGAGCTTCTTAAAACACTGTGTTATGTTTAGTTTTGTTTTAAGACTAAACAATTAAAGATGTCCGGCCTTTTTACCCAAATTTCCGGCTAAACTGGCAGGTCTGTCCGGCTTTTTGGTTTTATGACCTGGCAACCCTAGATGCATCATCAGTCAGACAGGCCCGGCCACGCCATTGCTATACATGGGTGGCCTATGCCGAACGTTTCCACAGCTTGTGAAATGACAGGCCGCACCAGGCGTTGGCACACTAGAAAGACATGACTGTATCATCTCATTCCGATCCACGCTGGCCCTTCGCCGCCCTCTTCCAGTGACGCCCTATGCCGAGATTCCGTACCACACAGGGGGTGCCCTTAACGTGTAGTCGCTTTAGTTTTAAGTTTGTAAGCCCTGGCTGAAGGCCTTAATTTATTAAGATAGCCGCAGACAACTCCGGTTAAACAGCCAGATCGGACGGGCAGCAACAGGCCGCCGCAGGCCACATCGGATGCAACGGTTCCCAAGGCTTTTCGGAAAAATGGTAAAATAATAAATAAAATTATCAAATTTTGAACATATTAACAGTTTTGGCTATACTAGCACGTGAAAAGTAATCCCATGCGTCTTATTTTTCTTTCTTGAGTGATTACTTGATTAGAACACTTATTATTACTTAACACGGAAGAAAGCATTTTGATGCGTACTTGTAGATACAAAAAGTTAAATTATTGAGCTGCAACGACATGAACTGTTTAGACGATGCGCGATGGTCCGCGTGTGACTGAGTGACACTGTTTCCATGGACATGGTTTAGTAGGACCACGCGATGTGATCAAGTAAAATATCTTAATGCTTCTAATATATACCAAGTCATTTAATCAGCTTGCCTAGAAGGTGCCATTGTGTGTGATCCCATCTTAGAGACAAACTCATGCACGGTATTATTATTTAATAAAGCGGCTCTGTTCCCGGATAAATTATACGTTGGTGTCAGTGATACCGGCTTGAATAACATACTGTATGAAGGCATTGTCAAACGGAGTAAGATAGAATAAATATGGTAGGTACCCGTCGCTTCAATATGTCCAAATTGCACATACAATATCGTCGGACCAGTGAGTGATCCACAGGGTAATGTGCTTTTTGTAGTGCCACTATCTATTAAATCCTACTCCTACTAATATTATAAATGCGAAGCTAAACCACAACTGTTTTTGGTAAAATTTGGGACTGGGTGATTTTGAACCCCAAAAAAGGACATTGGTTACTTTTTATTCCGCGACTTCTTCTGTGTCCACGATAACCGACATTTACGCGGACGAAGTCGCGGGGAAAACCTAGTTGACAATAAGTTAACTTATGAACTTTAAACCGGTCTGTTCTCTGCTTATGTCTTCCAGCGCCCCAGCCAAAGATAAGATGTGGAAGAACACCAAATGGTTTACCAAAAAAGAGCCTTCGACAGAAAGACACTTCGTTTTCGCTAATTCTTTTTTCCTTTTTGCTCATTTTTTCTTACCTTTTTTGTTTTTGCTCGGCTTCGGAGAGTCTAAGCGTGATCTTAGATAGCATATAGGCTTCCTCTAGAATTGGGCTATCAATAGCAAAATGAATTGTGAAATCCGACTGGTGGTTCCCGAGACTAGCGCGTTGAAACAGGAAATTAATTTTATTATTAGTATAGATTCTTCTGACGTCTTAAGCCTATTGTAAAGTTACGTACATTTTCAACGCCTATCATTGTTAACTTAATTTGAAAATCAAATAAAGGGAAACGTCATCATCATCTCAGCCGCAAGACGTCCACTGCTGGACATAGGCCTCCCCCTATTTAGGGGGCTTTGCCATAATCGCCACGCTTGGCAAGCGGGTTGGCGATCGCAGTATGATGGTAAAATGCATAGAGAACGCTGCTGCCCATTCTCTAGTAAATCCCTTAGTCGCCTTTTACGACTCCCACGGGAAGAAATGGGGTGATGCTATTCTTTATGTCCGGCACCACACGGGAAACGTACTAAAACTTAAAATAAATAAACTGTTTTTTATTGCGATATTGGCCAGCATATGACCTAAATCACGCCCCATCATCACTATCATCATTTCAGACGAAAGACGTCCACTGCTGGATTTAGGCCTCCTCCAATTGGGAGTGGCTTGCCATAATCCCCACGCTTGGCAGGCGGGTTGCTATAGGATGGTGCTATTCTTTACGTCCGGCATCACACGGAACCTTCTGAAGAACTCGCCTGGTGGAAAATAATGGAGGAGGTCTATTATGGAACAAGCAATCCAAAAATTTGCCTGTTCACTGTTGCTTTAAAGGCTGACGAGTTATACTTGGATGGGAACATGGACGCTGGCAGAGGATTCCACACTTTTGCCGTGCACATCATTAATGTGGAGGAGAAAAGCCAAGTGTGGATAATGGTACCCTTTTTTTTGTTGGTGGGAAATCATCAAATGACGTCTCCCGCTATGAGTGGAGCGGAAGGGCATTGGGCACGCAATTGCGGCGGTAAGTCCCCTCTTTGAGGAGTGAATAGAGAGGCGTCCTCACCTTCCGCCTGATGCAGGTTCTCACCGGGCATGGGTGCTTCGGTGGGTTCCTGTTCAGGATAAAGCGGGAGGAAACGCCCGGGTGTTTCCATTGTGAGGATCGTCTAGAGGACACGGTGGAGCATACGGAGGAAGTGTGCCCTGCCTGGGCGGAGCACCGCCGTGTCCTCGTGGAGGCGATCGGCGGCGGCGACCTCTCGCGTCCGGCCCTGGTGCGAGCCATGGTACGGAGCGAGAGGGCATGGGAAGCCGTCACCTCCTTTTGCGAAGCAGTAATGCCCGCGAAGGAGGAGGCAGGGCGCGTGAGGAAGTGGCAGTCTCTGCGCCCTCACGTCCCTAGGCGCAGCAGGAGGAGACACCCCGGGCGTCGGGAGTCGATAGCGGACTCCCGACCACCGTAGGCGCGAGCTTGCGGGTGGGTAGCTTCCCGCCCGGTAAGGACCAGGCTCGGGTCGACGCACTATGGGCCAGATCCGTGCGTACCGTCTCAAAAATCTGTAACTTTTATGGTAATTGAAATAAATAGCTCAAATTTGGCACGTAGTATCTAGGAATGTATATACAATCCAATTATGAAACATGTTTCGTCAAATGCTGAATTTAAAATATTTAAAAAATAAAACAAAAATAGAAATGTATTTTTTAATATTAAACCATAGTTTGTTTAGGTTATTCAATTACAATTTTACAGTTTTATCATATTACTACTGTATAATATATTTTTTTTTAATTATATATAAATCTAAAATTTAATTAAATAACATGTATAATATAATAATTAATTCTAAAAATTTATTTTTTATTAATATTTCTAATTCTACTTAAGTATCTAAGAGGTTCTTGGCTTCGTCTAACAATTCCTTGGAAATAGTCACTGATGGTTTTCTGATACTTGATAGATAAGGATCTGATATAAATAGGAGACTATGAAATACGTCTTGATTCGTTGCTGATCTGGAGCATTTTCTTGCGTGATACAATCTGATTTTTTTTAAATCTTTGTTTCGAGATTCTTGGGCATCTTCAAATAAATTACCAATAGGCAGAACAGCAAAATGTCTAGTTATACTTTCCCCATGTATTAAGATTTTATGTACTGAAGAAGGCATATTATACCACATATATTTTGTTACGTACAGTTGTGCGGTTGTGCAAGTATATTCACCAAATTTTTCTGGGTTTACAGCAATACCGGATGCCAAAGTCTGGAGAATAACATAGAACCTTTTAATAAGTTCCTCGTCAACTCCTGTAATTTCTGATGCGCAAGAGTAGTTCACAAAAAAACGCCGAGCTGTATTGCTTTCATTGCTGTTTCCACTTCCTTGTCGGGGTTTATCAACGTGCAATCCCATTTGGCTTCTAAATAAACTTTGTACAAGCTTTTTCTTGTCTTTTTTGCTTTTTTTATCTTCCGGAGTTCTCGCAGCCCATTTTTTTAATGAAAGGTTGTATGAAATATGTAAAATTAACTTCATGCACCTGATCCACGCATGCAACGTAGACAAACTGTATTCGTATGCATTTATATTATCTGGCTTTGATTCAATCTTCTCCAAATTATTAATTTCGCTTGATTTAGCCCCACACACTGTACACACAGCTCCAGAACTTGTGTCAGTTAAAACTTGTGTAACTTTTCCATCCACCATAGTTAGGTGCTCGTGCCTTATTACAATGACCTGTTTCGTGCATTTGACCCCTAATATCACCAACCACTGATCGGGTTTTCTCGAGAGTATCTTTAGCAAATTCCATTAGGATTGGTCGGCAATAACGAATAGAAGAACAAGCCGGGTTTTTTGTAAATAGATAATATTATTGAAGAATTAGATGTCAAAAATAATCTAATTGTCCAAAAATCTCATCAATCACAACTTAAAATATTTTTTGAAATATTTTGTATTTTCCCCCCATCTGGGATTTTTCGATTCATTTCAAGGGGGGCAGATTCGGGCAGAATTTTATTTTTGCCCTGTCTTCTGTATAAGTTGCTCTATGTAACAGTAGATACTAAAATTACGTCATGGGTAGACACGGCTAATTGTCAAAAGTCTATTTGAAGTTTTTAATAAGGTTAAAATTTTAGGCCCCGAAATAAAAATTCTATACCTTTCCAGTTTTCACAAAAAGCTTCAATTAAATTATTTTTAATTAGGGTACTTCCTAACAATTCAAACCATATGTAAGACTTACACATTTGCTTTGAAATTAATGAAAATATGACCATGCGAACTGGAGGAATTGTGTTCTATATAATTCTCATAATCTTAACCGTCAACTTGCAAGCCTTAGTCTAATAGTAAAAAATTATAAATAATGGATTTAAACTACTACATAATATGCATTGGACATTTAGTTAGACGTGTGCATTAACGAAATATTCAATATCGAACATGATGAAAACCTATTTTTGAGACGGTACGCACGGTTCTGGCCCATAGTGCGACGGCGCGTAGTGTTCCACGAGCGCCTCAAAGAGATGTCAGCAACATTGAAGGTGTCTGCTTGGACCGATGCCTGCCAGGGTCGCGAGATTGTTCGAGAGAGATACCGTTACCCTGGCACATGGGCAACTGAAGGAACACGGGTGGGTTTTAGTCAGTAAGCGTCTGACATGAAGAGCGGGAGAAGTCATTTGATGATTTCCCATACAAAAAAAAAGTGGAATGTCAGACTTTTACTGACTAAGACTCACCCGTGTTCCTTCAGTTGCTTATATGGCAGGGCCCGGCAATTCTTTCGAACAAATCTCGCAACCCTAGCAGGGATGATGGTAGGTACCATACAGTTCGTCTGCTAGTCCGGATATTACGTTTTAGTTACATTTTGTTATGTCCAACTTTCGACGTAAAAATCCCGCTATCTTACTCAAAAAGCAAACATTACAAAAAAAAAAAAATCCGTTTGCTATGGACAGATTGACAGATGGTTTTTGCAGTTCACAATTTTTCGATAACTTTTAATCTCGCCAGATAGATTGTAATCTAACGGCATTTACAATTTTACGGTGACAAATATATAACCAAAAAAAAAGAAATCGAATCATCAATGTTACGAAACCATCCAATATCCCACCCGGTGTCTTTAATATCCCCTTTGTTTCAGCAATCCATGTTTCTCAGACTATGTTGGAACATTACTATAACAGCACCAACATTATGGGCCAAGCCGCCCGCAAAGTTTAATTTACCCGAGAAAGATCACTCGCGAAACGCAATGATGAGATAAATTTAAACTCGGAGACAAAGGTTATAAAGGGAAATTACTTCGGATGTTATAAGCACTTCATTACACCTAACGTTAGGTTGAGCTTGACGCAGTAGCAGCTCCGCCCTTAATAATAATCTGAACAAAACTTTAACACTGTTATGAAAATTTAGACCTACTTTAGGTACTTCTGTAATTGAAAGTTAGGTACGTACCTACAACATGCAATCCTACTGCAAGTTATAGATCCTACATAGAGCCTACTTAAAATTTTCAGGTTAGGTGGACGCGTTTTTTTTTTTTTTTTTTTTTTTTTTTTTTTTTTTCAGGATGGGAAATCATCAAATGACTTCTCCCGCTCTGGGCGGAGCGGGAGGGCGTGTCAGACTTTTACTGACTAAAACCCACCCGTGTTCCATCAGTTGCCCATGTGCCAGGGTCACGGTATCTCTTTCGAACAATCACGCGACCCCGGCAGGCATCGGTCCTAGTAGACCCCTACACTGCTGCTGACATCTCTTTGAGGCGCGCGTGGAACACTGCGCGCCGTCGACCCGAGCCTGGTCCTTACCGGGCGGCGAGCTACCCATTGCTCGCCACCCGCAAGCTCGCGCCTACGGTGGCCGGGAGTCCGCAATCGACTCCCGACGCCCGGGGCGTCTCCTCCTGCGGCGGCTAGGGGCGTGAGGGCGCAGAGACTGCCACTCCCTCACGCGCCCCGCCTCCTCCTTCGCGAGCATTACTGCTTCGCAGAAGGAGGTGACGGCTTCCCATTCCCTCTCGCTCCGTACCATGGCTCGCACCAGGGCCGGACGCGAGAGGTCGCCGCCGCCAATCGCCTCTACGAGGACACGGCGGTGCTCCGCCCAGGCAGGGCACACCTCCACCGTATGCTCCACCGTGTCCTCCAGACGATCCTCGCAATGGAAACACCCGGACGTATCCTCCCGCTTTATCCTGAACAGGAACCCACCGAAGCACCCATGCCCGGTGAGAACCTGCGTCAGGCGGAAGGTGAGGACGCCGTGACGCCTCTCTATCCACTCCTCAAAGAGGGGACTTACCGCCGCAATTGTGGCGTGCCCAGAATTGTGGCGTGCCCAGATTGTGGCGTGCCCAGATGATGCAATTTTTTTTACGTTTTTTTTTGGAATTTGTCTGTCTGACTATTTTTTTAAAAATCATTTGATGGAATTAAATTAACTTATAGGATTCTATTGATGATTACAACCATCGCGAATCACAGCTTGTTCAACATAAGTCTTGTTTGTTAGCCTGACACATGCCTGACACTGAGCTGCAAATAGTAAAAAGACAAGAAAATTTGAGTTTCGCGGGCCACCTTGGCGCTACCCCCTAAAGTTCAGCTTCTTGTTTAAATATCACTGTTCTCCTTAAACTTTTTCTAAGTCTTTCTTTACCTAAGGCATCCTGCCGGGGTCGCGTGATTGTTCGAAAGAGATACCGTGACCCTGGCACATGAGCAACTGAAAGAACACGAGTGGGTTTTAGTCAGTAAAAGTCTGACACGCCCTCCCGCTCCCCCCAGAGCGGGAGAAGTAATTTGACGATTTCCCATCCAAAAAAAAAAATACCCTAAAAAATAAACTAAATAACTCAATGCCTCAGCATTGAGTTATTTAGTTAATATAGCAGCAAACTTCGAATACGTAAAAATAGGCATCTAATTTGAACACCCTATGTGAAGAGATCATGTTAAATGAACTTATTTCGTTCCAATTGTACTTATTGTACATTTATATAAGGTGTATCTATTCATACACGAAATATTTTATGAGGTACACCGGTAGGTGGTAAAGAAGCTGAAAAAGAAAATTTTTATCTAGGCGTTTTTGAATTTTCGTAATTATTATAATTTTAAAACTGCTTGAGACGTTTTGCATAAAACCTTTACTCCAAATTCTATGAATGGCCCGCCTGACGCTGCGAGGGCAGTGACCGGACGGCACGAGCATGGCCGCGGTGTCTCGGGCCGTAAAAAATAAGAAGGAGCCAGTATTTCTTATGTACGTCAAATAAATTATAAATATTAAATTTTAAAAAAATTCATATAGAAAAAATTTTTTTCGTTGCTGTCGCTTCTTTACCACCTACAGGTGTACCTCTTAAAATATTTCGTGTATGAATAGATACACCTTATATATCAGCTCGTCTCCGCCTTTTACTAAGTAGAACGATAAACGGAATCCTAGTGAAATAACGATATTTATTATTTGTATTTCATTTTAAATAGATGAGTTTTATTTTCAAATAAAACTAAACACTGATGTTTTCAGTATAATAATAATTACTACTGAATGCCTAGTGGTCAAAATCCAACTCATTTCTCTTAATTCATTTATAACTGAGTGTATATCTAACCTATAGGTACTAATAATAGAATAAAGCTGTAGAATTAGCTTGTTTATTGGTTTGTTTGGTTGGTTGAACGCGCTAATCCCGCCGTAATTTTCTCAAAAATGTTTGTACATTTTCGCGTCACGGTTAAAATATCGATGATGAAAATTTAAAATATCGAAGGAGACGTTTAAATCCCTGTCCTTTACGACTTTTGAAAGGACAATGCCAATATCGGCTCGAATCATGTGGCGTTCGACAGACTTTCTATAATAATGATAATTCATACTATAAAACAGTAAGAATTATACAATATAAATAAAATCTGTAGAAGTACACCGTTGAAAAGTAATTTTAAATAGTTATTCAATTTATCAACACATTTCAAGGCTACAACTTCAATTAGAAATGTTGCCAATACCAAAATAAAATAATATCGATACGGACACTCGCAAACCGATTACAATAATATCAATATGAAGCTACGTATAGGTTGGCAAAAAAGAGTCTGTCGTGGTAACCATTGGAACTAAAATATTTTTTTGGTGGCAACACTGCTTTGTTTATCATCAACAAGTAGCTAATCTGTCATTGTGTTATGTTCCCAGTTGTATTTTACTTATTTCTAATTAACTATCAATTATTAATGCTTTTAAACATATAAAAAATGAATAAAACAATAAGGAGTAGTGGTGTGAGCTGTGATATACTAAGTTTTCGTAAGAAATTTGGCGGAATCTGAAGCGGAACAAATTTTGTCTCCGATTGATAATGTTTACGAAAGAACTGCCGACACGAAAGGTATTTATCCAAGAAATTTATCTTTTATTCAATGCCAGTCATTGTTTTTCCTTTCTAATACTAAGTTTTATCGATATTATAAGTTTCAAGCCATTTTATTGTTTTATTTACTAATAGATTATTGAGGTTATGTTTTCTAGTTTGACAAATCGCGTGTACGTTAACTCTTGATGTTTGATACTTGAAATTGAAAAATGTACCTACATGGAATTAATATGATTGTCTTTATGTTTTTTTCAAGGTAAATCTCACAGTACAATTAGAGAAATTGTTAATGAAGGTGAAAAAAATTAAGGATTTTTTCTACACCTGGAGGAACACCAAAACAGTTGGCGGAAGAAAGAATTAGACGATTTTGATCTGTGTGCAATTAGACAAAAGTTCAACACTATAACGAAACCGGCAAGTATTTTTTTTTTTTTTTTTGTTAATGCTATTATATTATCGCATACCACAGTAGAAAAGTATAATTTATATTTATTATTTTTCAGGTGCCTATTCTACGTAATATATTACCTATAGTTTGAGGAGACAGGTTGTAATGGAAGCCGTAAACGTGTAAGAAAGATTTTTACACTATTTAGATTTCATAAATAATAATAATAATAATAATAACTTCTGATAGGGTCCCCGCTTCCGGTGGAAGTGTGCAGCGCATGAAGTGGACACAAGCGGTCAACGAAAATGTCATGCGCGCATACTATGGGGCTACAGAGGGGGGAACTACACAAACTCTATCTTGTCTGTCTCTCAAAATGGATGTAGGAACGGGTCCCGCGGTACTAAGGAGCTGCTCCTAATCGATATGACCATTAGTCAACAGGTTCGTCGTTCCCGAAGGAATCTGTCGACATGCTGGATAGACTATAAGAAGGCCTATGACTCGGTACCACACACATGGCTCAGGAGGGTGTTGGAGTTGTACAAAGTAGATACAACGCTGTGCACCTTCCTGATGTCATGTATGGGGCAGTGGAGGACGGTCCTTCGCTATCCAGGATGTCGACAAATCCAGAGGAATAGCGAACCGATAAGGATTGAGCGAGGTATATTCCAGGGCGATAGTTTGAGTCCACTTTGGTTCTGCCTAGCCATGAATCCTCTTAGCACACTGCTGGAGGATTCAGGTATAGGCTATCGATTGAGGAGAGGTGGTCAGGTTATATCTCACCTCCTCTACATGGATGACCTAAAACTCTTTGCCCACAACAATCTGCAACTGATGGGGCTACTGAAAGTAACTGAAACCTTCAGTAGCGCCATCAGGATGGAATTTGGTGTGGACAAATCTGCAGTCATGCATGTGAAGCGAGGGGAGATTGTGGAATCCGTGGGAACCCAACTCACGGATTCCATACACCTAAGATCCCTCTCCTCAATCGAAACATACAAGTATTTGGGTATGTCGGAAGCGTTAGGCATCGACACTGCTGACATGAAACAATCGTTGAGGGAGCGCTTCTTTGGCCGCCTGAATAAAGTTCTAAATAGTCTTTTATCAGGCGGAAACAAGGTGCGCGCCTTCAACGGTTGGGTTATGCCAGTTTTGATGTACTCTTTCGGCATACTCAAATGGACTCAGACGGAGCTGGACGCCCTGGATAGACGGGTCCGCACACTGCTGACCGTAAATCGGATGCATCACCCACGGTCGTCGGTGATGAGACTGTATATCCCGCGGAAGTGCGGAGGTCGAGGTTTTTTAAATGCCAAGACCCTGCACAACCGTGAGATATGCAGTCTCAGGGAATACTTCCTTGAAGCCGATGTGGGGATGCACCGAGATATGGTCTCAGTAGACAAGGGCTTCACCCCGCTCTCCTTGGCTAACGAGAACTGGCGCAAACCTAAAGTATTAGATACTAATGACCGCAGGGAGGTATGGCAAAGCAAGGAGCTCCACGGACGCTTTTACCGGGTCCTACATGGACCCGATGTAGACCTCTTAGCGTCCGTATCCTGGTTACGATTCGGAGATCTATTTGGAGAAACCGAAGGTTTTGTCTTTGCAATTATGGACGAAGTTATGATGACAAACAACTACCGGAAATATATTGTGAAGGATGGCACGGTTGACATCTGTCGGGCATGCCACCGTCCGGGGGAGTCAATCCGACACATTATTTCTGGTTGTTCTCGTCTGGCTAACGGAGACTACTTGCATAGACACAACCTTGTAGCCAGGATTATCCACCAGCAACTTGCTCTGAAATACAGTCTTGTGGAATCAGAAGTACCGTACTATAAGTATGTGCCCGACCCAGTTCTCCAAAATGGAAATATCACATTGTATTGGGATCGATCTATCATCACTGATAGGACTATTGTCGCTAATAAGCCGGACATAGTGGTGATAGATCGATCAGAGCGTCGCACAATGATTGTTGATATAGCAGTCCCGCATGACGAGAACCTCGTGAAAGCCGAACAAGATAAGCAGATCAAATATCTTGACTTGGCTCGCGAGGTTGTCGAGATGTGGGATGTGGATACAGCAGTCATTGTGCCGATAGTCGTGACGGCCAATGGCATAATAGCCAAGAGCCTCGACCAACACCTAAAGAGGCTCTCGTTAGGCAGCTGGATCAAGCGCTTGATCCAGAAGGCGGTATTACTGGACACGGCACGTATAGTGAGAAGGTTCCTCTCTCAGCGGCCCTGACCACCGGTAGCTTGGATCCTATTCCCGATACCGGTGGGCTACTATTTTTTATATTTTTAAATGTTTTTATGATTTTTGTTATTTTAATATTTAAAAATGTAATTTATATGTTGTAAAAATTTAAATAAAGGAAATAATAATAATATTCCACAACTATCACACAACGCCATCTTGTCCCAAGCTAAGCAGAGCTTGTGTTATGGGTACTAGACAGCTGATAAACATACTTATATATTTCTAAATACATACATATTATAGATAAATTACACCCAGACACAGAACAAATGATCGTGCTCATCACACAAACATTTAAATAAGAAATGTATAACTGACACATCAGTGTTAATGGAAAAAATCTATCATAGCACTGAAAAGGAATACAAGAATGATGTTATGTCACGTTTTTCTTTTTAAATAAAATCTAAATTTTAGCGTGTTATTTCATTTTCATTGTCATGTGAATAGTGATAATGTTATGTACCCCACATAGACATACTTGACGCCTTCATTAGTCAACTGTTCAAGTTTATTCGATATTGCCCGTACCTTTCGAATGCGACATGTTATAGGTAGGTACTCTCTGACTTCCGATTAGTTTCCGACAGCAAGCAGCTGTAAGTCGCCTTCTTGTCGACTATAAACTGTCAGCATTAAAAGGACTCGTTCAGTATCATTCATGTCAAATTTGATACAGGCATACCAACCATCGAATGGTTGTGAATACCCTAGATGGTGGCCGCAAATGCGATTGCTGAACATTATGTCTTGTGTATCGGGTTCAATCGTCAATCCCTGTTATGTTATTATGATGGCACTCTTAGATAAAAGGTTATTCTAGCTAAATAATGTGAAATCTACTAAATACAATGAAAGTAAAAGACTGTGTGCCTATCAAGTCTTGATATCTTGACTGATGAGAATTTCCGGGATCTCGTGTTTGTGGATTAAAACAACAAGTATCTTATCACTTTTAGTCCTAGTATACAGGGTGGCCATACCTGCTAAGCAGGCGCCCTCATTTTTTCCAGACTCTTTTTTGCCAAGCTGTAAGTAAGTATTTCAGTACTTACGTCGTACCTCGTAATTCTTATAATAATAAATAGCGTTTATTTATATTTTTTAGTATACATTTTATAGTTATATAATAATTAAAAATAATTTAATTCGATTATCGATACCGTCTAGAATAGTTTATTCGAAATAATGTTATTATAGTACTGGCAACACTTGACGTAAAACAACTTCTGTCAGTGTCAAAAAGTTTGACTTCTCACTTCTCCCGCGTGTCATTTGTAAAAAGTAAACATGTAGTTTTTTTTTCCTAATACCAAAGTATTCTAAAATCATATAGGTATGTTAAATGAATATTCTTACTATAAATATACCTATATATGATACAAGGATAATGTGCTAAAAGTCATTAATTGAAAAAATCATTTGTTTATTTCACGGTATTGTTAAAATCAGAAGTATGAAGTGGTCAACTTTATAGAACTATAACTTTTGTTGGTGTACTTCTAATCGAAAACTATTTATACAATCAAATTCTATAATAATTTTCCTTTTTTATGAAATATTGATCATCTTTGTCGGTTCTGGCCGAGACTTGTAGGAAACCTTGGCATTCTCCTTTCCACGTGGTTTCATGATTTCAAATGTTGGGCTTTGAGTGGTGTGGACCTAAAAGACTAGCTACCATGCGGTATACTTAAAAAGATGGATCTGTCAAAATGACACTGACAGCATCGCAAGAAGTCAAGACAGTCAAACAAATGAAAAGCGCGGGAATCATCGAATTTGGCGGGCGTGATTTTTCTTTCGTTTTCTTTTAAATAATAAAAAACGTTTGCGATTGGAGATAAGTTGTGTAGATTTATGTAAATATTCATTAGATTAGTTAATTTAATTGTTTGTAGATATAATTCTTCATATATAGGGTAAGTTTTTTATATTTTATTTTTTCTGGCCAGTGGCCACAATGGACAACGAACCACCTGATCCGGGGGGCACAGTCCCCTCGGTCGGGCTTAATATTACTATTATAGAATCCAGTATGGATACCGACTCGTCCATAACCAGATCGGAGCGGAAAAGGACTAGAGCTCCACGTAAAGTATGCAAAAATTGCAATAAAAGAAGGCGAAATAATCATTCACACACTTTATCTGAAATAAATAAAGGAACTCATTGCCATTGCGATAATGAATCAGTCACATTCAGTCAAAGTTCAATTGTAGTTCAGCAAGAATCCACTCCATGCTCTGTGGATGGACCCCAGACTGAAAACCTCATTAAGTCTGATCTTCCCCAGAAGGCGCCACAGGTTACTAGGGCTTTGTACGAAGCCACAGACCTGTCGCCATACGTTGTACACATCCAAAAAATTTCTGATACTCAAAACTCGGCCCTAACATTACACCCAATAACTTTAGGACATTTTCTTAAAAAACGCAGTTTCAATAATATAATTAACGGTTCATTAAAACGCATTGGTCGTAATAGAATATCATTGAGCTTCTCTCGTTACGTAGATGCCAATTCTTTTATAGATGACCCAAGTTTGGCCAAAGAGAAATTGAAGGCATTTGTTCCATCAATTAATGTGTGTCGCATTGGTATTGTTAAAGGCGTACCTACCGACTGGTCTCCGGAGGAAATAATCGAAAATATATCTGTCCCTGCTGGATGCGGGAAGGTTATCAAGGCAAGGCGTCTCAATTATAAAGTGCACGAACCGACCCCTGTGTGGAAACCATCGCAAACAGTCGTGCTCACCTTTGACGGACAAACTTTACCAAAACGTGTGTTTTGTTGTTACAATTCCATGCCAGTGGAATTGTATACATTCCCAACAATTCAGTGTTATAATTGTTGTCGTTTTGGCCATACAAAGGTACAATGCAGGTCGAACCCTCAGTGCTTCAAGTGTGGGGAGAAGCATTCTGCTGACACTTGCAGGATTGAAGATGAGAGTAGTAGTAAGTGCTGTCATTGCGGTGGCATTCATTACGCCATCAATAAAAAATGCCCAGAATTTGAGAGGCAAAAATCAATTAAGCATTATATGGCCCATAGCTGCGTGTCGTATGCTGAAGCGTCTCAGCTACATCCACCTATATCAAAATTGTATGCAGATGTGGTAACATCTGACCCATCACATACCACTAAAAATTCATTCTATTCACAACCTTCGTCCCAATCACGTAACCCACCAATTGTCTCCTCACAAAGAAAAACGGTATTCCTTAAACCTCGGGATCCCCCAAAAACAGCTAAGGGGTATGACCGTACAGCTCATCAAGCATTAATCAATAACGAAGTTTCTGTGTCAGGGAATGGTGTTGCATTCCAAAATAAAACAACAAATAATAGTGAAAGTCAAATTTTAAATTTAATAATCATGTTAATTACCACATTATCTAAAAATAATAATATTGAACCGTCCAACGTTGCCACTGTAATTGATACGCTGTTTAACTTGTTTAATCTTAATCATAATGGATCCAAATCTATCCAAGATTGTTCAGTGGAACAGTCGCAGCATTCTGAATAAAAAATCTGATCTGTCCTACATAATGAACAAATACGATCCCTTTGCAATCGCTCTCTGTGAGACATGGCTTAAACTAGGGTTCTCTTTTAGAATTCCTGGCTATGCGTGTCTAAGAACAGACAGAAGCGATGGGTATGGCGGTGTCGCCATACTTATTAAAAACAACTTGCCTTTTCAATCTTTTCCTCTTCCAAGTCTCAGTGATGATATATCTGCTGTCGCTGCTATTGTAAATAAAATCTGTTTAGTATGTATATATTATTCTCGTCCCACTGTAAATATCCTTTCTGAAATAAGTAATCTTCTTTCAATTTTACCTAAACCGTTTTTGGTAATGGGCGACTTTAACTCACAACATCAGTCTTGGGGTAGTTCTAGTTCCAATTACTATGGGGAAAAGTTATTGGAAATTCTAGACTCTAATAATTTATGTATTTTAAATACATGTCTACCAACACGCCAAACGAATCCAGATGAGGGAATAAGCGCCCCTGACCTCTCAATCTGCACACCTGATTTAGCATCAACATTATCCTGGTCTCCTTTAACGTCTTCGTATGGTAGTGATCATTACCCTTTAATCATTTCTTTTCCACATCAAAAACCAGCTGCTTGCATTCCAACACCACGATTAAAGTACAGACTTCAAAATGCAGATTGGGATACATATAAAAATTGTGTAGAAGAAAGAATGCTTGCCTTATCTGATTCTTTACAACTACATGACCCTCAGTTATTATCTAATCAAATTACAAGAGTTTTAATAGAGGTGGCAGATAATACTTTCCCTATTAAGAATGGTGCTACAGGCAAAATTCCTTCACCACCTTGGTGGGATGCTGAATGTACTCAAGCCATTAAAAAAAGAAAAGAAGCAGAAAAAAATTATGGTCATACTATGACTCGCCACAATTTTCAGATATACCTAGAAGCTGCTCGAACAACTCGTAAGCTCCTTAGGAAAAAGAAATTTGAAGGTTGGCAAAGATTCTGTGCATCTATCTCGCCAGAAATTAATGCATCTCTAGTATGGCAAAATATTAGGCGATTCAGGTCAGCATTCAGCGACACAACAGCCTCAAAACTACCATTAGAATTAGCCAATGAATTTATGGATAATTTAGCTCCCCCTTCAGTCCCAGAACAAAGATCTTTAATCCACCTTCCATATGTTCCTATTCCTAATTCTGAGTTGAATTCCCTGTTCACACTAAGTGAGTTGAAAGGAGTCCTTTCACATGTTAAGGATTCAGCCCCTGGTGAAGATGGTATACCATATTCATTTATAGCTAATCTGTCTGACTCTGTTCTTTTAATTTATTTAAATCTCATCAATACAGCTTTGATATCTGGCAGCATTCCATCAAGTTGGAAGTCTCAAACGATTATTCCCATTCTAAAACCAAACAAACCTTCTTCTAATGTTACTTCTTATCGACCAATTGCACTTTCTACAGTTCTTGCAAAAATTGTTGAACACCTCATTAAGAATCGTTTGGAATGGTATTTGGAGAGCAAAAACTTGCTAGGCACATCACAGTTTGGTTTTAGGAAGGGTAGAAGTACGATGGACAGCCTTAGTGTGTTCACAACTGATATTCGTTTAGCTTTCTCTTCCAATAACTCTGTAATTGCTGCCTTCCTGGATATTAGCTCAGCTTACGATAATGTCCTGGTATCAGTCCTGGAACAAAAGCTGAATTCATTACAAGTTCCAAAAATGCTGTCTAACTTCATAATTAACATGCTTTCAGAGAGATCTTTAAATCTTCATATTGAAGGGTATACATTTACCCGTTTAGTATGGAAAGGTCTCCCCCAAGGTTCCGTACTTAGTCCAATTCTCTACAATATTTACACTTATGATTTGGAATCCTCTTTAAATGAGTCAGTACAAGTCCTTCAATATGCGGATGATTTACTTCTTTATTTATCTGGTCATTCTGTTGAAAATATTTGTACTTCCTTAACCTCTTCTTTATGTTTACTGAAGACTTGGCTAGAAACCAATGGTCTACACCTGTCAATTGATAAAAGCAACATTGTCTTGTTTACAAGGATGCGTAAGCCTCCTATAGTTACAGTACAGTATAATAATATCCCTATGCCTGTTAAAAACCAGGTTAAATTTTTAGGCCTTATTTTGGATACACATCTTACTGGTTTACCACACTGTGATTATATAACTGCTAAATGTGAACGAAATATCAACATAATTAGATGTCTTTCTGGTGTTTGGTGGGGTGCACATCCCTTTTCATTAAAACTACTTTATAACACCTTGATTAGAAGCGTATTGGACTATGGCACCTTTTTGCTGGAGCCTGCTAATGTTGCTGGTCTTAAGAAACTTGACAGTGTTCAGTCCAAGGCACTTAGAGTGGTTTCAGGTGCAATGAAAAGCAGTCCTATTAATTGTCTACAGGTGGAATGTGGAGACCCTCCACTTCATTTACGACGTCAATTTTTAGCTGATAGATTTATGGCTCGGTGTTTGCAATTTACATGTCATCCTTTGCGAAATAAACTTTCCATTCTCTCTGAAGAAGTAATTTCGTCCACTTACTGGAGGCACAAAGATACTCCGTGTTTAGTTAAAAGCTTTAGAAAATACAATTTAATTGAAGCTCCCTGTCACCAATCTCAATTTCTTCCTATATTTCACTGTAATTACAGTTCATTAATTATGTCACCAAATATATACTATAACCTTAACATTTACCGAGATGACATATGTCATAATATTAACTTCAACTTCACTATGGATAGAGACTGGAAGGGCTGTCAGCTCTTGTTTACAGATGCTTCGAAGCATGGAAGAGACTCATGCGTGGGAGTAGGTGTATTCCACTCCCAATATAATATAGTTCAAAAAATAAAGCTCCCGCCCGAGTCATCTGTATTTACGGGAGAATGTTACGGTCTATTCAAAGCTGTCGAATATATACTTATGATGGGCTTACGAAATTCACTCATTTTAACTGATGCAAGGAGTGCCTTACAATCTTTGGCCAGATTCCCTTTCTATTCTCATAATCCTCATATTATATTTGAAACACGTGAACTCCTTTATAGGTGTTCTTTTAAGGGTTATTCAGTGTATTTTGCGTGGATACCCTCGCATTGTGGTATTTTAGGTAATGAGAGAGCTGACCAGTTGGCTAATGATGCCGTATTGTGTGGAGATGTTTTTCCGTACAAAAATAACTCCCAAGATCTGGCAGCTCTGCCCAAGGTTTACCTACAGGAATCCTGGGGTAAGCTTTGGTCCGAGCAATCAGTGAAAGGGAAATTTTATCGCACTATTCAACCATCCATTTTTGTAAAACCTTGGTTTAGCAAGTACAAGCTAAGCAAAAAGATTACAACAATATTCATACGTATGCGATTGGGTCACGTGTGCACTCCTGCTCATCTTGCCAGGCTTGGCATTGTGCAGAACCCTGCGTGTGAATGTGGCGCTGAGGTGGGAGATCTGAACCATCTTATTTTTTCCTGCCCCCTTTATGACCACTCCTCACTTTTCCAAAGTCTTGTTTCCCTCCGAGTCCCTTTTCCCACTTCTATTTCGTGTATTTTATTTAATTTCAATGTAGATATTTATAAAACCATAGCTCTTTTCTTTGTAAATAATGATATAGCTATCTAAATATTAGTTTATAAACTGTATATAAGTACTTAATTTACCATGTAGTTCTTAGGTAATTCTTAGTTTATGCACGAGTCGGCCTATTTGTTGGGCCACCTTGTGGCGTTCATGTTTTTTTTTTTGTTTTTATTTATAACCTACTGATAAAACTTGTTATATTTTTTTTTTGTATATAATATATATTATATTAGCAACCTATTTCCAAATTTCCCGTTGTACTTATATATAATTTCGCGAGTACTTGATTCCTACGTTTTGTTATTATATAAAATATTGTCAGTGGCAATAAGCACGAATAGTGCAACGCCATAAACAAAAAAAAAAAAAAAAAAAAAAAACAGTCAAACAAATTAAACATTCAGCAAGAAAAGCTAATTTTATGTTTTAATTCAACAAAAACTGTTTGTCTGGGTTATTAAATATAGTAAAAACTACTTCATCTAAGCAATTCTTTGAAACTATTTTGTGTACTTGAAGTAAATATCCTGAACAATGAAGATATCAGAGGTAAATAAATTGTCATTTGATGAATACTTTGACTCATCCATCATCATTTTAGCCGAAAGACGTCCACTGCTGGAGATAGCCCCCAAGCTCCGTCACTTGACTCATCTATAGCTAATCTTATAATTACAAAAGTTATAAAACGTATTTAATAGTAAATAAAAACTACCACATGACAACATAACCTCTACACACAACAATACAATTTATTATTTTATTTATTAGTTGGTTAGTTTAAATAATAGAAAGTTTCAATAATAGTCATAGTTACGTTAAAAGACACTTTCTTGATAAATACATATTATCAAGAAAGTGTGTCTTAACATTCTCCGATATTTAATGATCTTATTCTTATAATTATTTCAGCTTGCAGGGGATGAAGACTCAGGCCCAACATGTAGAACCTATGTATTTCAAAATGAGAGTCACACATTAGGAAATGCCTTGAAATGTATAATCAACAGATAGTAAGTATTTTTATGAACTCATTGTGCTATCCTATTTACAGCAAGTTAATACATTTTTGTTGCACTGTAATATTCCTCTTGTATTTTTAGAAGTACTGTTTTAGTGGTTAAAATTTCCATTATTGGCCATTGGGGAGGGGGGTGGTGGACTACCCCCTGTACCATCCCCACCCTTCGGAGCCCCATAGAAAGTAGACGGAGCCCCGCAAAGCGAGGCTCCTACTTCTGAATGGTTTAAAAAAAAAATAACCACAAAGAGGATGGCGGGGTCAAAGACCCCGCCGTGTTGTATATTAATTTAGACGGGGCGATATTATTCTCTGTAAAAACCTGTATGCACACCTGTATCAGTTTATACTGGAAAAACCTGTATCAGTTTATACTGGAAATACATAGCTTGATATGTAGCCACATATCAAGCTATGTATTTCCAGTATAAACTGATCTCACATTGTATGGGATTTCCTATAATGAGAGGACAGCTTAAACTGAATATAACTTAATTTGTAGCCATGTGTACATGAAGGGTTCCACACCACAAGGCAAAACTTACTAAAAAAAAACAAACTAAAGGTTCTTTTATGAAGTACCCTTTCATTTTCATCTTTGTTTTTATTGTTATTATTTGTTGTTATAACTCCAACAGAAAAACACAGTTCATTCTCACACAGACCCCTAAAAATGAACTAATTATTGTGACTTTGTCCACAGTGAAGATGTGGATTTCTGTGGCTACACAGTACCACATCCAGCTGAATCCAAAATGCACTTCAGAATACAAACAAAAGAAACACCAGCCCTAGAAATACTGAAAAGAGGTTTGAAGGACTTGGAAAAAGTATGTGACCACACAATAGATTTATTTGAAAAAGAAGTAAAAGATTTTAGCAAAACATACAATATTGTTTTATTACCCATTTCCCTTTTCCATGTGTACCTACTAACTGCCACACAATCAACTAACATACCAAGTCTTACTTAGAGCCATACCTCACTAGGTTGTGCTGCCAACTAAATGCATACATAGAGATAGTGGGTGGCTCACCTGGTTCTGGTCTACTTGGTTACGCAGCCCACCATACATTTATCGTTTGGAACCCGTGTTTGGGACTAACTGCATCTCATTACATGATACTCAAAAATGAATTTGAACGTGTGACTGACACTGGCTTGGCCACCACCAGGGATTTTGGTAACACAAAAAAATTGTCACCAAATATCAGAATTAGTCTGTCACTGGTTTAAAAGTTATAGACTTATTTGGTGGTCAATCCGGAGTGAACTTACCCCGGCTTGGCTCATTTGAATCTCAAAAAGCGTAGATCTGTTTTCTTCTTTTAGTCACCAAGTCACGGATTTAGTCGGTGTAATTAAAAAGATTCTATTTCTCAATACATTGGTACAAGCAAGAACAAAATACTTATTTTCTAGACAGTATCTATGTCATGGTGGAATGTTTGTTTCGAAATATATAATCTACTAGCTGACCATACAGACGTCCTGTTTCCTAGAACTCAATAGCAGCGCTACCTACCAGGTTGAATAGTGAATCTACATTATCCAGGGTGCCACCAAAACGCATACAAAAAAAATATTCAAATCAGTCCAGCCGTTATGGAGTTCAGTGACACACACATACAGTAGAAATATATATATATACACATAGCCACACCATACATATAGCCACACCATTAGGAGTTCACAACACAGTGTTCCAGGCGGAATGCATTGGGATCACTCTTGCCGCCTCAGCCATCATGGCCAGGGCAGTTAAAGACCACTCGATCCGCATACTCTCAGACAGTATGGCTGTTCTGCAAGCGCTGGACAGTCACGAGTGATTCTGGGTTAATATACGAGTGCCACCAGTGCCTCAACCAGGTGGGTAGCCTCAATAATATAACCATTCAGTGGATAAAAGGACACAGCGGTTCGCTTGGTAACGATGCCGCCGATGAACTTGCCAGAAGGGGGTCGAGAATGACACCGGTGGGACCAGAACCCATCGCGCCACTCCCCTTTGGGTTTCTACGCTCTCTGGTAAGGAAATGTACCAGGGATCTACACTTTAAGCAATGGCTGGACCAAAGTGAATGCAGGCAGGCCAAGGAGGCATTACCTACCATCGATGCCCGCCTCACAAAACAGGTCCTTCGGCTAGACAAACGACAGCTACGTATGGTTACAGCAGCAATAACTGGCCATGGGTCGTTTATTAAACATCTATTTGTCATAGAAGCTACCGACAGTCCGCTGTGCAGGGCCTGCATTGAGGACGGGAGAGCAGCGCACGTGCTTCTTAACTGCCCGGCGATCGCCACATACAGGGCCAAGTAGTTCGGTAACCCAGGTACCCTACGTGAGATAGCCAGCAACATCAAGGCGTTGCTGGCCTTTCTCGAGGAGCTGGGGTAGATCGAATAACCGATTTCCCACCCGTACGCAAAATACGCGCTCAGACGGAGTTGCGGAAACCAGCCCGTTCTACCTATTACCTATTATATATATATAAAGATGTATAGTTTGAAGCCAGCAAAGAAAAATCTATTAATTACATATAACTTAGTCACTGGCAGGTAGATTGCTGCACTTAGCAATCTATGAGAAAAGATAGTGTGGTGCGGTGTACCTTTCAAGTGTTATGTGACCAAGTTTGTTCAATATTCAATGTGTAGTAGTAGCCTATTTGAGGAGGTACTTTGAGAGGTATAGGTTCTAATGAAGGTATATTTTAATTTTTAAAGTAAAATCTTCATTAAATGTTATTGTAAGGTTGAAAAATAAAATAGCAGAAATAAGATTGTTTTGTCACATTTATTTTTCATAACTGCCTTTAGGCTTTGAACTCAGAGTAAGGGGACTTGGTCAGTGGGATGTCCCTCCACAAGTCTGGAGTAAGGTAGGCATAAGTCTTGGCAATAGCCGCATAAGTGGCCTTAGCGAAGTTTCCAAGGGTGCCAGTGGAGCCACGAGCTGAAGTGTAGCAGTCCTGGACACCAGCCATCTGAAGCAGCTTCTTGGGAACTGGAGCAGACACAATACCGGTACCACGAGGAGCAGGGATCAACCTCACGGTGACGGAACCACACTTTCCAGTGACCTGAAAGTAGAGTTAAAAATTTTTCAATCCAAAGTCATACTATTATTCTCAAATGGTATGAGAAGAATAAATCAGACGCGTTTACAAACTTCACTGGAAAACCTCAGGGGATACCACGAATGAAATGATTATCAGTATCATCATTGAAATTATATCACTACGTAGGCTGATAAAAAAAGGTTAGAATCACAAATTACCTTGCAGGGAACAGTGTGGGGCTTTCCGATCTTGTTACCCCAGTATCCTCTGCGGACCGGCAGGACAGACAGCTTAGCAAGGATGATGGCACCACGGATGGCGGTGGCGACTTCCTTGCTGCACTTCACACCCAGACCAATATGTCCATTGTTGTCTCCGATTGCCACGAAGGCCTTGAAACGCGTACGTTGACCGGCACGGGTCTGCTTCTGTACAGGCATGATCTTGAGGACCTCATCGTTGAGAGAGGGGCCGAGGAAGAAGTCGATGATCTCGAACTCTTTGATGGGCAGAGAGAACAGGTAGATGCTTTCGAGTTTGTCGATCTTTCCCTCGCGTACTAAACGGCCCAGCTTGGTTACGGGCACCCACTCCTTCTGGTCTTCCTTGCCGCGTCCACGGCCGCGACCACGACCGCGTCCACGTCCACGAGGACCACCTCGGCCTCTATCGCCACCACGAGACCCAAAGCCACCGCGAAAACCGCCACGTCCACCGGCTGGAGCAGCGTCCGCCATTCTGTAGATATAAGGTTACAATGTTAGGCGCGTGGTCTTTATTCCACTTAAAATAATCCCTTTTTTGGGATAATCAGACGCGTTAAGGCCATCACTGTGTGAACACTATGGTAGATACCACGAATGAAATAAGGTTTAGCTCTCATCATGAAAATTCAAAACCTGAAACCACGTGGGGGTTTCGCACACTTTAGAACACTACACTATATAAAACCCAAAATGTTAATAGAATTTTTATTTATTGTAATGGATTAAATATTTTGAAACAAAATAAAACTCAACTCAACAAAAAGTATCACATCTAAAGTAATAAAATATAACTTACGTTGAACTGTGAGCGTAGTGAGACAGTCAAACCCAAAATGGCCGAAGAATTTGCGCCTTTGACTTTTGTTCACGCCTTCGCAGCGTTGGTTGGCTATGGTATCTTTTTTTTTAATTGACACCTGGTATTTTAGCTAAATATTTTTACGATTTTTCTCAACAAATAACTAAATGTGGCTAACACTTAGGGTTTGGTAGCGCAATACAATATCCCAGGTCGCTATTTGTTATAACTTGAATTATAACACATTAAGTTGAAAGCCCCAGGCTAGCCCTTCAAGTTTAACGTTTTTTTTGCAATTTGCAGGTCAGCGTCAAGCTGTACGTTAAATAAAATATGTTTAACAAATATGGTTTTACGAAATTAAATTCATCATTGCGACCCTTTAAGTTAATTGACCCAGGAGTTTTCATCTTAATGCCCCCATTAGCGTCGACGTTGCGCGTGAAATATAAAAAAAATTGCATTTTTTTTCAATTTGCATGCTAATATCGGGGTTATATTAAGAGGTTTCAGAGACACTTACTCAAATTCTATAAAAAAAAAACATTAAAATTTGATTGCCCGGGATTATACTCAAAAATCTTTCAATGCCCTCCTTGTATAACAACGCATAGGGTTGTAACGGAGGCGCATTCGGATGCGGAGGCGACGAGTTTCACCTCCGCGGAAGCGGAGGTTAACGGAGGTGGAGGCGAAGGTGAAAGTGGATGTAGAAAAAGTAGTACCTAATTTGTGCCGTCCAATTTAACTCGTCTAAGCAATTCGACGGGTTGATTCTTGTCGTGTATCGTTTGGCAAATGAAATGGGCGGCGGGAACGCGGTTGGGGTGGAGGCAGACGCCCCCAACCGCATTCCCGCCGCGCATTCGTTGATTCTTGACAATTTCTAGTTACTTTACTCTTTGACCATTTCACGCGCAACACGCGGCCTAACGCTGCCCTGGTAATCGAGAGGGTAGTAAGTCTAAGGTTGGCCACCTTCGACTTACTGCCCTCTCGATTACCGGGGCAGAACGGCTGAGTCATCGTCGAGCGTCGCTGCATGCACGTTGTTGTTCTATGATTCGTAAATAAACCTCCGTTATAACTCCGCAAAAGAACTTGTTCCATATTCTATGGGTGACTGGCTTCAAGTGTATAGTTCTGAAACCTAACCTATTAAATAGCCTACAGCTAATGCAAAAGTGTCAATGGCGTCAATCCTGTAGGATGAATACTTTCGAAGTTATAGCGTATTGTATTTCCAACAATCAACCTTCTGTATCTCAAGAACCATTTCACTAAAAGAAATGCTTCATACGTAGTAATGCTCAGTAGAGTGCTGTGTATAATATATGTATAGAGAGATAAGTATTTCGCCGCCCGAGTAGATCCAGGGAGCTCAGTAAAAGATTTGACCCTTTCAGGAGAAGGGTGGCTACATACGACCTCTTTTGGTGGTCGTCCACCAGCATGCTTACGCTTTTTGGTGCGTCCTGGTCTCTTTTTTGAGCTTCCAGGAGAACTAAAGCCTTCATTAGAAAGCTCATCAACCTTTGGCATGCTTGCGTACATTTTGCACTTCCACACCGAAGGATAGCACACGAAAAAAAGGCAAAAAATCTACCCCTTTCTAAAATAGGAACCAGAACAATTTTGGATGCTGTTGCGCCTATGGGACGGTGCTCAGCGCAAAAACTCGTAGCTTGACAATATTGGTATCAAATGAAAGCTCTAGTTGAGCTGATTCATAATGTCTATTGAACGTTGTCTGTAAAAATTCATCTTCACTACGTTTCTTGAGGTCAAAGTCCTCATTCATGAAAAAATGCACTTTATAGCGTATATCTTTGTTGTCTTACTTCGCACGAAAAAGTGCCCATTGACTTTTTTTACACCTTTGCCAGGTCTACAAGACGGTATATGTTCCATCAGTATACAAGCATAGCCATAAATGATACAGCTATTTCTATTTTTGCAAAATCAATCTATCCCATTTTTAAAATGCATACATGTCTTTGAGCTACTTGATCTTCATATATATTATACATTGGGCCTGAACAAGCAAGACGACATATGAATAATATCGCATAATGAAACAGTTTTTGAGATATGAACGCCTGTTTGTTGAAAATACAACCGGCTATAACTCCGAAACTATTCATCCTAGAGGATCCGTGCCATTGAAAATTTTTCATAGCTAGTCATGCTCTACTAGAATGTATATATTTGATAACTATACACGTTGAAGCCATTTTGGAACTAGTTCTTTGTACGGAGGCGGAGGCGAAGTTCCGTTACAACCCTAATTCAGAGAACTGTTGAGGCTGCCCGGCTACTGCACCGCATCAGGGATGTTCACAGACGCACGTGTGGATTGTTTCTTAATTCAAATTATAGTATCTATGATTTCATTGGTAGTCGGTCCGCCGGCCTCCGTCTGCACCCACTATTGACTTCTCGTGGGTGCTGGCCCCGAGTACCTACGCAGTCGTCGCCCGTGGTATGAGTAAAGTGTTCTTGTAATAGCTTAAACCAATGTAAGTAATAGGTTGTTTAAACGATTAATTACGGCGAAAATTATAATTCAAATCAACATTTAATAGTAACGATATTAAACACGTCTTGGGTTTTATCTTGTACGACAAATGGAAATGCTGAGATTCCATGGCAAGCAGCTCCATATTGCCCTGTTTTTGTTAAAGCTATCACAGCTCCCATGAAATCAGGGTAATGTCTTGCAATTCTTTTAATCGCCGTTTGCGCAGCTTCCGTAGGAGAAGCTCCACGACGCATTTCTTCAACTGCTAAAAAGCTGAAAAAACAAACATCGTTATTATTACAGTCATTTTATGGGATTAGGTTAGCGCCCATAAACGAACGGAATTGGTCCATATTGGCGGAGGACTGGATTGAGTTGAGTGGAGAAAAAAAAGAAAGGGAGATCTTTGCCCTGCAGTGGCAAAACAAAGGCTGAATATTATTTGTTGCTACCCGACTGCGCTACGCAAAGGAGGATAGTGCGTTTATCGGCCTATGTATGTGTTACTTTGCGGCACTCTAGAGACTAAACGTGAGGGCCGATTTTGCTGATAAGGCAATCAATTTGTCTTATTCATGCGAGTGTCACTAAAGAAATGCCAGTAATCGAAATTCAATATGGCGATAACCACACGCCATACCGTGAATAAGATAAGAACAAGAAAATAACGGTCGACGAAGCATGTCAAGACAAGTGTTATCCCACTTGACATAGTTCGTCGACCTTCATTTTGTTATCATTATTAAATAAGTCTTTGAAAATCTTGGGTTCCTCCAATAATTTTTCAATTTGAATGAACATTTAGGATCTATAACGTCTTAAACTTGGTTAGCAACCATTTTCTCTTAAATTTTCTAAGCTTTTGAGTTTTGTTAAAGCGGTGAAAAAATTCTTGTCATCCTCGTCGTCATCGTCAAATACTATGTTTTTTTTAATATGAGATGTTACGCTTGCCTTCATAACACTCGGTTTTCCATCTTCCTTTTTTAAATAGTCGCTTACCTTGGTAAAAACCGGAGCATGATGTCGCCATCGCCCGTAGCCGCGGCACCTCCTACTTCATTGTCTGCGTATGCGCCTGCCCCGGGTATAGGAGAGTCGCCAACTCTTCTGTTTAATGGCAATCAAAAAATTTAATAATAATAAAAAAGCTTGTTTCTCTGAGATTCGATGTTGTTCTTCCTTTATGAGTTACGAGCTTTTGCCAGCGGCTTCGCCCGCGTGGAGGTCGGAAATTATCCCGCGGGAACATACTACCGGGATAAAAAGTAGCCTATGTCCTTTCTCAAGCTCTAAACTATCTGTGTACCAAATTTAATTTAAATCGGTTCAGTAGTTTTAGCAGGAAAGCGAGACAGACAGACAGATAGACAGACAGACAGACCGACAGACAGACAGAGTTACTTTTGCATTTATAATATTAGTGTAGATAGTGTAGATTAGTGTAGATGTAGATAGTGTAGATTAGTGTGGATAGTGTGGATTCTTGTCCAAGTATAAAAGTTTCCTGAGAACACGCCCTTCTATTGCTTTTGCCAGTATTTGGTTTGCAAAAGTTGAGAGGCGCGCAAATTATTCGATTAAAAAATAACCATAATCAGCCTATATTGTTTCCACTGCTGGGACGCAGGCCTTCTTTCTGTTAAAGAGAGTGGGCCGTAATTTACCACGCGGGCCCAGTGCAGGTTGACAGATGCCACATGTCTTCGAATTTTTGGTTCTAGGACATGCCGGTTTCGTCACGATGTCTTCCTTCACCGTTTTGAGAGCACAGTTTTGATGAAATGAAATTATTTGCACAGAGTAAAGCGCCTGCCTGGGTTCGAACCCACGACCTACAACTCGTAAGTCGAGGCCATTGGGCCACCATTGTCAGCGGCGATTAAAAAATGTCAGCAGTTTATTTTTTTACCCAGGTATTTTGTATTTAGCGCCATTAGTCGAAGTGCCGGCTGCTACGTCACTGTTACTATCCACAGCAACCATTCCAATTGTATCATGATTATATTTGTCTACTATCATCTGTACTTCAGGACGTATATCTTTGTTCTTCTTAATTTGATGATAAGGACCACAGTATTTGCTGGGATCTGGCTTGACACCCTGCGATTAGATAAATAGAATGTTGTTATGCTTATCTAAGTGGATAGGTATTTGAAAAAATGAAATGATGAAAATAGGTCATGATTATTCAAATAATGTTATTTACAATTTTCTTTATTTAGGTAAGATCAATTAGTATCTGTATACTATAATATTTTTAATACCTCACCATCCAAAAATTCGGTTGACAGTGGTTCTCATTGTGCCATTTCAACCATAGTTGTTTAGATTCTATAGTAGAAAGAGACTCTTCATGGAAACCCATCTGGACAGCAAACTGTGTTGCTAGTTCACCAGCGAGGAACGAATGTTTGGTGTGCTCTAAGACATGACGTGCCACTGAAATTGCGCTTTTTATCCTCCGGAGGGCTCCCACAGCGCCCACATTCATAGTTTTCCTGAAACAATAATAATACTAGTATGGATATAAACACAAATCATCAGAGTTACCGTACTAGGAAAGAAGAAGATGCTGGTCTTCTAATGAATTTTTGCTAATGAAAGCAAAAATGTTACAATAATTTATGCATTGGAATACTTATGATAAATGAATACCTAAAGACATAGATTACCGAGTTAATTATTTTTATGAGACATTCATAGCACATTTATTATTTTAATATATGTGTGTATTGTGATGTTCTGCCAATTATTCCAGCCCATACATTCACAGAGAATTTCATCTGAAATGACACCTGCTTCTTAAAATGTGGATTGTTCTCTGCGTCGGCCCATTCATGGATGTTGTGAAAGTTTGTAATACCTTCCCTTGAAAATTTACTTTCATCCGTCCACAAGATTGATTTCAGAAACCACGCATCTTCGATGTCTCTGTTGAGGAGGAAACGGCAGAACTGAATTCTTCTTTGAGGATCTTGCTCTACTAGACCTTGCACACTCCTGCCATGGAACGATACTTATCATTTTGGTGCATTGTATGCCACACCTTCCATTGAGAAATGTTTAAATTTCGAGCTACTGCTCTAGTACTGGTAGTAGGATCCGCTTGAAATGCTGCTAAAATGCCTTCGTCGACGACAGTTTCGTGTCTGCCCGTGACTCCAGGTTCCACGCGGTGAAACCCATCTTGGGCAAGACGACGAAACGTGTTGTAAAACACTCGGACATTCGGTATCCTGCGATTCGGATAGCGCTCTTGATACATCCGTCGCGCCAAAGATCCATTGCCGTCTGCTCTACCGTACATAAATACGATATCCGCATATTCTTGATTGGAAAAAGTAGCCATTGTCACTTAACAATTAAGAAAAACGGCGTAGGAGCGCACTAAATGTCAACTCAACACAATTAAGTCAAAAATCAACACGTGCAGGAGCGCGAGGCTACGACTGGACACGGTGAAACAAAAAAGTTCAAAACTAACGCAATCAACACGTGCAGGAACGCAAGGGCTACAACTGAACACGGTAAATTGTAAATCTACACGACAACGTCCACTCACAAGGGCAGTAGTTTGACTAATAAGTAAAAGATGTAACGGCTTCATCACAGACCGACTGACCCTGGATAAGAGGCAGGTTTAGGATAAGTTGCCTCATCCTTTTATTCTCTACGATGGAGAAAGCAATGTACAGCGAAACTGAAGTGGGGGCAATGAGTTCCCAGTCACCACCGGTGGCAACTGGGAATTTTTATTCCCATTTGCCTCCGGTGGCAATCCCCGCGGGGGCGACTGGGAATATTCCGTAAAAACCAACTCTTATCGCTTTTTGCTATTCATTAGGCGTTCTACCTGAAATGCCGTCGCACCGCGCTCGGTGGCCATTGTTTAGAGAATCCCCTCAATGGGTTCCCCTCAATTGGTTCCTGCATGTGCCAAAAATTCTTAGAATTGAACAATGTTATCATTTCGAGCACATAAAGTATTCTTTTAAGCAAAAATTTTGTGTTTTGTTAGACTGCCTAAAATTTAAAATTTCTCCCTCGAATTGGTTCGTCGGTCCTAATTTCAATAATTTGTAAGATATCCGCATAAATGATACCTCAAAAGAAAGAGCGATTATCAAGCATGTCTTCAAAAAGGTTTGAACGCAAAAAGCACCCTCCGTTTTTTTTTAAATAAGTTTTAAAAGACGTATTGTACAATTTTTTTATTTTTTCTGAGCTTTAAATATCTGTAAAAAAATGTCTAATGACACAGAAGCCTAAAACATGTTTTGCTTGGTTGCTTACCCATTACTTTAATTAAATAAATAAAAAAATAATTCATTTATCATTCAATTTGGCCATAATTATGCAGTTTACATTAAATTTTGAGAATTTCCGAAAAAAAACTTAAAAATTTGGTTAAAAAAATTTGGTAAGACTTCGTCTAAGACAACCATGGCTTAAATGGTTCTAAATTGTCTATACTATCTTCACCTTAAAGCTTTGCACCCATCTTCCAATCACCCTGTATATTTTTTTATCAATATCAATAGGTACTTATAGATTTAATTGTAAGTTAACTTTAATATAATATCTATGGAAACATTATTACCCATCCATAATAAGGGCATCCAATGTTGTCTCACTGTTCTCATCAGGACTTCCTCCGTACCCTACCGTCCCATCACATTGCTGAACTTCACATACTGATGCACCTTGTTCTATAGCATCTAATGCTGTACCTCCTGCTTTAAGAACCTCCCAGGCTGCAACAAATATAATTAATAATATTCTTTGGAAGATGCAGAAGATATGCTACAATGCAATACAAATAAGTTATAATGATTGACAGTGATGGAAAACAAGAAAAAACTTTTTAAAGGAAAACCTGGGTATAAAATCAGCATTTTTTCCTCAAATTTTTGAACTTGTAGGCGTAGCATGATAACAAACCAAATATAAAGTTTGTTTACCTTTTACGGTAGAATTTGCGAACCACCACGTCGTAATTACTATAGGAACATTCGGTTCACTCTCCACTACATAATAAGTAAAACTTGAACAGAATAGTACAATTATAAATTTAAACATAATTCTAGTAGGTATCCAACACCGCTCCAAATCAACAACAAAAACACAATAACGTTATCACTATTATCAGTTGACATTGACATTTTTTTTTTTTGGTTCTTTTCGTCCCTCTTTGGGACAGGCAGTTGACATTGACAGTTTTTCGCAGACTGTTTTTTTTTACTTTTAAAACTAAAGATTTGAATACGTGCCATTTTATACATCTGCTTCATTCTCTATGTTGTACTGTATATTATTTTTGTATCATTAATTATTTTCTTTTAAGTTTCACAGACTCATTAACTTAACTGTTAATATATTATATTAACCCACATTATATATACATATTATGTGGGTGCATAGATATCTTTTTTTTTTTTCACGAAATGTAATTCAATTGGTCAAAGATGACATAAACAAATAAAACCTTCAACCAATAGCACACTACATTGATAAGGTACTAATTCGTGATTGGTTAATTGGAAATTTCCAAAGATAACTATGATCTTATTCTTCAATGACAGTTTTCCTTGTTTTGAAGCGCGGAGTACTGGGAGTATTATTGCTACTTTTGTTTTGAAGAAATATTTACTTGAGAACAGTATTTGTGATAGTATTGAAGTTCGGAAAGTTTTGAAAGGTTTCGCTCGTTGTGATAAATAAACACTAACAATGAACACTGATACTTTCTTTGTCGAATTGCCAAAAGTAGTAAGTATAGTGTGTACTTTAAAAAAAAACATCAGTGGTTTAATTTGAAAATATAATCATCAAATGATCTTTTTCTAATTTTGCATTTTAGGAGTTACATGCTCATTTGAACGGTTCTTTGAGCCCAGCTACAATGCTAGAGCTAAAGAGATATCATGCGGATTCTGGTCTCGAAGACAAAACGAATGCTTTCTTTGATGAATTTCAAATCGGCGCCGGGGACTCTAGAAACCTGTCGGAGTAAGTGTAATCTTGAGTACTGACCACCATTGGCACTCTGTAACATCGTACTACAGTATTGTATTGCAACAATAATTTATTTCGTTTAATTTATGTTGTAATATAATGTACAGCTGAAGTCCCTTAGCCGCAGTAATCCTTAAAAGTTGTCTTGACTAGTAATGGATTTAATATATTGTTGATTCATCTTGTTATGCGTCTCTGGTTACCTTAGTTAAGCCTAGTCAGCTCCATATATTTCCTATAATCTTAGCATTGCAAATGCGTGACTTATCTAAAAATATATATATGAGTCACCCATTAAATATGTTGTGCATGTTAATGTATCCAATTTAAATAAACAGCATCATGTTGATTTAAATATGAGTATATTATACTCATATTTATTAAATGTCTTGTTGGACAAGTGGTTGCAGCGCTACTGTTGAGCATGAAGTCCTGGGTTAGATTCCCTGGTTAGGCAGTGTTATTGGATTTTTCTATCTATAATTTCTCAGTAGCAGGCTGGCTGGATTTGTATCCAGCTATTACTACTATTACAAACAATGTGGGTGTACTATTGGTACAGCTTTGCCGAATCCTTCCAGAAAACCAGTCTTGATGTAATGTTTGATTATAATTTATTGCTAACTGCAGATACAGCAGTTTTCTGAAAGAAGTAAATTTACACATTATCGTACTCAACCATCATAAAACCAGATCATTATCTGGTAACTTTTTTCTTTTTAACTTGGTCTTCATTTTATTCACAGTTGTTTCCAAGTATTCAACATTGCACATTCCCTAACAAGTACTCCAAAAGCATTAGAGCTAGCCACCACTCTGACTCTTCAAGAATTTCAAGATGATGGGTGTTGTTACATTGAACTCAGAAGTACACCACGGGACACCCCATATATGACCAAATTGCAGTATATTGAAACTATTGTTCAGGCTATACAGTAAGTAAAACCCAGGTTAACCATATCCCTGTCCAATAAATCATAAATTGTTCATGGCAATTGTGAAACAATAGTGTCTGCATCACTGGCAATTTTTAAATGTCAACTTATCATTATGCTATTGTTATGCAAAATATAAGTAACAAATTTTGTTTGCAGGAAATCTTCTCTGCATCTTTCAATGAAGACCTGCCTCATCATTTCTATCAATAGAAAATCGCCAATTTCTGATGCAGAAGAAATAGCTAACCTGGCTATAGAGTGCTACAAAAAATATCCAGATGTGGTTGTGGGTATTGAACTAAGTGGTGATCCTATGGCAGGGATGTTCCAGAGTTTTGTACCAGCTCTGCTGCTCGCAAAGGAAGCAGGACTGAAAGTGAGCTTATAATGTTCACAACTAGTTTTTATCTGGTTGTAGCTTTGCTCGTGTGGTCTATCACAATCAGGATCTTTACCTATTTCTAGGATAAAAATCATAACCCTATTTTTGTAAATTACAACAGTCCATTTCTCTGTGTAAGGACAAACCAACAATTGTAAACTTTTGCAGTTATTTGTAATGCTTATTTATACACCTTTAAGAAATTAGGTACATTATAAAAAGGTAGCTTTAATCTTTTTATGTTATTTTATCGCAGGTCACACTACATTGTGGTGAAGTTTGCAACCCAGAAGAAATACTTGAAATGCTAAAATTCAAACCAGATAGGCTTGGACATGGAACTTGTATTCATCCCAAATATGGTGGAACTGAAGAGACATGGTCAACCCTCTGTAAACTAAAAATACCAGTTGGTAAGCAGCAAGCAAAATTTGATTGATGGAAACCAATCTCTTCCTCTGTATTTTATTGTGAGTTAATCTAGCATGTATTATTTTTAGTTCTTGTTTTTATCATTGCCTTTATAATGTTTTGCAGAGGTGTGCCTCACAAGTAATGTTAATACCAAGTCAACACCAGATTATGATTCTCACCACTTCAAACTTCTTTATGATGCAGAAGTACCTGTTATAATATGTGTAAGTATTAAAATATGGTAGGACTGTCTGAGAAAATACTTAGTTGTAATCTACCTGAAAATATTTCGCATTATTATTTTCGCAACTCTCATGCATTAAACCCCTTCCCCCACGCTTTGGATCCTTAATGTGAATTTATTTATCCGAGTCGTCAGCCGCATTTCGTACTTTCCCTTACGAACTTTCAATACCTTCTTTAAGGGTAGTTTTCGAAATGTGACATGTTAAAAATTTCTCTATTAAAAATGTCATGTTTCGAGTTAACCCAAGAAAACATCAGCATTAAAACCTTTCATTAAAAACTTGACTACCCTGTTTCATCCAGTTAGGGCTTGATTTAAAAAAAAATCCAAAAACTCGTAGGTATTTCTTATTTTGGTCTTTTATTGCCGAGTTTCAAATTCTCCTTAGAACGAGTAATTTTAAAAATAATAATGTGATTTATCTTCTATTTACTTACTAAGTACATACATACGTATTCGTGCCAAGTTTCAAGTTAATATACACAAACAATAAAATTATGCACGATTTCTCTCGTATGGGTTGATTTTCGAATTCCCCGCGACGCCATACAAAATGCATTTCGCGAGCATTACTGCTTCGCAGAAGGAGGTGACGGCTTCCCATTCCCTCTCGCTCCATACCATGGCTCGCACCAGGGCCGGACGCGAGAGGTCGCCGCCGCCGATCGCCTCCACGAGGACACGGCGGTGCTCCGCCCAAGCTGGGCACACCTCCACCGTATGCTCCACCGTGTCCTCCAGACGATCCTCGCAATGGAAACACCCGGACGTATCCTCCCGCTTTATCCTGAACAGGAACCCACCGAAGCACCCATGCCCGGTGAGAACCTGCGTCAGGCGGAAGGTGAGGACGCCGTGGTGCCTCTCTATCCACTCCTCAAAGAGGGGACTTACCGCCGCAATTGTGGCGTGCCCAGTGTGAAAGGTGTTGCGTCGCAATAAATTGCAGAATCGCCTCTGCGACATATTGCGCGACAAGTTGCGCCTGTTTGTACGAGCAGTCCATTCACAATTGTTTTACCTCTGCCAGTAGCAACCCAATAACAACCTTATTCTCACGATTTTTACCCATTCACTGCCACTTAAATTTTAAAAACATCACCTGGGTGCCACTTAATATTTTTCCTTTGGCAAGACCCTCACAACACCAACCGTTTTTTCCACAGAACAAAGAATACTTATTCCGTGGTTTTTTCCTTACCGAAACAAGAATGACAGTTCGAAAAAAAACCAACAGTTTTTCCACATTTAACAATTGTTTCTAGCCGTGTATGTTGGCAAATATTTAAATAAATTCTATCATTTTAAAGTAATTCCAAAAAACGTCCTAAAGTACACTCAACGCATATGGTGCGTTGGTGGCATGACGTAGTTATCTCGATCAACGCAAATGGTGCGTTGGTGGCAACGAATGGGTTAAAGATCACTGTCAATTTGATAGGCTTATCAATGGCAGTAATCCAACAGCAACCTTATCTAATGTTAATAAAGATCACTGTGGTTTTTGCAATGATACAAACACAGAGGTAAATTAATTGTGGCCAGACTGTACCTAAACTTGTGTTTTATTTCCACAGACTGATGACAAAGGTGTTTTTGCAACGTCTCTATCTCGAGAATACCAAATATGTGTCAACACATTTTCTCTAACTTCATCACAAACTGCACGATTAGCCCTGAATGCGTGCCAATATGTATTCGCTGATAAGGCCCGTAAAACGCTCAACGATAAACTACTTAATTTTATTGGAAAACATTCCTTGTGATTTATTATTGTAAAACATGTTTAATGACAATACAGGGTGGTTTTTAAGTTACAAAAATTTCGTTTTATTTGGACTCACACCTCATATTCGTTTTTATGAAAGTGGTTCAAAAATCAACTTTTCTTAACCCATAATACTTTTGTGTAGTCTAGAGAAATAGATCTACCGACACGGTATTTATAGCTTGTTTGGCCTGCAACACCTTCAGCGAACCCCAGTCGCAAGAGAAGGGAAGTTTCCTAAACTTGATAACCCTTTTTTATTGTGGGTGGGAAATCATCAAATGACATCTCCCACTGTGCGTGGAGCGGAAGACTTTTATTCACTAAAACTCCTTCCTTGCTCCTTCAGTAACCGGTGCCAGGGCCACGGTAACTCTTTCCAATAAATCTCGCGACCTTGGCAGGCATCGGTCCTAGCCGACCCCTTCAATAGTTGCTGACAACTCTTTGAGGCGCGCGTGGAACAACGCTCTTTTGACCCGAGCCTGGTCCTTACCGGGCGACGAGATACCCATTGCTCACCGCCCGCAAGCCCGCGCCTACGGTAGCCGGGAGTTGGCAATTGACTCCCGACGCCCGAAGCGTCTCCTCCTGCGGTGGCGTGAGGGCGCAGAGCCAGAGACTGCCTCTCCCTCACACGCTTCGCCTCCCTCTTCGCAAGCATTACTGCTTCGCAGAATGAGGTGACGGCTTCCCATGACCTCTCGCTCCGTACCATGGCCTGTACCAGGGCCGGACGCAAGATATCGCCGCCGCCGATCGCCTCCACGAGGACACGGTGGTACTCCACCCAGGCAGGGCACACCTCTACTAAATGCTCTGCCGTGTTCTCCAGGTGATCCACACAGTAGTAACACCCGGGCGTTTCCTCCTGCCTTATTCGGAACAGGAATTTCCCGAAACAGCCGTGTCGGGTGAGGCAACCAGGCGAGGGGACGTGCGTAAAGCGGAAGGTAATGACGCCGTGGCACCTCTCTAGCCACTCCTCAAAGAGGGGACTTACCGCCGCAATAGTGGCGTGCCCAAAACTTGTTAACCCTAAAAGCCGTTGTCCCTAAGCCAATTAAAAAAAATGCTGCGTTTAGTTTTTCCATGTCTCACTTTGAAGTTAATTATCTTCTTGAGTTGAATCGATCGAAACGCAAGAAAAAACCATAACCTCAAACTAAAGTGAAGTTAATTGACTTGGAGAAAATAAGTCCGATTTAAAATCTACAATGAATGACTTATCATCATCAGACTATCCAAGTCCAAAGGGTGCAGACTCTGAACTGCAAGACTTTCTCCTTGCAGAAAAACAGAAGGCTCAGTTCCATGCACAGGTAAATACATTTTGTAACATTGCATCACTAAATGATTCCCATGCAATAAACCTAGATGTCTATGTAATACCATCATATAAATAAAAAAATATATATAATATTTTTCCAACGTTTTGTTTCTGTATTAATTATTATTGCCAAAATGTATTCATTAAGCGGCGACCTTCCTACAATTTTTTGTGATCGTGCATCAGCTTTAAATTACCTGTCTCTTAAATTCCAGATCCATGAATTTAACGACTTTTGCTGGGATAAATGTGTGGACAAACCTGGAGCGAAACTAGACTCTCGCACAGAAACCTGCATAACAAACTGTGTTGAGAGGTTTATAGATGTTTCACTACTTATCACCAATAGGTTCGCACAAATGCTTGAGAAAGGAGGTGGAATGCATTGAATCTTTATAGTTATATATTTGTTAAAAACTGATCTGTAGCTCAGTTTATGTATGCAAGTGTTGTGCATTTTAGGTTCAATATTTTTATGAATATGTGCATTTTTGTTTGTCTTAGTAGCTAGTGGCCATGCTGTTGTTTACTGTACCAAAAATGTACATTTAGGAGTACCTAAACAAATTGTTAATTTAATGACAGAATTAAACTAAGATATTAAAGTTATTGTTTTATTTATTGATATAAATAGTTTACAAATCAGTTCATTTCGAGTGGAAGTCTTTATACTTCCCGCTGCACTGGCTTCAGAAAAAAAAACAAGAACACTTGAGTTTCAAAATAGGTGTGTGTATTCTCATAGATTTATCTGAAAAGATGTCAGATTCACAATAAAATTTAATTTACATTAAGTAAATGCAGTGACGTACGGTATGTTAGTTCAACATAACCTGGGCATCTTCAATAACATAGTTACAAGAAAAAATAATGTTATAAATTATATGCAACTTTAGTCAATGTAACAGACTAGATTGTTTTCTTTACAAGATGCCCAATCAATGATCTAACTATTTATCTCCCAACCCTTCCAAGAGTAGTGTCAGTTCGTGGATCAGCAGTAACGTTTTGGACTGCAACCAAAGCCTCATTGATCTTGGTCTGCAAGTCTCGCAGGTCTTGAACAAACAGTAGCTTCAGGACATCAGTTGGTTGCTGGATTACGTTGGCATCAGTTGCAGGTGGATTAGGGTGGGGTGTAGTTTTAAGTACTTTGGCTAAGGCCGACAACCGAAATTTAGGGTCTGGGTGTGGCCCAATCCCAGCTAATGTTGACACTCTTTCTACACCTTGCTTGAATGCTGGACTCGAAACTGTTAACAACAAAAAAGTATTATAAATTCTCCCTTGCAATAAAAAAACCACCAGTAAAAGTTTTCTATACTTACAATCAAGGTTATCCAGAGGATTGGAAGACACAACATTGGGGGTAGCCTGTTTTATTTTTTCCACTTTTGCATTCTTATATTTATCAACTGAAAACAGAAATTGTGCAAGAGATTAGTCAAAATAATTACTATTTCAGTTCATCATCATCATCATTTCAGCTTTATGACGTCCACTGCTGGACATAAGCCTCCCTCAATTTGGGGGGTTTGCCATAATCGCCACGCTTGGCAGGCGGGTTGGCGATCGCAGTATGGTGGTATAGTGCATAAAGAACACTGCTGCTCATTCTCTAGTAAGTCCCTTAGTCGCCTCTTACGACACCCACAGGAAGAAATGGGATGGTGCTATTCTTTATGTCCGGCGTCACACGGTACATTTCAGATGTAAATAAACAAGCACAAATGTATAATAAGCTTGGATATTCTGGGGCAGCATGCATAGAAAATTAACCAATTACAATCATTGTGTAGTGAAATACAACCATTGCATTTGACTATACAATATGTGGCAATATTAGATCATAAACATGTTCTGCAAACAATAAAAATATATTTATCACATACCATTATCTGCATACTCTAGTCTTACAGCATATGATAGAATCCAGTTTAATTGTTCGTTAGGAGTGCCCTCAACAACAGGGCTAACCAAATCGCGTTGGTAAGTGTTAAAAGCTTCCTTCCAATTGTCCTTCTCTATATTTCTTAGACCATCTCGCTCTTCTATTTTGTAATGTCTGATCTTTTGATCCTCAAGCCACAAAATTACACTCCTGTATTCCTTTTCATCTGTAGAATAGGGCAGAATGTAAAATCGAACGACGCGTAGGATGCAAAATGGAAACGAGACAAGTAACTTGATATTTACCTTCACAGTTGAAATCTCCTGGATTAGGATGGCCTAAAGCACTTAGTTTAAGCTTAAATATATTACTCATAATAGTTTATTCGCTTTTATTGACGTGAGTTTCCAACAAATAACCTGTGATTCCGGCGATTTGGATTTTTGGTACCACAAACACGAAACAATCTGTCAATGTCCTCAGTCCTGTCATTTTTCCTTTAGTCCTTATTTTCCTGAGTAAAATGTTGCCATTCGCCCGCAAAAATGTATACAACCACAGCGTAAACACGGTGTTGTGAAAATGCTGGTCTGTGATTGTCGTTTTATCAAGGAACTTAAATCCAACCGTGTAAGGGTCGGGTATAAGTTCCTTGCGTTTTATGCACAGAACAAAGAATACAGAGAAGTGCCCCTACACTGGCTAAGCACGAGCACAGAACATATATAAGGAGAGCACGAGAACCAGGTGTCGCCAATGAAACTCACCCATTTGCATATCAAATTGTCCATTACACACAAAAAAACAGTGATATGATTGACTACAAATTACAAACGCAACTTTTAGAAATTATAGCTTGGCAAAAAGAGTCTGTCGTGGTAAAGATTGGAACTAAAATATATTTTTACTGGCAGCACTGCTTTGTTTATCAACAACAAGTAGCTAATCTGTCATTGTGTTATGTTCCCAGTTGTATTTCACTTAATTCTAATTAACTATCAATTATTAATGCTTTTGTACATATAGAAAATGAATAAAACAATAAGAAGTAGTGGTGTGAGCTGTGATATACCAAGTTTTCGTACGATATTTGGCGGAAACTGAAGCGGAACAAATTTTATCTCCGATTGACAATGTTTTCAAAAGAACTGCTGACATGACGGGTATTTATCGAAGAAATGTATCCTTTAGTCAATGCCAGTCATTGTTTTTCCTTTCAAATACTAAGTTTTACCGGTATTATACGTTACAAGCCATTTTATTGTTTTATTTACTAATAGTTTATTGAGGTTATGTTTTCTAGTTTGACAAATCGCGTGTACGTTGATTCTTAATGGTTGATACTTGAAATTGAAAACTGTACATGGAATTAAAATGATTGTCTTTATATTTTTTTCTAGGTAAATCTCACAGTACAATAAGAGAAGTTCTTAATTAAGGTGAAAAAATTAAGGATTTTTTCTACACCTCGAGAAACACCAAAACATATCACAGTAAAAAAATTATAATTTATATTTATTATTTTTCAGGTGCCTATTCTACGTAATATATTACCTATAGTTTGAGGAGACGGGTTGTAATGGGAGCCGTAAACGTCTAAGAAAGATTTTTACACTATTTAGATTTCATAAATAAGAAATGTAAAACCGAAACATCAGTGTTATTGGAAAAAAAATATCATAGCACCGAAAAGAAATACAAGAATGATGTTATGTCACGTTTTTCTTTTTAAACAAAATCAAAATTTTAGCGTGTTATTTCATTTTCATTGTCATGTGAATAGTGAAAATGTTATGTACCCCACATAGACATACCTGACGCCTTCATTAGTCAACTGTTTAAGTTTATTCGATATTGCCCGTACCTTTCGAATGCGACATGTTGTAGGTACTCTCTGACTTCCAATTAGTTTCCGACAGTAAGCAGCTGTAAGTCGCCTTCTTGTCGACTATAAACTGTCAGCATTAATAGGATTCGTTCAGTATCATTCATGTCAAATTTGATACAGGCATACCAACCATCGAATGGTTGTGAATACCCTAGATGGTGGCCGCAAATGCGATTGCTGAACATTATGTCTTGTGTATCGGGTTCAATCGGCAATCCCTGAGTGTAATTTAATTAATTTTTAAACTGAACAAGTTTGCATTATGTTATTATGATGGCACTCTTAGTTAAAAGGTTATTCCAGCGAAATAATGCGCAATCTACTAAATACAATGAAAGTAAAAGACTGTGCCTATGAAGTCTTGAAATCTTGATTGATGAGAATTTCCGGGATCTCGTGTTTGTGGATTAAAACAACAAGTATCTTATCACTTTTAGTCCTAGTATACAGGGTGGCCATACCTGCTAAGCAGGCGCCCTCATTTTTTCCAGACTCTTTTTTGCCAAGCTGTACCTGCCTATAGGTTGGCAAAAAAGAGTCTGTCGTGGTAACCATTGGAACTAAAATATTTTTTTGGTGGCAGCACTGCTTTGTTTATCATCAACAAGTAGCTAATCTGTCATTGTGTTATGTTCCCAGTTGTATTTTACTTATTTCTAATTAACTATCAATTATTAATGCTTTTGAACATACAAAAAATGAATAAAACAATAAGGAGTAGTGATGTGAGCTGTGATATACTAAGTTTTCGTAAGAAATTTGGCGGAATCTGAAACGGAACAAATTTTGTCTCCGATTGACAATGTTCACGAAAGAACTGCCGACACGATAGGTATTTATCCAAGAAATTTATCTTTTATTCAATGCCAGTCATTGTTTTTACTTTCTAATACTAAGTTTTATCGGTATTCTATGTTTCAAGCCATTTTATTGTTTTGTTTACTAATACATTATTGAGGTTATGTTTTCTAGTTTTAACAAACCGCGTGTACGCTAATTCTTGATGTTTGATACTTGAAATTGAAAAATGTACCTACATGGAATTAATATGATTGTCTTTATATTTTTTTCAAGGTAAATCTCACAGTACAATTAGAGAAATTGTTAATGAAGGAGAAAACAATTAAGGATTTTTTCTACACCTGGAGGAACACCAAAACAGTTGGCGGAAGAAAGAATTAGACGATTTTGATCTGTGTGCAATTAGACAAAAAGTTCAACACTATAACGAAACAGCCAAGTATTTTTTTTTGTTAATCCTATTATCGCATACCACAGTAAAAAAGTATAATTTATATTTATTATTTTTCAGGTGCCTATTCTACGTAATATATTACCTATAGTTTGAGGAGACGGGTTGTAATGGGAGCCGTAAACGTATAAGAAAGATTTTTACACTATTTTCATAAATAAGAAATGTAAAACTGACACATCAGTGTTAATGGAAAAAATCTATCATAGCACCGAAAAGGAATACAAGAATGATGTTACGTCACGTTTTTCTTTTTAAATAAAATCTAAACTTTAGCGTGTTATTTCATTTTCATTGTCATGTGAATAGTGATAATGTTGTGTACCCCACATAGACATACCTGACGCCTTCATTAGTCAACTGTTCAAGTTTATTCGATATTGCCCGTACCTTTCGAATGCGACATGCTATAGGTACTCTCTGACTTCCGATTAGTTTCCGACAGTAAGCAGCTGTAAGTCGCCTTCTTGTCGACTATAAACTGTCAGCATTAACAGGATTCGTTCAGTATCATTCATGTCAAATTTGATACAGGCATACCAACCATCGAATGGTTGTGAATACCCTAGATGGTGGCCGCAAATGCGATTGCTAAACATTATGTCTTGTGTATCTGGTTCAATCGGCAATCCCTGAGTGTAATTTAATTAATTTTTAAACTGAATAAGTTTGCATTATGTTATTATGATGGCACTCTTAGATAAAAAGTTATTCCCGCGAAATAATTCGCAAACTACTAAATACATTGAAAGTAAAGACTGCGTGCCTGTCAAGTCTTGAAATCTTGACTGATGAGAATTTCCGGGATCTCGTGTTTGTAGATTAAAACAACAAGTATCTTATCACTTTTAGTCCTAGTATACAGGGTGGCCATACCTGCTAAGCAGGCGCCCTCATTTTTTCCAGACTCTTTTTTGCCAAGCTGTACGTATAGGTACTTAGTGGATCAAGAACTGTAGATGAAAGCAAATCTACTTAACTTGTCATTTTATCTCATCGTATCTGTGCACTGGAATAAATTGTTTTTTTTTTTTACTTTTCAACCATAAACGAATCAATCTTCGCTTCCCTTTTTCTAAACTTTAATAACTTCGTAATTTCTAGATAGATTTGAGTGATTCAAAAAGAAATGAACTCAGATATTTATATTGTATTCGATGTAGTATTCAAAATTGCTATATCCTTTTGTCAAATTGATCCTCATTTGTGCGGGTGAGCAATGTAATAATTTGTTAACATCATACAAATTCTTAATAACGGAAAAGGTTAATTATCTTTAAAATATCAATGTTATGGAGGTTTTTTTTTGTATTTAGGGGATAATATTATTTTCATAAAATTAAGTACGCGGACGAAGTACGCTGACAGAAGCTAACGATAAATGAAACGATAACAGATAGTACTAAAAATATTTACTGACTTTGAAATAACACATATATAATTAATAATTGCCGTTTTGATAGTTTTATGCTTAATTTTAATAGGTGATGAAATCGTATAGTAATACAATTTGCCGTGATAGCTTTCATTAAGTCAGTAATATGACTAGACGTAGGAAAATCCCCTAATTGATGATAGCTTATGTTTTGGAATATGGATGACCCAATAAAATGGGGCATTATTTTAGCCATGATGTAATCTTTATTAAATAAGTGACCGTCTTTTAAATTGACATCTGACATATCTTAATCACAGATTCTGATGGGTATAATAACCCTCTCTAGCATTAGCTATAATAAATCTATATAACGATTCATTTCTTTTTTGTTACTAAAGCACTAACGCAATTTTTTTTTTTAATTAACTGTCTTATTATATACCTACCCAGCTATGTGAGCTATTGATTCCTTACTAAAATCAGACAGATGCAGATCAATTTCATCATCTTCCTCGCTTGAGTCTTGTCGTACTGTACTAAAATTTTATTCTTTTAACTGCTGATGGACAGTTTCAAATGGAAAGGAGGTGGGTAAAGTTTAGAACATTTTTCGCCCATCATAGTCATGAAAATTCAAAGTATTTATTGACGTCATGTTATTGTGTTTATGTGAAGTTTAGGTATCGACCTTTACATCTATTCTAAAATAGTAAGAAAAAAAAAATAGCAAGTCACAAAAAAAAAATAATCTAACTTGTCACTAAAATAAAACTTCTTTGCAGTTTTGTTATTTTAAACACTTTTTTTTAACTTTCATTACAAAGTTAACTGTTAAGCGCTTTACGCACCGAGACGCCGACGACATTTTTCCGTTGACAAAACCCATTTCTACGGTGGTCATGCTACGCATGCAAGTGCATTTAAACTTTGTTCAATGATTATAAGGTTGGTTATAGTTTGAATTGAAGTCATAACATGTGGTATTGTAATTAAAATCAACTATATTAAAAATTAACAAAGTTTAGTATTTACCGATGATACGATACACCTCCACAAGATATATTTTTTCTACTTTCGTTTTTGTTGGTTAAAACCGCACAACAACGCATGATTTGTAATATTTCGCATATTTCTGAGACAACCAATTACGACAAGTATCTGACGGTGATTTGGTTATTAAGCCAAATGTTGCGCATCCTGATGCATGGTTTCAGCTCAGCACTTTTAGCGTATTCATTTAGGTTGGTAGTGCTGCAGTGCTGTCAATCATGATCTGATGTGTCACACCTTCAACGTGACTTTGACAGTTTGACTGTGACATGTAATCAACATTCGTTTGACTGACATTTCGCACTTGGCCTTGATAAGTTGATAGTACAACTATCGGTACCTAGTAAATAGAAACAAATTAATTATGCATTCAAATGAATTGTATTTACATGTAAATTAAACACCATACGTTGATAATTACATTGAGACTTCCCTTTTATAATATAAATAATTTTTAGTACTACATAGGAATATCACTGGACAAGTGTACAGACGTGCAGTTCTGACGTGGTCCTTCGAGTTTACTGTCTAAATATCTGAAGAATAACCATGTCTTGGGTCAAAGAGAATTGTGTGTCGTTCTTTCAACTATTTTGCATAAAAGTCGTGAAGATCGGTCGTGTTCCTGTTCACATAGCGTTTATTATGGATGGGAATCGTCGCTATGCAAAGAAGAACAGCGTAGGCAACAGTGCTGGTCATTATAAAGGCTTTGACAAGTTATCTGAAACTTTGAAGGTGAGTTGTGGTTATATTTGTATGTTTAGGCTGATTTTATTGTACTTCGAGTAGGACTTGTAGGACTATAAAGAAGTTTACAAACAAAATCTGTTGCTGGGAACAGTAACAGATTATTTCAGTCTATCTCCGGCCACCCATATATCTTATGAAAGCCTTTGGCCTCCTCTTTCAATATTACAAATTTAAATGAAGTTGTATTTCGCAATGCAAACTAACTGCCTTTTCCACATAAAATGCAGTTGGGTTGCGTTGCAAAAAGTAATAGAAGTATTTAGAGTTACAGAATGAATAAAATGGAAAGACAATTTCATTTAAATTTTGTAACATTGAAAAATAAAATATTTGATGCATAAACATTTTTATTATTGCCTAGAATAATGAGAAAGTAATTTTTGTTTTCATTTCAGTGGTGTCTAGATCTAGGAATACCTGAAGTAACAGTCTATGCATTCAGTATAGAAAACTTTAAAAGAAGTAAAGAAGAAGTTGATGGCCTTATGGATTTGGCTAGAGACAAGTTTCAGAGATTAATGGAAGAAATGTATGTTTTCATTTTACTGTACAATTTTAATTTATTGTCCCTTATTCTTTATTTATCAACATATCAATAGGTGTCCACTACTGGACAAAGGTATATTTATAGGCGCTTATCGAAATGGCATTTCAACCAGTTCTGTGCTTCCCGCATTCAATAGATTCCTGTAGGTCATTGCTCTACTACTTTGTGGGAGGTGCTTGAAGAAGTACTATGTCACTATTATTTATAGTATTTAATAATCTTTCTAATTGCATTCCAGTAATGGTCCATGTATGATCCTTAATTTTGTTTGACAAAATATTTATCTATATAATCATATAATATTGAGCACTTACCAAGTATAAAACGGGCACAAGATACGTTTATCAACACATAATTATCCATTTTTTTTTCCATAATAGTGATCAAATCAACGAGTGGGGTGTAAGAATTCATGTTGCTGGCAGACTTTCCCTGTTACCAGAAGATTTAAGAGGAATAATCTCAAAAGCTATGCTAGCAACTAGACATAACAATAAATTGCGACTCAACATTGCTTATGCTTATACAGGTACATAAATTTAATTAATTATACCAAAAATATTAATACTGCTGCATGACAATCTAAAACTGAGAATACAGGATTTACAGAGATCACCCATTTTACTGTTAGAACTTATTTTAAGAACGTACCTCCAAATAAACTTTACTTACAATATTTTCGATATAAAATCATACCTTTTTGCCATAGGGGTAGGTAGAAACTACAGAACGTCATAATATTGTTATAGATACAAATTCAAGTAATATATGTAATGATTTCAGGAAGAGATGAAATCAGCCGAGCAGCTTCACACATAGTGGATGGAGTGAGAAACAATGAAATAACACCACAAGATATTGATGATGAGCTTGTATCAAAAACATTAGAACTTGGCGAAGCTGAACTCCTTGTGAGGACATCAGGGGAAGTGAGACTGTCAGACTTTATGTTATGGCAGGTAAGAAAACCTAGGGTTTTATAGTAAAAAAAATCCTTGTGGAATAATAATGTAATGGGGGTAATGTCCTTATTACTTTTTGAGCAAATAAGGATAAAATGGAGCATAACAATACGGCAACATTTCGGGCGCTATACGAGAAGCGAGTATAACTAGCAACTAAAAATGAGATGGGGGAGCAACAAACAGCGAATGTACAAAAGCGACAATCAATTAATTGCTGATAGGCATGTACTAAACCTGTCAGCGAGCGTCACTGTGCGAGTACTCTCTGTGATAGCTCTTGTTGATGCAACAAACGAGTATGAGTACCAAATAATAGTTGCTTGCTGAATATTCACTGGTAGGGTGAATATTCAGCTAACAACTATTATTTTATCTCTTTTATTTCACGTTACCTACAAACTTTTATAAGCTGAGCGAGAAAATCGTTGATAGCTAATCATAACATAATATAAAATTTATTTTCTCATCACAAATGTTGCAGCTAGGTACATAAAGTGCTTAAACAAATTAAAAAAATATATAATAACATTTGTGAGAGACTGGTGCCTGAAGAAGGCATTGAATACCTGTGTTACTGGTCACCAATCGCTTCCTCGTTGGCGCGTGGCGGTGGAATTAATAATAATAATAATATAATAATCTTTATTGGCACAAATGTATACATATATTTTTGTGAATTCCCTAGCTCCTGCGCTAGTGTACACTGAAGATGAATATTTTAGCCTGTATACCAAATAGCCTGTTCAACTGTACTGTACCTAAAATTTCCTTCTACTTTCTTGCAGGTTTCCAACACTGTCTTATACTTCACAGACGTACTATGGCCAGAATTTACAATTTGGAATCTTTTGGCCGCCATAATTCATTTCCAAAGAAATGCACCGCCTCCCAAACAGGCAATAAGTGTCAGTGACACAAAACAACACTTTCTGGATAAACTGGAAAACCAGAGATGGCAACATATTGAAAAAGTTGTTAGTTGTTCATAGTATAATGTTGTTATTATTATTGTACAGTGTGCGTGTACCAGAAATGTGTAGTCTTTAGGAAGCATTTTTATCCCCATAATACACTTGTATAGCTTGTATTAATTAATACAGGGTTCGTTTTCAAAGTGCTGCCGAATTTTGAGGGTGTGATACTGAACATCAAACTGAACAAATTTCTCAATCGCACCAAAATCGTCTCTCGTCTATCTTCCAGCCTCCCGAACAAGCCGGATTCCGTAAAGGCTTTAGCACCGTGGAACACATACATACGCTGCGGCAGGTTATACAGAAGACCGAAGAGTATAACCTGCCTCTCTGCTTAGCGTTTGTGGACTATGAAAAAGCCTTCGATTCGATCGAAACCTGGGCTGTACTGCAGTCTCTCCAACGGTGCCAGATTGACTATCGGTACATCGAAGTGCTGAAGTGTTTGTATGAAAACGCCACTATGTCAGTCCGGCTCCAGGACAGAGCCTCGAAACCTATCCTCCTGCAGCGAGGGGTGAGACAGGGAGACGTCATCTCTCCGAAACTGTTCACCGCTGCACTGGAGGATGTCTTCAAGGTTCTGGACTGGCAAGGGGCTGGCATCAACATCAATGGCGAGTACATCACTCACCTTCGATTTGCCGACGATATAGTAGTCATGGCTGAGACTATGGAGGATCTCAGTGCAATGCTCGATGACCTCAGTAGAGCTTCCGAAAGAGTGGGTCTTAGGATGAACATGGACAAGACAAAGGTCATGTCCAATGCTCATGTGATACCCACTTCAATGAAGATCGGAAGCGCTACACTCGAAGTTGTGGACGAATATGTGTACCTAGGACAGACTGTCCAGTTAGGTAGGTCCAACTTCGAGAAAGAGGTCAATCGTCGAATCCGACTCGGCTGGGCAGCGTTCGGGAAGCTACGCGGTATATTCTCGTCCCAATTACCGCAGTGTCTCAAGACAAAAGTCTTTGACCAGTGTGTTGCCAGTGATGACATATGGTACTGAGACGTGGTCGCTCACAATGGGCCTCATAAGAAGGCTCAAAGTCACCCAAAGAGCAATGGAGAGGGCTATGCTTGGAGTTTCCCTACGTGATCGAATCAGAAATGATGAGATCCGTAGGAAAACCAAGGTTACCGACATAGCCCGAAGAATTGCCAAACTTAAGTGGCAGTGGGCAGGGCACATTGCTCGCAGAACAGATGGCCGATGGGGTCGGAAGGTTCTGGAGTGGCGACCGCGTACTGGAAGACGTAGCGTTGGAAGGCCTCCCACAAGATGGACCGATGACCTGGTGAAGGCCGCAGGAATGCGTTGGATGCGAGAGGCACAGAACAGGTCGAGGTGGCGGTGCTTGGGGGAGGCCTATGTCCAGCAGTGGACGTCTTTCGGCTGAAATGATGATGATGACCAAAATCGTTATTTGTTGGGCATTTAAAAGAAAGGTCATAATTTATTTAAATAAATGGAGCAGGTCATAGAAGCCACTCTGCGTGCATGCGTGTCTAGGCGCATGACCCTCTATTTTTTCGCGATTACGATGTTAGTCCCATTGAGAAAGTTGTTCAGTCTAATGCCATATTTTTTGAGAATAATGTAAGTATCAAATTCCAATAAGTATTTCAAGTTTTTTTTATTTTTATTTTTGCTTTAAAACAATGCCTATGAAACTATTTTTTTGGTGTCTAAACTAAATCTTAGATTGAAATAAATGAATAATTAATTTACAAATTTATGGACAATCTGTTTCTGCCTTCTTGTCACTTCAGATTCAGTACCGGTCAACTAAAACTCAGTAAAAGCTAAATTGGTGAGAAGAGAGAGTAAATATTTTTCTTTCTTTTTCACTTGGTAAGATGTTGCCATTTGTCAACAGTATGTTACTCTGAATATTCTTTAGCAATATTATTAGATTTTCTTTTTGACGTGACAACGTCTTATAAATTGGTTTGCCGGGTGACACTTCAAGAAACTGCGTTACGCTCCGCTCACGTTATGCGCTCACAATGAGAGCGAGTGAGAGGCACGCGTCCCTTCCACTCGGGCATGGTTAGCCCGCCTAAGAGCGAGAGAAACAGACATAAAAAGTGAAAGGCACGCGCCTTTAAATATAATTCTTTGTATAAATAAATGTTTTAAATTGTTACTATTATTTCATCCTTCTTCCTACTATACGAATGAATATTCACATTAAAATTATTTTACCACTCAAAGTCGTTGTCACGTAAAACTTTCGCCCGTATACCAACTTTACAGGCAACCAATTTTTTGACAACAGTATTGATCGATAAATAGTTCAGTAATGACTAATTACTGATTAAATGAATGAAAATGATGAAATATCACAGTTCAGTAATTAGTTACTGAACTATTTAAGCACAAATATACTAAGGTTCGACTTTTAATCCTATTCACTAACTTGACAATTAGAGGGATACCAGGTTTTGACAAAAAAAAAGATAGTGAGGTGGTGCAAGAATGAATGAAATTGAATGAACTTGAAATAATGTACTTACATGCAAACTTTGTAATTTAAATTTAATAACTTGTCTTAAAACAAGATGTGTACTATATCGATATATATGTAGTCTATGGCTGTCAGAGGAAATAAAATGACTTTAGTAAAAAAATAAGCAAAATGAAATGATTTTTATATTAAGTTTTGTTTCTATCAGAAGAAAATAAAAAAGGAAATAACTGTTATCAAAAATTATTAATTATTCTTATAATCCACACCTAAAAACGATTTTTTAAAGTTTTATTTAATTTAAAACATTTTTATCATTCATTCTTTATGCGAAATCGTTCACTACCCCGACACTATTAGTTTTAGAATGGTATCATTATTTTGCATTGAACTGTCAAGTTAGTGAATAGGATTAAAAGTTCAACCTTAGTGCCTATTTTATAGTTTGGTTGGCTTACCCTTAAATATCATGACCACATATTTCTGAAACACGCTGTATACTTCTCTAGGAATAGTCTTAATTACAAATACATGTTTATTGTTATTTATTTATTTGTTTGTTTTATTTTTCTGGTCCATAGTTTTTTTTAACAAATTGCACGAGTGACGGTCATCAAGATGCAATGTGTATTATTGCGTGGATGACCAGCACTTGACGCGAAAAAACAAATAACTCAAACTCAAGCATTTATTTGAATTAAATCACTTATAGGCAGTTTTGGACTGTCAAAGAGTCGGTCAGTTAGTCAGAAAGTTGATAATAGTAAAGATTTAAGTTTCGGAATGGGCACATTCCAAAACTTAAATCTTTATAGAGAAGAATGGAGTCATGATTGGCCAGACATGTGTCTGTGTGTCTTGGACTATACCTTAAAAATTTACATATATCTTATTAAATAACACCCAACTAAATCTGTGATTTGGCGACACGTTTGGGAGAAAACAGATCTCCGCTCGGTGCCCTAGTTGTTGAGTTATAAATGTGACCAAGCTAGGGAAATTCCAGATCAGCCACCTAGTAACGCTTATAACATTTGAACCAGTGACAGACTATTGCATAAGCCTAAAAAGAGAGCAGTGGTGGCTATCAGCCCCAACTCACAAATTGCAGGTTGTGAGTTCGAACCCAGGAAGGCACTTTATTTATTTGATTTACTGTTCTCAAAACGGTGAAGAAAACATCGTGAGGAAACCGGTATTTCAATTCGAAGACATTTTACAGTGATAACAACCCACTCCCTCTCATAGAGAGGGCGTGTGTCCCCATAGTGTGAACATTTTGGCTGATTGTGCATGTTGTGATTGTAATGAATTTACTATCGTCCAACGTCCATTCAACTTTATCATTTTGATTCTGTCTAATTGACGGTTGTTATAGTTTGGGGGTATGTATTCATTTTATTATCTGAAACATTAGTCAATTAACGACTACAATTCTGATTAGTATTTTTTTTTTTACAAAATGGTAATGTTGGTGATATTTATGATGTAGCACAATATCACGCCTCTATTCCCCGAAGGGTTAGGCAGAGGTGCACCTATGGTACACTTACATCGCTCCACTAGACATGAAGCAGTCGAATATACAGGATGGCAGGGACATTGAAACGCAAACAAAATACCATGAATTCAGCACATGATTTTAGACCCGTTAGCGTAGAAACTCAAGCACTGACTAATATTCTAGGAAAATCGTATACTTACTTTTAAAATGTTTTTTAATATGTGAGCAGCATATATCTATCGTTAAATTAATTTATTTGTCATTGATTAATTTTTAGTTATCTTTACTTAATGTGGAATGGTAAGATTATTTTAGGTGCATCGTTTTCACATATATATACTTACACTAGCTTTCTCCAGCGGCTTCGCCCGCGTATTACACTTATAAATCCTCCTCTTGAATCACTTTGTCTATTGATGAAAATCGCAGTATAATCCGTTGCATAGTTGGTTGGTTTATAGTTTAGAAGATCTAAGCGTACAAACGTACCGACTTTGTTTTATACTATGTAAAGAAGATAATCTAGAAATCGAAACCCACGCCATCTAGTGAATTTCTACGCAACCTAGATGTCAAACGATACGATGAATTAATTTACTTCGCCATCTTTTAGGAATTCATAGAACTAACCAAAGAATACACACTAGAGGTGAGGCGTATATACTGGTACAGGTATATATACCAGGTATGTGCTTCCCAGTACGCAGCCCGGGTATAGACCGGAATACTGGGTAAATACCTTGAAGGTATGACGTCATACGTATAGGCTAATACGAAACGAACCGCTACCACAAGGTATCAGCCAGTTCGTGCAGCATCGATCCGCCGAAACCACCCGAAGCTACCCGACCGCTTACGGCAGGACCCGAAGCGTCATTCGTGCTTTAGGAACGTTCGGACGATCTAATTAACTTAGAAAAAAAATACATATGTCTACGTTCTTAAGGAATATAATTGCGTAGTAATATTATTTAAAAAAAAATACGAATTACATTTTTTATCATATCAAAGATTTAAAAAAAATATATTGTGTGTAATAAAGTGATTTTTAACTACGCAGCTACTCAGTTTAAATGAAATTAATGTTATTTTGCATACAATATTTATCACTCACTAATAACCATCTTCATATCTCTTACTTGAAACGTCGTACCTACATAATACTGGAGGTATGCCATACTTATCGCATACGTTTACTTATCGAAATGATAACACACCCAAATACTTACAGGTATTTTGAAACCCGGTTTTTGTACCAGGTATTTGGCGATACCCATACCTTGAAGGCCGGGTATGGAGATTGGCAGGTATATCTCATCTCTAATACACACTATTGTCGTATCATAAACATTTGTTTTGCAAATACAGGGTGACATTTTTAACGTCTTGAAAAAAAAAATGGGTGTAATAGGTGAACGGAGTAGAAGCCTTTCGCATATAATTTTTTATTATTTTCATTTTTGAAAACGTGTAATGAAATTGATCTAGCAAAAAATACTACACATTTAAAGTAACATTTTCATATTAGAACAACAAAAACAGAAATTTGGAAAAAAAAAATCTATCAAAACTCAAATAATACGCACCCTACTCAATGCGCGGCATGTATCAATGATTTCGTAGCGCAGTCCTACCCTTTGAAGCTGGCCTCATTGATCTTTCGCAGGCGCACGAGCCGCACACGCATCCCCGTCAGCCCGCGTCCCGCGCTCCTTTAGTCACCTGCGATGAATCTGAAGGCCTTCCTGCATTCTATTCTAGTTACACAACACACCATATGAAGGTCGAGACGGTAAAAAATTTCATCCGGTATAGAGGACAAATATCGACATAAACACTATCCCATCTCTTAAGTTGGACTAAATTACAAATAATTACGAAGTTCGATAAAAATCAGTTCAGTAGTTTCGGAGTTTACCCGTAACAAACATGGTGGCACAAGATTTTTATATGTATATAAGACTAGCTTTTGCACGCGGCTTCGCCCCCCCCCCCCCCCAGTTTAGGGAAGTGGGGGGTTAGAAAGAGACAAAAAGTAGCCTATGACACTCTCCATCGCTTCAACTATCTCCACTTAAAAAATCACGTCAATTCATCGCTCCGTTTTGCCGTGAAAGAAGAACAAACAGACAATTTATAATATAAGTATGGATTATAATTTTGGCACATACTAGGCGTATTTGTTCGAATATTTGCGTTATTTGTGTAATACAAAATACATCCTACTCCCATTTGAATAAAGGTAATTTTGTATTATAATGCCAGTTAAGAGTGGAGTAGGTAGTGTTGCAAAGGACTCGAGTCTAGTCCTAATTTTAAATACTCGACTCAGTTATGCAAGACTCAGTGTGCTCAAAAGGCTCGGAGTCAAGCCGAGCCCGAGTCATTCTCGAGCACTCGAGTCTTAAATAGGACTCGAGTTTTAAAAAGGTTCGAGTCTTAAAAACGACTCGAGTTTTAAAAAGGACTCTAGTCTAAACGACTCGAGTCTTAAAATGAACTCGAGTCTTGTAGCTCATCATTCAAAAAAACTCGAATAACTACGACTCAAAGACTCGAGTCCTTTGCAACACTAGGAGTAGGCAAAAAATGTAAGATAGGTTATTAAAAAAAAAAAACATCTTTTACACAAATACACGTATTTATTTTATTCGTTGGTATATTGGCATTAACAACATTGTCTAAAAGATTGCTTATTAAGTTACCTATCATTACTTTATAGCTCCTGTTTCATTTTCCCTTGATTGTGTATTTGGAGTAAGTCTTTGTTGGATCATAAGGTTCCCATCTTGATGCGGGGAAGATATGTTTGTTTCTTTCATACCAGGACCTAAAAATAAATATGTTTTTTTTTTTAATTTAGAAATATTTGCTGTTTCAAGGATTGCCTGATCAAAAAATAATGAAAAATATTAACAATTTAAATGACTTTTTCCTTGTATAAAATACATATATATAATTTAGTGTTGGATTGTATTTGAGATTTCAAAATACATTAATTAAATCTTTGAATTGTCAAGAAGTTGGTCAGTTACTCAGAAAATTTAAGCTAGTTGTCCATTCCAAAACGTTGATTTTCATCCTCGAAGAAAGTCCGGCAAGAAACTCCATGAACACTACAAATATAAATACTAGAAAGAAATTACAAATTTTAGTTTGGCATCAAACCAAAATAAAATTTGTTTTGTAAGGTCAAACAGAACCAGCCTTTGAAAGGCTCAAAAAATATTATATAACATCTACGACTCATCATCATTCTTCTGCCCTTATACTAATTTATTTGGGGTCGGCGCAACATGTCTTTTTCTTCCACACTTCTCTATTAGTCGTCATCTCAGTAGTCACCCCCTTTCTATCCATATCATAATTCACACACTCCATCCATCGTTTCTTTGGCTTCCCTCTACTCTTATAGCCATTGACATTCATACTCAAATCTTTCCTCACGACATTTTCTTCATTCCTCCGTATCACATGACCATACCATAACAACCAATTCTCACACAACTTTTCAGTTATTGGTGCCACTTTTAGACTTCCTCTTATGTACTCATTTCTTATTCTATCCATTCTATCAACACCACACATCCCTCTTAACATACTCATTTCAGCTGCATGCAATTGGCTTTCATTCATCCCTTTTGTGGCCCAACATTCTGACCCGTACAAGACAGCAGGTCTGCATACCTTAATAATACTTTGCCTGCATGCGAGTCTTGTTTTTCTTGGGTGGCATCGTTCACGAGTCTAATGTCATCAGAAGCATCAAACTGGAATAACGGTCCACTTTTGCCCCTTGCCTGGAATTTTAATAAAATAATTTATTATTGTTCAATAACTAAGGCGTTAAGACCTATAATTTTTTTGCTTGAACGCTGAACAGTTTTTTGTTTGAACACACACTAACCTCTGGAACTACAAGTCGGATTTGAAAAATATTTTTGCATTTAATGGAATAATTTTTGAAAAAGGTATAATATGTAAAACAAACTCAGAATAAAAGCGAAAACGAAAATCTAGCGCGGTCAGTCGTTGCGACGACGGGGTGGAAAGAGTCTCACCGGGTTTCCATATGAAATCTGCACTGGCGTCTTTTTTGACATTGGTGCCATAATTATGTTGCTAGTTAATGAAAAAAATTTTGGGCCAATTATCAAACCTACTTCCTTCTTCCATGTTACTTACCTTAGTAACTATAAAATCATAGAATGTATAATGATGAGGTAGTATGAGATCTTCTTTCACGTACATAAGCTGGTCGGCGGATACTGTTTTTAGTTCACTGAATTCTGGCCGCAGTGTGTCTAGACATCTTTGAAGGAATTGATATATGGAATTACCTGAAAACAATAATATACTTCAATGGTTAAGTATTCCGTCTGTAGGAAGTACATTTTAAGTATCTGGGAGTTTACTCTCTAAGCACAAAATCCGCAGTTTGTACGAGCGTATCCTACTTCGTATCACCTTCGGACATTAGACTACTAGTCTAATGTCCGACGTGGCTCGAACAAAGAATTAATGACGACATGATTTGACAGTACTTACTCCCGATGTGTTTATACTTGTCCTGTCCGAAATACGTAATTAAACGGGACTAGAGTTCATTCCGAGGTATCGAACCACTTTCGGACATGCCCGTATGTTCATGTCTTTTTTATCATACAAAACCGATTTTGCATGTTTTTTTTTATCATACAAAACCGATTTTGCATGTTTTTTTATCATACATGCGTTTTAAGAAAGTTATAATGCACTAGCTGCTGCCCACAGCTTCACCTGTATTGGGGATTAGAAATTACCATGGGAACGTGCCTCCCGAAAAAATTACTCTCATTACAACATCAGCTATCTGCCAGTGAAAGTCCAGTTCAAATGGCCGGAACAGACGGACAATTTTTTTTATAAATCTTTTTTTTTTATGATTATAATTTATACTTTCATATGTTTTAAAAAAAGCTGTGCAGTAAAAAGCTATTATTTTAACAGTACAAACACACTTAAATTGATTTATTTGTATAGATGTTAGTGTAAAGGCCCTAAGACCCATTACAATTTCCACATGCATAGGCACAGACTAACACTATAATCCATACCTTTCTTCAAAGTAACGTTTCTTCTATGCCCTGATCCATCCCAGTAACTGAAGGTAACCGCAATGGGTTCATCTTTGAGGCTTGCTTGTGTCATCACCCATTCTAGCCGTAGTTCCTCTCGTAATTTAAGGTCAGCCTCCTCTCTTTCTCTGTCTGGCAGGAATGACGTATCTACATCTGGATTCTTTTTTATTTTCTTGTATAGCTGCAACATATGAAATATATGGCAATTATTTTCGTCTTCGACATTTCACGAGACCCTGACTTCTTGATGTTGAAATGTAAACTTTTGTGTTTATGTTTCAAATACAGTTTATTACTGAAAAGGTGACCTCTAATAAAATTATTCTGTGGCATACCGGTTCTTCTTTGTCCCGCCAGCTCTTATCGTCTGGCTTCTCATCTGCAGAAGATTCCTCAGCTGCTTCTTCTTCTTCTTCCTCTGAAGATTCATCTTGTTCTTCTTCGTCATTTTCGTCATTCATGTCAAAAGACAATGCCTGAATCTGAAAAAAATAAAACGAATACAAGCCATAACAAAAGTGTTAGAGCCAATATGAAAGGATCATACAGATCTTGCTTTCTAAAACCTGCTCAGAGTTCAGTTTTAAAACAGTGATATATTAGCAATTTATTTTCTTTTTCATTTAACCTCAAGGTGGAAGCTCTTGGGTACAATTTTTCATTAAATAGATATTAAACGAACTAAATAAAAATCAACAATACATGTTGATTTTTATTATTCTAATTCCGTAAATACCGTTGGTATGGTAATATTACAGTCGCAAATCATAGTTTAGTCAACATACAACCTGGCATATTGCAAGAAACTTAAATAAATTGTGGGATACTCTGCATCTTTCACCTTAAACTTTATTTAATATCAGCTTAGGTAGCGGGAACGGGCTGGTTTCCGCAACTTCACGTCTAAGCGCGTATTTTGCGTACGGTAATATTAGCTTTCGGATGGCTCTACTAGGTAGTGGATGTCGGAATATAACGTATTTTACTAAAATAATTTTTCTAAAATAAAAGTAGCCCAAGTTACTCCTTATTACATCAGCTACCTGCGAATAAAAGTCCAGTCAACATCGGTCCAGCCATTTCAGAGATTAGCCGGAACAAACAGACAGACAAAAGTAACAAAAATATGATTTTTTGGTGTAAGTACCGTATTTACTTTCATATGCATTTAGTGAAAAGCTGTTAATTTGAAATTACAAACAGACACTTCAGTTTTATTTATTTGTATAGATTTATAGTACATGCAGAACCAACTATCTATGAACGCAGATAGTAACCCGCAGGTAGTAGCCTTTTTGGCCTCGCACAGGTCTTATTCTTTTAATTTTATATCTTTTAACTTTTTGCTATCCTAAAAGTTTCTATGTTCTTTTTATTGTTTTTATGCCCTGTGCGTGTCTCAAATAAAATATTTTTCTTTCTTTCTTTCTTTCTAAAAACTCCAGGATTATACTTTTCATAACAGTGATTTTATAGAAGTTAAATTGGAAAATAGGATAGAATTTCCATTATGGGCCATTGATTTTGAAGTTCATATTTTTTGTGTAGATAGTACTCATAAATAGAAAGCATTTTACAAATTTTCAAGTTACAGGTGTTCACGGTTTATGAGATATTTTTTTTTAAAGTTTCCGCATAAATAGTAAAATAACATGCCAATTGCAATATTTTAGGTTGGCTAAATTGTCATGTAAGACGTCAATGTTGACATTTCACGTTCCGTTGATGGTAGAGGTGTATTTTATTCAACTTCGTCATATTTTTTTATAAAATATAATTTTATTTTCACATATTAATGTGCACAATAACCGTGCTGTATTCTGCAATTACATTGACTTTTTACACAAAAAGTAATGAATTTTTGTTTTTTACACTCTGGAACGGAACTTTTTTTACAAGAGCGAGCGAAGCGACCTCTGGACTTGGGGCACCCCGACTCGGACAGGTTAGGTTAGAAGAGGATCCTCTTCGTGCTTATTTTTTTTTAAACCACAGAGAAGTAGGAGCCCGTCGACTTTCCATGGGGCGCCAAAGGGTAGGGATGGTACAGGGGGTAGCCCACCACCCCCCCTCCCTGCCCCTTTCCTCCCCGTCCAATAAATCGGTGGCCCATAATCGAAATTTTAACCGGAAAATATTTGTGAAAATGCCCTCTTTGACATGGGACTTACACTAGGGAAATGTGTGTATAGGGCCTATACACACATTTCCCTAGTGTAAGTCCTTATACTATAGGGAAATAGGTAAACCTCTGCCTAATCCTTTAGGAATCACACACACAAACATCACGCCTGTAGCGTGATGTTATGTTAAGCAGAACTGGAATCAAAAACAGTGAAAAATGTAGACACAACTAACCTGCCTCTTCTGTTTGTTCTTCTGTGCTTGTTTAGCTTCTATCTCCTTCTGCCTCTCTTTTTCTTTCTCAGCTTTTTTCTGTGCCAACTTTTTCTCCCTCTCCCTCACTATGTGTTCTTGTTTTGCTTTCATTTCGTCAAGGGTCACCAGGCCAATTGTGGAACTTTTCAATTGTTGCTCTACAGCATCGTAGTGTGTAGCAAACTTATTCTCAATGTTTACCATCTTTAAATCTTCTTCTATTTTCTTTTTGCGTAATTCTATTTCTTGCTGAGCTTTCTCTCGTTTTTTCATGAGGTGCATGGCTCTGCCAGCCTCAGAAGCAGCTCCCTTGTAATGAGCCATGATTGGGATTGAGCTACGTGGTAAACAAAGTTGTTTTCAACAATTGGCAGATGCCTCCCTTTGAATATTTAATAATAACAACGAAGACTCCTCTCCTCCAAACAAACTCCAGTTCCCAGAAACAGAAACTTCTGCAAAATATCTGACAGATTTCAAACATCAAACACAACACAAATTATTAAGACAGTAATCCATAGACTTTTTTTTTTTTTTTGGTTCTTTTCGTCCCTCTTTGGGACAGGCAAAGGGAGCTGAGCCCATACAGCCAAGTCTGATTTAGTTTTCTTTTTCTTCCAATTCTTCTTTTTTTTCTTTCTTGTCTTTCTATAATATAATCAAGGCCGAAACCATGTCTTCTTTATTCAATGTCTTCGATATCCAATAGTCAGGCGGAAACCAAGTCTTATTTTTATCAATGTCTTCAATAACCAATAGTTAGGCGTAAGCCAAGTCTTCTTTTAATATATTCAAGTTCAGTACCTTTTGTTAGACCGGAGCCGAGTCTTCTTTCATGTTTTATTTAATATTATCTCAATATCATATAATTTTATGTCAAAAGTGTAGTAGTTGTCAAATTCAAATTTCATCAACAGTTGATACAATAAAATCGTAAATTGGTAAAAAACAATCTTTTTTCGTCAAAAGTTGCTGAAGCGAGCGCGGGATATCTTCAGCATTTTCATAAATACCTAGCAGGCGATCAACTAAAATGATCCTTTGAAGAGCAAAATTAGGACAATCAAATACAATGTGATCCAATGTTTGTATAGCAGAATTACAATAATCACAATTTGGGGAAGACAGAATGCCAATTCTAAACAGATGTGCATTAAATCGACAGTGACCTAGCCGTAGACGACAAATCGTTGTATAAAACTTTCTGTTCCGATAGATATTTCCTCCTGTAAACCAAGGAGGAGAAATCTTTGTTTTAATTTCAGCTAGCCACTTTCCTTTGATTTCAACTACATGCTGCCAGAAATTGTGAAATTCACGTGCCAGTTTTGATTTGAAATAAGTCAACGCATCTGAATTTGGAATGGGCTTATGCAAAATTGGACATTCCTGATGATGATTAACAATGAATTTAGCCAGGTAATCAACTTGTTCATTTCCAACTACCCCGATATGTGAAGGAGTCCAGAAAAGGACGATATCTTTGAACTTATGTAAATTATTGTATTTTTCTCTGATATTATAGATTATGTAACTTGTTTTTGCATTACAACTGGGATTTTCTAGTGCTCTCAATACACTCATACTATCAGTGATAATGATCCATTTATTTTCTTGCCTAGTCTCAATATACTCTAAAGCACTGAGTATTGCCATAGCCTCTGCTGTATACACAGTTGCTACTAAAGACAACCTATTTCCAAACCCACTTCGAGCCTGAACGTCATAAATAGCCATAGATACAGCATTATCATTTTTTGAGCCATCTGTGTACAATTGATTGTAACCATTCCATTCCTCAAGCATTCTGTAAACATCCTCTTTAAACTTCAAAGATTCATTAATTACTATTTTAAATGGACAATACTTTGATTCATAGGAATATAAATAACAAGGCCAAATGGAGCTAGAAAAATAATTTTGATTAGAACAATCTTTTAAAATTTCAGATAAACCTTGTACTAGAAAAGGGGGATTGATCCCATTAATAGCCTTCTTTAACTGCAATAGAAGAGGATGATCACTGATAGAAGAAATCTTAATGAAGAATTTTGTTCTGAGGTAATTGAATCTAATTATCAATGGAGGCAAACTACATTCGACTTGCATTGACACTATAGGTGTTGAACACATAGCTCCCAAAATAATACGTAAGCATCTATTTTGCACTTTTTCTAGTTTTTCTACTAGTTTTTGTACACCACCATAGCAAAAAAAATGCATATTCGAAGTGACTTCTTACTAAGGACTTATATAAAATCAGTAATGTCCCTGGATCAGCACCCCAATAAGTGCCAGCGAGAGATTTCAAAATATTGCAAGCTTTTAATGCTCTGTTTGCTAAGTAATCAACATACACATTCCATTTAAAATTACTGAGAAAAGTAACACCTAAAAATTTTATGGAACTATCCACTAACATAAGGCTATTATTGTAATAAATTTTAATACTAGGAGAACCAACAACATTTTTGGAAAAGACAACAACCTTACTTTTCTCATAGCTGACCTCCAAACTGAGACTTTCAAAATAATGTCCCAATTTTTCCAAGCTAGCATTGAGTTTTGTTTCAATGCTGTTAAGGTTTTCTCCTGAACAATACACAACCAAATCATCAGCAAATTGTAAATTACAGACATCACTACCCAGCACATTATTTAATCTAGCAATATATAAAATAAATAATAGAGGACTTAATATTCCTCCTTGAGAAACTCCTCTATAAGAATACCTAGGTCCTATTAATTGATTATTGACTTTTACATACAGTTTACGTTCATTTAAAAACTCAAAAATCCAACTTACTATTTTTTCAGGAACATTTAGTGAAAGGAGAATGGATGACAATGTACTTAAATTTACATTATTAAAAGCACCAACAATATCGAAGAAAACAGATCCCAACATTTTATGCTCGACAAGAGCACTGTGTATATCCAGAGATAAATGACTAAGACCTTCCCGAGCAGAACGACCACATCGAAAGCCAAATTGATTGTAAGGTAGTAGACTATTACTTTCAATGTAAAATATCAAACGTTGTTTTAGAAGCTGTTCAAATATTTTACCAACACACGAACTTAGAGTAATAGGACGATATGAGTCAGCGCTGTTAGGGTCTTTACCCTGTTTCAGGATAGGTATTAAACAATCTGTTTTCCATTCCTCAGGAATAATAGAACAATGCCAAAGTGAATTCAAAATATTTAAAAATATAGACAAACTGTGTGAATTTAATAATTTTAACATTTTGTATGAGAGCCAATCTAAGCCACATGCCGAATCTCTTCTTGATCTTAAAGCAGATTTTAGCTCTTCAATAGAAAAAGTTTCCACCATGAAATTATTTGTGCAATTTTGTAAGTTATTGTGACTGACTGTGTAAAAATTTTGAACTGAATCAGGAGTATACTTATGCAGAAATTGAGAGATCCATTCATAACTAGAAAACAAACTGCTATTTGTAGAAACATTTTTTAACTGCCTCATTTTTGCCCAAACTTGACTCATTGGAGTGAGTCTATTAATAGAATGACAAAACTCTAACCAACATGCACGACGCTCCTGTCGTAGGATACGTTTTTTTCGGGCTTGCATATGTTTGAAACTTATAAAATTGTCTAGACAAGGATTTGATTTAAATAAGATGTATGCTTGCTTACAATCTTGTACAGCTCTAGTGCACTTCTCGTTCCACCAAGGGAGTCGAAGCTTCCTCCTAGATCTGCGAGAGTCGCAAGTGGTATTGTTTTTATTAAAACTGATTACTGACATCTGAACTGCTTGTAGAATTATTGAACAAAAATTATTATATGTATCAATATGACTCGAGTTATTATACTGAAAACTTTCCATCATGTCATTTACAATCTTTTTATAAATAGACCAATCAACTAATTTCAGATTACAATGAAGAGGAATATTTGAAACATTAGAAGGATCCACATCATTAGCAGTATCTATAACATATTTTGTAATGGTAGGCAAATGATAGCTGCCTATAGAATCCTGATAAACCTGCCATTCACAAGACAAAGCCAAGGAAGAAGAAACCATAGTTAAATCAAGACCATTTGGTCTCCATAGATGAGACCCTACAGTAGTTGGCTGACCATCATTTAAGAGTATCAAGTCATTTTCATCCATGGAATTCATTATAGCTCTGCCACGAGAGTCGTCACTACAACAACCCCAAAAAGTGTGATGGGCATTAAAGTCCCCAGCAATTATCAATGGTTTAGGTATACTATTTATTAGTGAATCAAATTTGTTCTTTTCAAAAGTAGGACTGCAATTTCCAGGACTGTAAAAACTAACTACTGAAATGTATTTGTTATTAATTTTAATTTTAATTGCAATATTTTGAATAGAATCGTCAAAATATGTGTCTAATAATCTAAATTCAATGCCATTACGTATAAATATAGCAACACCATTGTGATCATTACCACAATCATTCCTAACTGTGGTATAGCCACGAATGTTGTATTGTATGTGTGGTTTTAACCATGTTTCTGAAACTAAAGCTAAATGTATGTCATTATTATAGAGAAACTGTTGAAACTGTAGTTTATTACTTAGCAAACTTTGTGCATTCCACTGAGCAATATTTAAAATTTTGTTAGTGAATTTTATATTATAATATTTTTACCTTTAATAGTCTCTCTAATAGCAGATGTTATAGTTTGTGTACAAATACTTTCATTTTGTGTTTTATTTAACTTAATCAAGTTAACAATAGATTCTGTCAACAAACTTAATGCTGTGCTATTAGACAACATCAAGTTTATAATATCTGTCGAATGTTCCGATTTGTTCAGTGATGGGAAATTAGCTTTATTAAATAAGTCCGAAAAAGGGGTTTTCGATGTATTTCTGCTTTCAGCAATCTTTCTTTTCTTAATGGGACATTGGCCAGATATGGATAAATGATTACCTTTGCAATGAACACATACAGCTTTTTCAGCAGGTACAGAGCACTCCTTGAAGGAATGACCCTCAGTACATACTGAGCATCTTTGCGAATTTTTACAAAATTTGGCTAAATGCCCAAAACGTAAGCAACGGAAACACTGCTTGACTGGTGGAATATAGGGCAGTACTGAAAGCCGCCACATCTTAATATGAACGTAATCTGGTAAAGATGTAGATGAAGCAAAAGTAATAACTACAGTTTGGGTAGGCTGTAGTTCAGATGAGCTACCTACTCTAACTTTTTTCATTATTCTTCTAACGCTTATAATTTTTTTTGAACTTGATATTGCCTTAAAAATTTTTTTGTTTGACATATCCGTAGGTACTGACGTGATAACTCCAGACAATTCTGTCGTTCCAGCCGGAATCGACGCTTTGATCGACTGTTCTTTCAGAAAAGTAACATTGTCCAAGAATGAATTGGCTAAATTCGGGCGATCGAAAACCACGCCGATTTTGTATCTGTTAATTTTTTTCAAGTACTTAATTCCTTTAACAAATCTAGTGAAGCATCCACTCAGGTACATCATATCTCTTTGGCCTATTGGTTGTTCTTCATTTGTGCTCTCGATAAATACAATAAAGTCATACCCAGCTACGGCATCCTCAGGGTACCTGCGACTGTAGTCTGTAACCCTATACGGGGCATACTTCTCTGTAGGCTTTTCTTCCGCAGTGCAGGAGTCGACGTAGTCAGACTCACTTGTCTCCGAAGATGAATCCGGAGGACCAGTACCAATCCCTTCACCAGGATCTTGTTTGGGTTTTTTTCTTTTCTTAGGCATCTTAAATCCCGCTTTATAAACTAAGTTAGTAGAATAAAAAAAAGGAAAATATGTACAAACTAAATTAAAATTAAAGTAAAATTACAAGAAGCAAAAAAAAGACCGCCTATTATTTCAAGGTTCCCGCGCTTTTTTTCTAATCCATAGACTACTATATATACTAGAGATAGACTGGCAACTTAAGTATTTCTTAGGCAGCGCCATCTAGTTACCAGGACATACACTATTCATCTGTCAATATACCTACGTAGTACCTTGTTAGTTGTTTGTTTGTATCGGTAATTCTTGCAAGTAGAATAATGTAGAATGGTTGAAAGTTCTGTTGCAGTAAAACATCCTAAAAATTCAAATCTAGATTTAAATCTTGATTTGAATTTGTTAGGTTTAGTTTTACTACAACAGAATATTTCAACTAATCCACACTATTCTACTTGGTAGGTAGGTAAAGCTAATTCATTATTACAATAAACTTGTGATTTCGGGGATAGTAAAACAAATATCAATTTTGGATGTTTATAATTATTGCGTAAAACAAAACATCTTTACATATTATAAAATAAAGTCACTTCGCTGTCTGTATATCTTTAAAACTACGCAACGGATTTTGATGCAAGTTTTTTTAATAGATAGAGTGATTCAAGTGGAAGGTTTATATGTATATAACATGCATAATATAGTAAAGAAACGCTGATAATTTTAGAGGTTTCTAATGTGATGTCATAAATAAACACATTTTTTTGCGCTTACATTGCGAACGCTGGCTGAACCCTACGAAATAGCTCAAAATAATGTACTACAGTATTGTACACCTTAAAAAGTTCTACAAAAAAGTCCGCGATGGTATATGTCTAACTCTTAGGGATAACCCATAATAACCATTTTTATCCTTTACTTTTTACGAGAAATAATGGCTTATATATGAATGCGATTTTAAGCAATACAGCATTAATCCTTATGCAATTAAGTACCATAAATAAATTTTGCATTTCATGTAGATCAAAATTGCCCTTTACAGCATGTAATTTAAATGAATATCTTAGAAGATATCAATGATTTAAAAAGCGGGGGCAGATCGGCTGGCGCGGGCGGGCCGCACGTCTGTCCCGGTTGGTAGTGGTCGTGTAGTGCAGGATTAGTAGGATTGTAATTCATATTACTTAAGCTTCATAGTAAATGCGAATATCATGTGTGTTCGTTATACTCAACATAAACCTAATAGTATTCCAAGTAAGAGACCGCGCCGCCATGGGATCTGGAGGCAAAGGTACTCGCGCACATGTGGGAATGGCGCGAGGAGGCGAAACGCCGCCGCACCGGGGCGATACTCCGCTGCCACGACAAATCGCGGCACGGCGGACAGAGCTCCGGTGTGATCTCATGGCGACATGAAGGGTACGATTGTCGCAACCCAGCGCAGGGCACGCCACAATTGCGGCGGTAAGTCCCCTCTTTGAGGAGTGGATAGAGAGGCGCCACGACGTCCTCACCTTCCGCCTGACGCAGGTTCTCACCGGGCATGGGTGCTTCGGTGGGTTCCTGTTCAGGATAAAGCGGGAGGAAACGCCCGGGTGTTTCCATTGTGAGGATCGTCTGGAGGACACGGTGGAGCATACGGTGGAGGTGTGCCCTGCCTGGGCGGAGCACCGCCGTGTCCTCGTGGAGGCGATTGGCGACGGCGACCTCTCGCGTCCGGCTCTGGTGCGAGCCATAGTACGGAGCGAGAGGGCATGGGAAGCCGTCACCTCCTTCTGCGAAGCAGTAATGCTCGCGAAGGAGGAGGCGGTGTTAAGGAGTATGTTATACTTACTAGAACCTTATTATTTTTGATAACCTTTTTAAACTATATCTGATGTATTGCTTAGCAACCGCTGTTATTAATTCAAATTATATTTTTACATGTCACAGCCACGACTCTTATTTTATAATGATAAAATAGTTCTAACATGGTAGCAGAGCGTGGTTGCAAGTGAAAGTAACTAGAGAAGTCATCAACCAAGTTTAAAACAACCCTGGAAGACAAATATTCATAATGCAATCACCAAGTTGTAAAATTGACATTGGTCACCTGGAGGGTGTGAAGAACTGGTCGACTTGGAAATTTAAAGCGACATTACTACTAAGAGGTATGCCTGGTGGATTGGATGCGGTAAACGGTGCTCTAATAAAACCCGTGAAACCTATTACCAACAATGTCGACGAAATTTCTCAATATGACAATGCTCTTGAAAAATATAATAAAATTGATAGTTCTGCATTACTTCTGCTTACCGCAAATATGTCAGATGAAACTCTTCAGAAAATCATGCGTTTTAATTCATCTAAAGAAGTTTGGGACGAACTACATCGTTTGTTCGATGGCACGTCTGTAGACAAAAGTTATGATCTTTGTATGAGGTTTTTCAGCTATTCTAAAGATCCGTCACACGACATCACAACTCATATCTCCAAAATAAAAACCATTTGGTCAGATTTGATAAATGAATTAATGAAGATAGATAAATCTGTATTACCAGATATCCTATTAATCTGTAAAATTCTAGATACTCTACCTGAATCATATTTCTCATTCAAATCAAGCTGGATATTGATGTCAAAGACAGATAGAACAATAGAAAATCTGACTGCACAACTGTGTGCCTATGAGCGCTCTATTTCTTTGAAAAATGAAGATCCTGCAGAAGCTCTAGCCTTACAGAATTATAATAAAGCAAAGAAGAAATGTGGATATTGTGGAAAAGTCGGTCACAAAGTAAGGCAATGTCATAAATGGAAAGCTGACGGTAAACCAGCCAAGCCTGAAAGTAAACAGACCCCAACAAATTTGAACTTAATGCTCATGCAAGTCAATACAGATGTAAATTCAATGCATACAAACTATGATACATCGAGTTGGTTCGTCGACAATGGTGCAACTAATCATGTCACCTGCCGGAACGACTATTTTTCTAGTTTTCAGCATTTTGAAGATAATCGTATAGTGATTACTGCTAATGGAGCTACTGTCAAAGCATTTGGCAAAGGTACTGTTGACTTGAAAACAATTATAAATGGCAAGGAATCAAGAGTAACACTCTGTGATGTATGGTATGTACCTGATATTAAGCGAAACTTATTCTCAGTACTGGCTGCTCAAGACAGACTAAATAAAAGTGTTTTCATGTCTGAAAGAGAACACTGCTCGCTGAAAGTTGATGGACAAGTTAGACTGACTGGCAAAAGGATTAAGAATGGTGGCTTATACAAGCTCAATGTAGAGACTATTACAAAGTCAACACCTACTGTCAACATTTTGTCATCAGAAAATACACTACAACTGTATCACGAAAGGTTAGCTCATCAGAATAAAAAACATGTTAAAGGTGTTATAGAACGAGAACTAGGAATTAAAGTTCGACTAGATTCAGAATTGTGTACTGGATGTATTTATGGTAAAACCCACAGACAGTCTTTCGGAACAAGAGTACGAGCTAAATTACCTGCAGAAATTTTACACGCTGATGTATGTGGTCCATTCCCTCCTTCTTTTAACAAATTCCGCTACTTCATTTTATTCAAAGATGACTACAGCAAGTACAGACACATTTATTTTGTTCGACAAAAATCGGAAGTTTACCTGAAACTCCGACAAATGTTACAAGAATGTAAAGTAGCTGGATACTCAGTTAAAGAATTTCTTAGTGATAACGGAGGTGAATTTGATAATCAGAACGTCAGGTGCATTCTACAACAAGCTGGAATTAGACAAAGGCTCACGATGCCCTATACACCGCAACAAAATGGTCTTAGCGAACGTGAGAATAGAACCTTAGTTGAAGCCGCACGTACAATGATGCATGCTCATGAAGAATTACCGTGTGCTACATGGGCAGAATTGATAAATACCGCTGCGTACGTGTTAAACAGAACTGGTCCAACTTCAGAAAATGGAAAATCACCATTTGAATTGTGGTTTAAGAAAAAACCAGCAATAAGTCACCTTAAAATAATTGGATGTGAATGTTATGCTCATATTCCTAAACAAAAAAGGAAAAAGCTATCTAAAAAGGCTGAGAAATGCATTCTTATTGGATATGAGGCCGATGAAGGCTATCGCTTACTAAATAAACATGGTAAACTCATAAGGTCAAGAGACGTTACATTTAATGAATCAGTATTGACTCCATTTGGTCAAAGTGATTCGGATGAACAGCCTTCAGTCGAAACACACTTTCCTCTTTCAGTACCACCGATGTGTGATGCAAGGGAGGATGATTGTGTCGAAAATAGCTTGGATCGCGCTGCAAGTAGCTCAGATGAGCTTAGTTCGACTTTGCCCCCCACATCACCGGATTTGGTTGTGAGTCAGGAAATAGAAAGCCAAGATGACTCTACTGAACCATTACAAACGCCTTCAGAAGCATCAATGCCAGAATCGCCTCCTTATGAAGACGCCTTAGATTATGGTAATGATACTGAACGACCCAGAATCTCAGATGATATAACTGAGATAGCCACCAGAATGACTCTACGAGATAGAAGTCAAATACGACCACCTATCCGATTCGGAGATTACGTCATGATGTCAACTGAAATTTTTAATCAGATCAATGAACCTAAAACCTACAAAGAAGCAATGACTAGTACGCATAAAGATCAGTGGGTCAAAGCAATGGAAAGTGAGGTGAAGTCTTTAAAGGAAAACAAAACCTGGATAATGGTGGACCTTCCAAAAGACAGGAAGCCTATATCCTGTAAATGGATATATAAGATCAAAACCAATGCTGATGGCTCTCTAGATAAATTCAAAGCAAGACTAGTTGCTAGAGGATATACACAGAAAAAGGGCATCGACTATGATGAGACTTTCAGCCCAGTTGCTAAGATGTCTACAATAAGATCGGTTTTAAGCGTTGCTGCAAATGAAGGCCTAAAACTCACACAGTTTGATGTATCAACTGCTTTTCTCTATGGTTCACTGAGTGAAGAAATATATGAATCAACCTGATGGCTACTCTGATGAATCTAACAAGGTTTGTAAACTCAAGAAAAGTTTGTATGGTCTCAAGCAAGCGCCTCGGTGTTGGAATAAATGTATGGTGGATTATTTAAAAACCATTGGATTCAATCAATGCGATACCGACCCCTGCCTGTTTATAAGAAACCGTGCAAGTAACAAAATTATTCTTGCTCTCTATGTAGATGACGGTTTGGTCGCTGCAACAAATCAGGAAGATTCTGAAAAGTTAATGAGAGAATTGAAGAGAAGATTTAAAATCACGACAAAAGATGCATCCTATTTTCTAGGATTAGAAATAGAGAACCATGACGGTAATATAAAAGTGTCACAAAAGCACTATGCTCAGAAAGTTTTAGATCGCTTTGGAATGGGTGATTGCAAACCTGTTACCACTCCTATACAAAAAGGTGAACTGCCAGATCTGGATAAAGAAGTGGTAGACCCTGCTTTATTTCCGTATAGAGAAGCTGTGGGAGCACTCTCATATCTGACCGTTGGAACCAGACCGGACTTAGCATATGCTGTAAGCGTTGTATCCCGAAGTCTAGAAAACCCTTCTAAAGAAGACATCCAAAGGCTGAAACGTATCCTAAGATACATCAAAGGCACTTTCAACTACGGAATAGTTTTTAAGAAGAGCTGCAATGCTGGAATTCTAGAATGCTACAGTGATTCTGATCACGGTGGAGACCAAAGTACCGGACGTTCAACGTCAGGCATATTATGCTTATACTCTGGAGGAGCAATATCTTGGACAAGTTGACGACAAACATGTGTTGCAATATCAAGCACTGAAGCCGAATTGGTTGCTGCCAGTGAAGCGGCTAGAGAGATTGTCTGGATCAAAAGACTCTATGGTGAAATATCTAAATTGAAAGAAATACCTAAGCTAAAGGTTGATAATGATGCAGCCATAAAGATCTCACACAATCCAGAACTCCACAGAAGAACCAAGCATATTGCTATTCGACATTTCTATGTGAGAGAACTCGTTGCTAACGAAGAAATACGTGTAGAATACGTTCCCAGCGAGTTCCAACTAGCGGATTTACTGACCAAAGCATTACATAAGCCACGGATTGTATCAATCGCAAAACAAATTGGTTTGATGCAGTAAAAGGGTTGCCAAAAAGGGAGGATGTTAAGGAGTATGTTATACTTACTAGAACCTTATTATTTTTGATAACCTTTTTAAACTATATCTGATGTATTGCTTAGCAACCGCTGTTATTAATTCAAATTATATTTTTACATGTCACAGCCACGACTCTTATTTTATAATGATAAAATAGTTCTAACAGGCGGGGCGCGTGAGGGAGTGGTAGTCTCTGCGCCCTCACGTCCCTAGCCGCCGCAGGAGGATTTGATGATTTCCCATCCAGAAAAAAAAAAGTAAGAGACCGCGAAGTATGGCCTAGATGTTTAGATTTTTGGATGGATTTGGATTTTTGGTTATCCTGGATACTTAACATATAGGATACTTTATCTCGGTAGTAAGTTCCCAGGTGATTTTCCGACAGTCATATGAGTGAAGCCACTGGCAAAAGTACTATTCCTATGACCGATTTGGTGTCTGGTAAACGATTGTCTGTATAGGTAGAATACGAGCGTTAAGAAAAACCAGGAAGACTTATATTCAATTCAATCCAGACCTATTTTGCAGTCTTCTTACTCTGAATACTATTAATTTTATTTCAAGTACAATAAAACCTCTTTATTCGCGGGGTTACCTATATAACCTGGACGGTAGTACGTCCTCTTGCGATAATTTCCGACATCCACGCGGGCGAAGCCGCGGGCAAAAGCTAGTTACATATATAAACTAAACATTAACTTCGGTACCAGCTGTTATGGTTTAACCGGGCACACAACACTTGTTACGAGACATTGTTATTTAAACACAAAATACTTATTTCCACCTTATCACTTATATGGTCCAAACTCCAATTTACGGGGGGCCTAAGTAATTCGGTCCGATTAAATCACAGAGGAACACAAGGGACTCAACTCGACGTAATTTAGAAAGAACAGACACTAAGGGAATGTTAATCTTCCAAGACTTTAGTAAATACGGAGTAGCGAACTAAATTCGGGTAATTTACACTCAAAATCGGGAAGCAAACGAAATAATTACAAAAACATGCACAACCGCAGACATGTTTGTAATGACATAAAATTTCAATATCGCCCTGTGGCCTGTTGTGAATTCTACTAATAGTTTAATTTTTTTATCAATATGAACAAAGCATTCATAAAATACAATGATCAAGGAACATTTGAAAGTGCAAAAAAAAACGACAAAAATATTAATTATCTCACAATAGATCAAAATCGAAGATTATGCGCTTCCCCTTTTACTTACATATACTACCAATTACTTTATGGATATACGCTGGCAACATTGTTCATTTTTAATTTATGTCCTCGTAGATAGATGGCGCTGAGTAGACAAAAATTAAAATGTATAGCACTTGCCACCCTGTGCAGTAATCTAAGAGACAGGACCAGTGTTTCCACTATAATGATTTCCTTTCCCCATCCCTCAATTCCGATTTCCCCTTCTTTGGACTTTTCTCCCCTCAAAAATTATGTTGCTGTAGTTTTGGCACTAGTGTAGTAAATAAAAGAAAAAAAATGTTTATATCATTTTTCTTCTATAGCCTGCCTTTTAACTATAGTAATATTATTTACACTAAATACAATACGTCAACAAAATCATCGACAAGATTTGTCGACTTTGCACATCATTACTTACCTTTTATTCCAAGTCAGTATACAGTATGCTAAAGCACAGAATAATATTTTAAGCCTTAAACAGAATGGGAATAAGGGTAAATATGCGCCATATGCATGTGTTGTCACTGTTTCTTTTATACGGTAACGGTAACACATTAGTCCATAAATAATGAGGGTTTTCCCGTATGAAGAATCCGCTAGATGGCAATACGTAGGCGTGAGTTCCAACTGCAGCATGATTGGTTTTTTTCGATATGACATTGTCAGATATGTCAAAATTCACCAATCACGTAGCAGATAGACCACAAGCCTACGTCTTGATATCTAGTGGATTTCTCATACGCAAAAACCCTCATTATGCAACATTTCAGGCAAGGTTTAATATATGATTTCCTACAATTTCCCCTTTTATAGTATTTCCCCTTTTTCTTCCCCTCTGGACTCTGATTACCCCTTAAAAGGGGAATTTCCCCTCATTGTGGAAACACTGGACAGGACAGTAATATTATTTTCATATGGACGGGACATCAGGCTTTTAGGTAATGTACATACTTGATGGTCTGATTTTATTTAAGCATGGTTTTAGCCGACGCGGTGTGGAATATTATTAAAAACTGTTTGTTGGGAAATAGGCCTTTTGAGAGAACATTGAATAAGCTGATGGGGTGCTGGCTCATGGGACTTAGGCTTGCCGTGTCGTGAGCTCTGAGAAGTGGGCTTGGTCTACTGGTTGAGAACTGGCTAGGCACTGGGCCTCAAGACTGTCGGTTAGGCATTCGGCCTTGTCAACATCGTCGATCGCAATGTCATGTCCGGACAAATCAGCGAGAGCATGGAGACTTATTCTCGGGTTTTGAGTTTCCTTTGAAATTCCCAGAAGGCCAAATTGTTAGGCTCTTGTTCACTCTGAATCTTGTCCCAGCCGGCGCAGTACCTACGTTTGCTGTTCTTTTAGAACACTGCAAGTAATGCATCGCTCTAACAAATCGCGCATGCCTTATTCGCGTTACAGGGAACGCTGTAATGGGCATGGACCACATTGTTTTCATTTAACAGGTCGCCTACATCGTCTGCCAATATCCAGCGATGGTTTTCCATCGCTGGGACTTCCCTTGAACTATCACTCAGGATTAATTGTGCGTTCCACCTCCAGATACGCAGTATAAAGCCTATCTATAGTAAATAGGGAAAAAGTGTTCCAATGATGTTCGAGGGGGGATAAATAGGACCTCCTTGAAGTACACCACCATTAGGGCGTCCATGTCTGGATAACAGAGGGTCAGTTGGGGAATGGGGTAGGTTAAGACTCCAAGTAGTCTAACAAACCTATTCCTAACTACCCGGGTAGATTGACCCGGAAATTAGTAAACTGAACAACATATAATGGGGATGCCCGATTGATCGTCTGTAGTTGTCGTAATCCCTTCCACCGACCAAAGAGGTTAATTTACTCTATGATTCCTTCTTCTTCATTTCATTTCAATTCAACTGTCAAAAAGTGAAATTCGCCAGCGCGGGTGAAAACATTTTTAATTTGCCGGGCGGCGAGTTGTGATATTCTTGCCGCAACGTTACTTTTCATTTATTTTAACCATGGACGAAACAATCCTATTGCCGTCACCTAATTGGTTCCTTCCTTCTATTATGGCTGTAAGTCCTGATGGCTGGCTCATTTACGGAGGACCAAATAAAACTCTTTGTGTTTTGGAGCCGCTAAAAGATGTTGGTATTATAGCAACAAAGGAGAAATTTCAGGCCCATGTGTTTTTTTGTGGCAGTTCCGATAAGTAAGTACATGTTGTAGTAATGAGGTGCTGGTTATATAAAAAAAAAACATGATTTTTTGTTTGTACTTGATGCATTTTTTTTCCTCATTCAGGATTATTGCAGTAGACATTTCGCCGGAATGGTCAGAAAAAAAGTTCTTTCTCTCTGGCAGTATAGGTGGTACTGTCAGACAGTGGGCTGTAGAAACCGTTGACAATAGGGTTAAAATCAAAGAGACCCATTGCCATGATCTTCACAAAACTGAGCGTGAAGTAAGTATTTTTTAAACTAACATTTCATTATGATCTTGACAAACTTATACTGATACATAACAATCCACAACATATGACAAACATCTTAATTACAAAACCAAAAGAAAATACAACCATTATGCAAAAAAGTTGAAAACTGTATCACAACATTTCCATAAATAACAATGCTAATTGTTGATTCAAAGAACTACACTTGTTCACTTGTAAAAAAAATGTCTACATCAATACTAGTTCTTATATTTCAAATAATTAAGTCAATAAGGATGGAATTAGTTGGAAACAAATTAAACTTAGGCTGCATCAATCAAAATCCATATACCAATAATAGAATAGAACAAAAAAGAATTTTCCATAACAAAAAATAAGCAAAATAAATCAATAAAAAGCTTAAAAAGCTGCCAACAATAATAAAGCTGAAGAGTTAATTCTTTTTTTATTGTAAAGGGTATACTTGAAGTTATTCCCTTTTAAAATTTGTTGCCAAACAAACAAAGGCACCAAGTAAAATATTGACAGCTTCATTGATCTGCATTCATTATTTATTTTTTTAATACCAATTTCTGCATTTGAATGCATTTATCTCAGAAACAACCAGTTTATAAATTGTTTGAATTTCATTGCTTACTTCTTGAGGAAGGATATAGGCTATTTAATATCATGCTAGGACCCTTAGCATAAAGGACAAGAAACGTCTTTTCCTTTCAGCGAAGAATAGCCCGGGCAGACATGAAGGCGACCCACCGTCAGGGGAAAAAGAAATCTTATATGATGGTGAATTTATGAGCAGGAACTAGTGTAAACCATAAACACAGGCAGTTTTAAATCATCTGTTTATTGCAACATTAATGAAAATGATCTTTCAAGAAATAATCTCTTTTCTAGGTACTTTTTGCATCTGCTTTCATCAGTCAACTAAACTTGCAATTAATTAATTTCAGGATCTTGTTGGTATTGGTTATAGTAATGAAACAACTGCCATATCCGTAGGGGCAGGTAACTTAGTAAAATGGGACTTAAGTTCTAATATTACAAAGGCATACTCCTATTTTCTGAAGGGATTCAAACCTACCTGTATGGCTTGCTCTCAACATACACCACTGCAAGTTGCTGTGGGTACCAAACAGGGTGTGGTCCTCCTTGTGGACCTGAATGGTAATGTCTTTTGCATTTGTCAAGTACTTAATAAATATTGAATATTAGTTATGTGACACCCTAAACTGTTCACAGGTAAAGGAAAAATAGTATATAAAGTTAGAGGCCAAGATGATATAGTAATGAATTTAAGCTTTTGCCCACAATATGAAATGACTGTCAAGAAATCATCCAAAGAAAACAAATCATTCCTTGACAAAAGGCTAGAAGCGATAAGGAGTGAAGGCGAAAATGAAACAAATGTTCTAGAACAGTCTGGAATTGGTAAAACCCTTCCAGAAGACAGTTTTGATGAGTCTGTAGTGCAGGAGGATGACATGTTTGATATTTACAAAGACCATGAACCTGATGAATTTGGTCATAAAAAGTATGAAGCAGAAGATATGCTGATGAAAGTGAAAAAAGAGAAAGCTGATGATACTGATTTCTTGGCTGACTGCCTGAAGCTGAAAGAAGAGATATTGAGAAGGAAGAATCAAACCGACCCAAGTATTGAGTCATTGGTCGACGCATTGGATAAAACTCATGTAGAAGTTGGTGCTGACTCCCAGTCTGCTCTGGCTGAGGTAGAAAGTTCAGCCCAGCCTGAAAGTTCTCAATCTCGACCCGAAAGTTCACAATCTCAACCTGAAATTTCTCAATCCCGGCCTGAAAGTCCTCAGTCCCAGCCTGAATCCCAACCTGAAAGCATCCAGGCAGTTGCAGCAAGTTCAGTAAAGTGTATTAAAATAGATACAAATGCTGACAAATCTAGTCAAAAACTTCTCCTTGCTTCAATTGGAAAATTTGGGTTGGTCTACTTAATTGTTGTAATTGTATGATGACAGGAATAAGGCTACAGTCAAAATATGCTACCAGTTGTTGTTAGTTGGTTGGCTTGTAGTGTGATTTACACTATTAAAGCTTGCTAAGTATAATTTTGTTGGTTGCGAGATTCGTTCGAAAGAGTTACCATGGCAACCGAAGGAATACGGGTGGGTTTTAGTCAGTACAAGTCTGACTCGCCCTTCCACTACACCCAGAGCGGAAGACGTCAATTGATAACTAAAAAAAAAAAAGTTGTGTGATTTACGCTATTAAAGCTTACTAAGTATAATTTTGTAAAATGCAAACTACACTCTTTAGTTTCAATGATATTGGCGTAAAAATTAAGCAACAATTTGATTAAAACTTAATATTTTCAGAGGAGTTCGAATATGGTCTGGAACTGGCAAGCTGGTGGGATCATGTGCCATACCCCTTCCTGCAAAAAACTCCAAAGGCGCCTTAGCCGCCTTTGTGACTTCAGTACTTTGGTACAAACCTGATTCAATTATTGTTTGTGATGGTAGGAGTCAAATGCTGGAGATAAACCCGCAGACAGTTGACAGGTATGTTTTTTTCAGTGATCATCAGAATGACTGGCCAAAATGACCGATCAGCTTTAAAATATTACTAAAATCTAATACCTATTTGCTACTATTTGATACTTTTGTTTGAATAATTGGTACCTAATTAATAACTAAGAAAATGAATTTACAAAGTGGGCAGTCATTCTGATGTCAGGATGACTGCCCACATTTAGAATCTCCACATAGGGGCTCCAAAATTTCCATTCGCCTTTACAAACATTTAGTACCTATTTGTTACCTAAACATATATTTTTTCTAGATTTTTAGGGCAATGAATAAAGATTGTTCTATAGAATAACAGCCAAAATGACTGAGCAGCTTTAAAAAATTACTAAAATCTAATACCTAATTACTACTATTTGATACCTTTGTTTAAATAATTGGTACCTAATTAATAACTGAGAAAATGAATTTCCAAAATGGGCAGTCATTTTGATGTCAGGATGACTGCCCACATTTAAAATCTCCACATAGGGGCTCCAAAATTTCAATTCGCCTTTACATAAATTTAGTACCTATTTGGTACCTAAACATTTATATTTTTTCTAGATTTTTAGGGCATAGAATAAAGATGTTTTTAGAGATTTTTTTTACCTTATTAAATAATACAGAAAGTCAAGTGAACAATTTTTTACAATTTCCGATTAGGAGATACTGATAAAAGCTAACATATTGTGGGTAGAACTATATTTTGTATGATATATCGTTATCATCGATAGTTTCTGCTTTATGGAAGCGTATATCGAGTTGATTTCTATGTAATATAAAGTAATTTGAGGCTTATTGCATTAAAGACAGTTACTGAGTCGTTTAGTGATTACCTAAAATTATTATCGTTTGCCTTAAAAATATAGAAAAATTATATATTTAGCGTTTAGCTATTAAATAGGTACTAAATAGGTAATAGGTATAGGTTTTAGTGGTCTCACACACTATTGGCTACATTTATTTTTTATTTCTCCTTTTGCAGGTCTGCTGGAAAAAGTTTCTTAAAAAATAAGCAGTACCTTTGTACTCATTTGTTAATTATGTCGTATCACTTCATACTTTACTGTGTACATAAATGATTAAATAAATAAATACAGTTTTGTAAAGGCGAATTGAAATTTTGGAGCCCCTATGTGGAGATTCTAAAATGTGGGCAGCCATCCTGACATCAGAATGACTTCCCATTTTGTAAATTCATTTTCTCAGTTATTAATTAGGTACCAAATATTTAAACAAAGGTATCAAATAGTAGTAATTAGATATTCGATTTTAGTAATTTTTTAAAGCTGCTCAGACATTTTGCCTGCCATTCTATAAAACAATCTTTATTCATTGCCCTAAAAATCTAGAAAAAATATATGTTTAGGTATCAAATAGGTACTAAATGTTTGTAAAGGCGAATGGAAATTTTGGAGCCCCTATGTGGAGATTCTAAATGTGGGCAGTCATCCTGACATCAGAATGACTGCCCATTTTGTAAATTCATTTTCTCAGTTATTAATTAGGTACCACTTATTTAAACAAAGGTATCAAATAGTAGCAAATAGGTATTAGATTTTAGTAATATTTTAAAGCTGATCGGTCATTTTGGCCAGTCATTCTGATGTTCACGTTTTTTCATACATTATAAAATCCATACATACGTCTTCTATGTTATGGGGATTTGTTTTCCGCACTTAGTCCTTTGAGTAGACCATTGTGCATGTGTATCCATACGTCTTTGTTTTGCATTAAATAATGCTGCATTAATAAGTGGCCTTCATAATCAGGCTTTCTCTTTCACACTTGTTTTAATATTGTTTTCACATATTACTACAATCTCCATTCATCTTAAATGCTTGCAATTGGCTTGTCATATTTTTTCCTTAAAAATCAGTAAAAATTTAACAATACTCTAACTTCTTTTACAGTAAAAACAAACTAGAATGGCGGGTCCTCCATGCAAAACACAAGCGTGGGTTGTACTGTGTCAAAACGAATGCACCTCGCATACAAAATGAGTCAACAGAACCTGCAGAGCATTGGTCGGTATGGTCAGTTGCACAGGACCGAAACATCATACGATACTGTGTGAAAACTAAGAAGGTGATTGGTTTCCATGCAACTTGTGGGGGGTCAGTGTATTCAGTGGCACCTTGCCCGTATGATGCTGGGAAGTAAGTGTTATAAATTGACTAGTAGTTCTTACAGTGTTATTTGATTAATACTTGTAGCATAAGGTTGAATTAATAAAAAGAATATAGATATCTATCTTTTAGGCAGTCGGTTGTTTTAATGTCAGTAGGCAGGGTACATTGCTCGCAGAACAGATGGCCGATGGCATCGAAACGTTCTGGAGTGGCGACCGCGAACCGGAAGACGTAGAGTTGGAAGGCCTCCTACAACAAGGTGGACCAATGACCTTGTGAATGCCACAGGAATCCGGGAAGCACAAAACCTATCGAAGTGGCGGAGCTTAGGGGAGGCCTAGGTCTAGCAGTGGACATCCAGAACAGACAGCTGAAAAAATGATGATGAGTTGGCATGATGCTGGGTAACATCTTGACTGGTTGAATGTGTCCGATGTTCCAAACGCATTCAGAATCGCATTATTATTTCTATATCTTTAGAATGCGATCTGACTGTTTGAACTTGACTTACGCTCTGACAGTTGGAGAGCGTTCATAGTCGTGCTAATAGTTACTTGGGGCATTATTATAACTAAAATAGCTACCATGCCATTTGAGCTAATTTTGAATAGTTTGCGTCGATACAAAGGAGGAGCTTCTCTACAACAAATTATTTATTTATTAATTTTTCTATAATGGCCAACCGACAATTGTTAACATTTTGAGTGAAAGAACACTCCACTTTGTCATAATTGCTCATGAATGTTTTCATTTTTATTACATTATTAGTATAATATCTGGATGACTGAGCTTTGCTCGGTATTTTTTGGCAAATTCTGTTTAAAATAATAAGTTTATGTTCAAGTTGACTATCGATAAAGTTGGTCATTGAAAACACGAATAAAACGACATTTTATAAAAATGAATCCTAGCTAGATCGATTTATCGCCCCCAAAACCCCCTGTATACTAAATTTCATGAAAATCGTTGGAGCCGTTTCCGAGATTCAGATTATACCTATATAAGGTGTATCTATTCATACACGAAATATTTTAAGGGGTACACCTGTAGGTGGTAAAGAAGCTATAGAAGCAAAAAGAAAATTCTTATCTAAGCGTTTTTGAATTTTCGTAATTATTATAATTTTAAAACTACTTGAGACGTTTTGCATAAAACCTTTACTCCAAATTCTATGAATGGCCCGCCTGACGCTGCGAGGGCGATGACCGGACGTCACGAGTATGGCCGCGGTGTCTCGGGCCGTAAAAAATAAGAAGGAGCCAGTATTTCTTATGTGCGTCAAATAATTTATAAATATTAAATTTAAAAAAAAAAACCCTTAGAAATTTTTTTTTTCGTTGCTATATCTTTTTTACCATCTACAGGTGTACCTCTTAAAATATTTCGTGTATGAATAGATACACCTTATATAATATACAAGAATTGCTTGTTTAAAGATATAAGATATATTTAGTGATATTTATTTTAGAAGTATTTATGTATGTTTGTATGTATGTATATTTTTATTTTGTATGTTTATGTTTAAATTATAGTATTATTTTTCTTCTACTATTACACACGTTGTCTACATCTCTTTGTATATTCTCTCCTATTGCAGGTATGCTGGAAGTGATTTCAATAGAAATAAGCATTACCTTTGTACATAATATGTACAGAAAAATATTATTTTTCTGTTCCTTTCTTTATGTCTATTTATATGTGTGCATAAATGGTTAAATAATTAAATATATTAAGTTATTGTAACAATTTCTTATAGGTCAATATCAGCATCGCAAAACAATATTAAGCAAGCAAGCACTTTACTGTCAAGTTAGTGTGTGTGTTATAGGATTTGCCTGAAAACACAAAATTAAGTAAAAACAAAAGAACCATGCTAAAATCTAGTTGAGACATTGAGAGTTAAAAATTAAGTGTAAATCAAATTGATCTTTTTAGGCTACTACAACAATTCTATCTTTCCCAGAATCGCAGTCAGTGTAGGCGACGGCGCGGTCCGTGTTCTAGAATGTAGTACATTACCACAAGACGAGACGAAACTGACGCGATGTCGCGTGACCACCTACTGGCAAAATGTGCAGGGTAAAGTCCTGACTGTGGCCTGGCATCCTACTAGGGAGAACTTACTGGCCTATGGTACTGCGGAGTCTAGAGTAAGTATATTTTTTTTGCCTTAGCCTTTGCTCTGTAGAGGCTGGTTTAGCGCTGAGGAGTCAGTCGCCCACGTCATTCTGGAAAGCGAGGCTGTGCCTTCCCAACAAGAACCAATCCTCGGAACAGTAAAGTTGCGCCATATCCGCAAGCCTTGTGTTAGCCCCCAGGAAGTTCTTGTGCTTCTAGGCGAAGCTAAGCTCGTTATATTAGCCAGAACACACCATGCACAATGGACTTAATGAGAATCATTTATTGCTGACAAGGCAGTCCACTTACATTATCATTGCCTTGTGGAAGTTCTAAATTTGCTAACAACGCACTGTAGATGATTAAATCATAGATTCTCAACCTTATTTTGCCCACCACCCGTTTTTCTAGAGACTGAAGTTATATTTTTTTCTGACCATCAGTCATGAATATGAAACAGCTATCGCGAAGACTATATTTAAACGTGTAATATAATATCTAGCTAACTTTTACGAAATTAAAAACGAAAATCATATTGTGTTTATTACCTCACAGAAGAGTGTGTATAATTATCACGTTAACTGCCATGGCTAAAATCAGAAAAGTCAAAAAATGTACTTACTGCTATTTCACTTGAAATAGATTATTTACTCCATAAATACATTATTTATTTCAAAAACATAGCCGCCAGGCAGCAACGAAATGTTCAGATTTTGTATGTGTTGTCGGTCATATAGTCCGACAAGGCCTGAATTGAACAAAAAGTGTCGGACACATAGTCCGACACAGTTAACGTGTTATATGCAACACCGGCCCCGACCCGTCCAATCGGCATCCCGCGCTATTACTTCGTTCACACTTAGCATTCTTTCGCCGACTTTTTTTCATTTTGTTCGACTCGTATGGGTCCTAACTTGATGTTAAATACCCCATAACTTTCTTCAAAAATTGGGTTATCAAACTAAAAAAGTTTTTTTTTTGTCAATCGCACTGGTAATTCCATAGATTACTTCCTACAAATAAACTCACAAACTTTATCTCTTTGTAATAAGTGTAGATAGATATAAGCAAGCAAAGACTTCCTTGAGCGAGCTTGACAATATACACCCGTGACACCTTTGTCACGGGCGTTATATTGTCAAACAGTGTCCAGACACTGCTTCATCCTTTTATTGAATAATCTACTATAATATTCGTGGTTGTTACAGGTGGGTCTGTTGGAAACTGGCGGCAAACATGAGCTGCCGGCTCGCGTGCTGAATAACGCGCTTACTAATGGAGTGTACTCCCTCTCTTGGGGAGAAGGCATGGATTTGTATGCCAGTGGCGGCAACAAACTAGTCGTGTATCGCGCTAATCTTATTACTGAAGGTAAACTTGTAAGCATTAATGCTAACATAATAATATAAAAATTCACATTTATTTGTAGGGTTCTATACCTCAAAAGGAATAAACGGAACCTTTATAGGATCACTTCATTCTCCGTTTATCTATTTGTTTTTCAAACATTTTTTTCTTTCACTTCTTGCTCTGATAGAAAGCTACACTTGTCATAGTATGAGTCTGCCTCTTCTCATAGAACCAGTGGAATTCATGAGAAGAAGCTAGTTCTCTATCATAAAAAAATCGTCTATCTGTGTACCCTTAGAAGAAAGAATAAAAGAAAATGAATTTCTTAGCGAATCTGGAGCTGCCTATCAACATAGACACAAGATATAATGTTAAAAAAAGGCTGTGTTTTTATCAGGAAAGGCAGTTACTTCAATAATGAGTTTAGAAAATAAATTTATTTTTGTTGCATTCAGATATCAATACCAATCATGTCTGTGTAGTTTCTACCTAATTTTACTTGACCCTGTATGCGTATAGTTTTCTAGAAAAAGTAACATACAAGATAATTTTTGCGCAAAACAAATCTTATATCTTTAAACGAGCAATTCTTGTATATATATATATAATCTGAATCTCGGAAACTGCTCCAACGATTTTCATGAAATTTAGTATACAGGGGTTTTCGGGGGCGATAAATCGATCTAGCTTGGATTCATTTTTATAAAATGTCGTTTTATTCGTGTTTTCAATGACCAAATTTATCGATAATCAACTTAAACATAAACTTATTATTTTAAACACAATTTACCAAAAAATACCGAGCAAAGCTCGGTCACCCAGATATCTTATATCTTTAAACGAGCAATTCTTGTATATATATATATAATTCTGAATCTTGGAAACGGCTCCAACGATTTTCATGAAATTTTGTATACAGGGGGTTTCGGGGGCGATAAATCGATCTAGCTAGGATTCATTTTTATAAAATGTCGTTTTATTCGTGTTTTCAATGACCAACTTTATCGACTTATTATTTTAAACACAATTTACCAAAAAAATACCGAGCAAAGCTCGGTCAACCAGATATTTTATACTTAAACGAGTTATAACCATAACCATGCAGTTTTTATTTTGATATAACTTAGTACAAAAAAACTAAGTTATCGTTAACGAAAGAGTTTATTCTTCTTTGTTGATATCCATATTACGTAAATAGTAGTACGTAATAGTAGGTTGTCCAGAGTTTACTGATTTAAGGCCGGATAAAAATAAAAATAAAAGTACTGAAAAAATAATTTTAGTGTGTTCTATTACTGATACTGAACCACCAATTCCATTCTGAACCAACAACCGCTGTTCACAAAAAAAAAAAAAATTGCGCTTTGGTTTTAAAATTTTCCTGTATATTAAGATTTTAACAAACTGTCCTTGTGCAGATCCGGAGCAAATAGACATAACTCTAGAAGGCCAGTCTTGGAGCATATGCTCAGTGAGCTGGACGGCCCGAGGCATGCTGGTCGGCTCTAACAACGGCGCCGTCGCCTTATTGACGAACAAGAAGCCGCACACTGTCATCGCTGCTGCTTTTGTATTCAGGTGAGTCTACCAACTCACTCGAACACAATTCGAAGACATGTGATATCCACCAACCCGCACTGGGCCTGCGTGGTGGAATTTGGCCCACTCCATCTCACCGAGAGAAGGCCTGTGTCCGAGCAGTGGGAACATTTTAGGCTGATGATGACCAACTCACTCCAAAATTTCAAACTCAAAGCATTTATTTCAAATAAACCAATTACAGGCACTTTTGAATTGTCAAGTGGTGGTAAGTCAGAAAATTGAAGCCAGTTGCCCATTCCATAGCGTAGGTTCCTATTGAGAAGAACGGGCAAGAACCTCCATGGACACTATTTTCAGTCAATAATTTTGTTACATCATTTGTTGAAATTATCAATGTGAGCACGATGTAAAAATACGTGCACATTAAAAGCGTCCACAAATAAGACAAGTCCACATTCGTACGTAATAAAACTACTGTTCGATTTTCAACTCTCGACGCTAAGCAGTGTCAACGAATTCAGACGTACATAGAAGCACAGTTCTTATGGCCGGGTAACTTAAGGCGACCCAAACAGTCGCTTGGCGGCGCCGCAGTCGCGCTGCGGTGCGGAGTGCGGGCCGGCGACTGAATCCGTTGCTTAAGCCTACGAGAGTGAGTGAGCGCGAGAATACGAGAGTGAGTGAGCGCGAAAATGATTCTGCCGTCAGCGCCGCTAAGCGAGAACTAACCGTGGGGACATGTCCCCAGTAGAATCGGCACAGATAATCCTGAAGAACTGTGCTTCTATGTACGTCTGAATTCGTTGGCAGTGTGTTGAAAATTCAGTGCATGAAAACATCCGAGTTTTTATTAGGTCCGTGTAAATGTCGGCTAACAGCGACCGCAGCAATAAAAGCGGCAGTGGGTCTTCAAAAAGCTCACCCTTCCAGGCATGGCCCTGTATTGTTACGAGTCACAAAATATTTTTTAAATATAACGTTTGGAGTTTTCCTGTGTTGGTTTCGGCATTTCTTCTCCGGGGTCAGCTAGGAAATGCCGGCGCCATCGCCGTTTTAACTATTATTACGTGTGAAAGTATCTTAAAAGATCTAGTAACTGGAATAAAAATAATATAATTTCTCTCAAATTATTGAAAAATTAGCTTTATATGTGGCGACAGTCCATCTGAAGTCGTGGAATGCGCGTTCCAACATCCACCCGTCGTCAGTTTCTAGCACTTCACTTTTGATATTGATATTGAAAAATAAAAGTTATAATTAGCTTGATAAATTGCACAATTATACGAACATTGATGTAGACAAAAACGACTCTTCAGTCGTCCTCGTGCGTTCTAGTTTGCATTTAAAGACAATGTTATTAAAGTTTACTATTCAATATCATAATATAGTACTCGGCTGCATTAATCTTATTTTTATTTTGTTTTATAGTAAAATGATACACTCGATGGAGTGGCATCCACAGCAGACGTCGAATTCAAGTGAAGACTCGCCGTACAAGGACCTCATTGCAGTCACCTCTATGGATAAGGATCCCATTATTTACATATTGGAGTATAAAACCAATGAAAAAGGTAAAGAAAGAAATAAGAATTTGGCATTATTCCGAAGTTGATTCCACAATCATCATAAGCCTATAATGTTCCCACTGCTGGGACACAGGCCTCCTCTCGGTGAGAGGGAGTGGGCCATAATCCACCACGCGGGCCCAGTGCGGGTTGGTAGATGTCACATGTCTTCGAATTTTTGGTTCTAAGACATGCCGGTTTCCTCACGATGTTTTCCTTCACCGTTTTGAGAGCAGTGGTGATGAAATTATTTACACAAAGTAATGCGCCTGCTTGGGTTTGAACTCACGACCTACTACTCGTAAGTCGCGGCCGTTACCACTGGGCCACCACTGCTCTGCACCACTGATTCCACAATCGAAATATGCAAATTGATTTCATTTGTTTTTCTTACAAAAACTATCTCACATTGTATGATCATTTTTGCCAGCACATTCTAATAAAAATAAGAAAAATCGATCATTTCATCCACCCGAGCTCCTCAAGGAAAGCCATCAACAACTTAGTGTTACTGACTATCTCGCGGAGGGTGCTTGGGTTTCCGAGGAACTTTATCCTATATATGGCTACCATCGGGTAGTTTAGAAGCACACAAGCTGCAGTCTCGACTTCCTTTATGTAGGCTCTGCTCAGTGGGTTATCTCTGACTCCTATGACAAAGAGGTGTCTGTTAAACCCGTGGCCAGTTATGACTGCTGTGTAACTGTATGTAACTGTATGTGCGGGAGGAGGCTGCCCTGGCTGCCCTAAGACTGAACATAGCAGGGACCCTAAGCAATGACTCGAGGGTCAAGCACTCACGCATTAGGGACGATGCGATCAAGCGACAACCAATGATGGCATCACCCTGCGATAAAACCCCAAAACTACACTTCTTTCAAAAGCACTACGACGTTATACTCACAGAAGAGCAAAACGACCACTCGGGCCCGGAGGAGCTAAGAGTCTACACTGATGGCTCAAAGACCTCCTCTGGAACCGGAATCGGAGTTTTCTCACACGACTTAAACATAAAAATATCCAACCCACTGGGAATGCTCAACACCGTCTATCAGGCGGAATGCGTGGGCCGAAAGGTGTCATGTTTCGACGCTTCCGAGGACGGTTACGCGACACCACGCAGCGGAACACGACGCCGTCTTCATTACGTGTTTAGAGACAGTTTTAGTTTAGTTTAGTTTTATAGAATATGTATTAGTTTATAGTTATTGATTTTATATTATTTATGTATTGTTTTTATGGGCCTTAGTAGCCTGAAATAAAGGATTGATTGATTGATTGATTGATCATACAGGCGGCGTATGCCATAGAAGCCAGAAGAGTTACGGACACCCATATACGTATACTCTCCGACAGCGCCTCAGTCCTCCAATCCCTAGCCAAACAATACATAACCTCGAGCCTTACACTAGAATGTCATAATGCATTAGAACGGGTAACAGTTTCTAATCGCAACAAAGTGACACTGCAATGGATAAAAGGACACAGTGGATCACTAGGCAATGATGCTGCTGACGAACTGGCCAGAAAGGCATCCAGCGCGTCAGTCTGCGGCCCCGAGCCCATCGTGCCCATCCCCTTCAACCAGCTACGCAGGTGGCTGCAGGAATTTACCCACACACAGGCGGAGAGCTGGTGGACCTCGGCACCAGGCTGCAGGCAGTCCAGGGAAGCTATGCCATCCCCGGATGGCAGGCTAACCAGACGTCTGCTACGCCTGGACAGGGATGGTCTGCGTCTGATGACGGGCACCATCACAGGACACTGCCCGCTAAACAAACACTTTTACACAATAGGCATAACGGACAGCCCCCTGTGCAGGGCCTGCATGGAAGCTGAGGAAACCGTTGCGCATGTACTCTTCGAATGTACAGGCGTCACCCAGATTAGGACAGATACCCTCGAGACACCCAAATCTTACACGGACGTTCTTAGTAGACCAGGAGACATTATAAACTTCTGGAGGGAGGTGGGCTGGTTGGAGTAATACCGACGGCCGCCATGGCCCACGCACAATGGTCCACTCAAAGGATTAAGTGCGGAAACCAAAACCCCATAACATAGAACATAGAACTGTATGCAACGATTGGAGAACCGACCATCCATATCACCATTTCACAGAGTTAAATTCATTTAATTTCTTTGTTACCAGATGGGACGCGTCATTTGACTACGTGGAAGAGATTGGCTGGTCATTCAAGGGCGGTGTTTCAATCGGCTTGGAACCCTCACCGTGATGAACTACTGCTGACCTCCTCACAAGACTCTACCGTTAGGGTGAGTAATAGATCATTCTCGAGTCTCGAGGTAATACAAATAATACTTATGTAGTGAGACTGCTAGGGTATCGGACTCTCAAGTCACAGACGCGCTTAATAAGCTGCTCCAATCATAAACGAATTGGCGTTTTCTTATAGTTCTTTCATGGAAAACAAATGGTTAATTTAAGATTTTTATTTCAATTATTCTTGCATGTAGTGTTTGCATACTTTAAAATTTTATTAATTAACGCCCGTTTTTTTGGAACGAAGATGAATACAAAAATCAGTTGACATATTATCAAGAGCGCATAACTTGCTGTGATTGGATGAACAAGATAGTCCCGCCATCTTCTGGGTCTGCTTGGTGGCGCGCTACGTTTTCTGTGACCCACAAATCTACCACAGATTTGTGGGTCCCAGAAAACGTAGCGCATGTGCGTTCCAGTTCCCGAGAAAGTCTGGTGACATCGGGGCAGACCCAGAAGAGAGCGGGACGAGCTACGCTTACAGACAGATTGGTACACAGTAGGTCAATATAGATAGGAGTGGAAAGGAGCTTTAGGCTTGCAGTGGGACGACATAGGGTGGAAATAAATAATGAATTAATATAGTTTGTTCGAAAATCCGGGCGGCAATTTTATTGTCCTATCTCTTATGGTTGCCATAGCTGTTAGCAGCCATAGTAAACCTTACTCAAAAACTCAACCTGTGTCACTGTGTATAACCTACTCAAGATGTTCCGTCTTGTTTCCCTACAGGTATGGGATATATCAACAGGAGATTGTATTTCGGTATTCGCTGGGCACGGGTTCTCTTCGCTGGGTGTATGTTGGGTCACTCAGCCGCAGCTACCGCACCACGTGCTATCGGGCGGAGGGGAGTTCTGTCTACGACTGTGGGACATCTACCAACATAAGCCTGAGAATCATACTGGTATGTTTATAGGTTTTTTTTTGGGCGGGAAATCATCAAATAACGTCTCAAGCTCTGTGCAGAGCGGGAGAGCGTGTCAGACTTTTACTGACTAATACCCACCCGTGTTCCTTCAGTTGCCTATATGCCAGGGCCACGGTAACTCTTTCGAAATGTTTATGACCTAAGTTTTTATTTAACAGCCATAGAGTTGAGAGTATATTTCTATTTTACACAAAGATTATTAGAAACGAATCGTAAAACGCCATTTTGTCTAGTTACTTTACATAGTTTGTCAGACATCATTATAATCCTGCTATGGCGGATCCGACATGGTTAGGTTAGTTTAGAAGGTTAGACACCTTCATGACATAGCCTTTGAGGGGGGCCCTTCAAGGCTATGTCTAACCCGGGTGGGGGATGGGCTGGCTGGCTGGCTATAAAGCCAAGTATTAACCTAAAGTTGGTTGATGGTTATAAAGAAACATGCGTTTATTGGCATTATTTCAATTAAAAAAAAAAAAAAACTTTAAGTCTAATAAAGGCTCAGCATAATGTCAGATGACAACACAAGGAGTACCACCTGACGATGATTTACAGCTGCGAGTCACGAGTACGCTACAATAATAAAAAATACATAAGGAAGTATGTTTCGCTAAAAATAAATTAAGAAAGTCCAAATAAATAAATATAATATTGTGGTAAGCATGAGTGTGAATGTGTGGTGTCTTGTGATTAATGAAAATTAAACTAAATAATCTCTCATATGGATTTATTGCTGTGGTAAAATACACCAATAGTATAGTTATTTACTTATAAGTATCCATAGTACCAGATCTTCGTAAACTAAGGTTGAACTTTTAATCCTATTCAGTAACTTGACAGTTTAACGAAAAAATAATGATACCATATTAAAACAAATAGTGTTGAGGTAGTGAACGATTTCCGTAAAGAATGAATGATAAAATGGTTTAAATTAAATAAAACTTTAAAAAATCCTTTTTAGGGTGTGGAATATAAGAATAATTGATAATTATTAATAACAGTTATTTCATTTTTTATTTTCTTCTGATAGAAACAAAACTACTTAAATATAAAAAATGTAATTTTACTCTTTTTTTTACTATTGTCATTTTATTTCCTCTGGCAGCCATAGACTGATATCTATATAGTATACATCGTGTTTTAAGACAAATTATTAAATTTAAAATACAAAGTTTGCATGTAAGTACATTATTTCAAGTTCATTCAATTTCATTCATTCTTGCACCACCTCACTATCTTTTTTTTGTCAAAAGTTGGTATCCCCGGAGGGATACCAGCTGGAGCGAGGAAAATGGTGATTGGCGGGAAAGATACAAAAAGTTTTCAATAATTTTATATTTATTAATATAATTCAAGATATGGATGAAAAACCAAATAATGTTGAAGAAATTGATGTTAACAGTTCAGATTTCTACGAAAATGTTAACATTGAAACAGCTGCTTTATTCTACGACGAGATCTATGATTTGCTACTAATTGAGAACGAATCACACGAAAACTTTGAAGATGAAGAATGTGAAGATGAAACGGAAGAGAATACAACAAAAACATAAATACATATTTTAAAGTAATTACTGAAGACATTGAAGCTAAGATTCATCAGTGAAAGCAAATGTACCTATTGTTCTGAAGAAAATGCGGATATAAAACACGTTAGACTGTGAATCGTTCGCCATGCAAAGACTGTTACTTGTCAGTGAAATTAGTGATATAGCAGAACAAAACTCTTTTATGTGTTCCCCGCCACGTTCAGGAATTACTTTCCAACACAGTTTATTTCAATTCATTATTTAGATATTTACTGAATACTGTAGAAAAAATTTAATTGTTTCGGGATGTACTTAGCTGAGAATAAGAGTAGTATGTTTAATGATTACGACTGAAGGACATGTATCCATGGTCAGGAATAAATTAAAAAAAAAAAAAAAAAACCAGCTGGAGCTGTCATGTTACTGAATAGGATTAAAAGTCCAACCTTAATAACAATATGGATAGTGTTGTCGATGGTATCTGCAGCACTACCGATATTCATTATTACTAGTTTTCAATATATGTTAACTGATAGTCATTTAACGCCGAATGGAGTTTTTGTATTTATTAGTAAGTCTGTTAGGGAAATAACATTATAATTAATTGTAGGATTTTTCCGAAGATCATTAACAAATATAATATGACGTCATTTTCTTATAAATTCGCCGTAATTTTGCCTACAGAGAAAATTACCGCATCGAGAATACTAAAGAAACCACGTAAGAAAGTACCAAAGAAGGGAGCAAAGAAGGGTGAAAATGAAGAAAGTTCCTCTGGAGAAGAACAAGAGAATGTTGCAATAAAATTAGATTTAACTGAAAAAGTATCAAAGGCGCCCAAAAGGTTCTTATTGCCGATAATGTTTAAGCAAATAAATGATAAGTGCAAGTTACAAGCGCCGAAGAAGATGCTGCAAATGTTTCTACAGAAGGTGGAGGCTGCCGGAGACAAAGGAGATGGTACACACAATGTCAAAACTGATTCCGCAGGACATGATAAGGGGGATAGTACTCTAATGAAAGAAAAAGGAGATCTTCCTACTAGTCTTTCTAAAGTTGATGAAAAAGATACTACTGAAAGTACGAGTGAACAAGAAATAGTAGATAGCAATGCTGGTATCGAAGGAAAGACACAAACTACCGAAACTGTAAAAATGAAAGGTGAACGAGAAATCGATTTGGATTACCTAAAGGTTTTTGGTAGCATCAAGGAGGTTAACGAATTTTTGGATTTGGAGAGTGAGTATTTTTTTAAATGATTTTTATATTCTTTAGCATCCTGTGATGTGATCTTATATATCTTAAATGCCCGGGTAACGAACAAATTATAGGAGCTATTGATCCGATTTAAATGGGGTCTTCGTTATTTAAATGTATTTTATTCAGAGTTTGTTTTAGTGTATAATATAATTATTATATTAGGATCTGATGAACATCTCCGGAGATAGACAAAGGAGTTCTTTAATATCTACCAGCAAATGACCCGCGACTGCTGCTATTGTATGTCAATGTATTGTTTACTTTATATCATAAGGTCAATTTGGTTTTAGGGATGTTACACGTTTTTTTTTGTCTGAACATTGCTCTAGATTTATGAGGAGAGTGATATGAAGACTGGTATCTAGTACCTAACTAATTATTTTTAGCTTTTAGTACAGACGCCAGCACATCAAGTTACCTCAATCTGTCAAATTTCTTTAATAGAATTTCAACCTTATATCACAATAGTGGAAGGTTAATTTTCGATTGGTAAAATTTGACAGATTGGGGTAGCTTGACCTGCTGGCGTCTGTACATTATTTATTTATACAAGATTATTTTTAGTGTATGCGAAACCTGAATATAGTTTGTTCAGAATCAGTAACTGAATCGATTCCAATAATTTTTACACCATGTTATATTTTGTACCAAAAATATTTAATTACGCTTCCAAGTCGCGGGCCTTAGTGTTTTGTTTCGATTTTAAAATTATCATGTCTTTCTCGTATTTAAACGTCCATTACACGGAGATGGTACGTACACTAGCTGTTTGTGGTGATCTGCATATGTTTTTGCGTGGACAACCAGGTAACTTATCAAGCTTATAACTTTGTGATTATTAATGATACAGTTTTGAAATTTTTTTCATAGATTCTTTACATAAAAATACTAGACCCGTGTTTCGGGTTTCGCATAAACAAAAATTAATGTTGTATATAAGGTGTATCTATTCATACACGAAATATTTTAAGGGGTACACCTGTAGGTGGTAAAGAAGCTATAGAAGCAAAAAGAATTTTTTTTTCTAAGCGTTTTTGAATTTTCAACCGACGAAAAAAAACGGAGGAGGTTATCAATTCGACGCGTATATTTTTTTTTTTTTTTTTTATGTATGACCACGCATAACTCTTTACATAGTGGTCCGATTGTGACAATTCTTCTTCTATTGGAAACGGTATACTCCCAAGGTGGTCCCATATCAATTTGGAAAACAAAATCGAACCCTAAGGGTCGGAAAACAGGGGATGATTGATTGTTCACTCACTGATTGTAATGTATAAACACGCATAACTTTATACAGTGTAGTCCGATTTTGATAATTATTTTTGTGTTGGATAGGGTATACCTTGCCAAGTATTATTAGTACATTAAAGTTACAAAAAATATAAAATAAAAACTTTTTAACAAAAAATTAAACCGCCGAAAAACTGAAAAGCATAAAATAATACTTAAACATTAAAATTTTGCGTCGGCGCTGAAAAATCAATGAACAAGGATTACTCAAAGCGCCGACTCATAATTTTAATGTTTAAGTATTATTTTATGCTTTTCAGTTTTTCGGCGGTTTAATTTTTTGTTAAAAAGTTTTTTTGTAATTATAATAATTTTGAAACTACTTGAGACGTTTTGCATAAAACCTTTACTCCAAATTCTATTAATGGCCCGCCTGACGCTGTGAGGGCGGCGACCGGACGGCACGAGCATGGCCGCGGTGTCTCGGGCCGTAAAAAATAAGAAGGAGCCAATATTTCTGATGTGCGTCAAATAAATTATAAATATTAAATTTAAAAAAGAACCCTTAGAAAAATTTTTTTTTCGTTGCTATAGCTTCTTTACCACCTACAGGTGTACCTCTTAAAATATTTCGTGTATGAATAGATACACCTTATATAAGAGTTTTTTAACCGACTTCAAAAAAAGGAGGAGGTTTCTCAATTCGACCGTATATATATATATTTTTTTTTAATGTGTGTTCACCGATAACTTCGTCGTTTATGAACCGATTTTGACTATTCTTTTTTTGTTGGGAAGGAGATATCCCAAGGGTGGACCCATGATAAGGAAACCAGGATCTGATGATGGCATCCTAGAGAAGTCGAAGGGAACCTTCGAAAATCGTAGTGGCGACTAGTGCGTTTTTTATTTCTTTCATTAATTATCTTAAAGTACTACTATTTAATGAAGTTCTGAAGTTGCTCTGATGATGAAGCCGAAAGACAGTCGAGGGAACTCTTCAACGACTTACAGCAATTACCCGGTGTTTGGACTTAATTAATTTCTATTGTTGAGAACTTTGCACCCATATGGGCTATAAGTGCCATTACAGGTCTAATGATGGAGACCATAGACAGTTGAGGGAATTCCTCAATGATTTACAGCAGTTCCCTATTGTTGGGCTTACTGTATACGGTTCAAAGTGCCAATTTTATCACTACTCTTTAATTAAGGTCCGGAGTTGATCTCATGATGGAGCCGAAAGACAATCGAGGGAACTCCTCAATGATTTACAGCAATTACCTGGTGCTTGAACTTAATTCATTTCTATTGATTAGAAAGTTCCCATAAGGCTTATAAGTACCATTAGAGGTCTGATGATGGAGACCATAGACAGACAGTCGAGGGAATTCCTCAACGATTTACAGCAGTAGTAAAGTATTAAATTTCACCTGGCGATTAGTGGTATAGGAATTAGTGCGGGGTAGATACCATAACTAAAAAGTAAAAAATAAAAACTTTTTTACAAAAAAAAAACCGACTTCCTCAAAAACACTAGGGTGTAATTTATCTATAATATGTATGTATTTAGAAATATATAAGTATGTTTATCAGTTGTCTAGTACCCATAACACAAGCTCTGCTTAGCTTGGGACTAGATGGCGTTGTGTGATAGTTGTGGAATATTATTATATTATTATTATTGTGGAATATTACTAGAAAGTGAAAAATAACTTCAATTTCGGAAGTCGGTGGCAAAAAACTCAAATACAGATCCTAAGACACCGACTTCCGAAATTAAAGTTATTTTTCACTTTCTAGTGTTTTTGAGGAAGTCGGTTTTTTTTTTTAAATTTTTTTATTACCTTTATCATAATGATGTTTTTTTTTTTCAATAAAACCGTTTAAATTAGGAAATGTTGATTTGCAGTCACTCTTAGTTTAAAAAAAAACTGTTTGACAATAAGTATTGTGCTACAGATGAAATTTGCTTAGAAGTTCTCTATGTCGGTTATTTTATTTGTCTGAAAATAATCTAATTTCCTTTTTTTTTGGTTTTTAGTGGATAGCCATTTACATGGCACTTACAACCCGGAGGCGTGTATAATGCTGTTGGTCTTCCGCGGCCACATCGACACTATGATACAGTTCGCGAGCGAACGCGATATGTTGTGCCCCTTCCTACTTAGTATGGCGCCGTGCGTCTCCTTCAAGTAAGTTCTAAACTAGCTTCTGCCGGCGAATCCAACTCGCTTGGTTTAATTGTCATTAATTGAGGGGTTAGCTTTCCGAGGCACGGAAGGGTCTTTACATACCAAGACCCTTCCGTGCCTCGGAATGCACGTTAAGCCGTTGGTCCCGACTGTCTTTCGTAGATCTTAGACTGTTGTTACGGATCGTCAGAAGCCCGAAAGTCTGACAACCAGTCTTATCAAGGTGTATCGTATTACCCAGTAACTGGGTTGTGGAGCTCAGATAGGCAGTCGCTCCATGTAAAATACTGGTACTCAGCTGCATCCAGTTAGCCTGGAAGCCGACCCCAACATAGTTGGGAAAGGGCCAGACAGATGATGATGGTTTGTAATCTATATACTTATAATAAAACTGTAGAGAGGTCAATTCTGTACATTGAAAATATATTCAAAATTAATATTGAAGGATGAATGGTGATCGATACTGATGCCAAAAATGCAATCAGTAAATTTTTTGTCTGTCTGTCTGTCTGTCTATATGTGCACGCATGGGTCAAAAACTACTGAAGGGATTTTAACCAAACTTGGTACGATTGTAGTCCTTACTCCTGGGCAGGTTATAGGATATATAACATAACGCTAAGACACAAAGGAGCTGTGCAGTGACGTTAAATTTGAAGCAAGTCGGATGAAATGCGCTTTCGAGATACAAAACAATTAACCTGGGTTAACAATAGACTACTTTTTATACCGGTAGTACGTTCACGCGGGATATTTTCCGACCTCTGCGCGGGCGAAGCCGCTGGCAAAAGCTAGTCTATACTAATATTATAAAGCTGAAGAGTTTGTTTGTTTGATTGAACGCGCTAATCTCAGGAACTACTTGTCCAAATTGAAAAATTATTTTTGTGTTGGGTAGCCTATTTATTGAGGAAGGCTATAGACTATATAACATCACGCTAAAACCAAGAGGAGCGGAGCAGTAATGAAAAATGTTGCAAAAACGGGGAATATCGCACGGGTAGACGATTCGACGCGACGGGAAGGGTCGCGGGAACAAGAAATTTAACGCGGACGAAGTCGCGGGCAGAAGCTAGTGTCATAATAACAGCTTTTAGCGCCAGGCAGACAATCGAATATTTGTTTATCGAAAGTGTGGTGTTAGTGGGTCGTCCTCCTTACAGTCTCGACCTGACACCTTATTTATGGCTTTTATTTATTTCCAAAAATAAAACGTAAACTTGAAGGAATTCGTGTTGTGAAAACTGACGATGCCTTGGCTGCGTTTGAAAAAGACGTGGAATAGATCCCTTAACAAGAGTGAGCCCACTGCTTCGGGTAAGAAACGAAGACTACTTCGAAAAGCGATAAAAAAATTAACAGGCTTCTACATCTTTCCTTTCTTTATTTTCTTTCATAGATAAACTTCATTTGGATATCGCTAAAATAGTTGATTAATTGGCAATACATGTAAATGATCTAAGATTGATTATTTAAGTTTTACGTATTTGTTTACAGATATTGGAAAGACGCGACTCAACTTTATTTAGCACAAATAGATCGGCTGGTGGCTAGAAATGAGGAATCGAAGATTTATGGTATGTAAAATATTGTCTACATATTTCACAAGCGGCAAAATCTTACGAAATTAATGTTTTGTTTTCAATATTTTTGAATTTAAATAATTAGAGACTAATAGAGCAGTCGTGGGCCAGTGGTAACGGCCGCGACTTACTAGTTGCGGGTCGTAGGTCCGAACCCAGACAGGCACTTTATGTAAATTATTTCATCACCACTGCTTCCAAAACGGTCAAGGCCAACCATCGAGAGGAAACCGGTATGTCCTTGTACCAAAAATTCGAAGACATGTGACATCTACCAACCCGCACTGGGCCCGTATGGTAGATTAGCTATGGCCCACTCTCTCTCTCTCTCTCTCTCTCTCTCACACAGAGAAGTGGCCTGTGTCTCAGTAGAGGGAACATTATAGGCTGATCATGCTATATTAAAATAAGTAATGTAATATATTTTTGTATAGAAAACAGACTTTATGGTGGTCCGAAGTACCGCAAAGCGGCCATCCTGCTGAGTATGCACGACGTAGTGGGCGCTGTCGACGCTTTGTGCGAAGGGAAACTGTTCAAAGAAGCTTACATACTATGTCGGATAAGGTCAGTATAATAATACAATCTCTTTAAAACTGTTGTGCTGTCTGTTCCAAAAGTGTCTTGTAACAAACCCTGATCAGGTTAAATTCGTAAGCAATCGCTCACTAAAGAGAATTAGTAACACTATCCGTATTTAGAAGGTTTTATCTTTAATCTCACTACCTTTTCTAAAAAATATTGTCTGAATATCATTGCATTGTACTTAATTGATAAATCATCGACGCAAAGGAGAATGATCAAAAGTGGTATCAAAAAGTCTCACGCATCAAGACCAAAATTTTGGAGTAATTAGTTGCATATTTTTTTACGACGTTACACGTCGGGGATTTAGTTTTTGAACAGGGAATTTATTTTTAAGTCTAAAAGTATGGATATTGTTTTACTTCCTATAATTGACGTTCCGTTTCACTTCACGTAATAAATGATTAACATAACCTTGATTTTTGAAAGTGCCATGTTCACTGTAAAAATAATACTCTGCTGATTCTACATTAATTTAAAAAAAAACTAGAATAGAATATCTATTTAAAAGATTATCATTATTTTATTTGGTTTTATTATGGTTAATTAGCCGTTCCCAACTGGTAAAAAAGATGTAGAATGCAACAGAATGGATTTGTTATCTGTGCAACTGACATTTTGCGCGTGTACTTTGTAGTCTGTGGTTTGCGCTAGCGAGTAGCAAGTGCGAGTACCGTCTGTGTCATAGACTACTATATATACTAGAGATAGACTGGCAACTTAAGTATTTCTTAGGCAGCACCATCTAGTTACCAGGACATACACTATTCATCTGTCAATATACCTACGTAGTACCTTGTTTGTTTGTATCGGTAATTCTAGCAAGTAGAATAATGTAGAATGGTTGAAAATTCTGTTGCAGTAAAACAACCTAAAAATTCAAATCTAGATTTTAAATCTTGATTTGAATTTGTTAGGTTTAGTTTTACTACAACAGAATATTTCAACTATTCCACACTATTCTACTTGGTAGGTAGGTAAAGCTAATTCATTATTACAATAAACTTGTGATTTCGGGGATAGTAAAACAAATATCAATTTTGGATGTTTATAATTATTGCGTAAAACAAAACATTACTTTACATATGAAAACTAAACATTAACTTCGGTACCAGCTGTTATTGATTAACCGGGCACACAACACTTGTTTCGAGACATTGTTATTTAAACACAAAACACTTATATGGTCCAAACTCCAATTTACGGGGGGCCTGAGTAATTCGGTTCGATTAAATCACAGAGGAACACAAGGGACTCAACTCGACGTAATTTAGAAAGAACAGACACTAAGGGAATGTTAATCTTCCAAGACTTTAGTAAATACGGAGTAGCGAACTAAATTCGCGTAATTTACACTCAAAATCGGGAAGCAAACGAAATAATTACAAAAACATGCACAACCGCAGACATGTTTGTAATGACATAAAATTTCATAATCGCCCTGTGGCCTGTTGTAAATTCTACTAATAGTTTAATTTTTTATCAATATGAACAAAGCATTCATAAAATACAATGATCAAGGAACATTTGAAAATGCAAAAAAAACGAGAAAAATATTAATTATCTCACAATAGATCAAAATCGAAGATTATGCGCTTCCCCTTTTACTTACATATACTACCAATTACTTTATGGATATACGCTGGCAACATTGTTCATTTTTAATTTATGTCCTCGTAGATAGATGGCGCTGAGTAGACAAAAATTAAAATGTATAGCATTTGCCACCCTGTCGTCTGTGTTTTTGAGAGTTGAGATTGAATAATTATTGAATTATTTTGAAAAGTAGAACTTTTTTGTATTTTGTGAACTTTTTTTGTGAGTATTTCATTGTGCAAATATGTCGAGTCGGTCGAACGATTGACATCGTCAGTCACCCGGCAAAAGCGGCGATGTATCAATAGTTCATTTTTGATACCAGGGATGTTGCGAATATTCGCATCCGCATCCGCAAATGCGGAGCTTCCGCATTGATTTGGACATCCGCATCCGCATCCGCAATAATTATTGCGGATATTCATGCGGATGCAGATGTTGCACAGGTCGCGACAAGACACAAAATTGACGTGGCCGGCGACTGGCGCGTGCCGTACGCACGTGATCATTGGCCAATAGGTGCGAAGATTTCGCTCGGTGAAAAGATACGACGCCTTTTTTATTGTGTAATGTGTATCATTTGTTTTGGTAAATAAATCAGTCGTAAGGTGTTGTTTAGTTGCGCTTATCGTATAAACATTAAGGGCCCACCTTGAATGTGAATGATAGTAGAATGGGCGTGGTTTATGGCGGGTCAACCTAAAGTGGCCGGCCGCTACAAACTTATATCTGAACCGTTTATAGAGAATAGGAAAACCAGCGGCCAAATGTTGAACTAATGACAGAAAATTTCTCGAAATAAAAAACGTTACTAACTTAGCATAGCCTTGCTGTAAGCACTATTCCTGTCACTGTTGCACATCTGTCAAACTGCAATAGCAAGGTAGAGACGGAAACATCTTAGAAAAAAGTACGTGAAAGTAGCATTAATTTAGTCGGTCTATGAAATTTTTGCACAAAGCGTGCGATGGAGTAGACAAATAATACAAATATTTAATTATAAGCAATAAAACTATCTTACAGCAAGAAATTATCTTCTTTATCTATATGTAATATTATAAATACGAAACTAATTCTGTCTGTCTGTTACTCTTTCACGACTAAACCTTATTCGTTACCCATTAACCCTATTTATTCCGCGACTTCACGTACGTCCGCGTAACGTAAGATTTACGCAAACGAAGTCGCGTAAAAAAGCCAGCTAATATTTATGTACGGATGTTGGGTTATACGAGATTGATTAACTCAACATAATTAAAAATATATAATAAACAATTTAAGTATTTATTAATTACTAGTGATCGCCCATTGGTCGAAATTCGACCGTCCTTCATTTGAATAGAAATACATTATTAAGTGAAAATATATATATACAATAATAAATATAAAAAAATAATATGGTTAAATTTGACATTCAGTAACACTATAGACAGATAATATTACAGACAAATATTCTCGATATGATCATAGATTGAAAAAATGAAATAGGTTATATATCTATAAAATTAATTTATTACCTATATTTATACTTGACAATAATACAAACAAATAATATCTTTATATTTTACCTATATTAACAAATAAATAAACTGAACTGAACTGACATTCAGTAAGACTATAGACCACAGATTTGGACCATAAACAAAAGAATATCTATGCATGTGTGTATTATTAAATATACGGTAATGAATAGTAGTGTGTGTAACGTGTTATTTATTGAAAATAATGTATTTTTACGCACAATTTAAAAAAAAAATATTAGCATTCGTCACTTCTTCTCTGTATAAACTATACTTCTGCGAAATTTCATACTCCGCCCGTCCGCCCAATTTTCGTAAAAAGGGATCCAAAGTTTTCGCTTCACGTATTTACAACATGAAATTAAAAATAACGTATTCATCTTCTTGAGCTCTATAAATAAAATATGTGATGGTGTTTAAGAGATTAATAAACTTCAATTTCGTTTCACCGATCACTATACATTTATTTGGTAAATGACAATTAAAATATTTTACATAGACTTCGTCCATTACGTAATACTAGTTATGATTTTTTTTTCACCTTATTTTACAAGTCATTTATATTTCCTTCAAGGTCAATTACGTATGGCAATGTGTATGATAAATGTCAAAATTACTTGACGTATATATACATATATTTTAGTAATTACGTGTGACTGCGGTTAGAAAACCAAAACCGATATTATTGCCGATATTTTGTAACTATGTCTAGATTATATCTTTTTATTTGGGTGTTTTACCCGACTGCTGAGAGCAATGTGTTTATCAGCCTATTAACTCGTATGTATGTTTGTTCTTTTATTAACTTTATTTTTCATTACATTTACTTTGGGGTTAGGGGTAATTCAGAGATGGAGTACACAAATAATTTGCTAAACAGTCTTCATAAGATTATAGAAGTATGTTTAGTGTTATTCAAAACAGAGTAAAACACCATTGTTTTGATCATCCAATTATTTGATTTTGATTAAAATCTTGTAGGAATGAAAAATTATAAATAGCCAATATGTTTTCAGAAAGCACTCTTGTAGACCTTTGATTAGATATCAATTAGATATCGAGAAGCAGTGGTGGCTCAGTGGCAACGGCTACTACTTACGAGTTCGAACCCGAGCAGGCGCTTTACTCTGTGTAAATTATTTCAACACCACTGCTCTCAAAACTGTGAAAGAAAACATCGTGAGTAAACTGGCATGTCTTAGAACCAAAAAATTGAAGACATGTGACATCTACCAACACGCACTGGGCCCTCGTGGTGGATTATGTCCCATTCTCTCTCACCGAGAGGAGGCCTGTGTCCCAGCAGTGGGAACGTTATAGGCTGCTAATGATTAGGTATCAAACACGGTATATATAGGGTTCGAAACACCTAGGCCTGGCGTCAGGCCACGTGCCTGACATGGATGGCTTCGTGAAGGTAGAGAGAAGCTTCGTAGTCGGAACCAGTGTGAGACCGCGCTAGCAGGACTCAATATGCTGCTGCGTCCAGCTACACTAACGACGCAGCTCTATGTGTCCCGTCTACATTACACCACGAAGGTTAAGGAGATCGTGGAGTTTGTACGTGTTAAGTCCAACTGGACCTTAAGGGTCGAGAAGTTGGAACCGTGCCACAACACGAACTTCAAGTCATTCCTGGTGCGAGTTCCAACTCATCAAATCGAGACTTTCCTCAAGGAAGAGTTTTGGCCGAAGGGTGTCGTGTATCGGCGATTCCGCGGAAAGCTACGCGATACTACACAGCGCAACACGTCGCCGTCACTTCGTGTACAATAATTATGTTTACGTGGTTTTTATTTGTATGTATGATAGTCTGTATGGTTTTATGATTTGGGTCTTTGTAGCCCGAAATAAACTGATTTGATTGATATATGAAATTAAAATTTATATTTTCAATAAAACTTCACATCTGCTATAAATGATAAATGATTTTATTTCTGTAAGTAGGTTTGTACAAACACTTTTACATACCAATGTTATGTTAAAAACATACTAGTTCGGCGTTTGACACAGCCTGTTTAAATAATTACCCTTCTTTGGCCTGCTGTCAAGTAAAACCTCACCTTTTTTACAATTCTAATGCTACTCCATTCATTCGTTGTGCTCTTGCATTTGAAGTGACAGTACTTGACATATAGATATATTGTTGACATAATTCAAACCTAAAAACTAATTATATATTTTATTTTATTTCTAAATGAATGATTATTATAAGTTATTGGGATAAAACAGACGTTCTTCTCTAGAAAATAAGGTGTTTACTCAATATTATTTTACAAAGTGAGAATAGATTGTTGCTGTAATGCTTTAGTGAAGGTGGTGAATTCGATTTATTGTTTTCATCATCTTATTGGTATTTCATTCTTGCAAAATGAATAAATGAATTGCCCTGTGCAGGCACTCCTAACCTTGAAGGTACTGTTCAGTTTTGGTTTATGGTTCTTCCCATTTTCATACATAATTTAGGTCGTCTCTAAATGGTAATAGAGAAAGAATGTTATATTGTTCACAGTTACAAAAATAGACACATATACAGACGAAATACAAAGTTATTTGGAAAGCCAACACTTATTATATTAAATAATTACAGCAAAATGCTTGACTACTACCTTTTTCTGTGAACACAAATATTTAAAAAACGTAATTTTGATCGCACCGATTTGTAAAAAAGTGACATAGGTTTGTCTTCGATGAGCCCTACTGGGCGACTGATTTATGAACGAACGAGAGTGATGACACTATTTATGATAGGCAAAAGAAGAGATGGCGATAATGTGTGTGCGCTTGGAATAAAATAACGTATGTGCCAAACCGAATTGCCGTTTTTTATGAATGAAAAGTATTATTAAAACGAAAACTGTTTTACAAAAACTTAGATAGAATTATAATCAATGTTTTAAAGTAAACTATGTTTAATAATACATACGCATCGCGCCTTGAGGCTAAAAAAATCATAATCATAGATAGAACTTTGCGATTTTTTTGTATCGAGAAAATTTCATCGTATCGTGTATTCCTTTTACAGGATACTAGATCATATAGTGAAAAAACATACACTAAAAGATTAAGTACGGAAGTCATACGGTAAGAAAGGTACGCTAAAAAGAAAAAGCACGTTTATCTCGCTACGTCACCTTAAGGGTCGGTTCACATCTGACGGAAGATGCGTCGCGTATCATCGGTCGCGTAACACCAGAACAGACAATTATATGAGAAAACATTTAACCTTTCACAATTAACCGATGATGCGTTAGTGCGTCGAGCGTACAGCGTCTGTTCCGTTTCCGTCAACGCATTGTCGGCCGACGTAAAGGGCGGCACCGTCGTGCCACGCGTATATTGACTAATGCATTCAGACTAGGCGTAACATCTGCGGAGATCGTTTGTATACTGACCGTTCGAAGTTTTCTTGCATTGAAAATGTTTGATACGAACGATGTATCACGGAAATCCAAAATTACGCCCGACGCATCTTCCGTCAGATATGAAAGCACACTATTTGACCGAATAGAAGCGACCGATGATACGCTCGACGCATCTTCCGTCAGATGTGAACGGGCGTGTAAAAAACAGTGCAAAATAATCCAAAACAGCCGTCACTGTTAAAGAGATAAAACCAATACTTTTACCATAATTACCATAAAAAATATGTAATAATCACCACAATGAATGATTTAACCGATTATAGTTGACATATTGTAGTTATAGTTAAAAATATTGTATAGTTTGATCAATAAAAAATCGTAAAGTTGAACAAAAATCTTAAAATAGAATGCTCTTGTTTAGTTGAATTTTGATAGTAAAGTGTTAATTTTTTGTTTAAACTTGAATTCATATTAATCTCTAATTATCATACTACAATTTATAGTTTTTATATTTCCGAAATGTTACTTACTTATTTTATTATTAATTTTTGTTTTGATTCACGCCCTGTTTTGAGTCATACGAAAGGTATACGGGTCGAAAATTCAGTCGTCCACGAGAGCTCAGAGAGTGGTCACGTCGCATCGTGGAGCGATGCGCCGGTTACGATAATTCGCGATCTATTGTGTTCGTATACGTTGCCGCAAAGAGTGAAATAGGGTAAGTCACATTTGTGTTTTTTTTAGTATGACTTATATTTAGTAGGCATAACAAAATTTTACTTTTTATTTATTTTTTTTAAAACTATTTAAGAAAAATGTTATAGTAATATGTAAATATTACTATAACATTTTTCTTAAATAGTTTTTTTTTTTTTTGTTATCTTTACGTGAGGACTTGTAATTGGCTTTCGGATGTCTAATATTTTTTTTGTCTGTTTTATTTAGCTGTAAGTCCTCCATGTACTAAATAAATAAGTAAATAAATATTGGAAAGCGTAAGGCCAGCTATTGTAAGAAAAAAGTTGGCACTCATTTCCGTAAAAAAAGCCGTTATCAAAAATGTACGTATTTATATTTTGTGATATTAGTTCCTTTTAATTTGTTTTTTTTTCTCTAACATGCGATATGGATGTCGTGGCTTTTGGGGGTGGCGTCTGCAAATCTGGCATTCAATTTAAAATCCAAAATGGCAAATGCAACTTTTTCTCAAACGTTCGATATGGGTGTCTTGTAATGGGTTTTGGGGGGTGGCGATTTCAAATCTGGCATTCATTTTAAAATCAAAGATAGCGAATTCAACTTTTTTCAAAGATTCAATATGGATATCGTGTAGTAGGTTTTTGGGGGTGCCAATTGCTATTCTGACATTAATTTTCGAATCCGCAGTGGTGAACTAATTTTTTTCGTGAAACTGACAATTTATTTTATAACCTCTATATAGAAAACTTCTATCCAACGAAAAACTCTTTAAAACATAGAAATGACCAAGGTTTGTTTGGTTTACATTGTTACCCTTGTATTAAACACTATTTATAGTGTACAAACGACTCTCAATAGCGAAACAATACATCTTTATTTAGACCCCAATAAACATTAATTTCACTGTCCTTCAAGCCAAATAAGTACTGACTTGTGTCAGTACTTATTTGGCTTGAAGGACAGTCGTAAATATTTCGTACTTACCATGGAATTCTTAGAAATGTGTTCATTTCTTTGTTGTAATTACTTAGCACGTGTTTAATTATTGTATCTTAAAATTATATTGTTTTTTTTTTCGTTTCACGAAACCTCTTTATAGCGCAATAAAATACCCGGTCCTTTCAATTTCGCTATAAGAAACAACGAAACGCGAAAGATGCACGATCCACGATGCACCAAAATTCCTAAGTTAAATTTAGGAATTTTGGTTCATAATAGATGTATTCAGTCTGTAGTCCAAACTACAAATATAAGTCTAGTAATTATCCTTATGGTTGGAAATATCAATCATGTTTTTAAATGAATGATATAAAATTCCCGTTTTTTTTATTTTTTGTTATTGTATCCTCTCACAAATTTTGGTCAGCTAATGGCAACTTTGTGCGTTAAATTTAATTTAACGTCCCTGGAAAACGTTGTTCATTTTCATGGGCAGAAACAATTTTTATAGTATGGCCACACTTTTCATTACACTATATGATACATATTATACATACCACATTTCCCTATGATTATCGTATGTTTTTGTAAAGTAAGCAAGGTTACATTTGGTAATTATAGATTTTTTATCACAGTCTGGTTTTATTATTACAATACCTACCCATCCACCCTGCCTATCTACTTACTGAGTAAAATTCCCGGCCATGCAAGTAAAATTCATAATGCCAAAATTTCATAGCTATTGGATAAGTAGTAACAAACGGATAATGTGGGTATTTTCCTATATTACCTACATTATCCGTTCTATAAACTACATACGTAATTTTTTATATAATACAGATTATTAGATTTATTTTCTGGATTTATGTGGACAGCTACATAAAACCATCGAAATAATCAATATGCGAATTTGCAAGTCACTCAACACAACGAATCAAATTTTAAAAATCCGAGGATACCACCTTTTGTCGTGCAACTGCATGCGGGCTTCGAGCAAACTTGTCAATGTGTGCGTCACGACGCACACGACTAGCGCGCTGTAGTAAATCCTATTTGCCGCGCGCGTCGTATGGACGGCGCAGTCTATTGTAAAATTGTAAATATACACAGCATTGTGCTCTTAAATGGTGGAGCATACATCGAAAATAATTTAAACTATTATCACCAATAGCACGTAGATTTTTATCGACACCACCAACCAGTGTTCCTAGCAAACAGTTGTTTAGTAGTACGGGTTTAATTTATAAACCTCTGCGTAATAGACTAAACCCCGAAAAGGCGGTAATTTTACTATTTATTAAATATAAATAATGCTCTAATTTTCAACTTTAATGACTAAATATTTGATTAAAATATTAATAATTACTCTTTTATTATTTAATTTCTCCACCCATATAGTTTTTTATAATAAATCTTAAGATCCGCATCCGCATCCGCGGATGTGAGCCTTGAAATATCCGCATCCGCATCCGCGGATGTGGAAAAATCAGAATTCGCAACATCCCTGTTTGATACCCAGAAACCTACACACATTAGAACAAGCGTCTACTCCAATGATTAACTTGTTACAGTCTTGGATAACTTCTACTCAGGTAAGCAATCTTATTTTACTCTTTGAATATATAGTTACTTATGAATGTCAGGCACCTATTTCCTGACTAATCTTTTAATGAATGTACCAGCTTACAAAAAATTATTTTTATACAATGAATGAAAACATTTTTGGACTCGCACAGGAAATATCCAACAAATAAATAACAAAAACAAAACGAACCTGTTTGAGGCCAAAAAACATTTTACTCTTGATTACTTGTAGGTGTAATTTCTTTGAAAATGTTACAGAAGATAGATAACGTCATAAAGGGTAACAGCACACTTTTTCACAGATCTTATTATGGGGAACACATCCGTCGGACTGGTATTTATTCAGTTGCGGTGAATAATTCTATTGATGATGATGTACCTTTGATTTTAGGGCTTAATAATTACCTCTTAAGAGATAGGATTAATTCGAGACATGTCAACAGTCGTACTTATCACATGTATTTATTGATTAGCAGAGATGATGCTGTGGCCAACACATTAGAAACCATAGTAGGTTATTGCTGCAGTCGCCTCGTCGGTAAGCGAACAGTGGGCTGCTTTGCTCATGTGATGACGATAGTATAGTATTTGAACTGGGGACGGTATAATGATATAACTTCGCCAGCAACAGATTTAAATGATTTTTTTCAGGAGTATGATGAATGATTTATGTAACAGTTTTGTTAAATAAATATTTTTGAATTTGATCCCTATTAAAAAGCCAAATGAACTTGTTTGTTTCATTTTTCTATCACTTACCTTTATGTCTGACTGGTCACCCTTATTTATGATAATGTATTATTGGTATTGGTGAGTAGTGGTGGCCCAGTGGTAGCGGCGGCCCAGTGGTAGCGGCCGCGACTTACCAGTAGTACGTCGTGAGTTCAAACCCAAACAGGCGCTATACTTTGTGTAAATTATGTCATCACCACAGTTCGCAAAACGGTGAACGAAAACATCATGAGTAAACCGGCACGTCTTAGAACCAAAAAATTGAAGCCTTGTCACATCTACCAACCCGCACTGGGCCCGCGTGGTGGATTACGGCTCCCTCTCACTAAGATGAGGCCTGTGTCCCAACAGTGGGAACAATATAGGCTGCTCTTTTTTTATTAGATTTACGACTGCGCAGCCATTGTAGCCAACTTCAGGGCGGCCAAGAAGTTTGGCAAGAATTATACCCACGTTACCGGCTCACACTGTTGATAATATAAGGGTCGGTCAAATCACCGAGTGTCACATGTGCCTGGCTGGAGGCTATAGTTTAGTCTCCACCGGGAAGACTGCTTAAGCAGATAGTGACTTGTATCCAGTAGGTAACTGTGAGACTCAACGTATTAAAGAAAAAACGAGTTTCAGTCACGAATCCTGTGGCGGGGCTAAACGTTGCTATAACTCGTAATTCTTCCTAACTTATATACGTGGATTACGCTGTTTTAGAGCAATAATATTCGTCCGTGTATAACGTGTCTAAGTAGATACCTATATAAAACAAGTCGTTGGCAGCGTCGAACAAAACAGACCTAGTTTTTAGGTTATTTTGATTTTACTAAATAACTCTGAAACCCGGGTTTATTTTTCAAAAAGAACTTTTGTAGGAGTTAATATGATCAATGTAGTATATAAAAACAAAGTTTGATTTTGATGCAACATGGTACGGGATTCCATACATCCATGAGCATTGTCCTTTAGGTTAAGAAACCTCAATTGTCAAATGAAAAATATCTTTAAGGTGACAAGTATTTACTGAAAAAGTACAAATCTCTGCTTTATACTGACCAAGTTAATGATTTATAATTAAACATGTTCACAGATACATGGACAGTGTGGCTGAAGACATTTTGGGGAAGTGGGCCGTTGAACTGTGTCATAGCGGTCAAATGGCCGTAGCAGCTGTGCTGTAAGTATTGACTTGTCTATTGATATTTAATCTTAAAATCGTAAATGACATGAGTTCTTACCACATTTATATTGATATAGAAATAATTTTCAGTTCAGACTTGATTAACTCCCTTGGTATGTTGAAGTCGGCTGATGGGTATTCAGGTGAAGCTAATATTAATATGCCGCAATGAAGGTTTTTTGTTTAAAAATAACATATGCCAATTGCATGCGATATAGCGATCCAAATAAACATGTGTAGAAGCTCTAAAATATATAAAAACACTGTATTATTCGTTCGAAGTTCAACTGTTCTAATTTATGTTCCAGTCACATGGCCACGGGCAATCTGTCTCAAGCAGCGCAAGTGCTTGCAAAGTCCCACAAGCAAGATCACCTCAGTCTCGCAGCAGAGATTGCAAAGATTGCCGGTAGAACCACATTCGCTGACCACGTACAAAGGAAAGCAAATCTATCCAAACCACAAGAAGAAAAGACTGAAGAGATACTGAAAGAACTTCCGTCGAAGATAGAACTCCTTATGAAGGAACATACTAGCGTTAATTTGGAAAGTGATACGTTAAACGGAGAAAACTCGATAAGTGATAAATTGAATGGTGATACCGTAACCAACGAGTGATTTATAAGTACTTTTTATCTTATATGTGTATTTTATCGACTTTTGTCGTATCTCATGTCTTTTGCATTTTTTATCTCCGCCTGTCGTACTGCGTATTACTCTTTCCATGTTCTCCGAGACTCAGGTTGTCTTGAATAATCACGCTTTTGTAGCAAAGTGCATACGCTCGCGTCACCTGTTTGAAACGAAGCTTTCAGCAAGCGAATTTGTTTCATACTATGTAAAGGTCACTCAAGGTCAATTAATGGTTTTCAATTAAACTGTAGGCAACCGGGGTCATCGCCGGGATGTGTAACTTAAGGGGAGATGAAGATTTCATTAAATTTTACCTAGGACGTCAAGTTTTTGAGACATCTGCGTAAAACTCTAAAAGCGGTGCTACAGAAGCGTGGTGATTTCACACAACTCGAAAGGGAGATAATCGTCATAGCCCTATATCGGGCCTCATATGTACATGCTGTTATATTTGTATATGTGTAACACTTCAAACTGTAAACGAAACTTCTTATGAAATAAAATAATCGTACAAAACATTGATTCATTTACTGGGGTCAAAAAAATGTGCGTCTAAACCAAAACGATCGTCGCTTGAACACACGACTTTCACGTTTCGGACGCGGGGTACCAGATACCCCCTTTTGTAAATTTGTGGGTGGGAAATCATCAAATGACTTCTCCCGCTCTGGGTGGAGTGGAAGGGCGTGTCAGACTTTTACTGACTAAAACCCACCCTTGTTCCTTCAGTTGCCTATATGCCAGGGCCACGGTAATTCTTTCGACAAATCTCGTGACCTGACAGGTAGCAGATACCCCTAATGTGAGTTTATTTTAATCATCTCGATTTAACCCTTGACCACTCCGGGGCCAATCGGAGCGGTCAAGACAAACGCGGTCGATGCGTTACGGTTGTTAGAAGAAACACACTAGAGCCAGTGATTAATGACGGACATACGCGACTAGATTGATCGCGCGAGTATATCATAATTATTCATATCTAGTGATATATACGGGATAAGTTTTTAACCAGTGCCCAAATTTTAACAAATTAAACATACACGAATTATAATAACCATGCAATTTTTATTTTGATATAATTAGTACAAAAAAATTTAGTTATCGTTAACGAAGGATGTTTATTTTGAAACTGGTTATTATGGTAACTTGTGCGCGGCGTCGGCGCGACGGCGAATGTTCTAAGAAGTTCTAAGTAGGTACCTACGCGGATATATAACTATTGATATACAATAGTATTACGAAATATGTAGGGTGTCCACAGTTTACTGATTTAAGGTCGGATATTTTTTTTTAAAGTATAGAATAAATAATTGAAATGTGTTCTATTACTGATACCGAACCACCAAAAAAAATTTGCGCACTGGTTAAAAAAACTTCCTGTAGTGTCCCATCCATTTTGTTCGGTCAACCCGAACGTGTGGTCGCGCCGACATAGGTCGCCTTCTAATTTTTGAGTGTAACTGACACTGGCATGGCCACCATCAACGATTTTAATTTTTTTAAGAAGTATCAAAGGAATTGAAGAAACTTGACACATCTGATGGCCTTTTTTTTTTTGGGTGGGAAATCATCAAATGACTTCTCCCGCTCTGGGCGGAGCGGGAGGGCATGTCAGACTTTTACTGACTAAAACCCACCCGTGTTCCTTCAGTTGCCCATGTGCCAGGGTCACGTTATCTCTTTCGAACAATCACGCGACCCCGGACCCCTGATGGCTTTCCCCCGCTATTTGTCCAAATATGTGCATCTTATCTGTGTCTACCTCTAAAACTTATTTTCAATCGCTCTATCGAAACATCTAAATTCCCTAAAGAGTGGAAAACCGCTAACGTGGTACCTATTTTCAAGAAGGGAGAACCCAGCGACAATTCTAATTATCGTCCCATATCTCTTCTTTCTATCTTCGCAAAGGTGTTTGAAGCGTTAGTTTGTCCTGTAGTGTCTAAGCATACTAATGTGCAGTTGGCCTCTGAACAGCACGGCTTCCGAGCTTGTAAATCGACTTCCACTAATTTGGTTCACTATATCAACGACATTGCTAAATCTGTGGACTCCCGTGTGCAGGTTGATTACATCTACACAGATTTCAGTAGTGCTTTTGATAAAGTTAATCACAACATACTTTTAATAAAGCTGGAAAATCTTGGCATAGGCGGTCTAATGCTCAGGTGGTTCGCTTCCTACCTGACGGGGCGGAAGCAGAGAGTGGTAGTGAGAGGATACGAATCACTGTTCTACTCTTCCACTTCCGGAGTACCACAAGGATCGCACCTGGGGCCGATCTTATTTCTCATATTTGTAAATGAAATTGTTTCCTCAGTACGATACAGCAAATGTTCCATGTTTGCAGATGATTTAAAACTGTACAAAGAAATTAAAACGGACTTGCACGTATTACTTCTTCAGAAAGACCTGGATGCAATTCATGAATGGTGTCGTTTGAACAAGATGACTCTTAAGGGAACCCTCTACATTAGACGGTCGAAATCAATCACTTTTTCGTGCTTTTTTTTAAACAAAACCAGCTGATAATTGTTTGGAATTTTTACCGTATATTTAGCATATGTAAAGGTGTACAAAAACATTTTTTTTTATTCCAAAAAATTTCGTCTTTTTTGTTGATAACTTTTTTTGCAATAATTTCGTCCAATTTTTGTAGTTCATCTAGAAGGTAATTAAATAAGCTTAAATTTAAAAAAACAAATCAAGTCGATCCCTTTTAGAGGTGTACGCCGATTTCATTTTGATCGGCGGCGGCGTGATGCCAAAATTTAGACGGCGGCGGCGGCGTAACCGGCGTGAAATCGGCGTCAGGACTTATGATTTAGACTTCAGAGAGGAGAAAAGTAATTCAGATTCTGTAACCTTTTATTTTTAGAAAAACAACATGTTACATTAATAATACACTTATTAATCAAAATCTTTGCACGAATTGTAATTACCATGTATAAATATAATTTTATCAACATTATTTGGATGAAATCTGCTACGTTTTGCATTAAGGGTTAATCCTGCTACCGAAAACACTCTCTCACTTGGTGTCGACGTTGCTGGAACACACAAGATAGACTGCGCGTATGTGCTTAAATAAGGGAAAGGTAATCTTCGTTCACGCCAGTACTTGAGAAGATCTCCATCAGAAAGATCTCCAGCATCCACTGCCGCGAAGTATTTCCAACATTCTGTTTCAATTGGATTCGTAACAGCATCTGTACTTAGAAGACGTGGAAGAATCCGACGTTTGGCTCACACACTGAAGCGGGCTGGGGCTGCCTTAAAGCGGCTCCTGCCCAATCTGGGGGGTCCAAACACCTCCTGCCGGAGACTCTACACGGGGGTCGTGCGGTCCATGGCCCTTTATGGGGCACCGGTGTGGGCGCCCTCATTGAGGTTGCGCCCAGCGCGCCGGTTGAATGCAGCCCAGAGGGTCATGGCCATCCAGTTAATCCAAAGATACCGCACGATCTCGTGCGAGGCGGCGAGCCTCCTTGCTGGATTGCCGCCATGGGATCTGGAGGCAAAGGCCTCGCACACATGTGGGAGTGGCGCGAGGAGGCGAAACGCTGGGGCGAAACTCCGCTGCCGCGACAAATCGCGGAACGGCGGACAGAACGCCAGCAGGATCTCATGGCGACATGGCGGGTACGATTGTCGCAACCCAGCGCTGGGCATGCCACAATTGCGGCGGTAAGTCCCCTCTTTGAAGAGTGGATAGAGAGGCGCCACGGCGTCCTCACCTTCCGCCTCACGTAGGCTCTCACCGGGCATGGGTGCTTCGGTGGGTTCCTGTTCAGAAAAAAGCGGGAGGATACGCCCGGGCGTTTCCATTGTGAGAATCGTCTAGAGGATATGGTGGAGCATACGGTGGAGGTGTGCCCTGCCTGGGCGGAGCACCGCCGTGTCCTCGTGGAGGCGATCGGCGGCGGCGACCTCTCGCGTCCGGCCCTGGTGTGAGCCAGGGTACGGAGCGAGAGGGCATGGGAAGCCGTCACCTCCTTCTGCGAAGCAGTAATGCTCGCGAAGGAGGAGGCGGGGCGCGTGGGGGAGTGGCAGTCACTGCGCCCTCAGGTCCCTACCCACCGCAGGAGGAGACGCCCAAACGCCGGGGCGAAACTCCGCTGCCGCGACAAATCGCGGCACGGCGGACAGAGCTCCGTTGTGATCTCATGGCGACATGGCGGGTACGATTGTCGCAACCCAGTGCTGGGCACGCCACAATTGCGGCGGTAAGTCCCCTCTTTGAGGAGTGGATAGAGAGGCGTCACGGCGTCCTCACCTTCCGCCTGACGCAGGTTCTCACCGGGCATGGGTGCTTCGGTGGGTTCCTGTTCAGGATAAAGCGGGAGGATACGTCCGGGTGTTTCCATTGCGAGGATCGTCTAGAGGACACGGTGGAGCATACGGTGGAGGTGTGCCCTGCCTGGGCGGAGCACCGCCGTGTCCTCGTGGAGGCGATCGGCGGCGGCGACCTCTCGCGTCCGGCCCTGGTGCGAGCCATGGTACGGAGCGAGAGGGAATGGGAAGCCGTCACCTCCTTCTGCGAAGCAGTGATGCTCGCGAAGGAGGAGGCGGGGCGCGTGAGGGAGTGGCAGTCTCTGCGCCCTCACGCCCCTAGCCGCCGCAGGAGGAGACGCCCCGGGCGTCGGGAGTCAATTGCGGACTCCCGGCCACCGTAGGCGCGAGCTTGCGGGTGGCGAGCAATGGGTGGCTCGCCACCCGGTAAGGGCCAGGCTCGGGTCGACGGCGCGCAGTGTTCCACGCGCGCCTCAAAGAGATGTCAGCAGCAGTGTAGGGGTCTACTAGGACCGATGCCTGCCGGGGTCGCGTGATTGTTCGAAAGAGATACCGTGACCCTGGCACATGGGCAACTGATGGAACACGGTGGGTTTTAGTCAGTAAAAGTCTGACACGCCCTCCCGCTCCGCCCAGAGCGGGAGAAGTCATTTGATGATTTCCCATCCTGAAAAAAAAAAAAAAAAAAAAAAGGAGGAGACGCCCCGGGCGTCGGGAGTCGATAGCGGACTCCCGGCCACCGTAGGCGCGAGCTTGCGGGTGGCGAGCAATGGGTAGCTTGCCGCCCGGTAAGGACCAGGCTCGGGTCGACGGCGTGTAGTGTTCCACGCGCGCCTCAAAGAGATCTCAGCAGCGCTGAAGGGGTCTGCTAGGACCGATGCCTGCCGGGGTCGCGTGATTGTTCGAAAGAGATACCGTGGCCCCGGCACATGGGCAACTGAAGGAACACGGGTGGGTTTTAGTCAGTAAAAGTCTGATACGCCCTCCCGCTCCACCCAGAGCGGGAGAAGTCATTCGATGATTTCCCAGCCAGAAAAAAAAAAGACGTGGAAGAATGTTTTTTGGACAATTGAAGCAATAACTGAGGTTCAGATGGACTTTCGTTTTTGGGATTATTGGGAATAAGATCTGTTTGTTGTTCAGACTTCGTGCATTTTAGATTGGAATCTTTTAGATTATTCCGGATTTCTCGCGACAAATATGAGACTCTGGTTTGGCCAATTGTTTCTAGGTAAATATCAATTTCGTGTAGCTCCTGAAACCTAGGATCAAGAAGAGCAGCTGACACAATCATACTATTTAATGGCAAAGATACGCCGATTTCACGCCGGCCCCGTGACCGGCGGCGGCGGCGTGTTTCAGAACCACCGGCGGCGGCGGCGTGGCGGCGTGGCGCACACGCCTAATCCCTTTAGAAGTTTTTGAGTAATCGTGCACGCCAATTTGAAAAAAGTGCTTTCGAGAAAAACGGGTTTAAAGTTTTCGTACGTAAAAAGTAGTTGATAAAACTGTTTTAACGTTCACTCACCTTGACTTTGATCAATCTGCTATGCCTGCTCCATATAAAAGACCTTCCTCTTCTTCAAACAATTCATTTCTGTCTATCTGGTGTTGTTTTGCCACTTTTGCTGCGGGCTGCTGAAGACGTCGACTGTGGCGTTGTTGACTTTTCTGCCGACGTTCATCTTTCATAAAAGTAATTTCGCGGCAAACTGGCCCAATAGTCACCAGTAATAATCCCCGCTACTAAGATCCCCTACCTTTCCGACCGTTACAGATGCTTACTACCTGACGCTACGCTCGTAGCGTCTGGAGCGCTCAAAGCGTGCGCACTTTATATACTATTTCGACCACTTCCCGTGCGAATTTTGACTTGAAATTTTGGGAGGATATTCTATAAATGATATACTTTCGAATAAGGCAAATAAAAAAGAAACTATTTTTTTGACCCTCTAATGTAGACGGTCCCCTTAACGTAAATAAGTGCTACCACATGACGTTTACGCGTAACAAAAATATAGTACCTTCGTGTTATAGATGAAATGGAGTACCTCTGCAAAAGGTTGACACCATCCGTGACTTGGGAGTCTCGACTGTTAACTCTCGTTCAAAAGCGACAAAAATGGCAGGTTTTGTAAAAAGAACTTGCTCGGAGTGTCGTTCCATATCGACCCTAAAACTTCTTTTCAGCACGCTTGTTAGAAGTGTACTGGATTACGGATCTCCGGCTTGGAATCCTACATATCGCGTCCATGTTAATAGGATAGAACGTATACAGAAGGCCTTCACCAGGTATCTGCGCTTCAGATGTTCTGGTTGCGATCGGGACGCCAGTTATCCTGATAGACTCAACCATTTCAATATGATATCTCTGGAACAACGTAGAAGTCTCTCCGATCACATATTTCTTTACAAAAGAATCCGTAATCGATCCGATGTTCCAGAGCTATTATCGGAACTAAATATCATTGTACCTAGACGCACTATAACTAGATCTGTACGCAGAATACACATACTTGCTGTGTCTTCGTCAAGAACAAACCTTGGTCGCAATGCCCCTATGAACCGATTTGTGGCTAATTATAATATAATTCACAATAACAGCAACATTGACATCTTCGCCGACACTTTTTACCAATTCCGTAAAAAACTTTTGATCCCTTATCATGCTTAACATTTTGATCACGTTTATTGCAGTCGCATCATGTATCACAAAAATCAAAATCAAACTAGTACCTATTATTTAAGTAAATCTGATGTTGTTTTTTTTTATACTGTCTTCCTGTGGTTAAGTAGCTGTCTGTTATTTATCTTCCATTGTAACAAAAATTGTTTATTCCGAATCCCAAATGGTTTTCAAAATTTGTATGTATTTTTTATTTATGTGTAAGCTGTGTACTTCTTTAAGTGACAAATTCACCATACTAATAGGTATAAGTTAGTAATAAGTAACATGTTATTAGTGAATAAGTCCTTGGAGTACCTTATATAAATAAATAAGTCACAGATTTAGTCGGTGTGTAATTAAAATGTGTAGTCGGGGTGGGTCAGGTTCAGTTAAAGAGCTTTGTTACACGATAAAACTTTTATTGAAAAGGTCGTACAAGCGCGCCATTTGCTTTCTTAGGGCCGGGTCACACCTAGGGCATGCAAACCGGATACCCGGATAACCGAAAAAACCGGATAACCGACTGATTTGAAAACCGGGTTTTTGGGACACCAAAACCGGGGTTTTCGGTTTTTTCGGTTAACATTATAAATAATCATTTTTCGACTACTAAACCGACAGAACAGAACAGAACAACAACAGAACATCATCAACAGAACAACAACAACAGAACTTCATTTAGAAACTAAAATGAGGGTGGAGATGGCACTTTACGATGGTGGAGGAAAAATGGGAGAGCACTTAATAAAAGTATATAAAGCTTTGGAATCTATACCTCCAACAAGTGTGGAATCAGAGAGAGCCTTTTTATGAGCAGGTCTCATCTATACTATCTACACTAATATTATAAAGTTGAAGAGTTTTTTTGTTTGGTTGTTTGGTAAAAACATATGGTATAAAATATATGGTCATGTATGGTAATTTTATCAAAGTAAAAAATTGTAATTTGATTTAGCTGAGTTATTTTAATTTAGAATTAATAATCTATTATATCTATAAGAATGTCTGATTTATTTTGTTTTGGTTTACTAGGAATAAGACGCTCGAAAAGCGCCGACGACGAAAGTTTTTATTTTATAACTTTTTGTGGCTTTAACCTCTAAGTCCCTGAGATAACACAATTGGTATCGACACAATGGTTTTTTAATTGTGTCTGTAATTACGGTAATTGACTGGTTAATGTACTAATAATACTTGGCAAAGTATATCCTATCCAATAAAAAAAGAATTATTAAAATCGGACTACTCTGTATAAAGTTATGCGTGGTAATACATAAAAACATATATTATACGCGTCGAATTGATAACCTCCTCCGTTACTTTCGTCGGTTGTAAAATACATATTTTGATTAGATTTCAGCATTTTCTTTTCTTTACAGACATATTTTTCATTTATTTAACAAAAATTAAAAAACCCGAAAAACCCGATTTAACCGGTTTCACCGGATTTGTAAATGAAAAACCCGAAAAAAACGGTTTTTAAAAACAACCCGGTTTTTGCATGCCCTAGTCACACCGGAATGGCAGCGGCCGGCAGCGACGCGGCGAGCACTTTCAGTGTGAAATAATTTTAAACTTTAACTACATACTTAAAAGACCAATATCGCTTGAAAAACTTGAAAAGGTCGCGCGGCCGCCCGCGGTGCTGCGAGCGGCCTCGCGTCGCCGCTGGCAGCCGCGGGCGGAAACACCTGTTGGTTTTTCAAGCGATACTGGTCTTTTAAGTATGTAGTTAAAAGTTTAAAATTATTTCACACTGAAAGTGCTCGCCGCGTCGCTGCCGGCCGCTGCCATTCCGGTGTGACCCGGCCCTTATACTACTCTCTTCTTAAGGCCCGATGACTTTGACGATTTGACCTCTGTACTAGTAAGTTTTCGTTTGGCGCCATCTACCATAACAAAAAACAAACTGACTGACGATTAAGCAAGAACACAGATATGTAGGTTTTTGCCTATTTTTATTCGCTCTCTGAGAGTTCTTATGTATTGTTATCCTCTAGAATTAAAAATTAATATTTATTTTGAATTAAATGATGGACTTTGCCTGCTGACCTAGCTTTCAAAAATTATTTTGTGTGATGATGACCAGGTAAGTGTTTATCGATTCTCAGTGACGGAGTTAGTTAGGATCACCAAACTTTTCCATGTGATGAATTTCGCCAGTTAATTTAATTGACCCAAACACATTCCCATCATTGAGTAAGAAAATTGGATGTTTGATGATGACTGATATATCTTTAAAATACTGCAAGCTTACTCTATGACTGGTTCAAACAGCAAATCGAAATTACAAACTACTTTATTTTTATGTACACAATTAATTTCTGTTCTTATTTTAGGAACTATTTATATTTGTAATATTTACAATATTATTTAATTCAGAAATCATTAAAAACGTGAACTTTTAGATTTTATTTGGTGAAAATAACGCGCGTATGGTCCACCCTTCACGGCAGCCATCAAGGCACTAACAGGCCTCCGTCACTCCATGTACAGACGCCACCAGGTCAAGCTACCCGAAACTGTCATTTTTTCCCAATGAACCTTGAACCTAATGCTCTAGAAATACAGTCGAAAATCTATCAAAGAAATCTGACAGATTGTAGTAGCTTGATGTGTTGGCGTCTGTACTAGCGCGCTATAATTACCTACCGCCCGGCCGAGCGGTCTCGGCGTCTCGGGCCGTTTGCGGACCATATTCAGTGCGGTTTTCGCAAGCGAAGCACACGCACGTTGTTCAATTTTAATCGTTCCATTCAAGCATACCTGTTCTGGCTTTGTTGCTGAATTACAAAACATTCCTGATTTAAATGAATCTACGAATATACTGTTTATCCATTTTAAAGCATTCAATAAAACATCGTCTTTTTACGGAAAGTTAAAAGTGCCAACAGATGCGTTTCATAATTATGTAAGAGAACTCGAGACTATATTTATTAATAATTTTGAAAAAATATGAAACAAAGGCCGGGTAGTACTCTTTATGAAATTTTAAATGACATACATTTTGATTCTCCCTGCCCTTGTTTCCCAAAACAATATTTAATAAAACTTTTTATTAAATTCAGGATTTTTTCTTCATTAAAATTTAATAACCGAGAATTAAGAAAGAGTAAGAAAATTATAAAAAAATATATAAAATAAAACACATGTAGCTTAAGATTTTTTTTTTATTTTACCTACACACTGACCTCTGTAATTATGTTTTAGATGTATTTGCACAGTCAGCACCAATTTATTAAAAACATATTTTACCTTTATACGATACAATTTTAAACTACCGACCATATTCACAGTTCTCAATAAAATGGACACAAATAGTTATGTTAATTCAATTTTATCGAAGAGGCAGCCCTGCGATTGCTGTGGGATCGCGCGGTGCGAAGCAATCACAACTGTACGCTTGAGCATTTAGGCACATTTTAGCATGCAGCGGTTGCTGACGCGACGGAGTAGGCTATTATAGCAGTAGGTATTGAACATTTTCTACTGAGTGAAGTATCTGTTACGTAGTAACTATTAAGTAATCTGTGGCACTAACTAATGTATGGCGTCATTCGCGTCGCGAGTATATGTCACAAGAAAGCAACGAGTTTCTCGCGCAGTTTCGGGTTTATATTTAATAATTAAAAATGTAAAAAGAAATAAGAAAAAGTAAACAATACAAATGATTAAATAAATCAGTACGCATATCTAATATATAAAATTCTCGTGTCACAGTTTTCGTTGCCATACTCCTCCGAAACGGCTTGACCGATTTTGATGAAATTTTTTGTGCTTATCCGGTATCTATGAGAATCGGCCAACATCTATTTTTCATCCCCCTAAATGTTAGGGGTAGTCCACCCCTAAATTTTATTTTTTATTTTTTAGACAAAATTTTTAATTTCTATTTTTTTATGATACAACATACAAAAATACATACAATCCTCAATTTTCACCCTTCTACGATCAACCCTTATTTTTTAATAGCCATTTTAGTAATTTAATCATTTTTCCTCTCCGGTCGAAAACTGATCAATCGTCATTTAATTAGTTATCCCCGCCTAGGAAATAATTTATATGGCAAAACAACGTTTGCCGGGTCAGCTAGTTTTGATATAAAATTCATGTCAAACGATTCAGCCGTTACAGAGACAATTTTCAATTTAGGTTGAAGGAGGACCTGTTTACTGCCAGATTTTTCTGAAATTTGAGAAAGTTTATTAAAATTCTAAACAATACAAAGTATTTATCAAGACCTTAAGTATGACATATATCTGCCTGGGTCGCGTGATTGTTCGAAAGAGATAACGTGACCCTGGCACATGGGCAACTGATGGAACACGGGTGGGTTTTAGTCAGTAAAAGTCTGACACGCCCTCCCGCTCCACCCAGAGCGGGAGAAGTCATTTGATGATTTCCCATGCTGAAAAAAAAAAAAAAAAAAGTATGACATATTTTTCGTATGAAAATCGCACGGTAGGATTCTTCAACAAAATTCGTTAAACATACGGTATTTTTCGGATTTCAGCAAGGTAATCCCCTTAAGACGAAGACACATGTTTTACCTGATTGGTTTTTACAATATTCTAACATGATTCAAACTGACCAATCACTGATCAGTAAGCCTTGTCCTTGAAGTGACCGTGGCCACCATTAGTTAGAGCGACCACAGACAAACTCTAGTGTCTACGGGTGCGTTCGGAAACGCGATACTTAGCCTGGCGAATAACGCTGAGGTGGAACACCTTTGCCTTTGCGACAGGCTATACGACCATCCGCTATAAAAGATATTAAAGAATTCAATTCCTCCACAAGCCAGAACAAAATAAGTAGTTTCTAGACAGTATCTATGATGGCATATGGTGAAATTTTTGTTTTGAAATATATAAATATAAAGTTATTCTATAATTTGTACCCAGCAAAGAAAGCTGTATTCATTTACATACATACATACATACAATCACGCCTTTTTCCCATGGGGGTAGGCAGAAACCACGGAACGCCACCTGCTACGATCTCTACACACTCCTTTTGCCTCTTTAAGGTTCATACAATTGGTCATACACACACGCCGGTTGCGAGTACTACGCACCTGACCTTTCTGAAGAACATCACCAATAAGGTCACTATATGTCCTCCTAGGGCGTCCCCTCCCGGTGTTTCCACTCACATCTGCCTTGTAAATACCTTTTGTGAGTCGTCCTTCATTCATCCTCTCAACATGACCAAACCATCTAAGCATACTTTTTTCAATTTTTGTCACTATATCTTCTTTTAAACCACACCGTTCTCTTATCACATCATTCCTCAGCCTATCATTCATAGTCACACCACACATGCTTCGCAAGGAACGCATTTCCACAGCATTTATTCTACTTTCATGCTTCTTTTGCCACACCCAACATTCACTCCCATACATAAGCGTAGGCACCAGTACACCATTGTGAACAGCCAGTCGAGCCTTATTGGACATCAGTTGGTTGGTCACAATTGCATGTAGAGCACCATTTACTTTATTTCCCGCATTCACTCTTCTTTCCACATCTTTATCAATCTTTCCATCCCTTGTAAACAAACTCCCCAAATATACGAACTCACTTACTTGCTCCACATTCTTATCATTTATTTTCACATCACACACCGATACGTTCTCTTCTCTTTCAAACACCATGACCTTCGTCTTATTCACATTTATATTCATCCCTTTCATCTTAAATGCTTCATCCATTACAGTCACCATGTCTTGCAACTGTTCTGCTGACGATGCAAGTAGAACTTGATCGTCTGCGTATAGAAGGCATTTGACAGGCAACTCACTCATAGTCAATCCACACTCACCCTCTTTCAAATCTGTCAGACAACTATCCATGTACAAGTTGAATAGCCACGGTGACGCTACACAGCCCTGCCTAACACCCCTCGAGATGCAAAACCAGTTCGTGTATGCCCCATTTATCCTAACACAAGCACTGGAATCCTTGTATAAAGATTTCAGTGCCCGTACCAAGCGCCAATCCACACCGTACATGGATAGTGTTGACCACAGTTTTTCTCTGCACACACTGTCATAGGCCTTCTCCAAGTCAACGAAAGCGCAGTAGACTTTCTTGTGCTTTGCCAGATGCTTTTCGGCTATGCACCTTAGGGAGAAGATCTGATCCATACAGCCCATCCCCTCTCTAAATCCTGCCTGCACATCCCATATTTTCTCACCGGTCACTCCTATCACTCTATTTATCAAAACCTTCGCATACAGTTTGCCGACAACACTCAAAAGACTAATGCCGCGATAGTTTTTACACTCCTGCTGTGAGCCTTTTCCCTTATATAGTGGTACGATTACAGCCTTACACCAATCATCCGGTACACGGCCATATCTCCAACACATATTAAAGATCCGGCACAACAGGCTTGCTACCACCCCGTCACCGCTCTTCAGCATTTCAGCAGACACTCTGTCATATCCTGCAGCTTTCCCAACTTTCATACCTTTCAGCGCTCGTACTATCTCTTCTATTTCTATTTCATTATCTTCATCTACTTCTAAGTTAGGGTCTTCTAAACTGGCATCTGCCCAGTTGCCCACTTCTTGCACACTGTCCTGACAACTGAATAAACTTTCAAAGTATCCCTTCCAGCGTTCCAAGACCTTACATTCTTCATTTAGTAAACATCCATCTTCTGCTCTTATAACATTCATACTCGATGTTCCTGTCACTCCGCGAGCCAATCTTACTTGTTTCCAAAACAGCTTAACATTGGCCCTGAAGTTATCAGAGAACTTCCTGTTATACTTTTCTTGCCTTTCATGCTTTTTCATTTTTACCATCTCTTTCACACTCACTTTCATTTCGGAGTATTTCCTTTTCACTCTTTCCAAACCATCCGTCACATTCGCTGCCTGATTCACCCTATTTTGAGCCTTATAGGCTAACACATTAAGCCAGGCCTCTTTCTTCTTCCGCACAACCTCTTTAACATCACCATCTACCCAAGAATCACTCATTCTATTACCATTTTTTCTCCGTGCTACACCACATACTTTTGTGGCTACTTGCACCATACTATTTTTCATAATATCCCATACTTCCTCCATACTATAATCATTCGTATCATCAAATATTTTATCCGTCTTCACCTTTACTTCCTGCTTGTATTCCTCTTTCACTTTCACATCTTGCAGTCTTTCTACTTTTATTCTTTCAAGTGCAGTCACAGGAACTCGAACTCGGTGACGCCAATGTCTGAACAGACCATCCATCCGACACATCACCAGATAATGATCTGTCCCTACGTTAACACCCCGATATGCTCTAGTATCTGTCACTTTACTCTTTAATCTTTCATCCACAATCACAAAGTCAATCATACTTCTACTGTCTTGCCTTTCCCACGTATACCTATGAACTTTTCTATGATTAAACATAGTGTTCATAACTGACAAATTCTTCTCTATACATATCTCTAACAGACTCATTCCATTCTCATTCACTCTGTCATCCCCAAATGCACCTAATACTTTTTCATACCCATTCCTCTTCACACCAACCCAACCATTAAAGTCACCTAGCATAACAATCTTCAACCTTTCCACGTTGACTGGCTAATCCTTTCAGCACGATGGCAATCCAAAGTCCACCTATAAAGCCGGCTTTGTGCGTAGTCTCGATCAACATCGAAGGGTTCTCACAAGGTAAAGCAGAAATTCTTTCCGATATTTATCGCAAAACTTAATGCGACATTCTTTGCGTCCAAGAGACCCATCGAGATGAAACCCAAAGCCGGCCACACATCGCTGGACTAACGCTTATCGCCGAGATCCCAAAGCACGGTAACGCAGTGTTTGCTGCTCCCGGCGTAAGCATACTATCCACCAAGTGCTCGCAACGAGAATGGCATAGAAATTATCACCATTGATGTTGGTTACTGCACCATCACTTCGATTTATAATCCACTTGGCACCACATTTAATTTCGCTCCGCCAGAGAACTTCAGCAGCCAACCAATTAAAGTTATAATCGGCGATTTCAACAGCCGCAGCACCAACTGGGGCTACAATGACACGGATTTGCGTGGAGTTGAGCAATGGACAGAGACGAATGATTTGGTGCTAATCCATAACTTTAAAAAACCGGCATCTTTTAATAGTGGCCGCTGGAAACGCGGATATAACCCAGACTTAATCTTCACCAGTTCGTCCATCAGCTCACAATGTTCCAAAAGCGTATGTTCGCCTATCCCTCGCACTCAGCACAGGCCTATTATGTGTTGCATTGAACCCGTGGTCCGATATATAACTGTTCCCTTTAAGCGCCGATTCACCTACACAAAGGCTGACTGGGAATCGTTCGCGCGGTTGATTGATGACGCCCTGCTGAATGTCCCGCCAACCCCGCAAAACTACGACCAATTTGTTGAGATAGTGTCAACTACTTCCCGAAGACACATTCCAAGAGGCTGCAGGACTTCTTGCATCCCAGGGCTACTGAGTCCAGTGAACTTTTGAGCACCTATGAATCACTGTATCACACTGATCCTTTCTCGGAAGAAACCACGCTGGCTGGAGAAATGCTGCTATCAAAACTGGGCGAAAACAGACGAGAGGTGGATCAAGACTGTAACTGACATCAATATGACTCGTAACAGTACAAAGGCTTGGAGTACAATAAGAAAGCTGACCAGTGAGTCCCCTCAACCCTCACCGCCGAGTCGAGTCACCGCCAACCAGATAGCTCACCAACTGCTTCTTAACGGCAAACCAACACGTCGTTCCAATAAGGTTCCTAAACTACAAAAACCTGATGGTGCTTGTGACGATATTAGTAAACCTTTCAACCTTACTGATATCGTCACAGCGACTAGGTGTCCTAAAGTCCGGTAAAGCTTCCGGAGTAGACGACATCTCGGTTGAGCAAATCAAACAGCTTGGTCCTGTTGCTGTGTCATGGTTGCTGATGCTATACAACAACTGCCTGGAATCAGCTTCAGTACCCTGTCTCTGGAGAAAATCAAAGGTTATAATAGCTATACCCAAGCCAGGCAAATCAGCAGATGACCCAAAAAACTTCCGTCCAATTTCTCTACTATGCTATACATACAAGTTATTCGATAGACTGCTGCTAAACCGTCTTACGAGCGTTATTGACCCAAAATTGATCCCGGAGCAAGCTGGCTGGCAGGCCCGTCAAATCTTGCTGCAGTCAGACCCTCAAACTTGTGCAACACATTGAGGATGGTTTCGAGATGGGTAAAGTTACGGGAGCTGTTTTCGTCGACTTGTCAGCTGCCTACGATACAGTCAACCTCAAACGTTTGATGTGGAAGGTGGAGACCTTAATCATCGATCACAAATTCGTTAGAATTCTTCGAGAACTTTTCCACAACCGCCGTTTTCAGGTCCATCTTCTTTCGGAAAAAAATCGTTGGAGAGCACAGAAAAACGGCCTACCGCAAGGTAGTGTCTTGGCACGGCTCCTCTTTAATATTTACACGAACGACCAACCATCGAGCCCAAATACGTCCCGCTTCCTCTATGCAGACGATCTTGCCCTCACCTCTCAAGCCACCACCTTTGAAGACGCCGAGGTCCACTTGTTGACTTAACAAGCTCTTGGTGACTTAACGCCATACTACCACGCAAACTCTCTCAAACCGAATCCGAGCAAAACGCAGTCTTGCGTATTCCATCTTCGCAACAGAGAAGCGGGTCACAAACTTAACATAGTTTGGGGTGGGGTGCCCATTGAGCACAGCAACTTCCCAAAATATCTTGGCGTTACTCTGGACAGGTCTATAACATTCAGCAAAAACTGCAAGATCATCAAGCAGAAGGTAGACTCTCTGCTTCGCCTGACGTTTTGCGGACTACTGGACTAGCGCTATCTTTTTCTGCAGGTGAATTCGCGTGCGCTGTGTGGAGTCGTTCAGCCCATGCAAAGTTAGTGGATACAACTCTGAATGAAACGTGCCGGATCATTACCGGGTGCCTCAAACCGACCCCGGTGCAAATGCTGTATCCACTGGCTGGAATAGCGCCACCAAAAATCCGCAGAGCAGTGGCAAGCTCAACTGAAACAGCCAAGATGGTTTCTAACACACAACACCCTATGCACGACAACATCCTCGTGTCACAAAGACTGAAAAGCCGCAACAGCTTTCTGAAGTGTGTTCTCCCAGTTACTGGCGAACAGTCTAAGGAAAGACTAGACCTGTGGCAACAAGGCGCTACCCTACCAAACCCATTCGTTCCACCTGCTGAACATCTCGCAACTGGACATGAATTGCATTGGCTTTCATGGAAGTCTTTAAATAAACTCCGGACTCAGGTAGGCCGGAGTAAAGAAAACCTACAGGTGGAAATTCATAGATGTCACCCTGGAGTGTAAATGTGGTGCTGTCCCACAAACGATGAGGCACTTGATATCTTGTCCAGCATGTCCTGTTGTTTGCACGCCACAGGAGTTGATGGACGCTACTGAAAATGCTAAGCTCGTAGTCAAATTCTAGGCTAACACTATTTAGATTGCTATCGACACGCCAAGAAGTCGCAGATAGATCGCTGCGCTTGTTTTCATTTATGGTATGTAAGAAAGAGATAGATGATCGTGTATACAGATGAGTGGAATGGAGTGACTTAAGCCTCGGTCACACAGCGATTAATCGCTGCGAATGCCTACTCGCCGCGAGTATTCACTGTGTGTGACAGGGTACTCGCTGCGAATAGTCATTCCGAGCGGACGACATTTTGAATTAGCGCACCAACAGACTGTCGAAATTCTCGTGTATAACTCTGTGTGTGACAGGCAGACAGCGAAGTGTCGCTGGGATCATTATTTGCAGCGAGTATTCGCTGTGTGACCGAGGCTTTAGGGTCGCGAAAATCACGTAATCGCGCGAACGATCTTTAGGTATTTGGTAGAATGCGTATAGAAAAAAAAACCACCATCAAAAGCTAGGATAATGTTTCAATGAAAACACAAATTATAATAATCAAACATTTATTTGTATTGGTACCATCAATATCAGAAGATTAACAGTGAATTAAATTGCATTAAAATCGTATTCAAAGAATATTAGTACTTTAATATTAATAGAAATTCTCTTTGAGTAATTGTGCATTATAATTTTATCAATGGACGAATCACTTACATTGGCAGTTAGTTATTTGTGCAATTGGCGGAACATAAACAGCTTATTGAAGACAGCATTTATAGACAGGGGGGACCCTTTCCACGCGCAATCTAACAGGTTGCGTATAGATTCAATATATGATTCTCAACTCCCTAGCGCAAACATTTTGTTTCAGTTATCAAAAACAATTTAAAACATTGACTGTTTCATAGAAAACTGCTTGTTTATAAAACGACGAAAAGTTTCAACGTAAAGGTGATGCTCAGAATCATGTACTGGATCCATGGGTACAGATTGAGCATAGGATTTCCATGCCAGCTTGCATAGTCAGACAAAAAAAAAGATGGATCCTTCATGATCCAACTGAACGAAATGCTCTATGGACTTTTCCCTTCATAAGGAGATACTTGCTAATCTTTGTGCTCCATAAACACTCGACAACAATGGATACAAAGTAATATTATGTTCCCGCCAATCTAATAAAACACGTGAAAACTAAATTATTTACAAATATTATAATAAATATTATCTGCATTCTCACAACTAATATCACTAAATACTTTTAGGCACAAACATTTTAAGTACACTCTAATAATACTAAATTGTACCACATTCAATATATCTAAGAGAATAATTAGGATTCACTAATTACTATCTACAATGGCACCATACTCACAACGTTCGCTTTAGAATCAGACGGTCACATTTTGATCATTCCCTTTCATTCGAGTGGTCAGCGCAAAGTGGCCTAACTTAAAATTAACAAGTATTGTGTGCAAAAATTAAAAATTATAAGTAATAAAACATTTAATTGAAGACAAAAGAAAATAAATTCAATGAAATTCTAATTGATAAACAACATTTGATTGAACATAAAACTGTTAGACAAATCTTGCGCTGTTCCATAATTAAATGCTTTTGGAATGTCGTTGCAACATTCAGTCTTAATTTAGAAAATACAGTGGCTTTGTTTAGTTTGTGCTTATAACGATACTACTACAACCAACCTGTCCATACTACGTCACATGATTCAGAAGTTTTTGTATCGTTATTGTTACAGGAACTGCACTTTAATCTCGTTATTTGTGCCCATACAAATGCCATAATAGGGCCCAGACAAGCGTTTAGTTGTTGCATCTCCATTTGAAAGTTATGTTTACGTAAATATTGGGAAAATGGACATACAAAAACAAGTAAAGCTTCCGAACCTACTTACTAACGCGATTAACATTTGAATAAACATGCCAAAAATATACTATAATTTCCACACTACTAAAATACCACAATATCATGAGTATTACGTAAAACAAGCCCAGCTAATTACGATTATAACGTTATTACATTACCCGTCTCATTTGTGCATTGGTCAAAGAAAATTTAAGTAATTGTTCGAATTCATTGAAAAATTACATAACTAACACTCAGCCCCGATCAGCAGGGTCTTCGTTTTCTCTGTTGGAGTCCTTGCCTCTCTTCTTACAAATGTTGACCAGCTTCGCGTTTATTTTCTTTAGCTTTTGGTTTTCTTTCATCACGTCTGTTAGTTGTTGGTTCTGAAAAGGGTCATAAATGGAATTTTTTATTATGAATACGTACGCACGGCGACAAATCAGGCTACATTTCCCGTATAAGCTGACTTGTCATTGTACGGAAAGCCTATACAACGTGTCTGTTAAAATTGGAAATGTAGCTGTCAAATAGGCAGTCGCGCCATGTAAAATACTGATATTCAGCTGCATCCGGTTTGACTGGAAGCCAACCCCAACATATTTGGGATAAGGCTTGGGAGATGATACTGACATAAAGTATAGTTTATTTTATACCTGCACAATAGCGCTGCCGGTCGCGACGTACATGGGATGCGGCGCGGTGTGCATCGCAGATACGCTCACCAGCTGTTGCTCTAAGAACGTCTTCTGTTGCGACAGCTTCTCGACAACCTGGTCATGAATATTCTATATTATACATCAGGCTTGTCAGTGGCGTGCGGTCCATATAGGCAAAAAGACACTGCAGACCCTAGACCTAGATCTGGACTAGTTACTAATATTTCAATAATAATGAAAATATGCTAAGTAATAAAATTATTCAAAAAGTTTAAACGCCTAATATAAATGAGTAGCAACGTTCCTACCGTTCTATTAATTTACTACGGCAACGCGGGATCGCGGCGCAAGCAGGCAGCGATCGAAAGTGTCTTCAATTCATTCATAAATGTACGCATGTAGTGGTAATTTCTTCTACATTTTTGTGTCTGCACATTGCATACAAAAGCGCGGTTATAAAGCGAACTCCTGCGGCAAGCTATCCAATCGCGGGCGTCCCTGCGCCAGGCTAACCAATCACGGGCGGGCCGCCCATGCGCCATTATTGGCGCGCTGTGAGTATTATGCGATCAAGTTGAATATGTACGTAGCCTCAAGGGAATTCCGATTCGCAATGATACAATTTTATTTGTCAACGTTTTAGTTATCAAAATTTAGACATTGTTTACGAAAGGATCCATATTGATTTTTTTCATGTGGGGCGCGCTGTTTTATGTTTTTATCTTGACTGAGTTTTCTTGTGATTAATTCATTTACAAACGTTAAGGACGCTATAACATTTTTCTACAAATATCGGTGGTTTTCCGGTACAAATTAAATCAAGAGGAATCACAACTGCGAAGTCAATTATGACTTAAATTAAAGATAATTTAATCATCTCCATGATGAAACCATAAAAATTGTATAGTCCCATACAATATTTTCACAAAAATACGTTTTCCCCACCGCAATAATCGAAGAAAATGAAAAATAATGGGGTCTGTATCGGTACCTGTATAGTGAGATCAACTGTATATTTTAACTTCAAAATGACAGGAAATTATGGTTAGTATAATCTTCTATGTTTTGCCTGAATATTTTGTAATTAAATACATAACTTTTTTATTTATGAGGAAAATAAAGAACGCTCTCAAATTTCTTCATACATTTTCTACTCGCGGCTTGTCATTCCGCGCTCAGACGCGCCCTAGGAAGCACGGGCGTATCACTTTTTTGTACGAAATAAATACGATCAAAATAATAATAAAGTGAGTGCCGTGCTGTATACTGCGGTTGAAAAATCTTGATACTTTTCGGACCAAAAGTATGAGTACCACACTTATTATTAGAACTTGGTTTAAAAATAAATAACTTAAATTCTATTAGGAATTATGGAGTAGTGATGATTATGAATATGTATTCATTTACAAGAATTCAAGATGGCGAATGATTATTCAATAAAAAGTTATATGAACATCTATTTTTAATGTGGTAATTAAATTATGCAAATTTCGTCCATTTTTGGAATAAAATTCTTTAATGTAGCTTGCGGTAGGGGTAAACAAGGGTGCTGAAGCCGATTGCGAGGTAAAAATCAAAATAAAAAATGGCGGTTGCGAAAATGGCGGTTGCATTTTCAAAGTTTTCATCACGGGTGTTGTTTTCAATATTTTCGAAGGTGCTGAAGCCGAAAACTCCATACAAATTACATTCGGAGTCAAAGGAACATACTTCCTGACGGGATGTCAACCGACCCCACAAGTTTTTCATTAAAAACGCCGAATATTCTAATTTTTTAAATGAAAAGTGCACATAGCGATAGCTATGCGCACTTTTCATTTACTATCCTAAAACTCCCCAAAGTTGATAAACTTTGGGGAGTTTTAGGATAGTGATTATGAATGTTTCATCCAAATTTGATCCAAATATTTTATAAAAATATTACTATCCATATTGTGGGGGTAGGCATTATGAAATCATCGATTTTTAATTTAAAATGGCTGATGTACTGTTATGATGAAATGTCGACATGGGTATCAATTTTGGGAGTTTTGCTAGTATACAATATGTAACAAAAACCCTGTCCGATCCAATAAAGGCGTAATCCTCGTTCAACATACGTACTAGAGAAAATGATGTATAAATGTATCTAAAAAAAAAACAAAAGGTAATTGATTTTTTATTTTTATAATCCATGCGAAATATAACAGTGAATATGGGAAATTTTCATAAGTTAACAACACTCCACCCGCCGGCAAAATCTTGTTATTTTTACCTATTTTTATTTCAAAGATCCACCGCCCTACAGTACCGCGTTGTAGGCACTCGTTCGACTCTTTGATGTTGCCGACTGGTTGCCTACCGGCGCGCTACTTGTTGGCCAATGGCCAGTCTTTCGTGTAGATAGCTTTTGATCGGACGTCTGTACGTATCACGTGCCGCTATCGTTTCGCGAAAAATGTCGTATTCCAATCAGCCATTCCACTGGATTTTTATTTATGGGGTCATGTTAAACAAATCTTTACATATTATAAAATAAAGTCACTTCTGCTGTCTGTCTGTCCCTATGAATGCTTAAATCTTCAAAACTACGCAACGGATTTTAATGCAGGTTTTTTTAATAGATAGAGTGATTCAAGAGGAAGGTTTATATGTATATAACATGCATAATATAGTAAAGAAACGCTGATAATTTTAGGGGTTTCTAATGTGATGTCATAAATAAACACATTTTTTTGCGCTTACATTGCGAACGCTGGCTGAACCCTACGAAATAGCTCAAAATAATGTACTACAGTATTGTACACCTTAAAAAGTTCTACAAAAAAGTCCGCGATGGTATATGTCTAACACTTAGGGATAACCCATAATAACCATTTTTATCCTTTACTTTTTACGAGAAATAATGGCTTATTTATGAATGCGATTTTAAGCAATACAGCATTAATCCTTATCCAATTAAGTACCTTAAATAAATTGTGCATTTCATGTAGATCAAAATTGCCCTTTACAGCATACCATTAAAATTAATATTTTAGAAGATATCAGAGATTATAATAAAATCGCCGCAGACCGGCTAGCGGGCCTTCCCGCGTCCGGCCGGCCGTCCCGGTTGGTAGCGGTCGGGTAGTGAAGGATAAATAGGATTGTAATATTGTAATTCATATTACTTTGGCTTCATAGTAAATGCGAATATCCTGTGTGTTCGAAGTACTCAAAATAAAGCTAATTGTATTATTCCAAGTAAGAGACCGCGAAATATGGCTTAGATGTTTAGATTTTTGGATGGATTTGGATTTTTGGTTATCCTGGATACTTACCATATATAGCATACCATAGATATTTTGTCCCGGTATTAGTTTCCCGGGTGATATTTTCCGACAGCTATACGGGCAAAGCCACTGGCCAAAGTACTATTCTTATAACTATGTTTAATTTGGTGTCTGGTAAATAACTGAGTGTTTATATAGGTAGAATAGGAGCGTTAAGAAAAACCAGGAAGACTTATATTCAATTCAATCCAGCCCTATGTCGCAGTCTTCTTACTCTGAATACTATTAGTTTTATTTTAAGTACATCAAACACAAAAGATATGTAAGGATCGTAGCAGGTGGCGTTCCGTAGTTTCTGCCTACCCCATGGGAAAAAGGCGTAATTTTATGTATGTATAACATGGATTAATACATTCTTACCGCGGTAATACGTCTCTTGCGATAATTTCCGACATCTACGCGGGCGAAGCCGCGGGCAAAAGCTAGTTGTTTATAAAAGAGAGTGCGATTCGGAAATCGAAGTCAGAGCTCGAATTGGGCGCCACGGCGTCCTCACCTTCCGCCTGACGCAGGTTCTCACCGGGCATGGGTGCTTCGGTGGGTTCCTGTTCAGGATAAAGCGGGAGGATACGTCCGGGTGTTTCCATTGCGAGGATCGTCTGGAGGACACGGTGGAGCATACGGTGGAGGTATGCCTGCCTCGGCGGAGCACCGCCGTGTCCTCGTGGAGGCGATCGGCGGCGGCGACCTCTCGCGTCCGGCCCTGGTGCGAGCCATGGTACGGAGCGAGAGGGAATGGGAAGCCGTCACCTCCTTCTGCGAAGCAGTAATGCTCGCGAAGGAGGAGGCGGGGCGCGTGAGGGAGTGGCAGTCTCTGCGCCCTCACGTCCCTAGCCGCCGCAGGAGGAGACGCCCCGGGCGTCGGGAGTCAATAGCGGACTCCCGGCCACCGTAGGCGCGAGCTTGCGGGTGGCGAGCAATGGGTAGCTCGCCGCCCGGTAAGGACCAAGCTCGGGTCGACGGCGCGCAGTGTTCCACGCGCGCCTCAAAGAGATGTCAGCAGCAGTGTAGGGGTCTACTAGGACCGATGCCTGCCGGGGTCGCGTGATTGTTCGAAAGAGATACCGTGACCCTGGCACATTGGCAACTGATGGAACACGGGTGGGTTTTAGTCAGTAAAAGTCTGACAGGCCCTCCCGCTCCGCCCAGAGCGGGAGAAGTCATTTGATGATTTCCCATCCTGAAAAAAACAAAAGAAAAAAAAGAGCTCGAATTGTGGCAGAATCTAAGTGTGGCAGCTTTCGACTCACTTAAATCGGACACAAATGCGCTGCAAAGAGTACTTACGTGCAAATTTAGTGAAAAGGTGTCGAATGTGTACCAGTGTTGGAGGTGGACATGTGGAGCACGATCGCCGAAGTATGCAACAACAAGAGAACTGAAACCTGCAGTCGGTAAGTACATTGCCCAAAGGACATCATATTAAAAAAGCCCTTATCAGGGCTACATTTAATTCAATAAATTGTTTCTTGATAAACATGATTAAGTCTCCGGATCACTATGCCTACAAAACAATATCAGCTGATACCTACGCGTAGGCATAACGTATGACGTAGCGTAATTTTCTTTCGTTATAAGTTTGTTTGGCGGCACGCGACAAAGCAGGTTCATGACAAAGGATCATACAAACCGCCTCGCTCTGGCGGCTTCTTTGACACAAAACTGTACGTAGTAACACGTGAACTTTGTCGAGCGATCAGCGTTGCCTTTGATTCGTTTTTATTTAATTTTTTTATTTAATTATATTCACAAGGGAAAAATAATAATCTCAAATCCATTAATTGGTTACGTAATAATGTACGCAGTACGATGCCGAATAATACCCTTAAGGATCGGACAGAGTTTTTGTTACATGCTGTATAGTCAAAATATTTAACGTAACTTTCATTATTTACATAAATTGAAAATCATGTAGTTACACAGGCCGACAAAAGGGCCTCACCGGGTTTCCATATGAAATCTGCACTGGCGTCTTTTTTGACATTGGTGCTATAATAATGCTGCTAGTTGTTGAAAAAAATTTTGAGCCAATTATATTATCAAACCCCTATACTCTGTTTATTATAACATTAGAAAAAAGAGGCTCGCAGAAGCAGGAGTACGAAACCTTTTATTTCAAGTTAAGTTCAAACAATTTAAATAAATAATGTGAGCTTTTTTGTAACAATGTATGGCATGCATACAATAAAGCATTTACTATCGATCTACTCGTCACAAGGCTTGGATAGGTACATGAAATGAAACAATTTTTAGTAACAATCAGTTTATGAAAAAAGAACTATCACATTGTTTTCAACAAACCAACTATAATAATTTAGAATGTCAGAGGATCTAGACACGCGGTAGCGTGTCAAGCCAAGTTCAAGTAACAGAACTGGCGAGCAGCACCGTGACACACACGAACCATTTGGAGCCACTTTTGACCCCCTCTTAACTCAAAAACTATTTCACATAAACGTGTCAAATTTGGCTCATATAGTGAGACTTGCAAGATACATATGTGCTCCAAATTTCATAAACACATCCCAAACTTTATACAAATTATATTATAACCTTCGCAAGTTCTAAACCTGTTACTTGTCGGTTCTTATTTTATTATTCCGTAAATTTGGCTTGCTGGTAGAAACTAGTCATCGAACATAATAATTCGTATATGAGAACTAGCCAAGTCAGACCTTTGGCTACAATATATTATCCTAAGTTGTAAGAATAAATGATATTTTATGTAGTTATAAATAAATTTCAGGACTGACCGTTGAACTTGGCACCCATTTAGATCTCACTTCTTTTGTCGTTGAATTCAACAACCAAGGCATATATCATAATATTGAACTTGGCTCTCATTTCACATTTATGTTTTTAATGGGATTAAAAAAATACACTACTAACAGTAAAACATTTTCTAGAGACAATAGGGTAAATTGAGATTTATTACTATTAAAGAAGAGAAAAAGTTTTGCCAACTTAATGAACAACACAAAACTAACAATTATAACGATAACAAAAAAAAAAAAATAACAAAAGAAAAGCAGTAAAAAACAAAATCACGAAAATTCAGCAAAAACAACGAGAAAAGGCGTAGCATTCACAAGTACCAAGTGAATGACAACACAATTGACAACTGCAGAAAATTTACGCAATTAGACGGATGGTTGATAGTATAAACCGACAAAATAAAAAAATAAACACGTGCTCCCATAACTTATGAAGGAAATACGTAACATTTTAGATTTGGTAGAATTATAGTGACGTAAAAAACGTTCCCGGTAGGCGGTACTGTTCACCCCTGCTTCTTTTAGATTTTAAACATCGACACGACAATATAGAATGTAAAATCTAAACAATATTAAATGAAAGCCTTGTAATTTCAGAAGGTAGATAGATTAAATAAGTACAATTAAGTGTGACAGCTGTTATATAAATTGATTATATTTAACTCCACATCAATCTTGACTGTAATAATGTTTATTGTAATTTTATTGCAAAGTGTGCACCTAAAAGAACCTTTTTTAACTTCTGTCTAATGCTATAGTAAATGGAGTATAGCTTCTTTAGTTTTTGAGAAATAAGGGTTGCAACCTCAAACTTTAATGTTTATTTTCTACGCAACTACAATAGATTTTAAAATGAAACTAACACGACATGAAAGCTACTTAATAGATTTACATTTTACATTTTTCTCATAATTTTTCAACCACCTATAGGGCAGAACCAAATGGGTTTTAAAAATTAAGGGTGGTTTTTCGTGGCCATTTTTCGAGGTACACCGACCAAATAAATTACATAAATTACGTATGTATCCAACTATAATACATAACAATTACATAGATGTGTCATGGGTGGAACATATTCAAAACAATAAAAGTTTTCAATAAGGTACACACGGCTACTGGTCAAGCTGTAAATTTCCAGTTTAAGCTGACCTCGCATTGCATAGGGGTTTCGTACAATGAAATGTCAGCTTATACTGGAATAGTGTGGCCGTGCGTACTGTAATCATAGGAATTATAATCATACTAGCTTCTGCCCGCGACTTCGTCCGCGTCAAATTTTTGCTCCCCTGACCCTTCCCGTCGCATCGATTTGCCTGCTAGTTTTCGTCCATTTTTCGTTGCTGCTCGCTCCTTTTGAGTTATAGTGAGTCAACCTTAAAAGATAGACATATGCTCTCGCGGACTTTTTTTTAGAACTTTTTAAAAGAAACAATTCCTTCATACATGATTTTTGCGTTACTTTAACCGTTTACGCAGCGCACGCAACGGAAACTCTCAAAAGGAATAATTTTTCCCCGTTTTTGCAACATTTTTCATTACTGCTCCGCTCCTCTTAGTTGTAGCGTGATGTTATATAGCCTATAGCCTCCCTCGATAAATAGGCTACTCAACACAAAAAGAATTTTTCAATTCGGATCAGTAGTTCCTGAGATCAGCGCGTTCAATCAAACAAACAAACAAACAAACAAACTCTTCAGCTTTATAATATTAGTATAGATAAGTACTAGATTCATAATATACTGCGCTATCGACAAGTTTACACAATTGCGTTATTTGTATCAGTTGAAGTATCGTGCTACACTTCTTCCAAACGTTATTATGTCAAGTCGCAATCATGATATATATTGACATTGGTGCTATAAATAGTTATAGCACCAATGTCAGGTGCTATAATTATTTATAGCACCATTGTCAAAAAAGACGCCAGTGCAGATTTCATATGGCAACCCGGTGAGGCCCTTTAAAAAAAGTCCAGATACAGAGACCAGACAATATAACATACCCGAAGGATTTTGATGCGCTGAATCCGAATCCTCAGAATTGCTCCTATACGTTTGGTTTTTGAATTATCCTAACCTAAAAGAGCAAAAAACAGGTTTTTTTGGATTTTTTGAGTTTACGTGACAGAAGGAATAAAATGATTATCAAAAAACGTTATATGTCAATTAAAAGTGTCCCTTTTAAACCTGTTTAGATTTATCAAATATCTTTTTTCTTTCACCAAAATACCGCTATTTGAAATTTTACACTAGCGTATTAACTCAACCCCAAAAAAAAAATCGAAAAAATTCTGCCCGAGACCAGACCATGTTGATCTTGTGTTTTTGGGGTCGCTGATTCGGAATCCGAGGTCCAATTCACCCTATATGGTCAGAATTTTTCGTAAGTAACCAGAAGCACGCTAACCCACCTGACCCTGGAAACAGCAAGTTTAATCACTTATTTTTCTTTAAACAAAAAAATTCAAAACAACACCGAAATAAAATTCATATAAAACAACTCGGATTCGGAATCAGCGACCCCAAAAACACAAGATCAACATGGTCTGGTCTCGGGCGGAATTATCTCGATTTTTTTTTTGTGGTTGCGTTAATACGCTAAAGTGTAAAAATTCAAATAGCGATATTTTGGTGAAAAAAAAAGATATTTGAAAAAATCCAAATAGGTTTAAAAGGGGGAGGGTGGTACTTTCAATTGCCCTACAACGTTTTTTTATAATCATTTATTTCCTCCTGTCACGTAACCTCAAAAACTGCAAAAAAACGCATTTTTGCACTTTTAGGTTAGGGTATCTCGAAAACCAGACATATAAAAACCATTATGAACACGGATTTCGATTCAACGCATCAAAATCCTTCAGGTACGATAGGTCTAGTCTCTGGGTTAAAAATTTGTAGGCCTGTGTAATCATCATCTCTCAAAAATGTTTAAGTCATTTCGAATTATAAATACATAGTAGAGTACAAAAACAACCTTCATACAAAAATGAAGGCCTCCTATAAAGGGTTCCTATTGTGTAATAAAAATTCTGAATACGCGCTCCAATCTCAAAGGTGAGGTTCGGGCGTCACACAATTTTTGCTTAGTTTTCTTTAGGGAATATCCTGTATATTTTCACCGATAGTCTACGATCACCATCCGTTATATTTGTTTATTATCCAAAAATATTATTAAAGTTTTTTATTGTTACACCTCTTTTTTTTGAATTGGCAAATTATATACGTTATTCCAAAAATAATGATGATCATGGTAATAAAACTTATTTACTGTCACCAAATGCAGAAGGTAAAGTTAGTCTTTGCTCAACAGTATTAATAAAATAAAATAAATAATACCTTCGAGTATCAAGATTAGTTACGTAATGTTTAAAATCGAGCAAACAATGGTTTCAATGTGTGCGTGCGCGGAATGTTGTTGTGTGGCGACTCAGATACCTAAACTTGAGCGATTCGAAAAATGTTATAGCATCCTCAATATTTAGGTCGATTTGTTGCTTATTTCAACTAGTTTTGAACTGTTTTAGTTTTTCGATTTACTTACTACGCTTTTTGTTTGTTTTTTTCAAAATGTTGTACGATTGTGAGGTTTGTGTTGAAAATGTGTGTTTGTTAAAAAGTGTATCTAAAGGGTAATGTGTACATGAGTAACGAGAATAAACCCAGCAAAGAGATAATGCAACTCGTAAGTTTCATAGTAATAATTAAGAAACATAAAACCGGCTGTGTTGTTGTTAACACACATTTAAATTACTTTGTTTTTCTTGCTAGTTTAGTAGTTCGAGTACAGTGTGGAATTGTTCGGGATTTGCAGGTTTACATGATTTCTATCCCGCGGCTTGCTCAAAGATAAATACATTTGGTAATTATCGTTTTGAGAGAAGTGTTACGAAGAAGTTTTACGTTTAGCGAAGTTTATTGTTACTATCCCAGCAAGCAGCGCATCGATTTCATTAAAACGTATTCTCACGTACCTATTTAAGAAACACACAAAGTCAACAACGAGTACACATCTTTCTGTGATTTCGACGGAAAAAGAATTATTGGTCGAATGAAGACGCATACCAACTTGTTATGACGACGATGATTTAAAATCATATTTAAAAAAAACCGGCCAAGTGCGAGTCGGACTCGCGCACCGAGGGTTCCGTACAAACCTGTAGGTATCCTCGGTTTATGTATAAGGTTTATGCTTATGAAATTAAATGTTTATTTTTTTATTTTTATATTTGAGTTGATTGAATGAAAGGTAAATTGCGATTTATGACGTATTAAAAAAAAACTACTTACTGGATCTCATTCAAACCAATTTTTGGTGGAAGTTTACATGGTTATGTACATCATATATTTTTCTGAGTTTTATCATTCTCTTATTTTAGAAGTTGGGGGGGGGGGGGGGGTTTGGGGAGACACACATTTTACCTACTACTACTGAACCGATTTAAATGAAATTTGGTACACAGATCGTTTAGAGCTTGAGAAAGGGCATATACTACTTTTTATTCCGTGACTTTGTCTGCGTCCGCGATAACCGACATTTACGCAGACGAAGTCGCGGGCAGAAGCTAGTATATTTACATATACGAATCACATGAAGGGCCTTTTTCAAGGCAACAAACAACAGCAGATGAAATAACAGGTCCTTCATTAATCGTTTCAGATGTGTGTTTGTATGACTTTCACTTGTGTACCCTCTTACATATATTAAACTTCAATATAGTAAAACGATGACTTATAATCAATCGATGGTGTTGATTGTACAAATCAATTGTTATAAATACACAGCAATGTTGTAAGTTACTTTTTTATCCCGGGCAATGGAGCGCAGTATACTAGGAGTTAAATTAACGCATCGAGGTTTAAACACAAGACTGCGCTTCAAAACAAATATAGCTGAGGTACATAGAAGGCTGCCCAATCTAAAGGGAATTGGGCAGTACATCTATGCCGACCTGTGGAGCCAAGTAGCACAGAACTGGTGCCTTAAGATAGTGAGGCGGGGTCAAGGTAGACCGCGTAGGAGATGGCGGGAGGAGCTGGATAGGTTCCGCCAAAACTGGAATCAAATGGATTTTCTTCTCCTTGTGTTGTTGAACTTAACATTGAGAATCCAAATGCATACCAGAGCGTCCGAGTGGTGCATTGAGAAACCCACAGAGTGCATACCATGGCGTCGAAAAAACACACTGTTAGTCTTTTTTTACTCCAAGCGGCAAGCCGTGCGTGAAAAAATCTAGCCGCGATATCTAAAATAGCTCTAACAGGTAAAACTGAACGATAAAAGTACTACTTACCAATTTCAAATGTTTCATTTCTTTCGCCTGTTTATCTTCTGACATCGGCCGGACACTGCCATCGCGATCCACTTGGTAACTTAGCAGATCTGTGAATGTTTACAATATGTTCTATTTTTATGTAAATCGTTGATGGCATATTCAAAAATTACTTCACAATAAGTTCACCACAAAATATAGAGTAGTTTTTCTGTATGTATAGAGAAAGAAAGATTCTGCACAAACCGTTGAATTTAACTAATTTTCTCGCTAAAGCGAATGTCTAGCAAATCGATTTTCCGATTAAATTTGTTAGAAGCAGAGCATCAATAACACCTCATTACTTCCTAACTTAGGTGTTACTAAAATCTGGCGTTAAATGTCATTGAATAGTTTCGGACCCCAGTTCAGTGATAGGCCTCTTCCAACTATAGAAGTGGGGCAATACTAACACGAAAAGTTATGCTTACCGTCACAAGTTTCAGTACAGGCGTCCTTGATATCGACAGAGGCGGGTCGGTTCTGGTCGTGTAGATTCTGGCGCTTCTTACGCGTCGAGTGGGACTTTATGTTGTGTTCACCTTGGAACTCTTGCAGTTGAGTCTGAAAGAAAAAAAATAACTATTCAAATGTATTGCTACAATGTTAAAAAGTTGTTACAATTTTAAGGGTCCAGCCTCTGCCATAAACCCTGTGAGGGTACAGCTTTTTTTTATGTAAATTAATTAACAATTTAAGTATTTTTCTGATCACTTAGATTCTGTCAGTTTTTTCTCTTCACATAGGTTCACATACATAGCATAGAGACAGGAATGATATCGTTTTCACAGAAGTTCACACAGTATGATTCTTTGTGAGAGACTGGCGTCCCTACTAGGATGCTCTGCAGTGGCGAAAGCACCATATAACACGATTCCTACCGGCTTGCCTTCGGGGATTCGCATTGGTAACTCTATCACTATTAACACTTTCAGTGCCGAGCACCCGGCTCCCGGGTCGAACGATAATTCGTTCGCATGCCGACAACTCGCATCCGAGTCCTACATATATATAGTTATAAGTGTCTTGTGACCATGCCGAGCACCCGCCTACCGGGTGCAGATTATTACGTACTACTAGGGTTGCCAAAATAAGCTGAAGGTTTAAAACAAAGGTGTCGGTTCGTTTTTATAGAGCTTAAAGTTTGAAAACACAGGCGTCAACAAAGTATTTAAACGGTTCGTTTTTATGGAGCTTAAAGTTTGAGAACACAGGCGTCAACAAAGTATTTAAAAACAAAGGCAAATGTTTCAATTTTTTCCTTATCTGCACGTGTTTTATTGCGGTAAAAACCATCGCTGAAGGTATAAACAATAAGAACAAAGGCGTCGGTTCATTTTTATTTTAATAATTCACTGATCTTAGATAATTACTTGAGGCGAATCGCTTGAGCGAGTCGTAACCCGCGAAAATCAAGTTTTCTTATGTTTTGATAAATTTAATTTCGTGGATACAACTGCGGAGGCACCTTAGAGATATCCTGTAAGGTTCTCTTGGCGTAAGAGTTATGATTTTTAATAACTAGGAAACCAAACAAAAATACATAAAGAAAGAACAGTGTTCAATAAAAAAAAATTGGCGTTCGACAACCCTACCTGGCAGGCCGGTTGTGGGCGTGGCTTACTGAACTCGGATTCGGGTGCTGCGGCATGGAGTTCCCGTTACGTAACCATCACGCCGATGGACTCAACAGATGGGTTGTTATAGATTTGCGCACACATTTTATGGCATGCCAATTTTTATGCAATTTACGTACTTAGCAGTGAAAGTGTTAAAAATACAATAGTATGTAAATAGTGGCTACTATTGTCAATAAATATAGTTACACTACGGGTATTTAATTCACCATAACATTCAAACAACAAAAAAGGTTATTTATAGCTTTGTATTACAACAAAAGAGAAATGTTCTAAATTAACCCGGCGCCAAGACGTCATAATCGGGAACAAAAAATTCATACAACAGCGATCCCGTAATGATGTCACTTTAGGTCACGTGGCACCGCTTGATATGTACGAGAGCAAGCCGCTGTACAACGGGTTATGACAGAGACAGGTATAGAAAAATGCGTCAGCGAGAACGAGATAGAGGAATATTGCATATTTTATTCGGTTTTCAGCTGTTCAATTCAATTGTATTTAATTAATTACATTCCTATATTAATTTTAGAATGATAGTAAGTATTCTTTATTGATGAGTCAGTAAGTTAAAGCCGACTTCACTTCGGCTTCTCTTTTAGAAAAAAATATACCTAGCCGCTGATGCCCTGTGTGATGGATCACCAGGCTCTTCATCCCAAAGAACAACGGTCAAATACGACCTGACCAAAATATGAAACGACCACCAATGACTGATACGTCAAAAAATTGTGAATTAAGTCTAAATTAAATTACGAGGTCCAGCTTATTTTATTGGAGCCGGTAAAATAATTTAGGTTTATAATAAAAACCGCATTTTCTTACTTCTTTTTATAGATTTTGAACGCATCCAAACCCGTCCCGTTTTCATCTGTGGTACACGTTTTATTTTATCACTCAAATAAACATTTTTTTTTTAAATTCTAGATATGATTGCCATTTTTTAAATTATTTTTGTAGTGTATTATGAATACAATTATTTTTAGATGGGTATATGAATTGAGTATTCCGAAATGAGTCGCAAATGATAGGTTAACAGTCAATGTAGAATGTACTAATAGGTAGAACGAAACGTAAATGTATTATATGACATTAGAGCTGACAAATATAACACCACAGATAACACCGATCGGATTGTAATATAAATACATGGTTATTTTTTTTAACTGTCATATGTAAGACAAAGATACGTAGATACCTACACAATGAGAAATGATTTTATCATTACCTAAATCATACCCTGATTCATGCACATTGCACTGCACCTGTGTCTTAGATAAATCAGTGAAAAAATTAGAAATAGCCTTTCTAATTTTTTCACTTTTGCGATTTTAGCTGAGGTTGCAAACTTACATCATAACCTCAAAAGTTACGAAATATTTATGAGGAAAGTTCTATGGTCCTCGGCTTATAAATAATATATTTTCAATTTAAGGTTGATAATTGAGCCTAGGGGAACGAATTAATCCATACACTATTTATGTTCGTGGTACTTCATAGTCAGGTCACAGCATGTATGGGCCGTGGCCAATGTTCTTTAATCCAATTAACATTGGGCACGCCACAATTGCGGCGGTAAGTCCCCTCTTTGAGGATTGGATAGAGAGGCGCCACGGCGTCCTCACCTTCCGCCTGACGCAGGTTCTCACCGGGCATAGGTGCTTCGGTGGGTTCCTGTTCAGGATAAAGCGGGAGGATACGTCCGGGTGTTTCCATTGCGAGGATCGTTTGGAGGACACGGTGGAGCATACGGTGGAGGTGTGCCCTGCCTGGGCGGAGCACCGCCGTGTCCTCGTGGAGGCGATCGGCGGCGGCGACCTCTCGCGTCCGGCCCTGGTGCGAGCCATGGTACGGAGCGAGAGGGAATGGGAAGCCGTCACCTCCTTCTGCGAAGCAGTAATGCTCGCGAAGGAGGAGGCGGGGCGCGTGAGGGAGTGGCAGTCTCTGCGCCCTCACGTCCCTAGCCGCCGCAGGAGGAGACGCCCCGGGCGTCGGGAGTCGATTGCGGATTCCCGGCCACCGTAGGCGCGAGCTTGCGGGTGGCGAGCAATGGGTAGCTCGCCACCCGGTGAGGACCAAGCTCGGGTCGACGGCGCGCAGTGTTCCACGCGCGCCTCAAAGAGATGTCAGCAGCAGTGTAGGGGTCTACTAGGACCGATGCCTGCCGGGGTCGCGTGATTGTTCGAAAGAGATACCGTGACCCTGGCACATGGGCAACTGATGGAACACGGGTGGGTTTTAGTCAGTAAAAGTCTGACACGCCCTCCCGCTCCGCCCAGAGCGGGAGAAGTCATTTGATGATTTCCCATCCTGAAAAAAAAAAAAAAAAAAAATTCAATTAACATTGCAGTGGTCAGTTTTAAAACTCTAGCAATATATTTATTGACGGAGGGAAAAAATAGACATGTTTAAATTAACTAACCAAAAAAAAAGAAAGTATTATTGAATAATAAAATAAAAAAAAAATAGTATTGTGTTCTGCGTGAGTAGTGTGTGGGTTTAGTGTAAGGAGATATAGGAATGGTGGTGTGAGTGAGTAGGGAGTGTTGGTTACAGTCAAGAACATTAAATATTACGAGGGAATAATGATTAACTACTCTGTGGTATCATAGTCTAATTTTTGTAGCCAGGTTGACAGTGTTGTTTAACAAGGCTGCTTGGGTAGAGCTTAAATTGACAAAATTCCTATAATTATTGTTATATAATTAATTTCCATGAAAATCAAAATGTCGACGTGAGAAAACAGTATGGAACCGAGTTGTTGGACAAATTACGTGTTTACGTTGTTTACCTTCAAATGGAGTTTAGCACAAGAATCCCTTATTGAAGGAAAGTGCGCACATTTTGTTCTGCAAGTAGCTTTTTTTACACGACAATCATATTTTAAAACTAGATGAAGTCGATGTTTCCTATCTGACTACTTTGAGAAGAGAGGCCGCAAACAGACTCGGAGGTCAGTCTCTTTTAAATTCCAGGCATAATCTTGATCAGATCGTATGAAGACCATGTAGATTGATGTTTGAAATTTGCGTTTTGAGGAAAGAACCAGACAAACTGAGTGAACCTGTCCAGTCAGTACACGTGTTTTCTTTCTTTTTCTTCTTCTCAACTCAGGACTTTTGAAAATTCAGCCCTTAGAGGGGTTAAAGAGGGGATGAAAGTTTGTTATTTTTGCCGATGAGAAATCCCACTGGGCACACGGCATTTATACAAAAAAAAGGAATTAGGCTAAGACACGTACCTCTAGCGCAGTCTTAGCTTCCTTGAGCCTGCGACACTGTTCCTCCTTCTCCCGTAAGTACTGAGCACACGTCTCGCACTCTTCATCCAGATCCTTGTACTTCTCTCTCAGTTGGAACAGCTCTTGTTTGCATGCTTGAAGCTCTTGCCGCGTGGAATCTAGTTCCCTGTTTAAAAAGGTGATTTCATAGATGTAAGGTATTAATCAGTGCGCCACCTTTTATACTTGGAATAAGTTGAAATTCAAGGGCAATCTACGCGCGCCTCAAAGAGATGTCAGCATACATTGAAGGGGTCCGCTAGGGCCGATGCCTGCCAGGGTTGCGGATTTGCTCGAAAGAGTTACTGTGGCCCTGGCACTGAAGGAACACGGGTGGGTTTTAGTCGGTAAAAGTCTGACACGCTCTGGGCGGAGCGGGAGAAGTCATTTGATGATTTCCAACCCAAAAAAAAAGACATTCAAATAAAAAAAATATTCATTAAAAAAACGTTAATATTTATTGCCTTCTAAAGTGAAGAGAGCACTAAACAATTGTAAATACCTGTGATTGCTATTCTTCTCCAAAGCCTTCTGCATCTTGGCGAGTGTATTCTTCAAGTCTTGTTTCTTGAAGCGTAACTCTTCAATGGACTTGGTAAGTCTCTTGTTCTTTTCGACTTCAGCGTCAAAAGACATGCGGTCTACAACCACTGAGTGTAGATTGGTCCAATCTGGTAAAATAATTACATTTTAGATGTTTTCGCTTGAGAGCCGTAACACAAGATTTTTCCTAGTTTGGCCACAGATGTTAAAATTTTAAGCAAATATAGCCTACATTTCTACCATTGTAAATAATATTAACTAGCCAGTGGCTTCGCCCGCGTATCTATACTTATAATATTATAAAGCAGAAGAGTTTGTTTGTTCGGTTGGACGTGGTAATCACAGGAACTACTGGTCCGAATTGAAAAAATATTTATGTGAAGGATAGTCTATTTATTATTCATTGAGGAAGGCTATAGGCTATATAACGTCACGCAACGATCAAAAGGAGCGGAGCAGCAACGAAAAATGTAAAAAAAATGGCAGGCAATTCGATACAACGGGAAGGGTCAGGGGAGCAAAAACTTGACTCGGATGAAGTCGCGGGCAGAAGCTAGTTATACATATAAACGGTTCTCTTTAATCACTAAGTCAATTATTGAAAACCGCATTAAAATCCGTTGTGTAGTTTAAAAGATTTAAGCGTAGGTACAGACGCGGGAAGCGACTTCGTTTTATACTATGAAAAGATTATGTAATGTAAACTCCTTTTACCTTCGTCCGTGTTAATGCCGACATGAGCAACGCTCGGTTTTGATGCGAGCTGACTTTGATTGGGACTGCACGACTGTAGCTTCTCTTGGAGATCTGACACTGTTGCCTATAAAGTAAGTTTTAATAGTTATATTAACCAATATATTAAATAAGCGAGCTTTAAACGTAATATTGTTGGGAAGACTCCCACAAGGTGGACCGATGACCGGTGAAGGTCGCAGGAACTAGCAGGATGCGAGAAGCACGGAACCCGTCGAAGTGGCAGAGGTTTTGGGAGGCCTAAGTCCAGCAGTGGACGTCTTTCGGCTGAAATGATGATGATGACAACTAACTTTGTATACACCGTAACATTTTAGTCGTCTTACAAAGGTTGTCCACTCAATGTATCCGACATAATATATCTCAAGGCGTGACACTTTCAGTGCCGAGCACCCGGCTCCCGGGTCGAACGATAATTCGTTCGCATGCCGACAACTCGCATCCGAGTCCTACATATAAATAGTTATATGTGTCTTGCGACCATGCCGAGCACCCGCCTGCCGGGTGCAAATTATTACGTACTACTAGGGTTGCCAAAATAAGCTGAAGGTTTAAAACGAAGGCGTCGGTTCGTTTTTATGGAGCTTAAAGTTTGAAAACACAGGCGTCAATAAAGTATATAAAAACAAAAGAAGGCAAATGTTTCAATTTTTTCCTTATCTGCACGTGTTTTATCTGCGGTAAAAACCATCGCTGAAGGTATAAATAATAAGAACAAAGGCGTCGGTTCGTTTTTGTTTTAATAATTCACTGATCTTGGCGCAAGAGTTATGATTTTTTAATAACTAGGAAAACAAATAAAATACATAAAGAAAGAACTGTGTAGTTTAATTTGTTCAATAAAAAAAAGTTGGCGTTCGACAACCCTACTCGGCAGGCCGGTTGTGGGCGTGGCTTACTGAACTCGGATTCGGGTGCTGCGGCATGGGGCCAAAACACTTTCACTGCTAAGTACGTAAATTGCATAAAAATTGGCATGCCATAAAATGTGTGTCGCAAATCTATAACAACCCATCTGTTGAGTCCATCGGCGCGATGGTTACGTAACGGGAACCCCATGCCGCAGCACCCGAATCCGAGTTCAGTAAGCCACGCCCACAACCGGCCTGCCAGGTAGGGTTGTCTCGAACGCCAATTTTTTTTATTGAACACTGTTCTTTATGTATTTTTGTTTGTTTTCCTAGTTATTAAAAAATCATAACTCTTACGCCAAGAGAACCTTACAGGATATCTCTAAGGTGCCTCCGCAGTTGTATCCGCGAAATTAAATTTATCAAAACATAAGAAAACTTGATTTTCGCGGGTTACGACTCGCTCAAGCGATTCGCCTCAAGTAATTATCTAAGATCAGTGAATTATTAAAACAAAAATGAACCGACGCCTTTGTTCTTATTGTTTATACCTTCAGCGATGGTTTTTACCGCAATAAAACACGTGCAGATAAGGAAAAAATTTAAACATTTGCCTTCTTTTGTTTTTAAATACTTTGTTGACGCCTGTGTTCTCAAACTTTAAGCTCCATAAAAACGAACCGTTTAAATACTTTGTTGACGCCTGTTTTTTCAAACTTTAAGCTCCATAAAAACGAACCGACACCTTTGTTTTAAACCTTCAGCTTATCTTGGCAACCCTAGTAGTACGTAATAATTTGCACCCGGTAGGCGGGTGCTCGGCATGGTCACAAGGCATTTATAACTATTTATATGTAGGACTCGGATGCGAGTTGTCGGCATGCGAACGAATTATCGTTCGACCCGGGAGCCGGGTGCTCGGCACTGAAAGTGTTAAGAAAATACGTACTAAGAAAAATAAATAATGCACTAGAATTATGAAATATCCTGTTAATAATGCTTACGTATCATATGCTAGAGAACATACATACCTACCCCGCGCACGAGTCGACTAGATCATTCCATCTCCATTTTCCATGAGACAAAATATCAAACAAAATACATCATGCGTCATCATAATGAATAATATTTTAATTTTTAGTTATTCAAATGTTCATTTTTTTCTTATTGTTGTGTAGTAGTCATTGGATACATGACGTGAGCTGTCGTTGTAAGACGATTAAAATGTCACGGTGTACAGACGCCACCAGGTCAAGCTACCCGAAACTGTCACTTTTTCCCAATGAACCTTGAACCTAATGCTCTAGAAATAAAGTCGAAAATCTATCAAAGAAATCTGACAGATTGTAGTAGCTTGATGTGTTGGCGTCTGTACATACTACGTAACAAATTATAATATACTAGCTTTTTCCAGCGGCTTCGCCCGCTTACAAACCTCCCTCTTGATTCACCCTGTCTATGGTGAAAACCGTGTTAAATCCTTTGCGTAGTTTAAAAGATCTAAGCATGTAAAGAAGATCATCTAGAAATTGAAACCCACGCAATCTATTAGGAATTCATAGAACTAACCAATGAACACACACATTGTTCTATAAAAAACATTTAATTTGCAAATATTGAGATCAGTAATTGAGATAAAAACTATCCTATCTTTCAAGTTAGACCAAAATACGAGTACATGTGAAATTTGATTGAAATCGGTTCAGTAGTTTCGGAGTTTATTGGCAACATACATCGTGACACAAGATTTTTATATATATAAGATGTTACCTGCAGCGCCACCTTCTCTCTCTTCAGGCGCGCACACTGTTCGTCCCTCTCGCGCAAGTACTCGGCGCACGTCTCACACTCCTCGTCCAACTCTCTGTACTTCTCTTTTAGATCTTCTAACTCTTGCTGACAGGACGCTAAACGCTCTCGCAGGTGGGACACCTCACTGTAAAATCAAACAATTATGTTTTTTAGAAGACTGATGCGGTTGGTGGCATCAAATCAGAATTTGAAAAATTCTGATTCTGATTTGCATTGTCAAATAAAATGTTTTGTTTTACGAGCAAGTGGAAGTTTATTTATTTAGACATTATTTCAATACACGCAAAGTCGATACTGATTCGAAAATTGTGCAGCAGGCCATCAAACAACAACCGGTTGAATGCAGCAATTACAGAAAAATTCAAAATCCATTGTGTCTCGCGTGGATTCAATGGGTAAAAAAGCGTGGTTCTTTGTGTATGTAAATAATATTATAATGATTTATTACGAACCTGACGACATCACCAGAAGTGTCGGAAGGCTTCGAATGGTTGAATTCATCAAGTATCCTGTTCGATTGGTCTAGACCTGAAAGTGAAACTCAACATATCAAACCATGAAACTGATGGATGTAGAAGGAATTTGACGATTTTTTTTATGACCTAAATTTATTTTTGGTACTTTGTAAAAAAAAGGCACGTGTAATCTACAGTAGCGTGCAAAAGTTTCGGGCCATTTTATTTTTCAGGTACATCACACGAAAATATGGTGTTGAAAGAATATAAACGACTGATTATAATATGTGTTCGTTTATAATTGAAAACAATCAGTTTTTTACACTAGAATTGTGTTTGATTAATTAATTATTAAAGAATTTTCAATTAATGAATGTGCAAAAATATATCGGGCCGCATACAATGTCGTCGAAAAAATCGGGAACCAATAATGTAAATTAACAAATATTTTTTTTTTTCTTTCACGTGACTCAATACTTTGTTGCCATGCCTTTGGCAGCAATAACTGCTGCGCACCGACGAGGCATAGATTCGATTAATTGGGTTATTCGGTCTTCTGGCAATACTTCCCACTCACGCTGCAAATGATTCCACAGTTCCGTCTTATTAGAATGATTTTCGGTCCCAACACGAACCTTTAGGTCTTGCCACAGGTGTTCGATGGGATTTAAATCCGGTGACTGCGACGGCCAGTCAAGAACACGGACTTTTTGGCTCTGAAGAAAATTTTTCACAAGACGCGTAGTATGTTTTGGGTCATTGTCGTGTTGAAAGATCCAACCGCGAGGTATTTTTTTTTTTGCAAATGGAAGCATATGCTCTTGTAAAATATTTTTGTACATGATAGCGTCCATATTACCATTAATTTCTACCAGCGGACCAACGCCATTAGCAGAAAATGCTCCCCAAACCTTGAGGTTACCGCCCCCATGTTTTACAGTGGGAGTTTGATACCTTACATTGCATCTGGTACCTGTTGGGCGTCTTACGTATTTCCGACCGTCACTTCCAAACAATTGAAATTTCGATTCGTCAGAAAAAAAGAGTTTCCGCCAATCTGATACCGTCGAAAGCAAAAGTGCTGATATTTTTTTGCAAAATCCAACCTAGCCTTCTTATTCTTTTTGCTTATTAAAGGCTTCTTCACACCAACACGTCCAATTAGTCCTGCAGTTTTCAGACGTCGAGATACTGTACTCCGACTAACATCAGCTAAATTTTCACTTCGCAATTCCCGAGAAATATCGGCTGCGGTTTTTCGTGGATCAACAACGGACTTTCTTATAATAATTTTGTCGACTCGATTCGAAGTTTTTCGTGGTCTACTGCTCCGAATTTTATCACAAAGCGTGTTTGTGGTTTTATATTTTGAAATTATACGATTTACAGTGCTTTTACCGATAGATAAAGTCGTCGCGATATCACGAGAACTCTTTCCTTCCAAAGAAAGTTTTAAAACGATTTCGCGAACCTGAATATTCGTGTGTTTCACCATGATTGCAAAAGTAAGACTAATTTTCCATTAAAGAACAGAGCAGGGCATTGTTTTGAAATTGATGTAAAAAAATGTAAGCAAATCGTGCGTACAAAGCCACGTCGAATAGTGGCCCGATACTTTTGCACACCGACAAAAGTTATTTTACGTAGTACACGTAAAATATGTTATAGAAAATTATCTTTATCGACGTTATTATCTTTATCCTGACTCTTTTAAATACCTTCAAGAACGATTGAGTGGAGGAATAAATATTTCATTTATTTCATAGAAAAAAAAGGGTGGCCCGAAATTTTTGCACACCACTGTATAGATTAATTACACCAAAAGATCCCTGGATGTACTTCGCGTCCAGTATAACAAAAGTTTCAATATGTTGTTGGTAATTCCTCGCTACTGCAGCGCGTCAGAAATTTTTGCCCAAGTTTGTACAGACGCCAGCACATCAACTTACCTCAATCTGTCAAATTTCTTTAATAGATTTTCAACCTTATATCACAATAGTGGAAGGTTAATTTTCGATTGGTAAAATTTGACAGATTGGGGTGGCTTGACCTGCTGGCGTCTCGTACCAAAGGATTTCACTTCAGAGGGGAGTGAGAGTCGTTAACGCATCCTGAGGATTATAGCGGAGAATTTCAGTTCTCCAATGGTAAAGCAGTTTGTGTGAACGATTTTTGATAGTATCACTAGACAGTAAACTGTTTTAATATTATGTAACTAATCCTCTATCGATCCTTTGTTCCTAAATAATAAACATTATTATAATATTACACTGCTGCGTTGGTTGGTCTAGCTGTCGCAAGCTCTACTGCTGAGAATGTTGTTTCATTGAAAATGTTATTGAGATTTTTCTATCTGGAGTTTCTCAGTAGCAGTCCAGATTTGTGTCCGGTTGATGGCAATAGACTCGCACCCTATTACATGGGCCTAAAACATAACTGACGAAATGTGGGTGTACTATTGGTACACCTCTGCGCAACCCTATTGGAAAACAGCGCGTGATGTTATGTTTGTTTGTATTATAGCATAAAAGCTACGTTACCGGGTGACGGTGTGTGACGAAGCACACTTCTGTGCAGATCGTGAATGCTCTGCCTTCGTCGTCGCGTCGCTACCACGCTGCTAGGTCGAGATGGGGGCTCCTCGTCCTTGTACATAGAAAAAAACGAGATAGATTTCTCATGTCGCCTTTAACAATACTTTTGACTTCACATAAAGTTCATGTGTTATTAGTAGAGATCGGATATTTGGATTAGTGAATGTATGGAAGCGGCTTCCTATTTTTTTTTTTAAATCCCGTGACGCCAGTTACACCATAATAGAATCCTGGTGAATGATCAATACATAAAATTGGGGGCTCTAGAAAAAAGAAACTCAAAGTCTGTGGGCAAAATAAGGTTCAAAATTAAAATATTTTGTTTCACATAAACCCACATGGGCTCTTATGAAATGCTAGAAGCTAGGTGCATGGTTGAGAACGTATTCTCTAAATGACAGTGAAAACCGCACCAAAATTCGTTGCGAGAAGAGGGAGGATAGAAGCACAACGCGCCCACACACAGGCACGAATAGCAACTTTAACTAATAAAAATAGATATATTCGGATTACCTGATCAGTCTTTGAAAGGGACAAGCTCTCACGTCTGAAAAAAAAACAACTATTAGTGTTATTTTGTGAAGACAGCACTTTTGCTTTCTTGTAGCTTGTAAAAAGAGAATGTATTATGATTATTTTTATCTTACGTGGGTTGGATTTCACACCAGCGAAAGTGACGAAAATCCGTACAAAAGTGGATACCCAATTTAACCCCTTTAGGGGATAAATGATCAACAATCCTTTCTTAGCTCACCTACGTTTTATAAGGAACTCTTGTGCAAAATTTAATGTTTCTAGACTCAGCAGTTTAGGCTGTGCGTGGCCTGCCAGTGAATGAATGAATTTAAGATTTTAATTAAGTAGATTAATATACCCTTTGCTAAGTCTCATACTAGGACTGCTTCGGTTGGATATATCCTCGTCAACGTCCATGAAAAGGTCGTCCGGTTTCTGCCTAGACTCAAACATAGCTTCCAAGCTATTGTGATCTGAAACAAATTAGATACTATATTGATACGCCATATGATGCTTTCTTATCAATGTTTTCTCTACTTTGTAGTCGATATAACTTTCTTGATACATCTCCATATCTATATCCTAAGTATTATAATATCCTATCACTATTTTTATCATTTTTTCTCGTGGTTAACAACTGTACAAAGTCAAACATCCTGTGAATGTGTGCGTGAACACGAGTGGCGTCAGCACATAACACGCACGCACGCACACGCACGCACGCGCACGCACGCACGCACTCACACACACACACATACACACACCCACCCACATTCTTAACGGCGCTAAGTAACGCGTTGAAGACCCATTGGGCAAATAGTCCCGGCGCGATATTTTAACGTCCGTGCGAACGAGGACATGAATAAACACAGATTTTGTATGTCCAGAGATCGCTAGTAAGATATTCCTTACCTCCAAACTCATGTTTATCTTCGCCGAACATGCGCTTGGAGTCGTGCAGACTCTGTCTTCTTCGTCGGGACACATCGGCAAGAGCGTCGATGGACGGGCGAGATTTACCCACTAGCTCTTCAAGCTCAGCCACACGTGCCTGTAATAGAAAAAAATATATTGCACACATTAGTTACAAAAACATACGGACAGTTTGTGTTTAGTGTACAAAGGCGAGCTTAACCTGGCATGTCCAAGAACCAAACATTCAAAGACATGTGACATCTGCCGATCCGCACTGGGCCCGCGTGTTGGATTATGACCCGGTCCTTCTCACAGAGAGAACGCCTGTGTTCCAGCACCGGGAATATTATAGATAACAATATCAAACATACCTCTAAAGATTCCTTAGTCTTCTTCAAAAGCTCTATTTCATTGCTGTCAGTGTGCAGGGAGACTTTGTGTTTCAACTCTTCTATCTGTTGGGTCTTTTCGCTAATAGCCTTATCGTCTTCGTTCTTTTGTTTCTCTAGCCTGAAATACATAGGAAAAGCATAAAATTCCGGCTGTATTTATTGCTAAGATGTTGGGAAGTTTTCCTCCATTAAGTCCCGTATAATGAGGGGCGAGTCTATAGCTATCAACCGAGCAAAAATACAGACGGGACTCTTACTTTGAAATTCCAAATTGATCAATTCACAGCACTTTGTCCAACCTGCGCATCAAACAGAGGACCGCCCCTAGCATAATTGTGCTTGCAACTATTAGTCCAATAGGAATTAGGCACCGCTGCGTCCGCAGCTTCGCCCAGATAACAATTTATTCTATTGGCTTCTTTACATATTATAAAATAAAGTCACTTCGCTGTCTGTCTGTCCCTATGTATGCTTATCAAAAAAAAAAATCAAAATCAAAAATCAAAAAGTCATTTATTCAAACTAGGCTGAGAGTCAGCACTTTTTGAACGTCAAAGTTACAAAAGACAGTCCTCCCAAAACGCCCACCCTTCGACACTTCCTAGTGCTGTAGCTGGGAAGAAGAAGTGGCGGAACAAACTCCCCAGCAGCACAGCTGTCTGTTAAGTTAGAAGAACTTGATTCTATACAATATTGTGTAAGTAAATAAATAAATAAATTAACAAAATCTGTTAAATAAAAAAATAAATAAAAAACAATTATATGAACTACCCATATAAACAGTCAGTAGGAAAGCTAATTCTGGATTGAAAGAACATAAACATTGTCTTATATTATTATATCTTTAAAACTACGCAACGGATTTTGATGCATGTTTTTTAAATAGATAGAGTGATTCAAGAGGAAGGTTTATATGTATATAACATGCATAATATAGTAAAGAAACGCTGATAATTTTAGAGGTTTCTAATGTGATGTCATAAATAAACACATTTTTTTGCGCTTACATTGCGAACGCTGGCTGAACCCTACGAAATAGCTTAAAATAATGTAGTACAATATTGTACACCTTAAAAAGTTCTACAAAAAAGTCCGCGATGGTATATGTCTAACTCTTAGGGATAACCCATAATAACCATTTTTATCCTTTACTTTTTACGAGAAATTATGGCTTATTTATGAATGCGATTTTAAGCAATACAGCATTAATCCTTATCCAATTAAGTACCTTAAATAAATTGTGCATTTCATGTTGATCAAAATTGCGCTTTACAGCATATCATTAAAATTAATATTTTAGAAGATACAGAGATTATAATAAAATCTTCGCAGAGCGGCTAGCGGGCCTTCGCGCGTCCGGCCGTCCCGGTCGGTAGCGGTGTAATTCATATATTACTTTGGCTTCATAGTAAATGCGAATATCATGTGTGTTCGAAGTATTCAAAATAAACCTAATTGTATTATTCCAAGTAAGAGACCGCGAAATATTGCTTAGATGTTTAGATTTTTGGATGGATTTGGATTTTTGGTTATCCTGCATACTTACCATATACATAGGATACTTTATCCCGGTAGTAGGTTTCCGAGTGATATTTTCCGAAAGTTATACGGGCGAAGCCACTGGCAAAAGTACTATTCTTATAACTATGTTTAATTTGGTGTCTGGTAAATAATTGAGTCTGTATAGGTAGAATACGAGCGTTAAGAAAAACCAGGATGACTTATATCAATTCAACCCAACCCTATTTGACAGTCTTCTTACTCTGAATACTATTCATCAAACACACATGATATTCCCATAAACTATGAATCCGAAGTAATATGAATTATAAACCTACTTACCAGGTACTAATATTATAAATGTGAACATTTGTATGATTGGATGTTTGTTTCACAATCATGCAAAAGCGGCTCAATGGATCTTGGTCGAAAATGGCACACAGATAGTATTTATTACCTCTATATAATTAGCCTATATAATTCCCACTGCTGAGACACAGGCTTCCTGTCGGTGAGAGGAAGTGGGCCGTAATCTACCACGGGAGACCAGTGCGGGTTGGTACGTAGATGTCACATGTCTTCGAATTTTTGGTTCTAGGACATGCAGGTTTCCTCACGATGCTATCCTTTACCGTTTTGAGAGCAGTGTTGATGAAAATGTTTACACAAAGTAAAGAGCCTGCCTGGGTTCGAACCCACGACCTACAATTCGTAAGTTGGGGCTGATACCACTTAGCCACCACTGCTCTCTTATCTATACATCTATACAAATAACATTTTTTTACTAAATGTGTATGGATGTATACACGGTACATATAATAAAACAACATTTTTTACAATTTTTGTCTGTCTGTCTGTCTGCCTGTTTGTTCCGGCTAATCTCTGAAATGGCTGGACCGATTTTGACGGGACTTACACTGGCAGATAGCTAATGTAACAAGAAGTAACTTATGCTACTTTTATTTTAGAAAAAATCTTTTATTTAAGAAAAATACCTGCGTTAATTTCCGACATCCACGCGGGCGAAGCCGCGGGCAAAAGCTAGTTAGGTATAAGATAGTGGGAAATTGAAGTCATAGTACGTACTGACGACATATGAAGACATACATTTCCAGTTTTAGCTGACGTCGCATTGTATGGTGAGAAGTCAGCGTATACTAGAAATGGATAGCTTGATATGTAGTGGTGCGTTCATTCAGTTGACTTTATGAATATTTACTTAAACTTCCTGGTACATCTTTGTCTAGAACAAGTATAAGAAACGAAAGAAAATCATTGTAATTCATATCTCCCTGGGGTCTCAAAAGTTAAGCCCGTTCAAATTGAAGAAACCTTGTTTCACTTTTCAGAACTCAATCAGCCGATAGAAGATAAAACGGACAATATGCAAAAATACGCATTAGTGAAGAATGCTGTATCTAACGAATCGCTTGAATTTAAGCTATCTTGTTCAAAACGTAATTATACGTTAGCCACAGAACTCGCTAAGTACTGAAGCCGCTTCATTCGACGCAATATGGAAACCAGTCGTGGTTCTGGCAAAGCTTACCCAAAATTCGGAGGCATTTCTATACCAATACTTAAACTAATTTGATATTGAATAAAAATAAATTGTGACAAAAACATATGATTATGTTTGTATAAATATCTGTTGACACATGTAAGCTTCAATTTTATTAGTGACTGGTTACCATTGCAACTATTTATTTACAAATGTTGCCATGTTACACAAAAAAAAAACAATCCCAAGGTTTTTGTTTAGAACTGTTTGTAATAGTATTTCATTGGTTGAAATCTAGTTGGTTAGATGGTTATGATCGATGCTATAATCGGGTAAGCAACTGTGAACGGCACGTGTGTCAACGCAATTTTAACAAACTTTTCTTTTGTAGGGTTTCGTACCCAAGGGGTAAAACGGGACCCTATTACTAAGACTCCGCTGTCCATCCGTCCGTCTGTCACCAGGCTGTAACTTATGTACCGTGATGACAGGTGAAATTTTTACAGATGACGTATTACTGTTGCCGCTATAACAAATACTAAAAAACAGAATAAAATAAATATTTAAGGGTTTTATACAACAAACGTGATGTTTTTTTGCCGTTTTTATACATGGTACGGAACCCTTGGTGCGCGAGTCTGACTCGCACTTTGCCAGTTTTTTCTTACTAAGTTCGCACGTCACGCCGAAGTCGTTGACGTTTTTGGTTAATATTTGGCATCACGATAAACCATGTCTTTTAATTGACACAGGGTTTCGCGACTACAAGAAGCTACCCTTAGATGCAATAAGAACTGAACTAATTTAATTCAAAACCAACCAGAAAACTGAAGATAATATAATTAATTAATGAAAACTCACCTCTTTATCATTCTGCTCTGAATCTCGGCGGTCTTCTCATGCGTTTTAATATTCGTCTCCAGCCTAGAGCATTCTCTACATTTATCTTCAAACTTTTCCTTAAGCTCAATATTTTGTTTCAACAAATTCTTCGCTTCTACATTTAAATTTTCTATTACCATACCATTATCTCGTATAGATTTTCTTAGTACTAAAATATCTGAAGTCATCTTATCCATATCTATGATATTCTGTTTAATAGTCTCACCAGACTTTAGCAATTCATTAGCATAAGAATCCTTTTCTTTAACTATTACTTCATTCATTGTTTTCAAGTGTGCAATGTCATCTTGCAACTCTTTTACAGTTTCTATCAGTTCAGACAATTCTTTGACTTTGCATTTATTTTGTGAATCGACTACCAAAAGTTGTTCAATAGTCTTTTCTTTCTCATCTATGGTACCCTTTAATAACTTTACTTCTTCTGATAACTTTTCTATGAGATCAACATTTGCTTTATTTTCTTTGACTTTGCTTTCGTATATTTCATTCAAATCGTTATACAATACACTCTGAGCTTGTAGTTTGTTCTCTTTGTCTACTAGATCAACGGTAACAGCGTTATTAATTTCTTGTAAGTTTTGACTACGTGATTTAAGTTCCTGTATTTCTTTTTGTGTTTCTTCTATTATTTGTTTTGCATTGTTTAATTCTAAGGCAAGATTCTCTTTCTCCTTTTCTATATCGGGGCTAATGATGTTTTTGTGTTGCGTAATGATGTGCTCAAAAAGCAGGCCAATATTAGCATTAGCTGGCAATGTTAAATCAATTTCTAGATTTTTAACTACATTTAATTCGATTAGTTTTTTATAAACATTGCTAATTGTTTCAGTTGACTCTTTATTTTTCTTGACTATGTCTAACGTAACTGCGTTGCTTATCTCTTGGATTCTCTCTTTCTGTTTCTTTAGCAAATTGTATTCTTCTTCTCTGGCAGACAACTGGCACTTCATCTGCTCTAAGTTTTCATTGACAGAACTTAATTCCTTAGTAACACTCTCCATGTGCGCTTGTAACTTGGTGTATTGCTCCGTAATTCCGGTCAAATCAGTTTGATGCTTATTTACAATGTTATTGATTAGAGTTTCGATAATTTTCATACTGGACAAACCTAATTCTCTGTCTAAGACTCTAAAGAAATAGTCCTTGTACATATTTACCAGTTTAGTTACGTCTATATCAGTTAAACTATTAATCTCTTGGTTTAAGGTATTAATATTATTTTTAATGTGCGATAGGGCATTTACAACAGCGCTATAGTTTTGATCTTTCTGTTCGAATTCTATGGTTACTTGAGAATGTTCTTCTTTTAAGTTTATGATTTGGTTTTGTAACTGGTTTTTTGTTTCATCGTAATCTTTGAGTTTATTTGTTAAATTCTCAACTTCGTTACCGTGTTTAGTTATTAAATGTTCGTAAAACGTTTTCATGAGATCGATAATTTTGATATCTCGATTGATATTTTCATTGCCTACGCCTGTTTTATCAGCGTAATAGTTAAAACAGTCAATTTTGTCCATTTTATATATGTCCATGGGATGTTCCTCGGGAATATCAGGCATACTACATGTTTTAGACTGAGGGCTGTTAACTGCATAATCCTTAGGGAACGCGTACATGTCGGATTCTCCCATACTATCATCAAAATTCATTGAAAGGTTGCTGCGATCTAAATGATTTTTAATAGTGACTACATCTTCAGTAATTTCCTTGCAATCTTTTCTACCAGCATCTAATTCACTTTGCAGCGTGCAGATCTTGTTATACCTCGATGACGTATCAGAATCGCTTAGACTTCTGTTGAGTTTTGTATGAGTTTTTGTTAGTCTTAGTTCCATAGTCTTTATAAGTTCTTCTTTCGAAAGACACTCGGAACAGCTGTCAAAAAGCTGTTTATCGCTCAACTCCTTAACTGACTGTTCTAATATGCTACACTTCTCTAAAAGTTCCGAATTGATTTTTTTCACGCTGTCTAACTCTTTGTTCAAGTCATCGGTTTCAGATATGTTTTCCATAACTTGTGTAGATAACGAATCGTTTTCGTCTTGCAAGCTTTTTAATTGTTCAGCGTTAGCATTAAGCGTATGTTTAAGTGTAGTAATTTCCTGAACTTTTATATTATAATCTTTTTCTAAATTATTCAATCTCTTAATAAGAAGATCAGTTGACGGTGTTTCTAGCATGAGATTGTTATATTTATGTTCTATCTCAGCTTTTTGTGATTTCACGTCCATCAATTCTTGAGAAAGTGATTTTAATTCGTCATACAGTTCTTCTTGTGCGTGTTGTAACTCTGCTTGCTTTTTACATTTATCACATTCTTTTTGAGCGCTAATTTCATTATTTTTAGGAATTTCATGTATATTTTCATGGCCAGTATTATTTATCTTAATAGGACTAATTTGTGCGTCTATCATTGATTGCTTCATTTCAGCGTATTTATTTACTAACTCACGTAGTTTAACGTTTTCGTCTTTCAAGATATTTAATCTCTCATACATGTTTATGTCATGACTTAGAATTTCGGTTTGATTAAACTCGTTCGTTTGGCAAGAAGCTTCATTGTAGAACTGAGTTATATCTAAACAAGTGTGATCATGAGCTGTCAAAGTGTTGTCTGCAGCTGTAGTTATTGTAATATTTGTATCGAGCATCAGAAGATCTCCGTCTAAAGTAGATTCGTTTTTAAAGGTAGGAAGAGCATTACTACTGTCTAGTACATCTGGTAATGAATATCGTTTAAAACTGGCGTTTTGTTGATCTGCTATCGACGGATCCCCTCTCAACAAAGTCATTAGTTCACGCAATTGCTTCTTAAAATCCGGTATATCTCTTTGACACACATTGTGAAAACGGCTGTGGTGATGTTGTAGTCCTTTAACCTGCGATTTTAAAACTCTGTTTTCTGCAGTAGTAGTAGCTGTTAAGATTGACAGATTAGTTTTGTGATTAATAATTTTCTTTTGCAATTCGTGGGCAGGTGCAACGAGAAGTTGTATTTCACTGCGTGCTTCTTCTTGTTCTTGAATAAGATATTGGTTCACAGCTTCCAATTGTTCTAAAAGCTCAGTGATTTCAAAGTTTTCTTTTCTAATGGCTTCCAGTTCTGAGGAGAGTTCATTACATTTGCATTCGACTATGTAATTTTGTTCAATATTTTCTGAAACTTCATTAGAACTTGCAGTTGTAGTGTTCGATTCAACCTCTTTAGGATGTATGGAATCCACTATTTTGTTACAGCATATCGTGAGCAGGCTAGGAGGAGACGATAGATCACCACGTGAATTGCTATCAAGGATTTGCCTTATATCAGCTTTGTCCTGATTGTCAATATGATAAGAATCTTTGTGTTCGTAAATTATTATTGACTTCGATTCAGGTTTATGTCGAACATCTGCAATGCTAGCTTTAAGTTGTTTGTTTTCTAATTTTAATGCATCAATCTGCTGATTCAATATAAAATCTTGATTTATAAATTGTTCTTTCCAGTCTTTAATTTTGTCTTCCATGCTTGTCAGATCATTAGCCTTCATTTTAAGTTCTACTTCTAGGCTTTCTAGAATTCGTTGACTCATTGACAATTCTTTATTTAGTTGTTCATTGTCGTCCTGGATGTTTAATAATTTAGATGACAATTCGTTGTACTTGCTTTCAACCTGAGATAGTTGCTCTATGAGACTCAGATTCTGTTTTGTCAGTTCAACTATTTCTTGTTTCGCTTCTAATAATGTTTCATTTACTTTGATATTTTCATCATCCTCATCATCGTTTTTCGAGCTGATAAACGTGATATGACTTCCTATTTTGTCCAATATTAAAAGAATGCGTTCGTGAATTTGGGTATAGTCATTACCTACTTCTTCCCTTATATCGTTTTGGATGTTATAATTAATAGCAAATTCAGTAATTTTTCTAAAGACGCTATTTAGTAACTCATCTGTCGCTTGTGTTGAATTGGTAATTTGTTCCTTAATGACAATAAGCTCCGAAATCTTTTCTTGTAGAATGCGTTCGTTATCCTCTAGCTTCGTCGTAAGATCTTCAAGTATATTATTCCTATCAAGTAAATCAGCTATTCTTTTAGTGCAAGTTTCTATATTTCCGTTAGCTTGTTTTAAAGAAGCTGCCAGACTCTCATTTTCCGAAATTTTAGACTGTAACTCATTGCGGGTTATTTCGAGTTCATTGTTTAACTGACTTGTTGTTTCAGTTAAAGTTACATTCTCTTGACTTCTACTGCTTTCATTGGTAGTGAGGACTTCTAATTGTTCCTGAAGAGCTGTTATTTCTGAATTATGTTTTAAAGTAAGTTCTTCTAACATAATTTTCAAATCAGCGTTTTTCTTCGAGGTTTCTTCTTTTTGTTTGACAACATTATTGGCAACATTTTCTAACGTATTCATACTATTACCTAACACATTGAAAATATTTACAAAGTTGTCAATAATTTCTGGCACTTCTTGCATGTTACCAGACAAAGTGTTGAGTATCAGTTGTAATTTGAGGATGGCGGCTTTAGCATTCAGCAAATAATCTTTTGATTCTTTATCTTCTCTCTCAAGAGAAGATATCAGATCATCTTTTTCACTTATTTCAGTTTCTAATTTAGAAATTTTGTCTGTCATATTCTTAATTTGTTCCAGCAACTGAATATTCATTTCAGATATTTCTTTTTCTAAAAGATCACTTTCTGCTATGGAAAGTTTAAGCTTGTCATTTTCTGCTTTTAGTCTTTCAGCGAAGCTGGCAATTTCTACATTCATCTTTTCAAGTTCACTGCTTTTATGTTCAAAACTTGCTACTTTTGCATAAAGTTCTTGTTCGACAGTTTTAAAAACACCCTGTTCATGCATTAGTTTATTGATACTTGTAATATTTTCGTTTATTTTCTTGTTCAAGCTTTCTACCTCTCTTACTTTGGATTCAAGCTGCTCTTTTAGGGCTACATTTTCGTGTGCTACGTCGCTATTCATTTGCGCTGCATTTTCGGCTATGGAAAGTATAAGTTTTTCATTTTCTTCTTTCAGTCTTTCAGAGGAACTGGCGATTTCTGCGTTCATCTTTTCAAGTTCACTAGTTTTATATTCAAAATTTGCTAGTTTTTCGGAAAGTTCTTGTTCAACAGTTCTAAGAATATCCTTTTCATGCATTAGTTTATTGATACATGTTATATTTTCGTTTATTTTCCTATTTAAGCTGTCTACCTCTTTTATTTTAGATTCAAGCTGTTCCATTAGGGTTACATTTTCGTGTGCTACGTCGTTGTTCATTTTCGTTGATGATTTTAATTTTTCAATTTCTTTATTACGCCTATCAATGGCAATTTTAAGAGAATGAATGATATTTTTCATGTTTTCATTGCTAGCAATAAATTTCTCTTCATTCGCAATCATATTTTCTAGTGTGCTGTCATCAATGTTGATGGTTGGTAGTTTTTCTTTTTGGGTAATTTTTATTTGCAATTCTTGAATAATACTATTATAGGAATCTATGTCATTTTGGACGTTTTCGAAATTTTCTTTTTGTTCTTTAATAGTCGAATTTAGCGTTTCTATTGTAGATTTAAGGAAAGAATTCTCATAGTCCATTAAAGAGAGTTTGTCTTTGAAAGTCGTTACTTCTTCTTGGAGATTCTTGTTAAGGTCTTCTAAAGAGGATATCTTTTGTTGCTGGGCAAAGATATTAGCCTCTAAATCTATGAGGGTTTGGTTTCTTAAGTTCAATTCTGATTGCGTGTCAGCGAGTAATTCGTTTATATGGTCAGATTCCTCATTATTTGAATGGACTATGCTTTCATTGTCACTATTGACAAGAGAAATATCTTTAGAAATATCCATGAAGTGTATCTCCTTGTCTAAAGTGCGGGACATTACTTTGCCTATTAAATAAAATAAAAGAGTTTATAAATAACAGGAAATACTACAATTGGCTTAAAAATAGTCTAAGGTCGGTGATTTAGAATCTTAGATAACATGTTTTTGAAATACAAACTCAATGTCTTATAATAGTTATAAAAGAAAGTCCCCAGTTTAAATTACAAAGGAATACTTTATTAAAAAAATTAGAAACTAAATTCAGTCTAACGAATCATATTAGGGTAAGTACATAATATGATTCGTCAGACTGAATTTAGTTTTTAATTTTCTAATGAAAAATGAAATAATAATTGCAAAGGGTCACGTTATTGAAATCGCTAAGGATATATTACAAAAATTAGTTACTTAGTTTCATCATCATCATCATCATTTCAGCCGAAAGATGTCCACTGCTGGACATAGACGTCCCCCAATTTGGAGGGATATGCCATAATCACCACGCTTGGCAAGCGGGTTGGCGATCGCAGCATGGTGGTAAAACGCATAGAGAACGCTGCTACCCATTCTCTAGTAAGTCCCTAAGTCACTTTTTACGACAACCACGGAAAGAAATGGGGTGGATGGGAAAATTCTTTACGTCCGGCACTCCACGGTAGTTTAGTTTGTGGCAAAGTAATGCATCTAAGATTCTGAATTCAAATATTGTCTGTTAAAATATTGGCTAGTTAATTCTAATAAAAATTAAAAAAGGAATATTTTGTTCTCTTCGATCAACAATATTGTTGATACAAAAGAAAATTCGTTCCTTTTCATGAATATTCGTTTAGCTCACTACTCTGTGGACATTACGAAAGTCAATCGTGTTCCGTAATGTTTAAAAACCAATACAATTAACGTTGTAGTAAGCTATACTTTCATTGTATAAGTAAAACAGTGACTTAGTCTAAACTTACCAATATCTTCAGGTTTCTTGGTCCTAGCTGTTAGTTCTTCCAGCAAAGACAGCAGTTCTTCCTCTCTGAGTTTCGCTTTGTTCCTGAGAGTCTCGTAACTTACTTCTGCGTCAGTCAGTTTAGTGTTGTAGACATTACACTGTGATTGTAGATCGCTCTATGAAACCAAAAAATTATCCATATCAATAAAAACACACAGAAATGTTCATAAGACTCACGCATAGCCCAAAAAACGGCTTAAGATAGAAACTTCATTTTGAGGATTATATCGAAGATAAAAATACTTGAAAATATGCTTATCCACCTCCATAGGGCAATCTAGCGTCTAGACAAAATCAATCTATGTAGTAATTGAACTCCAAATGGATTATTTTTAAGACATTGATTTACATTCTGTGATTACTTTAACACACACACCAGCTTTATTACTTGTTGAAATTTTTGGCAAATCATGTACTTTTCAATTTATGTAAATATTTGAGCACCATGTATTATCACTAGAAATCGGATACTCAGATGCATATTCACCTAAAGTTGAAATGTTGGCTAATATGGAATGCGCGTTCTTACCGTGTTTTGTATTGTTTTAAATAACACTTGCCACCCTACACATATATGTATTTGCATCTGGGGTTAAACATTAATTTTAAATAAATATGATCCAAGAAATCCGACTTTAATAAAAAATACGAAGCCGCTTCCGTGCTTTCACAGCTTAATAGTAACATTAGGTAAATATGCATCCGAATATCCGATCACTGTTTATCACATAATTAATATAACGATTATTGTACTATTTTTAATTCTTTTTATGTATGGTGTGGTATGATGGTATTTTTACTATAGGTGCATCGTCTTCACATACAACGAATGTATTCAAAATATTATAAAAAAATTAAAAGAGTAATGGTGGAGTTTCTTGCCCATTCTTCTCCACACGAAACTACTTTTTGGAAGGGGCGACTACAATCAATGCTATTTTAATTAATGAAATTGTTGACATTCAAAAGTTCCTTTAACTATTTGAGATAAATGCTTTGACTTTTAATTGCAGTTTAAAACAGGGTGTATTAAGAAAGGATTGTACTATAATCGCTCCTTAAGGGGTAAAAAAGAGTGGAATTCGTTTATGTGAAAAAAATTAGGTTGCGTAACAAGCCGACTGTCCACCTGGTGGTTAATTGTTAAGGGTTCACCCGCTGCCAATGAACTTCTGCAATACCAGAAAACAGTAGGCAGATCAGTTTTGTTCCAAGATCAAGATGAAATGTTTCGAATTACACAGGTAACCATACTCTAAAAACCGGACCACAGTTTTTGGAGTTAGACGTATATGTGAGTTTTTTTCTGCTACTAACGCCCTTATTCACTAAAACTAGGCGACAGCTAAACCAATGCCTTAATAAAAGAGCGTTGTTGGATTGTCTACGCTCGGTATAGCGCCAAAAGTAGAAATCAAATAGCGCGTTTTTATTTAGACATTCATTTGAAATTCAGCTGTCGCTTAGTGTTAATGAAAAACTGAAAACAGGCTTTTATAAACGTTATTCTCTAGAGGTAGGAGTTCGCTCACAAGTATCCGCACCGTACACGTACTGCACGCAATTTTGTTCGCGCAAGTTTTGTTTAACGATAGATACAGAATTTTCGTCTATGGTATTATAGATTCCCTCTATAAAGTTCTGTAGCCGATGATACCCGCGTCAGAGTCAATCAAGTAGAAACAAACATGAATTAAACCTTTTTTAGTTCTCTATTAAAATAATTTATCCTTACCTTACTAGATGTTAAACTTTTTATAACTTCTTCAGTCTGCATAATTTTACTTTTCAAATGTTCCACTTCTAAATCTTTTTCTTTGCTCTGTTTGCTCATAAGTTCAATTTGGTCTTGCAATTCCGCTATCACAGTCGTGTTATGCTCTAATTTTTCTATATATTCAACCTGAAAATTTTAAAAATGATTATGCTCTAGTTTTTGCCCTCGGCTTCTCTGCGTGGAGGTCGGCAATTATTTCACGGGAACATCCTACAGAGATAAAAAAAAGTGTGCTATGTGACCTAGAGTATGGTCTATCCAAGTGCCACGCTTTTTTTTTTTTTTTTTTTCAGGATGGGAAATCATCAAATGACTTCTCCCGCTCTGGGTGGAGCGGGAGGGCGTGTCAGACTTTTACTGACTAAAACCCACCCGTGTTCCATCAGTTGCCCATGTGCTAGGGTCACGGTATCTCTTTCGAACAATCACGCGACCCCGGCAGGCATCGGTCCTAGTAGACCCCTGCTGCTGACATCTCTTTGAGGCGCGCGTGGAACACTGCGCGCCGTCGACCCGAGCTTGGTCCTTACCGGGCGGCTAGCTACCCATTGCTCGCCACCCGCAAGCTCGCGCCTACGGTGGCCGGGAATCCGCAATCGACTCCCGACGCCCGGGGCGTCTCCTCCTGCGGCGGCTAGGGACGTGAGGGCGCAGAGACTGCCACTCCCTCACGCGCCCCGCCTCCTCCTTCGCGAGCATTACTGCTTCGCAGAAGGAGGTGACGGCTTCCCATTCCCTCTCGCTCCGTACCATGGCTCGCACCAGGGCCGGACGCGAGAGGTCGCCGCCGCCGATCGCCTCCACGAGGACACGGCGGTGCTCCGCCCAGGCAGGGCACACCTCCACCGTATGCTCCACCGTCCGCCACCACGCTTCATCCGAATCCTTTCACCGGCTGATAGGGGAGCAAATAAAGAGTGGACTGTATTTTAGGCAATGTTTTATGCCCATGCTTATTAGAAATTATAAAAATATTCCAGATAAACATTTATAAATCAGTTAGAGAGTTGTATTGGAGTCCCATTGAAGCGAGTCGTCGTCGGGCAGAGCTATGTCACCGCTCTACCGCGCGATATCACGTTGAACACGTAGACAGTGACGCGTTTATCACGCCGCTTGCGTATGCAAGGTTTCAGATCTGGATGAAATTCAACACTCGGATAGACCTAAGGTGTGTAAAGGCAGCAGACAGACATACAGCCACATTGGCATTTAATATAGAATATCTGGTTGACCGAGCTTTGCTCGGTATTTTTGGTAAATTGTGTTTAAAATAATACGTTTATGTTCAAGTTGATTATCGATAAAGTTGGTTATTGAAAACACAAATAAAACGACATTTTATAAAAAATGAATCCTAGCTAGATTTATCGCCCCCGAAACTCCCTGTATACTAAATTTCATTTAAATTGTTGGAGCCGTTTCAGAGATTCAGATTATATATATATACATATATACAAGAATTGCTCGTTTAAAGATATAAGATAGTAGATTAGGCGTAACGACTCTAGCGTCGTCTTTACCACCAAATCATCCGTGTGGTAAGTCTCTCTCAACTTGTATGAATAATAGACGCTAGAGATAATAATAACTTACCACATTAGGCGAATACATCTTCTCTCTTTCAGTGAGTTCAATAATGCCTTTCAGATTCCTCTCGGCTTCTTTCGCATTTCGCCTTAGAATGCATGGTGGTGTTTTATTCGTACCTGAAAATAACGTAATTTCGTTATTATGTTCTATTTAAATATAAGTACCTGGATGCCCGAGCTTTGCTCGGTAATAATTTTTTTATTTTATTAATTAGGTTTTTTAGAAATTATATTTAAATACAAATTACATTTTGTTGGTTTTCTTCCAATAAAACAAAAAATGTTTAAGTTTATTATCGATAAAGTTAAAACGACATTTAATAATGTAAAACACCGATAAAACGACATTTTCTAAAAATGAATATGACCTAGATCGATTTATCAGCCCCGAAACCCCCTGATTACTAAATTTCAAGAAAGTCGTTGGAGCCGTTTCTGAGTGAACATCAGAATGACTGGCCAAAATGACCGATCAGCTTTAAAATATTACTAAAATCTAATACCTATTTGCTACTATTTGATACCTTTGTTTAAATAATTGGTACCTAATTAATAACTGAGAAAATGAATTTACAAAATGGGCAGTCATTCTGATGTCAGGATGACTGCCCACATTTAGAATCTCCACAATGGGCTCCAAAATTTCCATTCGCCTTTACAAACATTTAGTACCTATTTGATACCTAAACATATATTTTTTCTAGATTTTTAGGGCAATGAATAAAGATTGTTTTATAGAATGGCAGGCAAAATGACTGAGCAGCTTTAAAATATTACTAAAATCGAATATCTAATTACTACTATTTGATACCTTTGTTTAAATATTTGGTACCTAATTAATAACTGAGAAAATGAATTTACAAAATGGGAAGTCATTCTGATGTCAGGATGGCTGCCCACATTTTAGAATCTCCACATAAGGGCTCCAAAATTTCAATTCGCCTTTACAAAACTGTATTTATTTATTTAATCATTTATGTACACAGTAAAGTATGAAGTGATACGACATAATTAACAAATGAGTACAAAGGTACTGCTTATTTCTTAAGAAACTTTTTCCAGCAGACCTGCGAAAGGAGAAATAAAAAATAAATGTAGCCAATAGTGTGTGAGACCACTAAAACCTATACCTATTACCTATTTAGTACCTATTTAATAGCTAAACGCTAAATATATAATTTTTCTATATTTTTAAGGCAAAGGATAATAATTTTAGGTAATCACTAAACGACTCAGTAACTGTCTTTAATGCAATAAGCCTCAAATTACTTTATATTACACAGAAATCAACTCGATATACGCTTCCATAAAGCAGAAACTATCGATGATAACGATATATCATACAAAATATAGTTCTACCCACAATATGTTAGCTTTTATCAGTATCTCCTAATCGGAAATTGTAAAAAATTGTTCACTTGACTTTCTGTATTATTTAATAAGGTAAAAAAAATCTCTAAAAACATCTTTATTCTATGCCCTAAAAATCTAGAAAAAATATAAATGTTTAGGTACCAAATAGGTACTAAATTTATGTAAAGGCGAATTGAAATTTTGGAGCCCCTATGTGGAGATTCTAAATGTGGGCAGTCATCCTGACATCAAAATGACTGCCCATTTTGGAAATTCATTTTCTCAGTTATTAATTAGGTACCAATTATTTAAACAAAGGTATCAAATAGTAGTAATTAGGTATTAGATTTTAGTCATTTTTTAAAGCTGCTCAGTCATTTTGGCTGTTATTCTATAGAACAATCTTTATTCATTGCCCTAAAAATCTAGAAAAAATATATGTTTAGGTATCAAATAGGTACTAAATGTTTGTAAAGGCGAATGGAAATTTTGGAGCCCCTATGTGGAGATTCTAAATGTGGGCAGTCATCCTGACATCAGAATGACTGCCCACTTTGTAAATTCATTTTCTTAGTTATTAATTAGGTACCAATTATTCAAACAAAAGTATCAAATAGTAGCAAATAGGTATTAGATTTTAGTAATATTTTAAAGCTGATCGGTCATTTTGGCCAGTCATTCTGATGATCACGTTTCTGAGATTGAGAATTGCTCGTTTAAAGGTATAAGATAATTCTTCTGTATGTGTATATGTCGCTGAACACCTAAACTATTGGACCGACTTTTTTTCTTTTTTTTTTTTCAGGGTGGGAAATCATCAAATGACTTCTCCCGCTCTGGGCGGAGCGGGAGGGCGTGTCAGACTTTTACTGACTAAAACCCACCCGTGTTTAATCAGTTGCCCATGTGCCAGGGTCACGGTATCTCCTTCGAACAATCACGCGACCCCGGCAGGCATCGGTCCTAGTAGACCCCTTCACTGCTGCTGACATCTCTTTGAGGCGCGCGTGGAACACTACGCGCCGTCGACCCGAGCTTGGTCCTTACCGGGCGGCGAGCTACCCATTGCTCGCCACCCGCAAGCTCGCGCCTACGGTGGCCGGGAGTCCGCTATTGACTCCCGACGCCCGGGGCGTCTCCTCCTGCGGCGGCTAGGGACGTGAGGGCGCAGAGACTGCCACTCCCTCACGCGCCCCGCCTCCTCCTTCGCGAGCATTACTGCTTCGCAGAAGGAGGTGACGGCTTCCCATTCCCTCTCGCTCCGTACCATGGCTCGCACCAGGGCCGGACGCGAGAGGTCGCCGCCGCCGATCGCCTCCACGAGGACACGGCGGTGCTCCGCCCAGGCAGGGCACACCTCCACCGTATGCTCCACCGTGTCCTCCAGACGATCCTCGCAATGGAAACACCCGGACGTATCCTCCCGCTTTATCCTGAACAGGAACCCACCGAAGCACCCATGCCCGGAGAGAACCTGCGTCAGGCGGAAGGTGAGGATGCCGTGGCGCCTCTCTATCCACTCCTCAAAGAGGGGACTTACCGCCGCAATTGTGGCGTGCCCAAGCCTGTAGCCCTCCTCATTGGACCGACTTTGAGTGTGTATTTTAGTGGGTCCCTGGATGGTTTAGATTCACAATTGGACCCGCTAGGTGGCGCTGGTGATCGAGTTCTAGGATACAGGACAACGTCTGTCCGGTCAGCTAGTTTTAAAACTTTAAATTAAGTGTCCGACCGGAATAAGATTTTCAGCCAAAACTGTAACCGAAGATGCAGCTTCTTTTCTAGTTTTGGCCGAAATTTCGCTCAGACACTACTAAAATTATATAACAATCGATAGAGGTTTTGAATATTTACCATAGCATTTATGAATTGGCGAGCATGTTTGTGTTTCGTCGCGTGTTGAGTCATCGTCATCGCTGTCTGTGAAATTTAAACAAATAAAAATTATTTCTCGTCTTGTTGGTGATATTGATCACTCTTTTTAACTAAAACTAGAAAATTTCCAACCCGCTCTTGTTACACAGGGTTTTTACGACTTGATAAAACATAGATATTTATATATTATATGTAACTTTAATATTAATGTATTGTACTCATAAGCTTTCAACTACAAGTTGGATTTCAAAACATATTTTTATATGTGATAGCCACATTCATGAGGAAACCTATAGGGTATTTAACATCACACTAGGACCCTTAGGAGCCGAGCAAAAAGAATCAAAGTCAGGAAGAACGTTAAGCGACAACGAAGTAATAGGCGCCGGCGTTGCGTTCCGACAGGGTGGCTCGCGGGCAGAAGCTAGTCATTAATGAGTATAGATGTCGTAAGAGAATAACGAAAACATATATAGTGGCAGGGATATCGACGCAAAACTGAATGAACACATTATTGTAGACCCTCCTAGCGTAGAAATTTCTCGTTGTATATTAAAACAAAAATTTGCTGTTCCATACATTTTGCTGCGGGAAGCACAAAACCGGTCGAAGTGGCGGAGCTTGTGGGAGGCCTATGTCCAGCGGTGGACGTCTTTCGGCTGTAACGATGATGATACATTTTGATCGCATAGATATTGTGTTTTTCTAAGAAACAGCTATTCCTGGATCATGTGCCTAATTTATGTTTTAATTTGCGCGTTGTTATCCCTGCCCCCTATTCAAGTAATTATTTTAATTGTTCGTGGTCTCATTCTCTCCCGTATAATGTCAACATGAATGATGTAACCAATACTTTGTAAGAATATTTTATTTAAAAGACTGTCCTTAGGGTTTCTTGTTCAGTTTAACTATAATAACTTATAATGCTTTGGAATGGGTAACTGGCTTCATGGAGACTCTTCAATCAACCAATCAATTTTGTTACAAAAAGTTACTTACATAATTTGTTTAAATTATCAATGTGAGAACGATGTATTAATACGTGCACATTAAAAGCGTCCGTGATACCAAAAACTTTTTACAAAAAATGACAACCGACTTCCTAAAAAAAAAACACTACAAAGTGAAAAATAACTTTAATATTTGGAAGTCGGTGTCTTAGGATCTGTAATTGAGGTTTTTTGCCACCGACTTAGGAAATTAAAGTTATTTTTCACTTTGTAGTGTTTTTTTAGGAAGTTTGGTTGTTATTTTTTAAAAAAAGTTTTTATTTTTAACTTTTTAGTTATGGTAGATACTCCGCACTAATCTAATCGCATTATTCGTTATGCTTAATGCAAATTTAAGACGTATATGGTTTTCACATGGATTCCATTATCCGAATGGAACCAAATTAAAATAGAACCATTCGCGAAGCACCAGCTTTCAAATAAAAAAAAAAAGAATCATCAAAATCGTTTCACCCAGTCAAAAGTTATGAGGTAACAAACATAAAAAAAATACAGTCGAATTGATAACCTCCTTTTTTGAAGTCAGTAAAAACCAGTATGAAACAAAAGGTACTCACCCAGTTCAATAACCTCGTTGCTGAAGAAGACAGTCCGTACGGGCGGCGTAATCGCTCGCGTCGGCTCCTCCGGCACGGCCGGCAGGCGCGGCTCGGGAGCGAGCGGAGCGAAGTCTGGCTTCACTACCGAGTTGGGGCTGTAAAATTTCACACACTGTTACATTTATATCTAAGTCATCATCTGCCTAGCCTTATCCCAAATATCTTGGGGTCAAGGTTGGGATGCATTTGAATACAACGACTGCCTATCTGACCTCCACAATCCAGTTACTAGGTAATACTGTACGCCTTGATAAGACTGGTTGTTAGACTTACGGGCTTCTGACTACCCATCACGACTATCAAAGATCCACAAGTGACAGCCTGGACCAACGGCTTAACGTGCTATCCGAGGCACGGAGTGACCTTGGTATGTAAAAGATGGTCACCCATCCACGAAACAACCGCGGCTAGTGTAGCTAAATGTTGACCATAATTTCAATGTATTTCAAAAGGTGTAGTGCAGTATGTTACAATAAATTTGATTTTACAATTTAGGGTTAAATGAAATAGAAATAAAGTATCATCATCATCGTCATCATTTCAGCCGACAGACGTCCACTGCTGGACATAGGCCTCCCCCAAGCTCCGCCATTTCGACCGGTTTTTTGCTTCCCGCATCTAGCGGATTCCTGCGGCCTTCACAAGGTCATCGGTAATAAAGTATCAAGAAACCTAATTGAATCTGGTGTTCTAGCTAGGTTACTTGTATTAAGGTTCGCCAGGCCAGCTTCCCACAGGAGCGTAACCATTTTAATAGAGACTGCTTAGGACTATATAACTTATACTAAGTGTTAGTATGTATGTGTGGTATGTGATATAGGTGTATGTGTTTGGTGATGCAGACTTGGTGTGTGTGTGTATACAGGATTTTTTTTAAACAGCGCGCAATTTTTTTTTTGGTGGTTCAGTATCAGTAATAGAACACATTTTAATTATTTTTTCAATGCTTTTTTTACATTTTTATTCGACCTCAAATCAGTCAACTGTGGACACCCTACATATTTCGTTATATGATATTGAAAAATAGGTCAATAACCGCGCGTAGGTACTTCGAACTTCTTAGAATTTTGACCGATCGAACAGCTGGTCGGTCGTTCACCTTCGTCGCCAAGCGCAAGTTACCATAAAAACCAGTTTCAAAATAAACATCTTTCGTTAACGATAACTTAATTTTTTTGTACTAAGATAAACCAAAATAAAAATTGCATGGTATATAACTCGTTTAAAGTTTAATTTGTTAAAATTTGCGGACAGGATAAAACTTATCCTGTATGTGTGTAATGTAAACGAGAATGTAAGAGGTTGAGTTTCGATAAGGAGTTGTTAACGCCATAACTTACTTTGTTTTATATTTCATGCCTAATTAATGGCAACTCTAATAAGTATCTGTGCGACACAAGATTCCTTCCGCTTCCTTTCTCCCTTCCGCGTTCTCTCTCCCTTCCGCAACCCTATAATGCCTGAGCGAGAGCGAAAAGGAAGATTGGCGGATGGCGCGGACGCCGCCACCGTGAAGAGACCGCCAGTGTGTTTTTTTGATCGACATCGCCGCTTGTGGGTCAAAAATAAACCCATAGTCGAAAAAGGACTCATATTTCACCGCAAAGAACAAAGATTGTTATTAAACTGTGCAAGTGTGTGCCTGTGTGTTGTGTAAAGTGCAGATTCTCGTCCGTACGTGATATCCTGGAAGCGCCGCCACGTGGCTAAGGAAACTTCTCACCGTGTCTCCGCTATAGCTCACCAAGCAGGTACCATTTTCCTACTTCCCACACCACCAAGCCACCTACTTGTGTCACAGAACCGCCCCTGATACAGTCCACTAAGAAAATTTCGATTTTCACCCTAAGGCTTAGGCCGCCGCAACATTTGTTGGTCCTTCGAGCCGGATACCTATTTCTTTATCCTCGATAACGAGATCCGTATATCCCGCAACTACGTTTCATTCATTTCAATCTTCGTTCCCGAAACTCTTAAAATAAACCGCATTCATTTACTGCAGTGCCTACGTTGTCATCGCGTACATTCACAGGTATTTTGCAACCCGCTCAAAATCATATTTAATTTATGTAGGTAGGTAGAAAAATATATTTCACCTACCGCTCCCTCGCTTCGTCATCGTTCGGTACAATATTCGTAGGTACCTACCAATTCCGCACCGCGCACAGCTCGTTGAAGTTCGCGATTTATTTTAGACTTACCAACAATATAAACCAACAAAATATTAAAAATGTCTAAGAAAGCAACCATTGATATAGATGATCCTATAGAAACCGCCATTCAAATAGCACTGTCATGTCGTAATATGATCTTTGCCCGCATGCAAATCATTTACGATTTAATGGAAAAGGTGAAGTCTGGCATGGAACCGCTAGAGAAGTTCATGTGTGCGTGTGTCAATGTTGAGGCGATGCGCACCGAGTTCCTCGAGGCATTTAATAAATATAACTCGCTTCTTCTGAAACAAAACCCTAAAAATACGGTTGATGAACAGTCGTGGATTAGTTTTGAGGAATTATATTGCCGAATTAAATATAATCATTCGAATTACTTAAAATCAGGAGCCACATCGTCACCTACTTCTAGTGGTAGTGGTGTCAATAAGCAATCAGTTCGCTTGCCTCCCATTGAAATTATGTCATTTGATGGCGACATTCGTAACTGGCCCCTGTTCTATGCTAATTTTAAAAGCACGGTACACGAAAATAATACATTGACTGATTCGGAAAAATTATATTACTTGATGGGGAAATTGACAGATAAGGCTCAAACCGCGTTCTCAGGAGTTTGCCCTAATGGCGATAATTACCAATTAATTTTTAATTCGCTCATAAACAAGTACGAAGACAAACGTATGTTGGCTTCTAGTTACCTTAATCGGATGTTTGAACATAAATCTTTTAATACCGGATCTATTAAAAATTTCGAATCCTTTTCTGATAATTTTGTTTCCGCCGCAAACGCATTAAAAAACCTTAAAATAAATGATTTATCAGATTTGATATTTTTTCATGTCGCTATAAAAAAGGTCGATTCTGAAACCGCTCGACTTTTCGAAATTAACTCAAACGACGAAATCCCTAAATTCGACAGTTTAGTTCAGTTCATTAAAAATCAATCTCGCATTTTACAAAATATTAAAGCTTTAAATAACTCGAGTTCCACTCAGTCTAATAACAATCCTATAAATAAAAAGACATCTAAAACTCCGCAACCGCAATCTTACACTATAATTGATAAATCCGCAAAATGTTTGTGTGATAGCTTTGTCCATGAACATTTATATAAATGTCCTGCCTTTTCTAAAATGACACCAAGTGATCGTTTCAAATCGGCGAAGCAAAAGGATGCATGCATTAACTGCTTAAGTATTAAACACAAGGCTAAAGTCTGTCAATCTGAATCTAGATGTAAAGCGTGTAACAATAAACATCACACGCTTTTAAATTTTAATCGCGAATCGCACGCGACTACAGTATCGAACACTGTTGATAATACCGCACATAAACAATCGGATTCAAATGCCACGGCTCGCGCGTGTGATAGCACTGCTGCCACCGCGCAGCCGTCCTTGTCGCACGCACAGGCTCCGAGCGAGCAGCATATTCACGCCACCACCGTTCAGAGCGCCCCGCAATGTAACGCATCCATTGCTGCGTCGATCTTTTATGACTCGAACTCCCGCGCATCAAAGCCGCAATGTAACACGAATACCACTATTTTGTTGTCAACCGCTACTGTAATAGTTCGCGATGCATTTGATAAGGAACATTTTATTCGTTGTCTATTAGATAGTGGCTCACAAATTAATTTTATTACCGCAGAATGCTGCAAACGATTAAGTTTGACTAAATACTCATCTGATACGCCTTCAGTTAAGGGTATCGGTGGTATGGAAAAATCCGTTAAGGGTTCCGTACAATTCGCTTTCTCTTCCCGCTTTAATCCAAACGTTTCTTTTAACGTTAATTCGCTAGTTGTCGATGCAATCACCGACAATCTACCTACCGCTCTCGTAGATAGGAGGTATCTTGCCTTACCTACCTTACCTGGCCTTGCCTTACTTAAAAGGTTTGCCGCTCGCCGACGAATCGTTCGGCACACCCGGTCGCATCGATGTGCTGATCGGGGCTTCACTTTATCCGCACCTTATGCTGCCCCGCGTAGTAAGCAGCAACTCCTCCGCGCCGCCCGCCATGCAGACGGTACTCGGTTACGTCATCATGGGCACTGTGCCCGCGTTGCCTGTATCTCGTAATAAGACTTCACTGTCTTGTTGCTCATATGTTTCGCACCCATCTGACAAAGACTCGTTAGAATCGGCGTTGAAAAAATTCTGGCAGGTCGATGAAGCGCCCGTCGCTCTTTCGACGAGAAAATCGCTCGACGAACTTGAGTGCGAGTACTTTTATAGTTCGACCACGGAACGCGATGTTGGCACAGGTAGATACTCTGTAGCCCTACCATTTCGCAGTGATGTGTTTTCATTGGGGAACTCACTCGATGTCGCGAAAAAACGTTTTTTCTGCCTAGAAAAGAAACTAGAATCCGCACCCGAGTTACGTACTGCGTATGATGACGTCATCCGCGAATATATTGATAAAGGATATTTATCGCCTGCTCCTCTCGATAATTCAGACAGTAGTTGTCCTGTCTATGTAATTCCACATCACGCAGTTGTACGTTTAGATAAGACAACAACAAAATTACGCTCCGTGTTAGACGCTAGTGCTAAAACGAGTACTGGAATATCTCTCAACGATATTTTACACAGTGGCCCAAACTTACAGGGCGACTTATTTACTATAATTTTGAATTTCCGCTTGTTCGAATTCGCACTCTCGGCTGATTGTCGACAAATGTTCTTACAGATTGTAAGAGAAAGCGATCGTCGCTTTCAACGCATCTTATATCGTTTCAGTACAAACGATCCTCTGGTTCTATATCAGTTTAACCGCGTCTGTTTTGGTCTCAAGTCAAGTCCCTACCATGCGATCCGCACAGTACAACAGTTGGTTCAAGACGATGGTCATCATTTCCCGCGCGCTAGCGCTATCATCGCAGACTCGCTGTATATGGATGACATAGTCTGTAGCGTAAGCTCCGAATCGCGTGCAGTCCAGGTTTCGAACGAACTGATTAAACTCTTTAGAGGAGGTCAGTTCGAGTTGGTCAAGTGGACCAGTAACTCTCAAACTGTTCTAAACAGTATTCCTGCGTCGGATAGGTTGACCGAACAACTAGAATTCGACAAGTTGGTGGAGCAAAAGGTCCTTGGCTTGCGCTGGTGTAAGTCAAATGATTGCTTTGAATTTCTTATTTCCGCACCGCCAGATACGTGTACTAAACGCGCTATACTGTCGGCCGTAGCTAGACTGTGGGACATCATGGGTCTTGTCGCGCCTGTTGTTCTCTATGCTAAACTACTTATCAAAGAGCTGTGGCTACTGAAGCTCGACTGGGATGACACTACCCCGCGTCACATCATAAATATTTGGCAAGCTTTTCGCTCTGCCCTGCCGCTTTTAAATGATTTTAAAATTCCGCGCCATTTAGGTATTTTTGAAAATGGTATTCTTCGCCTACTTGGATTTTCCGACGCCAGCGAAGGCGCCTACGGCGCTGTCATCTATGCGCATATCACTCGCAACGACGACGTGGTCGTCCAGCTGGTTTGTGCCAAGTCGAAAGTATCGCCGGTTAAACCATTGACTATCGCTCGACTGGAGCTCTGCGGTGCCGAGCTCCTCGCTAAGCTTCTTCGACGTGTTCACGACACTTATAATCCACGTTATAATGTTACCAATATTTACGCATTCACCGATTCAAAGGTGACTCTTTGCTGGATAAATTCTTCTCCGCATCGTTGGCACACGTTTGTGGCCAATCGTGTCGTTCGCATCGTTGACAACGTCCCCGCAGAGCATTTCTACCACGTAGCTGGTACTGAAAACCCGGCGGACTGTTTGTCACGTGGTTTAACACCTGACAAATTCATTGAGCACCCATTATGGTTGCACGGACCCGCTTGGGCTAAGCGTGACCCTTCCGAATGGCCCATTCATAAGGTTACTGACTTGAATTCGGAACCCATTCAGGAAGAAAAGGTCCACGCGCACCCGATTGTCGCGGATTCAAGTTCGGACAATTCGCTTCTACTCGCACTCGCAGAACGTACGTCGTCGTGGAGCAAGTTGCGGCGTATTATTGTTTTCATATTCCGCTTTATGAAAAAACTCCCGCGTCGAACTGACGCCGTTACCGCTAGCGACCTCGAGTTCGCTGAAACCATTTTGTTGCGTCATGTTCAAAGAAAACACTTCATGAAGGATTATTCCGGGTTACAAAATAATAAAATTTGTTCTCCCGGTCTTATTAAACTCAAGCCATTTGTGGATGGTGATGATTTAATCCGCGTTGGGGGTCGATTAACCCACTCGGCTGAGGCCTATAGTAGTAAACACCCTGTAATGTTGCCCCGGCATGACCGCATAGTTGATATCCTCGTCGACTATTATCATAAAAAATATTTACATGCAGGTCCAGAATTCACTATGTCGTTACTGCGCCATAGGTATTGGATTTTGTCCGCTAGACGAATTATTCGTCATAGAATCCACAAGTGCAACGCATGCCACAGGTGGAAACCACGACCTCATAATCCGCCGATGATGGGAGATCTCCCTAAATCAAGAGTAAATGTTGCTACCAAGGCTTTTTTTCATACAGGGTGTGATTACGCTGGCCCTATACAGTACGTGCCCATACGCACTCGAGGTACTAAGAGTCGCAAGGGTTACTTATGTATCTTCACCTGTATGACCACTCGCGCTATTCACATCGAATTAGCTACAGATCTTACAACTGTTTCGTTCATAGCCGCGTTGAAACGGTTTTTGTCCCGCCGCGGACCAGTACAATGTCTATATTCGGATAACGCGACCAATTTTCGAGGAGCTAATTCATTTTTACGCGACTTGTATACGTTCATAAATAAAGAATACCGCCCGCGCTTTGAAGAGGAGCTCGCTGAGCATCGCATTGATTCCGCCCGCGTCACCGCACTTTGGTGGATGTTGGGAGTCCATGGTGAAGGCGGTGAAGACTCACCTTTTCAAGACAATAGGTCAACAACTCCTCTCTTATGAAGAATTAGTTACAATTCTTTCTCAAATAGAGTGCCTGTTGAACTCCCGACCTCTTACTGTTCTCAGCGCTGATCCGGGAGAGCCTAAAGCTCTTACCCCTTCGCATTTTTTACATACTGTGCCGCTTAACTCATTGCCCGCCGCGGAAGTAGGTTTATTGAATGACAATCTGCTTCAAAGGCTCTTATGGATAAATTAGTCCAGTCGTACTGGAAAAGATGGCGAAGCGAGTATCTTCATAGTTTACAATCCCGCTTAATATGGAATAAACCTAATGGAGACATGATAAAGGAAGGCACTGTGGTAGTGATTGTTAATAATAATGCGCCTCCTCTATCCTGGCCTCTAGGAGTTATTGAGACATTGCATACGTCTAAAGACGGTGCCACGCGAGTCGTTTCTGTACGCACTTCTAATGGGATTCTTGTGCGACCTGTGGTCCGCTTGTGCCCAATTCCTACTCAGTAATATCTTATTTGGTCCATTCCCTCTTTAGTTAGATTTTAGTGTAATCTCACTGTATATATTATTATAATTATTATACTCTTTAAAGGTGACCCTTTAAGGCCGCGAGGAATGTTAACGCCATAACTTACTTTGTTTTATATTTCATGCCTAATTAATGGCAACTCTAATAAGTATCTGTGCGACACAAGATTCCTTCCGCTTCCTTTCTCCCTTCCGCGTTCTCTCTCCCTTCCGCAACCCTATAATGCCTGAGCGAGAGCGAAAAGGAAGATTGGCGGATGGCGCGTACGCCGCCACCGTGAAGAGACCGCCAGTGTGTTTTTTTGATCGACATCGCCGCTTGTGAGTCAAAAATAAACCCATAGTCGAAAAAGGACTCATATTTCACCGCAAAGAACAAAGATTGTTATTAAACTGTGCAAGTGTGTGCCTGTGTGTTGTGTAAAGTGCAGATTCTCGTCCGTACGTGATATCCTGGAAGCGCCGCCACGTGGCTAAGGAAACTTCTCACCGTGTCTCCGCCATAGCTCACCAAGCAGGTACCATTTTCCTACTTCCCACACCACCAAGCCACCTACTTGTGTCACAGAACCGCCCCTGATACAGTCCACTAAGAAAATTTCGATTTTCACCCTAAGGCTTAGGCCGCCGCAACAGGAGTGTTAGAGAAGTCACTACGATTGTGAAGTGAGCAGATATTCGGTGTCGTCGTAGTTTAAACTGGTTGCAAAGTCCGTTAATTGTTTTTCCACATTTCGTAAGAGGAATAATGTAAAGGCATAATTTTGTTTATTCTGTTATATAAACATGACCCAATATAGTAAAAAGAACGTATAGTAAAAGCAAAGCGTGTGAAGGGTACTTTGCAATTTCATTTGTTCGCCTAAGTGTTATAATAAAGCGCAATTTCAACAAACTGTCTACTTTCATTGTCAATATTTCACAACAATGATGACACTGACAGCTCACGAACGCGGTTTAGAAGTGCATTCAATTTGTTGATTTTTTTCAGTTCAGTTGCATTGGTGAAATTTGCTCTTAATCTCAAAGTGAAATACATTTCAGTGTCGACATTTGTGAAGCTCAAAATGAATTTAAAAAATTCTAGCTAGTCATTGGCTGAACAGCTTTTATTGCACTATGTGACCTAAGCCCGCACTTGAGTCACGCTTGTCTCTGGCTTAATAATCCATTTTTACACATAAAAGCGTGACTGAACCGTTGGTTTACGTGAGGTTTATATTGCACACATTTACTACCCTCGCTAAATCTCACGTATCCTAATGTACTCAAGCATAGACATCACAATCCCATTTGATTCAAACCTACATTAAATAAAAGTAACAATATTTAAAGAAAATAATAAATAAATAAAGAAAAATTGTTCCTACAAAAAACAATATAAAAAAAAAACACTCACTTATACTTTAAACTGGGAGTACAAAACTTGGGTATACTGACAACGGGCTCGTCATCAGGTATGGAGTGTAACGTAGATATTGTTATTCGTCTCGGGGGCTGAAGCTTTCGTCTTGTGCCACTTAGTAAATCCACGCTGCGTCTTTGAGCGAACCCGTTCAATATGACCTTCTGTAAGTTCTGTATCTTGCTTTGTAATATGTAGTTCACTTGCTGCAATAAGACATAATTCAGTTATAGCGACAAACTAAAACATTTGTATTTGAGGAAGGAAATCAATTTCACTGAAATTGATGCATTTCACTATCATCATCATTTTTTCATCTTTGGAATTTAAACCTTAATGACATAAAGCGCGCGCTCGAAATGGGATTTAAACTACTCTGGCGAAATGTAGGTTTTTACTAAAGGGACACGTCTGCCCAACCGATCAGGGAAAATAGGCGTGATGTTATGTCAAATAAAATAAATAATAATAATAATAATAACGAACCTCAATATTCTTCTTGCTCTCCAACTGCGCTTGCAACTTGCACATCTGTTTAGTGAGGCGCTGGATCATAGTGGAGTCCGCTGTGGCTACGGCATTCACTTCCGGCTTGTTCTTTATTGCCTTGGCTCGGTTCGCGAATCTATGACACATTCATACTTTTTGTTTATTATCTATATCTGATATATAAAATTCTCGTGTCGCAGTGTTTGTTACAAAACTCCTCCGAAATGGCTGGACCGATTTTTTGAAATTTTGTGTGCATACCGGGTAGGTCTGAGAATCGGCCAACATCTATTTTTCATACCCCTAAATGTTAAGGGTGACCCACTCCTAAATATATTTTTTTAATTTTTTGACAATTTTTTCTATTATTATTTCATTATGATTTGGCATTGAAAAATGCATACAACTCTAAATTTTCACTCTTTTTCACCCGGCAAAACAACGTTTTTCGGGTCAGCTAGTTAATATTATAAATGCGAAAGTAACTCTCGACCTGTTACGCTATTACGAGCAAACCACTGAACCGATTGTGAGGAAATTTGATTAGGGTAAGTTTTGTACCCAAAGAAAGGACATAGGCCACTTTTTATTGCGCGACATCGTCTGCGTCCGCGATTACCGACATTTACGCGGACATTGTCGCGGGCAAAAGCTAGTCATCTACGCATTATAAAATAACTAGCTTCTGCCCGCGACTTCGTCCGCGCCAAATTTTTGCTCCCCTGACCCTTCCCGTCGCATTGATTTGCCTGCTCGCTCCTTTTGAGTTACAGTGAGTCAACCTTATAAGATAGACATATGCTCTCGCGGACTTTTTTTAGAACTTTTTAAAAGAAACAATTCCGTCATACATGATTTTTACGTTACTTTAACCGTTTACGCAGCGCACGCAACGGAAACTCTCAAAACGAATAAATTTTCCCCGTTTTTGCAACATTTTTCATTACTGCTCCGCTCCTCTTAGTTATAGCGTGATGTTATATAACCTATAGCCTCTCTCGATAAATAGGCTACCCAACACAAAAAGAATTTTTCAATTCGGACCAGTAGTTCCTGAGATTAGCGCGTTCAATCAAACAAACAAACAAACAAACAAACTCTTCAGCTTTATAATATTAGTATAGATAGTTTAAAAAAACTTGTTAAGCGTGTTTTTTAATTTTTTTAAACTATTATTTATTTTCTATTTTTTAGGGTGTTTCGAATTTTGAGACGTATGTCAGCGTAGTTTGTGACGTATGTCAGCGTAGTTTTAGAAGACAGTTTTTTGCTGTCCTGGTAACCCTGGCAAGGATAATGGCACAAATTTATGAAATTATTGCATTGTCATCGGTCTTTGACAGGTGTGCAAAGTTTGAATGAAATCTGGTCGTTTAAAGTGGGTCAAAATCACGCAATAAGGGTCGGTTACAAATAAACATACAAAAATACTAACATACTAACATACAAACAAACATACAAACATACAAGTGATGCTAATATAAAGCGTGTAAAAAATAACAAGGATCACAGATGGAATGTGGGTCTACTATACAGAGACCTAAGCTTTCCCTTTTTATCTTTCTCTTTTACGTTTATATTATTATGTTATCTATTCATTTAATAAAATTATAAAAATAATAAAAAAAAATGCAAAAACATTGGGGCCGAATAATTAGAATTTTTGTCCGTTTCTCTGGGTATGTATCCCGATTGGCGCAAAAACGGCTGTACGGATTTGGATGAAATTCGTCGCACAGATAGTTTAACCCGATCTAGGTTATAAACTATCTGTGTGACGACACATACATTACTTTTAATCCCAGTAACATTTCTATGGGACATTTTCCGACATACATGCGTGTGAAGTCGCCGGCAAAAGCTAGTACTACAACAATGTTGGAAAGAAAATAACTTACTGCAAAGTGGATATAGTTTCTTCGACAGCCGCGGGTGTGATCGCGCAGATGATACTCGTCTTCGCGTTCCCACCAAGCGAGTTTTGTAGTATACGGGTTAGTTTGCTGTCACGGTAGTTTGCAAACCTGAAAGCATAAGATATACCATTATTGATTATTTTTTTATAGTTTTCCACTAGGCATTTTTCATTAACTGAAGGATTTTTTGCATGGACTATGACAAAAGGCTCTCCCACTAAAATATTGGAGCGGAGTTAGCGAAAACCGGCAACATATCCGGCCATAATTACTTAGCGTAACTCCCATTGCAAGCGTAAGTACGCCCAATATTCGTCACTCGTTTTTCTGTAGATAATATAATAATGTAGTATTAAATAAAATAAAAAAGAATTTTCTACAATTATGGATATTTTTATATTAAATCAACGTCAATACGGACGTTAAAAATATCGCGGCGAATTTTTTCACAATCATTTCAAATAAGATCCAGCTTAAACGCACTGATTAGCGCCGAGAGTTGAAAAAATCGAACAGTGTTTTTTCGAAAACTCTGTTGCGATTCTCAATGCTCGGTTCAACACTTAGAGTTGAAAATACGGTGCTCGACAAAATACCGTCGTGATATTTTTAAATAATTGCGAACGTGGACTAATATTTTGTTTTTCCAAGCTAGCCAAATACCTCGGATTACCTCTTAGGAGAATATAATATAGTCATCCAGACCGTATTTCGGCCATGGCGGCCAATCTCAACGGAGACTAGCCATCGGCGCGGGAGATTTATCGTGCAAGTGTGTGCAGACATAGGGGCACTCACTGTTCCCTCACTCTCATAGTGAAAATCAAAAGTCAATTATTCAAACTAGGCTGAGAATCAGCACTTTTTGAACGTCAAAGTTACATACGACAGTCCCCTAAAACGCCCGCCCTTCACCATTTCCTAGTGCTTTCGCTGGGAAGAAGAAGTGGCGCAACAAACTCCCCAGCAGCACAGCTGGCTGTTAAGTTAGAAGAACTTGATTCTATACAATAATATGTAAGTTATTATGAACACAAAATATAGTCATAGTCCTTCGGAGAATACTGGCTTATGGTACATACTTGTTAGGATCTTCAGAGAGCTGTTTGATAACAAGAGCGAGGGCCGACAGTGACTTGTTGATGTGCGTGCCTTCTTTGAACCGCAGCCCGGTCGCGCCCGTCTGACCGCTGCGCTCCGACCCCGCCAAGTCTACCAGGTTCAGTTGTGACACATTCACGCAACCCGATTCCTCTTCACCTTCAATGTGTTCACGAGATTCTATTATCTGTAAGGGGAATTTTCGTGTATGATTAATAGGTAAGTCGGGTGCTGGCAACCAGTGTGCGAATATGACCAGCTAGCGATAGCGACAGTAAACAGCTTTTGGAAGAATAGCGGTCGCTATGAATTTAAACTGACAAAGTTCCGAGTTTTGGATTTGTGAATAACGTTTATAGGACTCCTACGATAACATTGATTGATGTTCGATTCGATACTGAACCGTATCGAATGGATGTGAATAGCAGATGAATGAACGAAGTAAAATGAATTTGTAAGGGTCGTAGCAGGCGTTCTGCAGTTTCATCCTACCTGCATTGGAAAGAAAAGTGAGTTTATGTAAGTACGTAGATTAAGGTGGTTGCAAATACTGTAACTTTCCAAAACCACATATTTACCTACATGCCACTAAGAGTCTGTAAGTGGCATGGGAAATGTGGTTTTAAGTTATATTATTGTATAGATTTATTTATTTATTAAAACACCATAAACCATTAGTGGCATTGGTGAAGGAAAAAATTGTGAGGAAACTTGCGACTAGTAATTGAAGTCTAGAATCGCGAATCCATTTAGCAAGCGTGGTGATCAATGGTCGTGCTTTCTCTGTTTGAGAAGCGGTCTTAATCTTGCAGGAGGGTATTAATAGGTTGGTATTATTATCATAATCAATCTATATTGTTCCCACTGCTGTAACAAAGGCCTGATGTCACATGTCTTCGTAATTTTGTTTCTAGGACATGCCAGTTTTCGACGATGTTTTGCTTCACCGTTTTGAGAGCAGTGATGATGAAATTAAATAACAAAGTAAATTGTCTGCCTGGGATCGAAATCACTCCCTGAACTCGTAAGTCGAGGTCGATACCAATAGGCCACCACTGCTTTCCGAAAATATACTACAGTTACACTATAGTATGTAAACTCGTAACAATCATGTACGGGAGCCTCAAGATGATGAGGAAAATTAAATGAATAAAAATCATACAAATTCTATAAGATAAATCCATGTTCAAAAATATTCTTTTACACATTATTAACCCGGCGTGAATGAGGTGAGAAATTGTTACAGCTATGGGAGGGATACGAGATACCCAAAATTTGATGCTATGATTGTGTAATTAGCATTTATGCTTGAAATATAATAATAATAGTATCCATTCAACAAGATTAGTAAATAAAATACCAGCATTAAGTACAAAAAGCGTTATTTTTTATTAAATTAACATAGTATAAATAATCTGCGTTTAAAAACTTCTCGGGTATGTATGACATACCCGACCTCACTCACGCCGGGTTAAACATCGTTTGAAATTTGAGGAAATCCATAGCAATATGAATCTGATAAATATTTCGTTATTTTTTGCCTCATGCATTTACATGGTACTTGTAACGTAATAGTCTATTAATAGTATGCTTCCAAGACCTTTTTCTGTACTCTTCACGTAAATAAAATGCTTGAATGTGGGTGTATCTTCTTACATCAGACTATGTCCAAATGAGGTGCATAATGATTAAGGTTGAATGCCAAATTGTGATCCCACACAATGTTACTCAAGTACACAAAAAAAAACTTATATGCTTAACTAACTTAATATGGATAGACTAAGTTTGAAATAAAGAGCTCATTATAATGGTAAAATTACAAGATTATGGAATGTACATAGGCACAGTTATATGTTAAGGGTTTGAGTAGATAGTTTATGTTTACCACTCAATATGATGCCCTATGGCAAAGCATTTAAATTACTGCTATGGGAATGAAATATAGAGAAAGTTATAAAGAAATAAAATATTAGGTGGACTTTCTGCCTAATCCACAATTTATTAATATGGAAAATGCACAAATAACCGGTTTTAGAACACTGGCAGCACTGAATTCCTCATCTTTAATCCATACTAATATATAATATTATAAATGCAAAAGTAACTCTGTCTGTCTGTCTGTCTGTCGCGCTTTCCTGCTAAAACTACTGAACCGATTTAAATGAAATTTGGTACACAGATAGTTTAGAGCCTGAGAAAGGACATAGGCTACTTTTTATCCCGGTAGTATGTTCCCGCGGGATAATTTCCGACCTCCACGCGGGCGAAGCCGCTGGCAAAAGCTAGTAATACATATTCACTTACTATTTGAAATATGCAATGGGACCTGCTACTTTGTTCATTCATATTTGTGGCACCCTTCTGTCTGTTTGCTTCACCCTGAAATTGTACATAAACGGTTTATTTAACTTTTCTGAAAAATTTTCCTTCTTTAAATATTTGTTATTACTGAAAGATTTATTAATAAATTAGTGAGCTGCTTCTATTACTAAATGAGCATTCAATGCAACAATTCAATAACTAATTAGAAAGCAGGATCTACCGAGACTTGAGTGAGCTGCTTGCATCAAATGGTTGAAAGGTGAAAGTATTCTAAAGCAATAAACAATAAAAAATTTAATCACAACTTGGATTGAAAAGTGTGACAAAAAGTCGAACTTCATCATTATCATCACCTGACTTTCCCCAACTATGTTGGAGTCGGCTTCCAATCCTAACCAGATGCAGCAGACCAATAATTTACATGTGTTTTTCATTTAGAATCTGCATTGTGTGTGTGAGGTCTATGAAGATGTTTTATTGAATTCTTCAATGTATGAGAATATTATGAAAGGCCTTAAGTTATTACTAATATTTTTGAAAATAATATGATTTTCAGACATTTGTACTGAATTTGTTTTACAAAAAAGTTGTTTTTAAACATTCAAAAACTCTGGAGAAAAATTTGTTATAACAGTATCATCACAACCGTTCATGTATGATAGATTGGCCACTCTTAAGTAAAAAAAAGTGCATATTAAACCCAGACCGGAGGCCAAAAAGCAATAATAGTAAAAGTGAAGTCATACCTCTTTCATAGCTTCAAGAACTTCTTCAGGTGAAGATGTGACTTTTTCATGTGCATCCACTTTGATTCCTTGTAATGTTTCATGAATCTTTATGTTGTCTTTGTCAACTTTTAGCAGATCTTTCACTGTTTCATTATATATTTCTATGTAAGACACTCTGAAAAGAGAATGTACAATATTATTGTTATTTTCTGCTTGACTTAAAGAGTGTAATCTTTAAACACTGAACATAAGCCCTAGTGAATACGCTAGCAAGCCTCAGAAGACCATTTCATACACTCCAATGTTCCTGTGCTCAAATGATCTGACCAAGAATATGTCTAGAACTTTACAGAAACTGCATTTGTTTCAGTCTTTTTTGTTCAGAGTAGTTGGATAAGTAACACCATTAACATCTACTTTTTTAATAAAATGATTGACGTAGTAGTAGTGTACAAATTTCATCATCATCATCAGCAGCCTATAAATGTTCCCACTGCTGGGACACAGGCCTCCTCTCGGTGAGAGGGAGTGGGCCATAATCCACCCCGCGGGCCCAGTGCGGGTTGGTAGATGTCACATGTCTTCGAATTTTTGGTTCTAAGACATGCCGGTTTCCTCACGATGTTTTCCTTCACCGTTTTGAGAGCAGTGATGATGACATAATTTACGCAAAGAAAAGCGCCTGCTTGGGTTCGAACTCACGAGTTACTACTCGTAAGTCGCGGCCGTTACCACTGGGCCACCACTGCTCTCATTACGTGTATTTTAGTATTTAGTACAAATTTACTTCATTTAAAAAAAATATTAAGACAATAGCTTTTGCCCGCGGCTTCGCTCGCATTATATTTGGGGTAACACGTTTCCTGATTTAGAACACAGAAGAGAACTCGGAACAGAATGTTATTTTAATACACTACTGTAGACAATATTATATGTCTTTCTATTTGGGGATAGAATGTAAAGACTCTGGGCATAGGACACACGCGAACATGCTACATACAATTGTCCATGGGAAAAGCACGGCTTTTCTAAGTTCACACCAGCCACGTAAAAAGAAAAAAAAAGTGGCCTATGTCACTCTCCATCTCTTCAACTATCTCCACTTAAAAAATCACATCAATTCGTTGCTCGTTTTTGCCGTGAAAGATGGACAAACAAACACACACACTTTCTCATTTATAATATTAGTGTGGATTATCCTGGCCTGTACTATGATGAGTTAAAGGCATTATTGTTCAGTTGTGAAAAAGGTATGAGTGCTATACTTCCCGTATAGCTCCATCTCTCTCTCACAGAAGTCTCTCTCTCTCTGTCTTTCACACATTATAGTACCAGCCCTGGTTTCTGAAAATCTATTCAAGTTTGCAATGGTCTTTGTTAGGTTATTGTTATTTTATGCCAACTAATAACAATGTTTAACAATGAGATGTTCTGTTAGCAGGGTTTAGTTTCTGCACTTAGTCCTTTGAGTGGACCATTAACCCTGAGATTTTACATTAGAAAAACTATTCAAGGACTTGATTAGAGATTGTGTGAATATTGAATTTATATAATTAATTTAGAATTTATCTGATTTGATGGAATACATGTAATATCAAGCCTTGCCAGCCAATTTATAGCATAAATTGGCAAATTACAAGAATTCACTGAATTTTGGCTCAAATGCCAGTGAATCTTGTGGACCAAAATTCCACAACTTGTGTATCATAACTTGTCTTCCGTGAATGGTTTGAAGTGTTTTAGACTTATATAATACGCCTGTGATTTCTATGTGTAATCATATCTGTCTGATAACAATGATACAATGCTAATGTCTCGCTAAATATATCCGCAGGTTTCAATTGATTGGCTTCATATTGTAAATACCAAGGTAGAGTTACTATTTGCATAACCTTCATGCTTGGGAATTTGATTTATCAAGTTTACTTTTCATTTATAACTTGAACATACTCGCTTAATGTTAATTTATCCTGTTTGTAATGCTTTTCTGGTATTTTCAGAAATAAATCCAAATATAAGTAAAACTAAGTAGGTATTCTCAGAAAATTTTAGAAAATGGCTAAGCTAGATAACCTACAGCAATGACTACCTTAGGAATTATGCTTTATTGTGAATAGTTTGTCTGGTTTGAAGACATTGAATAACAATTTTTAGAATCCATCATTCAGTAATATATGTAGAATGCCTGTGGGTGGAGACCATTCTATGCACGCTCATCTAGCATGATCACTGTCTACGCAGTAGACACAATAGTTGAACAATTGCTGTGCATTACAAATAGATTTCTTAAAGGGTATTTATACAGGTAAATAGAGAATGTTGTTACCTCACTAAGAAGTCTCGGTCAGGCACATTTCTGATAATCTCAAATAAGTTGATAACTGCCAGTGGAATGATTCCAGGCGAGCTGTCTGTACCGGTCATAGTATACGTCTTGCCTGAAGACGTCTGTCCGTACGCAAATATGGTGCCGTTGATGCCGGCCGTGGCGGCTTGCACGATCGGCTTTGCAATCTCATCGTACACATCCGAAGTTTTCGTATCCTTGTCATAAACTCTATCTGAAAAACCATTTTCCCTGATTAGTATTCCTTTAATGCGTTAACCTTCGATTGTGTGACGTATTTACTCAGCACTCATTAGAATCACAATTGATTCGCACATAATTAATTGAGGGTTATTAAAGTTTCACTCACCGAATGTGAAAGATTGCCCCAGATCTTTTCCATTTTGATCCAGCTGATAAAGCGTGTCATTCTTGACTCGCCACTGGTACGAAAGTTTGTCTTCTATTTCACGCGAAATTAAAGGTCTAACTTTGACAACTACTTTTATATTGTCACTCATTTTCTATCATTATTTATCTACGTCTTCCTAATATGATATAAATATTAGCAAAAGTAGGCATGAAAATCAAGCGCAATCGACATTTTAAACAATATTGTGACCTTAGCAATTCTAACGTTTAGAAAACAAACGTAAACAGAAGCAGAACACCAAAATAACCGACATACGATTTCAAACTGAAAAAATAGAATTAGAAATAGTGATGCCCATTTATGGCGGCGATCACACATTGCAATCGATTTATTCATTGTAATCGATTGTTTAAGAAAATACAGTAGTAAAAAAAGAAAAAAAGAAAACTTTCTTAATAATTAGCTTGTGAAGTGACAGTTCGTTCAGTAATTTCATTTTATTTTTTAGCTATTCTTGCATTCATTTTTTAAAACTAGAAACAAGTGATTTGTAGGAAAATCAGGGTAGGGAAGAGTTATTCCTCACGGACTAACTCCCTTATTAGTAAAGCAACTCTCATAACTAATTGTAGGATATTGCATTATTGACATCAATTGCTTTGGGTGTCTCTCCAGTCTTTTTTTTCTGTGTGGGAAATCATCAAGGCCGTCCGTCCCTTCCCGCTCTGTGTCGGAAAGCGTGTCATGTCCTGCGGTGGCTAGGGGCGTGAGGGTAGATTGCCTCTACATCCGGGGCTACTCGCCTCAATTGTGGCGTGCCCAGCACTGGGTTGCGACAATCGTACACACCGTTGTCGCCATGAGATCCCACCGGAGTTTTGTCCGCAGTGCCGTGAGATTTCTCCCATCAGCGGAGTTACATCCCGGCGCGGCGTTTTGTCTCCTCGCGCCACTCCCACATATGCGCGAGGACTTTTGGGACTTTTGTATCTGTGCCGCGCTCAACCGGCATGCTGGCCGACCGTGTTGCGGCGCGACAGGTTGCCCGTGTGTGAAGTGTCACGCACGTTTCCATAGAAATTGTTCTATGGATATAAAGGCTCGTACGAAACAGGTGCGACTGTATTGATGAAACAACAGTTATAAATGTTAACATAAAGACTCGTACAATCAGGAGCAACTTGTCGTGCGACGTGTCGTGGAGGCAATTCTGTGATTTATCGCGACCCAACACCTTTCACACTGACGCGACCAGTTGTCACGCCGCAACAGCTTGTGGTACATTTTGTATGGCATCAACTCGCAGCCGCGACGGTGTCGTCGGTGTCGTACCTTATGTTGATGCGGAGTGACTGTGTTGCGGTCCTGCCGGGGTCGCGTAATTGTTCGAAAGAGATACCGTGACCCTGGCACATGGGCAACTGAAGCAACACGGGTGGGTTTTAGTCAGTAAAAGTCTGACATGCCCTCCCGCTCCGCCCAGAGCTGGAGAAGTCGTTTGATGATTTCCCATCCAAAAAAAAACCGTGTTGAGGTGCGACAGGTCACCCCTTTGTGAAGTGTCGCGCTCGTTTTCATAGAAATTGTTACACGGATATAAATCACCAAATCACGCGCGACCGTCGCGATGCGCTAGTCTCTACGAGCTTTAAAACAGACGAGCCTTAGAACAATTTCAATGAAAATGCGCGCGACACTTCACACAGGGGTGGCCTGTCCCGCTGCAACACGGTCGCTCCGCGTCGAGCAGCGCGAAAACATAAGGTACATTTTGTATGGCGTCGTTTCGCGGCCGCGAGTCCGCGACTATAGCGTCGCGACTATAGGTGTCGCTGCGCGACGAGTGGTGTGAAAGGTGTTACGTCACGATAAATCGCAGAATCACCTCCGCGACACGCCGCGCGACATGTCACGCCTTCAGGCATCGTTGTCAACATTTCATAATTAATAAATGTATTCTCCTTACCAATGTGTAAACAAAAGTCATACTCGTAGATACTTGAGAGTAATATAATCAAATTCCATGCACTGCACAGATGTTATTAAGCGTTATAGGCACTTTGTAACCAATTACTTTTTTCAAGTAGTTGCAGCTTATAGCTACGACAAAAATGTCATGTGCTTTGCTTTTAATAGTTTATTGGTAGTTTTTTTACGATTTTTGCTTAGCATTACATTCTAATATCGCCACTGCGCCGCCGCCGGGTCACGCAACTAAACCCTGTTTTTTTAGGGCGCAATATCATAATGGAAACGGGTTTACTAGACACTAAGCTCTGTAATACAAAATGATTAGAAATTAAAATTTCCTTCCTCTTGAATAGGTACCTAGTACTTTTTTTCATAAATTTTATTAACATGTAAAAACGTGTTTATTTTTACAATAGATTGAAATACTCGTCAGTCCAAATCGATTAAAAATGTAGGGCAGATTAAAAAAAAAACATTTCGTTCAAAAACTACCATACAAAAAAGACAATAAAAACTTATAGAGATATATGTTCCCACATTCCTTAGATAACACTCGTTTTAAAAACGCAGCAAAACTTAACGTTATCGTGGAAGAAAATTTATAGCGTCCACATTTCCACACATTTACTTCCCTGCCTTGGGGGCGTCCACGGTGCACGTTAATTCGTCACGTTCTTTATTTTTGTAAAGCTCAATGGTGTCAATTTAGATTCTTCGTGTAGGGATGGTTTGAATTTGGCAACACTATTTGTATTTGTAATGTCTATGTCATTTTAAAAGAAAACTAAATCAGACTTGGCTGTATGAGCTCAGCTCCCTTTGCCTGTCCCAAAGAGGGACGAAAAGAACCAAAAAAAAAAAATGTCTATGTCATTTAATATCTGTCATTTCGTTTATGTATTGTCCCTTTGCCTGTCCCAAAGAGGGACGAAAAGAACCAAAAAAAAAAACGTTTATGTATTGGGAAAAAAGCGCGGGAACCTTGAAATAATAGGCGGTCTTTTTTTTACTTCTTGTAATTTTACTTTAATTTTAATTTAGTTTGTACATATTTTCCTGTTTTTATTCTATTAACTTAGTTTATAAAACAAGATTTAAGATGCCTAAGAAAAGAAAAAAACCCAAACAAGATCCTGGTGGAGAAATTGTTACTGGTCCTCCAGATTCATCTTCGGAGACAAGTGAGTCTGACTACGTCGACTCCTGCACTGCGGAAGAAAAGGCTACAGAGAAGTATGCCCCGTATAGGGTTACAGACTACAGTCGCAGGTACCCTGAGGATGCCGTAGCTGGGTATGACTTTATTGTATTTATCGAGAGCACAAATGAAGAACAACCAATAGGCCAAAGAGATATGATGTACCTGAGTGGATGCTTCACTAGATTTGTTAAAGGGATTAAGTATTTGAAAAAAATTAACAGATACAAAATCGGCGTAGTTTTCGATCGCCCGAATTTAGCCAATTCATTCTTGGACAATGTTACTTTTCTGAAAGAACAGTCGATCAAAGCGTCGATTCCGGCTGGAACGACAGAATTGTCTGGAGTTATCACGTCAGTACCTACGGATATGTCAAACAAAAAAATTTTTAAGGCAATATCAAGTTCAAAAAAAATTATAAGCGTTAGAAGAATAATGAAAAAAGTTAGAGTAGGTAGCTCATCTGAACTACAGCCTACCCAAACTGTAGTTATTACTTTTGCTTCATCTACATCTTTACCAGATTACGTTCATATTAAGATGTGGCGGCTTTCAGTACTGCCCTATATTCCACCAGTCAAGCAGTGTTTCCGTTGCTTACGTTTTGGGCATTTAGCCAAATTTTGTAAAAATTCGCAAAGATGCTCAGTATGTACTGAGGGTCATTCCTTCAAGGAGTGCTCTGTACCTGCTGAAAAAGCTGTATGTGTTCATTGCAAAGGTAATCATTTATCCATATCTGGCCAATGTCCCATTAAGAAAAGAAAGATTGCTGAAAGCAGAAATACATCGAAAACCCCTTTTTCGGACTTATTTAATAAAGCTAATTTCCCATCACTGAACAAATCGGAACATTCGACAGATATTATAAACTTGATGTTGTCTAATAGCACAGCATTAAGTTTGTTGACAGAATCTATTGTTAACTTGATTAAGTTAAATAAAACACAAAATGAAAGTATTTGTACACAAACTATAACATCTGCTATTAGAGAGACTATTAAAGGTAAAAATATTATAATATAAAATTCACTAACAAAATTTTAAATATTGCTCAGTGGAATGCACAAAGTTTGCTAAGTAATAAACTACAGTTTCAGCAGTTTCTCTATAATAATGACATACATTTAGCTTTAGTTTCAGAAACATGGTTAAAACCACACATACAATACAACATTCGTGGCTATACCACAGTTAGGAATGATTGTGGTAATGATCACAATGGTGTTGCTATATTTATACGTAATGGCATTGAATTTAGATTATTAGACACATATTTTGACGATTCTATTCAAAATATTGCAATTAAAATTAAAATTAATAACAAATACATTTCAGTAGTTAGTTTTTACAGTCCTGGAAATTGCAGTCCTACTTTTGAAAAGAACAAATTTGATTCACTAATAAATAGTATACCTAAACCATTGATAATTGCTGGGGACTTTAATGCCCATCACACTTTTTGGGGTTGTTGTAGTGACGACTCTCGTGGCAGAGCTATAATGAATTCCATGGATGAAAATGACTTGATACTCTTAAATGATGGTCAGCCAACTACTGTAGGGTCTCATCTATGGAGACCAAATGGTCTTGATTTAACTATGGTTTCTTCTTCCTTGGCTTTGTCTTGTGAATGGCAGGTTTATCAGGATTCTATAGGCAGCTATCATTTGCCTACCATTACAAAATATGTTATAGATACTGCTAATGATGTGGATCCTTCTAATGTTTCAAATATTCCTCTTCATTGTAATCTGAAATTAGTTGATTGGTCTATTTATAAAAAGATTGTAAATGACATGATGGAAAGTTTTCAGTATAATAACTCGAGTCATATTGATACATATAATAATTTTTGTTCAATAATTCTACAAGCAGTTCAGATGTCAGTAATCAGTTTTAATAAAAACAATACCACTTGCGACTCTCGCAGATCTAGGAGGAAGCTTCGACTCCCTTGGTGGAACGAGAAGTGCACTAGAGCTGTACAAGATTGTAAGCAAGCATACATCTTATTTAAATCAAATCCTTGTCTAGACAATTTTATAAGTTTCAAACATATGCAAGCCCGAAAAAAACGTATCCTACGACAGGAGCGTCGTGCATGTTGGTTAGAGTTTTGTCATTCTATTAATAGACTCACTCCAATGAGTCAAGTTTGGGCAAAAATGAGGAAGTTAAAAAATGTTTCTACAAATAGCAGTTTGTTTTCTAGTTATGAATGGATCTCTCAATTTCTGCATAAGTATACTCCTGATTCAGTTCAGAATTTTTACACAGTCAGTCACAATAACTTACAAAATTGCACAAATAATTTCATGGTGGAAACTTTTTCTATTGAAGAGCTAAAATCTGCTTTAAGATCAAGAAGAGATTCGGCATGTGGCTTAGATTGGCTCTCATACAAAATGTTAAAATTATTAAATTCACACAGTTTGTCTATATTTTTAAATATTTTGAATTCACTTTGGCATTGTTCTATTATTCCTGAGGAATGGAAAACAGATTGTTTAATACCTATCCTGAAACAGGGTAAAGACCCTAACAGCGCTGACTCATATCGTCCTATTACTCTAAGTTCGTGTGTTGGTAAAATATTTGAACAGCTTCTAAAACAACGTTTGATATTTTACATTGAAAGTAATAGTCTACTACCTTACAATCAATTTGGCTTTCGATGTGGTCGTTCTGCTCGGGAAAGTCTTAGTCATTTATCTCTGGATATACACAGTGCTCTTGTCGAGCATAAAATGTTGGGATCTGTTTTCTTCGATATTGTTGGTGCTTTTAATAATGTAAATTTAAGTACATTGTCATCCATTCTCCTTTCACTAAATGTTCCTGGAAAAATAGTAAGTTGGATTTTTGAGTTTTTAAATGAACGTAAATTGTATGTAAAAGTCAATAATCAATTAATAGGACCTAGGTATTCTTATAGAGGAGTTTCTCAAGGAGGAATATTAAGTCCTCTATTATTTATTTTATATATTGCTAGATTAAATAATGTGCTGGGTAGTGATGTCTGTAATTTACAATTTGCTGATGATTTGGTTGTGTATTGTTCAGGAGAAAACCTTAACAGCATTGAAACAAAACTCAATGCTAGCTTGGAAAAATTGGGACATTATTTTGAAAGTCTCAGTTTGGAGGTCAGCTATGAGAAAAGTAAGGTTGTTGTCTTTTCCAAAAATGTTGTTGGTTCTCCTAGTATTAAAATTTATTACAATAATAGCCTTATGTTAGTGGATAGTTCCATAAAATTTTTAGGTGTTACTTTTCTCAGTAATTTTAAATGGAATGTGTATGTTGATTACTTAGCAAACAGAGCATTAAAAGCTTGCAATATTTTGAAATCTCTCGCTGGCACTTATTGGGGTGCTGATCCAGGGACATTACTGATTTTATATAAGTCCTTAGTAAGAAGTCACTTCGAATATGCATTTTTTTGCTATAGTGGTGTACAAAAACTAGTAGAAAAACTAGACAAAGTGCAAAATAGATGCTTACGTATTATTTTGGGAGCTATGTGTTCAACACCTATAGTGTCAATGCAAGTCGAATGTAGTTTGCCTCCATTGATAATTAGATTCAATTACCTCAGAACAAAATTCTTCATTAAGATTTCTTCTATCAGTGATCATCCTCTTCTATTGCAGTTAAAGAAGGCTATTAATGGGATCAATCCCCCTTTTCTAGTACAAGGTTTATCTGAAATTTTAAAAGATTGTTCTAATCAAAATTATTTTTCTAGCTCCATTTGGCCTTGTTATTTATATTCCTATGAATCAAAGTATTGTCCATTTAAAATAGTAATTAATGAATCTTTGAAGTTTAAAGAGGATGTTTACAGAATGCTTGAGGAATGGAATGGTTACAATCAATTGTACACAGATGGCTCAAAAAATGATAATGCTGTATCTATGGCTATTTATGACGTTCAGGCTCGAAGTGGGTTTGGAAATAGGTTGTCTTCAGTAGCAACTGTGTATACAGCAGAGGCTATGGCAATACTCAGTGCTTTAGAGTATATTGAGACTAGGCAAGAAAATAAATGGATCATTATCACTGATAGTATGAGTGTATTGAGAGCACTAGAAAATCCCAGTTGTAATGCAAAAACAAGTTACATAATTTATAATATCAGAGAAAAATACAATAATTTACATAAGTTCAAAGATATCGTCCTTTTCTGGACTCCTTCACATATCGGGGTAGTTGGAAATGAACAAGTTGATTACCTGGCTAAATTCATTGTTAATCATCATCAGGAATGTCCAATTTTGCATAAGCCCATTCCAAATTCAGATGCGTTGACTTATTTCAAATCAAAACTGGCACGTGAATTTCACAATTTCTGGCAGCATGTAGTTGAAACCAAAGGAAAGTGGCTAGCTGAAATTAAAACAAAGATTTCTCCTCCTTGGTTTACAGGAGGAAATATCTATCGGAACAGAAAGTTTTATACAACGATTTGTCGTCTACGGCTAGGTCACTGTCGATTTAATGCACATCTGTTTAGAATTGGCATTCTGTCTTCCCCAAATTGTGATTATTGTAATTCTGCTATACAAACATTGGATCACATTGTATTTGATTGTCCTAATTTTGCTCTTCAAAGGATCATTTTAGTTGATCGCCTGCTAGGTATTTATGAAAATGCTGAAGATATCCCGCGCTCGCTTCAGCAACTTTTGACGAAAAAAGATTGTTTTTTACCAATTTACGATTTTATTGTATCAACTGTTGATGAAATTTGAATTTGACAACTACTACACTTTTGACATAAAATTATATGATATTGAGATATTGAGATAATATTAAATAAAACATGAAAGAAGACTCGGCTCCGGTCTAACAAAAGGTACTGAACTTGAATATATTAAAAGAAGACTTGGCTTACGCCTAACTATTGGTTATTGAAGACATTGATAAAAATAAGACTTGGTTTCGGCCTGACTATTGGATATCGAAGACATCGAATAAAGAAGACATGGTTTCGGCCTTGATTATATTATAGAAAGACAAGAAAGAAAAAAAAAGAAGAATTGGAAGAAAAAGAAAACTAAATCAGACTTGGCTGTATGGGCTCAGCTCCCTTTGCCTGTCCCAAAGAGGGACGAAAAGAACCAAAAAAAAAAAAAAAAAAACGTTTATGTATTGGGTATTGAGGTTATGTTGTGTGTGCCCATGTGATTTATTCAAAATAATTTGTGAAGTTACAATTATAAGATAAAATGCAGCACGACGACGTAAGCAATCTATATAACTGTACATATTTGTTTACCTCTGCAAGTTCATTTATTGATGTGGAAATTATTGTTTTTATAGGTTGTGTGGGCTATTATCAACAAAACTCATTGTTCACACAAAGTAACGTAAGTATTTACAAGTAGATGAATAAAATAATGTTCGTTTGTTTGGGTATTTACCAGTAATCTTTGTGATTAACTTTCCAGGACAAAAACTCAGCAGTTTTGCCGAAATGAGTTCAACCTTACAGGTCTGTGCAGCAGGGCGTCTTGCCCGCTAGCAAACAGTAAATATGCCACAATTCGAGAAGAGAATGGTATTATTTATTTGTTTATGAAGACTGCTGAAAGGTATAGTTCATTATATGTAGTTGTGTATCATTTGGACATAGTTAAGCAAAAAGGATACAATCCACATCCATTTACTTATTGACGTTTGAAGTTCAAGAGGTTTTTTTTTTTTAGTGTGGAATAATAACACCTTTTTTATTAGTGCCTGTATTTTAATAGTGTATTAAAATATTTTGTTTGAAATACTAGTTACAAATTGGCAGGCAATTCGATGTGATGGGAAGGTTCAGGGAAACAAAACTTTGATGCGGATGAAGTCGCGGGCAGAAGCTAGTTATCTATAATTTAGATCAGTTTGGTGCACTTAACTTGTTTTTCACCAAGTTGGGGATTGGATCCTTACTGCTTAACTAAATTATATAGGTGCTTGTCTGATGTAGAAAGTATACAATCTTTTCGAAACATTAAAAGTCCATTTACAATAAGGATCTAAATTAAAATTGAACTCCTAATATAAAAACTATTTCAAACCATTTTTGAATGCTACAATTTTCTTACCCACTATACTTTAACTGAAATGACACAAAGTAAAAAAAAAAAATGTGTGAAAACCAAACAAAACATTAAAACATTGTTTTTTTCCAGAGTAATGTTTCCAGCTAAGCAATGGGAGAAAGTAAAACTATCAAGAAACTTTGAGAAAGCGATATATCAAATCAATGAGAATTTATTATACTGGCCTGCTTTTATCAAAGCAAAATGCAAGCAGAGATTTGTCAAAATAACACAATATCTTATACGGATGAGAAAACTTAAACTGAGACGAGTGTAAGTACTTAGTAATTATTTAAAACTTTGTAACAATATTTTGATTTAAAAGAGTACCCGTGGAGTTTTTTGACTATAGTTTAGCAAAGAATCCTCCTTATTACAAAATAAAATTTTGTTCAGATAAGGTTTGAATCACTATGCCAGTTTTTAAAATGAAGAACCTAATATCTAACTATAGAAATGCAGTTCATTTTTCAAAGCTGACAGCTTAGTCTGGTGTTAAGTTGTCATTTTTGTCTCAAGAACTTTACTCAAATCGAAATAAAAATGGAAATGCAAAAACGGGATCGGAGCTATAAGTTAGAATCAGTAACATCACATTTTGTAATAAGAAGAACTATGTTTTGGAATGGGCTTCACATATCTGACTGACCGACCCCTTGACTATTTAAAACTGCCTACAAACCTGCTTTAGGTATGAGTCTATTTAATGAAAATGTGCATAAGTTAGTTGCAATAAGTTTTGTTTTAATTTTTTTCTTATTTAACCCATTTGCAGCAACAACTAAGGGTATACTGACCCTTGCTGTGCATGATGACTGCTTAAATATTGTGTCTTCTTCACGAAGTGCAAAAATATTAAACCAGTTCTCATTCATTTCTATGTCAATAAGGCACATGCCTCCATCATATTGAAATACATTAAATTTGCTTATTACTCTTAAAGGCTAGCTAGATTGTAAGTGATTATTAAGGACCTGGTTCTTTTTATTAAAACATATTTGATGTCAAATATTTAATGCAGTGAGTCAGACCAGCTGTTGGCAATCGCCACACGCTCGTAACTCTGCAACCCCTTTCCCACTCGACCCGGCGATCCCCCCTCTCTCGTTGCGCGTAAAAGTAGCTAAATCAATGTTTTAACCATTGAAATACATGCCTTGTCTCATGATTAAGGTACTTAATTATTTTTTCATGAATTAATGATAATAATGAAAAATGATTTTTTTAAAACCATTACAGAAAAGAATTAGTCCCAATACAGCGCAAGATAGAGAGACGTGAAAGGAGAAGGGAGGAGAAGGCCTTAGTTGCAGCAAGAATAGACAATGCCATAGAGAAACAACTGCTTGAGAGGTTGAAGAAGGGCACTGTAAGTATAACTACATCATCATAACGCCACACTCTAAAGTAAAAATGTTTGATATGGTTACAAGTTACGTAGGACGTAAAATGAATTGAATAGTCATGGTCAAGTTACTCAATATAAGGCTGTTTTTCATGGAAATAGTCCTACATAACTTCTGCAAGAAATGTTCAAGAAAGCATCTTGTAAGTGATATGTGTTAGTCCTAGCACTTTCAATTCAAACTAGACAAAGAGGCTAACATAATGTAAGTAGAATGCCAACAGAAATAACAATCAATGAAATGATACTCAAGATTATAAAGAAGAAACTATTATTGGATTCAGCGTACTTCTGTAATTTTTTTTATTAATTATAGAAAATGGCAGCAAATCTTGAATTTTGAAAAATAATTCAATATTAATAGTTATTTCTTGCCCTTCTTTGTAGTACAATGACATCTATAACTTCCCACAAATGGCGTTCGACTCAGCGCTCAAAGCAGAAGAGATATCCAGTGAGAGTGAGAAAGAAGATGAGGAGGAAGATGAAGTAGAGAGGGAGATGGAACCAGAGCTTGAAATGGAGTTGGAGAGGACAGTGGAACAGGCTGACGAGTTTGTTGAAGCTGATAGCGATATGGATAGTGACGAAGTGAGTTGGCTTTTATATGTTGTTAAAATTAAAAATGCTTCGATTTCTAGTAACAAAATTACTTGTAATTTTTCAACTTGGTAGAATTAATCTCTTTGGCGCCTACCCAAACAAAGAGGTCACCTCTGCTCGAACGAAATAGCATATCTTGGAGAAAATTGGGGCCTACCTTCCCCAAATCTCTGCAAAGTATTCTTTCATGACATATGTGCTGCCACATTTTCTTCGGTCTGCCTTGCCTCCTTCCATAACATATTTCTTGGCATTAATGCTATTTAATCATATCCACATCATCTGCCATCATGTTGACCTGAGGTACCTTTTACACATAATCAGCCTATACTGCTGGGACTCAGGCTTCCTATTGGCGAGAGTAAGTGGGCCGTAATCTACCACGCGGGCCCAGTGTGGGTTGGTGATGTTGGTATACCTTTTACCTGTGTACAATTTAGAACTGAAAGCGTCAGATGATCGTTTATACTTACTTGTGATTCTTTTATTATCATATTCTGATGTCTTTTATAATAAATAAATATTAGATTATGCATAATCATTTGTTTGCAAAAAAAAACATTTTTTTTTTAAATTTTCAGGAATCTGACTCAGGACAGAAAGAAAGTGCGGATGTTGGCAGCGATTTCGAGTCGGAAACATCGGACATTGAGGTAATTTCATAATTAATCCACACCTGGACACAAGTCTCAAAAGCCATACTGTAGACACGATAGTTTTAGCATTGGTGATTAGCGATTTGGTTGCTTTAGTGAAGGTTTTTGCTCAAATTTATCACAGCGAGTGTCGCCGATCCCTGATGCTACAAGTTTCGTACCTGCTGTAAAATGCACGCCAGTATTGAAAATTACTTTTTCGCATGTTTCGCTCTATGTTTGATGCTGGTTTCGCTTTATTTTTTATAAGTTATGTCAAAACCGTTTAGCCGCCAAAAGAGCCTTGTACTTATTACTCTAAATATGACCACACTTATTACCGATCAGAAAGGTCGTCTTTCTCGTCTGCCACTCATTGTATTTTTATTGCTAATTCGTATTTGCTTGCAGGACATGGCTGTAAGGATACCTCAGAAAAAGAAGGCTCGCGTTGAAATAGAATACGAGACTGAACCAGCTGCCAGTGTATCCAGAAAGAAAATAAAACATTGATTTTAGATCATTTACTTTTTGTTTTAATTTAATACTTTCACCGATACTATTTAATGCAACATTTACTTTTGTGGCGTTAGTCTTGAGTTTATTAAGAATTTCCTATTAAACTCAGATTTAAAGCAAAAACTTGGTTAACCGCATATTCTGATTCATATTCATTTATTTATTGTTTGTCGCAGATCAAAATTATAATATTTAGCATTAGGGCGTGCAATATCGGAAGGTTCTTAATTCCGGAACTGAGATCCGATACTGGAGAGCTAATTCCGGAATTCCGGAACTGGTTCCGGAATTGGTACCATTTTCTTTTTTTAGATTTTTCTTTCTAATTGTTTCAGTGTCTCTTCTCTATCCAGGATAGTATTTTTTTTAATTAAAAAAAAAAAAACAAACAAAATGAGAACAAAATCAGTCTCAATCATTTTGAGGTACAAATTAAACATGTTTGGCCATCATTTTTCCTTATTATTCTAATTAGACATTCTCACAATAGTAAAGTCAACAAGGGTTATAACTTTATATAATACAAAATAATGTAATTAAACAGAAACAAAAACATAAAAAATATACTCTAAACAGTTTGTGGAATATTCCACAGACGTTAGATTTAAATTGCGGCGTTCAGAAGAAAATAATCTATACTAAAATTATAAAGAGGAAAGATTTGTATTTTTGTTTGTATTGAATAAACTCAAAAATTACTGATCCATTTTTAAAGATTCTTTCACCGGTAGAAGTGAGTGACATAGGCTATATTTTATTTTAAAAAACAATAGGGTTCCTCACTAAAACTCCAAAAAGGTAAACCGAAGTGTAAATAAATTTCCTGAAATTTTTTTTTACATCGCATTCTCTGAGAAGACTATTGATGATAGAACAAAATAACTTACTACTGCTTTGCAGAATAGGTACATAATTATCTACAAAAAGTGTCGCGACAGCTCACAGCATATCATCATGATCATCATTTCAGCCGAAAGGGGCCGTTCAAGTATTACGTAAGCAGATTTATTACAATTATTTACTCCCCCATCCCCCTTGTCAGCAAAAGTAAGCAAAGCTCTTACCCCCTCCCCCCCCATGCTTACGTAAACATTTTATATGCATTTTTCTTTGAATGTACCTATTCTGTTTTTTTTATTTATTCATGGCCAGCAGTTATAATTCCAGAAATAAGAAAATAGATTTAAGATAGTAATTATTTGTGGGAAACCCCGAAAATGCGTTTTGCTTAGAAAATAGACAATGTATAGGTTGCTATATGTGTAAAAAACTAAATGACTACTGCTTACGTCATCACCATCTAGACCCCCCCATCCCCCATGTCATCAAAAATAAGCAAAGCAAAGACCCCCCTGCCCCCCTATAGTGCTTACGTAATACTTGAACGGCCTCAAAGACGTCCACTGCTGGACATAGGCCTCCCCCAAGCACCGCCACTTCGACCTGTTCTGTGTTTCTCGCATCCAACGTATTACTGCGGCCTTCGCCAGGTCATCGTTCCATCTTGTAGGAGGCCTTCCAACGCTCCGTCTTCCAGTACGCGGTCGCCACTCCAGAACCTTCCGGCCCCATCGGCCATCTGTTCTGGGAGCAATGTGCCTTGCCCACTGCCACTTAAGTTTGGCAATTCTTCTGACTATATCGGTTTCTTTGGTTTTCCTACGAATCTCTTCATTTCTGATTCGATCACGTAGAGAAACTCCAAGCATAGCCCTCTCCATAAGGGCGGATCCAGCTTTGGTGCCAGGGGGGGGGGGGGGGGGGGTCACATAGTCGTGGTCAAGTCACAAGAAGTTATAATTTTATTTTTATAATCATACATAAAAGTAAAAAGTAGGTATTTTATTAATGTATGTATAGTCTGGCAATAACGGGTAGAAACGGCAACTAAAAGGGCATTGACCAACTTCTATGGTGTGCGTTACGATTGCTCCGCCAGATTGTCCAAATAGAAAAAAAAATAGCCAAAGATTTTGTCGAAATTTGTCAAAATCGAATGGCACAAACCAAAAATTTGTCAAAGTAGAAATAAAGAAGTTATAAGGGTTTTAAGTTGGCCGCGCGAACGTAACGTGGAGGATTGCGCGGCCATGGAGATCTCAGCAAATACTTGGGCTAGAGATCTAATTCTTTTTGTCAATTGAAGACTGAATTTGTCAAAAATTGTCGAAAAAAGAATTATATGCTGTAGATCAATATTTTACGAAATATTCACCTTGGAAGTTATGGCCGCGCAAACGTGCACTTGTCGTTTCTTTATTGTTGATTATTTCTTTAATCTTAAGACTTTATGCCGTAAAACTGTTACAAGAAGGAAGGTCTTAATTTGTCGAAACTTACTAAAGCAATAAATAATACTAAAGTTTAGTTAAACAGAAGATATCAGTCCAAAACAAAAAAGTCGTGGCCGCGCAATCGTAACGCTACTTTGAACGCTGATATCTCATTACCTATAATTGCTAGGAGTTCGGTGTGAACATCCATTTATACGGCAAAAATTATCAAATAACACAAATAATATAACTGGTTACATTTCTACAAAACCACCATTTTCACAAGTAGCAACCTAGAAGATGCTATTATTATTTATGAATGGGAGAATAAACGTTGCAGAAAATGCAATGAATGAGTTGCATTTACTTATACCTTATCAAAAATAATGTTTTTACTCAAATTATGTTTTTACATGACATACCTCAAAATATTATAATTAAAAAAAATGTTAGGTGCCATTGAATATATTCCTCCAATCCTTGGAACAATAGGACACTATAAATATTATTTTACAAGAAATGGGATGCATTGCTAGGACGACAATAAAAGTAAATTGTGTGAAAATACAAAAAACTCTGTTTGCATCCATTTTGTTACTTACGGTTTTGTAGAAATGTAACCAGTTATATTATTTGTGTTATTTGATAATTTTTGTAAATAATTATTGATTTGTCATTTTCTCACAATAGTTCTATAAAGGTTTTATTTTATTTGTTGATTTTTGTAATCTTTATCTGTTAATTTTGCAAGCTGTGATTAATAAATATATCATTTTTTTTAAACATACAAGTTTTTATTTAATAGTAATTAATTTTGCAGATTGTTCAGTATAATTGCTCGTCCCCAGTTAGAGGTATTCCCAAATCAAATCGAAATTATGGTTACCCTACTCGAACATTGTACGAGATGAAATAATTTTTGAGATTACTCTCGTTGGAAACTATTCTGAGGGTAAAACGATATGTGATTCTAATGAGGGTAATATGCCGTATAAATGGATGTTCACACCGAACTCCTAGCAATTATAGGTAATGAGATATCAGCGTTCAAAGTAGCGTTACGATTGCGCGGCCACGCCTTTTTTGTTTTGGACTGATATCTTCTGTTTAACTAAACTTTAGTATTATTTATTGCTTTAGTTAGTTTCGACAAATTAAGACCTTCCTTCTTGTAACAGTTTTACGGCATAAAGTCTTAAGATTAAAGAAATAATCAATAAAGAAACGACAAGTGTACGTTTGCGCGGCCATAACTTCCAAGGTGAATATTTCGTAAAATATTGATCTACAGCATATAATTCTTTTTTCGACAATTTTTGACAAATTCCGTCTTCAATTGACAAAAAGAATTAGATCTCTAGCCCAAGTATTTGCTGAGATCTCCATGGCCGCGCAATCCTCCACGTTACGTTCGCGCGGCCAACTTAAAAGTCTTATAACTTCTTTATTTTTACTTTGACAAATTTTTGGTTTGTGCCATTCGATTTTGACAAATTTCGACAAAATCTTTGGCTATTTTTTTTCCTTTTTGGATAATCTGGCGGAGCAATCGTAACGGACACACTTCTATGTAGTCCATTGAAATGTTACATGGGCTTTGCATTTTTTAGAGAACGCAATTTTAGTTTTGGGATACGTGGGGGGGTCAGTAGAAGCTTAACCTCAAGTTTGTGGGGTTGCCGCCCTTGTCCCCCGGCCGCCATCTTAGAAAAAGGGGTGCATACACATTTTTCGCCTACAAATATGTTTCATAACTTTTTGCCCTAAATTTAAAATTAAAGAAGTTATAAGAGAAGATAGAGAAGGTAGAGTCTGTAGGCGTGTTGGTTTTTTACGTGGTATCCCCAGTAGGATGTGCATCTGGATTGAGGGCCCATTTTTTGAACCCTTGCGTACCGAAATAAAATTTATAGGGAAATTAGTTAAAAATAGTAAAAACTTAAAGCAAAGGGTCATAAATTTCTTAAACGTGAATTAAAACTGTTATGATGAAATAACTTGGGCCCTCAATCCAGACGCGTGCATAAAGTGGCATAGCCTAAATCTCAGTAAGTACTATCTCTGGGTTAATAATTTTTGTTTAAGAATTTAGTTAAGAATTTCTTAAATATTTCAATAAATTCCCAAATCTGTAAAATATAACATTACCGATTTACGGCAGCATATCTAAGGCCCTCACTTCATTATTGTTTGTACTGAGGAATCTGCAAAACATGAATACATCTGAAGAAATACATAAATACGACTTTAACATGTTTTACTTCCATACCTATGTGAATTAGTTAAAAAAAAATAAGGACACAAAACTTAATTGTTAAGAAGTAAATGAAAGTCGAATTTTACTAAAAAGTCTGAACTGAGCGCAATATTTTCGGCTTTATTGACTAGGCTCGACCTCATAGATGAATGCAAATTAGAATAAAAGTTTTAACTATTTCTTAATTAAATTGTAACATATCGTTCGTTCTTCTAAATGTCATACTTTAAGAGAAAATTGATTTTCAACTTTTTGAATGAGAATTATTTGTAGGGTGACCATAATGTTCAAAGTAAGTACCTGTCCATTTTGTAAAGTGCATTCGGAAAGTCATAATATTTGCAGCTAAAAGTACTATATACCTACATTAAATTTGGCTTTCCTTATTTTTAATGTAATTTCTATAAAAATGAATAAAACTAGAACATTTATTTAGCTTCTACAGTGTTTGCATAAAATGAAAGGCAAACTAACCGACTAGTAGTATGTTATACATGTAAGTAGTCATCGTATCTATGGATCACTGTAGTACCAGATGAAACAAATTCATTGTGATAAATAAAACACGATCGGTATAATTATAAAAAACTATTTACTTCACCTAAATGTTACCTTGAAATAGTCTTATATCCTAAAAATACGAAATTGCGAGAGAGCGAAGTAATTTTTAGTGATGAGTGCAACTATTTCACTGATTTAAAAAAAAAAATCATTTCCGTTTTCGTTTTTAGTTTTTTTTTAAACTATATTTTTTTTATTTGCTTTAGGCAACTTGGCTCATAGTATTACCTTAAAGAGTAACATCACATAAATAGAAATTACATTAAAAATAAGGAAAACCAAATTGTAATTAGTAGGTATATAGTACTTTTAGCTGCAAATTATGACTTGCCGAATGCACTTTACAAAATGTACAGGAACTTTGAACATTATGGTCACTCTACAAATAATTCTCTTTCAAAAAGTTGAAAATCAATTTTCTCTTAAAATACGACATTTAGAAGAACGAACGATATGTTACAATTTAATTAAGAAATAGTTAAAACTTTTATTCTAATTTGCGTTAATCTATGATGTCGAGCCTAGTCAATAAAGCCGAAAATATTGGGCTCTCAGTTCAGACTTTTTAGTAAAATTCGACTTTCATTTACTTCTTAACAATTATGTTTTGTGTCCTTATTTCTTTTTAACTAATTCACATAGGGATGTAAGTAAAACATGTTAAAGTCGTATTTATGTATTTCTTCAGATATATTCATGTTTTGCAGATTCCTCAGTACAAACAATAATGAAGTGAGCGCCCTAGATATGCCGCCATAAATCCGAATGTTATATTTTACAGATTTGGGAATTTCTTAAAATATTTAAGAAATTCTTAACTAAATTCTTAAACAAAAATTATTAATCCAGAGATAGTACTTACTGAGATTTAGGCTATGCCACTTTATGCACGCGTCTGGATTGAGGGCCCAAGTTATTTCATCATAACAGTTTTAATTCACGTTTAAGAAATTACGACACTTTGCTTTATGTTTTTACTATTTTTAACTAATTTCCCTATAAATCTTATTTCGGTACGCAAGGGTTCAAAAAATGGGCCCTCAATCCAGATGCACATCCCAGTAGGTGGTATCCCCCGTGGTACTCCACAGACATCTTGCTTATTAGGTAATTCTTGACATCTTAATATTTTCAACTACTTATTAGCTAGCTACTCTATTCTACTTCTCTTCGATGGTCCAGGCTGTGGCTCAGAATCTAATTACAATGCTACAGACTCTACCTCACAGGTGGCAAGGAAAAGAGTTTGCGATGAATAAGTGAAGTGGTACGTAGGAATTTGACAAAAAAAAATATGAATGTATTTACAATAAAAAAAGATCATAAAACTAAGTGAAACATTTGTTTTGACCGGATTCTCATTAGCACTGACGAACCCAGTCAACTTTGGAGCGCTGTAACAGCGTTTTAAATGAATGAAATTGAAAAAAATATAGTAAAAAAAATTCTCAAAAGAGCATCTACAAGATTGGTCTGAGGTATTTTTTTTTTTTGTAAAATATATTAAAAAAAAGTTATAGACAAAAAAGAAATTTTAAATGTGCCAGATTCATCATAAATACAAGGCTGAACTTTGGTCCACGGAAGTGCCGGGGTCGTCAAGAATAATAATGGCAATAAAACACTCACGATGCAAAAAAAAAAGTGAATGAAGTTATCATTCGCTTTGTTTTTTTTTGCACTCGTTATTTTGACAATTAACACAACATTTTTAAAACACTTGCTAAATAAAAAATAAAGATAATTGTATATCGATACATATGGAATCGATTATTGTTTTATAAGTATAATGCACTCATTAATTTATCATTTTTAAGTCTTTAATCGTTTATCGTTTGTCGTCGTTTTCATTTTTCGTTTTATCGTATATTAGTATTTTTGAATAATATGATTAAATAAAAACTGCATTAAATACAGTTGAGAGATTACCCTACACTTTAAATCGATTTGAATGTATTGTTTATGCAGTTTTTTTTGGCAACACTGAAAGAGTTACCGTGGCCTTGGCATATGGGCAACTGAAGGAACACGGGTGGATTTTAGTCAGTAAAAGTCTGACACGCCCTCCCGCTCCGCCGGGAGAAGTCATTTGATGATTTCCCATCCAAAAAAAAAAGACTTGGTCATCATCATCATCATTTCAGCCGTATGACGTCCACTGCTGGACATAAGCCTCCCCCAATTTGGGGGGGTTTGCCATAATCGCCACGCTTAGCAGGCGGGTTGGCGATCGCAGTATGGTGGTATAGTGCATAAAGAACGCTGCTGCCCATTCTCTAGTAAGTCCCTTAGTCGCCTCTTACGACACCCACAGGAAGAAATGGGATGGTGCTATTCTTTACGTCCGGCATCACACGGTACAAAAAAAAAGACTTGGTCACATCATCAAAAATACCAAAAAAAAAAAGAAGATTTTAAACAGTGCTTATTCATACAAAGTTATTAGCATCAGATATTTACTAAAATAGAATTAAAATTATTGTTAGTAAATTACATTTTTGTATAGCACAGCGTTTAAAATTGGCCAAGTCTGGACAATTCCCTTTGTTTGGGAGTTCGCCACTGTTCTTTTTGATGCGTTCGTTCCCGAATAATGCGTTTGCCATCATACAAAATATTAATTTATAATAAATTGATTAAATATTGAAGGTATTTACATAAAATCTATATTGCGACAAAAAATATATCCTTACTTAAAACCATTACCTATGTTTAACAATTTTAAATAGTGGTCGACGGTGGACCCAGCCCAGGGGGGGGTCATGACCCCCATGACCCACCCCCTGGAGCCGCCCTTGCCTCTCCATTGCTCTTTGGGTGACTTTGAGCCTTCTTATGAGGCCCATTGTGGTGCACTGGAGGATGTCTTCAAGGTTCTGGACTGGAAAGGGGCTGGCATCAACATCAATGGCGAGTACATCACTCACCTTTGATTTGCGACGATAATCATGGCTGAGACTATTGAGGATCTCAGTACAATGCTCGATGACCTTAGTAGAGCTTCCGAAAGAGTGGGTCTTAGGATGAACATGGACAAGACAAAGGTAATGTCTAATGCTCATGTCATACCTACTCCAATGAAGACCGGAGGCGCTACACTCGAAGTTATGGACGAATACCTACCATAAATACCTAGGACAGACTGTCCAGTTAGATAGATCCAACTTCGAGAAAGAGGTCAATCGTCGAATACAACTCGGCTGGGCAGCGTTCGGGAAGCTACGCAATATCTTCTCGTCCCACTTACCGCAGTGTCTCAAGACAAAAATCTTTGACCAGTGTGTGTTGCCAGTGATGACATATGGCCATAGTATGAGATGTGGTCGCTCACAATGGGCCTCATAAGAAGGCTCAAAGTCACACAGCATATGTCTAACTGTTATAGTTATTTCACACGTAAGGACATCGCTTCAGAACGACTGCACCTACATGGCTTTTTTTTGTTGTGTTCGTATTGTCAGGACAAGGTACGTTGTGAAGAAAATTGAAAGAAATCGAAAAAGAAATTGCACCCAGGCAAAGTTGGGGCGGGCAGCTAGTTAAATATAAATATCGGAATTCCGGAATTACTCCTGTCAATTCCGGAACTGAAAAATCACTAAAATTGATCCAGAATTCCGGAGTTACGGAATTCTGGAATTGCATGCCCTATTTAGCATGATAGTATCAGAATAGAGTCGAGGAATAGCGAAGGGCACTCTAATTGTTGTGAACAAAACAACTCCAACTGATCCCAATGAATTGGAAAAGACAATCTATACTAATATTATAAAACTATTATACTAATAATTTTATTTTTTTTCGGGAATTTTTGACAACATAATTAACGCACTTCCCACGATTTCCCAGAGGTAAGACCTACCCTATCTTGTAGTCCACTGTCCTATAATTTTATTTCGAATTAGAAATTCGCCACATTTCACCCCCAAGTGTGGTTTTTGACCCTATGAAGTTGTCAATTATAGCCAAAATTGCTAAAATTGCTATGTTTGACCCTAGATACCTCAGATCAACGTCAACCTAGAGAGTTGAAACTTGGAACTTGTCTTCTACATACTAATAGGGTTCTATGCTCCGAGTTTCAGCGAAGAGGGTCAACCGTGACCCTAAGTAGGTAACCATACCCCCTGACCTTTCAAACTCAAAACTTGACCTCTTATGGCCCCCTGAACCCCATGTATGCAAAAATATTTCCCAAAAAGTGCTCAGGGAATTGCAGGACTTTTTTCGGGGCTGCTACCGAGGAAAACGTGCTAGCAGTGAAAATTTAATCCAAGATAATAGGCGAATTACGTATCAGGAGATTCAACACATACTGCAGATTGGATCGGGAAGCCTTCACGAGATTCTACACGTGCATCTTCGCGTGTAGAGGATAGTTTTATGCTGGGTGCCGCACAACCTCACCGATGCTCAGAAGAAAACCCGGGACGGGTGGAATGGTGCCGTCATATGATAAAACAATTTGAAGCAGGCTCGTCTCGGCGTTTTTACGACATTATTACAGGTGACGTGCCCTGGATTTATCAATACGATCGAGAAACGAAGCGCCAGTCGACGGTTTGGGTGTTTCAAAACGAATCAACGCTTACCAAAGTGAAGCTTGCTATCCCTTTACGGAACCAAAGAAGCATCAACGCCGAATGGTATAATACCAAATGCTTGGCAGAAGTTTTCTTTGTTGTGAGCAACAAGCGACCAAACACAGGGCTCCGCGGGCTACTGCTCCACCACGACAACGCGCCCACGCACACCGCGCTCCAAACGAGGGACTGCTTGGACAGCACGCTGTTTAAACTTCTGGGTCACCCTCTTACAGCCCTAACCTAGCAACGTGTTACTTCTTTTTATTCCCAAAAATTAAAAATCAGCTCAAAGGGATACAATTTTCTTCGCCGGAAGATGCGCTGTCAGCATTCGAGCAGGCTGTAAACGATGTGTCCGCGGCGGACTGGATAAAGTGTTTCGAAAATTGGTTCAGACGCATGAAACTTTGCATAGAGGCTAGTGGAGAGTATTTTGAAAAGATTAAAAAAAAATTACCTATAGAACACTTCTTTTTATTTTCGCAATACTTTCTGAGTGTTCCACGTATTTCCAACTAATTTAATTCGATCTTGTATAACGCTAAAAAGATAGCGGTCTAAGTGGCCGCGCGATGAAAAAAAATATATTTACAATTATTTTTGTTTTTTACATATATTGATACCCAACATGTGGGTAAAGTATTGCCAACTAATTTAATTTGACCCCGATATACGAGCGCTGAGTGCGCTATGTGTTCCTGACGGGGATTCCCGCCCGCTCGTTTTTTTTTCTCTGATTTATAAGTATAACTGAGTGTCATTAAAAAAGAGTGAATCCCAAAACCGATTTGATAGATATTTGTCCCACAAAAAAACTGAAAAGCAAAAAATAAGAAGCCTAAGTAATTTTTAGTCGGCGCCAAACAATCGAATTAACTAACTAATTTTGTTTGGTTATTTCTATAAAAAGGTAATTTAGTGATCCTTGGTCATTGATCGTTTGGCGCCGACTATTACTTAGGCTTCTTAATTTTTGCTTTTCAGTATTTTCGCCAGTTTAATTTTTTGTTAAAAACTTTTTATTTTATAATTTTTTGTGGCTATAATTTACTAATTATTACATGCTTGCAAAATCGGACTATTCTGTAAGAAGTTATGCGTTATATTAAATGAGTGCATACATTATAATTAATGAGTGAACAATCAATCATCCCTGTTTTCCTACCCTTAGGGTTGGATTTATTTTCCGGGATATACTCTTTCCAATGAAAAAATAATTATCAAAATTGGACCACTCTGTAAAAAGTTATGTGTGGTCATAAATAAAAAAAATATACTTATATATAAATAGCTTTTACCCGCGGCTTCGCCAGTTCGCCCGCGTGGATGTCGGAAATTAACGCAGGTATTTTCCTAAAATAAAATAATTTTTCTAAAATAAAAGTAGCCTAAGTTAATAAAAAAATAAATTAAAAGTTTAAAAAACACCCGACACAAAAACTTAATTTCCCTTTAAAAAGTAAAAAATAGTAAAAAAACTCAATCTTAAAGTACCTAAGTCATCATCAGCCAGTAATGTTCCCACTGCTGGGACACAGGCCTCCTCTCGGTGAGAGGGAGTGGGCCATAATCCACCGCGCGGGTCCAGTGCGGGTTCGCGGGCCCAGTGCGGGTTCGCGGGTTGCGGCGGCAAGTACCTAAGTATGTATTAATAATTCAAAAAAAAATACTTCGCGTTCGGGGACCGCTCCAGACCTAACAATTTAATTGCAAATAGTCTATTACCTAACTAATTAAGAAAAGAAAACTTTTATAAAATTACTTCACAATATTGCATTTAGGATACTACCGTCAACGTCGTCGGCTCTCGCGGAGCGGTCCCCCAACGCGACGTATTTTTTTTTGAATTATTAATACATACTTAGGTACTTTAAGATTGAGTTTTTTTTATTATTTTTTACTTTTTAAAGGGAAATTAGGTTTTTGTGTCGGGGGTTTTTTAAATTTTTTATTTAATTTTTTATTTTATACTTTTTATAGGTACATACTTATTATAATGTAGAATCAAACGAAGCTAAGAACACTCTCGATTCATTCATCAATATTCTCTTTCAGTGCGCTTTCATTTGAGACCCCAGTCGAGTATATTTGCTGACAGTCGGTTACCCTTCCCCACTTTCTCCCCCACAACTTTTAAACGGTTCGACCGATTTTCATCAAACATGTCTAAGAACACTCGCACATATGTCACCTTTAATACAATTTTTTTTTTGAAATCGCTTCATCCTTTCGGGAGCTATGATGCCACAGACAGACAGACACACAGACAGACAGACAGACAGACCGACAGACAGACAGACAGACCGACAGACACTTCAAACTTATAACACCCCTTTTTTGCGTCGGGGGTTAATAATAATAGCCTTTTATTCAGATCCATATTACAATTATGTGATAAAAATACATAGAAAACTTAAATTAAAAGTACCGAATCTAGTCTCTTATTTGAATTTTACTTATTTTCTGTAGATCTGTTTGCCAGTCGACAAAGGCCTCCTCCAACCTTCTCCACTCATGTCTTTCTTGAGCCACTCTGTTCCATGTGACGCCTGCCACTTGTCTTAGGTCATCATCCCATCTTTTTTGCGGTCTGCCTCTTTTCCTTTTACCTTCTCTAGGGTACCATCGTGTCACAATTTTGCTCCATTTGTCTTTTCCTCTTACCATATGCCCTGCCCATTGCCATTTAAGCCTTCTAATTTTGCACGTTATGTCTATAATTTTTGTTTTGCTTCTTATTACACGGTTTCTCAGTCGGTTTGACTTTTTCACATTCATCATGCTCCTTTCCATTGCGTATTGACATGATGCAAGTGTGCTAGTCGTGTTTTGTGATAAGTCCCATGTTAGGCTGCCGTACATGAGAACTGGTAGTATGCAAGTATTAAATAGTTTGCTTTTGATATTCATATGAAGATTTTTATCTTTCATGATTTCTTTCAGACCCCAGTATCTTCTCCAGCCGTTAGTTATTCGTCTTTCAACTTCTTTGCGCATCGGATTATCATCTGTTATTAGTTGTCTCAAGTAAATATATTCATCTGCATAATCAATTTGGTTGTTTCCTAAGTTTATAGTAATTCTCTCTCCGTTTGTCATTACTCTTGTTTTTTCCGGGTTTAGTTTTAACCCTACCTTCTCACTTTCCGTTGCCAGTTCGTTTATCATTTTTGTTAAGTCTTCCGGGGAGCCTAGCCTAAGTTACTCCTTATTAAATTAGCTACCTGCCAATAAAAGTTCCGTCAAAATCAGTCCAGCCATTTCAGAGATTAGCCGGAACAAACAGACAGGCAAACAGACAGTAGACAGACAGACAGACAGACAGGCAAACATTGTAAATAATGTTGTTTTGGTATACCGTGTATACAACCATATACACTTAGTAAAAAGCGGTTATTTTAATATTAAAAACCGACTCTCCAATTTTATTTATTTGTATAGAGTATAGATATACCGTTAGGTACGGGGTTGAGAAACAAACATCCAATCATACAAATGTTCAAATTTATAATAATTAGGAGTACCTACTAAAGTACGTTTATAATTCATATTACTTCTTAAGTACTAAGTACTTCATACTACTTCTCTATTCTTTATCAGAGTATCATGTGTGTTTGATGTACTTAATAAAACTAATAGTATTCAAAGTAAGAAGACTGCGACATAGAGCTGGATTGAATTAAATATAAGTCTCCCTAGTTTTTCTTAACGCTCCTATTCTACCTACATAGACAATTATTTACCAGACACCAAATCGAACATACTTATAGGAATGGTACTTTGGCCAGTGTCTTCACCCGTAAAGCTGTCGGAAAATATCACCCAGGAACCTACTACCGGGATAAAGTATCCTATATGATAAGTATCCAGGATAACCAAAAATCCAAATCCATCCAAAAATCTAAACATCTAAGCCTTATTTCGCGGTCTCTTACTTGGAATAATATAATGGATAGGTTTATTTTGAGTACTTCGAACACACATGATATTCGCATTTACTATGAATCCAAAGTAATATGAATTACAATCCTACTAATCCTGCACTAACCTACCGCTACCAAACGGGACGGACGGACGGCCCACTAGCCGGTCTGCGTATATTTTATATAATCTCTGATATCTTCTAAAATATTAACTTTATTGATATGCTGCAAAGTGCAATTTTGATTGACATGAAATGTACAACGTATCTTATGTATTTAATTGGATAAAGAACGATACGGTATTGTTTAAAATAGCTTGGTTAATGACCGATGGTTTTTTTTTTTTACAAAAAAAAAAAACTGGGTCATATATAACAGATAAAAGTGGTTTTTCTAGGGTATCCTTAGGAAATAAACATAGACTATCATGGATTTTTTCATCGATATTTTTAAAATATATAATTCCGTGGTACATTAATTTGATCTATCTCGTAAGGTTAAGCCAGCGTTTGCGATTTAAGCGCACAAAAAATATGTTTGTTACGACATCACATTAGAAATTTTTGAATTTCTCAGCTTTTCCCTACTATAATATGTATGTAAACTACTTTTAAACCTTCCTCTAAATCACTCTGTCTATTGATGAAAAACGCATTAAAATCCGTTGCGCAGTTTAAAAGATCTAATTCTAAGCGTACAGACGCAGCAAGCGACTTTAACCTCTAAGTCCCTGAGATACCACATTTGATATAGACATAATGGTTTTTAATTGTGTCTGTAATTACGGCATTCAACGGGTTAATATAATGCAAAGGTTATCTAGAAAAAAAAAAAAAGCCATCCAGTGGATGTCTACGCAACTTTGGTGTCAAACGATACGATGAATTAAATTACACCGCCACCGATTAGAGATTCTTAGAATTAACCAATGAATACGCACATACTACACACGGCTATAGCCAACCCAGCCAGCCTTGACCTATAGGTCAAGCTATATTATTTCCAGTTTTAGCTGACCTCACATTGTATAGGCTTTTCGTACAATCAGATGTCAGTTTATACTGGAAATGTATAGCTTGACCTGTAGCCGTGCGTACAATATAAAAAAAAATATATATTTAGATCAATAATTGAGATAAAAACTATCCTATCTTTTAAGTTGGACCAAATTACAAATAATTAAGAACTTTGGTAACAATCTGTTATGCAGTTTTGGAGTTTATTGGCAACATACATCGTGACACAAGATTTTTATATATATAAGATTATATACGCGTTGAGTTGAGAATCTCCTCCGTTATTTTCGTCTGTTAAAAAGCCTGGATCCGCCCTTGCCGACATCGACATAATCAAGTCTATGGAGTATCACCAATTTAATTTGACCTTGTCTACACAACTCCGTCGGTATGGTGTACCACGAGTTTCGGACCGTTTTTCCTTATGAAGTCATGATTGTGGACATCGAAGATTTAACATAACGATTGTCATACAACTGAAAATTTAATCTGAATCCAATGTCGGGACTTAATTAAGATCGTGAATGACGCTTAATTTTCACATTTAATTATTTTAGCATTGTGTGCTAATTAATGTCGACACAAAGGAGTCTGGAGAGAATTGGGCAAAATGAAGTGTCTGTGATCAGAATAAGATTTTAGGGGATTTTAATGTAGATATTTGATGGTTGCCTGTAGTCTGGGCGTCCGCCAGTTTGTTTACAAATTCTGATAGGATATGGTGACTCAAGTGCCTACTTGAATGTGCAAGCGACGGGTAGGCTAAAAATACTTCAGTGATATCGGAGTCCTGTCTGACACTTCAATTTTATTTAGCTTATGATTTGTTAGTTGGTTTCTCAGAAAAATACTCACGATTTTATCGAAGCTGTTTTTGTTGTGTTACTTTGTAGAGACGAATAGAATAGGTATGAAGATAAGTTTTTGGTTAAAACTGAAAATAGGAACGTAAGGTACGCCGCGAAATTCAAATTTTGTTATGTTTTTTTTTGCTATTTAGAGGTCAGTGTCGTGTAGTATATTGATTAAAATACGATTCTGGACAATAATAATTACGGCAACGTTCATTTAATCCCATTGAATGACTGACTATTTAATGATAAAAAATACATTAAATGGGATAAAATTAACTAAGAGGGTTGTATAGGTGACTTTAATTATTAGAATGAATACTGTAAATATGTCCTACGGTCGCGAATCATATTTTTCTCAACATAGGTACAGCCTGACTTCGCCCTCTAAATTGTAAATAACGTAAGAAAATTCGAATTTTGCGAGCTACCCTGGCGCTTCCATCTGAATATTTGTAAATTATCCACACTATCTAAACTAATATTATAAATGCAAAAGTAACTCTGTCTGTCTGTCTGTCTCGCTTTCCTGCTAAAACTACTGAACTGATTTAAATGAAATTTGGTACACAGATAGTTTAGAGCCTGAGAAAGGACATAGGCTACTTTTTATCCCGGTAGTATGTTCTCGCGGGATAATTTCCGACCTCCACGTGGGCGAAGCCGCTGGCAAAAGCTAGTTTTGATATAAAATAGTAATTGTCATCATAATCAGCCTATAATGTCTCCACTGCTGGGACACAAGCCTCCTCTTATTTAGGGGGATTGGGCCGTAACCCATCACTCGAGCCCAGTGTGAATTGGTAGATGTGACATGTTTTCGAATTTTTCGTTCTAGGACATTTCGCGGTTTCCTCATGATGTTTTACTCCACCGTTTTGAGAGCAGTGGTGATGAAATAATTGACCCATTAATTCATAAGTTGCATGCCGTTACCATTAGGACTCCACTGGTCTAGAATAGAAATTGTACCTATCTAGGAATATCTCGAATTCAAAACTCAACGAGAAAATGTATAAGTAATTCATGGTTTTCCAAATTGAGTTTTAACTTTGAGCGGACTTCGTTTCGTTCGCAAAAATGTTTTGTGAATAATTAATTATTTGATTGGCTATTCATTGGAATTGGAACTCATCAAGTTTATTAAGTTTGCGTGTCTATCTATGTAATTAACGTACTTTATTCATGTACAGTAGAGCGTCGATTATCCGAACTAATTGGGGGACAGGATTGTTCGGAAAATCGTTTTTTTCGGATAATCGAACTATATAGCCATACATATTTATGTACAGGTGAATGAAAACCTTATGTTTAGACATATCATTAATGACAAATAGTTTCTTTCACGCGGTAAAATTTAGTTTCATCAACTAACGGCTACTTCAGAGTGACATACGAGTAAATACAACTAATAGTTCTAGACAATTTCGCGTGTATTGTAGCGCGGGCGGAGGATAGCAAGCGCGAGTGCGGATCGACGTTCGGATAATCGACGCTCTACTGTATTTTATTGATTCAGTTTATGTTAAAAGAGTATCTTTTGGCGTCGGTAGTTTGGTACTCTATTAGTGTTATAGATTATAAAGCACACCCATAAGAAAAAGTGCAATACTCTGTTTTAGAGTACGGTTGTCAACACTAATTGTGAGTGATGTAGTATAGTCGGGGAAATCCCTTGAAAAGAAATCTGCCAACTGCTAAATTAAATTTAAAAAAAATGCTTTTGACCACCTCACAAATATGTACAGACGCCACCAGGTCAAGCTACCCGAAACTGTCAATTTTTCCCAATGAACCTTGAACCTAATGCTCTAGGAATAAAGTCGAAAATCTATCAAAGAAATCTGACAGATTGTAGTAGCTTGATGTGTTGGCGTCTGTACAATTCAATGCCGGACGAAAGTGTTATGGCTTTAAAGAAAAACACTGTCACATGCTGGAGCGGCTCCGTAATTACGTAAAACACATCAATCAGAATCTGAATATTTTCTGAAGGATATTGATAAACCACTGCTTTTTAAGTTCGAAAAATGTGTCTGTTTCTACAACGTAAATTACGCAATGAATGTTGTTTGACTGTCAAAATAAAAGACTTTTGTTATTGTGTTATGCGACTACCCTGCAGGTCACAATTTGCTTTGTCAAACAAAATTCAAACTGATTCAATGTTCTCATGCTTGCTAAAACGTCTATTTTTTCCAGGGTAAAATAATAATTGTTATGATGAACACGTAGGCACAGTTACCATAGAGATTCTAAGAAATCACAACCTGCCTTAGTCCTGAGACCCTGACAAACCATCCGTTGAAATATTAGGAACAAAAACGATATTTCAAGGCCAGATTGGAAAAAACTGTATGAATGAACCTAGGCTCACTATGAATAGTTTTAAATTTCTGCGAAGACAGGAAATATGCTTAAGATATTATTGGTTGGGTTTATCCCCAGTGTAGGTTATCCTAGTGTGATGTACGAGTAAGTAGATAATGTATAAATAAGTACTTCGTGATTGGGATAACATAACACTCGTGAGTCAATGACCTGACCGTGACCTTTAAATTGATCAGATGGGTCATTCAACATCAAATTCGCATGTTCATTTGGACCCTATAATAATGCAGCATAGAAATTATTTTCTAACAAATAACTGTGTTACACATAACATGATAATACTTAGCAATATTATGTAAGTAGATATTGGTGCCGATTCTGTTGTACACGAACTAAACTATCTCTAAAATTCCTTACTTTTGGCTATGAGAATTGTACCGCTATTCTGCAAGGAAAAATCTCTAAATTTAAAAAATATTTTGACACGACTAAAATCGAATTTGACAATCGCGACTCAGCGTGGTATTTTTTTTTCTTTTGGTTTCACAACGTTGTACTTGTGTGTGCATTGCGTAGAATGAATTTTTTGAGAGACGAAGGCGCGTGCTGGGGGGGCAGCCTCAACGTGTTTTATATGGAATTTTTCACTTTTGTTTGAAAAATATAAAATAGTTATTTGTTATACAAGAGTGCAAAGTTGCTTTTTAACCGCGTGTTCACTTTTGATGACCGAGCAAGCGAAGGATTCTAAAATTGAATCACGAGCGCAGCGAGTGATTCAAAATTAGAATCCTGAGCGTAAGCGAGGGAATCAAAAGAGCACGAGGTGAAAAATCTTTGCACTCGAGTGCAACACGTAACTTTTCATTCCACCTCAGCGAGGAAATGACTAAATGCAAAAAAAAAACCTTTACAATCACAAGATAGGTACACTTTTATTTCAGTTTAGGTATTAATTACTACATTATGACAGGTAAGTATTACAGAATAATCTTTAAATTATAACAAAATAATACTAAGGTATAATTAAGAAAATTTTAAAGTAACGTTGCTACAGTTCTTTAAATTGAGTGTAATATTTTTGTTTGGTACTGTAATATTGGTGTTAGTCACTTGTGTACTGTTTTTCGGTAAACTATCTGTCATACTTAATAGTTGTACCGATTCATCGGATTCCCTTGGCGTGAATGTTGGAGAGAGAGGGAGATGGTTAGGTGTTTCATAACGGCTTATTTTTGATGTAGAAGGGCCAGTCCAAGGATCCGACTGAGGCTCTTTCAGTGTAATGGCTCCTACGATGCCTTCACATATTTTAGACTTATTTTAGATGGAATCCTCTATGTATCCCTCTACAACTGCATTGGACTTCCAGCCTCCGTGGCGCTTAAGGGACAGGAGATCAGCTCCGGAATCAGCCAAAAGTGTGGCTGAAGTTCGTCGGAAACAATGACCCGTGTACAACAGGGGTTCTGGAAGTTCAAGAAATGTTGCTATTTCTCGTGGGATACTGCCAATTTTATTAGTACCAATAGGCTGTCTAACACACTTTCCATTGCGATACTGTAGAAAAAATCGATTGATTGGAGTGTTAGGCGGGCGTAAGGCTTGATATTTCTCAACAATAGTTACGTATTCCTTGCGAATGACGAAGTTGCGGTCTCTTTTTGTCTTTGTATTAGGTAAATTAATTAATAGTAAGTCATCTGAATGTTTCTCAATGTTTTTGACATTAAGTTGTGTTAGTTCATTAGTTCGACATGCTCCGTTTATTCCAATAATAAGAACAACCTGTAACGTAAAGAGTATTGTAGTAGATAAATGAATAAAATTGATATGAACGCATAATTATGCCTATCAACATCTACTAAGTATACTATTTAATTGAGATTAATATACTTAAGTAGATACTGAATGTGCAACTGACTTACTTTTGCCGCCAAATATACGGAATCGGGTGCTTCGTTAAGAAACTTTTCAATATCAGATATTGTGAAAACCTTCGATTTTTTTGGTTGATGACCAGATGAGGCTCTTTTTAAAAATGCCACTAATTTAGGATAGGTATCGATATGTTTGTCTTTTTTCATCTTTATTGTTGCTTTTATCGCATCGAATACGTACTCCATAGAGTGCTTGCTTTCTTGTTCTCGGATAATTCTATAAAATATGCCAGCAAAATGTTTTCTGAGAAAGTTTTGGCTCCTTTTGCTAGTCGCCACGTGTTGAACATATCGTACTGTTTTAAATACTTCTCGCGTGATTGTTGAGGGAGAAAGCTCATTTGCGCATTATTAATAGTTTCAGTCAATTCTGTTGGCGTCAAGCAAACTTCCTCGTCGCTAGAATCACTCATTTTAGTTTTTTCACTTGTTTTCAAGTTTCTTGTTTTTAATATAAGGTTTAACAATGACGTGAAAAAATGCCGCGTAAAGAACCTCGTACAAAGCAAATTGAAAAAAGAACACCAAGAAGGTTCCGAGTCTGAGTTTTTAACAAATTAAAAAAAAGTTGTGTGATATATTCGGCACCATAGAGGTTTTTTTTTTTTGGTTCTTTTCGTCCCTCTTTGGGACAGGCAAAGGGAGCTGAGCCCATACAGCCAAGGCACCATAGAGGTAGCAGTAAATAGGTTTAATGTTTTTTTTTAATTCACAAACTTGGGCACACGATGTTCTAAATTCAATTTACTTTATCCTCTAGAGAATAAAAACGGCTTTTCCACTCAGATATTGAAGATCAAAAATACTCTTTCCGAGATGGTGGGATGAAAAAAATATTACCCACGTGTTGAGATTTAAATGTGCCGGGGAATACTAAGGGGGCCGAAAATTTCATTATTTTTGCGATAGGACACGCCATTTTCAAGATATAAACAAAAAGAAAATAAAAAATACAGAACTGTTTTTGCACGTGAAGGCGAGGCGTTGTTGAGAATTTTAGTTCATGACCACTAGTTTTATTCCACACCTTATTAATCGCGATTAAAAATAGTCAGATTTAGTTAAAATAAATTATTATAGTCAAATTTTTTGGTGAAAACCGGCAAACTCAGAACAGCAAAATTGACATTGGTGCCGATTCTGTTGTCACAAAATTCTCTAAACTAAACTAAAAATCACTAAAATTTGGTTTATTCCTGTCAAACGACGATTTCATATTCTGAAATAGACTAAAGTGACACAACTTAACTATATTTTAGTTTGACAGCACTAAGATTGCACTGAGTTATTAGTTTAGTGAAAATGTCAATTTTGCTATTCTGAGTTTGCCGGTTTTCACCAAAAATTTTGACTATAATAATTTATTGTAACTAAATCTGACTATTTTTAAGCGCGATTAAAAAGTTGTGGAATAAAACTAGTGGTCATGAACTAAAATTCTCAACAACGCCTTGCCTTCACGTGCAAAAACAGTTCTGTATTTTTTATTTTCTTTTTGCTTATATCTTGAAAATGGCGTGTCCTATCGCAAAAATAATGAAATTTTCGGCCCCCTTAGAGTACCCCGGAACATTTAAATATCAACACGTGGGTAACATTTTTTTTATATTTTTCAAACAAAAGTGAAAAATTCCATATAAAACACGTCCAGGCTGCACCCTAGCACGCGCCTTCGTCTCTCAAAAAATTCATTCTACGCAATGCACACACAAGTAAACGTTGCGAAAACAAAAGAAAAAAAAATACCACGCTGAGTCGCGATTGTCAAATTCGATTTTAGTCGTGTCAAAATAGTTTTTTATTTTAGAGATTTTTCCTTGCAGAATAGCGTTACAATTCTCATAGCCAAAAGTAAGGAATTTTAGAGATAGTTTTAGTTAGTTTAGTTCGTGTACAACAGAATCGGCACCATTTTCACTAAACTAATAACTCAGTGCAATCTTAGTGCTGTCAAACTAAAATATAGTTAAGTCGTGTCACTTTAGTCTATTTCAGAATAGGAAATCGTCGTTTGACAGGATTAAACCAAATTTTAGTGATTTTTAGTTTAGTTTAGAGAATTTTGTGACAACAGAATCGGCACCATTAACACGGTCGTAATAAAATCGTAGCGGGATTTTTTTGCGCACTGGATTTTCAACCATCGGTGTTGGATCGAGCATTGAGATTCCAACATAGTGCAGCGCGAGTGAGTCTCAGCGCGTCTAAAATACACACTGTTCGATTTTCTACTCTCGGTACTATGCAGTGCGTTGAAGATGCAGTGTGCGAAAAAATGGCGGCGCGATTTTATTACGTACTAGCTTCTGCCCGCGACTTCGTGAAATTTTTGCTCCCGTGACCCTTCCCGTAGCATCGAATTGCCTGCCAGTTTTCGTACATTTTTCGTTGCTGCTCCACTCCTTTTAATCGTAGCCTGATGTTATATAGCCAATAGCCTTCCTCAATAAAGAGGCTACCCTACACAAAAAGATTTTTTCAATTCGGACCAGTAGTTCCTGAGATTAGTGCGTTCAACCAAATAAATAAACTCTTCAGCTTTATAATACAGTAGAGCGTCGATTATCCGAACTAATTGGGGGACAGGAGTGTTCGGAAAACCGGTTTTTTCGGATAATCGAACTGTATTGATTTAGCCATACGTATTTATATATCCTTAATGACAAAAAGTTTCTTTCACGCGGTAAAATTTAGTTTATCAACTAACGGCTAACTGGTAATGACCTAAGAGTACATAAAACAAACAGTTTGAGACAATTTCGCGTGTACTGTAGCGCGGTAGGAGGATAGCACGCGCGAGTCGGGCGAGCGTAGTAGTTCGGATAAGCGGTCGTTCGGTTGATCGACGTTCGGATAATCGACGCTCTACTGTACCTAGATTTGTCGCCATGCGTACATCGGCGAACTATACAATATTTCGCTGCCGTTTTGTTTAGTTCTGTTTTGTTAAGTACACACATCAAAAGTGTCTAGGGATCAACATATATTTTTGCAATAACTTTTCTCCTGATTGATATTAATTAAAATTTTCTTTAAGGATTCATCAAATAAAGTGTTTTCGTTTGTCACAGTAACGATAAACCAAGTCACCTTTGCATTAATAAAGAAATTTGCCATTTTCCTAATAAAGGGATTTTTGACATTTGAACCACTAACACAAAAGTTCGAAAAAAAGACTGAAATAACAGTTTTCTTTAAAATTTTATTGGGTAACTTAAACAATTAATAATCCGTGTTTCTACCGCGAACACTAACAACACAAGAACATCGGTTTGGCATACTCAAAATGAGTTCATCCAAATCACGCTGTGGAATGGCCGCCCATGTTCGTTGCAACAACAAAAAAAGGTCTTCTTGCGACTGGATACCCTCCATATTCGGCAGAACTCTTCTCTGTAGCATATCCCATGCATGCTCAATCGGATTCAAGTCTGGCGACTGAGCAGGCCAGGGCAGGACATTGATATTAGCTGCGGCGAGAGTCTGTCTTACAACTCTTGCGGTGTGCGGTCGTGCATTATCATGCATTAACTGAAATAAGGGACCGATTTGCACTTGTAGAGGAACGATGACGTCTGATACAATCGTCTCAGCATAAATTTGAGCGTTGAGGTTGCCTCTGATCCAAATCAACTCAGTTCTTCCGCCGATCCAAATACCCGCCCATACCATGATGGTTCCACCACTATAAGGATGGACTTCCTGGCAGGATTTTAATCGCTGTTGGCGTCCAGGGGTTCTCCAGTGTCGTATACGTCTTGTATCCGGTCTCATACCAAAACGAGACTCATCAGAAAAGCACACGAAACGCCATTGTTCTTCTGCCCAATTTCTGTGTTCAAGAGCCCATTGATATCGAATCCTACGATTGTGCATTGCTATAGGTGGTACCCGTAGCGGTCTTCGGGAATGAAGGTTCACTTCATGCAAGCGGTTTCTGACTGTTTGGTCGCTAATTAAGTTCCCTGAAGAGTGATGAAGCCTCACGGCTAACATCATGGCGGTTATTGTTGGAGCTCTTCGAGTTAAGATTTGAATGTATCGGTCTTGTCTCCGTGTGGTGCAGCGATACCGTCTTCCATGGCGCTCAGCCACGGTACCAGTGCTTCGGTAACGTGTCCAAAGTCGACTGATAACACTCTGACTTGTATTCAGAGCTAAAGCCACAGTACGTTGCCGGGAACCAGCTTCTATCATTCCCACGGCTCTGAGCATTTCTTCCCTGCTTAAATGACGTCGCCGCTCCATAATAACGTTGGTTTTAATCAGTAGTAGGGAAACAGTAGCACTAATAATGTCTTCAATGCGTTGTATGTTTTTATAGGGAAAATATTGACAGCTGATTTTCATCTTTTACTCGAATTTGATTCACAGTTCCTGATTCAAATTATGAAATGCACCAAAAAGGATCCATATAAATTTATAAAATCATAAATTTATTACAAAGCCACATCTCAATCTCAAGAAATCCGCATAAAATGCTTGATTCCTAGACACTTTTGATGTGTGTATTACAAGCCTACTAACTGGATTTTAACTACGTATACTAAATAGGTACCTAAGTACCTACTTATGCCATCTGTTCAGCCTCAAAATTAGTCTAAATTGAAAATATTGGGTCTTCTGGTCAATCCAGGCAGCTGTTAAAACCTTTAATTAAATGAGAACTGTATCAAATTAAATCAATCACTGTACTGAAACAACAACAATAAAATCATACCAAAATACCACAACGCAGTAAGCAGAACCTTGAAAATGAACACTCAACCCCAGATATACTAACCACAGCACCTATTGAGGGAACATAAACAAACATTTAGAATTCACAATTCCGACTCTAACCAATAAACTTTACGGTACACATTTGCAAACCTGAACATCAAACTTTGGCTATACTCTGCATGTTTATAGCTGACAAAATAAAAAGTCTCCTCGAGACTCGGATATGGTCAATTTGTGGTCTGTTCCCGTGCAAGTCAGTCGTGTTTTATATCAAGATGAAGTTCGTACTGGTGGTTGTTTGTGCCATGATTTTGGTTGCTACGGCGCAGATGATCTCGCTAGATGATCTGCTAAGGGCTTATGACATATCCAACAACGAAATTGGTACTGGTAAGTGACATCTTTTGAATTGTATTAGTGTTTAAGTGGGCCTGGACAAATTGTGTTTTGTATATTTTCAGATTGAGTTATACCGTCTTATTAGGGAATTTGCTCGGTCATTTTTTGTTTACAGCTGAGAAAAATAAGGCGGATAATAATTTGAAAGCTGTGTAGGGCATTTTTAAGGTCTGTCGTGAAAATGTGATAATTAATTTTATACATTCTATTCGTCCAAAATAACTTCAGGACCTTTGAAGTTCTTAAAAAATTAATTAATCTATGAAAAACAGCGACACTTAATAGGGGTCTAATCTGAGTGACACTTAGGACATTGGGTTCTATAGGTGAAAGATAGCACAAGACCTACATAATCCCCAAAAAACTCTATCGGCTCATGCGCCAAACTTCTTGTATATTTATAACTTCTTATTTTAATAATTTCATTCAAAATTATGTACATACCTATCGTGTATGTTGTACAGCGTAGTGCAGTTTTTATCTACCGGTGTAGGTACCTACTCTTTTGGCTGGGGCTGAGTTGTGGAGGTCAAATAGCACTTGCTCTTAATAAAAAACTGATTATTATGAAGTACAGATGTAGAATAATCTGTTAGTAAGCCTCTTCAAATATTTTATTGATATTACGGATACGCACCGCACCATTGTTTGTTTTCTATTTTTATCCTAAGGCGAGTTCCGAAGTTATAATTTTGATCGCTTTGTATGTAAGTAACTATATATGTCGGTGGGTGTGTATCTATGTATATTCATCATAGCTTCGAAAACTTTTCATCATAATTTTACACGTGAGGTAGCGCTGGGAATGTCTTGATCTTCTACTAGCCTATAAGATATGTCTCGTCACATTAAATTGAATATGGCCCCTTCTGAAGACTCAGATGACTGGTGACTGGGCAATGTTACAATGTACATAATATATACCTATTGCCTGAATAAAACTCCCATGTCAGGGTGTGGCGAGTATAATGTCAACATTACAAAGATAACATCACGCCTATATTCTTTAAAAGGTTAGGTAGAGGTGCACCTGTACACCCACATTTCGCCAGTAGTGATAATACCACAAGTACAGGTGCTAATATTTTTGTGTTTATATTTACAGGAGGAAATTCGGTGAAGGTGGCGAATGAGGCTCTTTTCATACCGATGAGTTTGCGGTCCTGCACGAGCGGCGCCTGCAACTTCGTGTGCAAATTCCTCGGCTACAAATATGGCACGTGCGTCTCTTCGGAAACATGTCGGTGCTACAGTTAGACCTGTGTTCCAAATTCAAAGTTATTTTCTCGTAATGTCTCTCAGGCTAAACCAAGCTTATAAGTGTTTTAGTTTTTAGTTAACACCGGCTCTTTATTTTAGTGTATTTTTTTAATAAAATGTGTCTGATCGATTCTTATTTTGAAGTTTTATTTGTGTAAAAGAAATGTGGTGAGGAAAGTTAATTAGGGAAAGGGCAGTAGAATGATGATAATGATTAGTGTTAGGTAGGCAGGTACTCGTACAAAAGTAGGTGACACTTCTTTCACACTTCCCTATCACACTTTAGATAACACTTTAACGGCCTGTCTATTACAGAATGAAGCTTAATCTTTAATGTATCTAATAAATAGGGGGTAATAATCAATTTAATTTAATCAATAAATTAACACAAAAAGAATACATACACATACTAAATTAGTTAAAATAACGTTCACTACACGTCAAAAAACCCGCCCCTAACTGTTCCCGGTGCAAAGGTGCCCAAAACACTTGCTGCGTTGCCACGTTGGATGGCAATGGCTAACCTCTGCACCAAGAACGAGCCGGAGCGGGAGTCACCCGTTTTATTACGGAGTTTGTGCCCTAACTCACTAATGAGCTCCTGGGCCCCAGTGCCCCAGGCACCCATGGTTTCAACAGCAATGGGCACAAAATGGTAGCGATCCACCAACGGTGCGTACTTCACCCTCTACCTCTCAGCGGCGTCTTCCGCTGCAGCTGACGGCGAGAGGACGGTGCGACCAAGGTGGCTGGCGGCAACAGTGCTGACGCAAGTTGCGTCCCAGATTAGGCACTTACAAGTTAATGTTTTTCTTAAAATCGCATCCAAACACATTTGAGAACTTCCCACACATCAGGATCTTTGATCATGTTTTCATATTTTAGAGACAATCACAACTTGGTTGACCCCTTTTTTCTGCTTGGGAAATCATCAAATGACGTCTCCCGCTCTGGGCTGAGCGGGAGGGCGTGTCAGATTTTTATTGGCTAAAACCCACCCGTGTGCCTGTGCCAGTACCACGGTAACTCATCATTCATCAGCAGTCTAAAACGTTCCCACTGCTGGGAACCAGGCCCCCTCTCGGTAAGAGCGAGTGGGCCATAATTCACCACGCGGGCCCAGTTCTAAGACTTGCCGGTTTCCTCACAATGATTTCCTTCACCGTTTTGAGAACAGTGGTGATAAAATAACTAACACAAAGTAAAGCGCCTGCTTGGTTTCGAACTCACGACCTTACTACTCGTAAGTCGCGGCCGGTACCACTTGGGCCACCACTGCTCTCATGGTCTCTGCTCTCTGTTCTAACGGTAACTCCTTCAAACAAATCCGCAACCCTGGCAGGTGTGTTGACCCCTGAGTCCATATATTCGCACAGCCGTAAAAATATCGCAGCGGAATTTTTTCGCACATTAGAATTATTATAACACACTGCTTAGCGCCGAGAATTGAAAATTGAACAGCGCGTTTTGTCGACGCCCTGGGATGCACTGTGTGTTCGATTCTCAATACTCGGTTCAAGACACAGAGTTGAAAGTCCAGTGCCAAATGTCGCCGCGATAGTTTACTTGGACGAAAAAGAACAATATGACTGACCAACAGGAAAGACAGGGTGATAAGCTAACCTATTTGTTTTACCTACATCGAACAGGAAATGCCTGAGACTGCTCATAAGCAGAACTGCCTACGCATTCAAGCTAAAGAGGTACCTAATACCTACTTAACTAGGTACATAGTATCGTTTGGAACGCACATAAATTCTCAATCTACATTGCCCCTTTTCCTGGCTGCTTTTTTCCTGCCGTGTCGTTTTAGTGGTCGCAAGCGCTATTGTGGAGCATGGGCCGGGCAAAGTTCGGTTACAACTCTTTTAGTATGTTGAATATCCAGTAATAGATACAGCGGCTGACCAACAGTGTGGTATTTGCTAACCTGCGATCAGAAACACACGCTCACGGCAATGACTTAGTTTGATTCAACACAAACATCTTAAACCCCTAGAAATCTTAGTCGAATTTGATTGATTATGATTTAAAGACCTTTTAATTAAGACCTAATTCGTCTACGAAACAGCAACGGTAGGTTACAGCCTAGAGGTCGTCGACGACTATAACTGCGTTAGTCAATACCGTTTGAGTCAGCGATGCCCGCTCGGTCGATATCATGGTTGTCTCGATGATGACCTCGTCGTAGGGTACAGCCAACTTCAGCCAAGATACTGTCTCTCAGAGAATAAACATATAGTAGTCCACGCAAAAATCTCACCGCGACACTTTTAGGTCCGTCAATCAACTCAGCCTATCGCAGTCCACTGCTGGACATAGGCCTCTCCCATGTCTCGCCACAACACCCTGTCCTCCACCTTCGGCATCCAGTCTGCCCCAGCCACTTTCCTAAGGTCGTCGGTCCATCTAGCTGGGGGGCGTCCCACACTACGCTTGCCGATACGCGGTCTCTACTCCAGGACTCGTCTGCTTCACCGGCCATCGGTCCTTTGACAGATATGGCCAGCCACTTCAGCTTGCTTACTCTGCGAGCTATGTCGGTAACTACAGTTCTTTTCCGGATAATTTCATTTCTGATTTTATCCTTCAAAGAGACTCCGAGCATAGCCCACTCCATAGCGCGCTGAGCGACCTTGAATTTTTGGACCAGCGCAACTGTCAGTGTCCACATTTCGCCACCGTATGTCATTACGGGCAGGACGCACTGGTTGGTACCTTGGGTCCGTAAGAACGCCATTTTATGCTTGGTAAGAGAGTACGAGTATACTTTTGAGTAAACAGTGAGTGTCTTATCTGTATCAGAAGTGCATTCGAAGCGAATGCCATGTGACCTACCCCACCTATCTGAATTGCAAGATACCTACACGGTAAAACCCTGTTATCTGTAATTATCTAAGTAATAATAAAAGGTGATTATAATTATGACTTTTACTAACATTCATTAGCCTAGATACTAGATAGGTATTTGTTTGTGTGGTTACGCACGTAAAGAATAACACCATCCTATTTCTTCCCGTGGCTGTCGTAAGAGGCGACTAAGTGGCTTGCTAGAGAATAGGCAGTAGCGTTCTCTATGCATTTTACCACCATACTTCGATCGCCAATCCGCCTGCCAAGCATGGCGATTATGGCAAGCCCCCTTATTTTGAGGGAGGCCTATGACCAGAAGTGGAGTCTCTCGGCTGAAATAATGATGATGCCCACGACTAGATAGGTATGTTCTTGTGTAGATTATGGTAGTTTTAAAATTTATTGCTTGATACGTAACTGACTGTTGATTGGATTCTAGCTAAGTTATAGCAACCGAAAGCGTCGATTGATCGGAGGGGTGATTGCGAAACTTGCTATCAGTACGAATTGATTTCATTTTGATAGTTAAACAACATTCATTGCGTTTTTTACGTTGTTGAGCTGACAATTTATTCGAATAAATGACGTAATGGATTAGAAATAATCTTCAATACGATTCAGATTCTGATAGATAGGTAGTCCATTACACAATTAGGGTGCAGATTATGCTGCACTTGCCGCAAGATCCATTCATGCCTCGGAGAGCATGTCGTGGTCCTGGCTGTCTTTCGTAGATCTTAGACGGTAACGGGTACGTTATGAGTCGTCAGAAGCCGAAACCTGTCTTACTAAGGGGTATCGTAGCCCAGTAACTGGATGGTAGAGGTCATATAGGCACTCATCATCATCAGCCTATAATGTTCCCACTGCTGGGACACGGGCCTCCTCTCGGTGAGAGGGAGTGGGCCATAATCCACCACGCGGGCCAAGTGCGGGTTGGCAGATGTCACATGTCTTCGAATTTTTGGTTCTAAGACATGCCGGTTTCCTCACGATGTTTTCCTTCACCGTTTTGAGAGCAGTGGCGATGAAATAATATACACAAAGTAATGCGCCTGCTTGGGTTTGAACTCACAACCTACTACTCGTAAGTCGCGGCCGTTACCAATGGGCCACCACTGCTCTGGGCAGTCGCTCCATGTAAAATACTGGTGACTGACTGTTACCTGTTCAGTCACAACATTAACAGGGGTGTGTGAATGTAGTTTGGTGCGTGAGTGTACTATAGGTACACTTGTTTATTCTGTAAGTAGGATGTCAGAACTATATTTAAAAAAAGAAACAAGCTACAAGTATATGGAGTTTACATTCCCTATCTCACAGAGGTCTGGGGTCAATACATTTATTATTATTATTATTAGCCGTTGCTGTCCCACTGCTAGGCGAAGGCCTCCCTACTCTCGTTCCATGTCTCTCTGTCCAGAGCTGCCAAGGACCAGTCTTTATTAAAAGAGTCCAGCTCATCCCGCCATCTCCGTCTGGGCCTGCCGCGATGCCTCTTGCCATTAAGCGGGACACATTGGGTCGTAAGTTTGGCCCACTGATCGTTTGACATACGGCAGATGTGTCCAGCCCAATTCCATTTAAGAGTGGCAGCTTTCCGAGCGACATCAATTATTTTAGTAATGGAACGGATTGTTGTATTCTTAACCATACAATACATTTATTAAGTTATTAATTATTATTTTTTTAGTTTAGATTAACATTTAGATTATCATATTTATCATTGATAGTGTGTTTTGCAATTAGGGTGCATGTATGACGTCATTATGTTTTTATTATTAAAAGGATACATTTTGATAAAGGTACTTACTTTCTTTTAACTTTTGAGACCATCATCTTACTAACACAAAAACAAAAATGAATTTATATTTCTGGAAGGCTTAGGTACTTAGGTATCAACACAAAGTGATTTATTAACAGACTGTTGTGTCTGGCCGACTGGAACAATAACAGCTAATCAAAATGATCAAATTTATCGTCTGAGTCGTACAGACTTTGGGTTAAATCACTTAAGCCCATGACACGACATAAGTTTCATATTAAAAACTTCACTTTAGTCGCAGTAGAGTTTAAAATAAATTAAAAAATATTTTTTCAAGGAATAAGTAAATTTGAAATGCGTTACTTTAAATAAATTGCATTAGAAGGAGATTTTGTAGAAAAATAAAATACGTGTTTTGTCTATTGCATTTATTTATATTGATTCTGAGAACATAATGATTCGGTCGACCTTTTTGATGACTCAGGTAGAGTGTACAGATTAAAAGTGTAAAAATATATAGCTAATTATACATACTCGTATTATTATATTTAAAACACATTCAATGACCAAAACGAGGTGGGAAGATTAATCTAAAAATAACACAAAATATGCCTGATACGAACAAAACGTCATTCATCGAACACACATCACGATAATATCAATATGTAGTACCTACACAAGGTGAAAAAATTAGACACTGTACAAAGAAATTAGCCCATTTTCTGTGCTTAAAATACTCTAGAATTGAATTCGAAAATATGCCAGTGATTTCAAATAGGTACACCCTATATAATAGACTAAGAGCTAGCATTTAAAAAGAAAAACAAATTAAACTGACAAAAAAAAAGAAAATAATGACAATATTGTTATCAATGACTACGACTAATTACTACAATGACATGTAGTTGAAGAAACACATAAGCCATGATTGAAACCAAGGAGTTTACAAACTTCGTCACAAACGTTGTTGACGCAGACTTTCAAGGTCGTTGGTATGTATAGAGCCTCCGTTGCCACTTTCACAGAGTCATCTGAAACAAAAAGAAGTTATTACTATCGATGTCATAAATTGTTCGAAAAGGGAGGGATGGCTGTAGATCCAATCTTAGGATTCGGCACACATTTGCACCTCGGTGTTAAGAGGTACCGAGCTTGTTTTCATCATCATCATCATCATCATCATCATCATCATCATCATCATCATCATCATTTCAGCAAGAAAAGTGTCCTCTGCTGGAAATAAGCCTCTCTCAAAGGGGAGGTTTGCCATAATCGCCACGCTTGGTAGGCGGGTTGAGGATAGTAGTACGGTGGTAAGGTGCATAGAAAACGCTGCTGACCATTCTCTAGTATCTATCGTAGAAGGAGACTAAGGGACTCTTTTCCTTAGTCCCCTTGTACGACACCCACGGGAAGAAATAGAATGGTGCTATTATTTACGTCCCGCAACACACGGAACCGTTTCACACACTGTTCACAGTTTATGTATACGGAAATACAATTTTACAAAAAATGCCATTGTTATTTGAGACCACTATACACTTGAGATCAGATTTTACATGAAAAGTTAGTAAAATAAATAACTGAAACAAATTAATATGAGATATTTAATACACAACAAAACCAGTTGTTTTGTTTTGACTTTATTTTTGTTTTACTTCTGCGTTATAAGGATCTAATGTTAACTCTTCAGGAGTTGTGAAAACAACACGGTTAAAAAAAACTACGTGGAAATGGAAAACGTATTTACACTCACCTATGCTGTTTTGCGACATGTCGTAAATTGTCATTAAATCTCTAAACGAAATCTCTGCGTATGCTACCATGAGCATTACATTAATCACAAATAGTATAAGTAAGAATTTCATTGTAATTTAATTAATTATTGACGAGCTTCCCGCAAGGTTACAAAACAACAAGTGACCCGAGACTTGTGACAGACTAACAAATAGTTCGTTAAAAACGCTGAGACCCCATATTTATACGTCGAAGCTCTTAGACTACATAGTGCCCTCTTCAAATGTGCCGGAAACTGTTGCATTTTTACTTAGTTAAGGAAATACTTATTTTGTTGCTTTGGAATAAAGCTGAAAATGGTGAGCTTAAATATTTCAAGTTTGTTTGAATTATGACTAATTTGATAAGCGGGAGTTAAGTTTTAGTGATGAAAGCCCAATAAACATTGTAGTATAGAGGTTTGTTTAATTTAAAATTATTGCCACGAAGCGTTTATCGTTAAATTTGTTTATTGTTGCTACCTATTTACTGTTGATGGTTTGGTCATGTTGAGAAGATGAATGAAGGGCGGCTAACAAAAGATAATTATAAGGCAAATGTGACTGGAGATGCCGAAAGGGGATGGCATAGGAGAACATATAGTGACCTTATTGGTGATGTTCTTCAGAAGGGTCAGGTGCGTAGTATTGGTAACCGGCGTGCATGTATGACCAGAGATGTACGGCGTGTAACTTAAACGAGGCAAAAGGATCGTAGCTAGTGGCGTTCCGTAGTTTCTGCCTACCCCCATTGGAAAAAGGCGTGAGTTTATGTATGTATGTTGCTGCTACCCTACTCCTGAAGCTAGGAATAAAGTGATAAAGTCATAAAAAGTTCGAATTTGTGTTGTATTTTTATTAAATTAATTTTAAATCAACATGCAATCAATATACACTAGTGATCGCCCATTGGTCGAAATTCGACCGTACTTCATTTGAATAGAAATACATTATTAAATGAAAAAATATATATAATAATAAATATAAAAAATAATATGGTTATATTTGACATTCAGTAACACTGTAGACAAATAATATTAAAGAAAATATTCTCGATAAGATCATAGATTTAAAAAATGAAATAGGTTATATAGATAGGTATCTATAAAATTAATTTATTACCTATGGTTATATACTCAACATTCAGTAAGACTATAGACACATCATATTAAAGACAGATATTCTCGTCAACATGCAATAAATATATTATTATGGACAGTTTACTTATGTATTCAGCCTGGTGACTGGTGTCTTTAAGCTCAAAAAGTGGCCCTTTGTTCTCAATATAGATAAAATTTATACTTTGTGGTGTGTCACGTACGTCACGTTTAGATCTTAGTTTAAGTTAAGGTAGATAAGCTATGTCCATAGTTATATTATGCTATATGTCACGTACGGACTAGGTATATATTACACTAATAAAGGGAGTCTTGAGTCGTCAGTCTCCAGTTGACTCATGGACAAGTACACGACATGGTATTTACTTAACCCCTCCTTCCCTCCACATCGCATGGCGACCCTGCCAGTCGACTGGACGGCGTTATAGTTGCCCGACCGGGATCTCGTCGGAGTCACTTCAGTCGGCTTCAGTCAGTTTCTCGACAGTTGGATAGTCACAGGCCATGGGGAGCACGTCATCCAAGGAAGAGGTTATTATAGCCCAGACAGCAGCGGGTGGTTCAAATACCGCGACAGTAACACAAGAGCAGATATCCACCATCAACGCGATGCTGTTGTTTATCGCCGTGTGTTTGGCGGTTGTCATCATTGGCGTGGCAGTCCGGCTGTACAGGAGGTGTCATCAGAATTGGATCGAAGAGAAGATCAATCAGCGTGAGGTGCAGCGAGCTGTGCAGATGGCCTGACCGGGAGCTGGCGGAGCGACAAGAGGAGTAAGTGATGTGATTTGAACTTAAGTGTAGTGACGAGTATTTTCGGTCATCTATCAGTTAGAGACATTAATTTTAAATGGAAGTGGAGTTAACGTCACTGTTTGTACAGCTTAAGTTATTGAGGGAATCAATTGTCAAGTTAGGTCCCAGTAGGCGGAAAGGCAAAAATTTTGATGGAAAGATAAGCGAGGTAAAAGCCCTGTATTGTAAATTTAAGTGTGTAGTTTCTAAGTGTAGCAAGTTTTCGGAGGAATTGGCACAGCTAGTGAGTAAAATAGAAAATTTGTATGTAGACACTATTAAGTTTGAAAACGGTACCGGAACCGATACAGAGATGGCGTTGGAAAGGTTTTCATTGAAAACGGGGGTTAGCTTACTCCCGAAAATGAATGGGGATGAGCAGGTAACCCAAGATTTGATTGATGCCATAGATTTATACAGCTCTATGTTAGAAGCGGCTGATAGTGCTCATTTAATTAGATTCGTGCTAACTACACGACTTACCCAGGGGGCTAAGATGCGATTGTCCTCTACTTATACGACTGTAGACAGTCTTTTGACGGACATGAAGAAGCATTTGTTGACGGTTAAGTCGGACGTTGCGGTGCAAGCCAAATTTGCTCGCGCTAGGCAAAATGATAGGTCGGTCACGGATTTCGGGGCAGAGATAGAGAAGTTAATGGTAGATTTGACTATTTCTCAAGCCGGGGAAAATTCGGAAGCTTATAAAATTTTGCGGCCTTTAAATGAGAAGTATGCGGTTAAAAAGTTTGCTGACGGACTTCGTAATCAGCGTCTTGGTACAATTATTACGGCACGGAACTTGACTTGTTTGAAAGATGCTATCAGGGTAGCGGAAGACGGAAATTGTGCTTCGTCGGGTCAAGTCATGGCGTTCCAGCGGTGGTCCGCGGGTGGTAGTTTTTCTACGGGAAATAGGGGTCGTGGAAATAACTATAGGCGGCACGCTGTAGGTAATGGATACGCGCAGCAAAAAACAGCTGTTGGGCGTACGTACCAAAATGGAAACGTAAGGTATAGTAGTGGAATGCGCGGTCGTAGCAATAGTACTCATCGTGGACGGCAGACTCAGCAAGGTCGACAGCGCGTAGCGTGTCTAGAGCACGTGCGGGGCGATGCTGACTCAAGTGCAGTGTCGATGTCACGAAGTAGCGAAGGCGGACGATTGAATGAAACGCAGTTTTTTCGAGGCTAAGCATATTTTGGCTTGCAATAGTGTTAACTGGGTGAATTTTCTAGCAAATAATGTGGATTCGGAATGGTTAGTCGATACGGGTGCGTCGATATCGGCAATAAAAAGTAATTTCTTGAGGAATAATGCTTTGTGCTGTAAAGTAGTTAAGGAAGAATTAGTGATTAATGGTGTAGGGGGTAGTTTACGGGCTATAGGTTATGTATATTTGACGTTGGAATACGGACAATGTTCGTTCGTGCATAAGTTTTATATATTCAATGATTTGCCATGTAGGTCAGTTGGCATATTAGGCCAGGATTTCTTGCAGACGTATAGTGGTATTATAGACTTTTCGGGGAACAGGTTATCTCTAAAGAACCGTGAGCAGCAGACGGTTTCGATGCCACTTAAATCCTATAGTTATTCTTTAACTATTTCTCCGCGTTGTGAAATGGTTAAGTATTTGCCCGTTAATAGAGCAGAAGATTGTGTAGTGTTTAGGAAGGAGTTGCGCGAAGGGGTTTTCTTAGCAAATGTAGTAGCTAGACCTAAGAATGGGATGATGCCCATTAGGATTTTAAACACGACCACGGAGGAAGTTGTGTGTGGTATGTCCGATGTAGAAGTCTATCCGTTAAGTGATTTTAATTGTTGTAGTTTTGCGGAAACAGAAGTAAGTGTTGAACGTGTTAAGAAAATATTTTCTTTGCTTAATCTTGATTATTTGAATGCCGAGGAACGGTTGTCAGTTGAGCAAATATGTGCAAAATATCCAGATATTTTTTATATTCCGGGAGATAAATTGGATGTCACGAATGTATATGCGCAGTCAATACGTTTGAAAGATAATGTTACTCCAGTTTACAGGAAACAGTATAGAATACCTTATGTACAGAAAAAGGAGGTTGATAGGCAAGTGCAGGAGATGCTGGATAGTGATATTATTGAGGAGGCGGTTAGTGAGTGGTCTAGTCCTGTTTTGGTTGTACCCAAGAAGGCGGATCGTAATGGGGAGAAAAAATGGCGTGTAGTAATAGACTACAGGCAGTTAAATGAAAAGATACAGGATGATAAATTCCCTTTGCCAAATATTAATGAAATCTTGGATTCATTGTCGGGTGCGGTTTACTTTAGCCACTGTGATCTATCACAATCATATTATCAGTGTGCTTTAGATGAAAGTAGTAGGAAATACACAGCTTTCACGACAGGTAAAGGGCAATATCAGATGTGTAGATTACCAATGGGGTTAAAGATAAGTCCAAGTTCTTTTAGCAGGTTAATGACTGTAGCCATGTCAGGATTAAATTATGACAAATGTTTGATATATTTGGATGATTTAATTATTTTCGGGCAGAATTTGGATGAGCACAACCGAAACCTTATGTCAGTGTTTTCTCGCCTGAGAAAGGTCAATCTTAAACTGAATCCATCCAAATGTGAATTTATGAAAAAACAAATACTTTATTTAGGACACGTGATTTCAGCGGAAGGTATTTCACCAGATCCTGAAAAGGTAGAAGCCATAAAGAAATATCCGCGTCCATCGGCAGTTGATGAAGTAAAGCGGTTTGTGGCGTTTGCAAATTATTATAGGAAATTCATACCAAATTTTGCTAGTATAGTGATGCCTATGAATAAGCTATGTAAGGGGGATGTAGTGTTTAGTTGGACCGATGAATGTGAGAGGTCATTTTTGTTGCTTAAGGAAGCGTTAATGAATCCACCAGTGTTGGATTATCCAAATTTTTCTGAAGACAACACGTTTGTATTGCAAACCGATAGTTCGGGTTATGCGGTAGGAAGTGTTTTGTGTAATGGGAACGGTAAACCCGTTGCATACGCTAGTAGGTCTTTGGGGAAAAGTGAGTTAAATTATCCTATTATAGAGAAGGAGTTATTGGCTATAGTATGGTCAGTTAAATATTTTAGACCGTATTTGTATGGACGGAGGTTCGTTGTAAAAACGGATCACCGGCCACTATTATACTTGTTTAACATGACAGATCCATCAAGTAGGTTAACTAAGTTTCGTTTATGTTTAGAAGAGTATGACTTTGAGGTCGAGTATATTAAGGGGAAAGAAAATGTATTAGCTGATGCACTTTCTAGGATAGTAATTTCAAGTGAAGATTTGAAAACCATGCGTGAAAAAACTATATCCGTAATGACAAGAGCGCAGTACAAACAGTTGGAAGAACCAAATGTTTGTGATACGGACCCTGTGGTATCTAGGACTGATCACCCTAGGATCGTGGAAGTTCTTAAAAAACAAGGAAATGACATTGAGATATGTTTGAATGAGTGGGAGAAGATGTTACGTAACACTAATGGTGAAAAAATATTTTCAAAGTCGCGCAATTTAATGTATGTGCCAGAAAACTCGAGTATTTACGTAAACTATGAATCTTTATCGGCATCATCGCGAGACGAGTTGTCGAGAGACATAGTCACTTTTTGTATTGAAAAGGGCATAAAAGAAGTTATTATTTTGAAAAATCGTTATAACGTTAATTTTATTACAAAAATGGCCAAATATTTGAAGGAAAATAGTAATTCGATATGTGGGGATTTTAGAATATATGTAGTGAAGGGTGTACGGAAAATAGAAGGGGCAGATGAGAAGAGAATTGTTTTAAATGATTTTCATATTTTACCTACGAGTGGTCATTCAGGAATACGCAGGATGGTGAATAATATAAAGAAATATTATTATTGGCCGTCAATTGAGAAAGATGTAGCGGAGTACGTTGGTCAATGTGATAAGTGTAAAAAACAAAAGTTTTCCAAACATACTAAAGAACCAATGACGGTTACTACCACTGCATCTTCATCTTTTGAAAAGATTTATTTAGATATAGTGGGGCCACTTGATAGGGACGAAAATGGTAATGTTTACATATTAACTCTTCAATGTGAACTTACGAAGTTTGTGGAGGCTTATCCACTAAAAAATAAATCCGCAAATGAGGTAGCAAAAGCGTTGGCAGAAAATTTTGTGTTGAGATATGGGATACCGGGAACAATTGCTACGGATAGGGGTTCTGAGTTCATTTCAAAAGTAATGGTAGAGCTATGTAATGTCTTGGGCATCAATAAAATCTTATCAACGTCATATCATCATGAAAGTATAGGGTCTTTGGAAAACGTTCATAAAACTTTAGGTGCTTATTTAAGGATACAAACAGATAATAATCCATCATCGTGGAGTTCTTGGATTCCATATTGGTGTTTTTCTTATAACACAACAGTTAATACTGTGACTAAGTATACGCCTTATGAATTAGTTTATGGTAAAATTTGTAGGTTACCAAGTAGTCTTCAAGGTGAAAGTGTTGAACCTTTGTATAATTTTGATGATTATCCTTTAGAATTTAAATACAGGTTACAAAGGGCTCAAAATGATGCAAAAGAAAATTTGGTATCAAGTAAGTTATCAAGGAAATATTGTTATGATAAGAATCTTAATTCTATAACTTATAAGGAAGGTGACTTGATTTTGGTAAAAAACGAAGTAGGCAATAAGTTGGAGTGTATTTATAATGGGCCATTTGTAGTTGTAAAGGACGAGTCACCAAATGTAATAGTTAAATATAAAAATAAGATAGATGTAATACATAAAAATAGGACAAAGTTATACTGTAAGACTTAGAATGTAAGTTTAAAAATGTAAAGAGATGAAAAAAAAAAAAAAAACAAAGTAACTAAGTTTTTTTTTTTTACTTTAGGAAGGGTGATGTGGTGTGTCACGTACGTCACGTTTAGATCTTAGTTTAAGTTAAGGTAGATAAGCTATGTCCATAGTTATATTATGCTATATGTCACGTACGGACTAGGTATATATTACACTAATAAAGGGAGTCTTGAGTCGTCAGTCTCCAGTTGACTCATGGACAAGTACACGACATGGTATTTACTTAACCCCTCCTTCCCTTCACATCGCACTTTATTGTGAGGTTATTAACCAAGGTTAAGTGATCTTATCGTGGTTGCGACAAGTAGACTGCATACTTGCGTAGGCCATAACTGGGTTCAGCCGGGGATGTACCGCACTCAAACAAAGAGGCCTACTCATACATTGGGCTAAATGCGTAATACACTTACAGTACACTCAAACCCGTGTGATTCTATCCTTAAAATACCATTGAAGGTACCAATCTTGATTGTCTTCGAGTGATTAGAAGACCTGCAAGAAATTTAAGGGTGTGGGGCAGACCATAAAGCTTAACAACTTTGTCATTGAGACCGATAGTAGTGGCGAAAAATGTATCAACTCTCCCATACAAAACTTCAGACAAGAAACCATATGGTCTTCACGTGATGTGATCATGATTATGTCTGGACTTCACCCTATTTTTCGTGGGAAATCATCATATGATGTTTCCCGCCCTAGGGTGGAGCGGAAGGACGTGTCAGACTTTTACTGACTAAAACCCACCCGTGTTCCTTCAGTTACCCATATGCCAGGGCCACGGTATCTCTTTTGAAAAAATCTCACGACCCTGGTAGGAGACTTTGGCCCTTGAGTTTATTTCGCCATTTTTTTCAGAGCTAGTCAGATAGGAAATCGAATCCATCTCGTTCTTTTTTAACCGAGTGCAAAAAAAGGAGGAGGTTATCAATTCGACTGTATTTTTTTAAAATTATTATTATTTTTTATGTTTGTTACCTCATAACTTTTGACTGGGTGAAGCGATTTTGATGATTCTTTCTTTAGCTGGTGCTTCCCGAATGGTCCCATTTTAATTTGGTTCCATTCGGACAATGGGATCCATGTGAAAACCATATAAGTCTTAAATTTGCATTAAGTATTTGCGCGACAAATGAACGAATAACGCGATTAGATTAGTGCGGTGTATGTACCTTAACTAAAAAGTTAAAAATAAAAACTTTTTACAAAAAAAAACAACCGACTTCCTTAAAAAACACTACAAAGTCAAAAATAACTTTAATTTCGGAAGTTGGTGGCGAAAAAACCTTAAATACAGATCCTAAGACACCGAATTCCGAAATTAAAGTTATTTTGGACTTTGTAGTGTTTTTTCAATGAAGTCGGTTGTTCTTTTTTATAAAAAGTTTTTTTAAATAATATCAAAAATGATTCCGAAATCCTATTTGCATAGAAAAAAAAAATAGTTTCATTTCAGTAAGAATTTCTTCCATTTTGACAGTTGAACATTCATTACGTTATTTACGTTGTGGAGCAGACATATTTTTCAAATATGCTTCTGAAGATTTGGATTAGCAATATCTTCAAAATTAAAATAATAAAAAAAAAGACGAATTGATAACCTCCTCCTTTTTTTGAAGTCGGTTAAAATAGAAGTTCTCTGTGAGTCTGAAGTTCCAGAAGGCTAAGTTCTAATAAGTGATTACAGTAGGTTATTTATAGCGGACAGGGAAGAACTAATTTATTAACTGTACAAATAAGGAAAATATTTTAACCTGTTGTGAATTAACAAGCCTTGATAATGCATAATAATATGCTTGCTTGGCATATGTTTGAAAATAAAGCTTAACATGGTAACATGATAAATTATAATAATTACGAATATAAATGTATTTTGTGGTTAAAGAATATAATATGGTTACTGTGGTAAGGTTATATTCCCATTATTTATTTATATTGATTAATAGGTGAATCATCAATTGCATTTTCCTGAGTTATATACATATATGTACATATATTGTCTTTTTTACACGCCTAGCACTGATGCTGAATCTGTTAAAATCGTTTGACATACCACTCAAAAGATATAAAACTTATTTGGTCTACCACCTGCGTTGAGATAGGTGTGTGTACACCCTCCCTCCGCTCCGTAAGAGAGAGTGGGTCATACATAATCCACCACGCGGACTCAGTGTGGGTGGTACATGCCACATCTCTTTTAATTTTTCAACCGACGAAAAAAAACGGAGGAGGTTCTCAATTCGACGCGTATATTTTTTTTTTTTTTTTTTTTTTTTTTTTTTATGTATGATCACGCATAACTTTTTACATAGTGGTCCGATTGTGACAATTCTTCTTCTATTGGAAAGGGTATACTCCCAAGGTGGTCCCATATAAATTTGGAAAACAAAATCGAACCCTAAGGGTTGGAAAACAGGGGATGATTGATTGTTCACTCACTGATTGTAACGTATAAACACGCATAACTTGTTACATAGTGGTCCGATTGTGACAATTCTTCATCTATTGGAAAGGGTTTACTCCCAAGGTGGTCTCATATAAATTTGGAAAACAAAATCGAACCCTAAGGGTTGGAAAACAGGGGATGATTGATTGTTCACTCACTGTCACTCACAACTTTTTACATAGTGGTCCGATTGTGACTATTCTTCTTCTATTGGAAAGGGTATACTCCCAAGGTGGTCCCATATAAATTTGGAAAACAAAATCGAACCCTAAGGGTTGGAAAACAGGGGATGATTGATTGTTCAGTCACTGATTGTAACGTATAAACACGCATAACTTTGTACAGAGTAGTCCGATTTTGATAATTCTTTTATTGTTGGATAGGGTATACCTTGCCAAGTATTATTAGTACATTAAAGCCACAAAAAATCATAAAATAAAAACTTTTTAACAAAAAATTAAACCGCCGAAAAACTGAAAAGCATAAAATAATAAACCTAAAAATTTTGAGTCGGCGCTGAAAAATCAATGAACAAGGAACACTCAAAGCGCCGACTCAAAATTTTAAGGTTTATTATTTTATGCTTTTCAGTTTTTCGGCGGTTTAATTTTTTGTTAAAAAGTTTTGGTTAGTACATGTCGGTTTCTTTCCGAAGTTTTCGTTACCTATCCGTTTTGAGAGCAGTGATGTTTAAGTAACTTATACAAAGCACCTCTACGGACATAACCACTGGCCACCACTGCTCCTGCTCATGTTAGGCAACATTGCTTCGTTTGATTTCCAGTCTTGAATAGAATAGGCCACCAACCTGTCCTCTCTATAACATTTTAAAGACAACTGAGGGTTATGACCGCAATGGATGAAGTCAGGCATCGGATGATGAAGGACTATGATCTTGATCAGCACTCCAATTGCTTAACACACTACCTATCAATCAGAATCGGAGTCATTTTGAAGTACGTTGCTAGTAAGTTCTTCTTAAGTTCAAAAAATTTGTTTACTAAATACCGTAAATAACGAAACGAATGTTGTTGAACTGTTAACTTGAAAGTCATTTCTAGTGTCAGTGTATCGAAATTTCTCCTTTTGCTAATTTAAAAATGGATCCAACCATGATGCCCATGTGTTCTAAAAACCGGCAAGTGGGAGTTGAATCGGTACGATGGAATATGTTCGCAAAAACATTTTGTGTTAAGTGGGTTGCCAAAACTTACGTAACGGGTTCACTGTTAAAATTTTTCATATGTATTGTAGATCCAAGCCCCTAGTGTAACAATACTTAACTCTACAAACCTAACTAAATCTTAGTCAAAATTTACGCACAGACACACCTCTGGGCGTATGGTAAAAATCAATGACTGGTCTTTAATTTTGATTCATGCAAGAGTTCAGTGGAACGACCAAGTCATGCATTTTCACCACGATGTAAGATTTGCATGACCCTTGCTTCTATCATAGTCGAAAAAAGGTATTTCTTTCAAGCCAGCTTTCTTTGTAGCCAACAAAAAAGACTTTGTTTTTTCTTATGTACCAGCTAATCTACTGCACTAGGCCCGCTTGGTGGTGCTTATAATACTGCGACTGTTGGGACACCCCAACAGTGGGAATATTATAAGCTGATTAACCTATACAAATAATCACAAACCCTCGTTTAAAACCTCAGAACCTTTTTTTATAAAAAAATAACAAACAGAACCAGAACAGTACTTATACAGGTGCTAGTATATTTTCTCGAACATTCGGCAGCCACAAAAAGCTAGGACCTTTGTTCGATCCCTTATTTATGTATGAATGAGCCATTAGTTCAACCGCGCGCCGGTAGAGAGCGCCAGTGGCCCACAAAGAGCCACTATTGTTCGCTCTAGTGTTTTTCTTTTCGCGGCTTTGCATAAGAATTTAGCATTGTAGTTATAGGTACCTATTTTGCACAATTGTCGGCAATGCACGTACTTACATATACAAATGGCTTATTAGTCGACCCGCGCGAATTTACTCTCTCGAATCGACAGTTTTCAATAGCTAATATATTATTTTTATAGGTGACTCGTACAAAGTTAGGTAGTTTATTTGTGGGCAATCGACAACTCCAGATATAATATTAAGTATCTCACATCTTTAAAGCATCACATTTCTCTATTAAGCATCACATTTTGATTTTTATGAAATAAGATTACGAGTTTATGAGAAAACATCATTGCAAAACCAAGAGTTACGTAAACCAATTTTGCCGGATATGGTTGAACTTTATTAACAATCAATCAATTACATTTATTTCAGAACAAATCCATATACACACATTTTAAAAAGACATATTTCAAGAACACACATTGTAAATACAGACATCTTAAATACAAAACAAAAACAAAACATTAGAATAAGAAAAACAATGAACGATGTTGTCGATTGAAATTTAATTTGGTAGAAGAACTGTATGTTTTCTTCCATCGGTGTCTGACTAAACCTCAACTCAACTACTGGCCATCAAAAAAATCGACCCACCCACTTTTTGTTTAATATTTGTCGATTGTTTCTCAGATAAGCTGTTTCACATATTTGTTTTTATTTGGAGGGTGGCTATGATGGTTGACGTCTTGTTTGTCATAAATCTTATTGCACTTGAAGGTACTTAACATTTTTTTTAATACAGGAATACTGATGAGTGCTGATTTGACGGTTTTGCATCGGAACAAATCGACCCGCTCTCCCAGTCAGAAATAAGACTTTTCGAGGGATTTCATGTTCATATCGTTAAGTTTAATTGCCGAGGCTATAGTTTTGATGAATTTAATTTAATAATAATGGTAACTACGGAAGCTGAAGCGGCCCAAGTGGTGGCTTTGCTGTAATAAGGCCTAAATCAACGTGTCGTGGCCAGGAGGTTTAATCTCAGCTGTTCTGCAGTTCGGCGAGTTTACTAAACGTTTCTGGAGACTGGGTAGTATGTAAGAAAAGCTGGATCTGGAAGATATAGGGTGGCAATTCAAAAGGATAACCGCTTCATTGTGTCACTTCTTTATAATATTGACACTTCTTGAACGCAATTTAGTTTAGACGTGATAACATGACATTGGCAGAATAGTCGACATCGGCTTTGCTTGCCATTTCATAAAAAATAGAATAAAATAGAATATACGTGCTAAACGCGTTCAGTTTCTATGGTGAAATTGGCACTTATGGTGAAAACCCGCGTAATTCAAACTTTCTTTGCGGAAAACGTAAGAAATTTTGAATTTCGCGGCATGCTTGTACAAACGCCAGCACATAAAGCTACTACAATCTGTCAATTTTTTATAATCGATTTTTAACTTTATCGCTAAAGTGTTAGGTTCAAGATTGATTGGGAAAATTTGACAGTTTCGGGTACTTTGATGTGCTGACGTATCACTTAAGTAGAGGCAGATCACTGCAGTTATTATAATGGCATGTTTTGAATTTTATGTAGATACCGTAAAGCGTGTACCATCACCAAAGGGATAAATAAAGCAGCTAGTTTTGAAAAAATCGGCACCTGCAGTTTTTCCGGAAATCACGATTTTTCTTTGGCGAAACCAAACAAAATTATTTAGTAATGATATGTTTAATTTGACTTGTTTATTTACACAAATTTTAGCACAATATAAACATAAAATGACTTTAAAAAAATGAATATTGATTTTAAAATTAAAAAGAATAATTTTACACTTTTTTGAATAAATTTTAAACACGCTCTAATTTTTCAATTTTAAGTATTATGAACACAATTGCTGCATTTTAACCAGTCAATTACCGTAATTACAGACACAATTAAAATCCATTGTGTCTATACCAAATGTGGTATCTTAGGGACTTAGAGGTTAATATTGAGTATTCTCTCCTCTTGCTTGAATGATGGCCTGCATTCGCCGTTTTAGTGACCTAATCAAGGTTTTGATAGTCTCTTGAGAGATTTGGGTTCATTCTTCCCTGATGGCGATTTCTAGGTTTCCTAAGGATGTAGAGGCTGGGGGATGTATAGGCTCTGACCTTTTGTTTAAGGGTATCCCACATGTGCTCAATAGGTTTAAGCTCAGTGCTTCTTGCTGGCTACGACATAACCCGAATGCCGACTTCTTCAAGGTGACCGGTGACAATGCGTGCTACGTGTGGCCGTGCATTATCTTGCATAAGTTCAAAATTTTCTCCAATATAGCCGGCATATGGTACCTCATGCTCTTTCAAGATTTCTGTGATGTAGCTTACCGCAGTTAAAGCAAAACTTTTTATAAAAACCAGCTCCGTGCTTCCAGTTAAAGATATCCCAGCCCAAAACATTACAGAGTCCCACCATAACTGACTGTTTCTCTTATGTAACACTGGGCATCATGTTCATCTAGCCGTCGCATGACATTAAGGCGTTCATCAGAACCGTATAAAGTCATCAGTCTCTCATCACTAAAACGAACTGACTCCCATTGACCTGTAGTCCCGTTTACGTGATTCTGTGCAATTTGAAGTCTAGTTTACCGATGAGCTGTGGTCAATTGTTGCACCATTGCTGGCTTGTGTGATCTTAAATTCTGCTCACATAGTCTCTCCCTTTCAGTACTGTCACTTATAGCCTCACCCTGATATTCACGTAAGCGTCGCTAGTGATCAACGTCAGAAAGGTTTCGATTTCATAGAGCTGGTACCACATCGGTTTGCCATAATCGCCACGCTTCGCAGGCAGGTTGGTTGGGCGATCGCAGTATAGTGGTAAAAGACAGAGACCGCTGCTGCCCATTCTCTAGTAAGTCCCTTTTTTTATGGGAAATCATCAATGACTTCTCCCGCTCTGGGCGGAGCGGGAGGGCGTATCAGACTTTTACTGACTAAAACCCACCCGTGTTCCATCAGTTGCCCATGTGCCAGGATCACGGTATCTCTTTCGAACAATCACGCGACCCCGGCAGGCATCGGTCCTGGCAGACCCCTTCAGCACTGCTGACATCACTTTGAGGCGCGCGTGGAACACTACGCGCCGTCGACCCGAGCTTGGTCCTTACCGGGCGGCGAGCTGCTCGCCACCCGCAAGCTCGCGCCTATGGTGGCTAGGAGTCCGCAATCGACTCCCGACGCCCGGGGCGTCTCCTCCTGCGGCGGCTAGGGACGTGAGGGCGCAGAGACTGCCACTCCCTCACGCGCCCCGCCTCCTCCTTTGCGAGCATTACTGCTTCGTAGAAGGAGGTGACGGCTTCCCATGCCCTCTCGCTCCGTACCATGGCTCGCACCAGGGTTGGACGCGAGAGGTCGCCACCGCCGATCGCCTCCACGAGGACACGGTGGTGCTCCGCCCAGGCAGGGCACACCTCCACCGTATGCTCCACCGCGCTAGTAAGTCCCTTAGTCGCCTTTTACGACACCAAAGCGTGAGGGCAGGAAATGGGACGGTGCTATTCTTTGCGCAATTAGCCTTATAAAATTTTTCCTGCTGGAACAAAGGCCTCCTCTGTGAGTGAAGCAGTTGGCGGTAATGAACCACGTGGGCCTAGTGGATGTTACATGTCTTCGACTTTTTGTCAAGGACATGCTGGTTTTCCCACGATGTTCTCCTTCAACGTTTTGAGAGCAATGGTAATTAAACAAATTATGCAAAGTAAAGCGCCCAGTTGGGTTCAAACCCACTCGACTACCATACTTAAATATACGAGTAACTCGAATGTCTGACCCGTAACCACTGGACCTCCACAGCTCTGCATAGATATTAATTACCCTTAATAAAAAAAGATTGAAGTACTCTTCACTATTTCTGTGCGCTATGCTGTAGTTTACCTCCTGAAGTATTAACCCTCAAACTCCAATCGGGGTAACGCGTGCGAGAGGAGATTAAAAATGTAATTTCCGATGGCTGTGTGGGCACTTCCTTGCTGAAATCACTGTTAGGGTTCTTTCACATAGAGTGTTGAAATCTTGGTTCTGATACATAGTTTGGTTTTGCTTTTTAATATGACTGATCCGCAGTGTAATTGCGTAACAAACTATCAGTCCTTATCAGTAGGAATGGCTTTGAATTTGACAGTTCAACAATAAGCAATGCTTTATTTACTTTGTTGAGCCGAATTTTTTTTCGAGTATATGAAGCAATTGTTTAGCAATATAATTCAGATTCTGATTAATAGCGTGTTATGCAATTAGGGTGCTCTTACATCTGTGTAAAGATTTTTCCATTAACATATTTCGGTAGAGTTTTGGTTCGGTTAGCGTTATTAGACTCACCCCTGCTACCTGCATGAGATACTTTACTACCTCTATACATTACTGGAAAATTTTGGCCGCTCAAACTTCTGTCTAGAGAGGTTAGGAAAATAAAGGCGTTGTCTGAAAAAACTATAGTTTTGTTGTGTTTGTCCTTTTATTGCGTAAATCACGTTTTTTTTTCATATTTTCCCCATTAATTTACTGTAAGGTTTGTTTATTTATTTTTGTTTTTAGTTTAGCTCACGTTTACCTCACAGTTTGCACGGCGCCTTATAAGGTGGCTTTATGATGTATTGGTTTTTAGCAGCCTTATGTCCAAAACTTTTATGTACTTACCGACAATCGACCACTAGCTTAACTTACTTGTTTCATTTTTTGACTAAAGGGTAAAGCTCGAGGGTGGCTCGCAAAAATAAAATTTTCTTACGTTTATTTGCAATTTATTTATTTCTTTGGAAACAGAAACAGTTACACAAAAGTTTCTTAATTAATAATCCTTAGTATCTAAACTAAATAGTGTATGTGTAACTCACAACGTTATCCACATGTTACAAATTCAAATTTAATAAGAACTATCTAGACATGTGCATGCGATTGAATTTACATTACATTGTGCTTAGATTATAGTTATAAAGTAAATTTAGTTCGATAATTTTTGAATTAGAGTTATTCAAAATTTGTTAGATGATAGTGTAAAATTTATGACATGATTAGGTATTTGCTAAGCGTCTTTGTTCGGTCTATGTCATGAAAGTCTCATTGAATGGGATTAAATGAACTAAGATGGTTGTATTGACGATTTTATTGGTTATAACTCTGTGAAGCCATATTTGTTACGGTTGTGAATCATATTGTAATCAACACACAACCTGACACTGACCTACAAAATAGAGAACAAATGTAAGAAAATTTTAATTTCGTGGGCTTTCTTGCCGGTTCCCCTTTAATTATCTAAGTAAGCAGTTAGATAATAATATTTTGTAGAAAATAAAGTAGGTAGGTAGTTTTATATCTCATGAACGAACATTTTAAAATCGGAAACGTCAGCGGTCATAAATACGGAACGGTCGTAAAAAGTTTAAAAAGTGACATTGGTTGGTCGTAAACGGCCGTCGCGTAGGATAGGTACCAGGGTCGCAGTCAGCCCCAAGAGGTCATCATTATGTATGTAAATGCTTCGGCTACTGCATTCCCACGGGAAGGGTTCTCGTCTTGCCAGCGATTTTTCTCGCATTTTATTTATTAGGGTACTATCGGCCCTCGATACCCGTTTATCTGTCAGCTTCATGTGAGAGATATTTATTCGTTTGTGTGTCAGACGTATAGACAAAGATGTTAGGGTTTTTTTCGTTGGTACCTAATGTTTTGCAATTATTCTTGTTATTCGCTGTATTAAGGCTGTTTGTTATATGGTAGTTTGAACCAGCCATTTCATATCTCAACTGCAATGAATTCAATCAATCAAAATATTTTTGTTTCACATAAACCTACATGGGCAGTTATGAAACGTCAGAAGCTAGGTGCATGGTTCCAAATTGTTAATTTCTATGAAGAAGAGCCGTTAAGAAACTCCACGGTTACTCTTTTAAAAATAATTGGTTTTTACAATGGTTTCAGATTATACAGTGTTAATAGTCAAGAAGTACCAGGTACTGTTGCTGTATAGTGTGTGTTCCTGAAACTATTAATTGCAATTGTCAATTTTTACGTGATCGATGCGCAAATTGATTTTCTGTAAAATGAAATTAAAGCGATTGACACTTAAAATTGACAATTGCATTTGATATTTTCAGGGACCCTTAAAAGATGCACCTTGTGATTGCACTAGATTGTTGACAGTATATTTGACATTTTTAGAAGGGAAGAGAATACTCTTATTATACTTTAAGTTCTCAGTAGCAAGGGTGAGAATTGAACAATGGCTGACTTTAAGACGATACAACGATAGACAAAATTCAAAATCAATTTCACGACATCACTTTGTCTAGACAGGTTGACATGCACGTCATTATATCGCCGGGTTCAGACACACGTTGTAGGTAAATATCTACTCCACCATCCTATGAAATTCCTACGCTATCCCTATTTTAGCAGCCAGCGCGTAAATTTGCCAGCCCGTTCATGTTATTTATAGCAGAACTGGTGATCGAAGTGGTTTTCGAGTGTTTGATGAGCAGTTGGCAGGTTTGTCAGCGGAGCAGACTCGTGTGTGTAGTGTGCGGAATATACTGTAACGTAGGGATAGCGTTCAATGTATGTATGTTGAGCGTATTACTACTACCTCTTACTTGTGACCAACAATCCAAATACATACTCTGTAATAAAGTATTCATTAATTTTTTTGTATTTTACTATATAATTTTATGTATTTGACGTCAGCAACGTAATTAATGCATTTTCAATATAATACGTTACGGTTCAGCAGCTGCCGGGGTCGCGTGATTGTCTGCCGGGGTCGCGTGGTTGTTCGAAAGAGATACCGTGACCCTGGCACATGGGCAACTGATGGAACACGGGTGGGTTTTAGTCAGTAAAAGTCTGACACGCCCTCCCGCTCCACCCAGAGCGGGAGAAGTCATTTGATGATTTCCCATCCTGAAAAAAAAAAAAAAAAAAAACGGTTCAGCAGCCAACTGTATTTCAGTAATGAAAATCATTGATTAAATTATAGTTTAAGCTTTGCAGTTCCCGCTGCCCGCTGTTAATACCGGATTTGTAGTCCGTCAGGGAATGTGAAAACGTTTTTGTTAATTAATTCATTGCTTTTTTTTTGTTTATCCCTTCCAGATTTATGTTTTATAGACTCACATGGCACATTATTTTAATGGATATATTATTTCACGGTTTGCCGGACGTTGAAGATGGCACCACCCCATTTGTTCCCATGGGTGTCGTAAAAGGTGACTAAGGGACTTACTAGAGAAAGCAGCAGCGTTCTCTATACATTTTACCACCATACTGCGATCGCCAATCCGCCTGCCAAGCGTGACGATTACGGCAAACTCCTCTAAAATGCTTGGGGGAGGCCTAAGTCCAGCAGTGGACATCTTTCTGCTCAAATGGTGATGATGAGGAGCTTACTAAATGTCCACCTTGGACATTATTGAAATGCGGCAGAAAGAGCGGACACGTCTTTCCATTATTTTTGCCTAATGTTTCCTACCAAAGGTTAAAATAATATAAATTGGTAGTATTGTCTTATAAGATTTAATCCTCAAATACTAGTTTTTGGGGGGGCTATTTTTTCCTTGTGCAGATATTAGTCTCTCACAAAGGATTTATTCAGATGTTATAATCTTCATAATGATAAAGGCGCCTTTGTGGACGACAAATACAATGTTTATTTATCTTTTCTACATAGTAAAAAAGAAAATCGCTTCCCGCGTCTGTTTTAATCAATAGACAGGGGTTTATAGGTTGAAGCCGCTGGCATAAGCTAGTTATTTATAGTTTGTGAACTGCTTTCAGAAAAGAAACCTATAACAAAATATTCATACAGAGAAACATAACAAAAGTTTTTCAAACATTACATGGAGTCAATTTGAAGTTGGTAGCGAAACTCCTCAGACGTGATGAGAATCAATATGTCAAAATGATCAAATTAAATACGGAATAATTTGAGGTCCTTATATAGGTAACTAGCTTTTGCCAGCGGCTTCACCCGCGTGGAGGTCGGAAAATATCCCGCGGGAACGTACTACCGGGATAAAAAGTAGTCTATGTGTTAATCCAGGATATAAACTAACGGTATTCCAAATTTCATCCAAATCCGTCCAGTAGTTTTTTCGTGAAAGGGTAACAAACATACACATACACATACATCCATCCTCACAAACTTTCGCATTTATAATATTAGTAGGATGTAGTCACTTGATATACCAATTTCAGTTCAGTTCTTAGTGTAAACTTCATAGATCGAGCACTGGTGGCCCAGTGGTATCCGTCTGACTTACAAATTGTAGGTCGTGAGTTCGAACCCAGGTACTTTGAGTATTTGATTTCATCACCACTGGCCTCAAAACGGTGAAGGAAATCATAGTGAGAAATCCACCAACCCGCACTTGGCCCGCATGGTGTATAATGAGCCGATCCCTCTCCTAAAGAGGAGTCTGTATCCCCAGCATTAGTATTATTATAGGCGACAGAGACGTGTTTGGTATGTATATCTAAACATGATAAAACAAAAAAAAAACAAAATCGTTTTTTTTTTACTCATACTTCAAGTAAGTAACAATACCAACAGAGCTCGGAGATCCAAAAAAAACATTTTTTTGTCGTTTTCATATATTGGTAACGCTTGGTTAGACATGTTTTTTTTTTGAAGAACAAATTTCTTAGTGATTAATTACGATCTAGCTAAAGAAGCTAATAAGCAAGTTAACTCTAACTTAATATGTTACGTAATAGATTATGTTAAAACTAAGAATAGTGTCCATTTGCACTTTTATACAAGTCCGTAGCACTTTCTTAGAGTCTAATACAATTTTTAAACACTTTTTTTTGTTAATCTAAATACGACAAAATAAAAATGAAATGAAATAAATTAGCCACCGAAATTCAGCACAAGTAAGGATGTCTGCGGAGTTTCGCTGAATTTTAAAATGTTTCGCTAACAACACTGGTTTTTCGGGCAATTCTGCACCTAATAATAACGTTGAAAACATTCCTCTTTCAAAACAACAAGCTACTCATAATTGTTCCAACATAATAAATAAAATCCAAACAAAATTTTCTAATTAAAATGATCATCACAATGGCTGCTAATTATTTCAATACAATTAGCGACGACTGAACACGCTTTGCATTTAAAAACGACTGTTGAACTCCTAAACACGTTTTAATTTGTCCTTGGTCATGAAAACGCAATTCAAATTTGGAACACGATAAATAATAGACAATGGTGCCGATTCCCTTATGCACAAACTAAACTAAATTTAAGTTCAGTGCATCTTTTTCTTTCTATTTCATTAAGGAAAGGACAGAAGATAAATTTTAGTTTAGTCCTGTCAAATTAATCAGCGCTTGACATAAATTGAAGTAATTTTAGTAGGCAAGTTTTTAATCACGTCTAAACTTGTATGGAGTAGTGACAGGCGCTGATTAATTTGACAGGACTAAACTAAAAAAAATCTTTTGTCCTCTTCTTAATGAAATACAAAGAAAAAGATGCACTGAACTTAAATTTAGTTTAGTTTGTGAACAAGGGAATCGGTACCAATACCGTTGATTCTGTTGCTCTGCCACAGAGTCACAATCAAAATATTTTATTTCACATAAACCTAATTGGGCACATAAGAAACGTCAGAAGCTCTCTCTCGACGTACCTACTAGTATGACTGGTTATTGTTGATTTTTTGTACCCGTAACTCGTCTTTAAGCCATTCCCCTTAAACAGAAGGAAAATATATGTAAAACCATCGTTAGACCTACTGTTTTGTAAGTGTCAGAATGTTGGGCCACAAAAGGGATAAATGAAAGGCAGCAGCAGGAGAAAAAAACCGGCCAAGAGCGAGTCAGACTCGCGCACCCAGGGTTCCGTACAAACCTGTAGGTATTCACGGTTTATGCATAAGGTTTATGTTTATGAAATTAAATGTTTTTTTTTTTTAATTTTTATATTTTTGCTGATTGAATGAATGGTAAATTGCGGTTTACGATTTAAGACGTATTAAAAAAGAAAAACTACTTACTAGATCTCGTTCAAACTAATTTTCAGTTGAAGTATACATGGTAATGTACATCAAATATTTTTTTAGTTTTATCATTCTCTTACAGGGGGGGGGGGGGGGACACATTTAACCTCAATATCATTTTTGTGTTTTTTCACGTATGGGTTTGATGAAAAAAAAAAAAAATAGTTTCAGTTCTGAGCATGCGGAATCCCAAAATTTATTGTTTTCTTATATGATACTTTCGGAAAAAAGTGGCCGTGACATACGGACGGACAGACAGACACACAGACAGACATGACGAATCTGACGAATCAATCTATCTGGGGCTCTGTCTCGCATAGGGTCACAGCATTATGCTGAGTGATGGCCGTTTTGCGTGGATATGACGCATATTTTCCCACATCTTATTTTTTATTTCTGTATGTTTCTGGTCTTACTGTGCGTCATGTTTGCCGCAAATAAACGTATTTTCTTTCTTTCTTTTCTAAGTGTTACGTTTTTTGCCATTTGGCAACGGAACCCTAAAAAGACACGGCGAGGGGCATGGGGTGAAGGATGCAGCTGAGATGAGAACGTTAAAATGGATGTGTGGTGTTACACGAATGGATATAATAAGATATGAGTAAATAAGAGAAAGTCTGAAAATGTCATCTTACTAATATGTTGAGTTTGAATCGGTTGTCATGGTATGGTCACGTGATACGGAGGAATGAGGAAAATGTGGTGAGGAAAGTATTGAGTATGAATGTCGATGGCTATAAGAGTAGAGAGAGACCAAAGAAACGATGGGTGGACTGTGTGAATGACGATATGGTTAGAAAGCGACGACTAATATAGAAGTTTGGGAGAAAAATAAATGTTGCGCCGACCCCAAATAAATTGGGATAAAGGCAGGAGTATGATTATGAAGAATTCGTCTTTGAGCGGTGATACCTCATATGGCAGACAGTCACCATTCTCTCCAGAGGATTGCCATGCACCCATTTTCTGAATCAGCCTTCTTGGCGATACCAAACGTACGGCTATCACTTGTACTTAATTTTAGTACTGGGTTACACAATTAGCCTGCTGATAACATATTATTCTCTTGGTTGCCTGAAATAGTGTTACCGAGAGTATTGTTGAAACTGGCCCTAATAATAACAACTGCAAACATAAATCTAGATCTCAATTTTCGGATATCATAACTCTGGATTTTCCACTTGTTCATAACTCACGCGTTATTTTATTTATGAGGTGGCGTTATTGTCCATATTTTTGTATTACTCGAACCATTATAACCGGCTAAGCTAAGTCCTGGCTGAGCCCTGTTTCCGTTCGTTATAATATTCGGTAGTCAGCGTGTTTGCATATAATTCTGTGACAGTAACTCGATACGGTGCAGACAGATGGCATAGACTAAACAATACGTATATTGTTACTGGCATCTCAAGGAATAAGACCCGTTGTACACACATGTTTTATTTGCTCTGAAAAACTACGGTTTATTCATAATTTAAAGAGATTATATACATATATTATGCCGTGTACCGTGTGGTGCCGGACGTAAAGAATAACATCACCCCATTTCTTCCCGTGTGGGTCGTAATTGGCGACTAAGGAAATTACTAGGGAATAGGCAGCAGCGTTCTCTATGCATTTTACCACCATACTGCCATCCTAATTCTTGAGAAAGGTTATTTAACATCACTCATTCATAATCATTTTGAACATATTCGTCCTGATATCATTAATGCTGACTGTACAAGTTCACATATACCGCACAGAAATAGTGCTGTGTACAACAGGCCTTAAGGTTCCAAGAAAGCTGCGCCCACACATAAGTTTAATTAACGACATAAGTACACACAAACAAAAGAGCCACACAACAGAAAACAATATCGCTCTCTTATCCAACTAAGTAGGCACTTTGACGAAAGTTGTTTACTAAAAGAACGCCGAGATAAGCCCAAGCACCTTATACATAGATAAACACTGGCCTTTTATTCGTGACACACAATAATGAACAAAGAAAGCGAATATAATGATCTCCGAGCTATGTCGAATATTCCGTATCACTTGAGCGATCACCAATACGGCTCCGCAATATCGGAATACCTCCGCGGCGGCATGCGCTCAGTAGTTCTGTATTAATATCACCCTTAATTACTAGACGGGGTTGACAGTCGAGTTCTCACGTCTTCACGAGTTCATACTTCACGAATATTGCAGTTTGTGTTGTTCATTTGTTTTTGTTCACACCTTTCGTGATATAAACTCCTGTTATAACTGATTTCAAAAAGGGTTCTCAATTCAAATACTTCTCCTAATATGTTTGAGTAGAGAAATCCGTCATATAAAATCGATTTGAAAAATTATTTTCATTGAAAGGGTAGATATACTTATCGAGTGGCCATTTATAAATTTGGTCAAGTTCTGATTAGTCGTTTTTTTGTTAGCTTCATTAATACATATTTTTCCACTTAGTGTATGTTGACGATGTTTTAATAGTACACAATAATAACTTCCTCTCACTGAACACTATTAAAAAAAAAAAAACGATTTAACATAAAAATCATTGTGGCAGGTGATCTAAGAACAATCTTGAACGCCAAGAAAAACCAAAAAACGAAGGATACCAAAAAAAAAACCGGCCAAGTGCGAGTCGGACTCGCGCACCGAGTAACCTGTAGGTATCCTCGGTTTATGTATAAGGTTTATGCTTATGAAATGAAATGTTTTTTTTTTAATATTTATATTTGAGTTGATTGAATGAAAGGTAAATTGCGGTTTACGATTTATGACGTATTAAAAAAAAACTACTAACTGGATCTCATTCAAACCAATTTTCGGTGGAAGTTTACATGGTTATGTACATCATATATTTTTTTAAGTTTTATCATTCTCTTATTTTAGAAGTTACGGGGGGGGGGACACTCGTTTTACCACTTTGGAAGCGTCTCTCGCGCAAACTATTCAGTTTAGAAAAAAATGTTAGTAAAAACCTCAATACCATTTTTGAAGACCTATTCATAGATACCCCACACGTATGGATTTGATAAAAAAAAATTTTTTGAGTTTCAGTTCTAAGTATGGGGAACCCCAAAATTTGTTATTTTTTTTCTATTTTAGTGTAAAAATCTTGATGCGGTTCACAAAAACATCTACTTACAAAGTTTCAACAGCGTAGCTCTTATAGTTTCGGAGAAAAGTGGCTGTGACATACGGACGGACAGACAGACAGACAGACATGACGAATCTATAAGGGTTCCGTTTTTTGCCATTTGGCAACGGAACCCTAAAAACGCTACTAAGTGAAAAACAATTGTAATTTCGGAAGTCGTTAACAAAAACGAAAATACAAAATCAAAGAGATCTTTCTTAGAGCACATGCCACGATGATTTTGATAAAAAATCAACGATGAATGATTTTGATTTTAAATAAATGATGTTTGTTTTTTATTGTTTGTATTAAATCAGTATAAATATTTTGTACGTAAATAATTTATATGTATATTATGAGAGCAGTGGTGGCTCAGTGGTTCGAACCCAAGCACGCGCTTGAGTTTGTGTAAAATATTTCATCACCACTGCTCTCAAAACGATGAAGGAAAACATCGTGAGGAAACCGGCATGTCTGGTTTCTAACCAAAAATTCGAAGACATGTGACATCTACCAATCCGCACAGGGCCCGCGTGGTGGATTATGGCCTGCTCCCTCTCACCGAAAGGAGGCCTGTGTCCCAGCAGTGGGAAAGTTATAGGCTGCTCATGATGAAATTATTTATAGAATGTAACGCCGGCCCTAGTGACCGTGTTACAAAACAGGAAAATGGTGTACTTCGCTATCGGTGCGTTACGTGGAACACTTGAGCGCTTGTTGAGTGCTATATTTAAAAGTAGGCAATTAAATATTTTATTCTATACTCTCATGTCTAATTTAAACATCTGGTTGTTGAGACATCTTGAAATCCATGCAAAGTACCACTTCGGGATATTTACGACCAACCTCTCATCGATAGCAATTAAAAAGCCAAAAGTGATTTCGGTGCTTAAACTTGACTGTTTGCAATCCCCAAACTTTATTTACAAAATTCAAATCTTTCATAATATAAACAAACAAACAAAGCTATAATGGACGAGATCCTTTAAAGTTCACAAATAAAAACTTTCATTTAAATAGTACTTATTTGTACAAATTTGAAGTCAACAAAATAAATATTTGAAATTATATAGAAACATTTACAGGCAAACAATTTTAAACGAAAAATCTGCTTAGCTAAATAAATGAAATATTTACAGTGGATGTGAAGGTTGGGGTACTCAGTCGGTGAGGCTAGAGTGGAGATTGTCATAATATAGCGTCTAAATCGATCCTGAATAATTGATAACGATTTTTTCTAACATGACACGTTTAGTGTTTGTATCAATCGGGTTTAGTGCTGTAAAACATTTTGTTATTTTAGAATTTATCCCCGGTTCTAAAAATGTTGCATTCATTTTCGTTAAATACGCCATTTACCGTTTAGTGGTTGGATAAGGCTGTCTATCATTTGACGAGTCTGTTAAAATCCCAGTGACCTTTATTATTGTTACAAAAAAAAAATGCCTGCTATGTATTGAATTGCTGATATCAGAGGTAAAATAATTGCAAAAGGACTGCGATAAATAAAATAAGGTAACATAGATACCAGTAAAGAAATTATTTGAAAAAAATAAGTATATACATAAATGAAATCGTTTCTGATCCGATTTGGTTTTTAGCTATATGGTAACTTTTTTATTTATTTTAAAATTCTGGCTATCCTTTTGTGGTAACCACTGACATTTAAATATGTCTTATCTGTGGATAATACAGTAGACTGCAACATTACTACTTAAAATTTTGTATTATATAATATGTTGTAGTTGTTTATTATCGCTGAATAAATAAAATAAAATAAAACGCAGTCTACAACAGGCTAAAATATACGGTCCATCCCTAAACCCATAGAGCTCCAGGCTGAAATCAAATCGCTTTAAATGAATTCCACTTCATCAATCGTTGGTTGCTCGTACACTAATTAATGTGTCTAATCGAGAACAAATATCCGCTAGGGAAAGGGTTTTCAGTGCGTATTTGTATCGTTTTAGGGGTAATTGATAGCCTGTCCTTCAGTCGTGAGGTTGACGAGATTAAATATCGATTTCTAAAGCTAGGGTCGAGTAGGTAAAGGCAATTGATTTTAAATTGATAACTGTCGCCCGATTCTTACAATCTATTGTCTCACATCAACATTTCGGCCGGATCATCATCCACTGCTGGACATAAGCTTGCCCCAATTTGCATTTTTTTTCAGGATGGGAAATCATCAAATGACTTCTCCCGCTCTGGGCGGAGCGGGAGGGCGTGTCAGACTTTTACTGACTAAAACCCACCCGTGTTCCATCAGTTGCCCATGTGCCAGGGTCACAGTATCTCTTTCGAACAATCACGCGACCCCGGCAGGCATCGATCCTAGTAGACCCCTACACTGCTGCTGACATCTCTTTGAGGCGCGCGTGGAACACTGCGCGCCGTCGACCCGAGCTTGGTCCTTACCGGGCGGCGAGCTACCCATTGCTCGCCACCCGCAAGCTCGCGCCTCCGGTGGCCGGGAGTCCGCAATCGACTCCCGACGCCCGGGGCGTCTCCTCCTGCGGCGGCTAGGGACGTGAGGGCGCAGAGACTGCCACTCCCTCATGCGCCCCGCCTCCTCTTTTGCGAGCATTACTGCTTCGCAGAAGGAGGTGACGGCTTCCCATGCCCTCTCGCTCCGTACCATGGCTCGCACCATGGCCGGAAGCGAGAGGTCGCCGCCGCCGATCGCCTCCACGAGGACACGGCGGTGCTCCGCCCAAGCAGGGCACACTTCCACCGTATGCTCCACCGTGTCCTCTAGACGATCCTCACAATGGAAACACCCGGGCGTATCCTCCCGCTTTATCCTGAACAGGAACCTACCAAGCACCCATGCCCGATGAGAACCTGCATCAGGGGGAAGGTGAGGACGCCGTGGCGCCTCTCTATCCACTCCTCAAAGAGGGGAGTTACCGCCGCAATTGTGGCGTGCCCACTAGCAGACCCCTTCAGTATTGATCTAGGGTTAATTAATGTTAGTAAAAGTCATAATTATAATCACCTTTTATTATTACTTAGATAATTACAGATAACAGGGTTTTACCATGTAGGTATCTTGCAATTCAGATCAGATAGGTGGGGTAGGTCAGATGGCATTCGCTTCGAATGCACTTCTGTTACAGATAAGACACTCACTGTTTACTCTAAAGTATACCTACTAGTACTCTCTTGCATAAAATAGCGTTCTTACGGACTTAAAAGTGTCGCAGTGCCAGGGTCACGGTATCTCTTTCGAACAATCACGCGACCCTGGCAGGCATCGGTCCTAGCAGACCCCTTCAGCACTGCTGACATCTCTTTGAGGCGCGCGTGGAACACTACGCGCCGTCGACCCGAGCTTGGTCCTTACCGGGCGGCGAGCTGCTCGCCACCCGCAAGCTCGCGCCTATGGTGGCTAGGAGTCCGCAATCGACTTCCGACGCCCGGGGCGTCTCCTCCTGCGGCAGCTAGGGACGTGAGGGCGCAGAGACTGCCATTCCCTCACGCGCCCCGCCTCCTCCTTTGCGAGCATTACTGCTTCGCAGAAGGAGGTCCACCTTGAATGTGAATGATAGTAGGATGGGCGTGGTTTATGGCGGGTCAACCTAAAGTGGCCGGCCACCACAAACTTATATCTGAACCGTTTATAGAGAATAGGAAAACCAGCGGCCAAAAGTTGAGCTAGTGACAGAAAATGTCTCGATATAAAAAACGTTACTAACTTAGCATAGCCTTGCTGTAAGCACTATTCCTGTCACTGTTGCACATCTGTCAAACTGCAATAGCAAGGTAGAGACGGAAACATCTTAGAAAAAAGTACGTGAAAGTATCATTAATTTAGTCGGCCTATGAAATTTTTGCACATAGCGTGCGATGGAGTAGACAAATAATACATATATTTAATTATAAGCAATAAAACTATCTTACAGCAAGAAATTATCTTCTTTATCTATACGTAATATTATAAATGCGAAACTAACTCTGTCTGTTACTCTTTCACGACTAAACCTTATTTGTTACCCATTAACCCTATTTATTCCGCGACTTCACCTGCGTCCGCGTAACGTAAGATTTACGCAGACGAAGTCGCGGGAAAAAGCTAGCTAATATTTATGTACGGATGTTGGGTTATACGAGATTGATTAACTCAACATAATTAAAAATATATAATAAACAATTTAAGTATTTATTAATTACTAGTGATCGCCCATTGGTCGAAATTTGACCGTGGTTCATTTGAATAGAAATACATTATTAAGTGAAAAAATATATTTAATAATAAATATAAAAAAAATAATATGGTTAAATTTGACATTCAGTAACACTATAGACAGATAATATTAAAGGCAAATATTCTCGATATGATCATAGATTTAAAAAATGAAATAGGTTATACAATATCTATAAAATTAATTTATTACCTATATTTATACTTGACAATAATACAAACAATTAAGATCTTTATATTTTACCTATGTTAACAAATAAATAAACTGAACTGAACTGACATTCAGTAAGACTATAGACCACAGATTTGGACCATAAACAAAAGAATATCTATACATGTGTGTATTATTAAATACACGGTAATGAATAGTAGTGTGTGTAACGTGTTATTTATTGAAAATAATGTATTTTTACGCACAATTTAAAAAAAATATTAGCATTCGTCACTTCTTCTCTGTATAAACTATACGTGTACGAAATTTCATACTCCTCCGGCCGCCCAATTTTCGTAAAAAGGGAGCCAAAGTTTTCGCTTCACGTATTAATATATAGATTTTAGTTATTTACATGAAATTAAAAATAACGAATGAATCTTCTAGCGGTCTATAAATAAAATATATGATGGTGTTTAAGAGATTAATAAACTTCAATTTCGTTTCACCGATTACTATACATTTATTTGGTAAATGACAATTACAATATTTTACATAGACTTCGTCCATTACGTAATACTAGTTATGAGTAATTTTTTCACCTTATTTTACAAGTCATTTATATTTCCTTCAAGGTCAATTTCGTATGGCAGTGTGTATGATAAATGTCAAAATTACTTGACATACATACATATTTTAGTAATTACGTGTGACTGCGGTTAGAAAACCAAGAACTAAATATTATTGCCGATATTTTGTAAATATGTCTAGATTATATCTTTTTATTTGGGTGTTTTACCCGACTGCAGAGAGCAATGTGTTTATTAGCCTATTAACTCGTATGTATGTTTGTTCTTTTATTAACTTTATTTTTCATTACAATTATTTTGGCGTTAGGGGTAATTCAGAGATGGAGTACACAAATAATTTGCTAAACAGTCTTCATAAGATGATAGAAGTATGTTTAGTGTTATTCAAAACAGAGTAAAACACCATTGTTTTGATCATCCATAAAATTTTGTAGGAATGAAAAATTATAAATAGCCAATATGTTTTCAGAAAGCACTCTTGTAGACCTTTGATTAGATATCAATTACATATCGAGAAGCAGTGGTGGCTCAGTGGCAATGGCTACTACTTCCGAGTTCGAACCCGAGCAGGCGCTATACTCTGTGTAAATTATTTGAACACCACTGCTCTCAAAACTGTGAAGGAAAACATCGTGAGTAAACCGGCATGTCTTAGAACCAAAAAATTGAAGACATGTGACATCTACCAACCCGCACTGGGCCCTCGTGGTGGATTATGTCCCACTCTCTCTCACCGAGAGGAGGCCTGTGTCCCAGCAGTGGGAACATTATAGGCTGCTAATGATTAGGTATCAAACACGGTACATATAGGGTTCGAAACTGCTAGGCCCGGCTTCAGGCCACGTGCCTGACATGGATGGCTTCGTGAAGGTAGAGAGGAAGAAGAGGAAGAAGCTTCGTAGTCGGAACCAGTGTGAGACCGCGCTAGCAGGACTCAATATGCTGCTGCGTCCAGCTACACTAACGACGCAACTCTATGTGTCCCGTCTACATTACACCACGAAGGTTAAGGAGATCGTGGAGTTTGTACGTATTAAGTCCAACTGGACCTTGAGGGTCGAGAAGTTGGATCCGTGCCACAACACGAGCTTCAAGTCATTCGTGGTGCGAGTTCCAACTCATCAAATCGAGACCTTCCTCAAGGAAGAGTTTTGGCCGAAGGGTGTCGTGTATCGGCGATTCCGCGGAAGGCTACGCGATACTACACAGCGCAACACGTCACCGTCACTTCGTGTACAATAGTTATGTTCACGTGGTTTATATTTGTATGTATGATAGTCTGTATGGTATTATGATTTGGGTCTTTGTAGCCCGAAATAAAATGATTTGATTGACTGATTGATATATGAAATTAAAATTTATATTTTCAATAAAACTTCATATCTGCTATAAATGATAAATGATTTTATTTCTGTAAGTAGGTTTGTACAAACACTTTTACATGCCAATGATATTTTTTTAAACTAGTTCAGCGTTTGACACAGCCTGTTTAAATCATAACCCTTCTTTGGGCTGCTGTCAAGTAAAACCTCACCTTTTTTACAATTCTAATGCTACTCCATTCATTTGTTGTGCTCTTGCATTTGAAGTGACAGTACTTGACGTATAGATATATTGTTGACATACTTCGAACCTACAAACAAATTATATATTTTATTTTATTTCTAAATGAATGATTATTATAAGTTTTTGGGATAAAACAGACGTTCTTCTCTAGAAAATAATATGTTTACTCAATATTATTTTACAAAGTGAGAATAGATTGTTGCTGTATTCGATTTATTGTTATCATCATCTTATTGGTACTTAATTCTTGCAAAATGAATAAATTAATTGCGCTGTGCAGGCACTCCTAACCTTGAAGATACTGTTCAGTTTTGGTTTATGGTTCTTCCCATTTTCATACATAATTTAGGTCGTCTCTAAATGGTAATAGAAAAAGAATGCTATATTGTTCACAGTCACAAAAATAGACACATATACAGTCGAAATATAAAGTTATTTGGAAAGCCAACACTTATTATACTAAACAATTACAGCAAAATGCTTAACTACTACCTTTTTCTGTGAACACAAATATTTAAAAAACGTAATTTTGATCGCACCGATTTGTAAAAAAGTGACATAGGTTCGTCGTCGATGAGCCCTACTGGGCGACTGATTTATGAACGAACGAGAGTGATGACACTACTTATGATAAGCAAAAGAAGAGATGGCGATAATGTGTGTGCGCTTGGAATAAAATAACGTATGTGCCAAACCGAATCGCCGTTTTTTATGAATGAAAAGTATTATTAAAACGAAAACTGTTTAACAAAAACTTAGATACAATTATAATCAATGTTTTAAAGTAAACTATGTTTAATAATACATACGCATCGCGCCTTGAGGCTAAAAAATCGTAATCATAGATAGAACTTTGCGATTTTTTTGTATCGAGAAAATTTCATCGTATCGTGTATTCTTTTTACAGGATACTAGATCATATAGTCAAAAAACATACACTATAAGATTAAGTACGGATGTCATATGGTAAGAAAGGTACGCTAAAAAGAAAAAGCACGTTTTTCTCAATACGTCACCTTAATGAGCTGTTTTTACGAATTCACAAGCACTCCATCACATAATTGCATCACAAAATTGTAGCGTACCTATTACTAGTATTATAATTATTCCAACACAACGCACAATCAGCCCATAATATTCCCACTGCTGGGACGCAGGGCTCCTCCTGTGAAAGTGTGGGCCATAATCCACCACACGGACCTAGTGCGGGTTGATGGATATTTACAATATTGGTGGATATTTATAATTATTATTAAAGGTTATTAATATCGGATTTAAGGTAGGGTTGAAATACAAAACTCAAAATTACGTATTTTCCTTTCCACAAACAGTTTAGGAAACTTGGCGAATTCCGGTGTAATTAAAATTTCACCGGCAGCTCTCTTTAAACACACGTTTGAAACATTAATTAATTATGAAGTCCACTCCGATTTAGGCAAAGGTGTACCTTTAGGTAGTACACCCAAAATTCGCCATTTATGTTTAACTCCCATGTAATAGGGGATGAGCCTATTGCCATTAACCGGGCACAAATCCAGACTGCGGACTGCTACTGAGAAATTCCAGATAGAAAAACTTAATAACACCTTTGACTGACCTGAGAATCGAACCCAGGATATAATGCTCCGCAGTAGCGTTTACAACTACAAGACAAAACGAGGCAGTCAGTAGCAATGAGTTAAATAGTATAAAATGAATAAAAACGGGTTTACCATAATCACCACGCTTGGCAGGCGGGTTGGCTATTGCGGTTTGGTAGTAAATTCCATAGAAAATGCTGCTGCTCATTCTCTAGCAAGTCCCTTAGTTGCCTCTTGCGACAGCCACGGGAAGAATTGGGGTGTTATTCTTTACATCCGGCACCTCGCGAAACAATGTATCAATTAAAATAATGTGCCAGTGAATCTATCTATAATTATAATAAAACTGTAGAGAGGTCAATTCTGTACATTGAAAATATATTCAAAATTAATATTGGAGGATGATTGGTGATCGATACTGATGCCAAAAATGCAATCAGTAATTTTTTTGTCTGTCTGTCTGTATGTGCACGCATGGGTCAAAAACTACTGAAGGGATTTTAACCAAACTTGGTACGATTGTAGTCCATACTCCTGGGCAGGCTATATAACATAGGAGCCGACCAGTGACGATAAATTTGAAGCAAGTCGGATGAAAATGCGCTTTCGAGCTAAAAAAATTAACCTGGATTAACACAGTGGCTACTTTTTATCCCGGTAGTACGTTCACGCGGGATATTTTTCGACCTCCACGCGGGCGAAGCCGCTGGCAAAAGCTAGTAAAACATAAATCTGAAAGGGATAAACAAAAAGACAATCAACCGATGAATTAATTAACAAAAAGGTTTTAACATTCCCTGACAGACTATAAATCCGGTATTAACAGCGGACAGCGGGTACTGCAAAGCTTCAACTATAATTTAATCAATGTATTTCATTATTGAAATACAGTTGGCTGCTGAACCGTAACGTATTATATTGTAAATGCATTAATTACGTTGCTAACGTTAAGTAGAGAACATTATAAAATAAAATACAAAGGATTTAATGAATACTTTGTTACAGAATGATTGAATTCTTGTTCACTTTGCTTAGTTTGTTTCGGCTTTTCTTCTCAGAGCAGTCAGATAGGAAACGCCGACTTCATCTAGTTAAAAAAATTATGATTGCCGTGTGAAAGTGTTTGTAAAAACCTACTTGCAAATATGCACGTTTATTGTCTGCCTAGCCTTTGTTCAAGGTAAATCTAATTTTTTTTTCGATTAAGGGGTTTGTTTGTGAAATAATAAGCTGTAAAGAGCAAATTTTTGGTAGCGACAACTGGTCAAGCGTCAATGGTTGTTTCTGGATATGTGGAAAAATTCGGTATAACGAAATTTAACGTTGTACAATCATATACATATGTACGGTACAACGTTTTTTTTTTTGGGTGGGAACTCATCAAATGACGTCTCCCGCTAGACGTCTAGGGTGAAGCGGAAAGGCGTATCAGACTTTTACTGACTAAAACCCACCCGTGTTCTTTCAGTTGCCCATATGTCAGGGCCACGGCTCTTTCGAACGAATCCCGCGACCCTGGCAGTATAGTACAACGTGACACTGACTTTTCTCGGGATACCTTAGCGTCATCCACCTTAAGGTGATCCTATTTTGTCAATCTGTAAGTAGTAGGTACATATGTTACGACAGTTCTTCTCAATTACTGTAAACTGTTTATTGTTTAATAACTTCGTAATGTATAGCATATGGACCAGTATGGTGTAGGCGGTGCCAACAAACAACACAGTTTATTCATAAAATAGAAAAGGTACCAACTCCGGTTTTTCATAGTGGGTGTCTTCAAAGGCGACTAAGGGGCTAACTAGAGAATGGACAGCAGCGTTCTCTATGCACTTTACCACCATACTGCGATTGTCAACCCGCCCGCCAAGCGTGATGATTATGGCAAAGCCCCAAGATTTGGAGGAGGCCTCATTATGTCCAGCAGTGGACGTCTTACCGCTGAAATGTGTTTTTATTCCGAGGATACTCGTTAAGAATAGGTTCTCTCTTGGGAAGTCGTTAGTGGCTGTTGCGACCCATGCATCTAAATCGAATAATATGTTTGAAATGTCCATAACGAGACACATCATCCCTTATTTTGTTGAGCTGAAAAATATCCTAACCCCCTTATCCTCCTTACATAGTATAAAACAAAGTCGCATTTTGTGTTTGCGGTTTCCATTAATAAACAGAGTGATTAAAGAGGAGGGTTTAAATGCATAATACGCGGGCGAAGCCGCTGGCAAAAGCTAGTATATTAGAAATGCGAAAGTGAGTTTACTTAAAACCAGCAAGAGTTAATATGCATTTTCTGGACTTATTCGGTCCATCATAGACATCATCGGCCAGGAGAGATCGAGAACACGGACTGGCCCATATACATAGTAAAAAATAAAATAAATGGCTGAACGGATATTTTAAGGCACACAGATAGACCATGACTTAACTATTTTTCATCCTAGATCGTAGACGAAGTCGCGAGCGAAAGCTAGTTTAGAATAAAAATCAAAAATATCAATAGTTCTAGGATACAGTAAGCTCAATAAACAATTGACTCATCATCATTTACGGTAAACAAGTGACCTAACCGACAAGAAACTCCAACTAACATTTCAGACTCTATCTTTGGGTTATAGAGTCGATATTCCTATGTACCATCCACGATGAATCATACCCCAACTCCTTCAAGGGTTTCAGTCACAATCTTAAGTGCAACACCCCTATTATCATACAAATAAAACGTAAGTAGTTGCTTTTCAGTATAAAACTAGATATAAAACGATTTATAATTGTAATCAATACACGTATCTCTTCATTTCTTAATTCGTACCGGATAAAGAAAGTCGTATTTCAAAATGAAATTTCTGCTTGTTTTCGTAACTGCCTTGGCGCTGGTAGCCCAGGGCAAAGCTGCTCCTTCTAAAGATGAGGAAAGAGTCAACGTAGTTCAATCTGAAGAAGCTGCTGGTTATGCTGCTGTTGAAGCAGGGCAAGAGGATGGTGTAAGACCTCAGGGTGCAATTGCCGAAGAAGCTCCAGCAGTATATGGAACTAAGGTCGTTGGGCTAGAACAACGGGTTTTTGCAGTAGAAGACCACGCAGCTGGTAAGTAATCACGACCATTATTTTTCCAGTTCTGTTTTACAGTATTTATTATGCACCATCATAATGAAGTCATTATAATTAGAGGGGATTGGTGATCAGAGTTTTGTTTTATCATTTTCGAAAAATAGTTTACCAGTATTAAAAACCGGCCAAGTGCGACACACGAAGTGTTCCGTACCACTGAACCATTCAACAGTACATTTTTTAAAACACGTTTCTTGTATGGGGACGACCATCTATATTTTTTTACTTTATTACATTTTTAATATTTGTTCATATAGCAGTAACAGAAATGCACACTTTGGGACAACTTCAACTGTCTTCTTATTAGGGTTCCGTTGGTACCCTTTGGGTATGGAGCCTAAAACCTATGAAGTAGGTAAAGAAGAATGGTGGCTGAAGATATGAAATCATGAGAATAGACTGATAGGTCTGAGACTGAGAAAAGTCATGTGATGCTCTAACTTGAAACTTTTATATTATCGGGAAACACAGTCTCCGTAATGAAGACTTTCACTCATTCGCTGTACGCATTATAACAGTACAGAGTGTAGTAGTAGTACGCAGTATAGTAGTTTTGTCTAAATACACGGTTTACTGCGTTGTAAAAAAATCATTAGATATTTTGAATATACAGTTATCAGGTGGTTTATATCACGGTCTCGATCTCTCGATTAAAAATTAAAAATCGTGAAAGAAATTCAGCATAGACGTCTGCAAATCAGCTTTTTGGCACTAACCATAACGTTCATAATGCACTCATTCATTGAAAAAATTAAAAAAAAAACATTTTCATATAAACCTTGCACATAAAGTGGAGTTTCTGAATGACAAATATTTTGTGACGTCTCCATGCGCCAATTTTTGTTCAATATCATCGCGTTCTCAAGAGCTCTTTTAATGGTTATTGTTATCTAAATATTAATTTCTCTTTTTCCAGATCGTTATTTCTACGATGCTCCTGAATCCGTATACGTCCCAATGATTTCGAGGGCCTGTACCAACTCTTCGTGTCTGTACATTTGCAATCTGCTCGGCTTTCCAAAAGGCATATGTGTGTCCGCCACCACCTGCCAGTGCTCTTCTTAAATACATCTTTGCAATTAATTAATCATTTAGGAACTGTTCTTAATTCCGCTTTTGTTCCATCCTAGTTCTTGGACTGATTAAAGTATTCTTTAAGTTTAAACAAAAATCAATGTATTTAAATGTGAATGTTTCGTGGATTCAAAATAAAACTGTTGTGAATCAAATTAAAGACTTTAAAAATAATATTTATTATTAACAAGTCGTGTACCTATACTTAGCCCCTATAATTTTTAAGAATCCTTCCTTAATGCTCGCTTTTGCTTTATGTGGAACTCCCGCGAAAATGTCATGCTTCTAGGCTCCGCTGTGTCTGGGGAGAACAGAGTGCTATGTTAAGGGAAGTCCAAAGTAACCCTCCATTCTTTTCAGACGGATCCATGAGGATTTCTCCACGAAAAAAGAAAGGAATATGACAATGTAGTTATGTGGGGCAGTCCCACTGGGGCTATATCGAAAAACAGTTCTAGGGTGTGGTCTGTGACAGTATGTGGAATGGAGTCACAAGCTTCATCTCAGCTGTCTATTTTGTCTGTTGTGCCAAGTGTGACTCGCTTGCACCCTAAGGGTCCGTACCATCGTGCAATATTTAACACTCATCATCATCATTTCAGCCGTAAGACGTCCACTGCTGGACTTAGGCCTCCCCTAATTTAGGGGGCTTTGCCATAATCGCCGCGCTTGGCAGGCGGGTTGGCGATCGCAGTATGGTGGTAAAATGCATAGAGAACGCTGCTGCCCATTCTCTAGTAAGTCCCTTAGTCGCCTTTTACGACACCCACGGGAAGAAATGGCGTGGTGTTATTTTTTACGTCCGGCACCACACGGTACAATACCGAGGTTACCGGTTACCGGTTTTAAATATACCGAGGCCCAAAATTACGTTAAGAAAATTAAAATGTCTAAAAATTGTATACTTAGTGTTTTCTTTATTATGTCATCAATCATCATAATGAACTTATTCTCGGTATCATTGTTTGTTTGCTAAAAACTGTTAAAAATATATTTATTTCATTTTGTCAGTGCAACGTAGAGCCATAATTTTATTGCAAGAGCATGGAAAAGTCAGTGTGAGATAGTAAACATTCTTGGTGTTAGTCGTCAGTTAGTTTCTTTAGCAATTAAACATTATAACGACTTGGCAACATCGGAGACCGTCCTGGAAGAGGATGCAAGAGGACTGTTAGAACTTCCAGGAACCAACAGATTGTCAATCAAAGATTAGTCCGAAATGTGGATTTTGGACTAATCTTTGACCAAGGTGAGGAAAATGTCGTACGACTTGGGGAGTAGTCGCTCCACCATACAGCGTAGTGAAAAACATGATCTAAAATTGGTACCATATAAACTTAGACAAGTGCAATTGCTTACGGACAAAGACAAAAAAGTTCGGCTTGAAATATGTCGTTTGCTTAAACAATGCTGCCGCACCATCAAATTGGGAATGTAGGTATTGAATTCTCTGAAGAAAAATTATACTCGATAGAACCAGTCCAGTGGGAGAGCAAATCCTGTTATTTTGGTGATTAAGTCACGAAAATTATAGGATCTGGTCTCCCACTCATACATATAGGTACTGGAGCTGCTGCATTTGTTCTGCATCGCCAAAACGCTGAAGCAGTTATGTTTTGGGTTGCGATTTGTACAACTGGCAAATATAGTTTTTTGTATAATAATAGTTTTTAGGGTTCCGTAGCCAAATGGCAAAAACGGAACCCTTATAGATTCGTCATGTCTGTCTGTCCGTCCGTATGTCACAGCCACTTTTTTCCGAAACTATAAGAGCTATAATACTGTTGAAACTTTGTAAGTAGATGTATTCTGTGGACCGCATTAAGATTTTTATACAAAAATAGAAAAAAAAAACAATACATTTTGGGGTTCCTCATACTTAGAACTGAAACTCAATAATTTTTTTTCATCTAACCCATACGTGTGGGGTATCTATGGATAGGTCTTCAAAAATGATATTGAGGTTTCTAATATCATTTTTTTCTAAACTGAATAGTTTGCGCGAGAGATACTTCCAAAGTGGTAAAATGTGTGTTCCCATTGAAACTTCTAAAATAAGAGAATGATAAAACTAAAAAAAAAATATTGATGTACATTACCATGTAAACTGACACCGAAAATTGGTTTGAACGATATCTAGTTGCAGTTTTTTTAATACGTCATAAATCGTAAACCGCAATTTACTTATCATTCAATCAACTCAAATATAAAAATTTTAATAAAAAATATATAAACATAAACCTTACGCATAAACCGTGAATACCTACAGGTTTGTACGGAACCCTCGGTGCGCGTGTCCGACTTCCACTTGGCTGGTTTTTGTAAAAAACGGTATTTATATCAAGCAAGACAACTACCAACAGACATTGTTGAAAAGGAGAATGGCGACGTCTCATACATGCTTGGCACCACTATTTTTTTTAACGTATACTGCAACTACTATCGAATTCTTCTAGGTTCTTATGTTGTAATTCTATTTTAAAAACAAATGTTTACTAAAAACTTGCTGTTTTTTTTATAAGAAGTAAAAAAAAAAGTTAATTTGCTTTTGACATATGAAATAGTAACACTAGACCCTCACTAGATTTGATATAGTTGTTGAACTATACTTCAACTAAAGATATGAGATGGCTGGCTATCGTTTATTTATTGTATCTTGTTTTTCGTAAAATGGATTTATATTTACATTGTAAATGCAGACCTAAAACAAAAATTAAACCGCCGAAAAACTGAAAAGCATAAAATAATACTAAAACCTTAAAATTATGAGTCGGCGCTTTGAGTGATTCTTGTTCATTGATTTTTCAGCGCCGACTCAAAATTTTAAGGTTTAAGTATTATTTTATGCTTTTCAGTTTTTCGGCGATTTAATTTTTTGTTAAAAAGTTTTTATTTTATATTTTTTTGTGGCTTTAATGTACCAATAATACTTGGCAAGGTATAACCCTATCCAACACAAAAAGAATTATCAAAATCGGACTACTCTGTATAAAGTTATGCGTGTTTATACATTACAATCAGTGAGTGAACAATCAATCATCCCCTGTTTTCCGGCCCTTAGGGTTCGATTTTGTTTTCCAAATTGATATGGGACCACCTTGGGAGTATACCCCTTCCAATAGAAGAAGAATTGTCACAATCGGACCACTATGTAAAAAGTTATGCGTGGTCATACATAAAAAAAAAACAAAAAAAAAAAAAAAAATACGCGTCGAATTGATAACCTCCTCCGTTTTTTTTCTTCGGTTGAAAAATAGATGTTTAAGTAATCGATCTTTTAGGCCTCGATTTTTTTATGAATCGATTGATCAAGTTACGATTCGAATCGATTTAAAAATCTTTTTCGGAAAGAATCGCCATCCCTAGTGACAATGACATGACACAACAATCGCAATGTCAGTCAAGGAACTACGCGTTTCATTAGACGAAAAAAAAAGGTCATCATGTTTTAAATATTTTTTGTCTGTTGCACAGTGTCTGTGTTTAATATTAAATGCAATGTTATAAAATATAAACTCTGTTATAAACAAAACATTATTATGACTAAATATACTATCAAAAATCTTTAAAACACCTTATGGAAGGAAAAATACTGTAAAACGGAACGTAGGGAGCGAGATTCTGAGTACGTTCCGAAACAATATCAATCTAGTGAAACTTAAAAAATGTAAATGTTTATATTTATTTTACAGGCATACTGCTAGTCCTAAAAATATCCAATTATATTCTTAAATGTAACTTTAATACAGCATTTTTTTGAAATATATCACGTCGCTATACGCAACTGGTGCCAAAGTCGCCATCATCCTTTATAAGTAAAGGATGATGGCGACTTCCATGGAGCCAACAGCTCTTTGATATTTCAATAAGAGTCTGCTCATTGGAGCAGACTCTACAGCACTCAGACAGCAGCCACAGCAGACGCAGACCCAGACACAGACAGACAGACACACAGACAGACAGACAGGCAGACTCTATTGTCCCAGAGTCCTTAATGTTCAACAGTGGTACAAATACAACTTGCCAGGTTACATCAGCTCCAAAGAATGGCTATCCTACTCGCCTGATCTGAATCCCATGGATTACATTTTAAGGTTTTTCTTAGAAACAAGGTCCTGTGCTATGCAGCATAGAAGTGTTGAAGAGCCTAAGGCATCTTCTAAGCTGGACAACATATCTGTGGAGGACGCGGACGTGAGGAAAATTGTAGTATTTTTTTCCTAGCGTTTATCTCTATCTGCACTAAAGGGGATTCTGAAGTCAAATAGGGATTCTAGTATAGAATAAAGTGTATTTTTATAATTTATAACCTTATTTCATGAAAAAGAATAAAATAGATAAAATATTTCATAAGCCGGATATAAAATTATGTTTGTACTAATTTTGTATTGTTAGCTGTGATACAGGCACATAATAAAATAAAACGTGTTTTTTTTCTTACAAGTTTTATTTTTAATATTTGTTGTTATAACGGGGCCATGGTGGTATATACTCTGTGAAAATTTCATTACTACCTATTACGGTTCAAAACACGGTCCTGTGACAGACGGACGGACAGTGGAGCCTTAGCATTAGGGTCCCATTGGTACCGTTTGGGTACAGAACCCTAAAAACCTAAACATGAATAGTTAGTTGTTGGGGTAAAATTACATATCGCAGTATTTTATGAGGATACATGTGAATGGTACGCAATATTATAACTAGGTATATATTAATGATAAATGATTTTATTTCTGCGAGTAGGTTTGTACAAACATATATTTAAAACTGGATGAGGTCAGCATTACAAAGTAAGATGTCACAGTCTCTTTTAAAGCCCAGACATTTTGATAGTGATGATTTAACTTAAATTGTGATTGCAAGTACCTAATTGGTTGGTTCATAACGAAGGATTGCGTATTGAAATGTCAACTCCTTTATCAAATTATCAAATTTGCATCTTTTAGGGTTCCCTAACTAAAATATGCCAACGGGAACAGCCTATCGTACCGAATTATCCCGTTAATCAACATTTACTGTGTTCCTGTTTGAAGGAAAAGGATACAGGTACACACAAATTGATGATTGAGATTTTAGCTGAAAGACGTGCACTGATTGACATAAGCTTCCACCAAGCATCACCATTTCAACGTATTGTGTGCTTTTTGCATCCAAAGGATTCCTGGTACTGGTACTTCTTCGCAAGATCATCGGTTTACCTTGGGGCCTTCGAAACTTATGACTTCCGGTATGTGGTCATTACTCCAGAACTTTTTCGCTACATAAGCCATATGTTCTGCGAGCAAAGTGCTCTCCTCACTGCCACTTAAGTTTGGTAAAAAAAAATCCGGTACCTCTAGTATTGCAGAAAGGTTTTAAGCAGCGGTTACGTCTTACCTCCCGTATGTTTGCCGGTCGAACATGACAAAAATCATATTCCTTTCAGAAGCGACATACCTAGCCAGAAGAGCTTAGATCATTTATCTGTAGCTGCAGTGGAAAGCCCTTATGTCGCCCTGATTTAGTTATTCTGAATAATAATTGATTATGGGTTCAATACACTATTTTAGTCCCTACACTACCAGAAAAAAATATAATCTTTTCAATGGAAAAAAAAAGAAAAATCCAGTAAAAGTATTTTATTTCCAAACATTTATATTATCACATGAGAAACATTCACAATATAGTTTAACCATTAGTAAAATAATATGTTTCTACACAGTCTAAAATAGGTGTCTTCCAAAAAGGAGGGTTGAAAAGCAGTAATTTTTTACAGTTTGCAAATCACCTGAAGTATCAGAGACGTACGTTGTTAGTTGAAGCACCAACATGTGTCAAGGGAAACACAGAAGCCATTTTTGAAGCCAAGCTGCTGGCAAACTTTGGCACACGCAGCGTTAGTGCAGATCCTCATAACAACTGGTATGTAAATTCCACTTTCAGGAGCTGGAATGCGTTCTGAAACAAGAGAATATAATAATATAATTATTTGTATCGTATGTATGAGACAGGTTGATCTAGGAAGAAGAAGAACCCAGATCACTTGTCACTACGCTATATCAATGTACGAGAAAAATCGATTGTTCCTACTCCTCCTTTCACTCTCAGTTCCCTCCACCATAATTACCTATGTCTAATATTTTTAGCTGTGTCTCAGCCACAATTTCTTCATCATCATCATCATCATGACCAGAAGACATCCACTGCTGGCCATAGGCCTCCCCCAAGGACCGCCACTTTGACCGATCCATTTTTATGCCATAATCGCCACGCTTGGCAGGCGGTATGGTGGTAAAATGCATAAAGAACGCTGCTGCCCATTCTCTAGTAAGTCTCTTAGTCGCCTTCCACGACATCTACGGGAAGAAATGGGACGGAGATATTCTTTAAGGCAAAAAAAAATCGTTGTAAGTCCTTGTCAAAATCGATCAACTTTTAATATCATAACGATTCAAGTGTATGTTATTATCCTTTGGAGTAAGATCATTGCTCCCGTAAATCCCTTAAAAATAGATAGCAATAAGAAAAGTCAGAATAGGAAAAAAAATAGTGGCAACTTACCGGCTGTAGGCTCTTCTACTGCATAAGTACTTTGTAGGTCTTGCGGTGAACTAGCAGCTTCATCTTCAACACCACGTACTGCTGGAGCTTCTGCAGCCAATACACCTTGAGGTCCCACATCATCAGCCTCTTGCCCGACATAGCCAGCCATTACTTCATCTTCTCCATTAGATGGAATATCTTTGCCATATGCTACCAGCACCAAGGCACTTAGGAAAACAAGCTGGAGTTGCATCTTGATATGTTACGACTTTCTTTTACCGGACCGTGTTACAATATGAAGTGTTAATAGTAATGGTTGAAATTAAATGTAGTATTTATACTGTATGTATTAAGACATGACACTCAAGATAAGGATTAAAACCCCCGATGTTTCAAATACTAGGTAAGTACTTGAAATATCGGGGTTAGATGATGGATTACAGGTTGGGTAATGAAATGTTTTTTTTTTTCTGAAGATTATTTTTTTACATACATAAACTCACGGCTTTTTCCCTTAGGGGTAGGCAGAAACTACGGAACGCTACCTACTGCGATCCTAACATTCTCCTTATAGCTTAGCTTCTTTAATGGTTTCGTAACCAAAATCCGAAAGAAAAACCTGATTGCTTACGTCAAAGCTTGGTGCTGGTAACAGACAGCAATAGTACTCCATATGATGAAGATATTATGCTGTCTGTATAACCCTTGCCATGACACGTGTTCGTGCCACAACTAAAAGCAACTATTTTTATTTATGAAAATAATTTAGAAATTGTAAAAAAAACAATCGCTCTCCAATGTTTGGACAATATTGAAACTTAGGAACGTTTTACTTTTCTAACGGTTAAATCATGTTTTTCAACCGAAAAAAAAAACGGAGGAGGTTATCAATTCGACGCGTATATTTTTTTATTTTTTTATTTATGTATGACCAAGCATAACTTTTTATATAGTGGTCCGATTGTGATAATTCTTCTTCTATTGGAAAGGGTATACTCCCAAGGTGGTCCCATGGAAAACAAAATCGAACCCTAAGGGTCGGAAAACAGGGGATGATTGATTGTTCACTCACTGATTGTAATGTATAACCACGCATAACTTTATACAGAGTAGTCCGATTTTGATAATTCTTTTTTATTGGATAGGGTATACCTTGCCAAGTATTATAAGTACAGACGCCAGCAGGTCGAGCTACCCCAATCTGTCAAATTTTACTAAACGAAAATTAACCATCCACTGTTGTGAAATAAGGTTGAAAATCTATTAAAGAAATTTGACAGATTGAGGTAAGTTGATGTGCTGGCGTCTGTACATTAAAGCTACAAAAAATTATAAAATAAAAACTTTTTAGCAAAAAATTAAACCGGCGCTAAACAAAGATCACTCAAAGCGCCAACTCATAATTTTAAGGTTTATTATTTTTTGCTTTTCAGTTTTTTTGGCGGTTTAATTTTTTGCAAAAAAGTTTTTTGTTAAACACAAAATGAAAATGAAAAAATGTTTTTCAAGACATTATTTATTTTTCATTGAAACTTTATTGACCTATATCAGATATTTATAGGATTTCTGTGAAAGTGGAATGGTGGGTTGACCCCATAACAAAGAAAGGAATATTAAAATCAGAGCGATATAAGAGCTTGCCACGACAGCTGCAGATAGTTGAGCTCCTCTTTTCTAGCCAGTATATCGCCCCTGAAAGTAGCATGACTTTTGTTATGTAATTGTCCAGCGAACATACAGGCGGCCCCATCTGATGTTAAGACATGACCGCCGCCTGACATCATGTCTACGATACTTACTAGGCAGGTAACGCACGTTCATTGTTTCCCAAATACCACGGATAAATTTCTCATGTGCATCTTATCTTTCAAAAAGGAACACATTAAAGATAGAAATAGTTAAGGTGGTATGATATCCTTTGGGTAAGAACGCCAAAAGCAGCACTTTGAAAGAAAAAGGAGTAGACATTCCAATAAGTAATCCATCATCCTGTACCAACCAACTAGGTACTCGTAATCACGAGGGTTTTAATCGTAATCTTTAGTTCAGTCACCACTATCATTATAATGGGAATTGTCTATAGAAAAAAAACAACAAGCATTTTATTACGCAATCCATCATCTAACACCAACATTTCAAGTATTAGGTACTTGAACAGGCTGGCAGGTCGGCAATATTTCAAGTACTAGTACTTGAAATTTCAGGGGTTTTAATCCTTATGTGAGTGTTATGTATTAATACATAGTTATCCGATGAGGCCTTGAATACACGTACTGAGTGCAGTGGTGGGTAAATGGTAACTGCGGGTTAGTTGCAAAGCACGCTAAAAGTAGGAATGGCTTTAATTTTGACAACTCCACAACCCACAACATTCATTGCGTTACTTACGTTGTTGAGCAGACACATTTTTCGAACATTTACAGCAATGAATTACCAATATCCCTTTTTTTTTTTTTTTTTTTTTTTTTTTTTTTTTCAGGATGGGAAATCATCAAATGACTTCTCCCGCTCTGGGCGGAGCGGGAGGGCGTGTCAGACTTTTACTGACTAAAACCCACCCGTGTTCCATCAGTTGCCCATGTGCCAGGGTCACGGTATCTCTTTCGAACAATCACGCGACCCCGGCAGGCATCGGTCCTAGTAGACCCCTACACTGCTGCTGACATCTCTTTGAGGCGCGCGTGGAACACTGCGCGCCGTCGACCCGAGCCTGGTCCTTACCGGGCGGCGAGCCACCCATTGCTCGCCACCCGCAAGCTCGCGCCTACGGTGGCCGGGAGTCCGCAATTGACTCCCGACGCCCGGGGCGTCTCCTCCTGCGGCGGCTAGGGGCATGAGGGCGCAGAGACTGCCACTCCCTCACGCGCCCCGCCTCCTCCTTCGCGAGCATCACTGCTTCGCAGAAGGAGGTGACGGCTTCCCATTCCCTCTCGCTCCGTACCATGGCTCGCACCAGGGCCGGACGCGAGAGGTCGCCGCCGCCGATCGCCTCCACGAGGACACGGCGGTGCTCCGCCCAGGCAGGGCATACCTCCACCGTATGCTCCACCGTGTCCTCCAGACGATCCTCGCAATGGAAACACCCGGACGTATCCTCCCGCTTTATCCTGAACAGGAACCCACCGAAGCACCCATGCCCGGTGAGAACCTGCGTCAGGCGGAAGGTGAGGACGCCGTGGCGCCTCTCTATCCACTCCTCAAAGAGGGGACTTACCGCCGCAATAGTGGCGTGCCCATACCAATATCCCTCAAAATGATTTTGATAGTGTGTTACGTAATTAGGGTGCTGGCAGTGCCATGACAGAGCTCTCTACCAAATCCTCAATAGGTGCTCTCGACTCTGAATCTTGGCATGGATTTGTCACTGTACCTCCTCATTACGTGTAATTAAGGCAAAAAAAATCTTCAAACGGGTAATCAGTCAGTTCGTTCAAGGTGGGTTACTGGCAGGTTTAGGTGGGAGGGTTAGTATACGGTGATCCTGCGACATACCAAGTGAAACGATTGACTGAAATCTAAATATTTAATTCATATCTCCAGTGATGGGATTTTTAAATATTTATCAACGTACTTGCGGCAAAAACATCTTCAATGTAAATTTTCATAATGCATGGGTACCAATATTTCTATTCTAATATACTTATTAATATTCTGAAGGTGAAGAGTTTGATTGTTTGGTTGAACACGCTAATCTAAGGAACTATTGGTTCGACTTGATAAATTCGTTTAGTGTTGGATAGCCCATTTATCGAGGAAGGTTGTATAAAATAACGCTAGGATCTAAGGCAAAAACTCACAAATGCGAAGACCTCGCAGGCAGGCAGTTTGATGCGACGGGTAAGGACGGGGGAAAAAAATTGACGCGGACGAAGTCACGGGCTCATAATGCATAAATGTAAAATGCCAAGAATTTTAATTGTCATCTTAAGTTCTATAATTTATTCTCGCCATACCTACTCATAGAATGCATATTGTCTACCTTTTTCTAATGTAAATACTGGATTATATCCATTGCAGGTAATTCCAGTCCATAAACTGACTTCATTCTGTATCTCGTTCCGGTACAATAAAGTCGTATATTGAAATGAAACTCCTGTTGGTGGTCGTTAGTGCATTAGTGTTAATAGTGTATAGTAAATTTATATCATCTAATTACAGGCAAAACCCTACCCTGGTTTTTTACATTAACACATACGACGATGACTATAAAAATCTACCGAAGAGGTACCGGCAGAAATTCACCAAAGCCGAACGCCGCAGGACTACCACACCGCGAATAAAATACGAAATAGAACAAATGCCACGCAGTAAGTACCTAACCACGATATTCTTTACATAGTATCTTAAACCAACTGGACATAAATATGTAGCACTTGTAACACTTGAACTACGAAAACTTCACTGCCACAAAATGTAGGCGCTACATTACACAACAGCACGCCTTGTTCCCCATAAGGCTTGGGCAGAGGTGTAGCACACTCACATTTCGCCTGTTATGATTAGGTCCCATGTAATAGGGGGCAAGCCTATTGCAATCAACCGGGTACAAATGCAGACTCCGGACTGCTACTGAAAAATTCAAGATAGAAAAACCCAATAACACTGCCCAACATGGGAATCGAACCCTCAAACTTTTTGCTGAGTAGTAAAATTAAAAGTCTTATATTCAAACTGAGGCTGAGGCTGAGAGTCAGCAGTTTTAGAAGGTTAAAATTGCATAAGGCAGTCCCCCAAAACGCCCATCCTTCACCACTTCCTAGTGCTGTAGCTGGGAAGAAGTGGCAAGTTAAAATTTGTTAGGGTGTCTGAGGTTTGCAATTATTTTAATGAAACCTTTGGTTATGGGGATAGGTAGATGCATACCTCGATGCAAAAACTAAAAGAAGTAGTCATGGAATTAGTACGTACTATATAGAAAAACGAGATAATTGAGTCAGACATAAGGTGGTACTGAAAGGCTGCAATATTCTGTCCTATTCGCATTCTTGTTACATATTAAACCAGTCTTTATTTTTTATTGTTTCAGGACTGGTCATGCCTCCAGAGCCATTTAAAATCCCATTTATTACAAAGCATTGTGGCAACTCTTCGTGTAAATACCTTTGCAGTGTGCTAGAGTACTCAAAGGGTGGATGTATATCTGAAAAAGTTTGCCATTGTCATAAACGCAGTTCAAATATCGTTTGGAAAATTTGAATCCTGAAACGAAATACACGTTAGGGCGTAGAAGTCAGTACGCAAAATACGCGTTAAGACGTGGAGTTGCGGACACCAGCGCGTTCTACATAGGGCGTAGAAGTTATTACAGTATTTATTATTTAATACATAAAAGCTAAGTTTAAAAAGCCCCCGGCCATTAAGTAAAAAAAAGTTACGTGTTGCCCCTTTAAGTTTTACAAGAAGTTTCATGTAATACATTTGATCAAAGGATCTTCGTGTCGTAACGTCTGAACCGATTTTGAAATAACATGTCTAAAAACCACCGGTAAAAAGATATTTTTGAAAAAAAAAAAAAAAAAAACACGCACTCGAATCGTTTCACCCGTTTAAGAGCTACGGTACCACAGACACACAAAGCGGTCAAACTTATAAGTTATAACACTCCTATTTTTGGGTCGGGGTATATAAAAAAATATTTGGTATTGAAGTTAGTGATTTTGTACTTTTGTATTTTTAATATTGATTCATATGATTGAAATAATTTGGTTTTCAGTTTTTTTTTTTGTATTGTTTATTTTATTTTTCATTTTGAGTGTCAGAAACAATACAGGGAAAAGCAATTGCGTTTTATTTTATGTCTACTAATAATTATATTTAAAACTTTCGCTAAGCAGTCTTATTATTACTTATTGTTTTAGCTACTGGGGTGGCCCCACAAAAACTGCCCTCAAACCTTTGTAAGCGTCCCACAGAGCTTTACTGAAAACTACAACATTTCGACCTATTCTAATTTCAGCCATAGAACTTTGTAGTAAGTATACTCAACGTTAGGTAATATTTCATTGTGCAGACCATTCTTCTCCAATACTTAGAAACTCCTAGAAAATGCAATGAATGAAAACTTACACCATGTCTCAACAAATAAAATTTACTTACTTACTCCTTTTATTACTAATACCAAACGACAGAAACTTATGGTTTGTATTGTTCCACAAATTCAGCTTAAATAATACCTACTAACAGATTTTTTCTTTAAAATTAACGCAAATGCAAATTCACCCTCCGTGCATTCCTACTGAATAAAAGGTACGATGAGACTGACAATTACTTGTGATGATTCACTCAACAATTTGTTGTACCTACACCATGTCATTAATAATACGTACTTTATAGGTCCCTCATGTACTACAAAACCTCTATGTACTTAAAATACATATTTATATATATATAAGTTAATAATATGTAAACGGCGTTATTGCGGCGAATTAAATGGTTATTTCAGACATGTATGTTTACATAAATCGCTACTGTGATTTTGGGCATTGAATATGTAGTAGGTATTTGTTTCTGATGTATTTATTTAAAATATTTCAGTCAATGTTTTTTTTTAAGGCGAACATTGTCAACGATTATAATGTTGTATGTAAATGTTGTTTCCAATAAAATTTTGTGATTCGATTTTGTATTATTGTTAATTAGCTGTTAACCGCGTCTTCGCCCGTGTGGAACGTGCTACCGGAATATAAATATGTAGTCCTTATCTGCCAGTGAAATTCTCGTCAAAATCGGTCCAGTCTTTTCCGAGATTAGCCGACACAAACAGTCAGGCATAAAGTTTAAAACTGATTTTTGTTAGACATAAGTACCGTATATGTATACTTTCATAGGCATTTAGTAAAAAGTTATTTTGATAATACAAACAGACACGTCAACTTTTTTTTTGTGAAGAAAATATATACCAACAAACAACATACAAAAAGACTAGATAATTGTCTCCACAATCATAGCAATTTCTTCATCTACAGTTATTCCAAAGAAAAAGCTTAGCAAAAACGACATGACGTCATAAGGGCCGACCTTGCCTCCGCAACAGATTAATGATCTCGTCTCTCCGGGCCAGGTATCTCGTCTCAGAAAGTAAGAATGATTACAACACTTTTTCTACCTCCATCTTTGTACACCGGCAACTTATAGCGGTATTTAGGTCTTCCTTGAAGTTGCTCTAAAAATTATGACGGCAATTTCAGACGAGTAATGTAATCTATACAAAAAGTATGTTTTATTTAAAAAATATTGTACAAGGAACACCTTGTATACAATTTTTTCTGAGCCTTTTTAATGAGACACACTTTGACATCACCAATAAGGTCACTGTATGTCTTGTTTTTTTTCAGTGCTCAACGTGTTATTATTGATATCCTATACCATAGCTCTAGGGTATTAATAATTGTCAAAGAATCGATTAGCAAAAGTTAAAAAAAAATCTTACAAAATAATTGTACCTAAATGTTACGATTATCTATGTAAAATACCCTTACCTATGTGAAATACGATAACGTCGCATTTTCTTAGCTTTAATTTTAAATTTATTGGTTCGAATGAAAAGATCTAGTTATCAATGAAACTTAGACACGTATTCAAGCAAAAAACAGCCACTAGGTACTTAATGAAACATATGCCAGTTGATTCTTTGACATAGTCTCAATGGCTTTTATTTTGAGAGTTCACCAACATTCACTGTGTCATTTACGTTGCTAAGCAGACAAATTTTTCAAATGTATAACGCAATGGATTAGGATTATCATTCAAAATTATTCAGATTCTGATTAAATAGTATGATATACAATTAGGGTGCCCATTACAATGATGTCTGAATCTGATTCTATAAAAAAGTCCCGCTAGTTATTTGTTTTTCAAATGACTTCAAAACAAAACTATGACTCTTCCAGTGTTAGTGCCCTTTCGTCCCTGATTTAGATTGTACCTACGGATGAGTGGCTTTGGAACTCCCCTCGATGCAGCTGTCTGTACATGACTAATATTTGTTAATATGGCTGTTGCAACTGCAGACAAAGGAGGCGATGAATCATTTGTTATCGGTAGTTTATATGAATTAGTATGAGCGGTTCTCATGTCCATTTGTTGACTTTAGTACCGTGGCTTTGGTTTCTGAAAGTAAACCCACATTTCACATTTCTTGTTTACAAACTGTACCACTTAACCAATCAATTACCGTAATTACAGACACAATTAAAAAACGATTGTGTCTATACCAAATGTGGTATCTCAGGCACTTAGAGGTTAAACACAAAAGAACACGTGAGGTTTCGTGGGTGGCCCAAACTCTAATTGCGTAATACACTACTAATCAACATCACAAGGATTTTGTTTATCCATTACTCTATATATTCGAAAACAATATCTGCTCAACAAAGTAAATGACGCAATGAACGCTGAAGATTTTTTTCAAAATGAAAACTGTTATAACCAAGTTCGTTTTGATTTTGAAATAGTGTGTCGGTCAAAATATTAATTTGTACGGCCTAGCTCTCATGGGCTAAGTGTGAAGAGTGTGATAACGTGCGATAACGTTTTTTTTCTTCCAAATATCTAACGTTACGTTGGTCCTTTGAACCACTTGACTTTTTAAAGTGGCTGAACATCTGTGGCAGATTAACTAACCAACAGTTCGTTCGTAATAGCTAATAATTTCTTTTAACGTTGCTGTCTAATCTTATCGTAATGGTAACGGTTATCGGAGATAGGAGCGCTTAATATTGCCTAGGTTTTGTTCAGAAGTTTTAAGCTGATGGCGCATTGGGATCGTAAGATTTTTTTAAAGAGGGAGGTGAGAAGTGATGTTGGCCGTTTTGTTGGCTGGTGAAGATTCTCTTGAAGTTTTTTTTTTAAAGATATTGATATCCAGTTTCCAAAAGGTCAATCGAGGCACATATTTGCTTACAGATTGCCGACCTGACTTAAACTGCAGTGCTGCTATGTTTGGCTGACTGAAATCATTTGACAAGAGTATGACAATAAATCAGCACATTAGTTTATTAGAATCAGAATCAGGGTATCGTATTACAGAGTAACTGGGTTGTGGAGTTCAGATAGGCAGCCGCTCCAAGTAAAATACTGAAATTCAGTAGCATCTGGTTAGACTAGAAGCGCCGACCCCAGCAACGTTCGCTGAAGAGCTTAGGCAGATGATGGTGACTCTATTAGAATCAGAAAACTGAATGCAAAACAGTAAAATGTAATTATTATTTCTATCATTTCTCCAAGATGGTTTTGCCATGACTACTGTACCTGCCTCTAGTGCCTCGAGGCACTAGAAGTAGGGGTAGGCCTAACGCTAGATGGGTGGACGAGATAGTGGAGTTGGCAGGTCAAAGCTGGCTAAACACAGCCAGCCACAAAGATTACTGGCAGGAGGAGGCTATACCCGAAGGGGGTCCGTACAAATCACATGAAACTTTTTATTTTTACTTGTACAGAATAGACAGATATTTTTAATTGTTAACCTTTTGATAGTATAATTTTCCTTGACGTATATCGATACTTGTTTGTAATTTTGCACGGAAAAATAATAAAGCTTTATTTATTTTTATTTATTTATTACTGTACCTGCCATATTATGTGACCTATTACCAAAATGGTTGGTCACAGTTATTATCTAACCTAACCTATTAGTTCGAGGTGCCCTAGTTTTTATTGCTACTCTACTAACTACACTTAAACAGGCCAGAAGGTTAAATGGATGTTCATTTATTTAAAAAAAGTAACATCATCTTCAGTCTTCATTAGAAGATCAAAAAATGTTTAGAGGATCAAAAACAGGCGTTCACCATTAGACCACCTTTTTGGTAATAAGTTTATGTTGAGTCATGATTAGACCACCATTTGACCACCTTTTTGGTAATAAGTTTATGTTGAGACATGAGTCCGATGAACAGTTTTTGAAGCTATACCAGAAGGGGTAATTACGTAATAGACTATCAGTAGGAAGCGCGAATTCATTTCGACAGTTCTACAACATTCATGACGTTTAGATTGCTAAGCAGATAATTTTTTCGAACATAAATGAAAGAATGGATTGGCAATAAGCTTCTTAATTATTCAGATTCTGATAGATGCTAATAGTAGTAGTATACTGCCCTACTACGTGCAAAAGCAGTATCTCAAAAAAATCGTACAGTTGATTTTAGTGCCATCGAATAGCTTTAAAAAATACTCATTTAATGAACTGAGTCATTAGCGCTATTTTGTTCAAAACATATGATGAAAGGCTTCACCTTTAGAAAGATCTCTCTATCTCATCATATAATTTAATATAATAAAAAATTGAATACTCTGTTATAAGAAGGCGTCACTTTCATCATTTTCGTCAGTTCATTAGATGCGTATTTTTAAGCTATCCGATGGAATTAAAATCAACTTTACGATTTTTTGAGATACCGCTTTTGCGCTTAGTAGGGCAGCATAGCAATTAGAGTGCTGATCTTTCACATATCTCACTAAAATCACAACCTCGCGTTTAGTGATTAATTTTTTATCGCTAATCTTGAGTATAAACACCGTTTACGTATTAAAACCCGATACCTAGGTACGCTACAGGTATTCTGGCTGTAATCTAAGTCTAGCCCGGTCGGAACTCATTTCACGGCGTCGCGCCGCTAAATTAATTATTTGCGAGCGTTAATTGCGAAGGGCGGTACCAAATCTATAGAAATTAACGTTGAACTTGGTTCGTACGCTACGTCTATGAAAAATTGTTTTGTAGAGCCAGCATTTTGTGGTGCTTTTTAAGAAACATTAAGAGAGGTGAAGCTTAGTCTAGTGTAGAGAGAAGAGTGTTCATTTCGCGCAGTACATGCAGTACATTTTGTCTATTTATTTAAATTATTGAAATAAATAGACTAGCTGACTCAGCGAACTTCGTACCGCCTCAGAATCAATAAAACCCATGTGATGTGAGCTCCTACCAAGTTATGCCAACCTGGTACTTCGAAGACATAAAGCGTTTTTTAGCTATCACACACCCATGTTAGGTGAGCTCCTACCAAGTTATGCCAACCTGGTACTTCGAAGACATAAAGCGTTTTCTAGCTATCACACACCCATGTTAGGTGAGCTCCTACCAAGTTATGACAACCTGGTACTTCGAAGACATATTATTAATAAGGAACTTTTTTGGATGATTTTTTACACCTTGGGTCCGAAAAAAAAAATAGCCTATGTTACTCGCAGATAATGTAGCTTTCTAATGGTGAAAGAATTTTTAAAATCGGTCCAGTGGTTTTTGAGTTTATCCATTACAAACAAACAAACAAACAAAAATACAAACTTTTCCTCTTTATAATATTAGTATAGATTTATCGGAGCAGTGGTGGTCCAGTGGTAACGACAGTGACTTCCGACTTTGTAGTTCATGGGTATACAGTACACCCAAACTTACTTAACTAAATTTACTTTCTGTAAATTATTAAATCATCACTACTCTCAAAATAGTAAAGGCAATCATCGTGAGGAACCCGGCATATCCTAGAAGCAAGCATTCGAAGGCATGTAATATCTACCAACCCGTAAAGGATACTTTTATGAACAAAAATGTCCTATGGTGGATTACGGCCCAATCCTTCTCACCTACAGGATATCTTTCTCCCGGCAGTGAAAACATTAAATGATAAATGACTTTATTTTTGCAAGTAGGTTTGTACAAACACTTTTACACGTCAATCAATTTTTTTTTAAACTAGATGAGGTCGGCATTTCCTATCTGACTACTCTGAGAAGAAACGCCGAAACAAACTCAGAGGTCACAGTCTCTTTTAAAGTCCAGACATAATCTTGATCAGATCATGTGAAGACCATGTGGATTGGTGTCTGAAGTGGTCTTTTAAGGAAAGAACACACAGCTTGAGTGGACCTGTCCAATCAGTGCACGCATTTGTCAGTAATCATGCAGCTCCACTCAAAACTTAAGGAGGTCAATGATTCGACGAACAATAGCAAAGAAAGACATTTGTGTAGGTCGCACAAATTACTCAAACTGCCAGACAATGTAAAAAATTAAATTAGAAGAAAAGGAAACCAAAAAAAAAACTTTTTAACAAAAAATTAAACCGCCGAAAAAACTGAAAAGCATAAAATAATAAACCTTAAAATTATGAGTCAGCGCTTTGAGTGATCTTTGTTCATTGATTTTTCAGCGCCGACTCAAAATTTTAAGGTTTATTATTTTATACTTTTCAGTTTTTTCGGCGGTTTAATTTTTTGTTAAAAAGTTTTTTATTTTATAATTTTTTGTGGCTTTAATGTACTAAAAATACTTGGCAAGGTATACCCTATCCAACAAAAAAATAATTATCAAAATCGGACTACTCTGTAAAAAGTTATGCGTGGTTATACATTACAATCAGTAAGTGAACAATCAATCATCCCCTGTTTTCCGACCCTTAGGGTTCGATTTTGTTTTCCAAATTTATATGGGAACACTTTGAGAGTATACCCTTTCCGATAGAAGAAGAATTGTCACAATCGGACCACTATGTAAAAAGTTATGCGTGGTCATACATAAAAAAAAAAAAATATACGCGTCGAAATGAGAACCTCCTCCGTTTTTTTTCGTCGGTTGAAAAAAGGAACACCCACTTCGTCTTCACATTTACAATAATTAAAACAATATAATACTTTAAAAGTAAATATTCATGTCATTGTATAAGTAAAATTCATCAATGTCAATGTGTATATAAAATTAGGAAATAGTCCCGGTCTGATCATTTGAGGACCATGTACAGACGCCACCAGGTCAAGCTACCCGAAACTGTCAATTTTTCCCGGTGAACCTTGAACCTAATGCTCTAGAAATAAAGTCGAAAATCTATCAAAGAAATCTGACAGATTGTAGTAGCTTGATGTGTTGGCGTCTGTACATGGGGGTATCTGAAATGGTCTTTTGAGGAAAGAACCATACAGATTGAGTGGACCTGTCCAGTCAATGCACGCATTTGTCAGTAATCTTGCAGCTCAACTCAGAACATAAGGAGCACAAAGATTCGACGAACAATACCAAAGAAAAGACATTTTGGTAGGCCGCATTAAGTACTCAAACTGCCAGATTATCATTAAAATGAAATGAGTAAGAGAGATATAAAAAAAACAAACATCACCTACATAGTCCTCACATTCAAAATCACATAAATAATAATAATAATAATATACTTCTGAAAGTATATTATTCATGTCATAGTGTAAACAATAATCAAATGTCAAAGTGTATATTTCCAAATAAATAATAATAATAAAAAAAACCATTCAGTATAATTATAATATAAAAATTGGAGCAGCTTAATCCCAAGCTTTTTTGTCTTCAATATAATCTTTTACAGTATAAAAGGCTTTCTGGCATAACTTACGTTTAATGAATGATTTGAATTGATTGAGACTTAGATCTTGAACATGGCTTGGAAGTTTATTATAAAAGCGTATACATTGACATCTGAATGAGCCACCATTTTTCTTGAGCCTTGTTGAAGGTACAACAAATTTGTGTTTATTCCTAGTATTTATATTATGGATATCACTGAATTTTTTAAACAATTTAATATTGTTATGGTCATATAAAAGATTTTCAAAAATATACTGTGAAGGCACAGTCATTATATTAATTTCTTTAAATTTCTCTCTGAGTGAGTGTCTCGGGCTTAATTTATAAATTGATCGAACAGCCCTTTTCTGCAAGACAAAGATAGTCTGAATGTCGGCGGCATTTCCCCACAATACCGTACGACATTACACTATGAAAGTAGGCAAAATACACTAAACGCGATGTCTCTATGTCAGTTAAATTCCGAATTTTTCTAACAGCGTATGCAGCGGAGCTTAGCTTTTTCGACAATTTATCTATATGCGGGCCTCACTGAAAAGGTTGATTATGCTATAAAATATATAATTATATACAAATAAATAAAATTAGAGTGTCTGTTTGTAATATTAAGATAACGACTTTTTACTAAGTGTGGATGTAAACACGGTACATATACCAAAACAACATTTTTTACAATTTTTGTCTGTCTGTCTGGCTAACTGTCTGTCTGTTTGTTCCGGCTAATCTCTGAAATGGCTGGACCGATTTTGACGGGACTTTCACTGGCAGATAGCTGATGTAACAAGGAGTAACTTAGGCTACTTTTCAACCGACGAAAAAAAAACGGAGGAGGTTCTCAATTCGACGCGTATATTTTATTTTTTTTATGTTTTTTTTTATGTATGACCACGCATAACTTTTTACATAGTCGGCCGATTGTGATAATTCTTTTTTTATTGGAAAGGGCATACTCCCAAGGTGGTCCCATATAAATTTGGAAAACAAAATCGAACCCTAAGGAAAGGTCGGAAAACAGGGGATGATGGATTGTTTACTCACTGATTGTAATGTATAACCACGCATAACTTTATACAGAGTAGTCCGATTTTGATAATTCTGTTTTTGTTGGATAGGGTATACCTTGCTAAGTATTATCAGTACATTAAAGTCCAAAAAATTATAAAATAAAATCTTTTTGACAAAAAATTTTGAGTCGGCGCTGAAAAATCAATGAACAAAGATCACTCATAGCGCCGACTCATAATTTTAAGGTTTATTATTTTATGCTTTTCAGTTTTTTCGGCGGTTTAATTTTTTGTCAAAGAGTTTTTATTTTAGAAAAATTCTTTTATTTTAGAAAAATACCTGCGTTAATTTCCGACATTCACGCGGGCGAAGCCGCGGGCAAAAGCTAGTAATAACTAAAATTTGCCCGCAGCTTCGATCACGTTAAAAATAATAATAAATATAGAATTATTATTCTTTTTTCATGAAAAGTATCCTATGTTACTTCTAATACCTCCAAAAATATGTGTACAAAGTTTCATGATAATCGGTTTAGTAGCTTTCGCGTGAAACCGTAGCAAACAAACTAAAATAATCTAAGCTAGTCTGTCAGTTACTTCTCCACGTGTTAAATCACTGAACCGATCGTTATGATATGACATTTAAAAGATAGCTTACCTATCTCTTCCAAGTCCTCATCTAGGCAGATAAGTACACTTCTTGCATCATGGATATTGGTATAAAAATGATGAAATGCATGCAGACGAAGTCGCGAGCTACAGCTATTGATTAAAAACTTCGTAAACAGAAGTTCATAGTTATTTCCACCCAATTTATAATAGATTCGTTTTTGATGGCACAAAAAACAGTGAAAATAAAAACTGTACGTTTGTTTCAAATTACAGCTACACCCATTTTGTTTTGAACTGACAAACTCGATTAAATGAAGCGTTGATAAAATGTACAGTGGAATTTGTTAGGTAAATTGTTGGTCGTATAGTTGCATGCTGAAATTCGAATGGTGAAGGCTTTTTAATCTAGCTGGCAGGGTAGTTCAATATTAGTGATAGGCAGAATTTTGCATATTTGCAAAACAGTTTATGGAGACCAACACATGTGTGGGAACGTGGTTCATGAATACTTGACCTATTTTCCGTTGTTATAAATATTGAGCTGATGTACAGGTAAGTTTTATTTTATATAGGTATATGCTTATTATGAAATCTTAAATACAATATATTTACAATCTAACTATAAAATATATGTGTCCGTACCTATGGATTGAGGAGCTATGTCTCATATTTTTGGAAAAGAAGATACAGGTGGCACCTAAAACGTCATGCAACTTTTAAGGGTTTTTCTACAAATTCCGGCACAACTCCTCAACAATAATCAACTCAATCAACTCCTCGAATAATTGCCGACTGAGTCTGTAATTTCCTACAAACTCCAAGTCAGGAATTTTACTATTATTAGGAATTTTATAAGTTGATTGCGCAGGCGACGCCGGTTCTTTCTACGGTCTAAACGTTCTTCACGTAGAGCAGCCTCGATTAAGAGCATTCTTGTAGCCATTTCAAGCAAATATAAAACAAAATTCACTTCCGAATGACTAACGAAAATCAAAAGGTATCACTTTTGGTTTCGTCAATTTAAGGTTAAAATTCCGAACAATTATCTGTCAAATTCAAAATTTCGTACCGCCTCAGAATCAATAAATGTTGTGTTAACTTATCAGATCCCACCAACACAAAGCAAATAGCACCAAGTACCATATACCCATGTTAGACCAAGTTATGACAAACTGGTACTTTGAAGGCATAAAGCGTTTTCTAGCTATCAAACACCCATGTTAGGTGACTTTGTATTCTTAAAGAAGTGTTCTTAAATTTTCTAATTTTCCGCGCAATTTTTTAAATTTTTCTTTCATAAGAACCTTCTCCTGACAATAACAAACACAACAAAAAAGAAAAAAGTGAAATCGGTCTAGCCGTTCACGCGTGATGGTGTGACCAAGGGAAATAGGGATTCATTTTTATATATGTATATAGATAGTAGGTTTAGTGAATCTAAACGTCAAATAATGTTCGTTCGTAACGAACTTCGGAACGAATGGAACCGTGGTAGGAAACACGCGATAATCGATCGAAACGCGATAATCGTTTTTTGTTGAAAGAGAGTATCTAGACCTCCGGGATCGCGCCTACAAAATTGGCTAATTATCTACTAAAAATGGTAGTCATCAATCCAAGCAGACACAAATATACCTTTATATTACATACGAGTAGGTATTTATATAAAGGAAAAAAGGGAAGAGCTAATTGGGCATAAAAAATAACGTCAGCATCGCTGTCAAAGAGAAAAGTACTCAAAAAGCGAGCATCGTTGCTACGTTGGATGCACAAACATGCTGATTCTTTGAGTTACTAACATGTTATAAATTATTTTTACTGTACACTAGTATACTAAGCGCATGTTCGAGACGAGGAAATGACCATTGCTCAGGTGTTGGACCCAATAAACACCAACAAATTTCATTGTTTCTCGCTGCTTCATATTATAATCCATCAGACAATATCCTTAGTGTTATTAGCAACAACATTCTGAATATACCAGTTGTCACATAATACGAAGATTATCTAAAACTCAATCAATTAGTGTGACGAAATGAAGTCGTCACATGTACAATAGCGTATGAATTATAGATACGTAGACACAATTGGGCCAAGTAAGACGATATGCATCAATATTGTATGATGTGACAAATGTAATTTGTGTCTGCTGAGTAGATTCCTAGACAGGTGTCTACATATTCATTTGTAGGTGTTCGATTAATTCACGTATGAAACACAAAGGGGATAAGTCACCGGCGGCGACCTCTGGCGTCCGGCCCTGGTGCCATGGTACGGAGCGAGAGGGAATGGGAAGCCGTCACCTCATTCTGCGAAGCAGTAATGCTCGCGAAGGAGGAGGCGGGGCGCGTGAGGGAGTGGCAGTCTCTGCGCCCTCACATCCCTAGCCGCCGCAGGAGGAGACGCCCCGGGCGTCGGGAGTCGATAGCGGACTCCCGGCCACCGTAGGCGCGAGCTTGCGGGTGGCGAGCAATGGGTAGCTCGCCGCCCGGTAAGGACCAAGCTCGGGTCGACGACGCGTAGTGTTCCACGCGCGCCTCAAAGAGATGTCAGCAGCAGTGTAGGGGTCTACTAGGACCGATGGCCGCCGGGGTCGCGTGATTGTTCGAAAGAGATACCGTGACCCTGGCACATGGGCAACTGATGGAACACGGGTAGGTTTTAGTCAGTAAAAGTCTGACACGCCCTCCCGCTCCGCCCAGAGCGGGAGAAGTCATTTGATAATTTCCCAACCAGAAAAAAAAGGGGATAAGTCACCAGCTAAGTATATACTTAGGTATTTTTAACCAGCTGCAGAAAAGAACGAAGAAATAACATTTTTTAACTTGCTTGAGATGGAAATACTCAAATAATATCCACCCTGGGGTGTAAATGTGGTGATGTTCCACAAACAATGGGACACTAGGTCGTGTCCAGCGTGTTCTGTTGTTTGCATGTTACAGGAGCTGATGGACGCTACTGGAGGTATCAAATGTGACAGGCATGTTGCTGTTCCGATGCCGGTTTGAAAATTATAATAATTGTATGTGTTTTTTTTTAAATCATATTTTTGATGACAACTTGGTGATTTAATTTTAAATTTTAACATTCATTGTTTAATGTTTTATTGTTAATTTTTAATTGTTAATTTGTATGTGTATTGTTTTTATAATTGTATGCCTAATGAGTACATTGTTACTTGATTATGAATAAATAAAAAAATAAAAAAAATGTACATCCACAAATACACAGTAAAATTCGATCGACCACGCTGTTCAGTACCGTTTATTATCTGTGCGCCTAACGGAATGCGCGTGTAACGAAGTGACATCTGACTTGTCAATATTTGACGTTGACACTTGACAGCTCTCTTAATTTTGCCGCTAAAAGAGGCCCGTCGCGTTTTGAGACGCCCGCGACGCTTTTGTTGAAATTAATCCCTTTAAATCGATCCGTTTGTGACAATTAGTCGTGATCCAATTGTATTAATTGTAATAACCCCCAATTTGAAGAAATAACACGGGTTTTGGACATATTTTCGATAAATAGTTTGAAGGTTAAGCAAAGTGTGACGCTGTTGGGACGAGTGATTTGAAGACCGCATGCTGTGATCGTCTCCAGCCTAATTGGAAGCGGAATCTAACCTGAAGAATACTCGTAACGTCACGACACGATACACATACACTCACTTACACACAGAACTCCAGGTTGGCACCAGAGCAGTGTCCTTCAACCATGAGGTAAGTGCCTTTGTTTGTATATTGTACCTTGTACTTGTATTGTCTGCTCCGCGTACGGCGGACAGTACGCTAGCCACTCTTGTCTCTAGAGCCCCACGATTATAACTCTTCCACTGCGCACTTGAAATCGTATTGTACGGGGTCTAGTCTGGCAGCGTACATTTTGGTAGCAGAGCGTGGTTTTAACCTACAAAACCACCAAATTGGTAATTTACAGTAGGCTAATTACTTGGCAGTCTCTATAAGGGAAGTAGTAATACGCTGTAAATATTTGATAACTATAATTAATTGTTTGTTTGAAATAATTTGGAATTTATTGAGTCGAGTAACTCATATTGCCGGGGGTCAACCAGGTTTGCATATATGCTTCAGAGTTGGTTAGATTGAGCTATGCTATAACCTCTTGTTGTTGTTATTTGACCTCTGTTGTATTGAATGTCAGGAAGACATTAAAATATTGAGTTTGTACCATTGATATGGTTATTTGTGAAAATTAATATTTGAAAAATTATTGGCATTTTTGAGTATTACCATTGTTTTGAGTTGGAATAAAGGATTATTATTGTTGTACCATTAACAAAGTGGTTTGTGAACTTAACATTTGGAATTGGATTGGAATTTGAATATTTGAATTGAATTGTGAAATAGAATTTTGAACGTTGATATTGGGTTTGAATTAAAATAAAAGTTTATTGTTGAATTGAATTGAAACCAATTTAATGTTATTTCTTGAGTTGCTGATTAGTCAGTTTGGTAGTTTGATTGTAGTTATTTTGTAATATATTGTTTGAACTTTGTTACTTAATTATTTTGTTTGGTATATTGAATTGTATTGTTTGTGCAATGGCATACAAAGCGGTGAGAGAGGCAGTCAGTGGATTGACCACACAGCTTCGGTGGTTCGCTTCAGCTGCAGCGACCGCTGAGCGCCAGGATCTTGAGGGGATCACTCTTGCTCGGTTCGAGCAGTTGAACTTGAGACTCGGCAACGTTGATGCTCTGCTCACCCGCTACAACCAGTACATTTGTGAAGTGGATTTGGAAGTGCTGGATCAGGCAGCACGTGACAAGGTCCTTGCTGACTACGACCAGATCTTGGACCTGGGGGATGTCATTGGTCAACGTGCTCGGGAAATATTGGAGAGCCGGACACCTGTCCAGGTCAAACCGGAGACCTCGGTTGTTTCAGGTCCCGGACTATTGAGTAGACTGCCTACTTTGGAACTGCCACATTTTGACGGTCGTCTGGACCACTGGTTAAGTTTCCAAAACCTGTTTGAAAGTTTGGTTGATGCACGCTCGGACCTCAGACCCGCCCAAAAGTTGGCCTATTTGTTGTCTGTCCTGGAAGGTGAGGCCCGAGCCTTGGTGCAGCATCTGTCTTTGACTGACTCAGCCTACCCTACCGCTGTGGAACTACTCACCCGGCGGTACCAAAATAAACGTTGTTTGGCTGACGTTCATATTGGATTGATTTTGGGGTTACCGGTCATTACTAGTTTGTCAGCATTGCGTACTGACCTGTTGAACCCGTTGGTGGCAGCGACCAACGCTTTAAAGCAATTGGACTTGCCGGTGGACCATTGGTCTTACCTTTTGGTGCACGTTGTGCTGCAACGGCTTCCTGCCGATTTGAGGGCTCGTTTCGAGCAAAAGTATGGTGGGGATAGTGTCACACATCTCCCCCCATTTGATGACCTCGTCCAATTTTTGGAGGATGAGTGTCGGTTTGTGGACAACTCTGGCGTTGCCACTGAGTCATGCCAGCCGTCTTCCCGGCCACGAGACCAGGGACGGACTAGGGCTCACGGGCCTGTTGATGGTCGCCCCGCCGCTCGTTTTGCTGGCACCCAGAGTCGTCCTGGTTGTGAGTTTTGTAGGGACACGGGGCATGGCATGGCAACTTGCGCGGCCTTTTTGAAGTTGCACATGAGTGCCCGCCGCCGAATTGCCAAAGCACGCCGCATGTGCTTCTCTTGTTTGGGGGCTCACTTCCATCGGGACTGCCCCAACCCCCGCCCTTGTAGAATTTGTGGGGGGTCCCATTTGGACATATTGTGCGCTAACGCGAACCACGCTGGCAGACCAGCCTCTGATGAAGGTTCGCGCACGGGGGGGTACCATGGAGTTGGTCACCGGGCTTCTGCCTCGCCGGTTCAGAACCGGGGAGAGGCCCGCAATTTTGAGCGCCGCACTCCACCCCCCGCGCAAGTTGATCGGGAGCCGCGCGACAGCCATTTGGTCTCCCCGCGTAAAGGCGATTACGCAATTGTTGCTAGGCACCGCTGGCCAGACCAGCATCGCCTTCCCTCCCCTCCATTGGCGGAACGTCCCCGGTTGGAGTCACGCCCCCCGCCATTCAGGCATCCGGTGGGATATGCCCTTCCAGCGATGGCGCGTGGCTCGGGACACCGCGCGTACGAGGAATTTGAATTCCATCCTCGTCGGGAAAGACTTGAGCCTGGGTGCGGCGATCGGTCGCCGCCCAGGCATTGTTAGGACATTGGCGCCTGCCCCGCTAAGGTACCCCTCAGATCGACACGGTTTTGTTGCCAACGGCATCGGTCGGGTCTGGGGGCCCACGGGGGACTCTGTTGTGGTCCGTGTCATTTTGGACATGGGAGCTCAGGGTTGCCTTTTGTCTATTGTTTTGTTGTTTGTTTGTATTGTTTTGGGCAAAATTGTTTTCTTGAGCGCCTTTGGACTGCGGGACTTGGCTGGGACGAGCCAATTCGGGAAAACCTGTTGGAAGATTGGCTCCAATTTGTATCCGCACTCCCTGCAGTCAACGAGGTCGTGTTACCCCGCGCTATCCTTCCCCCTGGGAGCTACACTGCTACCCTTGTTTGTGATGCGTCTTCGCACGGTTATACAGCTGTTGTTTGTCTGCGCACCGTCTGCGCGACAGGCCAGGTGAATTTGTCACTGGTCTTGGTCAAGAGCAAGGTGGCCCCCCTCCGGACGGCACTGACCATCCCTAAGTTGAATTGTCAGGGGCGGCGCGTCTTGTGCGTCTATTGAACCACGTTGCTCACACTTTGGGTGGAACTGTGGACATTCGGGTTTCTTACGCCTGGACGGACAGTCAAATTGTTTGTGTTGGTTGAAGACGTCCGTCCACTCTTTGGAGGTCTTTGTTGCGTACCGAGTGTCCCAGATTCAAACTTTGAAACGCCTTTGATTTGGAGGCACGTGCCTGGAGATTTGAACCCAGGTGCCGTGGCCTCACGTGGGTGCATGGCACCCCGCTTGATTGCTCACCCCCTATGGTGGGGTCCAGACTGGCCGACTCACCCCGAGGATGATTGGCCTCGATCGCCAGTCTTGATGTCGGGTCCTTTGCCCGGGCTCAAGGTGCTCGTTGTTGGAACAAAGGACCCTGATTTTGTTGAGTCGATAAAGCTCCCTCGACAAATTGTTGAATTGTTGTTTTTTGTTGTTGAATTGTTGGTGACTGATCGTCACATTAAGAACTCGCATGCCGGTTGCAATGCGCTGTTGGCCATTCTGCAGCGAGAGTTTGGATATTGTCGGGAGCCGTTATTAAGTTGAACCCCTTTTGGTCGATACGGGTCTTTTCTTGTTTGTTGTTGACGGTTGAGGCACTCTAGCCTTCCTTATGAGGCCGTCACCCCCTTTTGTTGCCTAAGGAGGGCCATTTGGTTAAATTGTTGTTGTTGTTTGGTTGTTTTTGTTGTTTGTTATTGTTTTGACCCGCCAGCCTGCCCCCATTGGGGGGTATTTTTGAGGCCGCGGTGAAAGCGGCACAGGGACTCTGGCGCAGATAGTTAGGAGACACCGTTCTCACCTTTGAGGAGTTAGCTACGGTATTTTGCCGCATTGAAGCTGTATAGAACTCGCGTCCATTGTGCCCGCTGTCTTCGGACCCAAACGACTTGGAGGCCCTAACCCCGGGCCATTTTTTGATTTGACAGCCACTTGTCGCCCTGCCGGAGCACCCTTTTGTCGATGTGAGCCAAAATTGGCTATCGCGGTTTCAGTTGGTGCAGCAGCTCGCTCAGAGTTTTGGAAGCGTTGGAGCTTGGAGTATTTGCACATCCTCCAGCAGCGCGTCAGGTGGACTGATAAAACGCAACCTTGTCGGGATTGCCAAGTGATTAGCGGACGGGAAGGCCCGTCCGGGGGGGGTAGATGTTCAGTACCGTTTATTATCTGTGCGCCTAACGGAATGCGCGTGTAACGAAGTGACATCTGACTTGTCAATATTTGACGTTGACACTTGACAGCTCTCTTAATTTTGCCGCTAAAAGAGGCCCGTCGCGTTTTGAGACGCCCGCGACGCTTTTGTTGAAATTAATCCCTTTAAATCGATCCGTTTGTGACAATTAGTCGTGATCCAATTGTATTAATTGTAATAACCCCCAATTTGAAGAAATAACACGGGTTTTGGACATATTTTCGATAAATAGTTTGAAGGTTAAGCAAAGTGTGACGCTGTTGGGACGAGTGATTTGAAGACCGCATGCTGTGATCGTCTCCAGCCTAATTGGAAGCGGAATCTAACCTGAAGAATACTCGTAACGTCACGACACGATACACATACACTCACTTACACACAGAACTCCAGGTTGGCACCAGAGCAGTGTCCTTCAACCATGAGGTAAGTGCCTTTGTTTGTATATTGTACCTTGTACTTGTATTGTCTGCTCCGCGTACGGCGGACAGTACGCTAGCCACTCTTGTCTCTAGAGCCCCACGATTATAACTCTTCCACTGCGCACTTGAAATCGTATTGTACGGGGTCTAGTCTGGCAGCGTACAACGCTAAGAAGAAGAAACATTCTTATTTTTTTTTGTAAGTTAATTTTAAAACGTAAGCATATTAAAATAATGCGTTACAGAGGATTTTTTAATAATATGTCATGAAAATATAAAAGCGAATTATTTTCAGTACCCTCTCTCTCTCCTTGGAGTACTCAAATAAATTACCTTAATTGTATTTAGTTATTAAATTGTCATTCTAATTTTATCTCACATCTATCTAATTTTACCTAATAGTATCTACTTTTATATAATAAAAGCATTTAAATTACTGTTCGAGTAATATCTAGTATTAACCTATAACTTGTGCGTACAGCGATCTATCAAGCTATACATTTCCAGTTTTCACTGACCTCGCTTTGTATAGGCTTTTCTTACAAGGAGACGTTATCTTATACTGGAAATGTCATCATCATCATCATTTCGGCCGACAGACGTCCACTGCTGGATATAGGCCCCCGATTTGGTGGGGTTTGCCGTAGTCGCCACGATTGGCAGGCACGTTGGCGATCGCAGTATGGTGGTAAAATGAATAGAGAACGCTGCTGCATATTCTCTAGTAAGTCCCTTAGTCACCTTTTACGACAACCACGGGTAAGAAATGTGCTGCTGGGGAGTTTGTTCCGCCACTTCTTCTTCCCAGCTAAAGCACTAGAAAGTGTCGAAGGGCGGGCGTTTTGGGGGGACTGTCTTTTGTAACTTTGACGTTCAAAAAGTGCTGACTCTCAGCCTAGTTTGAATAAATGACTTTTGATTTTGATTTTTGGGTGGTGCTATTCTTTACGTCTGGCAACACACGGAACGGAAAGCTACTGGAAATGTATAGCTTCTAATGTTGCAAACTGTCAACAGAAATTGGTTATTCATCAGCAGCTTATAATGTTGCCACTGCTGGGACACAGGCCTCCTCTCGGTGAGAGTGAGTGGGCCGTAATCCACCACGCGGGCCCAGTGCGGGTTGGTAGATGTCATATGTCTTCGAATTTTTCGTTCTAAGACATGCCGGTTTCCTCACGATGTTTTCCTTCGCCGTTGGTTAATTGGTAATTAATAAATATGTAATAAAATAAATACTAACAGCTGATTGATATTGTAAAAGAGCTATACAAACAGTAACATCGATGGAAATAAATATTTTGACACACTGTGATGTGTAATGCGCTGTAAGCAAATTACAATGCAAATATTAATTCAGTTGCGATCGTGTTAATCATTTAATTATTCCTTTGTTTGTGGCATGTTAATGCTTGATTTTATTTGTCATCAGTTTGTGATTTGATGTAAATAAAATTTCTGGAACTCGTAGCTTGCTAAACGTATTTTCATTAGTTTACGGCCGAAAATGGATTTTCAGCCGAAAACCTAAAATAATAAAACTTCGGCTTTAGTCTTATTTTCCGGCGACACCGAAAATGATTTAGACATTAAAAAAGTAAATATTTTCGCTGTATGCGTCAAGAAAAATACAACGTTTATGTTATCTGAGTAAAACCACGAACAGATTGGCTTCATCCCGAAGTTAGCCGACCGTCGCCTGATATGGTTAAGCTTTATGAAGTAAGTCGAATGACGCGCGATATTCCACGATCTCCTGATTTCTGGTCGACCGAAGGTTCGTCTGATTAACGGCCGAAACCGAATCTTCGGTAGGCTTCTAATGGTCATTAAAAAGCACGGACACGAAAACAACCGTATGGACAGCAACAAACGCAGCTGATAGTAGACATGTTTATAAAAAAAACGTATGCAAGGATCTTTTGGCACGTGGCTAAAATCGGAACTAACGCCCGGTCGCCATCTTGTTTAATGCTATAAAGAGGTAAAACTTTGTTTGTATGTAGGGGGTTAGTAACCTCCGAAACGGCTGGACCGATTTTGACGAAGCCTGAGGTAGGACACCGAGAAACCACGCGGGTGGAAGCTAGTTTCGAACAATTCCTGTGACAATATCACACAGTTTACCCGTCCTAACAACGCTTGCCTATCAATTTCATTCAGGCGCCAAAAAATCCTTATATCAATATCTACAGTCTGTTTGCAATTATTTCACCTCTGACAGAAGCAACCAAACAGCAACCGTATGTAACGACAGTAAAGATCATTATAATATTGACATAAATGTTAGTGGCAGCAACTCAAGAGCAACCTTATAGTAACGACACGAAAGATCACTTTGATTTTGGTAAAGTAAGTGAGAACATAACGTAATCAATGGTATACTAGGTTGACGACCCCTCACGAGTTTAAAGACTTTATACTTGAAATCTTGATGTTTAATTACCTACCAATTCAGTTATGAAATCGTTCAATCATTATGAATTTGTTGTAACATGTGTCAAACTGTCCAAATCCCTTGAGAAAGAGTTGGAAAATAACTTGTCTAAATTAATTAAAATCCACTCTTGAATTCTCTACTGGCCCATGTGCCAGCGAAAACAAAACTTTGTTTCTGAAACATTATTTGTTAGTCTTTTGGGTAAGGCTCAAATATATGAGTGACTGTGATAATGTTATGTTATCTGTACAGTCATTTTGTAATCTTGCAGAATTTTAAATGAAAATGTATTCAACGGGATTAATTGAACTTAGAGCGTTGTTTTGATGATTTTAATGTTTATGATTGTTTCAAGACATAGTTGTTATCGTTGGTAATCATATTTTAATCAATATGTAAATTGAGACTGACCTGCAAAATTTTGAATTTCGCGCGCTGACCTGGAGCTTTCACCTAACATTTTTATTTTTATTTTTCTCGTGAGGCATCCGTGATTTTTTTTAAGTGGTCACCAAAATATAATATACTTTAAACGAACTGTAGGTTACGCAATTTTTGTTTTATTTATCTAATGCAATAGTGCGCTCTACACTGTATCAAGTTCACCCAACTGGAGCTGTGGTGGACCTTAAAAAGTATCAGGAACAGACTGGATGCATTTTTGAGAATGATATCTTGGAAGTCAATCAGTAGGTTTTCGGCAACTTCAAGTGGCTTGCCTGTGGATGCCTCAATAAATTAAGACCTCCTACCAGGGCTCCGACCTGTGGGATACGGATCTAAAATTGGAGAAGGCACTCGCTTGGAGAGGGCAGCAAAAGACACGCTAAATCAGAATTATTAATGAGAAGCACGAATTTAAAGCTACAAGCTCAGTGTCACGGGCTGGTTCGAGCAATGGTCGGGACGGATAAGGATTGTGGCGTAGTCCTGGCGGGGCTTGGCGGCGAGGACGAAAGGATGGTCTGTTTTTGTGTTTTCTAAGCGTGGACTGTATGCGGAAAGAGTACGACAAGGTATGATTGCACTGTTTGGGATCCAGCAGTGAACTTCGATGGGCTGAGTATAATTCTTTGTCAATCAATCATGATTGACAAAGAATTATACCTACTGCTGCTCCACCAAATCGCAAATGTGAATGTGTCACCCACAAACCTCACAACATTTTATTTTCTGTGTCTATATCGGTTTATTAGTCGATTCGCACGAATTCACTTTCCCGAATTGGGTGAATCGACTCTATCTATTATTTAACTCACACGAAGTAAATTTATATGTGGGTGAATTGACACCTCCAGAAATGTGTAGTACGCAATTAGCACGTTTTGAATTTTATGCAATAGTAAAGTTATAAAAAAGGTCACTGCAAGTACATGCATTAAAGTGAATAAAATTTAACACGTGATACGTTTTTCGACTACAAAATAATATATTACTTAAAAGTGTAATGTCGATACGGGCAAGAATTCGTGCGAATTGACAAATAAACCTAAACCACGTTTAGGCTGACACAAGACCTTAAATAATTTAATTAGTTAGACAAGAGCAATCAAATCAAATGTTAATTACTTTCTTTTGTTTTTCTTTTCTTAGTTTCTTAATAGAAGTTAATTATTGTAGGCACTTTGTACTTTTTTATATTAAAAGTATGATTAAGTGAGTGAAGCTAAAGAACAATGTTGCTCAATGAAAGTTTTTAAAGAGCCAATTATAAAAGTTCATTACAAAGTTGTTGATAACAGTATGATAATAACAATACTGTTTTCTCTGAGACTTTATTTCAAAGACTGAGTTCCGAAAATAAATATAAGAAAACAGACTACCTAATTTTATTTTGGATATTGTATCAATTCATTGTAAAACCTCATCTCTCATTGTTTAATTTCCAATTATTTTACTTTAGATGTGGTATATAAATGATATACACATTGTACTGAAAGTTGTAATAATCAGTTGGGTATCAGTTACTTCAATTCAGTAAATATTTAAATTTATGTCGTACTTTAAAATCGTCACAATTCCATAGTTTGAACTACAACATGCACGAGTTGCATGACCACCATAGAAAGAATTTTGTCTGTTCTTGGTAGAATAGAGATAGAATTGTCATGCAACGCCAGCATAAAACAGTACAAATCTTTCTACAATCTTTAATCTGTATCTTTCTACAATCTGTAATTTTGTCTATTCTTCCGTCGACAAAACCCATTTCTACGGTGGTCATGCTACGCGTGGGAGCGTGTAATTAATCAACTGGTCGTCTGCAGGAGCCTTATCTCGTTTCTATTTTGGCGTGAATTCAGCAGTTGCTATGTTAAGAAACATATTATTTTTTATCGTTTAAACTGACTATTACCACGCAGATAGGAATCATAAAACGATAATGTTGGCTCAATGTGTAGATAAAGCGACAAAGGAAATAACCTCTGCGCTATCGGTCGGTGCTCGAACGAATTGAAATATTTGCGCTCAGATTGCTATTTGCCTTTGAGGATAGGACATCGGGAACATCTAAGACTTTATCCGTTGACTCAGACTACTTTGATCGTTTTTGTTAAGGAACTTGGATAAAACAAAAGTTTTATTTATGACTTGCTTTGCCCTGGCTCCGTTCGTGGAGCTTTACTAAAACTGAGGTAAAGAACTGTATGGTAAATTTCCGAAAATAGCGTGAATTCTAATGAATAATATACATATATATGTCAACGCCTCTCTATATATCACTCACACAGACTTACAGAGAGTTGAGTTTTTAACCTTTTGAGCGCCACGACAAAAAAGCATAATCGTGCCCTCAGCGCCAAGCTATAAATTCGTTCTTTAATACCTACAAAATAGTAGTGACTTCGAAATTATATCGATAAAGCACTAAACATTTATTTTTTAACGTATAGTATGTCTTTAATAAAAGGTTACTATACAGGAAATATATAATAAAGGAGTTTTATTTCATCCCGCTTAGTCTTTTATGACAGAAATGATACGATATGTGTCACAGTTTCGGCGTTAAATCCACAATTCAAAACAACAGTCGATAAAAGCAAGGCAATACCATCACAGCACTATGTTCAATCATGACGTACTTTCTTGTCACCGTATGATGACACTGGCGTGGCTGGCACGGCTTTTCTTAGTTTGCCCGCTTCTGCTCTAGAGGTGCGCATCCGATATTTATGAATAATATCGAAATAATAAGTTATTTTACCGCCACATAGGTACTGATGATATCTCAGCTGAAATAAATACCATTTACTGTAGATATACATATAATTATCAGAATACGACGAAAATAGGCGAAAGCAAATTTAAATCATCAAATGAAATGAATTTGTGTTTAAATCATTAAACGAAGTTTTTATACTCAAGATTTGTAAGTAAATACAAATATTATAATAAATACGAAGAAAGGGACAATATTATCCTCGAAAACAAATGAAACTTAGTTCAAATAAACCTCAATCGGATCCGTGTTTATTTTATGACATGCCAGCCAAGCTTATGGCGGTTGGAAATGGTTTACATGAATTTTATTCTCTTTTTAATTACAAAATCTGAACTTCACTAAGTAGTTTTATTTAAAACACAATAGTATCATTAAACAAGGATGTATATTCCGATGACTGATATACTGATCTCACAAAATGTATTGACATGATAAACGAATATTTTAATCTAAGATTTTAAGTCGTTCAGAATCCTGCCAGGGTTGCGAAATTGTTCGAAAGAGTTCCCCCCCAGAGCGCCCTTCCGCTCCACCCAGAGCGTGTGACGTCATTTGATGATTTCCCACCCACAAAAAAAGTCGTTCAGAATAATAAAGTAATGAGAACAAACTACTGATACAAGTAAAGGAACAGCTCTATTTACAAATCGACCACATGTGACGTCAGAGGATTGTCACGATTAGATGACTCTTGGCGCTCCAGGCACAGACAATATGACAGTATAGTGGAGATGGGCATAACACTCATTATAATTTATCGATAATCAACTAACACCGACATTTAATGAGCAGATAGTTCAGTATTTTAATAATATTTACATAATTTTCATGATTCGTGAATCATATAAATTCAATATCAGAAGTTTTATTTATTTATTGTTGAAATATTTAAAGAAATTAAATATAACGTAGGTTACCGTCGAAGTCGATATTCTTGTTAAATTGATTGCTAGCTACATCTCTACGTGTCATCATATGATGACTGTGGCGCTGAGGGCACTATTTTTTTCGAACTTTATAATTGGTGTTAGTTTTTGCCATCTTATGTTAATATGGATGAAATATAAAGAAAGAAGCTAAACTAATATAAATTAGGATGAGTCAAGGAACATAATTAGCAAAGGAAATAAAAAAAAACAATGTTGTTTTATGAGTTTTATTTACGTTTAAAAGTCTGTCACGATATCGTGACCGTGGCGTGCTGGGCACGTTTTGGTTTGTCATCTATACATGACTCTGGCGGTCAAAAGGTTAATAGACAAAAAAAATATGCTATACCGACTGTAATGAATCAGAAATGATGTCAACCTTTTTTGCGATTATTGTGACTGATCTAATAACCGTAGGTACCTGCTTTAATTTTAGTTTTCAAAACGTAATCTATTATGATTATGATGCATAGATTCTGTTTCCCATAAAGATACACTGAGGGAAACCAAGTCAAACTATAACGGAATAGTATATAGAGTGGCAACCAACGCAAAACATGTTACCATGGATTCAATACAATTCTGAACCTCATTATTTGTTGAATCCATGGTAACGCGAAGGTTGGGCGTCGGTTGCCACCCTGTAAGTATACTATTCCATTATAGGTTAGCTTTATAATCGACAATTTATTTTGCCCCTAGACTTAGGCGTTTAGAATCATATGCTGGATTCATGGTTACAGTTAGCGCGTCGATACCACCCTATGTGTGATCATACGAAGCAATGATACACTCAAGCAAATATGTTTAATCACCAAACTAAAAATATCCAGAATTCTCAAACAAAAACTCGAAGCGAATCTTCACAAAAGGATGCTAGGTAAGTTTACGGAGCATATCACAGTATTCCCGAGTTCGGCCGGACTCAAACAGAGGTTCCTTCACTTCCTAAGCCGACAGAATAGAATCTGCGGATAGTTTACTTTGCACAAATATGTGTCAGTGAATTATTCAGCTAGTTCCCACACATGTCCTGTGCAAGGTGTGTGCACAACTTTGTGCACTATGTCTGTGCCATGTTTGTGCTATCAAATGCATAAGTTTGTTTCGAGTTCCGTTCAATTTGCGTATATGGAATGTTGGTGTAGGTACTATGTTTCCGTTTCGTTCCTTGTGTTTAGTATTATTTGTGCATGTATTTTCATGTTTTCTGTATCCGTGGAAGTGCGTTTCTTAGCTGTGGTCAGCAAGGAAGTGATCGTTCATCGGATGTATTGGGTACTGGTTGCAGAATTGATTTTGTTTCTATTTTAACTGTCGCGGTTTAGGAATAGTTCTGTAGTCTACGTCTAAAGTGACTTAAACCTTTCGATATCCTTCTGTACCGAGTCGAACATCAATCAAAGTTTTCGTAGAACTCCTAAAAATACTATTCACAAATCTCAAACCAGAAAACTTTCCTCTATTCTTTCTGCTACAGCTGTTTGCTGTTGGGGGCAAGGGAAATCTGGTTATCGAAATGTGTCATTTTAAAATAGCAATGCAGGTCCATTTTATCAGTTTTTCATGCTTTATAACTCTTCTAGAAGTCAAAGCATTCCATCACTACAGGCAAAACCAAATATGAAAATGCCTACTTTCCTTTAAAACCCCACGGATCGCTACCCTCAGTTAAACCGACCACTTATTGTTTCCCTAACAGAATTTATCCGCGCTGGATCGATTTTTTTGCGGTAGTGAATTAGGAATGCGCCTCGCGTTGCGACGACATTAACAAATGAACCGCCGCCTGCCTGCTGCGGTGTGCACGCTGCCTATAATTAAAACTGAGGTAAAATTATTCATAGGTACGATAGTTGTACGTTATATTGTGGTTAAGTTTTTAAATGTGGGTATAGTATGCAGGGAAACTGGTATTTGCCTGATATTTTCAGGAAAAAACTATTTGCAAAAAAAAATTGTAAGATGCATATGTAACTTTTGCTTGAGATATATAAATGTGGATTTGAAGGGAAGCTATGATTAATATAATCAGCATATAATGTTCCCAATTCTAGGACACAGGCCTCTTCTCTAAAAGAGCGATGCGAATGCGGGTAGCTGTCCCATGTCTTCGAATTTTTAGTCCTAGGACATTCCGGCTTCCTCACGATGTCTTTCTTCACCGTTTTGAGAGCAGTGGTGAATGAATAATTTACACAAATAAACAACTTATATATAATTCGTAAGTCGTGAGCATTACCGTTGAGCCGTCACTGCTCTACAAAGCCAAATAAATGATTCATGCAGTCTCATCATATCAAATACCTACTAGTCGCATCTGGTGATACCGATTTTAAATCCGCGTTTCCTAAAACACACTTACAGGTAGTATCCCATTAAGATTCGGTTGTAATTCTCTCTGTAACTAAAACATGAGTTGCTATGCGGTATGTTTCCCCATTGTAAGTGCCTTACGAAGGGTCCAGGTACAAGGCGAGAAAATCGATTACATTTGCCAAACCCAAATCGAGTCAAACAATCGGGCCGTGTGAACTAGTTGTAAACATCGCAGACGCGTGTATTGTTACACTACGACTTCATAGAGTAGTGGGACTGGGAAGTACCTAAGTTGTTGGACTTGTTGGTGGGTGGTCTAAAAATAATCATGAATTAATTGTCGATTCGAATAGTATCTGATCTGGTCCAGTACAAAACCAGCGTCAGGCACTAGTTGTTTGGCATTTTTGCTGAACTGGGCCTTTTTGGCGCAGCCGTGAGGCACACTCTTAGTTTGTCATTGCACCTTACACTTTTATGTTTGATTTCTTTTTTTTACTTTTTTATACTCTTTCCAGCTATATATTGTGTGCCTTATAGTCTGTGCTAAATAAATGTATTTTCTTTCTTTCTTTTAATGAAAGTATGAACCTTGTACAGGTTAATTTATCGCAATCACTCAATAAAGCGAATTAAGTAGTATGCATTAATCATTAAATATTCATGTATATGACGAGCCGTAATGATTTCGTCGATATGTTGCAAAACTTTAAAAAAGTTGTAATCAATTATTTTGTTCTGTGGTTTAGAATTTATTTTATAATTGGTATTTTTAGTTTAGAGCAGGCTTGTGATTGTAATGGTGGCGGTGGCGACCACTGTTTGCAACCGTCACGTGGTCATTATCACCATTTCAACCGAAAGACGCCCACTGCTGGACATAGGCTTCTATCAATTTAGAGGGAATGTAATAATCGCCACGCTTGGCAGGTTTGTTGGTTACCGTAGTATGGTGGTCCAATTCATAGAGAACTAGTACTGCCGTTACACGTCACGCACATATCCATAGGCTCTACATGCAAGTTTAACAATGACTAGCTTCTGTCCGCGACTTCGTCCGCGTCAAAGTTTTGCTCCCGTAACCCTTCCCGTCGTATCGAACTGCCTGCCAGTTTTCATCCATTTTTCGTTGCTGCTCCGCTCCTTTTGATCGTAGCGTGATGTTATATAACCTTTAGCCTTCCTCTATAAATACCAACCCAAAAAGATTTTTTCAATTCGGACCAGTGGTTTCGGAGCTTATTCAATACAATCAAACAATGAAATCTTTACTGTTTATAGTCAAACGGGATAAAAAAAGTATCCTATGTCCGTCTCCTGGTTCTAAGCTACCTCCCCACCAATTTTCAACCAAATCGGTTTAGCCGATCTTGAGTTATAAATAGTGTAACTAACACAACTTTCTTTTATATATATATATAGATTACATTTCAATTTAAGGTGGAAGTGCCAGGGAACGTTGCAATTTTTATATTTCTTCCGTTTTTTCCCTTTTTCAGGTCAATGTCAGGCTGTATGTTCCGTTATGAATCATATTTTAATCAACTTGCATCCTGAAACTGATCTGTCAATTTCAAGAAAGGGCAGAAAATTTGAATTTTACAGGCTACATCAGGCTAACTTAACAAAAAAAAGTTACTCTTTGTTTTATTTATTTTTATAATGAAAAATCATCGGCGAATGAAAAACATGCTTAAGATGATTTGAAATTAGAACATCTTGTTCAAGCAATTAAATAAACAAATCTTTTCTAAAATAATCAATAAAAAAAATCAGAAAACCATTTGTTTACATTTTCATCACAGAGCTAACAGATCATACGTGAAAATTCGACGTCCTATATTTTTATGCTTGATTATACAAATGTTGTTTCTCTTTGAGAAATAAGCAAAACCAACATGACAGCATGCATGTATTGCATCAAATACTTGAGGGAATCTGAGAATGTACAGAATTTTGCTTTAAATCGTCAGATGAACGTCTCGTTCATGTACAAACATGGGACCTTACATACGTTGTGATGATATTTTTTAGGCACATATGTACTTTTTTTACTACTCTGTCAAGAATGTAGATCAATTCATAAATGAGAGATCAATTATACACAAAATGTTAGTTATTCATCCAAATTTATTTTATCACCTTCAAAATATGCTCCTTTTTTTTCTGGATTGGAAATCATCAAATGACTTCTCCCGCATTGGGTGGAGCAGGAGGGTGTGTCAGACTTTTACTGACTAAAACCCACCCGTGTTCTTTCAGTTACCCATATGCCGGGGTCACGGTATCTCGCTTGAACAATCTCGCGACCCCGGCAGGCATCGGTCCTAGTAGACCCCTTCACTGCTGCTGACATCTTTTTGAGGCGCGCGTGGAACACTACGCGCCGTAGACCCGAGCCTGCTCCTTACCGGGCGGTGAGCTACCCATTGCTCGCTACCCGCAAGCTCGCGCCTACGGTGGCCGGGAGTCCGCTATCGACTCCCGACGCCCGGGGCGCCTCCTCCTGCGGAAAACATGCTTCTTCAGAAACGCTATACTTACGCCAACGAATAATCCAATCATCAAAACGTTTTTTAACCGCTTTATCCTGAATCAAGTTCAGTTCTCGCCGCGAATTCTCCTTTATGTCTTTTACTGAATGAAAACGGGTGTCACGAAGTGGGAATTTGAGTTTAGGAAAAAGAAAGAAGTTGGCTGTTGGTGCTGCCTTGCTAAAAAGAATGTGAAACTACTTGGGGGTTCTAAAGGGTCTTCTGAACTCTAACCTCCATATAGTCTCACATTCTTTAAAACGAGGGAACACGTCACTAAACTTTAGTCAACTAACTATTTATTTTATTTTAAATCCGTAGTTACTCTAGGCTTGATCCGTGTTTTGCCGGATGTTAAGAATAGCACAATTCCATTTCTTCCCGTGGGTGTCGTAAAAGGCGACTAAGGGACTAACTATATTATGGGCAGCAGCGTTCTCTATGCATATTACCACCATACAGTTATCGCTAACCCGCCTGCCAACCGTGGCGATTATGGCTAACCCCCTAAATTGGGGGAGGCCTATGTCCAGCAGTGGACGTCTTCTGGCTATAATTATAAATAATGAATGACTCTAGGTCTTAAGGTCAAAGTGGTACCACTAACGTGAGGCCTATAGTACGAAGAGATTTGTACTTGACTGTGTGTGTTTCACTGCCGATGTGCACTGCCTTTATTCCCTCCCACGGGAAATGACACTATCATCCAAGCCAGAGACTACTCGCTGCATTTGCAAGTGTATCAATGTTTTAACATTACAATAGTATCTTTTGCACTCTTTATTGGCAGTTCTACGACTACGTAGACACCAGAGCTTTCAACGGAAAGTAGGTTTTTACAGAGCATCAATATTCATGAGAGAGCCCGCTACGGTTCTATTTCGAGAGGGCCGACAACTTCGTGTTTCACATATTTTCAAAGGTTTTCTTTATGTTTACATGCAGCTATGTAATGTAGGGTTGTGTAATTATTGCATATGAATATAGGTTCAACATTCAACATAAAATAAAATTTCTTACCACCTTAACTTGTCCGTATATTTATATCACAGCTATCATTTAATGACAGTAAATTAAATGAAATGGCTAAATATTGTTAATTTTGCTTGGACATTAATTTCCCTGACTGAAATACCTATGGCCTCCTTTGTTTTTTTTATTTGGATATGTAACGAAACTACTACTACTACTTCCCAATAGGTATGATATATCAGCAGATCTCAAAAAGTCTTCTTAATGAAGAAACAAAGGATGGATCGTAATAAAACATTAAACATTTTATAGAGTGAAGGAAAGAGAATGAAATCTACGTAATACCTTAGTATTTACAGTATGTTGACACTATCGTGAAACTGTGATGACAGTCTGGTGACGATTCGGTGACACTCTGGTGACACTATGGTGTCACTATACAAATGCAGTTTTGAACCTGCAAAACATTTCAGGAGGTTGTTATGAGACTCGTAAATAATCATATAACAATACGATACCAAGGCAATAATCAATAATAATGTTATTTTAGATTTTTAAATTTTATCGTTTTTCAGAATAACTTTTTTAATAACCCTCTTCAAAAAATCTATGAAACAAATGTCGGTTGCGTTTGTTTGTTTGTGAAAGCGCAGTTTAAGGACACGTACAGACTGGCCGCGTTTTAAAAAAGGGAGTTCACACTTACCGATTTCCGTAAATAAGAATAAAATGAAAAAAATATTACTTGCCCATTTTATTGTTGATTCGGGTCGAGAATCACTAACGTAATTACATTCTAAAATGTTTTGCAGATCCAAAACTGCACCTTGTATTTTATGTCGGGACGGTGTACAATAGTGTCATCGAATTGTCACCCCAGTGTTACAATAGTGTAACAAAAGTCTCACCACAGTGTCACCAGACTGTGAAATCAGTCCCCGCCAAAACAGCATTTTTAGGGTTCCGTTGCCAAATGGCAAAAAACGGAACCCTTATAGATTCGTCATGTCTGTCTGTCTGTCTGTCTGTCTGTCTGTCCGTCCGTCCGTATGTCACAGCCATTTTATTCCGAAACTATAAGAGCTATGCTGTTGAAACTTGGTAAGTAGATGTATTCTGTGAACCGCATTAAGATTTTCACACTAAAGTAGAAAAAAAAACAATAAATTTTGGGGTTCCCCCTACATAGAACTGAAACTCAAAAATGTTTTTTTTTTCATCAAACCCATACGTGTGGGGTATCTATGAATAGGTCTTCAAAAATGGTAATGAGGTTTCTATTATCATTTTTTTCTAAACTGAATAGTTTGCGCGAGAGACACTTCCAAAGTGGTAAAATGTGTGTCCCCCCCCCCCCGTAACTTCTAAAATAAGAGAATGATAAAACTAAAAAAAAATATATGATGTACATTACCATGTAAACTACCACCGAAAAATGGTTTGAACGAGATCGAGTGAGTAGTTTTTTTTTTAAAACGTCATAAATCGTAAACCGCAATTTACCTTACATTCATTCAACTAAAATATAAAAATTAAAAAAAATTTAAACCGAGAATACCTACAGGTTTGTACGGAACCCTCGGTGCGCGAGTCCGACTCGCACTTGGCCGGGTTTTTTAAGGAAAAGTGTAATATGCATGGCCTCATTAATATACAATAACATTCCTAATGCCATTAAGATAATGAATATTAATTCATTCAAGAGAGAACTAAAAAAATTGCTAATTAGTAAGGGATATTATAATGTTACGGAATTCTTGAATGACAATTTTTGAATTATCTTAATTTAATATTCTATTATTAATTTTAGTTGAAGTAATTTTATTGTTTTAATTATTTATATTTTATTTTTTTAGTTATTTTATTGTTTGAATTAGTTTTAATTTCTTGACTATATTTTTGTATTGACTGTAATTATGTATTTGAATTTATTGAATTTGACATTTATTTCCGACTATAACAATTTTTGTACGCCGAATATGGCAAAACATGTTGAACCAGCAATTTTAAACTCGTTTCCATCTATATGTGCATATTATGTATCATGTTACACATGTTTAAACAAATAAATGCATCTTTATCTTTAACTGTCACCTCAGTGTCATCACAGTGTCACCATACTATACCTAAATACTAAGGTAGTAGATACATTTCATTCTCTTTTCCCTCTGTATAATAAACCTCATTTCAACACAGAATTCAAATAACAGCGTATTCTTAACAACCGCAAAACAGCCATACGTGACGCATATTAATTTAAGTTTTAATGAAAGAGCCTAAATTCTGAAGACATTGCAACTGAGTTAATTAAGTTTGTTCAGAACAACTTGTTCGGTACACACAATGTGAGAATGATAGACGAATTATGAACACGGAATGTTAATGAGAATTGCACTGAGTTGTTGACTTTATATTGCTGCGGGTAACAAGAACTTGTAGCAAAATAATAAAGTGATTCTAAGGATCAAGGAGGTATGGCATAAAAGGGAGGGAGAGCTTTTTTTCTTGGGTGTGAAGTCATAAGATGACTTCTCCCATTCTGGGCGGAGCGGGAGGGTGTCAGAACGTGTCAGAGAAGAAGGTGTCAGACTTTTACTGACTAAAATCCTCTCATGTTCCTTCAGTTGCCTGTGCTACGGTAACTCTTTCAAAAACATTCACAACCCTGTCAGGAAGGGAGGGGGCCTGTATACAGCAGTTGGTGGAACAAAGCTACCGATGAAGATTATGACGAAGTGCAGCTAGTACCAATAATCACTTATACCTTTAGCCCCTTATTACAAAAGAAGGTTTTTACTTAGTTCAGTTCAAAATGACGAACCAGTTTCTAAATTAAGAACCCTATATAAAAATACAGTTCGTTTTAATAAAACTGCCAAATTAGTTCTTAGCTAAAATGTCATTTTTGTATTAAAAGTTTACCCAAATTGCAATAAAGTTGGAAGTGTAAAAACTGGCTTAGAGCTAAAGCTCTAAGCCAGTTCTAAGTTTTTGCGCATTTGTAACAAGAAGGTTAGTGGTTAATGCTAGACATATTCAAAACATCATCCTGTTTCTGCAATTTACTTACAAATGATTGACAGAAGGGTGTTTTAAATACACTACGTTTTTAGAGCAGTAATGGCCCAGTAGAAACGACCAGGTCTGAACCCAGGCAAGCACTTTATTGTGTGTAAATTATTTCACATTTTGCTCTCAAAATGATGACGAACGTACGGAACGGAACGTACGAAGACGTAAGGAAAGCGGTTGTCCAGAAACCATTTTGAATACATGAGATATCAACCAACCCACAATGGGTTCGATTGGTGGAATACGGCACATTACCTCTGACAGAGAGGAGGCTTGTGTACTAGCAGTGGGGACTTTTTGGTTTGATTATGCTAGTTTTATACGGATTTAATTATTTGTGGTGCGGGACTTAAAATAACATACACAAAATACACACTACTCACACAACTGGTTCAAGTAACTATGGCAACACCTCTTCCTAACCTTTCGGGGAACACATGTGATTTTGTATGTGTGGGACTGATAGTTTAAATTACTATATGATGTTGCCTTAAGTTACGCCCGACGCCCCGGGCGTCGGGAGTCGATTGCGGACTCCCGGCCACCGTAGGCGCGAGCTTGCGGGTCAAAGAGATGTCAGCAGTGCTGAAGGGGTCTGCTAGGACCGATGCCTGCCAGGGTTGCGAGATTGTTTGAAAGAGATACCGTGACCCTGGCACATGGGCAAGTGAAGGAACACGGGTGGGTTTTAGTCAGTAAAAGTCTGACACGCCCTCCCGCTCCGCCCAGAGCGGGAGAAGTCATTTGATGATTTCCCATCCAAAAAAAAGGTAGTATCATTAGATGTGTTTGTAGCTGAACAAGTATCGAAATCAACTTAAAATGCGTGGAAATTTGTACCACAATTTCAATTAATTATTAAGAAATTCTCTTTCGATTTCCAACTTATCTAGCTTGTTCACTTGAAAGTATGTTTATTCGTTAGTTTTCACAGAAAACACTTAAAGTTTAGTAACTATTTAATTCATCTTTTAGAAATAACTGCTGTCTTGTTCTATATTTTATCTCAATTGTTTGACAGCAATATTTATCAGTTTGTAAATATCTACTGCCGTTTCAAGTCTGTCCTACTAAATTATAGTATTCCTTGGAATTGGTCCACGTTTACACAGACGTAAAAATATTGCTGCGAGATCTTTTCGCACCCTTTCTTTGCACTGCTTAGCACAGAGAGTTGAAAGACAAACAGTGTGTCTCTCCGACGCCCTGAGATGCAATGTGTTGGATTTTCAATGCTAAGTTGCACACCGAGAGTTAAAAACCCAGTCGCGGTATTTTTGCTTTCTTACGAACGTGTTCTTAGTGGCTGACCATCTTTACATACCAAGACCCTTCCGTGCTACGTGTCTGTCATTTGTGGATCTTTGACAGTCGTTACGGGTCGTCAGAAGCGCGAAAGTCTGACAACCTAACAAACTTACCAAGGGGTAACGTATAAACGAGTGACTGGGTTGTGGAGTTCAGATAGGCAGTAGCTTTTTTTTTTGGATTGGAAGTCATCAAATGACTTCTCCCGCTCTAAAACCCACCCGTGCTCCTTCAGTTGCCTATGTGCCAGGGTCGCGGTATCTCTTTCGAACAATCTCGCGACCCTGGCAGGTCTCGCGACCCTGTTAGGAGATAGGCAGTCGCTCCATTTAAATAATGGTATGCAACTGCATTCAGTTTAAGACTGGAAGTCGACCCAAACATAGTTGGGAAAAGGTTACGCAGATGATACCGATAATCAATACTCAATATAATATTCCTTTTCTTCCTCACGCAAGGATACTATACATTCCTTCTAACGTTTTTGCTTTCTCTTTTTCTATAGATAGTGTATCCTCCTAAAGCAGGAATTAAAAAAAAGTGTATACTAATCAACTACTACTATTTGCTGAGAAACACAGCACAGAATCCACAAACAACATTTCTCCATCGTCAAAGCGATGGTATAAATCAGTGTTTTATTTACTCGACCAGCAGGAGAATACACAGGGGACGTCAAGAACGCTTTTCCAATAACAAGTGCCTAGAAATGAAAGCCTTTATAGGCCATAAATAGAAAATTATAGCCGACTGACCGGGGTCGCTTTCACCGTATATTTAGAGACAATATCGTAGCATCAACGTGATGAGTTAGTTTCGTAAGACAGGGGATAATTGCGTAAGATGTTCTGTTAATTAGATTATTTGGAACGCAATTTATTAAGAAATGTTTGCTTTTGTTTATCGTACCTACAGAGTGCAGAGATGTCATACTGGGTGTCTGCCGTGACGATTCAGCCTAGTTGATACGCACTAATTTTCCGCGGGCGAATTGAGACTGATAATGATAAATTATTTTGCTTAGTAGTCTAATTAATTAGTTCTGGCGAGTCGAACACTTCAGAACTACGTATTTCGGATCCAGATATAATTGGTCCTGCCAGGGTTGCGGATTTATTAGAAAGAGTTACCGTGGTCCTGACACAGGCAACTGAAGGAATACGGGTGGGTTTTAGCCAGTAAAAGTCTGACACGCCCTCCCGCTCCGCCCAGAGCGGGAAACGTCATTTAATGATTTCCCAAAAAAAAGATAAACAGTTGGCACGTTTTGAATTGTATGCATTTCGGGCGAATAAATTCGAGCCAATCGACTTACGAGCCAAAAGGACGATAGTTTTTTTTTTTTTGTGATTTTGATACTTATTTGGATGGGCTAAGTTCATCTTCATTAGAGTCATTTAACAAAATTGACCAATATATTTTGTAATGTGAATGTGACAGTGTGCTCTGGTTGATGATTGATTCATAGCCACGTAACAGTTTTACGACGGCAATAAAACAAATGAAATGTTAGCTGGCTGTACACATATTTGTTATTTAATCTTTGATCTTCCGACCAGGCCACTTCTCCAAAGTTCAGAGATAACAATCGACCGAGTCTGAAGCCCTCGTCCTTCAAGTTAATTGTAAGGACTTATACAAAGGGCAGACTCGGCTATTCGGTGGCTCGGCGTCGGCAGTACTAAGAAGGTACTCTACGCCTGCCGCTCCTTCGTCTTATTCTTTGACGCTTCAAGACGAATTTCTTTTCATTCGGACGTCTAACTTTTATATTTATTGTTTAGTTTAAGTTGGCGGAAAGTTTTTAACAAAAATGTGACTTTCCGTTTAGCGCGCGATCAAAGGAAATGAAAATTCGCAATTTGTTTTCGAAAATTGTTGTTGCTTTTTTGTTTTCGATTTGATTAGAAGTTTGAAATAAAGTTTTAATTGATAAAAATTAACAGTCAGCCATTTTTGGAGTACCTATTTGTTTTTATTTGCAGCTAAACTTTTACTAACTGGTGAAGCGTTTGTAGAGTTTTTTTGTTTGTTTGAATAAGCTAATCTCTGGAATTACCAGTCGGATTTGAAAAAATCTTATTTCATTTGATAGAACAATTTTTAGAAATCCTATGGGCTATTAAACGTCACGCTACGATCTTTAGGAGCCGAGCAAACGTAAAGTCAACTTCAAAGAACGGAAAGCGAAAACGCAGTAATGCGGAGGAATTCGCGGGCAGAAACTGTTTAATAATAAAATAGAACAAACACGCACCAATAACGCCAAAACAAACATAATAATTTTCACTAAATTGTACGGTTGTAGGAAGTTGACGCAAATAGCACCGAACAATAAAATGCATTGTTTATTTTTGTTTGTGGTTTATTTAAACAATATGATTTAGTATTTATTTTATGATAAACTGCGATATTAAATAATAAAATTCTGTAAAATTGCAGTCACGGGCAAAAATATCGGACCTGCCACATATTTATGTCAGAATTAATGATGGTTCTATGGCTCTTCATAAAACTTGTACCTACTATACTCACTCTATGACTTGCTACTACTCACACGTTGCGAGTTTCTTGACTGTGGTATACAATGCAATGGAAGCAACCAACAACAATAGCACAACCTACAGATTTCTCAAGAAAAAGATGCGTTTCGGCAATTATCGTTTAGCGATGCAAGCTTTCAGCGCATGGCCAAAATCGTAATTAATGACTTGTATGTTCCAAACACTGTCTCAACGGAGTAACTTTTACTATTGCTTCAACTTAAAGTATGCTTCAGGCAATTCAATCGGCCTGTGTTTAAGTTTTCTACTTTTAATATGGTCATCAACATCATAATATCAGTCGAAAGACGGACGTCTTCCTGCTGAAATTATGACTACTGGACATAGCCCCAAGGGGGTTGCCATAATCACCACAGGCGGTTTGGCGATCGCAGTGTGGTGGTAAAATACAAATAGAACGCTGCTCTATATGTAGTAAGGCTCGCTCGACGGGAGGAAATGAGATGGTGCTATTATTTACGTCCGGCACAATATTTAATATCGTATTCATTATCAATTATGTTCAAAAGTAACATACAGATCACAAAATAACATAATTAAACATTTTAGTAGCATCGACATTGACCTGAGCGACACCATCCTCCTGCATAATTGAGGCGATGACACATTTGGTTGCAGTTCACTGTGTTGCAGGCGCTGGGCGAAGGTACAACCAGCTCCTCTGCAAGAAGAAATAGAACATTATAAGATACCAGCTTCTGCCCGCGACTTCGTCCGCGTCAAATTTTTGCTCCCCTGACCCTTCCCGTCGCATCGATTTGCCTGCTAGTTTTCGTCCACGTCGTTTTGAGTTATAGTGAGTTAACCTTAAAAGATAGACATATGCTCTCGCGGACTTTTTTTTTAGAACTTTTTAAAAGGAACAATTCCGTCATACATGATTTTTGCGTTACTTTAACCGTTTACGCAGCGCATGCAACGGAAACTCTCAAAAGGAATAAATTTTCCCCGTTTTTGCAACTTTTTTCATTACTGCTCCGCTCCTCTTAGTTGTAGCGTAATAGTATATAGCCTATAGCCTCCCTCGATAAATAAGCTACTCAACACAAAAAGAATTTTTCAATTCGGACCAGTAGTTCCTGAGATTAGCGCGTTCAATCAAACAAACAAACAAACAAAAAAACAAACAAACTCTTCAGCTTTATAATATTAGTATAGATTAATAATTATAGTATAGATAACAGAACATGTTGACTTGTGACGACAGTAGAGCTGATGATAGACAGCGGGAAAATGGCGTAACACACGAGCAATAGGAATTGCTTTCATTTTGACAGTTCAACAACAGACATTGCGTTATTTACGTTTTTGAGCAGACGAATTTTACGAATATATAAAGCAATGGATTAGCAATATCCTTTTTTTTCTGGATGGGAATTCATGAAATTACTTCTCCCGCTCTGGGCGGAGCGGGAGGGCGTGTCAGACTTTTACCGACTAAAATCCACCCGTGTTCCTTCAGTTGCCCATGTGCCAGGGTCACGGTATCTCTTTCGAACAATCACGCGACCCCGGCAGGCATCGGTCCTAGCAGACCCCTTCAGTACTGCTGACATCTCTATGAGGCACGCTTACGGTGGCCGGGAGTCACGGTACGCACTCGCGCCTACGGTGGCCGGGAGTCAGCTATCGACTCCCGACGCCCGGGGCGTGTCCTCCTGCGGCGGTTAGGGACGTGAGGGTGCAGAGACTGCCACTCCCTCACGCGCCCCGCCGCCTCCTTTGCGAGCATTACTGCTTCGCAGAAGGAGGTGACGGCTTCACATGCCCTCTCGCTCCGTACCATGGCTCACACCAGGGCCGGACGTGAGAGGTCGCCGCTGCCAATCACATCCACGAGGACACGGTGGTGCTCCGCCCAAGCAGGGCACACTTCCACCGTATGCTCCACCGTGTCCTCTAAACGATCCTCACAATGGAAACACCCGGGCGTATCCTCCCGCTTTATCCTGAACAGGAACCCACCGAAGCAACCATGCCCGGTGAGAACCTGCGTCAGGCGGAAGGTGAGGGCGCCGTGACGCCTCTCTATCCACTCCTCAAAAGGGGACTTACCGCCACAATTGTGGCGTGCCCAGCGCTGGGTTGCGACAATCGTTAGCAATATCCCTCAAAATGTTTGATTCTAATTGATAGTCTGTTACGCAATTACGGTGCAGGGAACATAATCAAATGCTATTCCTTTTGTATTGGAAAGGAGAGTAGGTGACAATATGCTGACGCAGTCCATTATAATTCGTGAAAATTAAGTACAGAACAACAAATAAGCAAAAAAAAAAAATTTTTTTTTTTAATTTTTTCTTTGAATATAATTTAAATATTACCTTCGTGCGTTCTTAACATGACGTTTGATTCTTCATTCTCGTCGCTGGTCACTTCGTTTAGCGGAGATGCATCTATTAAAAACACAAGATATTACGTTGTTATTTATTTATAACTCAGTTCGTTGCATACTCAGACATTAAAAATATGAGAGAATCCCCTGTTCAATCCACAGATCGATGTTTTTTATTTTAACTTTGATTAAGAATAGTATTTATACAGTGTTAGTTCTCAAAGACCTGCCAAAATTTAAGGATTTGGTGCAGACCATCAGAGTGGTAATTTTATTTCCGTGGGATAAACTATGTAATCGGGAACAAATATCTGCTGTCCTATGCAGTTAGGTCGAGTAAGTATTAAAGTTTGGTATGGAACAGGTGAGTTTAATGCGAATACGATTTTGGTCTTCAGGGGAAGTGGTATAGTTTGATGGTCTGTACTCCCTCGGAGAAGTTGCTTAGTCAACTCTCATGGTCTGTACTCAAAATTGGCAGCTCTTTGAAAACGAACTCAGTAATCGTCAGACTCTTATTTTTGGCGTATAAACAGAAATACATATTGTGTAGTGTTGTAGAACCATGTTCTAACTTGCAAGCAGAGAATTGTAATGCGATAACATAGTTTAGTACAAATAAAATATTAAAAAGTAACCTTGTCTTTCTATCTTGTTGTGGCATTTGCACCAACCATTGACACATCTGGCGGTCTCATAGCCACGACGGGTGCACGTTCGGTTGCATTGCCTTAACTTGCAGACGCGTCTCGTGGCTAGTTCTGAATGTTCATCAACAGCATCTACTAAAAATATTTAACATGGTAAATAGAAAGCTAGAGACAATGTATGAACGAAGGTGATTGGATAAATAAGACAAAGACAAGAACAGACAGCGTCAAGTGTATTTCAAGGAAATCGTTTCTGTAAAGAACAAAATACTGTTGATTATTTATTACCTTCTGTTCTGAAGAAGTTGTCACACTTGCAGCGACTATTGACACAGGTGCCACCGGGGAACTTCAGTCTACGACACAGTTCATTGCATGCTTGGTACGTGCATCGTCTTGGTGAAACAGAATCTTCTAAGTTGGAGAGAGTATTTTCTATAACTGTATCTAAGAAAAGTTTCATAATTATTTTGAGTAAATAGGCAATAAATTTTGAATGAAACAACTGATAAAACAAAATCTTCTAATTTGGAGACTGAGTTTTCAGAAACTGCGTAAGACAGAAATCGTTATTACCTATTTCAATTTCAATATAAATAGTGCAAGGAACGAATCAAAATTGAAATCGAATTAATAATTAAAACTGCGGAAGGTCTTTTGTTAGCAAATATTAGATACCGTCTGTGTTTAGGAAGTAGTCACACTTGCACTGCCCATTGATACAGACACCACTGTGCCAGCCGGTTCTCCGACATTGATCGTCGCACGCTATGGAGTTACAAGAGGATAGTGAAAGTGAGAAGTCCGCAGAGTCAGTCATGGTATCTACAAGAAAAAAAACGAAAAACTTAAAAGAAGCCAGTAGAGTATTTGAAAATCCTTATTGAGAAAATGGTATGTCCATTTTCTCTATAAGGATTTGACCAAGTTGAAAAAGAGGAAGCATATCAGATTTATTTGTTTCTAGGATTGAATAATTTGTAATGTTAATACTTAAAATGAGCCTATAGAGGTATGAGAACCAGAGTGTGAAATTCACTAAACCTCTTTAGAAAAGGAAAGATTATTCGCCCAGACGGGTGGTGAGACTAGGGCGCAACTGCCTGGTTGTATTTATGCTAGAACTGCGGGACGTTAGAATGATGTGCAGTTAGCATGTGGTCTTGCAGATGCAACCACAAGTTCTTTTATTTATCGATGTTTTTAAGCAATTTTATCTGGCACTGATACCGATATACTTAATCATAAATTAATTGTAAACTTAGTGAATAGTCTAAAGATTCTTAAGAGTTACCTTCCAGCTGAGAAAGAAATTTATTGCAGTAGCAGTTAGCTCCAATACAGGCGCCGCCACGGAAGTTCTTCTTTCGACACAGTTGGTTGCATATCTTGTTGTTGCAGGCTCTTGATGAAACTGAGTCTTCTACGTTGGATTCAGTAACTGCATCTGAGGATATTATATAATTATATCAAAATTGCGCAAGCAAAAGAGGAACCATGGCTAGAAAGCTTTGCAATTTAGCTTCTTATCTTGGTAACATTCTTGAAAGACTTCTAATACCTTCTGTGTTTAGGAAATCATCACACTTGCAGCGTCCATTGACACAGGCGCCACCGGGGAAGCCGAGTTTGAAACATTGTTGTGCACACGCTTTCAAGTCACAACTGCCTGGTGACCCAAATTCAGCAGGATCAGTCATGCCATCTACAAGATAAAACAGAGAAACTTTCGTGTAAAAATGACGACTGAAAAGAACACTGCGAATCTAATTAATGGTCTGATATTTACTTTCTTGTCCAGAAAGATTTTTAATTGCAGATGCGTTTCCCGCCAATGCAGGCACCATCACGCAATTGATTTTACGACCAAGGTTTTAACACTTCTGGTTGTTACAAGCTCTTGGTGAGACAGAGATTTCTGGGTTGGAGAGTGTTTTGGTAAAAACTTTATCTAAGAACGATACTATTATTTGACTTCCAGAGAAGTTATTCAGTTATTGAGTGCAAATTGACAGCTTGTTTGAATCGAAAGTCACTGTTAATATAGTTTTGACTCATTATTTAACTTTTACCTTCGGCTAGTGAATTTTTGACTGATAGTGATTTTTTGACTGATAAGGTATCTAATCAAATTTGTTGAAAGCCAGTTCAGTAATAAAACAATCTTCTATTACCTTCCGCAATAAGAGAGTTGTTACACTTGCAGGACCATCGATACAGGCCCCACTGGTCTTACTAAGCCCGCCGCACAACAAGTTGCATACTTTGAGGTTACATCTACTCGGATTCGGAATTAATTACTCAATTTTACTTAGTAGTTGCACAGACTTTAAATTATATTTACCTGTTTGTAAAACTGAGTCTTCTAGGTCAAGGAGTGTTTCTTCAGAAAATTCATCTGAAACAAATAAGTACATAGAACAGGGAAGCATATTAGGGAAGAGAGAATGAGAGTTTCATATTAATGTAGCTGTAGGTCGATACCGAAATATCATTAATACCTTCTGCATTGAGGAAGTTGTCACACTTGCAGCGACCATTGACACAGGCGCCACCGGGGAACTTGAGTCTGCGACACAGCTGGTCGCACGCTCGGAAGTTGCAGTCTTCTGGTTTGCTTGCAACTTCAGTCTCTGGATCGTCTGTTATAAGAGTATTAATTATATTAGCTTCTTTAGTTACTTTGCTACTTTATCAAGACTATTCAATTCTAACTTTACTCGTACACCAGATGTGTAAAAGTTATTAAAAAAAAAACCATATTGTAGGTACTATAAAAAATATTAGCAATTTTATACAGCTTCTTTATTTATTTTGCTACTAGTAGGTACAGTTTTCGCAATTGAATTAAAAATTACTTTTTTGAAATCCACGGATTTTTTTCAAAGAGAATTGGAAAATAATTTAAAGTAGGTAATTAAATGAAATATTTACCATCAAAAACATTAACGGTAATCACAGACGCGTTTACAACGCACACCGTCGCAAGGATGAACATTATTTTAGAAAACATGACTATCTATATGTTAAACTTGTACTACTTCGATACTAACACACTTTATGATAATGATATAGGTCGCTTCCTGTGGAGCGTTTTTATAGGGAGCGTTGCAACATCGGGACTTCACCAGTACGGAAAGGATCTTTTGTGAGTCATTTAATCTATATGTTCAGTCCCGAAGGTTTTTGTCGGTAGATTTAAAGTGATAAGTAATTATTCTATTGTGAAATAAACATTGTAAATATTGATTTCTCAGAACTTTAGTAACTGTTTCGCAGTACCAGACAGAAAGGCGTTGTCGTAAGGAGGGATCTTCTTATCACCTATTGCGAAAGTAACTTTGTTTAGTGATTATATTTGTCTTGTTAAAGGCTTGCCCGAGTCATCTGTGACTTCAATTCATTAGTAATCTGTAAAATTCAGTACCTAATGTATTTGAGAAATCAGATGTTTGTAATATAAATAAATAATGTCTTAGGACAATCAACACACCGTTACCGTTATCCCAAACTAGGCAGAGCCTGTACTATGGCAACCAGACAACTGATAAATATACTTATACTAGCTGACCCGGCAAACATTATTTACCCTGGTGAAAATTTAGAGTTGAATATATTTTTCAATGCCAAGTCATAATAAAATAAAAATTTAAAAAAATGTCAAAGAAATTAAAAAAAAATATTTCGGGTTGGGTCACCCTTATCATTTAGGGGTATGAAAAATAGACGTTAGCCGATTCTCAGACCTACCCGATATGCACACAAAATTTCATAAAAATCGGTCAAGCCGTTTCGGAAGAATTTGGTAACAAACAATGCGACGCGAGAATAGATGGATTACACCCAGACACAGAACAAATAATGGTGCTCGTCACACAAAGATTTGTCTTGGATGGGAATCGAACCCATAACGTCAGTCTTAGCAGTCAGGGTCACTAGCCACTAGACTATCAGGTCATTCAATGGTTGTAGAAATGTAAAATTCATTTATCAAATTAAATTTCATTCGAAAACATTCATCGGTTTCTTACTTATCTTCAACTATACCCGACGACGCTGATTACTTATCTCTGTTATTAACAGATCGTACGTACTAAATATATATATATATATATATATATATATATATATATATATATATATATATATATATATATATATATATATATATATATATATATATATATATATTTACATCCAGGAACTCATTTGGCGTCAAGCATGTTGCGCATCATTACGACGTCCACCAGTTCTGCTAACATTTTTTATCATCTGTTGATGAATATTGCTTAGTTTTTTGATTTCCTACTCCATCCTATACTTAATTTTCTTGCTCATTTATTTGCGGCAATATTCTTCTTGTAGTTAGGCCCAAACATTTTTGGACCCCGCACAATAGTGAAGCTTTATTGACCTCCTACGTATATCAATATTATTAATCTATTGCGTGGATATTTTTACGTCCAAATCAGACGGTTGGAATTTCAAAGTGCGACGTTGCCAGCATTATGATTCGTTTATTTATACTTATCTCTTTCTTTCACGGAGTCTCGCAAAACGCATTGTCTATTCTAAGTAAATATTTTTTTAGATTCACGGTTGACCGCTGACTTATTTGGGCTATTCTTATTTTTAACCGACTTCAAAAAAAAGGAGGAGGTTATCAATTCGACTGTATTTTTTATATTTATTTTTTATTTTTGTTACCTCATAACTTTTGACTGGGTGAACCGATTTTGATGATTATTTTTTGAATGACAAATGAACGAATAACGCCATTAGATTAGTGCAGAGTATCTACCATAACTAAAGAGTTAAAAATAAAAACACACATCCACCTTATGGGTTTTGATTTTAATAGTCAGATAAAAGTTCTCTATCCTGACTTAAGGAATAAAAGCCTAAATACAGAGACACAGTATTGAAAATTATTAATCGTGTTTTTAACCGACTTCAAAAAAAGGAGGAGGTTATCAATTCGACCGTATATTTTTATGTTTGTTACCTCATAATCATAACTTTTGACTGGGTGAACCAATTTTGATGATTCTTTTTTCATTTGAAAGCTGGTGTTTCCCGAATGGTTACATTTTAATTTGGATACTCGGACAGTGGGGTCCATGTGAAAACTATATAAGTCTTAAATTTGCATTAAGTATTTGTGCGACAAATGAACGAATAACGCGATTAGATTAGTGCGGGGTATCTACCATAACTAAATAGTTACAAATAAAAACTTTTTAGTTATGGTAGATACTTCGCACTAATCTAATCGCGTTATTCGTTCATTTTTGTATACCTATACAAGATGTTACTACTGCTGTGGAATCAATCGTTCTTCCTCATCGTACGAAGGAACCCTAATATTAGCATGAGTTTACTACGGGTTTTTCTAAGTTTAATTTGACTAGATTCAAAGAGTACTATTAAATAGATTTTTCTGATAATATAATATTATTCACAGCCTGTTATCGCCCACTGCTGAGCGTATCTTCGTAGTACTACAAAAGCGTGGCAGCCCCAACAGCATCCTGAATGCATTGTTGCACTGGACACGAAGAGCATTAACAGCTTTTTGAGTGAAACTAGTCCAAACGCTACACGAGTAAAAAACTATTAGGTACATCTCACTGACATCTCATCTCGTCCCGTCTGTCGTCTCATCTCTTGACTGGCCTGTTAGTCTAGTGGTTAGTGACCCTGACTGCAAAGACTGAGGTCGTGGGTTCGATTCCCACCCAGGACAAATCTTTGTGTGATGAGCACAATCATTTGTTCTGTGTCTGGGTGTAATTTATCTATAATATGTATGTATTTAGAAATATATAAGTATATTTATCAGTTGTCTGGTTACCATAGTACAGGCTCTGCCTAGTTTGGGATCAGATAACAGTGTGTTGGTTGTCCTGAGATATTTATTTATTTATTTATTTATAATGCTCTGTGCTCCCGGTATTCATTGATCCGATCTAGATTGTTCCTCAAATCCTCCGCTACAATACGCATATGACACCACCATTTAAAGTGACAGTAGGGTATCTCTCTGCGCCTTTATTGGCCACCTTAACGATAAGCAACTGACTTTTGTCCGTGTTATATCTAAAACCATGCTCTTCAGCGTAACGCTCACAAACTTTATTAAATTTTCTGAGACCTGCCATAGACGGGCTCAGCAGCGCCATGTCATTAGCGTAGCTAATGTTATTAAATGCTAGCCCATCTATGTAGCAGCCAGCATGCAAACTGCTGAGCTCAAGAATAAGCACATTTATATATAAATTAAACAGCTTAATCCACCCTGTCTAACTCCACATTCCATCACGTACTCATCCAACAGTCCATTTGCCCATTTTACACATTTAATTTGATGTGTGTACCAGGTTTTAAAAACACTCATCAATTCACTGGGCACACACAATTTAGACCATAACTTGTCACAAAACACCATGTCAAATGCCTTTGACATAGGTATCCAAGAAACAGGCAAAAACAGGAGTCTTATTTCCTGTATAATATTTTACAGTCTTTTTATACATAAAATTGCAGTTTCCGTAGATAAGCCCTCTCTGAACCCATGTTGAGCATCATGGAGCTTGACATCATTCTTTAAAAGAGAGAGAGATTGGTCAGCAGTTCGCTTTATCTGATATATCACTAGTCTTATTTTTTACATTAGGAACTTCAATAGTTTTCATCATATCCTTTGGCAGATAAGCGTGCGACACACAACAATTATAAAACAAAGCCAGTACCCTGGGCAAATGGATACCAGCGTTCTTTAAGTGTTCCACACTGAGCCCGTCGTGTCCCGGGGATTTTCCGCGCTTCATATGTACCAATAAATTCTCTACTTCTTTTGCTGTATAGGTACCTTGAAGAAGGTCGCTCAAGTTCACCGTCGTCTGAGTTATGCAAAAAAGACAGTCTCGCGAGGTCTACAACTCACAGAGCCACTAGTGTACTTGATTATAAGTTATCTGATCGTTGCGAAACCCTTCCAGGGTCCTTATATCTTACGCCGGGGCTTAACTCCACTGCCGCGAGAAATCACGGTACAGCGGACAGAGCTCCGGTGGGATCTCATGGCGTCATGGAGAGTACGATTGTCGCAACCCAGCGCTGCGCACGCCACAATTACGGCGATAAGTCCCCTCTTTGAGGAGTGGCTAGAGAGGCGCCTTGGCGCGGCGTCCTCACCTTCCACCTGGCGCAGGGTCACGGTTGTTTCGGGAGGTTCCTGTTCAGGATAAGGCGGGAGGAAACGCCCGGGTGTCACCATTGTGTGGATCACCCGGAGGACAGGGTGGAGCATATGGTAGAGGTCTGCCCGACTTGGGCGGCAGTAATGCTCGCGAAGGAGGAGGCAGAACGCGTGAGAGAGAGGCAAATTTCGCGCCCTCACGCCCCTAATCGCCGCAGGAGGAGACGCCCTGGGCATCGGGAATCGCAGGCCGATTTCCGCCACGGCGCGGCGTCCTCACCTTCCACCTGACGCAGGGTCACGGTTGTTTCGGGAGGTTCCTGTTCAGGATAAGGCGGGAGGAAACGCCCGGGTGTCACCATTGTGTGGATCACCCGGAGGACAGGGTGGAGCATATGGTAGAGGTCTGCCCGACTTGGGCGGCAGTAATGCTCGCGAAGGAGGAGGCAGAACGCGTGAGAGAGAGGCAAATTTCGCGCCCTCACGCCCCTAATCGCCGCAGGAGGAGACGCCCTGGGCATCGGGAATCGCAGGCCGATTTCCGGCCATCGTAGGCGCGGGCTTGCGGTCGGTGAGCAATGGGTAGCTCGCCATCCGATAGGGACCAGACCCGGGTTGACGGTGCATTGTGTTCCACGTGCACCTCAAAGAGATGTCAGCGGAATTGACCGGGTTCACTAGGGCTGATGCCTGCCAGGGTTGCGAAGAAGTCCGAAAGGGAGATCGTGGCCCCCGGCAACATGGTACCAAAAGGAACACGGGTGGGTTTTAGTCAGTAAGAGTCTGACACGCCCTCCTGCTTCGCCCCGAGCGGGAAAAGTTATTTGATAATTTCCCACCCAAAAAAAAAAGAAAAAAGTGTCCTTGTATGCTAGGCTTAAGTACTTGGTTGCAAATAAAATGATTTATGGTTTATTTATCTGAGACGGCGATGGGTCATACATTCATAATGGGAGCTTATGCATTTATAGGAAAAGGAAGAAGTGCTATTAGATTCATATATACAGACGTCAAATATCGTACAGTATGAAAAGTATGCATCAAACCGACATCCGTATAAGTGTCGCGTAATTTTGAAGCTATATACGGACGTCAGTTGACAGTATATACTATTCATGCCGCACCATATTCAACGTCCAATTATTTTTCTAACGTTGTGCCATAGATTCATGTATACGGACGTCAAATATCGTACAGTATGAAAAGTATGCATCAAACCGACATCCGTATAAGTGTCGCGTAGCTTTGAAGCTATATACGGACGTCAGTTGACAGTATATACTATTCATGCCGCACCATATTCGACGTCCGATTATTTTTCTAACGTAGTGCCACAGATTCATCTATACGGACGTCAAATATCGTACAGTATGAAAAGTATGCGTCAAACTGACATCCATATATGTGTCGCGCAGCTTTGAAGCCATAAACGAACTTCAGTTGACGGTACATACTATTCATGCCGCACCATATTCAACATCCGTGTATTTTTCTACAGTAGCAAGGAAAAATAATGAAATAAACACACATAAATTTAAGATTACTATTTTATTATAGACAGATGGGTTACCCTATAGGTATGACAGGTGAAAACAATTGAAATAGTTTTCTGTATTTATAAAACTTTAAAAATCAATCCGTAAAAATTACGTAAAATAATTAGTATTATTCAACGTATTAATGACGATTTACTTTTGTGACTTTCATTTCAGATCTAACATAATTAATTTTAAGAAAATATTAGATATTAGATTGTTGTATTGTTATTAGGTGTGCTAAGCGTATTCCGAACGTATAATATAATCAAAATCATATAATCGACTTCAAATAGCTGTATAATATACGGATGGCCAACCTGATTTTCACAAGTGAGGGCACAATACTTATTTTGCAACCGAGCGTCAAATAAGCAGCGATCTGTATGTGGCAACTTCGACAAACTGTGTATAACTGATTTGTTGTTTTCATTTATAAAATATTTCGAACCGTTCAAATACAGTCGGTTTGGCAACGTCGCAATTGGACGCCAAATAATCGGCTTTATCGAAAGTGTCTTAGATGAGTATACGCACTGTCGATATACGCGCTACACGAGCGACGCACCGTTGATGCGGGATTTCGCGGAAGTTTTAGTTATACAAATGCAAGCGCTTCAGTGATTTTTTGCCTTCCGGCAATTTTTGTTGTACAGGTCGCTAGAGCCAAAAGGACCAAAGTAACACTGACTAAAAAAGTGGCGTCCGGTATGCGGACGTCTAAAGCCGGTGGACGCCAGATTAAATGCATTTCGGGCTATGTGGGACGCCACATCATTAGCAGGATAAATATATATATATATATATATATATATATATACATATATTATATATTCAAATTTATTTCAAGTAACCAAAGACTCAATTGTAAGTATACTTATCCTATGTTAGTAACTAAGGTAATTTAATATAATTATACATCCTTATACAAGATTATTTTTAGTATACGCGAAACCTGAATATAGTTTGTTCAGAATCAGTAACTGAATCGATTCCAATAATTTTTACACCATGTTATATTTTGTACCAAAAATATTATATTTAATTACGCTTCCAAGTCGCGGGCCTTAGTGTTTTGTTTCGATTTTAAAATTATCATGTCTTTCTCGTATTCAAACGTTCATTACACGGAGATGGTACATAGACTAGCTGTTTGTGGTGATCTGCATATGTTTTTGCGTGGACAACCAGGTAACTTATCAAGCTTATAACTTTGTGATTATTAATGATACAGTTTTGAATTTTTTTTCATAGATTCTTTACATAAAAATACTAGACCCGTGTTTCGGGTTTCGCATAAACAAAAATTAATATTGTATACATGTAGGTACATAGCGGCAGCACTGTCCGACGCGTCACCGCGGCTGTACCATTCCATGGGAAATGACGCAGCAGCGGTTCACGTACGAACAGTCCAGCCTGCTCGAGATTAGAGACAGGATACTGAGAAGCGAAAAAAGAAATGCTTTACTAAAAGTTTTTGAGGGTTTGTTTTTAGAGAACAATCGATTGACCAAACATTTTCAATTATTTGTTGGTAGGTGGGTTTTTTTTTGTCAGTTGCCTATATGCCAGGGCCGCGGTAACTCTTTGAACAAATGCCAACTCTGGCAGATATACGTACACCCTGGCTTGCACTTTCGGGGATTACAGGCATGATGTTATGGTATACGTTATTTTGTGAGAATTCAGGTCCCCAAAGAGTTGGGCAAAGTGTTATTGGTTTTTTTTCAATAAATAATTTCCTTGTAACAGCCCGGAGTTTGGAAGTTGGTGTGATACTACCGTGCATCGAAAAGCACGATAAGCGGTTGGTCCTACGCCCTGATCTCTCTCCGGCCGTGTCGGATTGCCGTCCCATCGGGCTATGAGAGTGAGGGAAGGGCGAGTGCCCCTGTGTCTGCGCACACAATTGACGTAAAGTGCCGCGTCTAGCGGAATAAAATTGTCATCCCGCATTGTCTCCGTTTGTTGTCTTCGAGGACTATATATATAAAATTTTCATCATATTTTTTTTATTGAAAGGAATAGGAACCATTTATATTATAAGAACCCGTTAAGAAACCGTTCTACCCTTACCCCCCCGGGTAAGGGTAGAACGGTAATAACATCTTACCCGGCCCAAATGTCAACCTCACCTGCTCGCGTGGGTGGTTCGTATGAATAGCTGACGGCGATGGTCACTGGCCATCGTGGTGCTCCCTGCTAGAAAACAGACGAGGCGCTGGCGACCGAGCAATGGCGGTATAACCATACACTCGAACGGGAAACCGATCGAAAGAGGCTACAGTGGCCTTGAGGCTCAAATTCCCTCTAAAATGTCTGGTGCAGAAAGCCAGGGGAAACTACTGCACTATATTCCCATAGAAAGTCGTCATGAAGGTACAAAATAAGAAATTAAGGTAGCCATGTGATCCGCTTAGCAACCGGCGCCGCTCTGCGTCCGGGGCACACGGTGGGAAATGGGCAACCGGCCAGAAAGATGTGGGAAACCAGGCATCATCTGGAAATCGAGCTACTGGAATATCCTCCGCAATGAAGATGCAAAACATCCACAAGATTGGTACGTGGAATGTGAGCGGAATGCTTCAACCAGGCAAACTTGATATTCTGGAGAAGGAAATCGAACGGTGTGGAATAGGAGTCTGCGGTTTGAGTGAGACTCATTGGCGGGGCAATGGCCATTTCCAGACCAAGTCGCATATTGTCTACTTCTATGGAAACGACGATAACATCAGAAATGGAGTTGCTTTTATCCTGCCGAAACATAATAGTAATTGCGTGATAGGATACGAGCCAGTGAGTGATCGAGTGCTAAGTATTAGACTAAGAGCAAAGCCGATCAACTTGAATATCATACAGTTATACGCACCAACTATCACGGCAAGCGACACAGATTTAGAAAGCTTCTATACTGAGCTGGAATAAACCATAGCCAAAATCCCTAAAAGGGAAATACTAAGAGCTGATTGTGGATCAGATCACCAGTTATTAATCGCTAAAGTTAAACTGAAGCTCAAAGCTTGTAGAAAGATTGAGAAACAAAAGAGAATCCAGCCCACAGACAAACCCAAGTTCGTAACAGCTCTGGAACGAAAATGGCACCAGTGGACTAACTTAGATACTCAATCTGCATCCCAAGACCAACTGTGGGATCAGGCTAAAGAGTTGCTCGAAACGGCCGTGGCAGAATCAAGGCCAGTCGCACCAGTTCGCAAACGTCAGCACTGGATGACTGATGAAACTCTTGCCCTTGTAGACGAACGAAGACACATGAAAGCTCAGGGAACAGACGTTAAGACATTAAACACAATATCTGCTCGTATACGGGAGGTGTTTAGACGAGATCGCAATAACCATCTACAGAAGTTGTGTGCTGAAGTCGAAGCTCACTCTGATAGACACGAAACAGGCGACTTGCACAAGAAAATAAAAAGTATCACCAAAAACCTTTGCTATAGAAAACTCACAAGGCGTACTACTGACTGAAATTAGTGCAATATCTGAGACCTGGAAGGAGTACTGTCAGTCATTATTTGAAGATCCTGAAGCTCACAACTATATCTCGACAGAGCCCACAGTTGAAGAGGAGGAACCATGCTTAATGAAGGACGAAGTACGAGCCGCTATCAGACGCCTAAAAAGCGGAAAAGCCACAGGAAGAGATGCAATACCAATTGTAATCATCAAAGCATCGGGGGAATATGGTGTCGATATTTTTTATACCCTGTGTAGCAAAGTTTTGGAAACAAGAACTTGGCCCCGAGAATGGACTCACACTGTCTTTGTTCCTTTATATAAAAATGGCTCCACTAAAATATGCAGTAACTACCGCTTGATTGCCTTAATCTCACATGCAAGTAAAATTCTTCTGCATATTCTGAACGAGAGATTGAAAGCATACTTGTCGAAAGAAATTGCTCCTGAACAAGCTGGCTTTGTAAAAGGTAAGGGTACTCGAGAGCAGATGTTCAACGTGCGCCAAATTATTGAAAAGGCCAGAGAGTTCAACAAGCCAACTTATATCTGCTTTGTTGATTTCTCAAAGGCATTCGACTCAGTAAAGTGGCCAGTACTCTGGGAGACTCTGTTGGCTATGGGAACACCTAAACACCTTGTTCACCTTCTTAGGACACTTTATGAAGAAGGAACAGGTTCAGTGAGAACAGATGACGAGTTGTCGAATCACTTTCATCTAAGTGCCGGGGTTTGTCAAGGCTGCATCTTATCACCACTGCTGTTTAACATCTACACAGAACTCATTATGAGAATAGCACTCGAGGATTGGCCAGACGGAATAATAATTGGAGGCCATAAAATTTTAAACTTGCGCTATGCAGACGATACCACCCTATTTGCAACTAGTATCCAAAATATGGAATCTCTACTGAGCAAAATGGAGCAGATCAGCCTTGTTTTCGGTTTGAAGATAAATCACAGTAAGACCAAAATTATGATTGTCGACCGAGCTAACAATAACTTGCCCGAGGTCACTTACGTTGCGAATTGCGACGTCGTTCAAAACATACATATACCTTGGCGCACTGGTGTCGAACAGTGGAGGATGCGCGGATGAAATCAAACGGCGCATGGCTATTACCAGATCCGCCATGGATCGGCTCAAGAAAATATGGAGAAACAGAAACATCACAAAGGCCACTATAAATGCGACTTGTCAGGGCATTAGTGTTTCCCATATTTCTTTAGGGTGCTGAGACATGGACTTTAAGGGAAAGCGAAAAAAGAAGATAGACGCTTTAGATATGTGGTGTTGGAGAAGGATGCTTAGCATAAACTGGACACAGTTTCGAACCAACGTTTCAATCCTCCAAGAACTTGGCATCAAACAGCGTCTTTCTTCCTTCGTCCAAAGTCGTATTCTCGCTTTCTTTGGACACATTACACGCCGAGACGACACATCGGTGCAACGACTTGTCGTTCAAGGAAAAGTTGAAGGCACAAGAGCTCGTGGCAGGTCGCCCATGCGTTGGACCGATCAGGTCAAAACAGCACTTGATAGTCCACTTCACGAATGTACGAGAAGGGCTGCAGTACGAGAGGAATGGATTTATATAACCCACAACGCTTTCCAAAGGTAGACATAATAGTTTATTGATATTGAAGAATAATTAGACATGGGTGCCGCGCTGGCGGTGTCACGCCGCGTTTCTACCACGCGCCGCCGCCGCCACGTCCTACTCGACGTCAGTAAGACTTGGACTGGGTTTTTAATAGCGTTGTTTTTAAAATGACAAGATTAATAAATACTACTCTGAATAAACGCTCTTTAACCGTGCGACGTTCTAAAATGACGTGCTGATGACGAATCATTGATTCAGTTTCTTTTAAAACGCAACATTGGTAAAGGCAAATATTAGTAAAAGATTACCTTCTATTAACCAGTAGTACCTAACTGCAACTCTTTTGGAGAAGCGACTGTCATTTATATTTGATTGCGTTCACCATGACACACTTTTGCGTAAACTACGTCATTACGGTGTTCAAAACGAAGCTCTCAATGTCCTAAGTTCTTATTTGCAAAATAGGCACCAATGTGTAGATATCAATGGTGTAAAATCTTCCGGGCTACTAGTTCAGTTAGGTGTACCTCAAGGCTCAATACTGGGTCCTTTCTTATTCTTAGTGTATATAAATGACTTACCATTCTATTTAAAGAATATCTGTGACATTGTACTATTTGCTGATGATACCTCACTTATCTTTAAAGTAGACAGGAATAGAAAAGATTTTGACGACGTGAATAATGCGCTCTCAATGGCTACAGATTGGTTTACCACAAATAACCTAGTTCTTAATGCTAAGAAAACGAAATGTATAAAGTTCGCCTTACCGAATGTTAGGAACCTGGGACCCAATGCCGTTTTAGATAATGAGGTGCTTAAAACTGTAAACTCGGCAGTTTTTCTGGGCATAACAGTAGACGCCAAACTTCAGTGGGGATCACATATATCAAGCCTAGCGGGAAGGCTCAGTTCGGCCGCCTATGCCGTAAGGAAAGTTAGACAGTACACGGACGTTAATACAGCTCGATTAGTCTATTTTAGTTATTTTCATAGCATAATGTTCTACGGCATTCTGCTGTGGGGCAAAGCCGCGGACATTCAAAAATATTTTTGTTCTTCAAAAATGAGCTGTTCGAGCGATTTACCTACTAGGTGCTAGAGTTTCTCTAAGAGATTTGTTTAAAGATATTGGTATTCTTACGGTGGGATCACAATTCATCTTCGCCAACATCTTATATATTAGGCAAAATATACACTTGTTCACTAAAAACAGTGATTTTCATAATATTAATACTAGAAATAAGGACAAACTACGAGCTCCCTTTCACCGGCTTCATAAGGTTCATAATTCTGTTGTTGGTCTTGGTATTACCTTTTATAACAAGCTTCCCTCTGCTTTGTTAGATTTGCAGTTTAATGAGTTTAAAGCTAAAGTAAAATCCAACCTTTGTTCAAAGGCATGGGTACACTACATAAATACGAAAAACTTTATTCCGACAGTCACAAATACGAATTTCAAAATACCGATTTTCATAATTCTGAATGATTCAAAATTCCGAATATAACAACTCCGACTTATCATTACTCCTATTTTTGTAATACCAAAATTTCAATATTCCTCACGTTTATAAATACTATTCTCAATATACCGAATTTCAATAGATCGAATAACAAATAGTCCGACTTAATGATAATTCGAAACATCAAAAATACGAATTCCGATTATTAAAATACCGATTAATACAATTTCGAAATAAGAACGCCTTGTAAAACCGAATAGTCAGAGAGAAGTATAATATTATTTTTAGTATGAGGAGATAGACTTAAAAAACATGCAAGCAAGCATGCAAGCAGACATGCAGCATGCAAGCAAGCATGCAACATGCAAGCAGGCATGCAACATGCAAGCAGGCATGCAACTGAACATGCAAGCAGGCATGCAACATGCAAGTAGGCATGCAGCGTGCAAGTAGGCAAGCAGTAAGCAAGCAGGCATGCAGCAAGCAAGCAAGCATGCAGCAAGCATTGTTTCTGTCATGGCTCCGGCGCTGCGGGGTTTGGGCGGCCCCACGCGTGCTTATCGTCGCAGATGGTCTTAACTCTCACCACCGCAGCTTCGGTTTGCTGCCCGGCTGCGCCGGCCAGCCTCAGCCGCGGCGGCGGGCCTTCAAACCACCTGCTCCTCAGCACGAGCATTTGATTCTTCGAACGTATGAAAATCGGAAAACTAATAAATCGTATTTACGACTGTCGGTAAAATAAAATTTCGTGATATTTAATAATAGACATTATAATTCTTAGGTATTATGAAATTCGGACTTTTGAAAATCGGAACATCGAAATTCGGAATAAAATATTTCGGAGTATTTGGGTGTTCCCCAAAGGCACACTATTCTATCAACGACTACTTAAACGATAAGAATAGTTGGTCGCTGTGATTAACTCAAGACAATGTTTAGGTTCTTTCAATCCAGAATTAGCTTTCCTACCGACAGTTTATATGGGTAGTTCAGATTATTGTTTTTTTATTTTTTATTTCACTGATTTTGTAATTTTTTATTTTTATTTTCTTTTAATTTCATTTATTGTGGACAAAATCTACTCATTACAATGATTTTAAATGAGTTGTATTGCAACATGTAGTTAGGTAGCGACCTCGGCAGCTGTTCATAATATTCTTGTCTGACCAACCGGCAGCAAGTTCGTCATGCTCCCTTAGATGTCACTGCTTGCGGTAGCGTCGGGGGTCGGGTTGCCACCTTCCCTCAAATATGGCGAGGGGGGTAATGGCTGACCTTTGCGTTATGCTCGTGAACGGGTGTTGCTTGTGGTGATTGGTCGTCTTGCTGACCATGGTTTTTGTTATTGTTACTTGTATTAATTGTTATTTTATTTTAGTCCGGAGGTCCTAGTTTAACTATTGTAATTTCAACTTAGCAACGTATGTATCAATTTGCATCGTTGAATATGTAAGCGGGCACGCCCTTTATGCCTGGAGGCTTTATTTACGTTTTAAATTCTGTTTACGATTTTGTTTTATTATTTATTTCAGCTTGAGTTTAGTTTTTAATGTTCTGTTGGTGGTATATTGGCGTGTGCTAGCTGACATATGGTGAATAATGTATGTTTTGTGTGCTAGCTGACATATGGTGAATAATGTATGTTTTGTTTTATAATATTAATTACTTACACAATATTGTATAGAATCAAGTTCTTCTAACTTAACAGACAGCTGTGCTGCTGGGGAGTTTGTTCCGCCACTTCTTCTTCCCAGCTAAAGCACTAGGAAGTGTCGAAGGGCGAGCGTTTTGGGGGAATCGTCGTGTGTAACTTTGACGTTCAAAAAGTGTTGACTTTCAGCCTAGTTTGAATAAATGACTTTTGATTTGATTTGATTTAGAGTCATAAAATATGACTAAGGCATTCTAGCCTCAATAAAAAAAGTTATAAAGTTGCTTCATTTGCCCAGAAATATTGAAAGTAACGAAACGGATAGATCCACTAGACCAAGCATGATTGCCTTATCTCGCTTTTGCTGTTAGATCAACGAACATAAAAAATGAGGATCTTTAATTTTTTAGAATCGAAAAGAAGAAAGATTTTCTTTTTCTGTCTACCGTTTCCAGGGCCTTCTTGTGTGTATCCCCTACAAGTACCCCGAGTGAGAGGGTATTTACCGGAAAAAGATCACGGTTAAGTTCACAAAATGTGTATAAAATCTTTATTATTAACCTATAAGGAATGCAAAAAATATCTAGAAAAAGAATTTTGTACCAAGCTTGAACAAGTGTTTTCTTTTTTTTAAATAAATAAAGCGTCTCGCTTATTGCATAGTTGCCTATTGCATAGTTGCTTATTTTTGTTAACCGTCGACGCAAAAAGAGGGGTGTTATAAGTTTGACGTGTCTGTGTGTCTGTCTGTCTGTGGCATCATAGCTCCCGAACGGATGATGCAATTTCAATAAAAAAAAGTATTAAAGGTGACTTATTTGCGAGTGTGCTTAGATATGTTTGATGAAAATCGGTTGAGCCGTTTAAAAGTTGTGGGGGGGAAAGTGGGGAAGAGTAACCGAATGTCAGCAAATATACTCGAGTGGGGTCTCAAATGAAAGCGCTCTCAAAGAGAATATTGGTGAATTAATCGAGAGTGTTCTTAGCTTCGTTTGATTCTACATTATATTAAGTATGTAGCTATAAAAAGTACATTTTTTTTTTAAATTATACATTTAAAAAACCTCCGACACAAAAACTTAATTTCCCTTTAAAAAGTAAAAAATAATAAAAAATAACTCAATCTTAAAGTACCTAAGAATGTATTAATAATTTAAAAAAAATAACGTTGCGTTGGGGGACCGCTCCGCGAGTGCAGACGTCGTTGACTGCTTAGTTAGGTAATAAGACTATTGGTAATTAAATTGTTAGGTTTGAAGCGGTCCCCCAACGCAGCGTATTTTTTTTTGAATTATTACATTCTTAGGCACTTTAAGATTGAGTTATTTTTTTATTATTTTTTACTTTTTAAAGGGAAATTAGGTTTTTGTGTCGGGGGTTTTTTAATTTTTTTTTTTTTTTTTCATACTGAATACTTATCCCAGTCACTCCAAGCTAGATTCATCAGTACGCCACTGCTGCAATTTTCGGGGGCGTGCACCCATGTCTAAGAATAATATCTGCTTCTCAAACTAATCTTAGTTCTGAAAACTTCTTTTTCAAGGATTGTCGTGTAAACCTGATCCTTTGGCTGATTGAGGCGTTATAAGTTTGTTCAGACCAATAACACAAAGTAAATAGGTGGGTACCTACTAACTGACCTTTAGAAGAAATCCGTCAAATGAGCTCTATGTTATGTATTTAAGACCTCGTTGCTCTAGGGGTCGCAAGTGTAGCGCTAAGCGTAAATTCTTGGGTTAGACTCCCAATGGCCAGAAAAATAATGACTGTTTTTTTTTTCAGTAGCATTTCCGAGACTGGATTTCTAAGCTGTTTAACATTAACATCATGCCTGTATACCTGAATGCATTAGGCAGAGGTGTACTTGTAGTACACGCATATTTCGTGTATCGTGTGTGTTGTGTAAGCTGTTAATGGCAACACTATACTAAACTAGCGATTAAGATTTACTGAATATTGTTATAAACTCTTTAAGTTTACTTTACGCCTTTTTTGTGGAACATAGGTGTAGTGTTATGTTTAGCAACTAAATGACCAGCGAACTTCGTACCACGTATCTTTCGTGGGACGAAGTTTAATCATCTAGGTTGATACAAAATTCAGATTTTCCTCATTTTTCTTTTTCCCACACCACACCACGTAGAGGCGAAAAAAAAAATCAAATCGATCAAGTCATTTTTGTTTGTAAGAGACTAACACACGACAGTTGATTTTTGTTTATGTATATACACGAACATTTAAGAGTCTAGGGATCTAGCACGTTTTAGCTTATTCCTAAAAATCTGGTTAATAATTACATTTTTGTAAAACCTATGACTACTTTTTAATCAATATAAAAAGTGGAATTGTATTTAAATTATGGTCAAAAGATTGATAGAATTTTCTATCAAGTTCTATTCTTATATATTTGCCGTAAAATATTTGTCGTACTTCTGAGCTGAATCTATACGAAAAATCGTTATTATGGAGAGGAGATGTTTTGTTGAAGAAAAATTATCAGAGCCGTAGGAATGTTGGAAGCTGGTTCTCGGAATCGTTCTGTGGCAGTTGCCTACATCACTGGCAGCGAGACAGAGCGACATGGAAGACGAGCTCGCATCACCACACGCAGAAAAGATCGTTACGTACAAATTACTGTTTGACGAAATCGTTGTTGACCACGATAACACTGCGAGATGTTTCATATACAATTGTTATTATTTTGTAATTGTCACTTTGAATAGATAAATAAACAATGTTGGTTCCGAAGCTTTATAGGTTTTCAGAAATGTTAATAAGCGATCAAACCATAAGAAATCGCTTGCAGTCAATCTCCGTTCCTAAAGGCCGATACGTGTACCACCTATTGAACCCCGCAGTAGCCCATTACAATGGGCTCGTGACACAGGAGAGTGGTGTTTTGTGTATTTTTCGGATGAATCAGTACAAAATATTACATTTCATATTATAAAATATTGGATGCCGACTGTATCTGCTTGGAATAGATGTCACATCTTACACTTTTTTATTTTATGCAACTCTTCTCTGCTGTATACCTATGTAATCCTTATAGTTTATGCTAAATAAATGTATTTTTCTTCCTTTCTTTATCACCTCTTAGAATGTAATATCAGCGGACATGTCTTTATAAATGTCTGCCAACTTCATTCAGTCACTTACATTCAGAAAAATATGGTACCTTGTTGGGATGTAAATAAAATATAAATAAATATTACATTCTAAGTTTTCTTCTACATATTTCGAATTGCAGTCCAGTTAAGCACCCAACAACCTCATAGAATGACATTAAAAAAAAAACCATATCGCAATCAGAGCCGCACATTATATCGATGATGCCGCTCATATTGTAAAAGTCTGTGACATCTCACTGGAAGAATCTATATAGTTATTAGTTCTAATTAGCCAGATGAACATAGTGCGCACTTACTGATCGAATAGTAAAATGTAACAATTGAAGAAATCGATCTAGAATTCTGGAACATTATGACAGATTTCGAGCGGGACATGGGGCAATCTTCTTCTTTTTGTTTACCTACCTTAATTCAACTTTTGTTGAACCAAAATAATTTTTACAACTATAATATATTTTTCAACACACTTGCTCGTAAAGTGAGCCTTATTATATCGTTCTTAGGGCCATAAACCGAACTATAACATACACGTGCATAATAATATTACACACTAGTGCATAATAGAATGATCCCTACAAAGTTAAGTTAGTACCTAACTGCAAATTATATGCGAGTAAACAGAGCATTTTCAATTTAACCGGGTAATACAGTTTTTTTTTTTTTTTTTGTAACAACAAAGAGGTTTTATGCCACCGAAAATCTATTTACATTTTTGAAATAAATAAATGTGTCCCTAATTAAGACGAAAAAACATTTATTATTATCAAATTATTTATAATTCACAATAATTTCTTATAAAATATTTGCATTTTATCACAAAAATTATCATTTTGAAGTAGGCTGTATGGCTGTAATCAATCAACTTACATTTGGCGCGTGCAAAAAAAAAAAAATTGCGCGCCATTTCCCAATTTTCCCCTAATTTTCATATTTTGTTTGTATCGCATTTGTTGCTGTGTGGTAAATAATTATAAAAATGTCAGGTTTTAGTACAGAAGATGAACAATTGATTGATTTAACCCCGCTAGAAATACTAAATGCAGCACAAAATGCAAACGAAAGCCTAATACCTGCAAAATCTAGAGAAAAGTATTTAGCTGCTTACGATAGTTTCCTGCAATGGAAGAGCAACAAAAAAACCCAGTCATTTTCTGAAAATGTGTTTTTGGCGTATTTCTCTGAACTCGCCAATACATACAAACCTAGCTCCCTGTGGTGCATCTATTCCATGTTAAGAAGCATGGTTAAGCTCAAACATGGTGTTGATATCAAAACGTACTGTAACCTGATGGCATTTTTGAAGAGACGCTCGGATGGATATATTGGTCGGAAATCTAAAGTTTTGTCACCAGCCGACGTTGAAAAGTTTTTGAATGAGGCTCCGGATAGTCAGTATCTAGCAACAAAGGTACGTTTCATATTTATAATCGAAACGAATCTACAATATACAAGTGTGTAACTTTAGCATAATTTCTTAGAACTAATTAATTGATTTCTTTGCAGGTTGCCTTAATATTCGGTGTTACTGGTGCTTGTAGACGACAAGAGCTGTACAATATTACAACAAAAGATGTAGAAATCCACGGAGATATGCTTCTTGTCAAAATTACCCAGACTAAAACCAAGATTCCACGATCTTTTACAATCCAAGGAACGTTTCGTGAAATAGTGAAAAAATACCAAGATCTCCGTTCAACAAAAACAAAGAATGACCGCTTTTTCCAAAACTTTCAGAAAGGAAAATGTACTGCACAAACAATCGGTATTAACAAATTTGGTAATATGCCAAGAGAAATAGCGAAGTGTTTAGGTTTGCCTGAGGCCGATTTTTACACTGGACACAGTTTTAGAAGAACGTCGGCTACAATGTTGGCTGATTCGGGGGCTGATATACTAACTTTGAAGCGACATGGTGGATGGCGTTCTGACGCAATCGCTGAATCGTACATAGAAGACTCAATTCATAACAAAGCAAAAATCAATGACAAAATAACGCAAGCCATTAATTTGGAGCCAAAGGCAAAGAAGTTTTGCCCCGAACCACAACCATGTACATCTACTAGCGTGAGTTATTTGGTGCCCTCTCCTTCCAGTAATTTGTATGATTTACCTTTGTCGCCGACATTTACACAAGAAGTAAATGAAGGTACTAAAGAAGTGGCAAGTACCAATGTAACACAAACTGTGAAATTGCCATCAAAAACAATCCAATATCGTTTTGAAAATTGTACATTCACCAATTGTTTTAATAATTAAACGATTTATGCAATACATATTTGTTTTTTCCTCGCAAGTGTGTTGAAAAACGTCGTATGATACACGTGTGTATTGATGATTACCGTCCTCGGCTCTCTTAAGACCCTCACCTGACGGCTCGGGTCTCAATGGCGCCTCAGCGGTAATCACCAACATTACACACTTGTACCATAATGTACTATTTCAACACACTTGCTCGTAAAGTAAGCCTTATTATATCGTTCTTAGGGCCATAAACCGAACTATAACATACACGTGCATAATAATATTACACACTAGTGCATAATAGAATGATCCCTACAAAGTTAAGTTAGTACCTAACTGCAAATTATATGCGAGTAAACAGAGCATTTTCAATTTAACCGGGTAATACAGTTTTTTTTTTTTTTTTGTAACAACGAAGAGGTTTTATGCCACCGAAAATCTATTTACATTTTTGAAATAAATAAATGTGTCCCTAATTAAGACGAAAAAACATTTATTATTATCAAATTATTTATAATTCACAATAATTTCTTATAAAATATTTGCATTTTATCACAAAAATTATCATTTTGAAGTAGGCTGTATGGCTGTAATCAATCAACTTACATTTGGCGCGTGCAAAAAAAAAAATTGCGCGCCATTTCCCAATTTTCCCCTAATTTTCATATTTTGTTTGTATCGCATTTGTTGCTGTTATTTGTTTTTTCCTCGCAAGTGTGTTGAAAAACGTCGTATGATACACGTGTGTATTGATGATTACCGTCCTCGGCTCTCTTAAGACCCTCACCTGACGGCTCGGGTCTCAATGGCGCCTCAGCGGTAATCACCAACATTACACACTTGTACCATAATGTACTATTTTGTCACAAGTCTGCTACTATAAGTACACTTACAGAGAAAGAGGAAAACAGTTCCACCGTAATACAGTTTATATTAGTTCGGCGAACAGAGTAAATCAATTCTGTGCTGTGTTTTCACCGTAATAATTACCTACCGATATTACTAAACAAAAATGTTTTCTACCTGTACCTATTGCTTATTTGTTACTTACTGGAATTGTGCAAATTGTTGTATTGATTTGGAAAAAAAAGATTGTTCTTTTTTATCTTCATGTCAATTGTATGACAGGATTCACCACAGAGTGAATGCAGCATGTAAACCAAACAAAACTTCGTAATAACGTTTTAAGGAGTTTTTCGTCAAATAGCAATTATAGCAATGAAATCCATTGTTTGTTTTAATGTATGTAATATATATATTAATTTGTTTATCTATTAAACTACGATGGTTAAAATAAAAAAAATAAAACTATACAGTCACGGGCAAAAAAATTTACAAGTCAGGCTTAAGTCATATGGTTTTGAAGGTTCTATAACTGAAGTTTAACCTTGTGCCTACTTAACAAAGTCTTAGAAATAATAATAACTTCCTATCTATTAATTACATACAGATTACAAAATAACATAATTAATTAATTTTAGTAGCAACGACATTGACCTGAGCGACACCATCCTCCAGCATAATTGAGGCGATGACACATTTGGTTGCAGTTCACTGTGTTGCAGGCGCTAGGCGACGGTACAACCAGCTCCTCTGTAAGAAAATATAGTAAAACTGGTGTAGTAAAATTAGTTGTGATGGAAAATATATTGGAGAGAGTAGATTAATAGGTCTACTCTGTCCACTAAATTTTGCATTAAGAGACATCCTGAAATATTAATATAAGGAGAGTTGTTTTTCAGAAAGGACTCCCGGGGGCATTCGTTGTAAATATTGGTTGTAACATTGGTATTGTTCTTTTATTTAAAAATTCTAGGTATATCGTTTATCAGTAAGTCGTGTTCACGGAAAAATGAAAAACCAAAAAAATTACAATTAAGAATATTGTAACTTATTCAACCTGAATTTAATTCTAAACATTCACCTTCAGTTGTCCTTAAGACGATGTAAGATTTTTCATTTTCATCGCTGGTTACATCGTTAAGTGGAGATACATCTGTCAAAAATTCAAGGTATTATTATCTATATGCATTAACATGGGAAGGAAAACTTTGTATCCCTTTTTATGAAAATTACGCGGGCGGAGGAGTATAAAATTTGGCACAACTTAAGTTTATATAGAGAAAAGGAGTGTAGAAATCTAATATTTTTATATAATAATGCAATAGAAATACATTAAGTTGTAAATAAGTTATTATTGAATTTCGACCACTTGACGACGACTCGTTAGCTTGGTTTGATGAATTTTCAGAAACTACAAACCAAGCAGCAAGTGACACATCGTGTTTTAAAAAATAGTGGCTTTGTAGAGCTTTGTGTGTACACATTTAAATCAGTGACAGTTTCTTTTTAAACTCATTTACTATTTAAAGGCCCACGTGCAGGTCTTATCATCATCATCAGCCCATAGCAGTCCACTGCTGGACATAGGCCTCTCCAATTGTACGCCATTCAGCTCGATTCTCGGCAACTCTCATCCAGCTGCTACGTGCAGGTCTTATGTTGAGAAACAAGTGAAACTTGCTGAAGAGTTAAGCAGTGTGGTTGTAGTATACCACTACACTCACGTTTCGCCAGTTATGTGTAAATACAAAGTAATAATGTGCGAGCAAATTGCCATCAACCGGGCATATAACCAGATCTGCCTGCTACCCAAGAATTATTGATGAAAAAATAAAAATAGGTACTACATGTGTTATAAAAAACCATTTGACCAGCGTCGCATCTTACACGTAAAGAGAGATGACACGGATGAGAGATTACACGGAAAGAGAGGATGATGTTGATGTCAACATTATCAATATATTTTCATTATTCATACAGCATAAATATAGAAAAAGTAACCTTGTTTTTTGTTGCTGCAATTGCACCAACCATTAATGCATTTGGCGGTCTCATAGCCGCGACGGGTACACGTTCGGTTGCATTGTCTTAACTTGCAGACGCGTCTCGTGACCAATTCTGAATATTCATCAACAGCATCTACTCAAATCATTTTTATATGGTAAAAAAGAGGAAAAAGCGAAATAGAGGAAGAAACTTATGAAACCAAAAAACATCGAACATTATTAATTTATAGGAAAGAAGCTGACACAACGAACTTTATTTTCAAGTAGATGTTTTAGTAATTGTTTTTGAAAAATCGTAACCTTCTGTTCCAAAGAAGAGGTCACACTTGCAGCGACCATTGACACAGGCGCCACCGGGGAACTTGAGTCTGCGGCATAATTGGTCACACGCCTGCATGTTGCAACCGCGTTCAGTCTGATACTCTGACAATTCGGACACAGGTAGCGATGTTTCAGAGATCTTATCTGTATATAAAAAATGGAGTGAAATGTGTATGTTATCAAAGTCAGTCATTATAGAAAAAGGGTACTCATTGTGATGGTAGTTACAAATGAAAATATACGATATACTAAAACAAATATGGAATGAGTACTTTTATTCATCAAGAATGTAGCGTTCAAAGCAAAGCATTATTACTCCCGCATAAATTTTAAAAGGTACCTTTTTCTTGCAAATTATTGTAGCATTTGCAGCGACCATTGACACATGTGGCGCCTTCATAGCCACGACGGGTACACTTACGATTGCATTTTGTTAAATTGCAGACGCGTCTCGGGGCAAATTCTGAATATTCATCAACCGGATCTACCAAAAATAATGTTTATTTATTAAATACCGCGAGAAAACGTGAACAGATAAAGTCGTGCAGTACTGTAGAATATTGAGAAAAGCGTCAGTGTTTTAAAATAAGTCTATTTGTGCAGTACTAAATCTGTATAGTCAATTCATATTACCTTCTGTTCCCAAGAAGTTGTCACATTTGCAGCGACCATTGACACAGGCGCCACCGTGGAACTTGAGTCTGCGACATAATTGGTCGCATGCTTGCATGTTGCATCCGCGTATGGTCTGATCCTCTAACAATTCGGAGAAAGGTAAAGATTTGTCAGAAACCTCATCTATTAAAAAAAAAAAACATAATCATGTGTTAAATTACATGAAGACAAAAGAGGAATAGTGTCTTTATATGACATTATTGAAATCAAAGTTGCAATTAACTATTAATGAATTTGAGCTATTTATTTGGTCTCCATGAATAGTCTAAAATAATTATACTTTTACCTTCTATGCTGAGGAAGTTGTCGTCTAGTAAAAAATATACCGCCAAGTCGTTCATGACATCTGCAAAAAGAAGAACACGTATCTACACGTTGGTTAAATGAAATTAGATTTTTTTTAAATGACGACATTTTGGGGTTCGAAAATAGTTATTGCAACTGCAGCATCCAGCGATATAGACACCTTCACGAAACTTGAGTCTACGGCACAGTGCGTTGCATTCCTGCTGGGTGCATTTTCTTGGTGAAACAGAAACTTCTAAGTTAGAGAGTGAGAGAGAGTTTTGCAGAAACTCCATGAGATAGAAATCGTTACTACATCTTTCAATTCCAGTATACAAAGTGCAAGGAACGAATCAGTATTGAAATCTGATTGATAATTCAAAATCAAAGAAGGACTTTAGGAAGCAAATACTAGCTACCTTCTGTGTTTAAGAAGTAGTCACATTTGCACTGCCCATTGATACAGACACCACTGTGCCAACCAGATCTCCGACATTGATCGTCGCACGCTATAGAGTTACAAGACGATAGTGGAAGAAATTCCGCAGGGTCAACCATTGTATCTGCAAGAAATAATATGACATTCTAGATTTAAATATACGCCCAAAATAGAAGGTAAGAATCACATGGGAAATATATTTCATTTCCTTATGCTATAATTTCTGACAAATGATTAAAACTGTGAAATGACTTCTGATAAGAAACATTGAATACCTTCTGTATTAAGGAATCTATTACATTTGCAGCGCCCATCAACACAAGTGCCACCGGAGTAGCCATATCTGAAACATTGTTGGTCGCACGCTCTGAAGTCACAACTGCCTGGTAAGAGAAATTCTGCAAGATCAGTCATGTCATCTACAGGAAAAAAGGAGAAACTAGGATTAGAAATGACGACGAAGACTGCGAATGTAATAAACTGTCTGATATAACCTTCTTCCTCTGAAAGATATTAATTGCAGATGCATCTATCAATGCAGGCACTGCCGCACCACTTAATTTTACGACACAGGTTATAGTACTTCTCTTGAATGACAGAAGAATCTTCTGAGTTTGAGAACACTATATTAGAGAAAGATTCGTCGATTACTTTTCAACTGCATTTCAAATAGGTGTGAACTGTAAGCACGTTTTAGATGAAAGTCACTGTTTTAACTGATAATTAAGTAATACCTTCTGCATTGAGGAAGTTGTCACACTTGCAGCGACCATTGACACAGGCGCCACCGGGGAACTTGAGTCTGCGACACAGCTGGTCGCACGCTTTGTTGTTGCAGTTACTCTTTTGGTTTTCAATTTCGGTTTCGGGATCATCTATTTGAAAAGGAAATGTTCTAATTATTAAGTTTTTCTTCAAGATATGAATAATCTTAAAATTAATATTTACCTTGTAGTAAAACTGTGTCTTCTAAATTGTAGGAAGATTTTTCAGGATAATATTCGTCTGGAAAATATTCGTAATTGTGTATATGTAAATATTACAATATAAATAACTTTAAATTTGCTGATAAATAGTTGTATGTCGTTTCAATCATTACGGAGTCTTAATACCTTTTGTATTGGTGGAGTTGTTGCACTTGCAGCGACCATCGACACAGGTGCCATTTGTCTTATAAACCCAGCGGCACACCAGATCGCATATTTTGACGTTACATTTACGCCAATTCCCTCCAAATTCAGCCTCAAAATCATCTATGAAAAACAGATGTGAAGTAAAGCTTTAACCAGTCAATTACCGTAATTATAGACACAATTAAAAAACGATTGTGTCTATACCAAATGTGGTATCTCAGGGACTTAGAGGTTAAAGTACTTTTTAGTAGTCATATGTGATCATAGTTACCTTCTTGTGAAACTGAGTTTTCTAGCTTAGAGAATGATTTTTCTGATACTCCATCTAAAACTGATTACACAAAGGCATTTTAGAAGATATTAGAATTAAGTTTTTACTAATAAGTGAATATCATAAATACCTTCTGCATTGAGGAAGTTGTCACACTTGCAGCGACCATTGACACAGGCGCCACCGGGGAACTTGAGTCTGCGACACAACTGGTCGCACGCTTGGTTGTTGCAGTTACTCTTTTCGTTTTCAATTTCGGTTTCGGGATCATCTATTTGAAAAAGAAATGTTTTAATTATTAAGTTTTTCTTAAATATATGAATAATCTTAAAAATAATATTTACCTTGTAGTAAAACTGTGTCTTCTAAGTTGTAGAGAGATTTTTCAGGATATTCGTCTGGAAAATATTCGTAATTGTATATTTGTAAATATTAAAATCTAAATAACTTTAAATTAGCTGATAAATAGTTGAATGTCTGTTCCATATGTACGGAGTCTTAATACCTTTGGTATTGGTGGAGTTGTTACACTTGCAGCGACCATCGACACAGGTGCCATTTTTCTTATAAATCCAGCGGCACACCAGATCGCATATTTTGAGGTTACATTTACTCCAATTCGCTGCAACTTCTGCCTCTAAATCATCTATGAAAAACGGACGTGAATTAAAGTAAAGCTTTAAAGTACTTCTTAGTAGTCGTGTATGATCATAGTTACCTTCTTGTAAAACTGAGTTTTCTAGCTTAGGGAATGATTTTTCTGATTCTCCATCTAAAACTGATGACAAAGGCAATTTAGTAGACATTAGAATGAACTTTTTACTAGTTTTTATAAGTGAAGTCAATAATGATAAAGATATATCATTAATACCTTCTGCATTGAGGAAGTTGTCACACTTGCAGCGACCATTGACACGGGTACCACCGGGGAACTTGAGTCTGCGACACAGCTGGTCACACGCTCGTAAGTTGCAGTCTTTTGAATTGCTTGCAACTTCAGTCTCTGGATCGTCTATTAGAAGAACATTAATAACACACAGTTTCTTAAGTTATTTCGCACCATTATCTACACGACCACGAATTTATTTCGAATTGAAGAATTTTAGAAAATAATTAATAATTATTATTATTTACCATCAAAAATTTGCACGGTCAACACAGATGCGTTGACAACGCATACTGTCGCAAGGACGAAAATTAGTTTAGAAAACATAACTTTCAAATATATTGTTTTCTTTACAATTGAACCACTTCGATACTAACTCTATATGCTAATGATATAGGTCGCTTCCTGTATAGCCTTTTTATAGGGAGCGTTGCAACATCGGGACTTAACCATTGCGGAAAGGATCTTTTGTGAGTCATTAATCTATGTTCAGTCCGGAAGGTCTTTGTTGGTAGAGTTAAACTGATAAGTAATTATTGGATTGCGAAATAGACATTGTAAACATTGATTTGTCAGAACATTAGGAAGTGTTTCGCAGTACTCAGGTATCGTTCATTCAACGCTTTCGTGCTTACCAGAAACTGAGTCTTGTCCGAGGAGCAGTTTCGACAACGCTGAATCGTTGATTAATCAAAATCATCATCAGCCTATATTATTCCCACTGCTGGGACACAGGGCTCCTCTCGGTGAGAGGGAGGGTTTGTAATCGAAATATCGATAGAAAATCATAGAAAAAAGTGTTTCATTGCTCTATCTCGATATAGAGAGGCTCTCAGGCTCTCAGGCTCTCACAGTACTCTAGAGGTTGTTTTTTTTAAACAACTTTATTTATAACTTTAAAGTTGGATGTGATAAAATAAGATTCGTAGAACGTTTTCTAGGAATAATTAATTATATTCCTCTATAAAATGTCATTTTATTGCTAGATCCCGGTATTAGCGGTCTCACAGTGCCTATCTATGGACAGAAGATGTTCTCTTAAAGTGGGTTCTACCTCCTATTGCCATAGTTACTTTGTTTGGTTGTGTCTCGTCTTTTAAGCCTGTCCCAGGTCATCTTTGTGACCAGGTTACATTCGTTATTTGTAAAATACTGTAAAGTATTTGAGAAATCATATGTTTGTAGAAAATCGAAAAGTGCATTATTTGTTTATTTTGAACCGACTTCAAAAAAAGAGGAGGTTATCAATTTGACTGTATTTTTTTTTAATCTTTGTTACCTCATAACTTTTGACTGGGTGAACCGATTTTAATGATTCTTTTTTTATCTGATAGTTGGTGCTTTTTGAATGGTCTCATTTTAATTTGTTTCCATTCGGACAATGGGGTCCATGTGAAAACCACATAAGTCTTAAATTTGCATTAAGTATTTGTGCGGCAAATGAACGAATAACGCGATTAGATTAGTGCGGAGTATTTTCCATAACTAAAAAGTTGAGAATAACAACTTTTACAAAAAAAAAACAACCGTAATCCTTTAAAAAAAAAAACACTACAAAGTCAAAAATAACTTTAATTTCGGAAGTCGGTGGCAAAAAACCTTAAATACAGATCCTAAGACACCAACTTTCAAAATTAAAGTTATTTTTGACTTTGTAGTGTTTTTTTTTAAGGACTTCGGTTGTTTTTATTTATATACAAGTGATTGCCCGAACAGTTTCAATGTGTCAATTGTAGGAATATTCTCAATGAAAAATGTATCACGTGAAATATTTTTTTATTTTTTATAGGTACACTCTTGCTAATCCTTCGGAGGCGTGATGTTATGTAACGTGTTATATTTTGTGAAATTTTATGTCTTAAAATTTACATAAGGCTTGCTAAGAGAGATGATAGGAAGTGGCTCCTCTAGCGGAATAAAATTGTCATGATAGAGAAATTCTGTGTTTGGTCAGACCAATTAACACAAAGCAAATAGGCTACTGAATGACCTTTAAAAATATCCTTCAAATAAGTACCAAGTTACTGAAGGCCTCGTTAGTCTGGTACTCGCAAGCTCGGTTGCTAAGCGTGGTCCTGAGTTCTAACCCAAATTGTAATACGAGGAGTACGTAGTACGACATGTTTTGGAGAAAACAATTGTCTGACTAATTAAATCCAATCAAGGTCAACTAACCAATAAATCCATAAGTATAAATGGTTTTCTTTTGTTTAACTGGCAGATAAGTGACAGTTTTGCTGACACTATCGACCGTCCCAAATGACGGTGGTGAAGATATTAGATCCAAAAACAATAGAAGACAATTGTTTAAGTAAAGTTTAATTAAAGGTATTAAGAAGTTCCTACATCATATTATTATAATCTAATAGCTTTTGCCCGCGGCTTCGCTCGCATTAAATTCGGGGTAACACGGTTCCCTTTTCCTGATTTAGAACACAGAAGATAACTCGGAACAGAATGTTATTTTAATACGCTACTGTAGACGATATTTTATGTCTTTCCATTTGGGGATAAAGATTCTGGGCATTGGACACGCGCGAACACACTACATACAATTGTCCATGGGAAAAGCACGGCTTTTCTAAGTTCACCCCAGCCACCAAATAAAAAAAAAGTAGCCTATGTCATGATGGAGGGTGAACTTAGAAAAGCCGTGCTTTTCCCATGGACAATTGTATGTAGTGTGTTCGCGCGTGTCCAATGCCCAGAATCTTTACATTTAACTTAAAAAATCACGTCAATTCGTCGCTCCGTTTTGCCGTGAAAAACGGACAAACAGACACACACACTTTCCCATTTATAAAATTAGTATGGATAAAAATGTTGAGAGTTTTTTCCTAGAAATCAGCCGACAGTAATAAATTTGAAGACATTTAAGAGTAAACTGAGATAGGGAGAGAGCGTGAGTATATATTTATTTGTATGTATGTAATTTGAGAGTGGAACAATAATTTATATAATGTAAAGAAAACCCTTCTAAACTGTTTATTTATATATAAAAAACTTGGCTAAATATGTACAGACACCAAAAGACATGAGTAATCATAATCAAGGGTCGTCGGATATACATACTTAGTTGAACTTAAGTAAGAAACCGTGGGATGTTATCGAATAAAATTGAATAGAATTATTAAAAAATAAACAGGTATTTTATCAAATTAAATTTCACTACAAAACATCATTCACATTAGGTTGTGTTAACTTCAACTATATCCAACGACCCTGACTACTTATATCTTTTGGTGACTGTATACAATTGTTATTCTCAAAACGAGTTTTTCCACCGGTTCAAGTAGGAGTCAATTTTTATTACTCCCTTCCGATATTCGCCACAAGTCAGCGCTTTCAAGCAAACTGAAGTTAGCATCACTCGGCACATGAGTCGATCATCTCATTAGTTCGAAGAAGCTGTACACAGTCATCAAAAACATTATAGACAGTGTTTTACTTCACAATGTGGAATGAACATACAGTGAAAAACTCGTGTTTGGTTGTAAAAACAATTTATTAAAATGAATGTGAAATTATTCCGTTTATTCGTGATTTTCTTTGTGATATTAAGTTTAAGTATACAAGGTTAGTATATAAACAAGTTTTTGAGTTTACAATTCTGTTGCTGACATAATTGTTATCTGATTCGCGGTTCTTATTGTTCTGGCTCGGAATTGTCTCTTTTGTTTCATATTGTTTACGAACTTTTATCGCATTTAAGTTCATCTTTATCACTAAGTTATTGTTTAGTCTGGAAGTTGTAAAGTGTCTTTTAGTACGTAAAGGATGATTCAATTAAAATGTTTAATATTTATGTAATTGATCGTCTACCAAATGCAATTGAAGCGATTGGCAATATTAAGTACTTAACAATTGATCGTTTCGTGGACCCTTTAGGTAACGAACGTCAGTTGTTTTTGGAACGACAACTATATTATTACAAAACTGGTTCTTAAGGAAAATGATAAGCACTTGAGTATCTACCTATTGAACCGGTACATAATAAATACGTATATTGTATAAATAGTCCTCCGTATCGATTTCAATAACAGCGACACTTTGTAATTATTATTGCCCAGCGTGTGCCTCGTCAGACCGAATTTAGTTTTAAATACTCCATCCATCGAATGCAATATAGTTGACCTGCAGAGTTAAACGAATAGGTCTAGCGCCCTGGGTCTCTCTTCACGTAGGTATTTTGATTTCGTTTTTCGGTTTGTGTATGTAAGGAGACGCTTATTTTCTAAAGCTTTTACATTTCTGTAGACAGTAAAGCGCCTAGACGACCTATTTGAACCGAGTCTCAAATACCAAGCATATCTGTAAAGGTTAGTTGATTTGAAGTTTGAATAGTCTCTCTATAGTTTGACTGGCCTGTTAGTCTAGTGGTTAATGACCCTGACTGCTAAGACTGAGGTCGTGGGTTCGATTCCCACCCAGGACAAATCTTTGTGTGATGAGCACGATCATTTGTTCTGTGTCTGGGTGTAATTTATCTATAATACGTATGTATTTAGTAATTTATAAGTATGTTTATCAGTTGTCTGGTTGCCATAGTACAGGCTCTGCCTAGTTTGGGATAAGATAACGATGTGTTGGTTGTCCTAAGATATTTATTTTATAGTTAGCCGAATAACAAGATCACCTTTTTGAATAAACTATTCTGTAAATATAATATTTCTTGATAAATTCATTCAGAATATCTGAGGTCACAAAGCAAACATGTGGCCGGTAACCTAACACGATAAGGAAAACATGTTTACATTTATTGCACAGTTGCATCGTTTAGCATATTTATTGGCATAGAATTTATTTATTGTTCCTATCTATGGAATGATTCAGAACTACAAAATTATTTCGTCATATAGTCACGGGTTAAATTTGTTACAATGAGCTTTAATTTTAATATTATGACTACCTTCTGTCTAGCTATTACTTAGTTTTCGCATTCTTTCTGTTTTTTTTGCTAGGCTCCTAATGTTTCTATCGTGTTAAGTAGCACATAGCTTTCCCCAAAAATTGGCCTATCTAATGCATAAAGCAGTTTCAACTCCTACTGCTAGTTTCAGAGGTTAGCGCGTTCTAATAAACTCTGCTATATTATTTATTAGTGAAAGAAAATCTACCATCTACTTTATCGGGCAGAGATAAGTGTTCAAGTGTCTATAGTGAATGATTGCATCAGACTGAAATCACTCTCGTAAGGAAATTAGTAAAAAATTTATCTATATTAAAAAAAAGGATATTTGTATGTCGAACGTTATTTAATCTATGCATAGTATAAAACAAAGTTGCGTTTCGTGTGTGTACGCTTAGACATTCTTAACTACGCAACGGCTTTTAATGTGGTTTTGTGTAAATAGACAGAGTGACACAAAAAGAAGGTGTATATGTATAAACTAGCTTCTGCCCGCGGCATTGCCCGCGTGGTTGTTGAAAAATATCCTACAGGAACGTACTACCGGGATTAAATTACCCTATGTGTTAATTCAGGTAAACAATGTCTTATCGTAATACTTGCTTTGTCTTATCCAACCCAAAGAATAAAAGTTCCATAGAAAATTCAACCCCCATTTCACCCTCTTAGGGATGGCATTTCAAAAAGCCCTTTCTTAGTGGATACCTATTCCTCACAAAGAACACACCCTCCAAATTTCATCTCTCTAGGACCAGCGGTTTAGGCTGTGCGTCGATGTATCAGTCAGTCACTCAGGACTTTGAATTTTATATCTATAGATATATAGAATGCGAGCGAAGCCACTGGCAACAGCTAGTTGTGAATAAAAATAATCGATAGAGACTAAAAATTAATCTCAACTGTCAAATGAAAAGCATCTCTAGGGTGATTTAAAATCATGATTTCAGGTTTAAATATTAAAATAACCAAACACCCAATTTGTAAGTGGATTGACAACGAAAGGTATGTTTTCTCGTTCCTTTGTTTACATTATAATCTGATACGTTTGGTACAGACCATAGATAGCATCACGTAGGTATATGCTAGATACGAGCAACTGACCAGCAAACATTCGTCTCAGTCAAGATGACTGATGGTGAATCTTATTACAAGTTGCTTTCTGCGAATTTCTCGCTGACGTATTCTATCGTATGTTTGGAATGTTAGATTTCGAAAATGCTCTAAATCAGTACGTTACTTCATAAAAGAGAGATGATGAGAATAAAACTCAGTTACTTTTAACAATTTTGTCCATACTTTCTATTACTACATCGCTTATTTCCTTGACTTTCACAATTCAAGGTGCCAGGGACACGCAAATTGTAACCATGGATTTAGACCATGATTCTGATCCAGACGCGAATTTCTTTTTAGGTAATTAAAAATAATTAGTTCTTCGATTCATTTGACTGTATTGGACTTTTTAATGAAATAGAAGATTTATTTAAAAACATCCTGCTTAATGTATTCTTCGGTAGGTGGTCAAGAAACATGTGCTCAATGAGGATCAGCGACGATTTTAGTTAAATATGTAGAATTACAGTCATACCTAAACCAATTATTTCAGTGAAAGAATTATTAAAATTGGACCAAAAATGACGAAGTTAGAGCGGTTTTAATTTTGCATTTTCAAAAACGCTCGACAATACGCACAATTCGTTGATGACGTCTTTTTCCACGTTCGCGTCCGCGGCACCGCCGCGCACGTTCTTTCTGCCTTTAGTTACGTGACTCGCAGAACATTTAAACGAATAATGTCTTCTTAAATTATTGTATCGTGCCACGATGCGAAAATACAAGTGTTGCTACACCGGACAAATTGTTATTTTGTGTCCCAAAATACCCAAAAAATAGAAAGATGTGGTGTACTTTCATGAGGAGCGACGCCCCATGTCCCCTTAACTAAAAGTACTTTATACTGCATTTCAAAAATTTTGACTATAATAATTTATTTTAACTAAATCTATTTTTAATCGCGATTAAAAAGGCGTGGATTAAAACTAGTAGTTATGAACTAAAATTCACACCAACGAACGCCTCGCGTTCACGTGCAAAAACAGTATTGTATTTTTGTTTTCCTTTTCTTTTGCTCATATCTCGAAAATGGCATTTCCTATCGCAAAAATAATGAAATTTTCGACCCCCTTTACAACCCCCTTACATATAAATCTCAACACGTGGGTAATATTTTTTTTTTTTCGAAGAAAATGTGAAAAATTCCATATAAAACACGTCCATTGCGCGCGCCCTCGCGCTTTGCCTTGACGTGCCTCGCCTTCATGTGAAAAAACAGTACTGTATTTTTGTTTTCCTTTTCTTTTGCTTATATCCCGAAAATGGCGTTTCCTATCGCAAAAATAATGAAATTTTCGACCCCCTTTACATACGTGGGTAATATTTTTTTTTATTTTTCGAAGAAAAAGTGAAAAATTCCATATAAAAAAAGTCCATTGCGCACGCCTTGTTCTCAATAAATTCATTGCGTAGCACACCCAAGTAAAAGCTGAAGAGTTAAGTACGTTTAGTGTTGCATAACCCATTTATCGAGGAAGGCTATAGACTATATATTATATAAGGTCACGCAAAGACCCTTAGGAGCCGAGCACAAAGAAAAACGTCACGCATACAAAGACCTCGCAAGGGCAGGCGATTCGATGCGACGGGATGAGTTGGGGGAGCAGGAAATTTTACGCGGACGAAGTCCCGGGCAGAAGCTAGTAAGAAATATGATTTAAAATAGGTAGAGAGGTGCCTACACATTGTAGAAACACGAAAAAGGTACCTACCTGCCAAATCAAAACATTCTAAAACGTAGTACCTACCTGTGCACTGGAATAAATTGTTTTTTTTTTACTTTTCAACCATAAACGAATCAATCTTCGCGAGATTGTCCGACTGGGCCTTGGGTAAATCCGACTTCCATGTTTCCTATCTACCAATATCATAAAACATAAATAAACAAGAAACAACGACTAGACTCCGCAAATCATAACAAAGCAGTGCGGCGCGTGGCGGGCGATCGAGCCTCGTGACGTCATCAGCAGTTTCGCGCGCGCGGCGTGTTTTAAAACTCCCTTTTTTTAAAGTTTAATAACTTCGTAATTTCTCGATGGATTTGAGTGATTCAAAAAGAAATGAACTCAGATATTTATATTGTATTCGATGTAGTATTCAAAATTACTATATCCTTTTGTCGAATTGATCCTCATTAAGGTTTTCATTTTGGGCGTTGATATCCCTGCTAACCCATATGGTTAGACGATGAAAAGACACAGACAACGATAGGTACTGTCAGTAGATTAACCCTTCTTTGCATGATGGTAGAAATTTCCATCATAACATCGAATGCCCAAAAATTATATAAAAGAACAAGTTCACTTTAAGTTGATCGTATCTGGATACCTTTTTAATGTCCATTGCATAAAACAAAAACATAGCTGTCAAAAATAAGCAAGTGTCACTATCAGTAAAACGAGCTTGAAGTGTTTATTCCGCTGTTTGTTGTAGTTGCAATAAACGTATGATTTCGTTTTTAATTTTGTTTTATTATATTTGAGTTTCTATTGCTAAAACGTGAAATAAGTGGAATAAAAGTTTGTGATTCTGTTATTTTTAGAGCAATTTCTAAAAAAGTTTGCGTATAATTCAAAAAAATACCACATGATGGAATTTTACATCACCATGCAGTTACTTATCTTCTAATGTATGGAAAAATATTTTACTCATTGTTTATTATTTGTTATTATTCTAGAAACTCCTAGATGAGAAGGAAATCGAAGCTTATTTGACTCAGTTGGAAGACGTAATACTAAGCTAATGATCTAACTTTGCATGATGATAGAAATTTCCATCATATTGTTTTTTGCTAAATTTATACTATAAATATATACTAGGATTTTTAAAAAATATTTTTCCCTTCATCTGGAGCATGAATTACATCACCCTGATTTATTTGACAAAAATCTAAAAAATCATGCAAAGAAGGGTTAACATTGAATATCTATATATTAATACGTGAAGCGAAAACTTAGGATACCTTTTTACGAAAATTGAGCGGACGGAGGAGTATGAAATTTCGCACACTTATAGTTTATACAGAGAAGAAGTGACGAATGCTAATATTTTTTTTAAATTATGCGTAAAAATATATTATTTTCAATAAATAACACGTTACACACACTACTATTGATTACCGTGTATTTAATACACACATGCATAGATATTCTTTTGTTTATGGTCCAATCGACAATGGTACCGATTCCCTTGTTCACAAACTAAACTAAATTTAAGTTCAGTGCATCTTTTTCTTTGTATTGCATTAAGAAGAGGACAAAAGAAAATTTTTAGTTTAGTCCTGTCAAATTAATCAGTGCCTGTCACTACTCCATACAAGTTTAGACGTGATTAAAAACTTGCCTACTAAAATTACGTCAATTTACGTCAAGCGCTGATTAATTTGACAGGACTAAACTAACATTTATCTTCTGTCCTTTCCATAATGAAATAGAAAGAAAAAGATGCACTGAACTTAAATTTAGTTTAGTTTGTGAATAAGAGAATCGACACCAATATCTGTCTTAATTTTGTGTCTATAGTCTTATATAGTTAGGGAGCTGGCGAGCATTTCGGTATATGATTTGCACACGTTTCACGTCGAAGTGGATTGCAGTTTAAATCATTACGAATCGATTTGGTCCAATCAATTATGGTCCTGTGTCGCTGCGTTTTCGCGTTACAGCGGATTGAAGTTGTTTAAAAAAAATCGGGGTATTAAATCATTTGCACATGTATGCCTCTAGAGTTCATGGTCACAATTATCTTGGAAACGAAGAGAATCGAATGTCTGCCACATTCAGGACTCTGCATTATCCTGGGACGGAGTTGTAAAAATGCTAAAAAAAATATTATTTATAGTTTTATTCTTAACTTAAAATTTTGTTTAACATTATCCTCTAAACTCACGGTAACGATTAAACTTCTGGGGAAGAAATCTATGCAATCATATTTTTTTCTCAATGCCAACCAGAAACGAAATGCGCTTGGAACTTTAATTAGAATGTATTACTGTAATCTGAATAGGATTAGACTCTGAATAAGATTAGGATCTGGATAGGAACAGTCTTTAACTTTTTTGATCACGTTTTATTTGTGTAAATACGTAGATATTGAACCAAGACGTGTGAAAGTGCCTGAGAGCGAGAGAGAGGAACAGCGTGCAAAATGAAAGGGGAGGCTGTATGATGTGTAGATATACGCTCTATACATTTAGTTCCACAATACGGAAAAGGTTGGAACTGAGTTATACCGTTCTCACTCATATTCCTAAATAAAAGAGAGACACCACGAAAGGCACTATGGGGTTATTTTATACCTGCTTGGTTTGCCGCGAACGTAGGGTTGAAAAAAAAAATCTGATGTTCTGCCTTTGGAATATCAGAGGCCTGAACGTCTGCCTCATCGATTTTCTTGGTTTTCATAAGGAATTCAAACATCAGTTCAAGAGGTAGACGTGTGCGCACACCTTTTTTTTTAATTTTTGGAGCACTTTCAATAGACAACGCAGAGGCAACATGTTGGCAGACTATTTTTCCGTGGTTATTCACATTGTTTTTAATCGAACAATTCAAATTTGTCAAGTGTGCACTTCATATAGAGTTTTTTTAATCATAAAAATAAATGTAAAAAATTAATACTACAAAAGTCAGAGCCCTGGATGTTTGCCTTTTCGATTCTTTCTGTTTCCAGGATGACTGTGATCATCAGCCCCAGAGGCAGACGTGTGCGCATAATATAGCACATCTTTTTTTTAAACATTGTTGAAACGCTGTAAATTTACAACGCAGCGCCACCATGGTGGCAGACGAGGTCCTTGATGTTTCTTAGGGTATAATTATCACTATTAATAACGTCTGCCTTGTGTGCTGATCATATCGAAATTTTTCTCGCCAGCTCCCTATTACTGAATGTCAAGGATAACCATAGGTAATAAACTAATTTTATAGATATATTATATCCCATCAAAAACATAAATGTGAAATGAGAGCCAAGTTCAATATTATCATATATGCCTTGGTTGTTGACTTCAACGACAAAAGAAGTGAGATCTAAATGGGTGCCAAGTTCAATGGTCAGTCCTGACTTGGCTAGTTCTCATATACGAATTATTATGTTCGATGGCTAGTTTCTACCAGCAAGCCAAATTTTCAGAATAATAAAATAAGAACGGATAAGTAACAGGTTTAAAACTTGCGAAGGCTATAATATAATTCGTATATGAAAACTAGCCAAGTCAGGACTGACCACTGAACTTGGCACCCATTTAGATCTCACTTCTTTTGTCGTTGAAGTCAACAACCAAGGCATATATGATAATATTGAACTTGGCTCTCATTTCACATTTATGTTTTTGATGGGATATCATTACTTTTTGTACATAAATTATTAGTAGGTACTTATTTATAGCAAATTTATTACATATTACAAAATTAATACCAAATGGTTTTTGTTATAAGTGTTCCTAATAGAATCAATTAAGTGAAAAATTATAATAAAATGATAAAAATTTGACAGTTTCTGATTTATTCCTTTGTATTCACCTAATTACCTATCTGCATGCCAAATTTGAACTTTCTAGGTCATCTGGAACTGGGTTAGAGTTTTGATCTATAGGTCAGTCAGTGATAAAAATGACGATTTTTGAACGTTAATATCTAAATAATCGTTTGAGATATGTTTATGAAATTTAGAGTACATATGTATCTTGCAAGTTTCACTATATGAGCCAAATTTGACACGTTTATGTGAAACAGTTTTTGAGTTATGAGGGGGTCAAAGGTGGCTCCAAATGGTTCGTGTAATATTTTACACACGGTGCTGCTCGCCAGTTCTGTTACTTGAACTTGGCTTGACACGCTGCCGCGTGTCTAGATAACCTATTTCATTTTTAAAATCTATGATCATACGAGAATATTTGTTTTTAATATTATTTATCTATATTGTTACTGAATGTCAAATATAACCAATTTTTAAATATTTATTATTATATACGTATTTTTCATTTAATAATGTATTTCTATTCTAATGAAGCACGGTTGAATTTCGACCAATGGGCGATCACTAGTTGTGTTAAAATGCTATGCAACCGATTTCCTACTTCAGTCAATAAATGGTTAAATCAAGTCTGCCTGCAAAAGCGAAACTTAGAACCAATGCAATGAGTACGCATTTATCAATGTGAAGTAAAATTACCATTTCACTATTTCTTCTTCTAATTAAGTCATTTGCTATGAAATTCACGACAATAGTTTAAAACTATTAGTCACCAGGAACCACAATGGTACTGCAAAAAACGACGGAATAATTAGCGTTTTAATGTCTTCAAATATTCGTGCCTATTTAACTTTTACTGCTTAACGTTTTCGTTTTTTACACCGTACAGTCGGTGAGAAAAATCACTAGTGACTATCTTAGTCACTCGTTAGTAACTCAATAACATATCATCACATCATACACACACATCAATAACTTGGAACCTTATTACTTTTTAAACATTATCATCAAATATATTGTATGAATGGAACCGAACGGAGAACAGGTACTATAAAATTCAATAATGGCAATTGCATAACATACAAATACTTTTGTCACTTGCAATGGACAATGTCAAAAGCACATACTACAGGTAAGAACCTGGGCATCCTAAATAAAGTCAGGCGGTACTTCACATCTGGAAAGCTTTTAAATCTGTACCAAGCTTAAGTCCGTTCCTTTATGGAGTACTGCAGCCACGTATAGGTTGACTCATCAAAATACCAGCTTTCTGGACTCAACTCAGTGGAATGCAGAGCAATAAGGCGACGAGATGTGGGTGGCTGGGTTTCAGTGCCTCATCGGCATATTGTTGCTTGCCGGCCGGTCTTCTATTAACTGCACTTCGGAGAGTGTGAGAGGAGCTCTACGAACTGAGCCCAAAATCGCTCTTTTACTACCGGACTACCAAAACTTCTACAGGGCACCATCCACACTTGGTTCGTATTTCGACCAGACGTACTCAGCTCTAATGTGTAAATTAATTATGCGCGGAACCAAAGTGTGGAACTCACACGCTGGTAGAGAGTTCAAGTAGACGGGTTAAATGTGGAAGGCCACAATTAACCCGTCCGCCTTATAAGTAAGAATGAACAGGCATATTCTGGATTCGCTCGTTACATCATAGATATAATACATCGCTTTCCATCAGGCGCGATCGAGGTCTAGAGTAGGCCCATTCAACAATAAACAAAATAAAATAATACAAAAACGATAGCGAAACGGTCTAGTGATTAAAATGACACGAAGATTTTTATTCACATGTGCCAATCAGCTTCTTTGCGTTATATGGTACAGTGTACTTAGTGACTACTTTTACAAGAAACTTTAACCGAGAAAATTAAAAGAAAATTACGACTGTACCGAGCGTTATCAGCTTTCTCATAAGCCACGAACCGACGCTACTCTTTTACTCGAGATAACAATTAAATTGTCCTTACTTTGGGATTTATGTTTCGTATTTATGACTAGGACTAGTATTATATAAAATTAAATAAAACCGACCTAGATAGGTCGACGACCTTAAAAAGGTTGCTTGGGATAATATAGTCCTCCAGACCGTATTTCGGCCACGGCGGCCAATCTAAACGGAGACTAGCCATCGGCGCGGGAGATATTATAGTGCTCAAATGTGTACGCGGACACAGGAGCACTCAGTGCTCAAATGTGTACGCGGACACAGGAGCACTCACTCTTCCATCACTCTCATAGTCCGATGGGACGGCAATCCGACAGGACCGGACAGAGATCAGGCGTAGACCAAACTCCGGGCACACATACACTGGATGCGGAAGGTGGAGGCCAAGGTGTCGTGAGCTAAGCTCGATATTTCTTTGAAGGATAAAATCAGGAATGGAGTTATCCGAAAAAAACTGGAGTTACCGACACAGTTTGCAGAGTACCTAAGCAAGCGAGAGTGGCAGTACACTGGCCATGTTTGTCGAAGGACCATGGCATGGAGTTGACGAGTCTAGGAGTGGAGAGCCCGTATCGGCAAGCATTGCGTGGGACGCCCACCAGCTGCATGGACCGATGACCTTAAAAAGATGGTTGTGAGAGATTGGATGTGGAATATAGAGGACAGAGTATTGTAGCGCAGCTTGGGAGAGGTTTTTGTCCAGAAGTGGACTGTGATAGGCTGAGTTGATTGTTAATTGAATAAAAAAAATCGAGCAGTTTTAAGACTTAGTATGAAAATAAAAATACATTAGTTCATACAATTTTAAAAAGTACGGGTTTAGTAAAAAAAGACCAAATATTCAATTGTTCTGCATTCGTAAATCCCTATCGGGCAAGCAAGCGTGGTGGTCAAACTGGTCGCTTCCTCTTTATATGCAGAAGACCACTTAAGTAGATATGCAATGATCAAAGAAGTAAAAAACGAAACTGTATCAAAGGAATTTAAAACGATTCTCAAATAAAAAGGTAGGTATCTTGTTAGACCGGTTATGAGTAGACTAGACATGTATATCTAGTTGACAGTTGATCTACGCGTAACACGTTACCATTGATTCAGTAGGTACATGATTCTGGAATGCATATATTTACATACACACAAAAACTCACTCCCATGGGGATAGGCAGAAAAAACACAACGCAAACTACTACCATCCTTAAATATTATTTTTGCCTCGTTTATGTTCATATATTTAGTCATAAAAAAATCGATATTAGTTTAAAAAAAAATGCTGTTCCATACATTTCGACGACGTTGATACTGCATTATTAACCGACGAAAAAAAAAGGAGGAGGTTATCAATTCGACGCGTATATTTTTTTTTTTTTATGTATGACCACGCATAACTTTGTACATAGTAGTCCGATTGTGATAATTATTTTTTTATTGGAAAGGGTATACTCCCAAGGTGGTTCCATATAAATTTGGAAAACAAAATCGAACCCTAAGGGTCGGAAAACAGGGGATGATTGATTGTTCACTCACTGATTGTAATGTATGACCACGCATAACTTCATACAGAGTAGCCCGATTTTGATAATTCTTTTTTCATTGGATGGAGTATACCTTGCCAAATATTATTAGTACATTCAAGCTACAAAAAAATATACAATAAAAACTTTTTAACAAAAAATTAAACCGCCGAAAAAACTGAAAAGCAAATAATAATTAACCTTAAAATTTTGAGTCGGCGCTGAAAAATCAATGAACAAAGATCACTCAAAGCGCTGACTCATAATTTTAAGGTTAATTATTATTTGCTTTTCAGTTTTTATTATGTATGAAATATTCGATTTGAAGCTTGGAGGTCTAGGATTATGTAATGAATTCATGGTTACAGTTTGCGCGTCGTTGTCCTAGCTGCCCTGTATATATGTATATGTCGAATCAAGGTACAACGGATCCTGACCAGATATACTTAGTGACATACATAGTATCAGATATACAGTCGTACGATACGGGTAAACGAGAGAAATATCTCCTTTAACTTCTGCACACTTTATTGTTACAGTCACAAATACTACTGTACTAATTAATTCTCTGAACTTTATAGACAACGCAGTTGTGTCAGGACAACGGCTTAACGATCATTGTCGCTCCATGCGTCCGTATTGTACCCCATACTCAATCCTAGACTCCGTACAACGCTAAACAAAGGCACTATGTGTCTCATTTTAAGTGAAAACTCATGAAAGATCTGACATTACAATTGTTCTTAAACAAGTTCCATGTTAGTTGGTTATTTTTTTTTTGTGATGAATACAAGGTAAAACTGCAACAATATGCCACTAGTTACATATGAAACCGCACAATTGTTAGGTTATCAACCTTTGGTATGTGAATGACTAACTAGCTAATGGCGGAGGGGAATACCAGATCTAATGGTATGTGACTTGCCTACCGACGCAGTAATAGTATGTCGTAGTGTTGGTAAAACTTTAACACGGCAATTTCATTAACCATTTAATTACGTATTTAATAAACAAAGGAAAGTAATGTAGTGACACAATGTAATCAGAGACGACGCCTGCGATTGAGAGCGCGTTCCCCCGCTAGCCAGTCGTCTCCAAGTTTTTGTGTAGGTCTGTCGTGTTAGAAACGAATGTAATTTGTGACATTATAATTGAACAATACAGACATCAAGTTTTACCTAGCTGTGTGAACTTTCATTTCTGCTACTCCCATCCGAACTTATCAACCGTTACCTACCAATAGCAAAAGTGGTGACCCGCGTTTGAACATTACCTTCCTAGTGCAGAACTGTGTGAGTGCGCATTTTTGTGAGTAGCAGATAGGTTAAAATGGCCATACCTAAATCGAGTGAAGTTACCGACTTGGCGTCAATCACCGTGTCATCAAGGATCCCGGAATTTTGGACGCATCAGCCGAGAGTATGGTTCATCAGGGCAGAAGCAACGTTGGCACCACAAAAGCTTGGAGACGCCTCAAAGTTCGACCTGGTCGTGTCGAAGTTGGGAAGTGACGTTGTAGGACAGATAAGCGACTTCCTTATAAATCCGCCAGAAATAAACAAATATGAAGCACTAAAGAAAAAATTACTCGAAATATTCGAAGAAACAAAGAACAGGCAAATTGAGAAACTCATCAGCGAGATGGAGCTTGGAGACCAGAAGCCCTCTCAACTATTACGAAAAATGAAGGAATTGGCACGAGACAAGGTTCCTGATGATACACTTAGGGTTCTTTGGCAAAACTTATTACCAACAACGGTTCGTGCATTGCTGGTGGTCACGGAGAATAAAGACCTGGAAAAGTTAGCGGCGGTTGCTGACGATGTTCACGAGGCAACCAAATCTAATACCGCGGCAGCAGTAGCTGTTCAGCAAGTGCAAGCCTCGTCGTCAGGTGACAACGCGATTCTCGCTGAAATTGCCAAATTAAGCGCGAGATTCGAAAAGCTGGAGAGTCGGCACAACAACACAAGACCCCGCAGCAGCAGCCGCAGTCGTCATCGTGCACCCCGATCCAGGAGCAGTTCACGAGTCGGTCAGAGGAAACCAAACTGGTTATGCTTTTACCACTTCCGGTATGCCGATAAAGCACGGAAGTGCGTACAACCATGCGCGTGGGATAAGAAAGCGGAAAACTAGGACAGGTGCAGCCAACGGCGGAGATCTGCACCGTTACTACTGCCCACCGCCTATGTGTTTCGGACTCGAATAGTGGTTATCATTTTTTAGTGGATACTGGCGCAGATATTTCAGTTATACCGGTAGGCAAGAAAAATCGACAATCACCGAGTAACAGTTTTAAGTTGTATGCAGCAAACGGCACCGAAATTAAGACGTATGGTGTGAAGACTCTTATATTAAATATAAAATTACGTCGTAGCTTCCGATGGGATTTCGTGGTCGCAGACGTCAAGCAGCCTATACTGGGAGCCGATTTTTTAAGTTATCACAAACTATTAGTAGACCTCAGCACAAAGAGATTAATTGATCAGGTAACAGAATGTAATATTATCGCTTCAATTGTCAGTAGTTTACAGCCTTCAATATATACGTTACATAACAAACATCCGTATTATAATGTTATCACTGCTTATCCTGAGATTACTAGACCTACATCGTTCAATGACCCTCCCAAGCATTCAATTTTGCATTATATTGAGACCACCGGTCCACCAGTTTTTGCAAGGGCCAGACCCCTAGCCCCAGACCGGTACATTAAGGTTAAAGAAGAGTTCAAGCGTATGATGGAGATGGGAATATGTAGACCTAGTAAAAGCTCATGGGCAAGCCCATTGCATGTCGTTCCAAAAAAGAACGGAGAAATAAGACCGTGTGGTGATTATAGGAGACTTAATGCAATTACCAAACCCGATCGTTATCCTGTACCTCGACTACAGGATTTCACCTATGTATTGGCGAACAAAAACATATTTACGCGATTAGACGTAAACAGAGCGTATCATTTTATACCGATTAATCCAGAGGACGTAGAAAAAACAGCAATTATTACGCCTTTTGGCCTATTTGAATTTACTAGAATGAGTTTTGGTTTAAGGAACGCAGCACAAACGTTTCAACGTTTTATGAGCACAGTGGTACTGCAAGGATTAGACTTCTTGTATACCTATATTGATGACGTCATAATTGCTAGTGAAAATGACCTTCAACATAGAGAACATTTAAAAACAGTTTGCGAAAGATTTAAACAATTTGGTATCACTATCAACATTGCTAAATGCGAATTTGGACAGGAAGTAGTTGATTTCTTAGGTTTTCAAGTGTCACGTGACGGTATTAAGCCTTTAGACTCAAGAGTTCAGGCAATAGTAGATTTTCCGAAACCTGAAACAATACAACAGTTGCGTAGGTTTTTAGGAATGCTGAATTTTTATCGATCCCATATACCAAAGGCAGTAGAGACGCAAATGGAACTTAATAAGTTTATTCATCATTCCAAGAAAAACGATAAGTCAATAGTACCGTGGGACGAAAGCGCGAACATAGCATTCGAACAATGTAAACTAAGCCTACAGAAGGCGGTCACATTGTCGCATCCCCGTAACGATGTTCCTATTTCATTAATGTGTGATGCATCTGACACGTGCGCCGGCGCAGTGCTTCAGCAACAGTTAGAGGGAAATTGGGAACCATTAGGATATTTTTCTAAAAAGCTATCCGAGACGCAAAGGAAATATAGTACTTATGACCGTGAACTATTAGCTATATACATGGCAATTCAATATTTCAGGAAATTATTCGAAGGTCGAGAATTGATTGTGTTTACGGATCACAAACCTTTGACTTATGCCTTTTCTAAGTTGAACAGTAATTCAGAAATACCTAGACGAACAAGACAATTATTGTTCATAAGCGAATTCACAACGGATATTCGACACATAGATGGACAACATAACGTTGTTGCTGACTCGTTATCACGTATCGCAGAAATGTATTGCCCGACAGCCATCGATTTCGCAGAATTAGCGATAGCACAGGAAACCGACGATTACATTACACGAATGGCGTGGGATAGTAATAAGAGTAGCAAAGTTGTTATTAAGAAACTTAACAGTCCAATAATAAATAAACCTCTTTATTGTGAAATATCAAAAGACTCAGTTAGACCCTATTTACCAGAAAGTTTCAGACGAAAGGTTTTTGATACAATACACAACCTGAGTCATTCCGGTATTCGAGCTACAAAGAAATTAATCGCAAAAAAATATTTTTGGCCTGGCATGAATAAGGATATAGGCATATGGGCTAGAGCCTGTATTGGATGCCAGAGAGCCAAGGTTCAAAGACACACAGTTTCGGATTTAGGACATTTTTCTTATAGCGATAGATTCGAACATATTCATATAGATTTAATAGGTCCACTTGTAATTTCAGCGGAAGGGTATAGATATTGCCTGACGATTATTGATCGTTTTACTAGGTGGCCGGAAGCCATACCGCTAAAGGATATATCAGCAGAAACAGTAGCTAAGGCTCTATATGAAGGATGGATCTCTCGATTTGGTTGCCCTGTAAAACTTACTAGTGACCAGGGTAGGCAATTTGAAAGCAATTTGTTTCAACAATTAATGAAAATACTGGGTATAGATAAAATCCGAACTACTGCATTCCACCCGCAAAGTAACGGTATTATCGAAAGGTGGCACAGATCACTTAAGGCAGCGTTAATGGCTACAATGAGTACAGACTCATGGGTTAACGATTTGCAAACAGTTTTGTTAGGATTACGAGTCGCTATCAGAGGTGATACGGGTTATAGTGCATCAGAATTAACTTACGGTCGGAATATCAGATTGCCAGGAGATTTTTACGATACTGGTCATGATAAAAATATTGATATAGAGACATACGTAGGAAAGCTACGAGAGACGATTAGTAAGTTCCGATCATCTTCGCGGAATGGCACGATACGGAATACCTTTGTACATCCGGAATTAAAAGTTTGCAAATATGTTTTTGTGCGCAACGATACAGTGCGTAAACCCTTGCAACCCCCTTATGATGGCCCATACCGCGTCATAAGCAGGGCTGATAAGTATTATGTTATAGATTTAATCAACAGACAAGCGTGCATTTCAATTGATAGATTAAAACCAGCTTTTTTATTAAATACAGAAGAAGCCGATAAGGCACGAAATGTAACTGATGACAGTCAGAATAAGAGTCATGATTCATCGAAAAACAGTACAGTCGCAGACAGCGGTACCCCTGCGCCTGCACCGTTAGTTTCGCGTTATGGCCGAGTAATTAAAAAGACACGTATTTTCGATGAGCTATGACACAAATAGAAATAAATAGTTTAGGTGGAGTACCTACTCCCATTATTTTTTTACGGCATACGATCTAATATTTAACTTTTAGATAGCATAAACATGAGTAAAGTATTGTGTTCGCGACAATACTTTTGTTGTTTTCGAGTGATTCAGTACCTACCTAAGTAGGCTACAGATATATTGATGTGTATGCATTGCACGTAAGGTATGCAACTAGTAATTGTAACGGGTAGCGTAAGTGATTAAACTTCAGAAAAATCTTGTTTTGACAAAAATATTGTGCAGACTGATCAACTGTACATTTTGACACTACGACATTTTTCTGAAAGTAGGTTAAATAATGTATTAATATGATACATACTTTAGTTAAACATGTATTGTAATTTCATTTCCATAGGTGGACACACGCTTAGAGTAGTAATAAACAGTGTTAACTATTATTTTATTCCGTAAAATAAAAATGGGTAAAGCACAGAGTAAGAACTCAGAAGTAATTATTTCCCAAAATGGAGCAAATGACGCAACCAATACCTCAACATTGGAAAGGAAATTGGAAATTTATAGCGTTTTTACTATAATAATTGTTGTGGCAGTGTTTGCGATAATTTTGTTCGTCGGGTGCAAACAATGTGGACGCCGAGCTAGGAAAGTTTTGGTGACAGATATTGTGTCATCCTTAGAAAAGGGTCAGTCACAGCCAGCAGCGGCTCGACAGATCCCAACGCAGCCAGCTCAGCATTCCTATTAATAAGTGTAAAATATTTATATTTGTAACCAGTGTCCATCTATACGAATGTGAATGTGTTAGTTTAGTTAATAAAAGGTAGAATATGATGTTTAAAATGTAAAATAAATGCTCATACTTTTTATTTACAAGTTGGTTAATCATGAATCATAACATTGTTCAACACTTATGTAATGTAACACCTAGCTTATCGTCAGCACAGTACCACGGACAGTACGCTGACTCACATTCAAATGTATTCGGTTTAGCTCTGCATTATTAACATACAGTGTGATGTTTAATTTAACAATTAGTTTTTGTAATAATTAGTGTAAAATTTTTTTTGCCCAAAATTTAAGAGGGGAATACTGTAGTGACACAATGTAATCAGAGACGACGCCTGCGATTGAGAGCGCGTGCCCCCGCTAGCCAGTCGTCTCCAAGTTTTTGTGTAGGTCTGTCGTGTTAGAAACGAATGTAATTTGTGACATTATAATTGAACAATACAGACATCAAGTTTTACCTAGCTGTGTGAACTTTCATTTCTGCTACTCCCATCCGAACTTATCAACCGTTACCTACCAATAGCAAAAGTAATATAAAGGAAAATGTTTGTAAAATGGTTTCTACTACTTATTATGTCGTTCAGGTGAGCAAATTCCCATTTCTTTCCGTGGTTGTCGTAAAAGGCGACTAAGGGACTTACTAGAGAATGGGCAGTAGCGTTTTCTATGCACTTTACTGCGCCAACTTGCCTGCCAAACGTGGCGACTATGGCAAATCCCTCCAAATTGGGGAAGGCCTATGACCAGCAGTGGATGTCTTTCGACGGAAATGATAATGATGATTATCAGCAAATTCAACACAAAAACCCTGTAACTCTCTATCCACGCTGCAAATGGGTAGATAGACCCTTACAAGCCCACCCTGATATGAACGGACTACTAAATGTTAAAAACATTTTTACAATTATTTTTTTTACTTTTTAGTTATGGTATCTACCCCGCACTATACATATATATAGGTGCACAGTTCTCATCAATAGACATGAATTAAGTACAAACACGGAGTAATTGCTGTAAGTCGTGTAGGAGTTCCTTCGACAGTCTTTTGGCTTCATCATCAGAGCAATTTCAGACCTTCATTAAATAGTAGTGTAAAATAAAAACAGTTAGTAATAATAAAATAAAAACATAACGGTCGAATTGAGAAACCTTTTTTGAAGTCGGTTAAAAAGTCCTGTTTTTAAACGACTTCAAAAAGGAGGAGGTTCTAAATTTTCTCTATATTTTTTTTTTGTATGTGTGTGCCGCGATAACTCCGTTAATTGTGGATCGATTGATTTATGGATAGTGTATGCGTCAGGGGTGGTCCCATTTAAGTTTTATTAACCTTGCTTGGGAACTTTTTGCGTACAAGTGAAAAACCTACTAATATTATAAATGTGAGTATAGATGTTTGTTACTCTTTAACGCAATGACTGATTGGATTAAGATGAAATTCGGCACATAGATAGTTTATAACTTCTTTTTTTATAGTTTCTTTAAACTGTAAGCGCACGTCGCATTAATTTTATAATTTGTTTTTATAATATGTGGAAAATGTTGTGGGTTACACATTTACTCACTGTTAAGATAATTTTTTGTATAATATTGTAATGTGTAACTGTTTGTTTTCCCAAATAAATAAAATAAATAAATAAATAAATAACCTGGATTAACACAAAGGGTACTTTTTATCCCGGTTGTTCGTTCCCGCGCGATAATTTCCATCCTCCACGCTGGTGAAGCCGCTGGCAAAATCTATTAAAAAATAAACTTTAAAAAACAACCGACTTCCAAAAAATATTCTACAGAGTTTGTTTTTTGGTAGTAGTTTGTTTTTTTTTTTTTGTTAAAAAGTTCTTTATCTAGTCAAAGAATAGTTCAAATAGTTAAGTAAAGAATAGTTCTTTATTTAGAAAATACCAATGGTATGAACTGTACTGTCGAAGATATCAAGCACCGACCGTACTAGGTATTAGTGTCACTACGTTAATCACCCGTCCTTGAATTGTCTTTGCGTAATTAATGACTCACTGATGTTTTCTTGATCATAAAAAAATATTCTTATCAACTGTTTTTATTATCATGCGCTACATTCCTTACACGTAGTTGCAACATATGTTTCTATGTTTATCTACTGATTGATTATTCTTTGGAAGTTCAAACATAGTGAGGGGAATTCCTTTGGGGTTCCACCTTAATATAAATATGTATCTATTTGTTGCAAACTGATCTCGGTTCTGCTTCAGTGATTTTATTATAATTTAGATATTTATACTTTATTATAAACCAGAAAAAACATAACATTAAAAAATACCCAAAATGGGCGGCCTTATCGCTTACTGCGATCTCTTCTTGGCAACCGTGGAATGAACAATGATAGCGTTGACATAAAAATGGGATTATCACTGGTGCAAAATATAGATATAACTTCCTATAATAAATACAAAGATATAATCAAATCATATAGGTGCTGTACACATACACACTAAATATATAATTTGTTCTCCATGAATCCATAGCTGATAGCGTTACTGAAATACAGTAGCCACACTGCAGTATGAAGACCGAAAAGAGTCCACTTTGTATTTTATGCTATTCCTTTGTTCTGAAACCCGCTAACTAATGTAAATAAATCCTGTTGATAATATCTCGACACTTATTTATGTTTATTGCATCCTTAATTATACGGTTGTTTAACTCTAAACTTCAAATGTGCTTGCACTGCAATAAAATTCATCTCCAAGAGAATTAAGGTATATTTAAATAGATAGGAATATTTATAAATAACAACAAATCGGGAGTGCTTAATATAGAGACAAGCTACTAGTGCATTATCTTCAAATCTCTCCTTGTTTTTCGTAAAACCTTTACACATTCTATCTATTTATACAGCGTTGGTTTTCAAAGTTCTGCAAGATATTTAAGGGTTTAGGGTTCTAAGGGTGTAGGCACCTTCAAACTATACACTTTCTCACTGAGAACAACATCGTAATCGCGAAAAATTTATCATCTGTACCATACAAAACTTCAAAAGTTAGAATAAACTTAGTTTGAGTCATTTATGTGTTCACCCAAATGTGTCTTGTATTATTCGTGAAATCGTTGAGCTCCTTATTTTTCGAGTTGAGTTGCATGATTACTGATAAATCCGTGTACTGAATGGACAGGTACACTCAATCTGCGTGGTTCTTTGCTCAAAAGACCATTTCAGACACCAATCCACATGGTCTTTACATGATCTGACCAAAATTTTGTCTAGAGTTAAAAAGAAACTGTGACCTCTGAGTTTGTTTCGGTCTTTCTTCTCAGAGTAGTCCGATAGGAAACGTCAACTCATGTAGTTTTAAAATTATAATTGATGTGTGAAAGTGTTTATACAAGCCTACTTACAGAAATAAAATCACATACTCAGTCTAAATGCCTTTATATTTTCCCGAAACATGGAGTATTTGAAAATAATGCATGTTTCAGAAACCTGTGATGTTATAATATTTAAGGAAGAGGCACAGACTATGAAATTGCACTTTCTCTTATGGAACCATCCACCATCGTAATCGTCACAATAATATCAACTGTCTTATACAAAACTTCAATACGTATTCGACCCAAATATTTGGGACGGCAGATTTTTTTTTTCACTATTACGATATTGGTCCCATGGAGAAAATTGTTCGGTCTGATGGTCTGTACCACACCCTTAAATGTGGTAGGACTTGAAAACTAATCATGTATATTTAGGCCCTAATATCCCACGTTTGGACAACCGCTTTTCTTTTCCTTTTCCACACACGTTTGTTCACCGTCATTACGGGCCAGTCCTTTCAGTAGGAGTAATCTTCTTGCCTCCATCTTGGTTTGGTTTGCCGCGGTGTTGTTTATTCTTATGTAATCTAACTAGCCTGTATTGTCACACTGGAGGGCAAAGGCCTCCCTCCCTTTTTATCCACAAAAGTCCGTCTATCGTTCATTATAAACCAAATCTATCCGATTTCTATCCGTATCCAGAAAATGGTTCTAAGTACAATTATTTATTTTTGTTCTATCCAGGATCACAAGCGGCCGTTAAAAAGAAGAGGACATGCAAGTTCGACTGTGACGAGCTGTGCCAGCTCCAAGGCACCAGCTACGGGACCTGTGCAGGGTCCATATGCAGATGTACTTCCCCCAACAGTGTTGTTCAAGATAGCATTAATGAATTTTATACGTAGCGTATAAATATAGTTTGAGTTGTAACTTGTTGTTTGATTTGTGTTTTTTAGATTATAAGCTCTTGATGGAGAGCGGTGGAGGTACCGTGTGGTGCCGGACGTAAAGAATAACACCACCCCATTCCTTCCCGTGGGTGTCGTAAAAGGCGACTAAGGGACTTACTAGAGAATGGGCAGCAGCGTTCTCTATGCCATTTACCACCATACTGCGATCGCCAACCCGCCTGCCAAGCGTGGCGATTATGGCAAAGCCCCCCAAATTGGGGGAGGCCAAATTCCAGCAGTGGACGTCTTACGGCTGAAATGATGATGATGATATGAGTGGTGAGTTCGAACCCAGGCAGGCGCTTTACTTTGTGTAAATAATTTCATCACCACTGCTCTCAAAACGGTGAAGGAAAACATCGTGAGGAAACCAGCTTGTCCTAGAACCAAAAATTCAATGACTTGTAAAATCTACCAACACGCACTAGGCCCGCGTGGTAGATTACGGCCCATTTCCTCTCCGAGAGGAGGCCTGGGTCCAAGCAGTGGGAACAATATAGGCTGATTGTGAAGCTCTTGGTGATTATGAATCTTCAGAGATGTTGACTGACTTCGATTTCATTAGTCGAGATATCCAAGATAGCCCGTAAAATTTGAATTTCTCACGTTTTTTGAAATTTGCAGTTTAGTGTTAGGCTGTAGGTATATTGAACGAAATATGGTTCGCGACTGTAACACTGACACGTAATTAAAACCATCAAAGTAACCCTCTAAGTTCATATATTCCCAGTGAATTACTATTTCATGAAAAACTCCCTCAATGGGATTATATGAACTGAGAGGGTTGTAAAGCTGGTTTTAACGATTATAACTCTGTCCAACATGCAACTTGACAATAACTTGCGAATAGCAAAAAAAACATAAGAACATTTATTGTTCGCGGGTTACTGGTGCTTTCCCCTTAATCCATTAATGGCCAAGTCTAAGTTAAGTAAAGTAGTAAGAAATAAAAAAGGGGATGTACACTTGTATAAATCAACACGAAAAGTCAGCCAAAATAAAAATAAAAAATACGGTGAACGATTACGATCATTTATCATCATAAACAAGAATTACCCCCGGTTCCTGATTTAAGTATTTGAATTTGAGAACGCCTTGATCAGTATTTAAGTATTACTTAAACACTTTTTCGTTTCTGAATTGAGTTTTTTCAAACTCTAATCAAGATTTGATCATTTAATCAAATTTGACACAAAGCATGGTTAAAGTCGTTCGTCATTTACTCAAATTTGACACAACGCGTACTTAACTCATGATTAAGGTCGCCAGTTGCGTTTCTGAATTGAAAAAAAAACGTGTTTGACTATACTCAAAGCATAATCAACAGCAAGTTACTCAGTTGAAAGTTGACACACCAATTTCATCTACTCAAACTGTAATCAGCTATAGAAACTAGAGGTCTCACTAGCTTCTGCCCGCAACTTCGTCCGCGTTTTTCTTGTTTCCCCGACCCTTCCCGTCGCGTCGAGTCACCTACCCGTGCGATTTTCCCCGTTTTTGCGAATTTTTACATTACTGCTCCGCTCTTCTTAGTTGTAGCATGATGTAATATAGCTTATAGCCTTCCTCAATAAATAGGCTACCCAACACAAAAATATTTTTTCAATTCGGACCAGTAGTTCCTGAGATTAGCGCGTTCAATCAAACAAACAAACTCTTCAGCTTTATAATATTAGTATAGATAATATTTCGCACATTACATGATATTTACATAATCAATTTAAAAAAAAGAAAAACAATTGCCTTAGTAATCTTGAGAATTGCAACTTCAAGTGAATCTCTGTCACAAAACAAATGAACTACGAATTTACGCTATTATAATAAATTAAGGAAATTGCTTAATTTATTATTTTTCTTATTTATTTATTATTGATTTTAAATCAAAGAAAAATTTTAGTCTGATTAATTTTTGATATATATGTTTAAAAGTTTCACTGTAATCAATCGATATGAGGTTATATTATGGGCTCTTTGTCTTACCTACACTTATAAAATGACTTGCTACGGAAATCGAACCCAGGTTATAGGATCTCAATTAAGCCCCAGATATCAATGCCACAGTGCACCACAAACACATTATAATCCGTTAGTTCCACCATCCATATTAAATTACGAACATCCATCTTGTACGTGATTGGCTGGTCGATGCTACTCGCATTCTGATTGGCTGGCAGTCGCAGCGTGTTACTAATACCCTCCATTACCCTCCATTTAGTTTCTGTGAATAATTTGCATACGACAACGTTACTGCTTCAGCCGTGTACACATGGTGTTTGATGTGCTTGCCTGCACCTGTACCCGGATAATTCTGTGTTGTTATTACTGCTAAATTAATGTGCAATATAATCCGTAGGGAGTTCTTGTAAGCTGTAGAGGAGACTGTGTGATTTTGACCTGAGAACATTTTTGGACGTTTATTTTAATAAAAATAAAGTTAATAAACCTAAAGACATTTTAATCCACTTCGACAAGGCGGAGATTCGGAAGTCGTCTTCGGTAATTTTTGAACGAATTCAAAAATATTATTTATAATGGATAGGATTTCATTAAATTTATTTGAGAGGTTTTTGTGTACGCTCCGATAATATATGAATTTAATCCATTTTATGTATCTTGATGATGTTGTAATACTTCCTATCATGGCATACGCACCACTAGGCATACGAATTGATTTGGGGTAGGTTCTACTGCTAAAAGTGCTGCTACATAGGTAGCAGCACTTTTAGCTGTAGAACCTGAACCTGAACCTCCTGTAGAGTACATCCACATATCACCAGATCGGGGCGAACCTATTGTTAAAAATAGAACCTACTTCAGCTCGAATTTAAATGCAGTTTTTGGTGTGCCACAGGGCAGTATTCTTGGCCTCAATTTATTTTTTATTTATATGAATGACCTGTGTAGCCTCATCCTTACTTGTATTTTCCTCGCAAAAGTGGGACGACGCATGTCGCCTTGCTCAGAAGGGCTTCGATACAGTCAGCAAATAGCTTAAGAACAACCTGCTTGTACTAAACATATCGAAAACGAAAATAATATGTTTTTTCCATTCAAAATACCAATGCGTCAGTAACGAGCTCACTGAACGTTGCCACCCAGATGTAGTGTCTAATGGTAGAAGTGACGGTAGTAGCACCCATGATCAGGGTAATATTGAATGAGTCACGTCGATAAAGTATCTTGGTATAGTGATTGACTGCAACCTTACGTTCAAAGATTACATAATACACCTATCAAATAGAGTACGCAAACTAATGTACAGTTTTAACTGCCCCTTTGGTCTCGTGGTCGCAAGCGTGATTACTGCGCGTGGGGTCCTGGTTTCGATTCCCAGGTCGGACAAAGGGTTATTTGGTTTTTTCATTAGGGATTTCTTAGTAACAGCCCGGAGTTTAGAAGTTGGCGGTGTACATCCCCGTGCCTCGGAAAGCACGTCAAGCTGTTGGTCTTACGCCTGATCTCTCTCCGGTCGTGTTGGATTGCCGTCCCATCGGACTATGAGAGTGAGAGAAGAGAGAGTGCACCTGTGTCTGCGTACACACTTGTGCACTATAATATCTCTCGCGCCGATGGCCAGTCTCCGTTGAGATTGGCCGCCGTGGCCGAAATACGTTCTAGAGCAGGGGTCGCCAAATGGTGGACCGCGATTCCCATCCGGACCTCCGAACCATTTTGTGCGGACCGCGAGAACACAGCAACTTGCACTACAGAGTACGTAGTTTTGTAAAAATGTATCTACCGCATTATCTTTACCGTAAATTCAAAAACGACCGGGCGAAGTAACGTGCTAACAAATGCCTTTTTTATTTCCGTAAAAACATTTGTTTAATTAATATTATTTTCTATAAAATGTGGTGTGGACCGCGATGATCAATTCATTTCTTAAAACGGACCCCGAGCAAAACTTATTGGTGATCCCTGGTCTAGAGGACTACATGTATACATTTTTAAACAACTACGCAAATCCGCAGCTGCTGTTGTCATGAAAATTACTTTTCAGGCACTATGTCAATTAATTTTGGTTTACTGTATCTCGTCCCGTGGCGGGGCGCCAAAATCCCACTATATTCAAATCAAACGCGCGCATAGAGCGGTTCTTAAGGTGTGCTGTTCCAAGTCAAGACTGTGAACTTGTCAGGTCTTTACGGTTAGGCAATTGTTTGTACTGGCCATTGCTATTAAACTACACGCTATTTCCTACTATTCTCAGAAAACTAATCGCCATAACCGTAAAGTTGTCTTGGTTGGTCCTCTTAAAACTTTTTTTAGTCATAGATTCTTTATTTTCCTTGGAGCCTATCTTTTTAATAAATTAAACAGAATTCATTCCCTACACTCATTGTACAAACTTAATTTTAAAATCACTTTACAAGCTACAAACCCAAACATATACTACCACGGAAGCTCTCTTTAACGTATTAGTCGAATCAGACTCACCTACTAACATTCTCTCCAACACACACACACTCACCCCCTCCCACACACAAACGCACACCCACATACAAACGTACAATCATAAAAACATATTTTTCTTTGTAATCATTTCATTTATTTATTTTACTCTAATACGTAGTGTCTCTCTTTTCAATAAGCTCACTTACTGTTTGAAACTTTTGTTACTTGCTGTGATATCAGATGAAACATATTAAATGTGTAACTATGAACAGGTGACCTGTATTACCGGTGTTACTACCTACCACAGACATCAACGGTCCACAACCAAAAATTGTTGACTATTTCTTGTGTGTCATTATTGTTTGTTCTTTTTGGTTTGTGGTGAGAAATAGACACATTTTATTATTTATTATAATTGTCACTTACCGAGCTTAAATCTAGACTGCTACTGAAACATTCCAAAATTTTCCTCCAAGATTCTAATACTCACAAAATAGTGAGTATCAAAGCCAAGACTGCCTCACCTTCAGATAGAAGTTTATCGAAATAATCAAGTGCCTATGAGCGATTGTCGAAGAGCTCCCAAGGAATACTAAACACCTTTACTGAATGCCTAACTAGGTAAGTATCTAATTTGAGGGTGATCCGCCTAGGGCGGGAACTTGCCAGTTACGAAGCATTTCCTACATTTAAGCAGATAAACTTTTGGGCTGCTCTTCGCTGAGAATATTTATACGTCTTGCGGGCGAGTAGACGAACGACTGGTTGCGTTAAATATCACCCATACTTAAAAAGACAGTTTTAAAAGACATGATGAAAGACAAAAGAATAATATTTTTTGAAGTGAAAACTTCTTTAGCAGCGTTGTGCACTTTTTTGTAATGGGTAAAAAATGTTAAACTCGCGTCAGGACACGTGACCTGATCGAAAATTCATAAGACGGACGGAGAGTGATTCTTCTGAGAGATAAACTTTTTAATGTAATATAAATTGTCATGTTTGTGTACGATATAGCAATAAATAAATATTGTATTCTACCACATAAATGATAGTACTTTTATACTGATAAAATAATTAAAGCAATTCGTGCAAAATTATTCCCGAACCATTCCAAAATATCAAAAATGTACAACGTTAATATTCAAGTTTTCACTTCTGCCGGCACTCCCGGGGTGCAAACCGTCGTTTTTTTTTAAATTCATAGTTTAAATTAGAATTGTTGTTATAAATATCATATGCAGTTCCTACCAGTCAACATTTCGCTGATACCGAGAAAAATGTTGGTAGGTGCAATTTTGAAAAATCGCCAGCTCTCATTTGCCAATGGTTCATCGACAATTCTATGGCTCATAAATCGTACCATCCGTCTTCCTGTTATTTTTATATCAATGGTATATCTGCTGTGTATGTGGTAGGTACTGCTTGGGCACAGTAGTCCATACCCTCATAACATAACAGACGAGTGTAGAATCGTGGTTTTATAGTAAATAGTTGTCTCCGTAGCAGCCCGGAGTCGGGTGGTTGTGCCCAGCCCGGCCCGGATGATGACGATTGTCTCGCCCTCCTTTTAAATCGGACTTAAACATAACTGGTGAAATGTGGGTGTACTATAGGTACACTTCTAAACAAGGTGTGATGTATGTTTTAAAGTAAGTTGGGGTAACGTAATGTCAAGAAAAACTGCTAATTATTACCTACAAGTGGTTGTACTGTTGACAATCAACTAATTTAGCACACTACAAATAGAGGAAAATTCAAAGAGGTTTAAGAAAATACGATAAAAGTAGAAAACATTAAAACGAGAAAAATCGGAGACCCAGAGTCCCCGACTGTAATCGGACACAAATCGTTTGTCTGGCCAATCCTTCGTGTTAATTTATTTACTCCCCACGTAAGACGTTGATACTAAGGATAAAAAATACTCGTATCCGCTACATGGGGCTTAATTGTTTCAAGGTATTGTTGTTTTATTTTGATTTGGATTTTTTTGTCTGAGGTAAAGTTAATACTACTGTCAATGAGTTTTCCATGAGCCTTTACACCTACATTTAGAATATGAAAATAACTAATCTAATAATAGGATAGTGAGTTTTTGTACTCAATACTTTTATAGCATTCCACATGTATTCTTAGGTGGTAAACTTATAATTAGATTTTGGACCCTGTCGGGCACAGCAAAATAAGTGAGTGCCATGCCATGTGCCGTGAGTGTGTGTCATGCCTTCTCGAGAAAACGGCTGAGTGGATTTGGATGACGTTTGGTACATGGGTAGACCAGGATCTGAGTTACAATCTGCTTTTATCTTGGTAATACGCTCATGTGGGATAGTGGGCGAAGCCACTGTAAATGCTATTCTGTAATAATTGACAACGACAAAGTATATATTTATGTGCAAACAAAGACGGGGTTTTAACGTTAATGATCGTAAAATATTTATTAGTATTAGTATGTTTATCTCGCTAGCCTTTTCCTGAATTTGTTGAGTTCTATTCTTCTTTTATTGAATAACAGTATTTTACAAGGAATTACTGCCTGTCGGCCCTTTAGAACCCAGTTATTGAGTAACACGATACCCCTAGACAGGACTGGTTATACGGCGACCCGTAATGATCAAGTGTGTAAGGATGGTCACTCATCTATGGACCAACCGCGGCAAGCGTAGCTTTACCTGATCAAGTGAACCGTAAGGCTGTTATTACTAACCCACAAAAGCCAGTTATCTTATTAGGCTGTCGTTTGAAAATATGCTTAATATGAATGACGATATCATTTCCTGGATCGAACCCGGAACCCCGACCTCAGCAGCTAGTGCAATTCTAATAATATAATGCCTGGACTTTAAAAGAGACTATGACCTCTGAGTTCGTTTCGCCGTTTCTTTTCAGGGAACAGTCGGCTAGGAAATGCCGGCGCCATCTAGTTTTAAAAAAAACATTGGCCAAAAAATGTTGACGTGTAAAAGTGTCTTATAAGATCTACTTACAGAAATAAACATTTCATTTAATTTCAGCATTTATAACGTTGCAGCAGTGGTGGCCCAGTGGTAACGGCCGCGACTTACGATTAGTAGGTCGTGAGTTCAAACCCAAGCAGGCGCATTACTTTGTGTAAATAATTTCATCACCACTGCTCTCAAAACGGTGAAGGAAAACATCGTGAGGAAACCGGCATGTCTTAGAACAAAAATTCGAAGACATGTGACATCTACCAACCCGCACTGGGCCCGCGTGGTGGATTATGGCCCACTCCCTCTCACCGAGAGGAGGCCTGTGTCCCAGCAGTGGGAACATTATAGGCTTATGATGATGATGATGATGATTTATAACGCTACAGAAACGAATAATTAATTTATTATTTACTATTATTTTATCATTAAACTAGGCATCATCATCATCACCATCATTTCAGGCCAGAAACGTCCACTGCTGCATATAGCCCTCCCTCAATTTGGGAGGGTTTGCTATAATCGCCACGCTTGGTTACTGGAGAGAACGCTGCTGCCCATGCTCTAGTAAGTCCCCGTCCCGTAGTCGCCTCTTACGACGCCTACCGCCTACGAAAAGAATTGGGATGATACTATTCCTTACGTTCGGCACCACACGGAATCTTAGAACTGGTGACATACATAAAACAAAGTGAACACCACACGGAATCTTAAAACTGGTGACATACATAAAACAAAGTGAACACCACACGGAATCTTAAAACTGGTGACATACATAAAACAAAGTGAACACCACACGGAATCTTAAAACTGGTGACATACATAAAACAAAGTGAACACCACACGGAATCTTAAAACTGGTGACATACATAAAACAAAGTGAACACCACACGGAATCTTAAAACTGGTGACATACATAAAACAAAGTGAACACCACACGGAATCTAGAACTGGTGACATACATAAAACAAAGTGAACACCACACGGAATCTTAGAACTGGTGACATACATAAAACAAAGTGAACACCACACGGAATCTTAAAACTGGTGACATACATAAAACAAAGTGAACACCACCTGAAATTCTTTTTATAAAAATGTGAAGTTTTACGCATTGATATTTGAATAACGGAATTCCGTGAATTTTCTTCGTTCAACGAGGGTGCATGTTACACGTGTAGAGCAGTGGTGGCCCAGTGGTAACGGCCGCGACTTCCGAGTTGTAAGTCGTGGGTTCGAACCTAAGCAGGAAATTTACTTTGTGTAAATTATTTCATTACCACTTCTCTTAAAACGGTGAAGGATGTGATAGATATCACATATCTTCGAATTTTTTGTTCTAGGACATGCTGGTTTCCGCCGGTTTCCTAGTACTGGGCCCACGTGGTAGATTACTGCCCACTCCATCTCACTGAGAGGAGGCCTGTGTCCCAGCAGTGGGAACTATAGGATGCTGATGGTGACGTGTTACACGTGTAGATCAATTCTTGGCTTCGATAATAATAAGGTTAAGTTGGTAGAAATTTAAAGTATTTCAAGCACATACCTCTCCAACTATTATTCAAAATACTATGTTTATTCTCATGCTTCGGTTGTGCATATAAAAAAAACAGTATTGCTTCAAAAAAAGTGCTTAAATGACTAATAACTGTATGGAGGAAATTCCATTTAGAATTGTCCTTATTCCTTTATGCAGGGACTTTTTCACAGCTTAGAAACTGTGAAATCCCTTATCTGGGATGACAACTGACGTCACTTTGAATCAATTAATTGGCCCAGAATCGTTCTCAATACAAAAACAGCTAAAAATAAGTCGTTAACATTATTGAAAATGACCTACTTATCTTTTGTTTTGGGATGGCCTGTAAGTCGACATAAACACGGATGTAATAAAATTCGGGGCGGAAGTTTTTCACGTTCTTAGAAGCGACAGTTAACTTCGCGGTAAAGTTATTTTAAGAACGGTAGGATCCTAATCTGCCTTAATCTGTCTAAAATACTCTCACATTTTTATTAGTTTTTTAAACTGATTGACGCTGAAATGACATTGTGACTAGAATGTCAAAAAAAAAAAACAGAAACTGGCCTTCTGAAAACATTTCACTGTAGAAACACAGAAAAAACGGATGAATAAACAATTCAAGTGATATTGATTCTACTAACAATACTACGTGTAAAATCATTGTTTCTAGTGTGTCACAATTCTATGAAACTGAATTGCAGTAGGCCGCAGGATATCCCCTAATCTTAAGTACTGTACTCAGTATATTGCAAAGTATATTTACATTTAAACCTTGCCCAATTACACATATATAAATGGGAGTGTTGATCAGGTAATTATTAACATTATTGAAGACGCCATCATGGAGTTTCAACACCTGTGCATTTGTGTAGTCCTGTTGGTAGTTGCATCACAGGCTTTGACTGAAGAACTAGATTTTGGTGAGTTGTTTTTTAAATTTCTGTTTTTCTTATAATTCGCCATGGTAATGAGACGAATACTGTTGTTTTTTTAAATTTATTATTATTTATTTATAGTTAATTAATACGGTACAACACCAATAAAATTAATTAACATAGAAACATAGAATGAAAACAAAACTATACAATGCAAACAGAATTATGTCATAATAACCAATTGTTCGCTACTTACTAACATGGAACAGTGTACATACTGTAGTAGCATACTCTTTCTCACAGAACAAAATTTATATGTTCGGCATGTTGGTATTATGTTTAGTATGGTTAAGTTTATTGATCCCACCAAACATAATAAAAATGTTTTAGTCAGTGAAGTCAGTGTGGTCACATCTGCAAACTTGTCAAGCAAAATGATGTATCGCAGATCCGCTTTATACGTCACCTTTTTGTTTAAAAAATGTAACTGAACGAACAATAAAATGGCGGTCCGCAATTTATTGTTTTCAGGCCGGAATGATGCGGTATCGAACCAGACAGCGACCGCCTACAGCGTTGGGGTCCGCATGGGAATAATCAGTCCAGAAAAATATTCACTAGAATCTTTCGAACATGACGAGGCAAACGTCTTCAAAGATTTGTACCAGGAATACATTTCATTGAACGACAGTCACCCGATCAGTTACCAGGAGTGGCTCATAATGAACAACTACGGGATATTGAGCGATACTCAGGAGTCTTTGTTCCAAAGAAAAATTAGCAAGCGCAGCACAGCTGATAATAAGAGACGTTTTGTGAACACTGTGAAGAAAGGAGACATCCTGATATCCGGGCGAGGAATTGGAGGGTTAGTTGGCCACGCGGCGATTATGACCTCTGACTACTGGGTGTTAGAGATGCCTGGTGGCAGTGGATATGCGACGGGAATCAGTGATAATAACAGACAAATTCCCAAAGACAAGTGGTTCGATGAACACGCTTCTGATTGGACGACAGTGTACCGTAATCGGGACAGTTCGGTGGCTCAACAGGCCGCAAGTTGGGCAGACCGCAAGTACTACAACCCTGGAGGTGGTGCTAAGAAGACTATACATGTAACTTATAGGTTGTTTCCAACGGACTTCAGTTCAACGAACCCTAGCTATTGTTCCAAGCTGGTGCTTCAGGCTTTCTACTATGGAACCGGTTCAAAGGCAGTTATAAGAAATCCGAAAAATACATTAATCATTCCGAGTACAATACCTACATATTTCTTGTCACCTTATACTTTGGTGAACAAAGGAAAATACTGATTGTATTCTTAAAGGAATTCTCATCTATGTTGAATTGATTAAAAGTTATCATTATTGTACCGGCTGTTGTTTGCTTTATTAAAAACATAATTTAAATTATATCATTTGTCTTGTCGAATTTGACTGTAAATAATATTTTGGGGGGATGTCGCTAAATATTAAAAGCGGGTCCAACGATTAGGTTAAGCTACGCTTGCCGCGGCTGGTTCGTGGATGGGTGTCCATCTTTTCAAGACTTCTCCGTGCTATGGAAAGCACGTTAAGCGGTTAGTCACGTCATTTGTGGATCTTTAACAGTCGTTACGGGTCGTCAGAACTCCGAAAATCTGACAACCAGTCTTTCCAAGGGGTATCGCGTCGAGGTCAGATAGGAAGTACCTAGCTGCATGTAGTAAACTGGTACTCAGCTGCGTTCGGTTACACTCGAAGCTGACCAAACATAGTTGGGAAAAGGCAAGGCAGAAAATGAGAATGACTGTAATTCAAATTTATTTCGTAAAAAAAAGTTTAATTTCTTTGAGCTCTTATAAGAAATGTGTATGACATTTGAAACGAAATTAAACGAGGCAATAGATTTAGTGGTAACTCGTAAAATGCAAATACACAAATCTCACACAATCCAAACTACTTGGTGATTGAGAGTCTTCAGAATTCAATTAATTTGTTTGAACAAATTAACGGAAGCTATTTTGGGTACCCATAAGTATCTCGAGTGTTATTGGGGACCTGTTTTGGGGTCCTTAGTCATGCATAATAATTTATTGGTGTTGTATCATGAAAACCGAATTAAGCCTCCGTAGAAAGGCGCGACAAGCCGCGACGTTGCGACGCGCTTCTAGTAGAATCATTTGAATGAAGTTGATGGTAATGTACATTCATTCTTACTAGCATCTTACATAGTATCTTGCAAACATATAGCTAGATTGTGTGATGTAGAAAATTTGAAATGGCGACAGATCCATTTAAATATACCCATCCACGCCTGTGACGTAATCCTTAAATTCGCCATTTTCTTACTGTTATAGTTATTGGGGCATGTGAAGATCCTTAAATTACCCAAAACGACCGCCAAATAGTGATCTTGGCTGGGGTAGAATGAACACTGTGTCAGCTAGTGATGGGCAACGATGGTAGGGAATTCGTTTAATAAATAAATCTTTACCATATTTTTTCATAGCAAAAAGCATTTATTATGTTTGTAATATGTCTATATTGAGCGCCTATTTACTTAAAATAACCACCACTACTGCAGTCTGTGAAGGAAAACATTGTGAGGAAAGCGGCACAACATAGAAGTAAGAAATGGAGTGCCTCTGGCATCTACCATCCCGCACTCGGCCCGCTTCGTGGACTGCGGCCGAGTGGGCCTGTTTTCACGGTAAGAAGGTCTGTGTCCCAGCAATGGGAATTATGCTAATCAAAATAAATGATGAAAATTTAAATAATTCTCTTTTAATCACCGACTTTTATTGTTCTGCTCGAGCACTTGCTTTCATAGTGCAACAACGCTATTTGGTATTATTAGTTTTTCGGTATTTTAGCATTACGTATTCCAAAATAATTATTTTGTACATCACTAGTATCAGCCGTTTTTACGACATAGTTTGAATAAGTGTGTATATAAATGTCTTCTGTAATTTTCTCGAAGGGAAATGGCTGTGAGTCAAATAAGGGTTAGGGATTGCATTACTGACCTCATTACGGCGTTCGTGGTTTGTACGGCACGTCATGGTAACGGGTCGTGGGGCTTTCGGGACCGGGACCGCGGTCCCAGATTCCACCTATTAATAAAATAAATATTTTTAGTAGTATTTTGGGACCACAAGTAAAATAAACAAAGTTATGTCTTGGAAAAGTACATTTTTTTTTTAAGTTATACAAATAAATTTATTATTATAAAACGATATCCTTACATTTATTTTATTTCAACAATGACAAGTCAGCAGCGGTCATAATCATTACAATTATTTAATATCATTTTAATGATTATGACTGATTTTTGTAAATTAAAAATAATCAACTGACATTAAAAAAAAATGCTATCTTAATATACTAGCTGACACAGCGAAAAACACCGTAGAGTCAATAAATGTTGTATTAACTTATTAGGCTATTATTATCATTCATGTTATGAGAACCTGATACTTCGAAGGCATAAAGCGTTTTCTAGCTAATACATATCCACCCATGTTAGGTGAGCTCCTACCGAGTTATGACCACCAACTTCGAAGGAACTTCGATTTCTAGCTGACACTCCTATGTTTGGTAAGCTCTTACTAAGTTATGACAATCTGGTACTTCAAAGGCGTAACGCGTTTTGTAGCTGACACACGAAATGTATGAGAAAATGTTTTTTTTTTCTCGTATTTGTTCACTGTACTTTAACTTTAATTTTCTTGTGGTCCCAAAATACTACTCCAAAATAATTATTTATTGTAATTTAGGTGGAATTCGGGACCGCGGTCCCGGTCCCGAAAGCCCCACGACCCATGGTAACAGGATGACATTGAGCTGGCCTAGCGTAGTACGGTGATTTAATAGATTTAATAGAATAGGAGACCAGCTTATATTGATTTTATTACCACTGACATGCCTACTGTACACTGTTTTGTTTTTTGTAACTAGAGAAACAGCAATTTTTTGAATTTGTAATTTATTGTGAGACGTGAACAACTACCGACAAACGGTTACCTACGTAATTTCATGATTTTTGTCCCCTGTCCTTGTCAAAGCTGGTCACATTTGTGAGACCCCCCCCCCCCCCTCCCTAGTGTGACGTCACATATTTTACTATTTTACATATAGAAATAATGGGTCCATATTGGCTCACCTAAATTCTCTCTCGCTCTTTATCTGAAATTGTTCTTCCTAATGATTTGTAATCCGAATGATCACTCTTCCTAAAATTTTTCATCCTAAAGTTTTCATTCATACTATTTGTAGTGCTACCGGCGATGTTCATAAGACTCATGTTTCCGAAAATTGTAATGAATAATATCATTAATGTAAATATATTTAAACTCCTACTGTTTTTTATCATAACGCTTTTATCCCTAAACATAATTACCATAATATTTTCACTCATACTCAGAAAGAAACATTTACCAAGTGTAATAAAAAATATATGTGGGTAGAAGATGATATTTATAGTTTTTATTTAAAATCCTTTGACATACCACTCAAAAGATATAAAACTTATTTGGTCTACCACCTACGCTGAAATAGGTGTTCGACGGAGCCGCGCTTCGTGGGGCTCCTATTTCTGGGTGGTTTAAAAAAAATAACCACGAAGGCTAAGCCTTCTAACCTAACCTATCCGAGTCGGGTTACTCTGAGTCGGGGTGTTAACCATAATGACGTTTTTTATATATATTAAACGTTAGACCTAATGATTTTCGATTAAATCTATACTTAATATTATAAAGCTGAAGAGTTTGTTTGTTAATAAAAAGAAATTTAAACAGAAAAGATATGACTTAGAATAATAGAGTAAAAGATGATTATGTTGAGAAAATATAGGAAAACAAATTAAAGTATAATAGATGTTTATTGCTACTGACATTAGGAAGTTGAATGCTTCGGAATTATAAACATTAGAGACAGAGTAGTTAGGAATTGTGATTGTTAGGATGAAAAATGAACATTTTCGGATTTCCAATTATCGGAGTTGAAAATTTAGGTGAACTTTGGCGCACCCAGAAATAATTATTGAATTAAAACGGCGGTTCTGAAATTTTTATTTATTTCAATTTAAATATTTTTTTTATAAAATTATGTTTATATAATATAATTATTATTATATTAAATGTGTGGGTGTACTATAGGTACACCTCTGCCCAACCCTTTGGGGAAACAAGGCGTGATGTTATGTTATGTTAAAATTAACATCGAATCACTGCGAGAATTTAATAAAACAAAATCTTTTAATATATTAATTAAAAATCAAACTTAATCTTTAAAAATCTTGAGTCCATGGGCTTCCTCCTTTAAATTATTTATGATGGCATAGCCGTCACTTCGTTCTCGTTTGGGTTGTTAATGTCAGGAACTTTCGTTGTGTCAACATCTTTTTCATCGAACCATACAGCATCATCGTCATACTCCAAACAAAGAATGTCTCTGGCACGTCTACCAGCAATTCTTTGAGGACTAATATTCACGATGGGCAAAACTTCTTGTTGTTTCTTATGTAATCGCTTGTGTTGATTAGGGGCATTATATGATGCAAAATATAGACCACAGATGCCACATGATCGCTTATACAGGTATGCCTTGACACTGGGACAATAGCTATCATAAGAATATGTATTTTACCTAACACTTAAATTAAAATAGATTTTGAAATGTGACGTCACGAAATTTAGGACCCCTCCCATCCCCTTGTCCAACAATGTCTTCGTCGACCCCCTCCCTCCGACGTAATTTATGAATGGCCCCTAAGTAATAACAGCCGCACGTTTTGATCGTTTTGCCGCGGTTGGTCCGTGGATGGGTGACCATCTTAACATACCAAGAACTCTGTGCCTCGGAAAGCACGCTAAGCCATTGCTACCGGCTCTCATTCATGGATATTTGACAGTCGTTACGAGTTGTCAGAAGCCCGAAAGTGTGACAAACAGTCTTATACCTATAGTAGTGCTATAGAGTTACCGTGGCCCTGCCATATAGGTAACTCAAGGAACATGGGTGGGTTTTAGTTAGTAAAAGTCTGACACGCCCTCCCGTTCCACCCAGAGCGGGAGACGTTATTTAATGGTTTCCTACGCACAAAAAAAAAGGCAGGTGATGATGATCGAAATAAATAATAAAAATATAATTATCCTTTGGAAATAACAAAACACTCATTAGTCCAGGGATTACCGGCAGTTAAAGAAGGAAAAAGAATCAATACGTTTTAGTTTACGTGATGTTATTTGAACTGGTTTATCAACCGACGATATAAAAATGAAAAAATCCCATATAAATTTGGAAAACAAAATCGAACCCTAAGGGTCGGAAAACAGGGGATGATTGATTATTCACTCACTGATTGTAATGTATAACCACGCATAACTTTATACAGAGTAGTCTGATTTTGATAATTCTTTTTTTGTTGGATAGGGTATACCTTGCCAAGTATTATTAGTACATTAAAGTCACGAGAGATTGTAAAATAAAAACTTTTTAACAAAACGGTTTAATTTTTTGTTAAAAAGTTTTTATTTTACAATTTTTTTAAGCTCTTTATTCTTTCATTGTATTCGGTTTGTGATACCAGCGGTCAAAGTAACGTTTTTCTTTTCAGTTATCGATCTTATAAACATAAGAGCGAACTGGGAATCAATATCCTAAATGTGAGACAGTTTTGGGATACATTCAAATTGTGTACTTCCTCAGTCGCAGCTCGGAGTCAGAATTTGTGGTTGATGGCAATAGGTTTGCCCTCTATTACATGGGACTTAAACATAGCTGGCGACTTGTGGGGGCACTAAAGGACACCTCTGCCTTACCTTTCGGGTATAGGCGTCATCGTCATCATCATCATTTCAGCCGTAAGACATCCACTGCTAGACTTAGACCTCCCCCAATTTGGGGGGCAACTATTATAGGCGTGATGTTATGTTTAACTCGAAGTAAGGTCTTCTGTGAACTGATACTTCAGTGTGAACACACCTGAATAGCCATTTGTCAAGCAAAATTATATATCGATGGTCCCTATTAACAATGTCGGTTATGCATTTTTACCAATATTCACTTTTTTACATAAATACAATCACAATAAAAAGATCTATCGTACGTAATATATTTTTTAATTATGATATTTAGCCAGTTTTAAAGATAATATTGTCGGTGGTATTAACCTTGTCCGCGCAACAGTGTTAGCAGAAAACAAACTTTGAAATGCTCTACTGAACAGTAGCTTTTTGCAGAACCGACATTGTTAATAGGTGTGTGTGTAAAAATTTGTGTGTACACATTTTAATTTTAAAATGGAACTCAATGTACAATAAAATAAAGCCACGTAATTTATTGTTTTAAGGCTGGAATGACGCGGTATCGAACAGTAGCCGTACAAATGTTACTGCCGAAATGCTAGTAGAAAAAAAAACCATGTGCGAGACGGACTCGCGCACGAAGGGTTCTGTACCATTATCACAAAAAAATCACGTTTGTTGTATGGGAGCCCCCTTAACGATTTATTTTATTTTAATTTTAATTTTTAAAATGAATATATAACTAAATATTCTGTGAATATTTCAAGCGTCTACCTATTGCCGTCATCAATATCGAGGAAAAACGAGCAAAAAAATCAGGTTTGTTGTACGGGAGCCCCCTTAAATATTTATTTTAATCTATTTTTTAGTATTTGTTGTTATAGTGGCAACAGAAATACATTATCTGTGAAAACGTCAACTTTCTAACTATCACGGTTCATGAGATACAGCCTGGTGACAGACGGATGGACAGCGGAGTCTTAGTAATAGGGTCCCCTTTTCAACCGAAGAAAAAAAACGGAGGAGGTTCTCAATTCGACGCCAATATTTGTTTTTTTTTTTATGTATGACCACGCATAACTTTTTACATAGTGGTCCGATTGTGACAATTCTTCTTCTATTGGAAAGGGTATACTCCCAAGGTGGTCTCATATAAATTTGGAAAACAAAATCGAACCCTAAGGGTTGGAAAACAGGGGATGATTGATTGTTCACACACTGATTGTAACGTATAAACACGCATAACTTGTTACATAGTGGTCCGATTGTGACAATTCTTCTTCTATTGGAAAGGGTATACTTCCAAGGTGGTCCCATATAAATTTGAAAAACAAAATCGAACCCTAAGGGTTGGAAAACAGGGGATGATTGATTGTTCACTCACTGACACTCACAACTTTTTACATAGTGGTCCGATTGTGACAATTCTTCTTCTATTGGAAAGGGTATACTCCCAAGGTGGTCCCATATAAATTTGGAAAACAAAATCGAACCCTAAGGGTTAGAAAACAGGGGATGATTGATTGTTCACTCACTGATTGTAACGTATAAACACGCATAACTTTGTACAGAGTAGTCCGATTTTGATAATTCTTTTATTGTTGGATAGGGTATACCTTGTCAAGTATTATTAGTACATTAAAGCCACAAAAAATCATAAAATAAAAACTTTTTAACAAAAAATTAAACCACCGAAAAACTGAAAAGCATAAAATAATAAACCTTAAAATTTTGAGTCGGCGCTGAAAAACCAATGAACAAGGAACACTCAAAGCGCCGACTCATAATTTTAAGGTTTATTATTTTATGCTTTTCAGTTTTTCGGCGGTTTTAACCCTTTGGGTACGGAACCCTAAAAACGCCTATTATTGTCCCATTACACGTCAAAGGCTTCTCTTCACTCCGAGAAGGTGCGAGCATTGATCACCATGTTTGCGTTGCAAAGTACATTTTTTCGCGTACTGGACAGGGTTCTGATCGCAAGCGCAGGCCTTTGGAGTATGGCACCCGGCCATGCCAGGTGTTAGAGATTATGGTTTAGCAATAAAATACAACTTTGTATGATGAAAGAAATTTCGAATGGACGATGGTGTATCGTTGTAGCGATCGGTGATAGTTAACACGTTAACTGCCATGTCGGACTATGTGTCCGACACTTTTTGTTCCATTAAGGCTTTGTCGGACTATATGACCGACAACACATACCAAATCTGAAAGTGACTCTACTTTATTACTCTTTTAGCTATATTAAGTGTCCCGTAGAGCGCAAAAACCACTGTGTCTATAGGTATAACTTTTGTTTACATTTACTATCATACACTTTTTGGAAAGTATGAAGTCAAAATTAAAGTAAGGAATTAAATTAGGAAAATAGGCTGCATATCTATACTATACTATTATACTATAAAGCTGAAGAGTTTGTTTGTTTGTTTGATTGAACGCGCTAATCTCAGGAACTACTGGTCCGAATTGAAAAAAATCTTTTTGTGATGGGTAGCTTATTTATCAAGGAAGGCTTTAGGCTATATAACATCACGCTATAACCAAGAGGAGCGGAGCAGTAGTGGAAAATGTTGCAAAAACGGGTAAAATCGCACGGGTAGGTGATTCGACGCCACGGGACGGGTCGGGGAAGCAAGAAATTTAACGCGGACGATTTCGCGGGCTGAAGCTAGTCATATAATATATACGATATACATGTATTTATCATCATCATCATCTCAGCCGAAAGACGTCCACTGCTGGACATAGGCCTCCCCCAAGCTCCGCCACTTCGACCGGTTTTGTGCTTCTCGCATCCAGCGGATTCCTACGGCCTTCACAAGGTCATCGGTCCACCTTGTTCGAGGCCTTCCAACTCTACGACTTCCAGTACGCGGTCGCCACTCCAGAACCTTTCGGCCCCATCGGCCATCTGTTCTGTGAGCAATGTGCCCTGCCCACTGCCACTTCAGTTTAGCAATTCTTCGGGCTATGTCGGTTACCTTGGTTCTCCTACGGATCTCTTCATTTCTGATTCGATCGCGTAGGGAAACTCCAAGCATAGCCCTCTCCATCGCCCTTTGGATGACTTTCAGCCTTCTAATAAGGCCCATTGTGAGCGACCACGTTTCGGTTCCATTTGTCATCACTGGCAACACACACTGCTCAAAGACTTTCGTCTTGAGACACTGCGGTATGTGGGACGAGAAGATATTGCGTAGCTTCCCGAACGCTGTCCAGCCGAGTCGGATTCGACGATTGACCTCTTTCTCGAAGTTGGACCTACCTAACCGGACAGTCTATCCTAGGTACACATATTCGTCCACAACTTCGAGTGTAGCGCCTCCGATCTTCACTGGAGTGGGTATCACATGAGCATTGGACATGACCTTTGTCTTGTCCATGTTCATCTTGAGACCCACTCTTTCGGAAGCTCTACTGAGGTCATCGAGCATTGTACTGAGGCCCTACATAGTCTCAGCCATGACAACTATATCATCGGCAAACCGAAGATGAGTAATGTACTCGCCATTGATGTTGATGCCAGCCCCTTTCCAGTCCAGAACCTTGAAGACATCCTCCAGTGCAGCGGTGAACAGTTTCGGAGAAATAACGTCTCCCTGTCTCACCCCTCGCTGCAGAAGGATAGGTTTCGAGGTCTGGTCCTAAAGCCGAACCGACATAGTGGCATTTTTTTACAGACATTTCAGCAGCTCGATGTACTGATAGTCGATCTGGCACCGTTGAAGAGACTGCAGTACAGCTCAGGTTTCGATCGAATTGAAGGCTTTTTCATAGTCCACAAACGCTAAACAGAGAGGCAGGCTATACTCTTCGGTCTTCTGAATAACCTGCCGCAGCGTATGTATGTGGTCTACGGTGCTAAAGCCTTTACGGAATCCGGCTTGTTCAGAAGGCTGGAAGTCGTCAAACCATGTATTTTTGGAATAAATAAACTATTCAGAGTGAAATAACACTTAGTACATTTTTTGACATTTTCTGATTTTCACCATGACAGTTAACGTGTTAAAAAGCTGTTCGTTAGGGTTAACACAATAATATAGTTACACAATACTGAAACCCTCAGGGTGGACCGTTCATGTTGCTTATAAGTAAAGTGTAAAAAGACGCTTAACTAAGTTGAGTGTCACTTGTGTTCCTAGTCATTGTGATCAATTTGTATTGTACTGAACCATTTACTGTATCTTTCTTGTCACGGACATCATCCTCATCATCTGCCTAGCCTTTTCGGTTGGGGCGGCTTCCAGTCTAGCCGTGTGTAGCTGAATACTTATAAGCTTTTTTTTGTGGATGGGTAATCATCAAATGACGTCTCCCGCTCTTGGGCGGTGCGGGAGGGCGGGCGTATCAATCTTTTACTCTGACTAAAACCCACTCGTGTTCCTTCAGTTGCCCATGTGCCAGGGTCACGGTGTCTCTTTCGAACAATCTCGCGACCCTGGCAATATTTATATGCTGAAACCAGTATCTTTATGTTGAAACTTTTAATTCCAAGTTTTAAAATGTTATAATTTAATTTTAAATATCCACATAACTCCTCCACAGACACAGAACTCTTGTATTGTAATTACGTATTCTATGTCTTCTTATGATTTCTTACATTTCAGCTGCATATTTTGTTATTTAAAATAAGACCTTAATTTGTTATTATAAGTAAAAATAACCTAAAAATAATAAGCTTGTTACTGACGTAACTTGCTTTCCTTTTAATAATGATAAACAACTTTTTTAACAGAAGTATTTTCTTCGAGCAGCTTTAAAATAAAAAAAGAAACAATTGATATCGAATGTTTAGTATTAACTTTATAGGTGACTATCGTAGACATTGGCATCCATTGATGGTGCAGTATCCGCCAGACTTGTATCCTCTGTTCCTGCAACTGGCAATGCACTCGTAAAACACGCAGCGGTTCGGGAACGCAGGCCCTTGTATCGTTTCTCTTTTGAGCATTATGTGGGATGGCTCTGTAGGAAATAAATAAACATAATTATTAAAGGTAGATGCGTATGATCGCCATCCACTTATAGACGTGGATTCATGTTTTTGTTATATTGACATGGATGCTTTTTACCAAAATAATAAAACTGATTAAAAAACGAAAGTGCTTCTATTAAAATTCTAACCATCATCAGCAGCTTATAATGTTGCCACAAAGGGAGTGGGCCATAATCCACCACGCGGGCCTATTGCCTATTGATATGTCACATGACTTCGAATTTTTATTCTAAGACATGCCGATTTCCTCAGGATGTTTTTCTTCACCGTAATGAGAACATTGGTGATGAAATGATTTACACATAGTAAAGTCCCTGCTTGGGATCCAACCCTCGACCTACAACTCGTAAGTCTCGGTCGTAACCACTCTTAATTCTAAAGAAAAAAATAAAAACCAACCAGCATGTCCTATGTCAGCAGCCGAGATCACAACCACGGAAGCGACGAGGAACAGCGCAATAACCAAGCAAGTCTTCATGACTGAATCCTTTCAGAGTGTGCGGAACTTCGCAAGCTCCACCTTATTTATACTAACTCCAACCCGCGTATAACTTCTCCCAAACTATACCACAAGATCAATATATAACACGACCAAATCCACATATATTTTGCCAACACATTCATTGACGCAAAACCATTCCCACAACGTATTTGCAATCATGTTCAGACGGAAATGGATACCACAGAAACAGTCTCGTGCAATCAGTCGCTTTGCACTATATGCTAGCACATTAATATTGGATGTGGAGGGAATACCCTGTGTCAATTGCTCCGGCAAGTGATACATCCCGTATTCGTCATTCAATTTACTACTATATTCGAAGGAGATTTAAGTTAATTATTCTTTGCTGGAATGAATTTTTAAACAGGTTGATATTTATTTAGTATTCCGAACGTCCGTTATCTTTGTATATATGTTCTTGTTATCTGGTATTACATGTAAATATTACGCTTACAGTGTTTTGTGATTTATTTTCCTGTTTAATTACGTTTTATACTGCAATGTACTTTGTTTGCAGTGAGTTATGTTGCAGATTTCAGGGAATGTTATCTCCTATGAGCATGTAATTAAATGTTATAGTTAAAGTAGGTCGAGCTGGTTAGGAAAATAGTAGTCTTTATGGTCTACCCGTTTGTTAATTCAACAAAAGTAATTTTTTAAGGACCTGGGACAGTTTTTTCTCAACATGGGGGCCAAACTGTTTGCTGTGGTGGCAGGGGCATCGACGCACAATCTGTAACCATGGATTTAGTGTATGATTCTGATGCCACTGTACTGAATATATTCTTCCATTATAAAAAAACTAGCTTCTGCCCGCGGCTTCGTCCGCGTCAAATATTTGCTCCCCTGACCCTACCCGTCGCATCGCAGCCTGCCAGTATTCGTCCATTTTTTTGTTGCTGCTCCGCTTCTTTTGATCATAGCGTCATATTATATAGCTTATAGCCTTCCTCAATAAATAAGCTACAGGACTCAAAAATATTTTTTCAATTCGAACCAGTAGTTCGTGAGATTAGCGCGTCCCACCCCCCATTTTAGAGAAGTGGGGGGTTAGAAAGAGACAAAAAGTAGCCTATGTCACTCTCCATCCCTCCAACTATCTCCACTTAAAAAAATCACGTCAATTCGTCACTCCGTTTTGCCGTGAAAGACGGACAAACAGACACACACACTTTCCCATTTATAATATTAGTATGGATATACCTATCCTTTGTTATAATTAGGTCGAAATATCTCTAGTAGGTGTAAATCTTATTCAAACAGTGGACCGTTCACATTCTCGGTAAACTTTTTGCCAGTCAAAGAGGTAAATAAACTTATTTAATCAAACAGACGAACAAGCAAAACAATTTTGTGTGGCGCAGAACCAATCGCATTGAACTGAAAGTTAGTCGCTTGTGTAGGCATAAACAACGTTCGTCGTATGTTCTGTTCCAAAAGTATGAGATGAAAATGTAAACAAATCCTACTCATATTACAAAGTAAAAGTTTGGATATTTGTTCAATTTGTTCCATTTCATAGCATTTTAATACGGCTGAACGGATTTGGATTATATTTGGTTCACGGATAGTTTAAAATCTGGATTTTGGTAAAATATTTTTGACCCCAGGCGAAGCCGCGGGCAGTAGCTCGTGGATCATAAAACGTACCTATGTATGTCAATTTGTCGTTCCGCTCACAATTTGAGTGCTTATATTTTATCATTTGAAAACTTAATACCGAAATTCTATTTTTATTTTAAATCACCCCCCCATCCCCTCCCTTTCCCTTTTTATTTTTAGAATTTCGTATTACAATTTAAAATCAAAATCTGATTTTAATGTGGTTTTCATCAATAGACAGAAGTGATTTCAGAGGAAGGTTAATATGTAAAATACGCGGGCGACGCCGCTGGCAAATGCTAGTTTGTAATAAACTAACAGAAAAAATACTAAATTAAATTCTATTTGATAAAACAAGCGTGTGTCACAAAGCATCTAAAACATTTTATCATTATCTTGTGCTATCATTATTCAGTTTCCTTTGTTTAACAGTGAGTTTTTCTGCAACAGGCAGTATTAAAGGAAATACGACCGAACGCCTCAGGCTCAGAATAAACTCCCTTGTACTTAATTATAAAAAATGCCATTCTACAAAGCAAGATTTATTTGTAACTTTCTGCTCGGATGAAAATATTTTTTTTGCTTGTAGACTTTTTAGTAAAAAAAATATGGTTGAGTTAATCATGGAATTTATTTATTCAAAAGAAGTAACTAAGCGATGTTAGTTCCTGAGTAATTAAATATATATTCTTGTTGGATCGTTTAATTAAATTAAACTTGTTCTAAATATTACTTTAGGGAGTGAAAGCAAATGCAAATCTGAGTGTCGTTAAGGTTGCCTTTGGCAGTAACTTCAAATTCGGAGAACCGTCGCTGTTTAGTTTTCCTTTGCTCCTTTGGTACGGGCAAGTTAATCATGTATTGCAGCTTTTTAGGGAGATGAATTACGGTCCCGTACAAGTTTGGCTCAGAAATGGAAACAAATAAAACAAAATGTATTATGAAGCAATAATAATGTTTCAAAGCCCTGTATATATTTTTTGTCGTAAAACTTTGAGAAGAGCCGTAGGACCCTTCGCGATCTGATCACTCCAAACGTATAAAAAAAAAAACTAACCGATCGCGGAGTAATCCACTGTCTTCCTATCGATTTAATTTCACTCTAACGTTTGTATGCTATGTGTTGTGTACGTGTTTACAACAAATTAACAACTGTATTAAAAATATCAAATTGCAGGTTATTCAAAATTAAATTATATGAATGGCTGAATGAAAATAATTTCTATAATATTAAGGATTTTTTTGGACATAAGTGTATTTAAATTCATATTTTATTATTCAACTAAATTTGCATGCTTTAATTGTAAGCTAAACATGTATGATCAAATTTTTATAACAACACCTATGTATACCATGTTTTAAGCAAATAAATGATCTTATCACAAAACATTAATTTGCTATGCTCCAGTTAATAGAACTTTAATCTCCGTTGGAAGCAAGGCAAAATCAGAGTAGTCCAAGATGAGAGGTATAAGGACCCTGGGGTCCCCGACCTTTGGAAGGCGTACGAAAGGCCGAAACCAAGATGCTGAAGCCCGTTAGATGTTTTTAATTAAATGAGGCACCTACCGATGATTATCCCTGTTCGCCCTATGCAAGTCCATCCAAGACGAACCCCTGGTTAAATGTGTCAATTACTCAATACGAATTTCTGGAGTTGCCGATTGAATCGAATTATAAGCCAATTTATACTACTATTATAAAGCTGAAGAGATGGTTTGTCTGTTTGGTTGAACGCGGTAATCTCAGGAACTACTTGTCCGAATAAAACAAATTGTTGTGTTTTGGGTAGCCTATTTATTGAGGAAGGCTATATATAGGTTATATAACATCACGCTACAATTTAAATGAGCGGAGAAGCAACGAAAAATGGACGAAAACTGCCAGGCAATTCGATACGACAAAGCCGCGGGCAGAAGCTAGTGTTTCATATAAATTACAACCCCAAACACGACCGCTAGCACTTAGTGTCGTAGCAGCATATTTTGAGACGGTTATGAGGGGTGAAAAACTATTCCACAGCTATCAGGACAATCCCGGAATTATGGTCAAAATCCCTACCAAGATCTTTTTGGAATATGTCCTTGCAAATCTCTATTCCAGCCGGCCAATAAAGACAAGAATGAGAAAGAGAGCTCTGGTCATCGTCAGTGTTATTTCTGGCCAATAAAGACAGGCAGCAATGAGGAACAAGACTCCCGGGAGATACGCACGTGGGGTCGCTACTGCCCAACAACTAACCACATACTTCCCTGCGGTTTGCAGTATGTCTTTTTGTCTGGCTCCTCAATCTAGACCTGTTCTAGCAAAGTAAAATCACTACCGGCACAAACCCAGAGTTCAGATCTCACAAACCTCCCTGCGACGTCAACGTAGAGATACGCCGGAGACGTTTAATGGTATGATTTTTCATATCTTATAACTAATCGCATACTCAGAGGTTCTATACCTGAAGTACTACAGACTACAAGAAAATACAATATCATTTATGAAAAGGAACAAGGCTAAACAACAATAAAAGCTGAGGCAATATCAAATCTTCTTTTCATTGGAGTAATTGTAATTTTTCTAAGTGCTCGCCAGTAGAGAAACAATATCCGCGTCCTGGATAAATGGGGACATAGAATACAGGGCTGGAGTCAGGGAAATAGGCTGAACATCATGGAGAGCGCATTAACTGTTTTTCCTTTTTAGGGTTCCGTTACCAAATGGTAAAAAACGGAACCCTTATAGATTCGTCATGTCTGTCTGTCCGTCCGTCCGTATGTCACAGTCACTTTTTTCCGAAACTGTAAGAGCTGTGCTGTTGAAACTTGGTAAGTAGATGTATTCTGTGAACCGCATTAAGATGTTCACACAAAAATAGAAAAATAAATAATAAATTTTGGGGTTCCCCATACTCAGAACTGAAACTCAAAATTTTTTTTTCATCAAACGCACACGTGTGGGATATCTATGGATATGTCTTCAAAAATGGTATTGAGGTTTCTAATATTTTTTTTTTCTAAACTGAATAGTTTGCGCGAGAGACACTTCCATAGTGGTAATGTGTGGGGCCCCCTCCGTAACTTCTAAAATAAGAGAATGATAAAACTAAAAAAAATATGTGATGTACATTACCATGTAAACTTCCACCGAAAATTGGTTTGAACGAGATCTAGTAAGTAGTTTTTTTTAATACGTCATAAATCGTAAACCGAAGTTTACCTTTCATTCAATCAAGTCAAATATAAAAAAAGAAAATAATTTCATAAACATAAACCTTATGTATAAACCGAGAATAGCTACAGGTTTGTACGGAACTCTCGGTGCGCGAGTCCGACTCGCACTTGGCCGGTTTTTGAAAACCGGCCAAGTGCGAGTTTTCGGTTTATGGCGGTTAAATGATTTTGGTTCTATGGGTAGATTAGTACAAACACTTGTACACGTCAACCATATTTTAAAAACTATTTGAGGTTGGTGTTTCCTATCTGACTACTCTGAGAGGAAAGGCCGAAAAAATCTCAGAGATGTCTCTTTTAGAGTCCAGACATAATCTTGGTCAGATCATGTGAATACAATGTAGATTGGTGTCTGAAATGGCTTTGGGGAAAGATCTACACAGATCGAGTGGACATGCCAAGTCAGCACACGAATTTAACAGTAATTGCATGAGTAATTGTATTTGCTCAACTCGGAGCTCAATATGAAAGAAAGAACGTTTGGGTAGGCTATATAAAGTACCCAAACTGTCAGACCGTGATTAAAAACTAAATGAGAAAAATCAAGTGACCCACATAGTCTTCACATTTACAATAATTGAAACAATAAATATAAGTAAATATTCATAAATCATTATATATAAAACCATTAGTTACACACATATACCATAATGCACTAAAAATATGGGAACCATTGGTTATCATATTTCTTAGCGAAGGATAGGCAGTTCTAGTGAATTTTATGATCAGCAGAGCACAGCAAAGAATTAATTTGATAATAATGTGACATAAATAACCAGACGAACCCATATAAAAGCATGCTATAACCGAGGGTTTACATTTTAATTTCTAATAAGTCGTTTATGCAACTCCAACTATTCCATTATAAAATCGATAACAGTTATTAAGCAATTAAAAAAGGCTTTAAATGCCATTGCTCTGAGTGAAATGGCTCTTTAAAGACAGCTCAACTACTTAACTTAGCGTGCTGTAACAACTCTAGCACCAAAAATAGACAAGAAAAGCGACAAAGCGACATAAAATAAGCCGTAAAAAGCGCAGTCTCTCTAAAGGACCGCATCGAGCAATTTCGAGTCCCACCCTGTTGTCGGGTGACAACTTAATTTATCAACAGCTTGTTACTGCCTTACTGCCGGGCACTGAGCAATAGTTTAGTGGTGAGATGTCGCCTTATATTGCCCCGCTTACTGCATATAACGAAATTGTATGCAAGTGCTACTGTATTTAACTTTTTTGCTTTTTTTATTTGTTGGTTTTGGACTTGGCTTAATTTCATGGACCTGTTGTCTTCTTGTATAGGATTGTGGTTAGTTTTTTTTTTTGTCGCTGATGTAGATGATGCTAGCCATTTTCCAACTGTGTTGGGGCTTCGAGTTTTGCCGAACGCAGCAATGTAGATGTCAGTGTTTCAAATAGACCGAGTGAGCGAGCGCTTATCTGAGTTACACAACCCAGTTGCTAGGTAACGCTATACCCTTTTGTAAGACTGGTTGCAGATTTTCGAGCGTTTAACTACCCGTAACAGCTGTCAAAGATCTATGAATGAAAGAAATGATCAGCACAAGACACGCAGAGGTCTCGGTATGAAATGATGGTTACCTATCCACGGAACAACCTTGGCAAGTATAGCACATCTTAATCGATCGACCCGTGCGAATATAACATTGTCACGACCCCCTGGGGGTGTTTTTACGATTAAGTCCTTTCATGTAATCGAAGTACTAAATCGTAAAAGAATTCCCATTGGGGTTTTTCTCTTTTTAAACAACGTGTTTACCAAATCGGCCATAATGGAAAAGAGAGAAGAAGGTTCATAATATCGCCTTTCTATGTATACTAGTGGTCGCCCAGAGGTCGAAACTCGACCATTACTCGTTAATATACATATACAAATATTAGTTTTCAGCACTATTTCTCCAAATAAACTTTAAATGTGCCAAATTTCATACACCGCCGTTCGCACAATGTTCGTACAACGATGTGCAAAGTTTTTGCTTCACGTATTAATAAATTATTTAGATATATAGATTATTTCAAAGTATTATATAAGATTACAGTTTTGATAGGTGACAGAACAGCATTTACTTCATGTTTTCATATTTATTACTTATGGTTATACTTGACATATTCAGCAAGACTATAGACACAAAATATTAAAGACAGATATTCTCGATTGGACCACAGATTTCGACAATAAACTTTCGTAATCCATAATTATATTTGACATTCAGTAAGGCATAGACAAATAATACCAAAAACAAATATATACTCGATTTGTGCATGTGTGTATTAAATACACGGTAGTGAATAGTAGTGTGTGTAACGTGTTATTTATTGAAAATAATGTTTTTTTACGCATAATTTAAAAAAATATTAGCATTCGTCACTTCTTCTCTGTATTAACTTTAGGTGTGCGAAATTTCATACTCCTCCGTCCGCCCAATTTTCGTAAAAAGGGAAAAGTTTTCGCTTCACGTATTAATATATAGATTCTTGTTTTATTAGTACAGTATTGCTCAGGCTGCCGACCTTTTTTGACACGAATAGGTAGTAACGGTTAAAAACTTTTACTTCGAAAATGATTTACCTTAAATGCTTAATTTCTGGACCGAAAATACCAGAACGGATTTATGGCGTCCATAAAATTTCACGAAGTTAATTTTCGCAACGCAAAACGGGTAAACCCCCAAACAAAACCCTGAGATAAGTCCCAAAGAATCTGAATGCGAGGTGTGGAAGTATCTAAATAATTTAATTTTACGTTTCGACTAACATATTTAAGAGACCCGGACCGAAGCGTTGACATTCTTTATTTTCGGAACGCTCGCCTAAAGGTTATAACGGGTAACTTTCTGATGTTTAATGCGGCGTAGCTTGCCTAAATAATAACAACGTGTAACACGGTCAGCTTCGAAACAATGGGCGGACGCTTTTCAGTTTTTACGTCCTTCATTTCACGTCACGTTATTCCACTTTCCTCGTGTTTATTTCAGGCGTAATCCTTACATTCATGTAGTAAACCAGTTCAGTGTACCGACGGATTTTATAAGGCGCTTTACTGGGATGTTTTTAGGGTCCGTATGTACATGTCCATGTGGTGCCGGATGAAAATAATAGCACCATCCCTCTTCTTCCCCTGGGTGTTGTAAAAGGCGACTAATGGATTCACTAGAGAATGGGCAGCAGCGTTCTCTATTCAGTTTACCACCAAACTATGATCGCCAACTCACCTGATAAGTGTGGCGGTTTTGGTAAATCACCCCTATGGGGGAGGCCTATGTTCAATATTGGACGTCTTTCAGCTGAAATGATATTGCTGATGTAGAATGATTAAGATTTTAATTGAATCAAACACAAAAAAGGTACAAATCGTTAGTATACGAAAACCTGAAGCAGGCGCTCTCGCTATTTTTTTTTATCACCTGTTTCAAACAACACATTTTCAAAGGAACCAATTAAAAACGGTTCCTGGACAAACGTGAATAATTCTCTCCAAACAAATTTTATTTTAACAAATATTTTTGAAAATATCTTTTCTATTTCGGGTCTCATCTCGAAAGCAAACACCCAGTCGGTTCGGAAACACAATTTAAGTTCGTCAACAGACGGTTTCAGTGGCAGTGCTCCGAGGCACAACTTATTTATATAGGAGAGTACAGTTTGGTTCGATAGCTGAGAGCCCAAGTTAGTTGAGTTAGGCTTTCCGAAAACCCATTTAAAATTAACGAAGACCTTTAGAATCATTTAGCTTAGTATTATTGTTCCGAGCTAACTCGCAATATTTATCTCTGCCTCCAGGAATGAGCAACAATTTGTGTCGCATTTAAAAATAAAGAACCTACTTCCGAGTTTGACTTACACAAATCGTGATTCCAAACTTTTTGGATGAGAATACTTTACAGGTTGAACGGCAAATATACGAGCGAAGTTTTAAAGAAAGATTGGAATGCGTAATTAAAGGGAACACCAGTGATTTACCAAATGATGTCTATTAAAGTTGGGCTGAGGAAACGGCCATACTGGTTGAGGAGAGGGGCGAGGGTGAGTTGTGAACCAGTTCTGACGACCTCATCACGGTTTCCTTCCTACGAATAACTAAAGCAAGGGTCTGTGCGTAATGTGTTCAGCTTTCAGGGGTGCGTACCTCGGACCGCTAATTCGGTGGATTGGCGAGAAAGGTTTTTTTTGTATTAAACCAGGAAAAACGAAACAATGTTGGTTACACCTTTTTCACTAAGTGAAATCTGAACGCAAATATCTTAATTGCATTGAAAATTATTGTTTGGAATACAGAACACATCATTTATACTTTACGAACAATATAGAACTGATATTTTAAGGAGCATTTTCCACTATTCAAATATCTACGAGGTAATGTGAAAAATTGAATGTTTGTTACTCTATCACGCAAAAACGAACGGATTTGGAAACAATTTGGCTCGCAGATAGTTTATAGCCTAGATTAACATGTAGGATACTTTTTATTCCGATACCTTTCCGAGTGATAATTTCCAACCACCACGCAAAGGAAAGCTACTGGCAAAAATTCATATCTGTCATAATGGAATACTAGTACGTAGGAAAATAGAATAGCTAAAGTAAAACGTAAACCCCATAAAAACAACAATTCGCACAAAACTTGGCTGTTTAAGATAACAGTATGATTAAATTAACGATTAACTGCAATAAAAGGAGGTTTACGATCGCACAGTTGACTGAGTACGTTCGTTGTGACGAATGCGGTGAAATGGAATGCTTATCATCGTCAGAGTGTTGAGTATGTACTAAGTAAAGTTGCGATAAAACTGAACTAAGGTATTCAACATTTTGAATCGCCTATACCTAGCAGTTTTCGACTTTACGAAGGCTAAACAAAAACCATAGGGCATGATTATAACAGATTTGTGTCTGTGAAATTCTCCACATGAGTTATTATTAAAGTTAGGCAGAATGATTGGAGACACCGAAAGGGTACGCCCTAGGAGAACATATAGTGACCTTATTGCTGATGTTCTTCAGAAAGGTCAGGTGCGTAGGACTGGTAACCGGCGGGCGTGTATGACCAGATGTATGACCTTAAACGAGGCAAAATAAGTATGGAAGGATCATAGCAGGTGGTGTTCTGAAGTTTCGGCCTACCCCTATGGGATAGAGGCGTGAATTTATGTATGTGTCGGAACAAAAAGGCAATTGGAGCTGGATTTTTCACCGATAAGGACAAAAAATATCCATGGCAAGAACAAAGATGAGTACAATAACTCCGACACAAAAAAAAAACGTTATAGTTCCACATACCAGTTAAATAATGCCATCAAAAATACAAAACTGACTACTTCTTTGGTGTATACAAGCGCTTCTGCTGAGCATGAGGTACTGGTTTCGATTCTCAGGTTTGACAAAGTGTTATTGAGTTTTTCAATCTGTAATGTCGCAGTAGCAGCCCAAAGTCATGATTTGTGCCCGGTTGGTGACAGTAGGGTCGTGCCCTATTAAATGAGACTTAAGCATAGCATGACTGGCGAAATATGGGTGTAGGTACGTACAACACTGCCCACCTCTTCGGAGGAACAAATCGTGATGTTAAGTTATAAAAATTCTGAAGCGGCAGTAAATTTCGGCTGCAATTCATCAATATAAATACCGCATTGGGAAGGCAAAGGGCGATGACAGTACAGAAGAAATGTTTCCCGTAATATCAGCCTTAGACGACAAAGAGGCAATCGATCACGCTGCTTCCACCTGGGCAGAGGCGGCAATCCAAATGCGTGATACGCGTTAAATACCGTCGAATCATCACATCTAACAACCAAATCCCAACCCTATAACCTTCCGTTTTGAGTCTATTTTCTATTACAAAAGCAGTTATAGGCGTGGAAGCAACATTTCACACGATTCGTTTTGTCTGCTCTCGTACTTCCCGGGCCAGGTAATGGTTCCTGTAATATTGGCGTAATATTTCTCGGCGATAGCATTTGTTATCAACGCAGTAACGATGTCGTTTTTATCCGAATTCTCTTTCTGCATAATAGGGAGATGTTCGGTTTTCATAGCTAACGGGTTGGGTCAGTAGGCTATGTTATCGTAAAAATGTGTACGGAATTAAACCAGAAAATCAGAGTAATTATGTGTTGACGTTTTACTGTCGAAAAAACAATTTACGTATAAAAAAGGTGAATGCTGCTAGATGGATCGACGACTTCAAGAAAGTTTCTGGTACAGGCTGGATGCGGAAATACGGAAGGGCGGAGGACAGGGTCTTGTGGCGCTGGGTGAGGCATGTGTTCGGAAATGGTCTGCGATAGACTGAGTTGATCGATTGATTCAGTGCGCGTAAAAATCCCACCGCGATCTTATTACGTCGGTGTGTATACAATCAGACACTATAATTTTTTATTTATTTGTATGTATTAGTGATGTGTGCGTGGAGACGGAGCCGAAAACGGATATTTAGTGTCCAGATCCACGGATACAAATACGGATACGGATCTTGACTTTCTTACACAATCGGTGTCTATGCATGTGACTTTGAAACCTTAGTTGACGCCACTTATCGCTTTGCTTGACAGTTTATATTTAGACTTGCATTGTGTGAGTCTTCCCTTTGTTTTGTTAATAGTTTAGTCATTAAATATTTGATTTTAAGAAATATATTTATGGTTTTTCATTGCTACCTAATCACCTATACATAGAATTTCATCTATGTATTGAAAATTAATAAGGTAAAAGATGCGCCATAAAACTTACGGATACGGATAGTTCTTATATACGGATATCCAGAACATCACTAGTATGTATAGATTAGGGATGTTATGGATATGAAATTTCGGATACGGTTTGGTTATGGATGTAGGAATGATTATTTATACCGGATACGGATACGGAATTATTTCGGATTATCCGTTAGTATCGGATAATTTCGGTTACGGATATTACAAATGGCTAAATGAATGTAGCTTTTATAGTTTGAAAGAATTTATGGATAAAAAATACTGACATTCTACTCTAACGTTATTGTACTTATAAATGATTACCCTGTAACATGAAATTTTTGCATGCTTTGTTTTATCTTAGCTAAACAAGTTTGTGCCAATCTGACCTATGCTTAACACCATTGAATACCATGTTTTACGCAAATAAATTATTTGATTTGATTTGATTTTTATAAGGAATTTCAAAAGTTAAATACAAATAGCTAATAAAATGGTTTTTCATCCCACCATCTCGGAAAGAGTATTTTTAATCTTCAATATCTGAGTGGAAAAGCCGTTTTTATTCTTTAGAGGATAAAGAATATCGATTTTGAACATCGTGTGCACTAAGTTTGTAAATTCAAAACATCATTAAACCTATTTACTTCTACCTCCATGGTGCCGAATTTATCATACAACCTTTTTCTAATTTGTTAAAAACTCAGACTCGGAACCTTATTGGTGTACTTTTTTTTAATTTACTTTGCGCGCCCCATTTTCTTTTCACGTCACTAACAAAAATATTACACTCTACTTAGACAGCTGTAGCAACTTTACTTTAAATTTTTCTTAATTATACCTAAGTATTATTTGAAATAATTTAAAGATAATTCTGTAATACTTACCTATCACAATGAAGTACCTAATAAATATTAATACCTAAACTGAAATAAAAGTATCTTGTGATTGTAAATGCTTTTTTTGCATTTAGTCATTTCCTCGCTGAGGTGGGATGAAAAGTTACGTGTTGCACTCGAGTGCAAAGATTTTTCACCTCGTGCTCTTTTGATTCCCTCGCTAATGCTCAGGATTCTAATTTTTGAATCCTTCGCTAGCTCGGTCATCAAAATTGAGCACGCGGTTAAAAAGCAACTTTGCACTCTTGTATAACAAATGACTATTATTTATATGTCACCATTTGGTAGGAATTACAATCAGTCTGTGAGTAATTATTGCAGCTATTTAAAATAAAAATAATTATACCTAAATATATATTGAGTGTTATCTAATTTACCCAAAATAAAAATGTAATAACAAATCCGATATTATCCGAAACTTTTATTTCGGATTTGGTTACGGTTACGGAGCTCCCTAACATCCCTGGTATAGATATGTATATCGAAAACACTGTTGCCATGTCGCACAAAAACTTTCATATACATATTCGAACATAAAACAGTCACGTTGAAACGCCACATCAATTTTTAATAAGGGCTTAGCCTAATATTTTATTAAAGTGTAAGTAGAAATTGTATGAACACAATGAGTAGGCCCGGAGTGAAGTAGATCGTAAAGCCTTAATGCGGTTAAAAAGCTATTATTACATAGTTTATAGTTAAGTTTTATGGTTTTCACTTAGATGTTATGGCTTATAGGGTTAGTTAAACCAATGGTGTTTATATGCACGTTATTATTGACGATAATGGTACCCACCATTACTTGAGAGCACAAGACTCTTCATCTGTCTTTTCCCAACTGACCAAGATTATGTCTGATTTTAAAAGAGACTCTGACCTCTGAGTTTTGTTACGGCCTTTCTTGCTAGAGTCAGATAGGAAAAGCCAACCTCAACTATTCAGGACCTCAATAATCCAGGGATTAAAGGCATGACGTTTTATTACAAGTATATTATGGTTACGTACCAATCAATAACATTTAACCAACGCACACCAAATTATAAATAATTCATGAGCAATTAAAAACAAGACGTTTGGCAAACTTATTCCGATCTCAACAATGTAAAACAACAATTATAATTTAATGGCATCGAGGGAGTTATAAATTGTTGTGAATTGATTTAGGCCGAATTTCCCTTTGGTTCGGCGACATTAATCAAGCTTCTCCATTCACTATTCTGAGAACACCCACGCGACAAATATTCACAATGCTGCGACGAAGATGTCACTGTAGAAATTATACATGCTGGAAGTGTCTCAGATTTTTCTCTTCAAGGCCAAATTTCACCAATGAAATTAAATATCAAATCAAAGCCCGTCCATGAATATCCATACTAATATTATAAATAGGAAAGTGTGTGTGTCGATTTGTCCGTCTTTCACGGCAAAACGGAGCGACGAATTGACGTGATTTTTTAAGTGGAGATAGTTGAAGGGATGGAGAGTGAAATAGGCTACTTTTTTTCTTTTTTAGGTGGCTGGGGTGAACTTAGAAAAGCCGTGCTTTTCCCATGGACAATTGTATGTAGCATGTTCGCGTGTGTCCAATGCCCAGAATCTTTATACTCTATCCCAAATTAGAAAGTCATTTAATATCGTCTACAGTAGCGTATTAAAATAACATTATGTTCCGAGTTCTCTTCTGTGTTCTAAATCAAGAAAGGGGAACCGTGTTAGCCCTAATTTAACGCGAGCGAAGCCGCGGGAAACGTTAAGAATAGTATCCCATTTCTTCCCGTGTCTATTGTAGAAGGTGACTAAGTGACTTACTAGAGAATGGGCAGCAGCGTTCTCTATGCATTTTACCACCATACTGCAATCGCCAACCCGCCTGCCAAGCGTGGAAATTATGGCAAATCACCCTAAATTGGGTGAGGCCTATGTTCAGCAGTGGACGTTTTTCGACTGAAGTGATGAGGATGAATGATTGGTACTTAAGGCCTACATAATTCTGCCAGGGTCGCGAAATTGTTCAAACGAGATACCGTGGCCCTGGCATACGGGACAACTGACAACTGAAGGAACACGGGTGGGTTTTAGTCAGTAAAAGTAGGACACGCCCTCCCGCTCCGCCCAAAGCGGGAGAAGTCATTTGATGACTTCCCATCCAAAAAAAAGGTTTACATAATAACAGCAGCATGGGTCGATTGATCTGGTTTTGCTACGCTAGTCGTGGTTAGTTGGTAGATGGCTTAATGTGCTTGACAAGACACGGAGAGGTCTTGGTATGTGGAGATGGTCTACCATCCATGAAGCGACCTCGGCAACCGCAGCTTAACCTGATCGAATTTCTTGTGCGGTTGTTATTACTTAGCCACGAGACCTGCAGTGCCTATCTTCATGATGTTCTGACAAAAGACCTGAGTCATTAAATATTTTTATTAGTGTGTTTTTTTCTAAGTTTTCTTAACTAATATTATAAAGCTGAAGAGTTTGTTTGTTTGGTTGAACGCGCTAATCTCAAGAACTACTAGTCCGAATTGTTTTTTTTTTTTATTGGTGGCCTATTTGAGGAAGGCTATAGGCTATATTACATCACGTTATGGTCAAAAAGAGCGGAGCAGCAACAAAAAATGGACGAAAACAGGCAGGCAATTCGATGCGACGGGAAGGGTCAGGAGAGCAAAAATTTGACGCGGACGAAGTCGCGGGCAGAAGCTAGTGACTATAAAATAATACAAACCAAACTCTGATATCTTCCAATCTTCGTATATCGTCAGGAACCGCGCGGGTTCAGTGGGGATTGGTAGATGTTAAATGTCTTCGAATTTTCGGTTCTAAGATGATTACTCATGATGTTTTTCATTCACCATTTTGACAGCAGTGGTGATGAAATAATTTACAAAAAGTAAAGCGCCTGTTGGGGTTCGAACCCCTGTCATACAACTTGTAAATCGCAGCTGTTACCGCTGGGCCACCACTGCTCTATCTTTATGTGCTCTATCTTTTCATTCAGTACTTTATCTTTATATTTGGAACTAGCTTCTGCCCGCGACTTCGTCCGCGTCTAATTTTTGTTCCCCTGACCCTTCCCGTCGCATCGATTTGCCTGCTAGTTTTCGTCCATTTTTCGTTGCTGCTCGCTCCTTTTGAGTTATAGTGAGTCAACCTTAAAAGATAGACATATGCTCTCGCGGACTTTTTTTAGAACTTTTTAAAAGGAACAATTCCGTCATACATGATTTTTGTGTTACTTTAACCGTTTACGCAGCGCACGCAACGGAAACTCTCAAAAGGAATAAATTTCCCCCGTTTTTGCAACATTTTTCATTACTGCTCCGGTCCTCTTAGTTGTAGCGTGATGTTATGTAGCTTATAGCCTCCCTCGATAAATAGACTACCCAGCACAAAAATATTTTTTCAATTCGGACCAGTAGTTCCTGAGATTAGCGCGTTCAATCAAACAAACAAACTCTTCAGCTTTATAATATTATTAAGTATTAAGTATATTAAGTATATAGATTAACGATTTTTTTACTATCTGCAATGTTTTTTTTTTGGATGGGAAGTCATCAAATGACTTCTCCCGCTCTGGGCGGAGCGGGAGGGCGTGTCAGACTTTTACTGACTAAACCCACCCGTGTTCCATCAGTTGCCCATGTGCCAGGGTCACGGTATCTCTTTCGAACAATCACGCGACCTCGGCAGATCTGCAATGTTTAGATCAATATTGTGCATCGAAAGAGTAAAGTTAACTCGTACAAAGCATGAAGGGATGTCATCCTTTACTTCTACGAACTTTTCTAATTTCGAAGCTTAAAATTCCATGTTTAAACAGGCATTGTTTTCTTAATTTTTGTGTTCTAGGCTTATTCCAATTATTATTTAAATGCTTGGTTGGAATATTTTATTTTCCGGTCTTCGTTTTAACACCGTTTCAGTGGTAACAATGGTGTCATTAACGATCTATCATTTTTAAATCATTTTTATTTTATTTTTAAACCATCTTTTTTTTTTTTTGGATGGGAAATCATCAAATGACTTCTCCCGCTCTGGGCGGAGCGGGAGGGCATGTCAGACTTTTACTGACTAAAACCCACCCGTGTTCCTTCAATTGCCCATGTGCCAGGGTCACGGTATCTCTTTCGAACAATCACGCGACCCCGGCAGGCATCGGTCCTAGCAGACCCCTTCAGTTTTGCTGACATCTCTTTGAGGTGCGCGTGGAACACTACGCGCCGTCGACCCGAGCTTGGTCCTTACCGGGCGGCGAGCTACCCATTGCTCGCCACCCGCAAGCTCGCGCCTACGGTGGCCGGGAGTCCGCAATCGACTCCCGACGCCCGGGGCGTCTCCTCCTGCGGCGGCTAGGGACGTGAGGGCGCAGAGACTGCCACTCCCTCACGCGCCCCGCCTCCTCCTTCGCGAGCATTACTGCTTCGCAGAAGGAGGTGACGGCTTCCCATTCCCTCTCGCTCCGTACCATGGCTCGCACCAGGGCTGAACGCGAGAGGTCACCGCCGCCGATCACCTCCACGAGGACACGGCGGTGCTCCGCCCAGGCAGGGCACACCTCCACCGTATGTTCCACCGTGTCCTCCAGACGATCCTCGCAATGGAAACACCCGGACGTATCCTCCCGCTTTATCCTGAACAGGAACCCACCGAAGCACCCATGCCCGGTGAGAACCTGCGTCAGGCGGAAGGTGAGGACGCCGTGGTGCCTCTCTATCCACTCCTCAAAGAGGGGACTTACCGCCGCAATTGTGGCGTGCCCATTTTAAACCATCTTAAGGGCGTCTATTTTGTTGGTAAGCACAACACCTTTATTTTGTTACTTGAAGAAAATGAGTTTTATCCTTTAAGAGATTAAACGTATCTTCATTAACCGTCGTAAATTGTGTAAAGGAAATTCTTTTTTTTTTTAATAAACTAGATGCACACACTCTTCGTATGACATCAATCTATACTTAATATTAGCTAAAGAGTTTGTTTGTTTGGTTGGACGCTATGATCTCAGTAACTACTGATTGGAATTAAAAAAATCTTTTTGTGATGGTAGCACATTTATCGAGGAAAAAAAAAACAAAAAAATAACATGACGCTAGGATCCTTAGGAGCCAAGCGGAAAGATAAAATGTCACAAATACGAAGAAATCGCACAGGTAAGCGGTTCGATGCGACGGGGAGGATCGGGGGAACAAGAAATTTAATGCGGACGAAGTCGCGGGCAAAAGCAAAAGCAAAAGTAATTAAATAAAATAGTGCAGGTTGCGTTTCGGCGAAAAAATATCGAGGCGGGATTTTTGACGCACTGAATTTTCAACTCTCGGTGTTGAATACAGCATTGAGAATCCGACAGAGTACATCCCAGCAGCGCGTCGAAAATACATACTGTTGGATTTTCTACCCTCGGCGCTAAGCAGTGCGTTCAAGATCCAGTGCACGATATTTTTACGTACGCGCGAATGTGGACTTACATTATACGTATCATCATCTGCCTAGCCTTTTTCCCAACTAACTTAGGGTTGGCTTCCAGTCTAACCAGATGCAGCTGAGTACCAGTATTTTATATAGAGCGACTGTGTATCTGACCTCCACAACCCAGTTACTTCTTAATACCATACCCCTTGGTAAGACTGACTGCAGTGGAGTAGCGTGCCTTGGCGGGGCCCCGTATAAAAATTTGTTTGGGGGCCCTTATGAAGGGTAACGATTTCTCACAAAAGAAAAAAAAAATGTTTGCATAAAATTAAAAGAAATATTAATTCATCATTATTATCTATCTGTCACTCTTTCCAAAATTTTTTGCAAAAAATTCAAATTAAATAACTCTCCTTGCTTTTTGTTTCGGCAAAATGATTTAATTAATCATTTATAGCTGATCATGACTTTAGTTTTTCTATAGTTTCTGTCTCTACGACGATAGTGACAGATCTGACAGGCGTTCAGTTCCCATCCAAGTTCTTAGGTATTGTTTATCTCTATTAGAAATTAAAAAAAAATTGGGAAATTTGTATTAATTTTTGCTTACGCACGTCGGGGGCCCCCGTGGCCCGGGGGCCCCGTATAATTTATACGGCAGATACGGCGGTAGCTACGCCCCTGACTGACTGTCAGACTTTCGGGCTTCTGACGACCCGTAACAACTGTCTAAGATCATAGTTATATCGTTGTTTAAATAGCTGAAATTAATATGATAAAATAATTTTACTAAAAAACAAATAGTCCACGCCACTTTCACATCACTAACCGTCGATTATCATTTAAAACTCACTCCAGTGGTTTAATACATAATGTATCGGCCAGTAGATTAGACGGCATTCGATGTAGGGGCAAAGCAGTCATTATTGGACTATCAGTAGCGCGTCAATTAGTCGGGATGGGATCAGCCCTTGGCCTGATTAATGAAACGTGGCACCCACTCGAGCCGCATTCACGAGATCCGAGATAGAACGGCCTTACTGTCACGTTTGCTAGTGTAAATTGTACTTAATGAGTGGCCTAGAAGTGATACTATTATGTTTTGTGTGATATGATAAATAGTGTGCATGCCTCACAGCGAGTATCAAAAGGTTATGGTCATTTTTAAGGGTGTAAAGGGGGTTAAGGGTGTAAGGCAACCAATTTAACAACCTTTTTCATGGGACCAAAATCGTAATCTGGAAAAATATTCAGCTGTCCCGTATAAAACATTGGTACCTTTTACCTACTTCTACAGAGAATCAGCCTATTATGTTCCCACTGTACTGAGTGGGCCATGATCCACCGTGCGGGCCCAGTGCGGGTTGGTAGACGTCACATGTTTTGTAATTTTTATTTCTAGGTCTTGTCGGTTTCCTCATCATTTTGATTCATGCTGTATGGTACTCACACTTTTTTCCTTAAATACTTTCCTTTTTTTTCTGAAAGTTTAACCATTATCCATAGATGCTGTCTATGAGTTTGTGACCGTGTGTAATCAATTACATCTCATTAGTCTAGGCGGCATCTTTAAGATCTTTTGAATAACATGATAATTATTTTAACATTGTAGCTAGCAGATGGCGTATTGCAGTTTCTGCCTGGCGTGATTTTATGTATGTTAGCTAGCTAACATACATAAAATATTGAAGTCCATTTCCTAGCATACATAAAAAATACACAGTCAAATTATTGTTGCCTAGTCGATAACGAGATGTTATCAAAAACATACAAGACTTACATTTCTGAGAATAATGTCAAGGACAAGAAATATGTAGATCAGTCAGTCCCTACCTAATAGTTACTTAGCATTGTACAAAAATACTAGAAGAAAAAGAATAACAAAATGAAATTTATTAACATTTACGGACAGATATTATTCAAGTTTCCATTTACATATTTGAATCACAGTATTATTTATTCAAGTGAATTTGTATCAAAAATAATTTAGTTATCTGAAAGCGATATGCTCTTTATAATGTTCATCCAATCGTGAGTCTTGAAAGAGCCTGTGAATTGGAATGATAAATTAAATTTAAGCTCGCCTTTCCTTCGGTCAACTACCGAATACTAATAAAATCACTCTATTGAAACTGTTACAAAATCAATTATCAAGTATCTTGGAGGCTTCGCTGCGAACGGGAGCAAAGAACATGGAACTGCACTTCATTCAATTTGATATTCGACTTTTCTATTCTCCCATTAAATGATTCCTAGACATTCGATCCGATTGGATCTGGGGTAGATTTCAAAGAGGTCGTGTCAGTAGATAATGCAGGTTCAAGAAAGATTAAAAATAAGACACTAAAAAATAGATCGGAAAATAGATCTAAAATATTATGTCTCAGTTGAAATGTATCTTTTAGGTTCATTTACTCGTACGTCTGTAATACGCAGAAATTATAAAAATACTTACGTAAGTGTTTAAACTCAAATGAAAATACAACATGTCCCGTAGTTAAAGCTCTCCACCAAACACCCTAATTAGAATATTATATTATAATCACAATCCACTGTTTTTTGCTATTGTGTATTTATTAAATTAGTAGTACTGATTTTGGGAGAGAATTGTGGTTACATTACAAATCTGCACACGCACACAGTCCCACACGTATAAGGGTCTAGCTCATTAGCTACTCCTTTTTGGTATTTTCTAACTGAGTTTAATTGTTAACATAATTACAGGCCAGCTTATACTGGTTTTTACCACTGATGTTCGGCACACTGTACCAAAAGCTATGCAGATAAATGAAGAACAATGAAACGGAGGTGATATGACACAGAATTTGAAATCACGCTGAAAATACAGATAATATTTTCACTTAGGTACGTACAAGGATGCTTTAAGACCCAACCTTGGAAAAAAATAGTAGTTTGATAAGCTTGAATTGTTTCTTTAGCTCGTGGAATAGTGGCGGATCCATTTTCTACTATGGACAAAAATGAAACTAAAGAAATCACTGACCGATTATTAGGATTTAAAAATACGTTACTTAACATGGGTTTCGGCTAAGCATAATTCTTGTCACTGTCGCTCAATGGATATGTGCAGTGCAGTAAAGGGTAACTGTTCTTTCGGTAGACGAGCACAGTTGTAATTCGGGTTCCCTCTATCTGGCAGAAACTTGATGCTCCGAATTTTATTTGGCATAACACACTTGGCATAATTTTCTTTAAACAAATATTTGTAAGTCATATTTTTTTTCTGTACAATCATTGTTAAGCCGAATGTTTATATGTTCGACTTTACACTGGCATACTTTTGAGATGGCAGAAATTTATTTAACATAATTAACTATGTCTGTATGTTGTATGCTCGTCTGCATGCTGCATGCTTGCTTGCATGCTGCATGCTTGCTTGCATGGTGCTGTCTTGTTTGCTTGCATGCTGCATGCTTGCTTGCATGGTGCATGCTTGCTTGCATTTCTGTATGCAGCATGCTTACTATGATTTTTCTGTAATGTAATAAATGAGTGTTTTAATTATAACGGATATGAAATGTATGCCAAAAAATGATTCTAACTGTGAACTTTCTGCGATATGACAGTTCTCCTTTTTCATTATTATGGATATAAAATGTATGCTTAAAGATGATTCTGACTTATAAAATTATTCGTTGTGAATGTATGATAAATGAGTGTATGCCAAACGATTTTCTGCGAAATGAATTTTAAGCTATCCGCTGTTGTGCAAAATAATATTATGACGAAAAAAATTCTGCCATAAAGAGATGAATTACATGGGTGGTGGACCCATGTAATTCACCTCACTTCTGTCAAACGTGGTTTTTGTAGTATTTTGGTACTGATTGCGGCTTGGCATGACATTGCACGCAAGTTTTTGATAAAACATAATATTTAATATATTTTATTTTAAGTAATGATAAAGTTTATCAAGTAGATTTCTGTTCTGTGTTTTCTTGCTGTTCATTCACTACTTTCGATATATCATCGGATCCACTGTTGTGGTGAAAATCGTCTAAATACAAAATTGTATACTTAAATGACTAACAGGTAAGGTAGGTAGGGGTAGGTAGCAGTGGCGAGGTGTAATTTTTTCTAAAAGAGAAGCCGATGCGAAGTCGGCTTTAACTTACTGACCCATCAATAAAGAATACTTACTATCATTCTAAAATTAATATAGGAATGTAATGAATTAAATACAATTAAATTGAACAGCTGAAAACCGAATAAAATAAGCAATATTCCTGTATCTCGTTCTCGCTGACGCATTTTTCTATACCTGTCTCTGTGATAACCCGTTGTACAGCGGCTTGCTCTCGTACATATCAAGCGGTGCCACGTGACCTAAAGTGACATCATTACGGGATCGCTGTTGTATGAATTTTTAGTTCCCGATTATGACGTTTCGGCGCCGGGTTAATTTAGAACATTTCTCTTTTGTTGTAATACAAAGCTATAAATAACCTTTTTTGTTGTTTGAATGTTATGGTGAATTAAATACCCGTAGTGTAACTATATTTATTGACAATAGGAGCCACTATTTACATACTATTGTATTTTTAATAGTGATAGAGTTACCAATGCGAATCCCCGAAGGCAAGCCGGTAGGAATCGTGTTATATGGTGCCTTCGCCACTGGTAGGTAGGTAGTACTGGTTTACATAATTCTGAAATATTTATTTCATGATTCTGTATTCTTACATTGTGTCCTGACACACTGAATTCTCAATGAAACCGATAAAGAGGATAACAAAATATTAGCCCAAGAAAGCAGGTCCTTCCAACAAATTAACAATTTTAATAAACCCAAAAACTATCTTAATAAGGAGAAAATAAAGGTAAAACTGATATAATCAGTTTGGAAACAGTCGTTCCAAGTCGTGACCGAGTCTATAAGAAAGAAGTCCCGTCTATAAGAAAGGTCGGTTACTACAATTAAGGGGAATGCGCTGAGGCAGCTCTCGGAATTCTTTACGTTTTTTTGCAATTCAGGAATATCCTCCGAACCGTGTTCCGACGATGGCGGCTAATCGCAACGGAGACTAGTCTTCGGCGCAGGAGATGTTATAGTGCCCAAGTGTGTACGCGGACACAGGAGCACTCACTCTTCCCTCACTCTCATAGTCCGATGGGACGGCAATCCGACACGACCGGACAGAGATCAGGCGCGGGACCTACGGTTTAATGTGCTTTTCGAGACACGGTGATTTCACACCGCTAACTTCCAAACTCTGGATTGTATGTTACTTAGAAATGAATATAGGAAAACTCAATAACACTGTGCCCGACTTGGGAATCGAACCCGGGACCCTACGCTCAGAAGTCGCGCGTGTGACCACGAGACCAACGTGACAGTTCAGGAACATACAATTCTCAAACTAAAGCATGAAAATTAATGAAACCACTACGTTTCAGTCAAAGTTTATTTCGAGAGTACCATTGATGATTTTTATAAAAATATATGTTTGACTGTCGAGTAACATCTATACTAATATTATAAAGCTGAAGAGTTTGTTTGTTTGTTTGTTTGATTGAACGCGCTAATCTCAGGAACTACTGGTCCGAATTGAAAAATTATTTTTGTGTTGGGTAGCCTGTTTATCGAGAAAAGCTATAGGCTCTATATCATCACGCTACAACTAAGAAAAGCGGAGCAGTAATGAAAAATGTTACAAAAACGGGGAAAATCGCACGGGTAGGCGATCCAACGCGACGGGAAAGCTCGGGGGAACAAGAAAAACGCGGACGAAGTCGCGGGCAGAAGCTAGTATTATATAATTATAATCTGAAATTAAGCTACAAATTTACAAAAACAGACAAATTTTGAACAACGCGAGTTGCCTTATCGTATTCGCCTTAACCCACAAATGTTTGCCCTGCCTTCAGGAAATGAAAGTTCGGGTGATGGAGGCGTGGACTTGTGGTTGGAAAACATACAGTTTCTTGGTTAGTTGCGAGTTCAGTACTCTTGTTAGTTTATGATATTTGTATTAACCGCATTCCAATTAATAGCCCGATAATGCAACGTGCTTTTGCAATGTCATTTTTGTTGCGTGACACTTTCTCGATTTAATTTCATAGTAAAATTTTAAAGTAAAAATTGTATCCTTATACAGACTGTGTAGGGACAAGTCGAGACGAAAACGTCTGAACTTCTCTTAAGAGGACATTTGGTAGCTCGCTGGTAATAAATCCATAATGATTAGCGTCTAATATTGATTCTTCAAGCAAGAATCACTTTACTAACAGGGTTGCCGTCAACGAACAATTCTGAGCCTCTACACATAATAACATTAGGCACAATAGAGATATATAGATACTATCTCTCCAACAGTCTACTGTAGACAACATTAATATTCTTAGTAGACCGTAGTCCTACCAGCCCTACAGTGTTTTTCAGCACACCAAGCAAAACTTCAACCACATCTTTAATTAAACAGCCTGATCCAACATTTAATATCGGTTAGCTTGATCTCAACTGGCTGGGTTTAATATAACGCGGTGGAGCGTTTTTTCTCGACGTTAATTCAATCCGTATCCGAGCCGTCACAACGACTCCGGATAATTGACGCGCCGTAACGGTTCGGGCGAACGGACCGTGTACACTGGCTGTAATAAAATGCAGCGTAACGTTCAATGTTAGGATCTTTTGTGGCCCTTTATTGGGGAAAATCTTTTTTGTTATTCTGTTTCAACGTTTTCAGCTCTTCTTTTATTTTGTTTGGAGTAGTGATCGTTTACTGGTGATTTGAGATAATAAGTTTTAGAAGGAGTACTTAAGCGATGGTAAAACATTAGTTTGCCGTTTCTGATTCTTGAAAAAATGATGTTCGAATAGGTATTGATTATGAATGAAGTCGAAGTAATATTTATATTCAGATATCGTAAAGTTGGTGAGATTTGTCACATATACCTGCACACAAAAAAACACTCTGAAACTTACAATGTTTTCCCAAACTGCAGAGTTTGCACGTCGAATGTGTACGGCGCCCAATATTATCGGAACGGACGTAGGGAAGGGAAGCTACGTGATCAATTGCCACTGACACCACCGCCCTTTTGTCAAGGAAACAATAAGCGCGAATGTCTTCAAATAGATCCGTAGATAACTCACCGCAGTTCGTGTGAGGCCTTGTTTTTTTACAGGCATTTTGATTTATGGCCTATGGAATAGGAGGATTATTAAAAAAAAATGTGCATTTGATAAAGTTGTACGTAACTAGAAGGTGAAAGAAAAAGTTAGTACTAAAGTATTTTCGTCACAGGAAATTAACAGTAAATAAACTCAAAAAAGGGCGGCGCAGATCAAAAGAACTTACTAATTGTACGGAGCTCCTACCTCACCACAATTCTGCAAGACTTTGGTTCTCTAGTTTTATATTCTTGGGCTTCTTAAGTATTTTTGGTGAAAATCTGATTTACTTAGTAAATCAAAGCATTTTTCAATATTACTTCGTATATCTTTTGGAAAGCAAGAAAAGTTTCGTTATTGTTATCGCTCGTTTTCTTCTAATAAAATATTTTGAATGTATCTCAGTAAAGTGAGCTAACTGTAGATGTATGTAAGACACCTCCACACGGTAATGGATGTCAAGAATTTGACAATGACATAAATATACGACGGTTGAAAGGCTATTTGACCTAAGCGACATTTGCTGAAAGTTGCAGGAGAGTGGTTCAAAGGTTTATTTTACGAAAAAAAAAAAAACATTATTAAAGAAGTAGTGAGTGGATTTTGGTAAATATAATACAGTTTTTCCAAAATCCACTCACTAGTTCTTTTATAATGATTTTTTTATTCGAAAATAAAATTTTGAATCACTCTCCTGCAACTTTCAGCAAATGTCCCTTAGATCAAATAGCCTTTCAACAGTCGATATAATGACACAAAACCTGAGTTCTTCAGAGAACGCATTCTTTCTTGAATCGAGCCTGGTTTGCAAGAAGGTCCGGCACTTGCAAACCACAGTTGTGGCTCACGAAGATACACCAGCTACAAGAATGACAAAAACAGCTAATCGGTTTGCGGCCAAGACCTGTGACTTTTGTTCCATTAGTTTTTGATATTGATACTCAACACGTGGCTAAAGTATTGACACTGAACGTAATTTGACCAGTATAAAAGAAAACTGCGTAATAGACTACAGCCACATATCGTATAATGAAAAATGAAAATATTAAAGATGGAGCATCATCATAAGCAGCCTATAACGTTCCCATTGCTAGAACACAGGCCTCCTTTCGGTGAGAGGGAGCAGGCCATAATCCACAACGCGGTCCCAGTGCGGGTTGGTAGATGTCACATGTCTTCGAATTTTTGGTTCTAAGACATGCCGGTTTTTTTACGATGTTTTCCTTCACCGTTTTGTGAGCAGTGGTGAAAGATAGAGCATATTTGACCTGTATGATAACGATATTATGAAACAAATACAAGCAGTTTTTCTTTTTTTATTAAGTTAATTCCACGGTTCCTAACCTGGGGGTAATTACCCCTGCGGGGGTAAAACTGGTATTTTGCGGGGGTAATGAGCTGGTAATATATAACAAAGATTAGACCAATAAGACCAAATCTAGCTCACCAGTGCATTTCATGCCCTAACTGTGTAATCAATTGACAAGTCGGAGTCGCGTTTCTAATAAAGCGCGTGAAACATACGGACATACGGTTTGTACGAATTGTATTGTAAGGTAATTGGTAATTGTAATGTAATTTACAAGTTTTTTAATGTTAGGTTTAGTAAAGTTTGTAAAAATTATATAGATATAATTATACTGTGATTGTAAGAACTTACACAATATTTTTGTGCAATTTTTATATTTCTAATAAAGTCAATTTGCAATTATGTGTGTTGTTTTGTTTGGTGTTCATTGGTAATATGAGGAAGAGCGGGAGGGGTAAATCTGATTCTCTAGATAAGTCATAGGGGTGACAAGATCGAAAAGGTTAGGAAGCAATAATAATAGAAATTAACTGTTAATTTCTATTATTATTATTATTTATTAACTTTTGGTCTTGGATGTTACCCGTCTAAATTGCGCTGGTCTGTTTTAGGGCCGATTTTTCAATCCTCAGATAAAAGTACCAATAGCTACCTAAAGAATAAAGTTATTAGACTCTTTATTCGTCTGATAAGTGGTCGTCAGTTTTTCAATCGTTATTTTATTTAGGAATAACTATCTGACCGAATATCACATCTGTGAATACGCTAACTTCAGGGAGGTGAAACAAATATACAGAATAAACCAATGTTAGAACGGGACGGACTAATTCATTGTTTACTGTCAATGTTATAAAAAAATCTGCGGCAGCCAGATGTCCCTTTTTTACGTTGAGAGGTTGTTTTTTTTTTGGTTGTGTGGTATTTTTATTTGCAATTCCGTGATTTCTTATTGTATTAAAATAATCATGGAAAGCAAAACTAAATCCCACACTTTAAAGTGTTCGACACTCGGTCTTACAATTCTTTCTTTTCGTTCATATTCTTTCTTTACTTTCATTCATATACTTATATTTATTCATTATGACTTCATCCATACTTGCCATTTCGCCAATACTATCGCAAACATCCATTTTCATTAAGTACACTTTTTAAAAACGAAAACTAACCTCAAGTTTGGTAACGCCAACGTCGTTTATCAATGGAACAAGCGGTTATCTGGCCGTCCAAGGGCCAAATAGATTTATTCCTCCGTTATGGGAATTATTCGACCAATAAAGCCTATTTGACGATTGAACAACACAGTTTTTAACTATCTATTGAATAAACCCTATCCGTCTGTTTATCTGAGGATTGAAAAATCGGCCCTTAGTTTAGTAAATTCAATTTCAAGGCAGCAATATACGCCGTAATTATCATAAACATTTTAGTTCTTTATTTATTAAAATATTTTCTATCATATGTTTTAATGTATGCCAAATAGATGTGCTTTTTCAAAATAAATACATAAAAGTGTATTTTTTTCGGAATTTTATGTTCACACTTCATGATTCAAGACATTTTTACAGAAATATATTTTAAACGTTCTTTTGCCTTTGAATCAAGTCCCCTATTCAAGAAATACAAATAGTGTCTGTCTGAACACCCGTCGCGGATTAGGGGGAGTACCTAACAAACACAGACAGTCAATACTAGCTGTCGATATATATGTATGTATGTGTGGGTGTCATTGACACTAAAATGAATTTTTCCTTATACAAGGCGCGGTTAGACGAGTCATAACTCATTCGTTTCGTTTTTTTTACCTTGTCTTAAAGAGGAATTTCGTTTGATAAATTCTGGTTAATTAAAATATTAATTTATAAAGTGGAATGGGCAGGTAGTTATGGTATTTGAGGGTCTTTGTATCGTATCATCTCATAATGTCAAACTCTCAAAATGACAACCAGACGCAAAATGTCCACTTCTCAGAATGTCAACTTTTTAGAATATCAAATTCGCATAATGTAAATTTCTCAAAATGTCGAATTCTCATAATGACAAATTCGCGTAACGTTAACTTCTCACAACGTCAACTTCTTTTCGTTCAAATTCGCTTAGTGACAATGTTTACATTAACAAGGTTTTTTGAATATGGTGATAAGTTAAGCTAGGTATACAAACTCGGTATAACATCTTATACCTTTAAACGAGCAATTCTTGTATATATATATATATATATATATATATAATCTGAATCTCGGAAATGGCTCCAACGATTTTCATGAAATTTTGTATACAGAGGGTTTCGGGGGCGATAAATCGATCTAGCTAGGATTAATTTTTATAAAACGTCGTTTTATTCGTGTTTTCAATGACCAACTTTATCGATAATCAACTCGCACATAAACTTATTATTTTAAACACAATTTACAATTTAACACGGTCAACCAGATATTATAATATAATGCGGTAAATCGCCATCCATGTGGTGCCAGTCCTAAAGAATAGTACTATCCCATTTCGTCTCGTGATTGTCGTAAAAAGCGATTAAGGGACTTACTAGAGAATGGGCAGCAGCGTCCTCTATGCATGCGATCGCCGACCCGTCTGCCAAGCGTGGCGATTATGGCAAACCCCCCATATTGGGAGCCTATGTCCAGTAGTGGACGTCTTTTGGCTGAAATGATGATGATAATGATGATAAAATTATTAAAATTTGTCTTATAAATTATAGGTTCATATAGTGTGACACCCAAGCTAAAATTAAACTTGTGTTATGGGTGAAAGAGCTCTCAATTTAGCACCAGTTCTACAAATAGTAGACTCCACAGTGTATAATTATATACAAAAATAAAAGAAAATAAAGATAAATATCATCTAATACCATCTCTAATTCCTGCTCCACTATTTTCAGATCCACATTAGCCGAATTACGTAATCGGTTGTCAGTCACAGTGATAAATGCTTACATGGCCATAGTAACATGCTAACACACATTGTCTTCAGTGAATGTCGTAATTCGTTGTACTCAAATGTATACAAAGATATCTGTTTTCGTTCTTAGAATAGCTAGGATATATAACTACTTGAAGCAAATACTTTGTATTTATATTCAACGCCACGTCTTCCAGTACTCTAGTTGCGACTCCAGAACCTTCCAGCCCTACTCGAGGCTGAAAGTTACCCAAAGGGCAATGGAGAGCGCTATACTTAAGCATCAGAAATGAAGAAATCCATAGGAGAACCAAAATAACCAACATAGTCCGAAGAATGAAGGCAGTAGGCAAGGCACATTGCTCGTAGAACAGATGGCTGCAGAAGAATAGCACTATTAAAAACCGTAAATGAAAAACGTGAACTTTCAAACAAAATTAATCATCATCATCATCATCATTTCAGCCGTAAGACGTCCACTGCTGGACTTAGGCCTCCCCCAATTTGGGGGCTTTGCCATAATCACCACGCTTGGCAGGCGGGTTGGCGATCGCAGTATGGTGGTAAAATGCATAGAGAACGCTGCTGCCCATTCTCTAGTAAGTCCCTTACTCGCCTCTTACGACACCCACAGGAAGAAATGGGGTGGTGTTATTCTTTACGTCCGGCACCACACGGTACTCCTAATCATCATCATCATAATTTCAGCCGGAAGACGTCCACTACTGGACATAGGCCTCCTTCAATTGGGGGGAGGAGGGGTTGCTATAATCGCCACGCTTGGCAGCCGGATTGGCGATCGCAGTATGGTGGTGAAATGCATAGAGAACGCTGCTGCCCATTCTCCAAAATTAATATATAAAATCAATAAAAGTAAACACTGTTTAGACAACCTACCTTCATAGCTTGTCGTTTAGGTTATGCATACAAAACAGCGTAGTGGTAGTTTACACTGCTTGGTAACGTCGCTCTATAATGTTCAAGGATTCAAGTTCATTGAATCATTGGCTTGGTGAACCAATTCTAATGAGTATTAAAATTATCCTCAAAACGAAAACTCTCCTTTTGACCTAATTACTTGACGTTCATTTATTTGAATATCGTCAGCAAAGGCGATAACAAGAATATGGTTTAATTGATTGCATGTGGTATCTGAAATGCTGCTTGCTACATTTCATTCACATATATCTATTTATCTATAGGCTGTTGAATACAATATTCTACGTATTGCAGGTGCCACCATAGATCAGCATACGCCAGTTGGATGTAATTTTAAGAAAACATTTTTTTTGCAAGGAGATCACACAACTAAATTAAAAAGAGAGCCAACAGTAACTGTAACAGTAATTCAAACCAACAAACGTTTACTTAAGACGAACGATTTATTACATTTGTAAATTAAATGAAAAAGAAAATATTGTAAGAAAATGAACCGACTGCTTCAATGGAGTCCCTTGCGGGGCAGTTAGGAATAAACCTTTGTAATTAGCTACTCGATCTTTTGGGAAATTAATGACTGCTTGCGGGCACTGTGGAAATATGACCTCTTAGGGGACCGTACGCTTTTAATTTTGAACTTATCAATTTACTGATGCGTGGGCTTTGTTTTAATTAACAGACATTTCAAGTCAAAGTGAGTTTGAGATCATTTATTGATAGTAATTTTATTGCTGAGTAATTCATCTTTATCAGCAGTTACTATATAAACATAAGATCTCTATAATTGTATAGCACAACTTCCATTCATCCATGACTAGAGCTATATGCATTCACTACTCATGTACTTTGATACAGTCTACTAAATTACTATCTCGTTGGTGTAGTGGTCGCAAGAACTACTGCTGGGTTCGATTCCAAGGTTGGGTGAAGTGTTATTGGGTTTTTATACTTGAATTTCTCAGTAGCGATTCGGAATCTTGATTTGTGACCGTTTGAGGCAATAAGCTCACCCCCTTTTACATGGGACTTAAACATATCTGGCAAACAATCAGTACTAACTGACTACGTAGCCAGTTAGTACTGGTTATACTAACTGGCTACGTGTGTGTGTAGGTACATCTCTGCCCAATCCTTTGGGGGAAACAAGGCGTGATGTTATGCTATCTTCAAATCAAATAATTGTTTTGACCTTGCTTTAAGCCTTGAAATTTTAACCTCATGTTTTACCAACAACTTCTAATTTCTAAATTTAAAACTAAAACCGAGAGCCCTATACCCGTCTGAATGTGCAGAATTTAATTCATGATGAATTTTAAAGAGTCCGTAACCGAGCGTGTTCTAATTGTTCGACTGAGCACTCTCCACAGGAGCACGTGATCAATCGCTTTGTCGCGCCCGCCGCCTACTCAAAGACTGACTATTCCAGGCACTTCATTAGTCCAGAAAATAAAGTTCTCTAGGACTTTGCAAGGTGTTTTGGAATAACTACGTAGTACCTATATAGAAGGGCACAGGGATAAAACCGGCCAAGTGCGAGTCGGACTCGCGCACCGAGGGTTCCGTACAAACCTGTAGGTATTTTCGGTTTATGCATAAGGTTTATGGTTATGAAAATAAATGTTTTTTTTAATTTTTATATTTCAGCTGATTGAATGAACGGTAAATTGCGGTTTACGATTTATGACGTTTTAAAAAAAAACTATTTGCTCGATCTCGTTCAAACCAATTTTCGGTGGTAATTTATATGGTAATTTACATCATATATTTTTTTAAGTTTTATCATTCTCTTATTTTAGAAGTTACGGGGGGGGGGGGGGCACACATTTTACCACTTTGGAAGCGTCTCTCGCGCAAACTATTCAGTTTAGAAAAAAATGATATTAGAAACCTCAATACAATTTTTGAAGACCTATTCATAACACCTGTTTTTTTTTCATCAAACCCATACGTGTGGGATACACGTATGGGTTTGATGAAAAAAAAACATTTTGAGTTTCAGTTCTATGTATGGGGAACTCCAAAATTTATGGTTTTTTTTCTATTTTAGTGTAGAAATTTTGATGCGGTTCACAGAATACATCTACTTACCAATTTTCAACAGCGTAGCTCTTATAGTTTCGGAGAAAAGTGGCTGTGACATACGGACGGACAGACAGACAGACAGACAGACAGACATGACGAATCTATAAGGGTTCCGTTTTTTGCCATTTGGCAACGGAACCCTAAAAAGGGGCTCATTAACATTCTCATTCAATATCTATGTGTTTCTAGGTGCTTCTACCTGAAACTGTTTACTTTTTTACGAAAATTACAAGGACGGAGAAGTATGGAGTTTGGCAGAGTTAAAGTTTATATGGAGAAGAAGTGCAAAATATACAGGATCAGTTTTTATCCAGTGCGTAAATTGTAACCATGAATTCAGCATATCATTCTAGACCCCTTGCGCAGAAATTTTTCGTCGGTTTTACAAAACAAAATCAGCTGTTTCATAGAAAAATGCAATACCTACGGGGTGAAAATGTATGGAACAGCTGATTTTTTTTTGTAAAACCGATGAAAAATTTCTGCGCAAGGTGTCTAGAATGATATGCTGAATTCATGGTTACAATTTACGTACTGGATAAAAAGTTATCCTGTATATTTTTTTCATATAATAATGCATTAGAAATATATTTAGCTTCAAATGAATTATGGTCGATGGCCAGAGGTCAGACCTACCTTATCTTGTAGTCCACTGTCCTATAATTCTATTTCGAATTAGAAATTCACCACATTTCACCCCCAAGTGTGGTTTTTGACCCTAGGAAGTTGTCAATTATAGCCAAAATTGCTATGTTTGACCCTAGATATCTCAGGTCAACGTCAACCTAGAGAGTTGAAACTTGAAATTTGGCTTCTACATCTACATATTAATAGGGTTATATGCTCCGAGTAGGTAACCACACCCCCTGACCTTTCAAAACTCAAAACTTGACCTCTTATGGCCCCCTGAACCCCATGTATGTAAAAATATTTCACAAAAAGTGCTCAGGGAATTGCAGGACTTTTTTTTGGCATTGTGGGACATAGTGCATTACCTGAAATTTTTGTTGTAACTCTCTAAAAAGGAACAATATTTGTATTATAGTTTTATAAAAAATAATTTTGTAAATAAATCATCATTTAATCGGTTATGGTTTCCTCTCTTTAATCTAATGTTAGTTTTTTTTTACTTTTAGACTTAACGCGAAATCGACCTATTTTTTCGTTCACTAACGTGGTTCGATTGGCCATAGAAACACGACGTGAATGGTACATATTCGTTCATTCGAAAAAGGTAAAATTATCAGTAAGCTCTTTTTTTTCTTGTGCCCTTCCTACGTATTATCGATCACCTGAATTTAACCAAACTGAATTTATTCCGTGCCAGACAAAAAAATAGCGTCATCCAATTTCTTCGTGTGAGTGTCGTAAAAAGCGACTAAGGGATTTACAAGAGAATAGGCAGCAGCGGTCTCTTTGCATCTTACCACCTTACTGCAATTGCCAACCTGCCTGCCAGGCGTGGCGATTATGGAAAATCCCCTATTTTTTAGGGGAGGCCTATGACCAGCCGTCGAAATCTTACGGTTTAAATGATGATGAATTTAACTAGAAGTATTTTGGTGCTTTGTAGTTCGGTTCATTACTTGAAAATAATTTACGATGAAAAATGTTGTAATTACTGAGAAAACTGAAGCAAATTGAAACACCAATTCTGTACAGTAATTATTTATTGCTCTTAAATGTCAATCCAATGATAGTATTCTAATCTATGCAGTAATGTTTACCGTGATAACATCACGCCTCTTCCCACGAAGTGTTGGGCACGAGGTGTATCTATAGTGCAACCACATTTTGCCAGTTAAGTCTCACAAAATAGGGGTTGTGCCTATTGCCATCAACCAGGCAAAAATCCGGACTCCAGAGGAGTAGTTGCGTAAAACACTATCAGCGGGAATCTATTTCATTTCGACAGTTTCACAACATTCACGGCGTTGTTTCCGTTGCTAAGCAGACTATTTTTTCGAACTAATAGATTTGCAATAACCATCCGAATTATTTAGATTCTGGTTTATAGTGTACTAGCTGTGCCCGCGGCTTCACCCGCGTGAGGTTCGGAAATTATCACACAGAGACATACTACCCAGACAAAATATAATTATATTACTATAACCTATGTTACTCCTTATAATATCAGCTATCTGCCAGTGTATTTCCCGTCGAAATCGGTCCAACCGTTTCGAAGATTAGCCGGAACAAACAGACAGACAGACAAAAAAAAAATGTTTTTTTGATGTAAGTACCGTACATACTTTCATATGCATTTATGGAAAAGCTGTTAATTTGAAATTACAAACAGACACTACAATTTTATTTATTTGTATAGAAGATGAATTTTATACATGTATATAGATGTATAGATTACGCAAATACGGACGTGGTGGCCCTGTGGTAACGGCAGCGACTTACGAGTAGTAGGTCGTGAGTTCGAACCCAAGCAGGCACTTTACTTTGTGTAAATTATTTCATCACCACTGCTCTCAAATCGGTGAAGGAAAACATCGTTAGGAAACAAGCATGTCTTAGAACCAAACATTCGAAGATGTGAGATCTACCAACCCGCACTGGGCCCGCGTGGTGGATTATGGCCCACTCCCTCTCACTGAGAGGAGGCCGGTGTCTCAGCAGTGGGACCATTATAGGCTGATATATGATGATGATGCTGATGATACAGTTAGGGTTCTGGCTGCTACTGTGAAATTCTAGATAGAAAAACCCAATATTTTCCCAATCTGGGAACAGAACTCAGCACATCATGCTCAGCAGCAGCGCTTAAAACCACTAGACCAACGAGGCAGTTCGACCAACCATAATTAGTAAATTAACTGCTTCCAAGTCCACAATAAATCAGAAATAAAAACTCTTTACAAAAAAAAAACAACCGACTTCCTTAAAAAAACACTGTAAAGTCAAAAATAACTTAAATTTCGAAAGTCGGTGTCTTAGGATCTGTATATATGGTTTTTATGCCACCGAATTCCGAAATTAAAGTTATTTTTGACTTTGTAGTGTTTTTTTAAGGAAGTCGGTTGTTTTTTTTTGTAAAAAGTTTTTATTTTTAACTTTTTAGTGATGGTAGATACCCCGCACTAATCTAATCGCGTTATTCGTTCATTTGTCGCCGCAAATACTTAATGCAAATTTAAGACTTATATGGTTTTCACATGGATCCCACTGTCCGAATGAAACCAAATTAAAATGGGACCATTCGAGAGCCACCAGCTTTCAAATAAGAAAAGAATCATCAAAATCGGTTCACCCAGTCAAAAGTTATGAGGTAACAAACATAAAAAAAATACAGACGAATTGATAACCTCCTCCTTTTTTTGAAGTCGGTTAAAAACTTTTTTAAATCACCAATACGTGCAGATTAGAAAAATATTATCAGCAAAGGAATACATTACAATAGAATACATAGTACTAAGAACCAAGACCACTAATCTCACGATAAAAAAAAAGCCTCCCCAGAGAAAATGTCAGCATTATTCTCCGAATTACTAATCTACGAACAAAATCTAATTCACAAATGTGAGAGCCAATAAGAATTTCAAATTAGGTGGGTAGGTACGTCGGCCCGTTTGTGTGAACGTCGAACTTTTAGTTCGACCAATAATGGATCGAGTTGAAGTTAGTCAAGAGTTAGCCGCAACTGAATTACGCTTGATAAAGTTAAAAGCATAAAATGCACAGTATCCTTTAACTGAAATCGATTTATGACAAGGAGAATGCAAATAAAAATGTATAACTTTAAAACACAATAAACGATGGGTGGACAGCGTGTATGGTGATATGTATAGAAGAGGGTGAGTACCGAGTTGACGAATAATAGAGAAGTATAGAAGAAAAAAGACATGTTGCGCCGACTCCAAATAAATTGGAATAAAGGCAGGAAGAAGATGGTGAAAAAAATTTAAAAAACCCCCGACACAAAAACCTAATTTCCCTTTAAATAGTAAAAAATAATAAAAAATAACTCAATCTTAAAGTACCTAAGAATGTATTAATAATTCAAAAAAAATACGCCGCGTTGGGGGACTGCTTCAAACCTAACAATTTAATTACCAATAGTCTTATTACTAGAGATGAGATCTACCTGCCAATCTCCATACCCGGCCTTCAAGGTATGGGTATGGCCAAATACCTGGACCAAAAACCGGGTTTCAAAATACCTGTAAGTATTTGGGTGTGTTATGATTTCGATAAGTAAACGTATGCGATAGGTATGGCATACCTCCAATATTATGTAGGTACGACGTTTCAAGTAAGATATATGAAGATGGTTATTAGTGAGTACCTACTAAATATTATATGCAAAATAACATTAATTTTATTAAAACTGACTAACTAGAGTAGCTGCGTAGTTAAAAATCACTTTATTACACACAATATATTTTTATGGAACTCTTTGATATGACAAAAATGTAATTCGTAATATTTTTTATGCACGTGAATTAGATCGTCCGAACGTTCCTAAAGCACGAATGACGGTTCGGGTCCTGCCATAAGCGGTCGGGTAGCTTCGGGTGGTTTCGGCGGACCGATGCTGCACGAACTGGCTGATACCTTGTGGTAGCGGTTCGTTTCGTACTAGCCTATACGTATGACGTCATAACTTCAAGGTATTTACCCAGTATTCCGGTCTGTACCCGGGCTGCGTACTGGGAAGCACATACTTGGTATATATACCTCTACCAGTATATACGCCTCACGTCTACTTATTACCTAACTAAGCAGTCAACGACGTCTGCACTCGCGGAGCGGTCCCCCAACGCGACGTTTTTTTTTTTGAATTATTAATACATTCTTAGGTACTTTAAGATTGAGTTATTTTTTATTATTTTTTACTATTTAAAGGGAAATTAGGTTTTTGTGTCGGGGGTTTTTTAAATTTTTAATTTAATTTTTTATTTTGTACTTTTTATAGGTATATACTTAATATAATGTAGAATCAAACGAAGCTAAGAACACGCTCGATTAATTCATCAATATTCTCTTTCAGTGCGCTTTCATTTGAGACCCTACTCGAGTATATTTGCTGACATTCGGTTACTCTTCCCCACTTTACCCCCCACAACTTTTAAACGGCTCAACCGATTTTCATCAAACATGTCTAAGAACACTCGCAGATAAGTCACCTTTAATACATTTTTTTTTATTGAAATCGCATCATCCGTTCAGGAGCTATGATGCCACAGACAGACAGACAGACAGACAGACAGACAGACAGACACGTCAAACTTATAACACCCCTCTTTTTGCGTCGGGGGTTAAAAATGAATTGAATTAAAAAACATGACATAGTTGGTAAATTAGAGAATGATTTGCTACGTAATTATTATTATTATATTCATTTATTTCAGATTTAACATCCATAAAATTGTTAGTAACACAGAAATGCTTATGAGAAGCTAATGCTAGTAATGAGACAAGACACTTTAAGAACTAAATACAAAAAATTAAACACAAACACAATGGGATAATCCGATACAAGTGCACGTGTCTACTTGATTGCGTGCGACTGGATGGTACTGGAATATTTTGAGAAATGAAGTTTTTAACAGGAGTTGATGAAAACTGATCGAACGACTTACTTAAGTCATCACCTGTCTAGCCTTTTCCCAACAACGTTGGGGCAGCTTCGAGTCTAACCGCATGCAACCTATATTTTACATAGAGCTGCCTAGATAGGCGTAGGATTGTAGTATGCAGATGCATACTAGATATAGATATACTGATAGATACTGGACTACTACTTGGACTTAGTATAATTATGCAATTTCTTGGTGTAGCAATATTTTTAACATTATGAATCAATGTCTTTCATATTTATCTCTTAAATAGGTGAAGAAGAACTTTGCGAGGGAACTGGTTTGACCTCTAGAGTCTAACTTTCAAAGACAAGGCATATTCACCATCCCCACCGAGCCCGCGTGCTGGCTTTTAAGGCCCACTCCTGTCATAGCACGCTTGAGTACAAGCAGAAATATTTTTCGTTTAGTGGATTACAATTATCTATGGGATAAGCTGGGTAATTCCGTCTAAGACGAAAGAATAAGAATATCAAAGAATAATAATAAGTTACATACTGGTTACTGCACTTACCTTCATCTGTATAACTGGCTGATTGTTCCGTCTGTTATGTGTCTGCTATCTAAGAAAACGTTTTGCTCGCAATATACATATAGTTTGGACATTCATGAGACTGGTCTGTACACAGCCTTAACCAATAAAGCGAATAAAATAAAACTCTTATTTCAAACGAATTGGCCAAACATTTTGTATTATTTGTTCAGTTTATTATTTTTGTAACGTCGAAAGTTGATGTTACAGAAAGTTGAGTACCTACATACATAGCTACGGGAGCAAACACACTTTGGGCTCAAATAAAAATATAAGTTATTACCGAAAGCCAAATAAAACCCGAAAAGATAGGTTTTTATTCTTATGTTAAAAATGATTTGTGAAATTGCAGGCATATATTGCCGTTTCGATCTAGGAAGATGAAACATAAATACACACCTAGATCGTTTGTTCGAACCACAGATAACTTGTGCCAGCAATAAATTTGGTGACAATTTTCTCTATGACATCGCCTTTTTATTTTTGTTCAGAACACTAAAATTATAAAAAAAAGAGGTTTGTAGGTAATTACGAAGGCCGAAGCGTTTGCTCAAGAAAATCCAGGAAGTTCAGATCACATAAAAGAATGATGCAAAAAAGCGCATTAACGTTTACCTCCTTGCTCGATAGATGGCGTTGTTCTCTTTCCCACGCAATTTAATTTCGTAAAAGGCGGCGTTTCATGATCTCCCTTCATACACTGTCGGTAAGTGTCAGGTCATAATGAGGTACTAAAAGTACGTTGAGTAATTTGAATGTTCTTTTCGTTATTCCAACTCTTTAATTCAGATTTTCAAGGAATCTCTGGAAGTATTCAGATATTCATATATACCGTGTGAGGCTACGGTTTCCTAGAAGAAGAATTACCGCTACAGTTTCCTTGATTTACTGATGAGTTACTGAAACGTTATACGAGAAAGTAAGTTAGTGCTGTAGATGAGTTTATATTCCTAGAGTTACTGTGTTTTCCTAAAGACCTTTTTTGATACCGTACAGTCAGCCGGGACCAATGGCGTGCGTTCCGAGGTACACAGGGATATTGGTATATAAAAATGGTCACCCATTTACAGACCATCCGCGGAAAGCGTAGCTTAACCTGATCAATCCACCAGTGTAGCTGTTTACGGACATAGCCACGAGCCCGTCGCGAATCGAAGTATGTGCATGATTTACGAAAAAAAAAAAAAAAACATTTCAAGGATGTCATGTCTGTTTTACCGCAAGAAGTAGACCGATGTGTATATTTCACAACTTTTATTTCCATACTAGCTTCTGCCCGCGACTTCGTCCACGTTAAATTTCTTTTTCCCCCGACGTTTCCCGTCGCGTTGAATCGCCTACCCGTGCAATTTTCCCCGTTTTTGCAACATTTTTCATAACTGCTCCGCTCCTCTTAGTTGTTGCGTGATGTTATATAGCCTATAGCCTTTCTCGATAAATAGGCTACCCAACACAAAAAGAATTTTTCAATTTGGACCAGTGGTTCCTGAGATTAGCGCGTTCAATCAAACAAACAAACAAACTCTTCAGCTTTATAATATAAGTGTACATAATAAAGGTACAGCTCTTCATTAACCAGGCACATATCCAGACTCTGGTCAGTAATATGCAGTTGGGAACACCAATGGGGCCAAAATGTATTCATACGGTTGTGATAGTAATAAACCGTAGGTAAGTGGACGATCCACATGACGCAATGCGGGATCGTGAATTCGCGCTTCAAAATAAACGTATGCCGCTTGGGACCTCACCGCAGTATTATTCAGTTTTATATAGAAACTCAGACTAATAATGTACAGACGCCAGCACAAAAAGCTACCACAGTCTGTCAAATTTCTTTAATAGATTTTCAACTTTATCGACAAACTATAAAGTTCAAGATTGATTGGAAAAATTGTCAGTTTCAGGTAGCTTAATATGCAGGCGTCTGTACATTTTACTTTATATCTAAGCACGTAAAATAAATATTATTCAGCACTTGATCTATCTTCAGATTTCAGAGTCCTGCCTTATGAACATCGCAAGACTAATAAAACTCCCTATTTATAAAACTTGACATTGATTACATATAAAAAAGGAGGAGTTGGTTTTTTTTTTGCTGGGTCCATTTATGTGATTCCTTTTTCATTTGGTAGAGGAAGAGAGGGTCTCCTATAGATTTTTCTTAAGTACTTCTTGACTTAGCTTGTTAAACTTCCTATTACTGTTTACATAGAAAGTAGTGAGTATACAAATTTGTGGGTAAGTACCAACCCACACAAATGGTAACGGCTGCGACTTATGAGTTGTAGGTAGCAGATTCGAACCCAAACAGGCCGTATACTTTGTGTAAATTATTTCATCACCACTTCTCTCAAAACGGTGAAGGAAAACATTGCGAGGAAACTGGCATGCCCTAGAACTAAATTATTCAAAGACATGTTACATCTAGCAACCCGCACTGGGTCCACGTGGTGGGCCCACTCCGTCTAACCGAAAGGAGGCCCAGGACCCAGCAGTGGGAACATTATAGGCTGATTATGGTGATGAGGACTACAACTGAAACGTGAAATATAAAAACTACAAAAAAAATTGAAGTCTGTATCTTTGGTTTTGTATTTTCGTTTATTGCCACCGACATCCGAAGTTAAAGTATTTCTTGTCTTTGCAGTGTTTTTTCTGGATGTCAGTTGTTTTTTTTCTTCAACCTCTAAACCGAATACCTCGGTAATTCCTAAGAATATGAAGTCCCACGTCACCGGTCGACGGAGACCGCTATAGATCAGTCGGATCACGTGCCGCGCCACTTATCGCAAGTTGCTCTCGTAAAATAAAATAAATTGGCAACAAGGACTTGCCCAAACCTAGTCGATACTCCGTATTACTGTGACGTGAGCTTTTCAAGGTTTGCTGCTGACGTCCACGGACCAGCCATGGAAGCGTAGTTTAACCTGAACGATGAACCCGTGCGACTTTTTTTTATTAAGTCACAAACGTTTCTTCAAGACCATCATTATCAAAATTACCTAAAATATTTTCGTTGGCTGTTCAAACGGTAAATTAATTGACGTTGAATTAATATTAACACTGGACGTGGGGAAGCATCCAGTTCAAAGATTAACTTAGAAAAAAGTTACACAAGTCGGGATAGTAAAATCTTTTGTAAGTATAATAAAAGAAACTAACAACAATTTGTTGAAAAACGTCAGTGAATTACGCCAAAAAGGCAACTTGAAAAATACAGCAAAAATAAACTTTGTCTCTAGATTCTTTCATGACATATCAGTAACATTGCCAACCCAAAAAAATAAAGGCGTAGTGAGGCGATGTTACCAGCGTGATTATTCGTAAATCCCTGTGTTCTGTCCTGACAATAAAGTTGACCATTTGAAGACTAACTATCGTAATCCTGCCGTTTGTCCGTATAAATATTTTCACACGTAGTTCTTTTGTGTACATTTATCTTCTTCAAAAGGACGAACATTATGTAAAGAACATTTATTTTGTAGTATTATTTGTGCCTGTAACTTTAAATATTTGTATTTTCAGGATTTATTATACTATTACTGATACAAATATTGGCTTGTTTGTAATAAGAACTCGTTTTACTAACCTATTTTTAGATAGGAGGACGGCGAGGCGTAATGTTATGTCACGTGCTGTTTTAAGTAAAGTAAGGCTATCGTAAGCGACAATTTAGATGCTCACCGGTGCGTTTCAATGGAGAACTCGGAACCCTTTCGCATAATTTCTTCTGAAGATGGCTATCGATGGGTTTTCGGTGGATGAAGTCTCATCTTATGCGACCTTTGTTACAAGTGGGACCATTCGATTATTTCCTTCTTGATAATCAAACGATATTTTGTCCTTGAATAGAGGATAAAAATGATTAAAAAACAATTGGACTAGCAATAAGCTTATTGCAATATTCCTATTTACCGTCACTTCATTTACATTAAAGTTAACCAACTATAGTACGATGAGATTTCATGTTTCCATTTCCTTTGAAAACGTACACAAGCGGTGTCAACCCTAGCGTTTCTACGTAGGATGACAAGGAACCTGTCACAGTGTCTTGACACAGAAAATTCTGTGTATAATTTGGGGGCATCAAGGTCGTGTGACATTGTCCTGTGAATCGCCCACGGGACGCTTTGAGATAAGCAATAGCTTTCCTATCGCGTTTTATGGCACATTCGATATTACGAGAAATAGTTTTTGTTCCCTTGGCGAGGACATTGCGCGAGTAATAAACAGGGTCGGATTTAGTGACTTAGATGTGGTGCAAAGTAAGCCGTTGGTCTCGGCTGATATTCTTGTATCCTTCACATTCGTTACGGGTCGTCAGAAGCCCGAAAGTCTGATAACCAGATTTACCAACCGGGTATCGTGTTACCCAATAACTGGATTGTGGAGGTCCATGCAGTAGCTCCTTGTAAAATACTGGTATTCAGCTGGATCCGGTTAGACTAGAAGCCGACCCCATCATTGTCTTGTGCGGTAGCCAATTGTAATCCTCTATTATTTTCTTATTTTTAGCTTTGTTCTAATACTCTTTATTAAAGAAAATTATATGTGCGAAAGTATACATATATGTTCTTACGTTTTTTTGTATTTTGCAGGTTTGATAAATAAAATATTATTCCCGACGTCAGACGCATGTATTTAGAGAAATAATATCAATCAACAAACTGAAGAAAATTTTATTTTCGTAATACCCTGTGTTAACGCCATAACTTACTTTGTTTTATATTTCATGCCTAATTAATGGCAACTCTAATAAGTATCTGTGCGACACAAGATTCCTTCCGCTTCCTTTCTCCCTTCCGCGTTCTCTCTCCCTTCCGCAACCCTATAATGCCTGAGCGAGAGCGGAAAGGAAGATTGGCGATGGCGCGTACGCCGCCACCATGAAGAGACCGCCAGTTTTTTGATCGACATCGCCGCTTGTGGGTCAAAAATAAACCCATAGTCGAAAAAGGACTCATATTTCGCCGCAAAGAACAAAGATTGTTATTAAACTGTGCAAGTGTGTGCCTGTGTGTTGTGTAAAGTGCAAATTCTCGTCCGTACGTGATATCCTGGACGCGCCGCCACGTGGCTAAGGAAACTTCTCACCGTGTCTCCGCCATAGCTCACCAAGCAGGTACCATTTTTCTACTTCCCACACCACCAAGCCACCTACTTGTGTCACAGAACCGCCCCTGATACAGTCCACTAAGAAAATTTCGATTTTCACCCTAAGGCTTAGGCCGCCGCAACATTTGTTGGTCCTACGATCACGGATTCCTATTTCTTTATCCTCGATAACGAGATCCGTATATTCCGCAACTACGTTTCATTCATTTCAATCTTCGTTCCCGAAACTCTTAAAATAAACCGCATTCATTTACTGCAGTGCCTACGTTGTCATCGCGTACATTCACAGGTATTTTGCAACCCGCTCAAAATCATATTTAATTTATGTAGGTAGGTAGAAAAATATATTTCACCTACCGCTCCCTCGCTTCGTCATCGTTCGGTACAATATTCGTAGGTACCTACCAATTCCGCACCGCGCACAGCTCGTTGAAGTTCGCGATTTATTTTAGACTTACCAACAATATAAACCAACAAAATATTAAAAATGTCTAAGAAAGCAACCATTGATATAGATGATCCTATAGAAACCGCCATTCAAATAGCACTGTCATGTCGTAATATGATCTTTGCCCGCATGCAAATCATTTACGATTTAATGGAAAAGGTGAAGTCTGGCATGGAACCGCTAGAGAAGTTCATGTGTGCGTGTGTCAATGTTGAGGCGATGCGCACCGAGTACCTCGAGGCATTTAATAAATATAACTCGCTTCTTCTGAAACAAAACCCTAAAAATACGGTTGATGAACAGTCGTGGATTAGTTTTGAGGAATTATATTGCCGAATTAAATATAATCATTCGAATTACTTAAAATCAGGAGCCACATCGTCACCTACTTTTAGTGGTAGTGGTGTCAATAAGCAATCAGTTCGCTTGCCTCCCATTGAAATTATGTCATTTGATGGCGACATTCGTAACTGGCCCCTGTTCTATGCTAATTTTAAAAGCACGGTACACGAAAATAATACATTGACTGATTCGGAAAAATTATATTACTTGATGGGGAAATTGACAGATAAGGCTCAAACCGCGTTCTCAGGAGTTTGCCCTAATGGCGATAATTACCAATTAATTTTTAATTCGCTCATAAACAAGTACGAAGACAAACGTATGTTGGCTTCTAGTTACCTTAATCGGATGTTTGAACATAAATCTTTTAATACCGCATCTATTCAAAATTTCGAATCCTTTTCTGATAATTTTGTTTCCGCCGCAAACGCATTAAAAAACCTTAAAATAAATGATTTATCAGATTTGATATTTTTTCATGTCGCTATAAAAAAGGTCGATTCTGAAACCGCTCGACTTTTCGAAATGAACTCAAACGACGAAATCCCTAAATTCGACAGTTTAGTTCAGTTCATTAAAAATCAATCTCGCATTTTACAAAATATTAAAGCTTTAAATAACTCGAGTTCCACTCAGTCTAATAACAATCCTATAAATAAAAAGACATCTAAAACTCCGCAACCGCAATCTTACACTATAATTGATAAATCCGCAAAATGTTTGTGTGATAGCTTTGTCCATGAACATTTATATAAATGTCCTGCCTTTTCTAAAATGACACCAAGTGATCGTTTCAAATCGGCGAAGCAAAAGGATGCATGCATTAACTGCTTAAGTATTAAACACAAGGCTAAAGTCTGTCAATCTGAATCTAGATGTAAAGCGTGTAACAATAAACATCACACGCTTTTACATTTTAATCGCGAATCGCACGCGACTACAGTATCGAACACTGTTGATAATACCGCACATAAACAATCGGATTCAAATGCCACGGCTCGCGCGTGTGATAGCACTGCTGCCACCGCGCAGCTGTCCTTGTTGCAAGCACAGGCTCCGAGCGAGCAGCATATTCACGCCACCACCGTTCAGAGCGCCCCGCAATGTAACGCATCCATTGCTGCGTCGATCTATTATGACTCGAACTCCCGCGCATCAAAGCCGCAATGTAACACGAATACCACTATTTTGTTGTCAACCGCTACTGTAATAGTTCGAGATGCATTTGATAAGGAACATTTTATTCGTTGTCTATTAGATAGTGGCTCACAAATTAATTTTATTACCGCAGAATGCTGCAAACGATTAAGTTTGACTAAATACTCATCTGATACGCCTTCAGTTAAGGGTATCGGTGGTATGGAAAAATCCGTTAAGGGTTCCGTACAATTCGCTTTCTCTTCCCGCTTTAATCCAAACGTTTCTTTTAACGTTAATTCGCTAGTTGTCGATGCAATCACCGACAATCTACCTACCGCTCTCGTAGATACCTCCGCCTTGCCTTACTTAAAAGGTTTGCCGCTCGCCGACGAATCGTTCGGCACACCCGGTCGCATCGATGTGCTGATCGGGGCTTCACTTTATCCGCACCTTATGCTGCCCCGCGTAGTAAGCAGCAACTCCTCCGCGCCGCCCGCCATGCAGACGGTACTCGGTTACGTCATCATGGGCACTGTGCCCGCGTTGCCTGTATCTCGTAATAAGACTTCACTGTCTTGTTGCTCATATGTTTCGCACCCATCTGACAAAGACTCGTTAGAATTGGCGTTGAAAAAATTCTGGCAGGTCGATGAAGCGCCCGTCGCTCTTTCGACGAGAAAATCGCTCGACGAACTTGAGTGCGAGTACTTTTATAGTTCGACCACGGAACGCGATGTTGACACAGGTAGATACTCTGTAGCCCTACCATTTCGCAGTGATGTGTTTTCATTGGGGAACTCACTCGATGTCGCGAAAAAACGTTTTTTCTGCCTAGAAAAGAAACTAGAATCCGCACCCGAGTTACGTACTGCGTATGATGACGTCATCCGCGAATATATTGATAAAGGATATTTATCGCCTGCTCCTCTCGATAATTCAGACAGTAGTTGTCCTGTCTATGTAATTCCACATCACGCAGTTGTACGTTTAGATAAGACAACAACAAAATTACGCTCCGTGTTAGACGCTAGTGCTAAAACGAGTACTGGAATATCTCTCAACGATATTTTACACAGTGGCCCAAACTTACAGGGCGACTTATTTACTATAATTTTGAATTTCCGCTTGTTCGAATTCGCACTCTCGGCTGATTGTCGACAAATGTTCTTACAGATTGAAGTAAGAGAAAGCGATCGTCGCTTTCAACGCATCTTATATCGTTTCAGTACAAACGATCCTCTGGTTCTATATCAGTTTAACCGCGTCTGTTTTGGTCTCAAGTCAAGTCCCTACCATGCGATCCGCACAGTACAACAGTTGGTTCAAGACGATGGTCATCATTTCCCGCGCGCTAGCGCTATCATCGCAGACTCGCTGTATATGGATGACATAGTCTGTAGCGTAAGCTCCGAATCGCGTGCAGTCCAGGTTTCGAACGAACTGATTAAACTCTTTAGAGGAGGTCAGTTCGAGTTGGTCAAGTGGACCAGTAACTCTCAAACTGTTCTAAACAGTATTCCTGCGTCCCATAGGTTGACCGAACAACTAGAATTCGACAAGTTGGTGGAGCAAAAGGTCCTTGGCTTGCGCTGGTGTAAGTCAAATGATTGCTTTGAATTTCTTATTTCCGCACCGCCAGATACGTGTACTAAACGCGCTATACTGTCGGCCGTAGCTAGACTGTGGGACATCATGGGTCTTGTCGCGCCTGTTGTTCTCTATGCTAAACTACTTATCAAAGAGCTGTGGCTACTGAAGCTCGACTGGGATGACACTCCCCCGCGTCACATCATAAATATTTGGCAAGCTTTTCGCTCTGCCCTGCCGCTTTTAAATGATTTTAAAATTCCGCGCCATTTAGGTATTTTTGAAAATGGTATTCTTCGCCTACTTGGATTTTCCGACGCCAGCGAAGGCGCCTACGGCGCTGTCATCTATGCGCATATCACTCGCAACGACGACGTGGTCGTCCAGCTGGTTTGTGCCAAGTCGAAGGTATCGCCGGTTAAACCATTGACTATCGCTCGACTGGAGCTCTGCGGTGCCGAGCTCCTCGCTAAGCTTCTTCGACGTGTTCACGATACTTATAATCCACGTTATAATGTTACCAATATTTACGCATTCACCGATTCAAAGGTGACTCTTTGCTGGATAAATTCTTCTCCGCATCGTTGGCACACGTTTGTGGCCAATCGTGTCGTTCGCATCGTTGACAACGTCCCCGCAGAGCATTTCTACCACGTAGCTGGTACTGAAAACCCGGCGGACTGTTTGTCACGTGGCTTAACACCTGACAAATTCATTGAGCACCCATTATGGTTGCACGGACCCGCTTGGGCTAAGCGTGACCCTTCCGAATGGCCCATTCATAAGGTTACTGACTTGAATTCGGAACCCATTCAGGAAGAAAAGGTCCACGCGCACCCGATTGTCGCGGATTCAAGTTCGGACAATTCGCTTCTACTCGCACTCGCAGAACGTACGTCGTCGTGGAGCAAGTTGCGGCGTATTATTGTTTTCATATTCCGCTTTATGAAAAAACTCCCGCGTCGAACTGACGCCGTTACCGCTAGCGACCTCGAGTTCGCTGAAACCATTTTGTTGCGTCATGTTCAAAGAAAACACTTCATGAAGGATTATGCCGGGTTACAAAATAATAAAATTTGTTCTCCCGGTCTTATTAAACTCAAGCCATTTGTGGATGGTGATGATTTAATCCGCGTTGGGGGTCGATTAACCCACTCGGCTGAGGCCTATAGTAGTAAACACCCTGTAATGTTGCCCCGGCATGACCGCATAGTTGATATCCTCGTCGACTATTATCATAAAAAATATTTACATGCAGGTCCAGAATTCACTATGTCGTTACTGCGCCATAGGTATTGGATTTTGTCCGCTAGACGAATTATTCGTCATAGAATCCACAAGTGCAACGCATGCCACAGGTGGAAACCACGACCTCATAATCCGCCGATGATGGGAGATCTCCCTAAATCAAGAGTAAATGTTGCTACCAAGGCTTTTTTTCATACAGGGTGTGATTACGCTGGCCCTATACAGTACGTGCCCATACGCACTCGAGGTACTAAGAGTCGCAAGGGTTACTTATGTATCTTCACCTGTATGACCACTCGCGCTATTCACATCGAATTAGCTACAGATCTTACAACTGTTTCGTTCATAGCCGCGTTGAAACGGTTTTTGTCCCGCCGCGGACCAGTACAATGTCTATATTCGGATAACGCGACCAATTTTAGAGGAGCTAATTCATTTTTACGCGACTTGTATACGTTCATAAATAAAGAATACCGCCCGCGCTTTGAAGAGGAGCTCGCTGAGCATCGCATTGATTGGCAATTTATTCCGCCCGCGTCACCGCACTTTGGTGGATGTTGGGAGTCCATGGTGAAGGCGGTGAAGACTCACCTTTTCAAGACAATAGGTCAACAACTCCTCTCTTATGAAGAATTAGTTACAATTCTTTCTCAAATAGAGTGCCTGTTGAACTCCAGACCTCTTACTGTTCTCAGCGCTGATCCGGGAGAGCCTAAAGCTCTTACCCCTTCGCATTTTTTACATACTGTGCCGCTTAACTCATTGCCCGCCGCGGAAGTAGGTTTATTGAATGACAATCTGCTTCAAAGACACTCTCTTATGGATAAATTAGTCCAGTCGTACTGGAAAAGATGGCGAAGCGAGTATCTTCATAGTTTACAATCCCGCTTAAAATGGAATAAACCTAATGGAGACATGATAAAGGAAGGCACTGTAGTAGTGATTGTTAATAATAATGCGCCTCCTCTATCCTGGCCTCTAGGAGTTATTGAGAAATTGCATACGTCTAAAGACGGTGCCACGCGAGTCGTTTCTGTACGCACTTCTAATGGGATTCTTGTGCGACCTGTGGTCCGCTTGTGCCCAATTCCTACTCAGTAATATCTTATTCGGTCCATTCCCTCTTTAGTTAGATTTAGTGTAATCTCACTGTATATATTATTATAATTATTATACTCTTTAAAGGTGACCCTTTAAGGCCGCGAGGAATGTTAACGCCATAACTTACTTTGTTTTATATTTCATGCCTAATTAATGGCAACTCTAATAAGTATCTGTGCGACACAAGATTCCTTCCGCTTCCTTTCTCCCTTCCGCGTTCTCTCTCCCTTCCGCAACCCTATAATGCCTGAGCGAGAGCGGAAAGGAAGATTGGCGATGGCGCGTACGCCGCCACCATGAAGAGACCGCCAGTTTTTTGATCGACATCGCCGCTTGTGGGTCAAAAATAAACCCATAGTCGAAAAAGGACTCATATTTCGCCGCAAAGAACAAAGATTGTTATTAAACTGTGCAAGTGTGTGCCTGTGTGTTGTGTAAAGTGCAAATTCTCGTCCGTACGTGATATCCTGGACGCGCCGCCACGTGGCTAAGGAAACTTCTCACCGTGTCTCCGCCATAGCTCACCAAGCAGGTACCATTTTTCTACTTCCCACACCACCAAGCCACCTACTTGTGTCACAGAACCGCCCCTGATACAGTCCACTAAGAAAATTTCGATTTTCACCCTAAGGCTTAGGCCGCCGCAACACCCTGGCTCGTCAACGTTCCGAAACCTGTCCAAAATTGTAAGCCGAACTAGTCCGGACCTGTTAACTATTGAATTCCGATGGGTATGCTTAAGGTGTAGGTACGCTGATGTGTGCTATTAGGGGAAATGGAAAAACTTCTCCCACTATGAGTTATGGTTAATTTTTTCTCAACGTGGGCGTTAGGTAAACCCATTTACATACGAGCAGGGTCGCATCAACATTTAAAATATGTAAATTAAAATATGTCAAACGTCAACTTTGAAATGCCTTCATTTTGCTGTGTACCTGCGTTTTCTCTTTTATGACTTAATTTTCGTGCTGACGAATTGAATTTTATTTTAAGACTTTTTGAGCTTTGATGGTTCAGATTGATTCAGTTACGATGTAAATAGATTGCTTTGAAAAATCAACTTCATAGCGGTGAATAAGAGTTTCTTAAAACGTAATTTTAACTTTTTTAGGTTTTAAGCCGATGGCAGTTTGGGATCATAAATAGGGTTGCTAACCGTACTACCACCCGATCTGTCTGTATTTACAAAAGTTCATACCTTGTGCGACTATTACAAGCACATTATTTTTGGTAGTCAAAGCCAAAAAAGCCTGAGTTCTTAAATAAAATAGTTTATTTCGAAGGAGTTACGTAATACCTTTTGTTTTTGTTCTAAACAAACTAGGTACTTATATTATTTTTATGTATTTTTCTTTCTTTGTGACAATAGAAAGTACATGATATAGATATTAGAGGATCGCGGATACCGTTGAAATCACGAATCTGAAATCTAGCCCATCACAGTATTCCTTGCCACCTGCCTAGGCCTTTTTCCAACTATATCGGGGTTGGCTTCCAGTCTAACCGGAAGTAGCCCAATACTAATATTTTACATGGAGTGACTTCTTAATTGACTTCCACATGCCAGTTACTGGGTAATACTTGGTAAGACTGGTTGTAAGACTTTCGGGTTTTTGACGGCCCTCTAACGATTGTCTAAGTTCCACAAATGATAGTTGAAGCCAACGGCTTAACATGCTTTTCTAGGCACGGAGCGGTCTTGGTACGTTAAGCACGTTACCTATCCACGGACCAATTGCACCAAGTGTAGTACCTGATGTTATTATTTAGCCACGAGCTCTTTTAGTATTAGCGTTTGGATAATATTTTATTCTTAACACCACAAAATATCTGCCAATAAACGGTGAAAATCGCATTAAATCTTGCGTAAATGCCTTATATGTAGACACTAATCATTCGTCGACATTCTAACGTACACACAGCACATTAAGCTAATACAATCGGTAAAATTTCGTAAATAGATTTTTAACTTTATCGCTAAAGCATTAGGTTCAAGGTTGATTGGGAGAATTTGTCAGTTTCGGGTAACTTGATGTGCTGACGTCTGTACGTAATAATATCACTGCGGAATTTTTTCGTGTAGTGGATCTTTAACTCTTTGCTAAGCACCGAAAGTAAAAAATCGAACAGTGCGTTTTTTCGACGCATTAAGGCTCGTGCAGACTAGTGCGACAGACGGACGCGCGCGATTCGGCGATTTTTATCCGTAGAACAATTTCTATGACCGCGTCGCGGCGTGACAAGTCGTCCCTGTGTGAAGTGCTGCGCGCGTTTTCATAGAAATTGTTATCCACACTTCCACACTAATAATAATATTATAAATGCAAAAGTAACTCTGTCTGTCTGTCTCGCGTTCCTGCTAAAACTAACCGAACCGATTTAAATGAAATTTGGTACACAGATAGTTTAGGGCCTGAGAAAGGACATAGACTACTTTTAATCCCGGTAGTATGTTCCCGCGGAATAATTTCTGACCTCCACGGGGGCGAAGCCGCTGGCAAAAGCTAGTACGGATATAAATCGCAAAATCGCGCACAACCGTCGCGTTGCGTTAGTCTGCACAAGCCTTTAAGATCCACTCTTTTGAATTCTCAATGCTTGGTTCAACACCAAGTATTGAAAATCAATTCAAAAAAATCCCACCGCGATTTTTTTACATCCTTTTGAACGTCAAAACAGAAGCAAGTGTCGTCGCAGATTAAATACTTAACTATATGTAACCATGTATGAATACATTTAATTAATAAGCAGTACGTCGTGTAATCATTATGAGAACAACAACGTCGCTAACACGTCATAATCTATGGAGAATTAATCATACTGAAAATGATGTAACACTCTTCATCTTTATAATGCTCTTACATGATTCGCGATACGCACTTTGAATATTATAGAGACAGAAGATTAAGTACGAAAAAAAGATCAGTAGAATAAATGCTGTGGAAATATGTTCCTAGCAAGCATGTGTGGTGTGACTTTGAATGATAGGCTGAGGAATGATGTGATTAGACAACGGTGCCGTATAAAAGAATCATCATCATCACCAGTTCAGCTGTAAGACGTCTAATACTGGATATAGACCTTCCCCAATTGGGGAGGCTTTGTCATAATCCCCACACTTGGCAGATGGGTTGGCGATCGTAGTATGGCGTTAAAACACAGAACGCTGCTGCTCTAGGATATGAATATGTAAAATTAAAAAAAGAACAGAACTTTTCAAGAATTGAAAAGAGTACGCTGGGATAGTTTGGTCATGTGGAGAAGATGAATGAAGGGCAACTAACAAATGATTTTATAAGGCAGATCTGAACGGTAATACTGTGCGGTAATCTTAGGACGGCGTATAGTGACCATATTAGTGAAGTTATTCAGAAAAGCCAAGTGTGTAGTATTCGCAACCGGCGTGCATGTGATACCAAATGTATGAACGTAAGCGAAGCATAAGAAGTACCTATGTACTAGGTCGTATCTGGGGGCTTTCCGTTGTTTCTGTTGCCATGGGAAGAAGGCGTGTGTTTATGTATGTCTGTAAGTTCAAGTTATACCAATAGTTTTTACAGCTTTTGGGAACATTTATTACTCCTGATATCAAAATAAGGGCTACTTCAGGGCTACCATTAGCCTCGCCGGAGCAACAATCTTCGCAGATCTTGATTTAACAGAGCTCTAGAACCTAAACCGTAATGACATCACAAAAACTGAATTTAGGGTAGTTACTACGACATTCACTTGATATATTTCCTCATACGGTATACCAAAACCCTTCAGAAAAAGATGACATAAAAGGTGGTATTTACTTAGATCCCAATTTGCTCATCCAATTTCATGCACTATTTCAGGCGAGCATAAGAGGAGGGGGGCTCCTCACCACCTTCCATAACTTATTCAACATTTAATCGATAAACCTTTGTACCTCGAGCAAAAAAATCAAGTGTGTCCCAAGTACATTACCTACCCACAATTAAATTACTGTTGTACTTCCATAGTAGGCTGCAACACAATATAGATAGGTACAAAAGGTCAACTCAGTAAAACCAGCCAAAACTGGTGCACGCACTCATACGAGTACGTACGGAGATCTTGGTCTAAAGGGGCGATTAGAATTTAGCCGTCTCAATTTAGTCGTCTCTGTATATAAATAAATTATAATCCAGATAATAAAATTATATTTCTTTGTAATTACATACAGAGCCAAAACACTGGTGTTTCATCATCATCATCATCATTTCAGCCGTAAGACGTCCACTGCTGGACTTAGGCCTCCCCCAATTTGGGGGGCTTTGCCATAATCGCCACGCTTGGCAGGCGGGTTGGCGATCGCAGTATGATGGTAAATGCATAGAGAACGCTGCTGCCCATTCTCTAGTAAGTCCCTTAGTCGCCTTTTACGACACCCACGGGGAAAATGGGGTGGTGTTATTCTTTACGTCCGGCACCACACGGTACCACGGTATCATGTATCATTATCATTTCAGCCGACAAACGTCTTCTGCTGAACACAGGCCTCTCCCAAGAAATGAGGATGGGGGTTGTCATAATAGCCACGCTTGGCAGGCGGGTTGGTGATCGTAGTATGGTAGTAAAATGCATAGTAAACGTTGCGGCTCAGTTTCGGGTAAGTCCAATAGTCGCTTTTTACGACACCCACAGGAAGAAATGCGATGGTGCTATTCTTCACGTCCGGCACTACACGAACACCAGTGTTCATACAAACATAATAAAACTGATTTACATCCGTCACCTCAAACTTCAGATCCAGTTAAGAACCAGCGTCAAGCGCTAGTTCAGGCATTTTAGTTGAACTGGGCCTGTTTGGCGTAGCCGTGAGTCACTCTAATAGCATTCACGACTTCGCAACGATACTCGCTGTATGTGAATCTTATCAATGTGTTCGTGGCTATTTGTTCGTTGTATTAAGCAGACCTTCTGTAGCTACCTATTTTATGCTGCTAGCCTGTGACGTCACAAAGGCCCCATGGCGCCTGCCACCCCGTACTCACTGCGTTCATTACAAATTCAAAGGCTGTTTAGTCATTATCACATAACACCTGTTGTCGGCCGCTTATGTTGGGTTACATTTTAAGCTGATGGTTCACTGTGGCTTTTTTGGGTTTGCGGTAATGAGTGAAAATCAGTTCTTTTTTAGTTTTCTCTATGATTGAAGTTGCCATTGCTCTCAAAACGGTGAAGGAATACATCGCGATGAATCAAAAAAAAAAACAACATATGTATTTACCTGGGACATCTGCCAAGCCGCACTGGGCCTGCGTGGTAGATTATATTTATAAGCCTACTTCCGCTCATAGAGTAGAAGCCTATGTCCCAGCAGTGGACATATTATAGGCTGATTATGCTTATTCATAGACCGGGTGAAGGCTGCAGGAATCAGCTGGATGCGAGAAGCACAGAAACAGCCGAAGTGGCGGAGCTTGGTGGAGGCCCATGTCCAGCAGTGGACGTCTTTGGGCTGAATTGATGATGAAGATGATAGAGTGTCGTAATTGTTGGGCCCGAAAACAACCAAGAACAAAGGGTGAAAAATATTTATATTTGTAGACCGAAACACAAAAACGAATTATCTACCAGGCTTGTAAGACCACAAGAACAGGTTAATAATATTTAAGTTTATGATAAAAAATAAAATGAATCTATTGCTATCAGCCAGGGACAATTCTGTATTTAAAAACATTAAAAATGTGTCATCACGATTTGCCGAGGCTTTTGTCAAGTGTGTTGGGGTCAATTGCTAGTCTAACCGGATGCAGCTGAAAACCAGTATTTTCCATGTAGCGATTGCCTATCTGACCTCGACAACCGAGTTATTGGATAATACCGTACTTGGTGCAACTGGTTGTCAGACTCACGGGCTTCAGATGACCACAAAACGACTGTAAAAAATCCAAGAATGACAGCCGGGGCCAACGGCTTAGCTACCCTATCATATTGATAAGGGCAAAGTGGCACAGGATATTGGCTTTCAGATAAGAATATTTTATCGTTTTATACTTTTGCTTTACGTGCCTTCCAAGGCATGTAAGGGTCTATGTAAAGATCACCCGGCGCAAGCGTAGTGTTACTTAGCCACAGAGCCACACAGTTTCTTACTACTGCAAAATCTGATCATGGATTTTTAAAATTCCATGTCACGGTGTGTGCCCATCCTAACTTAACACGGTGTCCGTACAGCGTGCCGGTGAGTGGGCTTTGTGCTTAAGCAAAGATCAACTTGAATTTTTCATACATCAACCTTCCCGGGATGAACTAATCTGTATTTTTGGACAACAAGCCTGTTTTCGTGTCATTGAAATAAAAATATGCACACTGCTACAATATTTTGGCACTCGAATAACGTTGACATGGGGCCTTGTAGTTCAATTGGTTTGTGAAATCTCTCTTCAAGAAATATAATATTTAAAAAAAGTTGCGATTTCGTGGCTCTCTGTTAGGAAAGAAGTTCCTTACGCCTGTATTTCAACTCCGAATGTAATTCGAAATAGAGATTTAGATTTTCGAACACCATGAAATTTTTTTTTGAGTTTTCATTTCTTACTATCAATTTCAGCACCGTCGAATCACGAAACCTTATTATATAGGGTTAAAGTTGAAAACCTATTAAAGAAATTTGACAGATTGTAGTTCCTTTTTGTGCTAGCGTCTGTACCTACGTGCTATGAAACACAATCCAGCTATCCGAAAATATCAATATCCTAAGTTTGGGCAGATTATCAGAAACTTTTAGTCTTCTGACTTTAGTCATTAATACTCTTAGTCAAAGAGGCACGAGAAGGTCGAGATGTGTGTCTAGTGTCTACGCAATATCTAGAAGTTTTCGAGTTAACTCCAGTAGTCAATGTAACTCTGTAATGAAAAGAAGATTCCCTAAGATCTCCACAAGGTCACACTGAGTGGTCTGCTATTATTATAAAAGACCTCTAGTAAAGGAAAATGTTGGGATTATAAGTAAATTATGTTCTTTCCGAATTTCCCGGCGGTTTATATGGGTTGCGTTATCTAACCTAATGTGGGTTCCCTGTAATCCGTGCTATCACACTATCACCAAACCGTATCTAAAATAACAATGAACACAAAAGATCAATGGAAATTGACTTCCCACTCGGTCATATTTGTCGAAAGAATTAATCTTTTAACGAAAACAAAGCGGGATAAACAAAACGTATTTATCTTCGTACCTACGTATAGTAGCACCTCTTGTTTGTATTATATTAAACTTTCTCCCCGGTTTCAAGTGCTCGCGACGTTCACAAGTGGCAATTTGAAATAGGAATGGCTGATTTTTTCATATAAAACGCGGGCATGGCCCCTATAATGCCCCTCGTGGTGGGTAAACTCCACACAAATGGCGAAATTAAACGAATACACGTCGTCATAATATCGCTGGAAATCTATTTTATTGGAATTTCAACTTTATGCCTTTGGGACGATAAAAAGTAATTTTACGGTCGCGTAAAGTTTACATGTGTTAAAATGTTGCTTTGCGAGCTAAATAACCGCTTTCTTGACGGGTAATGTTTGTTTTGTAGGTTCCTAGTAAATGGATTACTTTTTATGAATTGCTTCTTTCTTTAATATAGTGTTACTAGTTCTGTATCTATTTTTTTGTGAATGGTGGGCTGGTTATGCTCCTCGATCGAGTACGACGTGTGGCGCTCCGATTGGCCCTGGATTGCATTAAGTCAATATGGTTAAAAGAAACTCACGAGCTCATTTCACTTAAGTGATAACGGTGAAATTTTTACAGAACAAGTAGACAGTTCATAAATAAGGGCTCAGTTTGAAACCGAATCTAGTCGAAGATTCTTGATTTTTGTCGTCATTCTCATAAACATAATCAGCCTATAATATGCCCACTGCTGGGACACAGGCCTTCTTTTTGTGAGAATGATTTGGCCATAATTCACCACGCCGGTCAGTGCGGGTTGGTGGATTTCACGTCTTCGAGTTTTTGATTCGAGGCCATGCTGGGTACCTCACGATGTTTCCTTGACCATTTACATAGGAGTGGTGATGAAATAATCTACACAAAGTAAAGCATCGGTAAGGATTCACCACCACTGCTCTCCTGCTCTTGCAACTATCCCGCTTCATTTGGAGTTTTCGTAACATGACCTTTTCTTCCATACTTCTCTAATACTTTTTATCTTAGTAGTTCGACGCCAGGCCAAGACCCTGGCCATAGGATTTTGTTAGCGCAGTGGAAGCATGATGGTGGGCCCTGGGACAAGAGTAGAGCGCGAACTGTCCGCCGTGCGCGGAGTTGATTAATACAAATTTTCAAAAGACTCACCTGTTTGAGGAAAACTGGTTCTGGAGCCTACCTGGATTTATGTATGTAAATGAGTGTATATTGTATTATGTAGTGACGCTGTAAGTATTCCAGGATACAAGGCCGCTCCAATACGCTGTAGATTTTCTCAGCACGCGGTCTCAAAATGAATCACTGTCACCTCAAACTATTTCAATCAAAGTCCAAACTAAAACCCGTTCTATTTCGTCAAAAGGGGTTATTTACACACAAAACAATTGGATCACGACAAATTGTCCACAAAACGATCGATTCAAGAAGATTAATTAACAGCAAGGGTCGCAAAGCAAATACAACGACCGTCCATCTTTCAAAGACCAAAACCAAGTGTCAAAATCAAACTGACAAGTGACAGTTGTCACTTCGTTACACGCACGCTCCGTTAGGCGCACAGATTAACAAGTCAAACGGGACGAAACATTAGTAGTCAACCCCTCTTCCAGTTTGATTCTTGACGCGTGTGAGTAAAAATTTCAATACGTTTTTACCAAGTTTATGGCATAGTAGCTGCTGCTTGTGGCTTCGTCCACGTGGATATCAGAAATTAATTATATGGGAACGCGCTACAGAGATTATAAGTACAATACATAAATACGTTACTTCTTGCCTGTGTTCCGCCTTATAACATCAGCTATCTACCAGAGAAAGTGAAAAATAACTGGAACAAACAGACAGACATTCACGACATAAAATATTGTTACAAGTACCGTTTATATCTTGTAAACAAAAGCTATTATTTTGAAATTGTAAACAGGCACTTCAATATATATTTAATATGTTTGTAGAGAAGTATCATGTAAAAAAGGATAAAGTCGATACATATATTGTAACAATACCGTTCATACACGTCCGTTTGAATTTCATCTGTTGATTCAGAAACACAGAACAAACATCCTGTATTTTTCCTTTACCCAACTGAAATTCTCTTCACAAAAGTATCAGAGACAAAGCCGACATAGAAACAACAAGACTTTAAAGTAAATACGTATAGAAAACACGTGTAGCTTTATGCAGAAAATAATACTGAAGAAAATAGGGAATAAAAAGCGAATGTCACCGCAGTAATGTGGTTTCATTTGCTGTGTGCTGCGTTGTGTAATGCAAGCCTTCTTTTATGCATGTTGGCCTGGTACAACAAATAGCAGAGCGCACTTTCTTGTTTTATATATTTTTTTGTTTTATCAAATATTTATTTATTTATTTACTTATTTATTTAATACTTCAAGCACATTAATGCACAGAGGCGGACTTAATGCCATAGGCATTTTCTACCAGTCAACCTTTGGGTGGTGCAGAGACATACGTGGTAGGTGCAATGATTAAGAGGATATGTAAATATGAACGCTTAACATATTTAAATTATTAACATAAAATATATACCTAACTATATATAAACATAAATACATAAATAAATATACATACATAATTGAATTTATTAAAACAAACGAGACAAACAATGACGAAATATTACCGTTGTGATGATACTGCCAATTTCTTGCGAATATGCTCGCGAACTTTAAATTTGAAGGTCAATCGGTTGGATGCCATCCTGATTTCCTGGGGGAGCGCATTCCACAGAGAGACACACTGGACAAAGAAGGAAGAGTGAATGAAGTCTGTGCGATGAGTGGGACACTGAAGAAGACGATTATGCGATGAGCGTAGATTTTTATTGTGGTTGGCGCAAATGTACTGAAAGTGTGGGGCTAGATAAACAGGGGAAGAGGGAGAAACAAGAAATGAAAACAATGTGGTCAGCGCCCTTTGCTCTCTGCGCTGGCGTATGGGCAACCACTTAAGAAGGGACCGATGCGCAGAGACATGATCATATTTACGCAGATTGAAAACGAATCGAATGCAGTTATTGAGAAGACGGTCAAGTTTGTTGAGGAGATCTGCATTCAGGTCATAGTAGCACACATCCCCATAATCGATGATAGGGAAAATTAAGGACTGCACAAGCATTGTCTTCGTGCTCGATGGTAATAAGTTTTTTAATCGGTACAGAGCCCGCAGCGTTCCAGTAACCTTTTGGCTCACCCTAGCGACTTGAGTATGCCAGTTAAGAGAATTATCTATATGCAAGCCTAGGTCCTTCACGTCAGTGCTGAAAGGAACGATCGTACCGTTGAAAAGAACTGGTGGCAAGATTGTTCCAACCATCTTGCTAATGCTACGAGGACTGCCAATGATGATCGCCTGACACTTCGTAGGGTTTACAGCGACACCAAATCTATCAGCCCAGGATTTTATGGCTTTCAAGTAAATATTTATTGTTTGTTTTGATATTACTGGCTTTTGTAGTCTTTCTATTCTGTTAGCTATACCTGCAGTAACATCACTGTGCATGCTGACGTCCGTTGTCGATGACGCTACTCAAAAGTTACAAAATCAAATTAACTATGAGTAGCTAGAGTTTTAGAGTACTTGAGTTTTATAGGCGGTCCGTACACGGGCTGGTTTGTGTCTTAATAGTGGGAACATTATAGGCTTTATGATATGCCTAGCACTTCGCCCGCGACGTCGTCAGCATCATTATCATTTCAGCCACATGACGTCCAACACTGGACACAGGCGTCCCCCAATTTTGGGTTTTCCTTAATCATTTTATTAAGTCAAGGAATATGATTTTTCATACAAATTAAATCTCACCTTTACACTCCCTTTAAGGACAACATTTTCAAAAACTCCTTCTTTCTACTCCCTTACATTATAAAAGGAAGCCGTAGTTATAATTTCACGCACCTAGACCCTAGACGGTAAATTTTTCCTTATATAAATATCGACTGCAGAGGTTGCCATAATCGCTACGCTTGGCAGGTGGGTTGGCGATCACAATATGGTGGTAAAGAGCATAGAGAACGCTGCTATCCATTCTCTAGTAAACCCAATAGTCACCTTTAATGATACCCACATGAAGAAATGGGATGGTGCTATTCTTCACGTCCGGCAACATACGGAGCAATGTCTGATTTAATACACTTTAAAGCTAGAACTTGTTTTCCATAAAATGAAAGATTTCTTTGCCCCGACAGTACAAAGCACATCCTTAATTAAGTAAACTCCAGACATCCTATCCACAGCCATTAACCCGAGAATTCTATGCGGGATATTGAAAAATATTAAAAAAAAGACCTGCAGCGAAGTGCGAAGGGACGCTTCGTTTCTCATTACCGCGGTTATCTTGTTAGTGCCTCTATAAATAACCCCGCCTCGCTAACAAGCGGACATTTTTCACACAAATCGCGGTGTAGTGTGGAAAGCGCTTTATTTCAACAGTTTCTGATTGAAAGGTGTGGTGAAAATGGGTTTTATTATTTGTAGGAAAAAACCTGGGTAATGCCGTTGTACGTTGCCAGGCTAGGCCTCCCAATACGATTTCAAGTGCGCAGTGGAAGAGTTATAATCGTGGGGCTCTAGAGACAAGAGTGGCTAGCGTACTGTCCGCCGTACGCGGAGCAGACAATCAAATCAAGCACTTACAATACAACAAACAAAGGAACTCACCTGTTGGTTGAAGGGCACTGCTCTGGTGCCAACCTGGAGTTGTGTATGTAAGTGAGTGTATATGTATCGTGTAGTAACGTGTAAGTGGGTTTTCCAGAACACCAGGCCGCTGCAACTGGTCAGAGATTCACTCCAACATGCGGTTCAAACACTTAACCTCCAAACTATTTCAATGTCAAGAAACTAAACCCGTATTATTACACCAAATTGGGGGTTATTAACACAAACAATTGGATCACGACTAATTGTCACAAACGGATCGATTTAAAAGGGATTAATTTCAACAAAAGCGTCGCGGGCGTCCCAAAAACGCGACGGGGCCTTCTTTAGTGGCAAATCGACAGAGAAGCTGTCAAGTGTCAACGTCAAAAAATGACAAGTCAGATGTCACTTCGTTACACGTGCATTCCATTAGGCGCACAGATAATAAACGGTACGCAACATCTACCCCCCCCGGACGGGCCTTCCCGTCCGCTAATCACTTGGCAATAGCCAACCGCGATAGCCAATTTTGGCTCACATCGACAAAAGGGTGCTCCGGCAGGGCGGCAAGTGGCTGTCAAATCAAAAAATGGCCCGGGGTCAGGGCCTCCAAGACGTTCGGGTCCGAAGACAGCGGGCACAATGGACGCGAGTTCAATACAGCTTCAAAACGGAAATATACCGTAGCTAACTCCTTAAAGGTGAGAACGGTGTCCCCCAACAATCTGCGCCAGAGTCCCTGTGCCGCTTTCACCGCGGCCTCAAAATACCCCCCCAATGGGGGCAGGCTGGCGGGTCAAACAACAACAAACAACAAAAACAACCAAACAACAATAACAACCAAACAACAACAACAACAATCAAATGGCCCTCCTTAGGCAACAAAAGGGGGTGACGGGCCCCATAAGGAAGGCTTAGTGCCTCAACCGTCAACAACCAAACAACAAAAGACCCGTATCGTCCAAAAAGGGGTTCAACTTAATAACGGCTCCCGACAATATCCAAAACTCTCGCTGCAGAATGGCCAACAGCGCATTGCAACCGGCATGCGAGTTCTTAATGTGACGATCAGTCACCAACAATTCAACAACAACAAACAACAATTCAACAATTTGTCGAGGGAGCTAAATCGACTCAACAAAAAATCAGGGTCCTTCGTTCCAACAGCGAGCACCTTGAGCCCGGGCAAAGGACCCGACATCAAGACTGGCGATCGAGGCCAATCATCCTCGGGATGAGTCAGCCAGTCTGGTCCCCACCATAGGGGGTAAGCAAACAAGCGGGGTGCCATGCACCCACGTAAGGCCACGGCGCCTGGGTTCAAATCTCCAGGCACGTGCCTCCAAATCAAAGGCGTTTCAAAATTTTGAATCTGGGACACTCGGTACGCAACAAAGACCTCCAAAGAGTGGACGGACGTCTTAAACCAACACAAAACAATTTGACTGTCCGTCCAGGCGTAAGAAACCCGAATGTCCACAGTTCCACCCAAAGTGTGAGCAACGTGGTTCAATAAACGCACAAGACGCGCCGCCCCTGACAATTCAACTTAGGGATGGTCAGTGCCGTCCGGAGGGGGGCCACCTTGCTCTTGGCCAAGACCAGTGACAAATTCACCTGGCCTGTGCGCAGACGGTGCGCAGACAAACAACAACTGCATAGCCGTGCGAAGACGCATCACAAACAAAGGTAGCAGTGTAGCTCCCAGGGGGGAGGATAGCGCGGGGTAACACGACCTCGTTGACTGCAGGGAGTGCGGATACAAATTGGAGCCAATCTTCCAACAGGGTTTCCCGAATTGGCTCGTCCCAGCCAAGTCCCGCAGTCCAAAGGCGCTGAAGAAAACAATTTTGCCCAAAACAGTACAAACAAACAACAAAACAATAGACAAAAGGCAACCCTGGGCTCCCATGTCCAAAATGACACGGACCACAACAGAGTCCCCCGTGGGCCCCCAGACCCGACCGATGCCGTTGGCAACAAAACCGTGTCAATCTGAGGGGTACCTTAGCGGGGCAGGCGCCAATGTCCTAACAATGTCTGGGCGGCGACCGATCGCCACACCCAGACCCAAGTCTTTCCCGACGAGGATGGAGTTCAAACTCCTCGTCCGCGCGGTGTCCCGAGCCACGCGCCATCGCTGGAAGGGTATATCCCACCGGATGCCCGAATGGCGGGGGGCGTGACTCCAACCGGGGACGTTCCGCCAAAGGAGGGGAGGGAAGGCGGTGCTGGTCTGGCCAGCGGTGCCTAGCAACAATTGCGTAATTGCCTTTACGCGGGGAGACCAAATGGCTGTCGCGCGGCTCCCGATCAACTTGCGCGGGGGGTGGAGTGCGGCGCTCAAAATTGCGGGCCTCTCCCCGGTTCTGAACCGGCGAGGCAGAAGCCCGGTGACCAACTCCATGGTACCCCCCCGTACGCGAACCTTCATCAGAGGCTGGTCTGCCAGCGTGGTTCGCGTTAGCGCACAATATGTCCAAATGGGACCCCCCACAAATTCTACAAGGGCGGGGGTTGGGGCACTCATGTGCAACTTCAAAAAGGCCGCGCAAGGTCCCTGGTCTCGTGGCTGGGAAGACGGCTGGCAAGACTCAGTGGCAACGCCAGAGTTGTCCACAAACCGACACTCATCCTCCAAAAATTGGACGAGGTCATCAAATGGGGGGAGATGTGTGACACTATCCCCACCATACTTTTGCTCGAAACGAGCCCTCAAATCGGCAGGAAGCCGTTGCAGCACAACGTGCACCAAAAGGTAAGACCAATGGTCCACCGGCAAGTCCAATTGCTTTAAAGCGTTGGTCGCTGCCACCAACGGGTTCAACAGGTCAGTACGCAATGCTGACAAACTAGTAATGACCGGTAACCCCAAAATCAATCCAATATGAACGTCAGCCAAACAACGTTTATTTTGGTACCGCCGGGTGAGTAACTCCACAGCGGTAGGGTAGGCTGAGTCAGTCAAAGGCAGATGCTGCACCAAGGCTCGGGCCTCACCTTCCAGGACAGACAACAAATAGGCCAACTTTTGGGCGGGTCTGAGGTCCGAGCGTGCATCAACCAAACTTTCAAACAGGTTTTGGAAACTTAACCACTGGTCCAAGCGACCGTTAAAGTGTGGCAGTTCCAAGGTAGGCAGTCTACTCAATAGTCCGGGACCTGAAACAACCGAGGTCTCCGGTTTGACCTGGACAGGTGTCCGGCTCTCCAATATTTCCCGAGCACGTTGACCAATGACATCCCCCAGGTCCAAGATCTGGTCGTAGTCAGCAAGGACCTTGTCACGTGCTGCCTGATCCAGCACTTCCAAATCCACTTCACAAATGTACTGGTTGTAGCGGGTGAGCAGAGCATCAACGTTGCCGAGTCTCAAGTTCAACTGCTCGAACCGAGCAAGAGTGATCCCCTCAAGATCCTGGCGCTCAGCGATCGCTGCAGCTGAAGCGAACCACCGCAGCTGTGTGGTCAATCCACTGATTGCCTCTCTCACCGCTTTGTATGCCATTGCACAAACAATACAATTCAATATACCAAACAAAATAATTAAGTAACAAAGTTCAAACAATAAATAACTAGTTCTAATTTAATTAACAAAAATAAAGTTTTATTTTAATTCAAACCAATGTCAACGTTCAAAACTGTCAATTATGATATTCAATTCAAATATTCAAATTCTATCCAATTCCAAAAGTTCACAAACCACTTTGTTAATGGTACAACAATAATGAACCTTTATTCCAACTCAAAACAATGGTAATACTCAAAAATGCCAATAATTTTTCAAATATTAATTTTCACAAATAACCATATCAATGGTACAAACTCAATACTTTAATGTCTTCCTGACATTCAATACAACACAGAGGTCAGACACAAAAAGGGGCTACAACAAGGGGGTGCAACACAGCCCAATCCAATCCACTTTATTAGCCCGGCTGACTTTGGCAACATCAGGTTACCCGTCTCAATAAATTCAAACAAATTATTTCAAATAACAATTAATTATAGTTATCAAATATTTACAGCGTATTACTACTTCCCTTATAGAGACTGCCAAGTAATTAGCCTACTGTAAATTACCAATTTGTTGGTTATATGTCTTATAACCACGCTCTGCTACCAAAATGTACGTTGCCAGGCTAGGCCTCCCAATACGATTTCAAGTGCGCAGTGGAAGAGTTATAATCGTGGGGCTCTAGAGACAAGAGTGGCTAGCGTACTGTCCGCCGTACGCGGAGCAGACAATCAAATCAAGCACTTACAATACAAACAAAGGAACTCACCTGTTGGTTGAAGGGCACTGCTCTGGTGCCAACCTGGAGTTGTGTATGTAAGTGAGTGTATATGTATCGTGTAGTAACGTGTAAGTGGGTTTTCCAGAACACCAGGCCGCTGCAACTGGTCAGAGATTCACTCCAACATGCGGTTCAAACACTTAACCTCCAAACTATTTCAATGTCAAGAAACTAAACCCGTATTATTACACCAAATTGGGGGTTATTAACACAAACAATTGGATCACGACTAATTGTCACAAACGGATCGATTTAAAAGGGATTAATTTCAACAAAAGCGTCGCGGGCGTCCCAAAAACGTGACGGGGCCTTCTTTAGTGGCAAATCGACAGAGAAGCTGTCAAGTGTCAACGTCAAAAAATGACAAGTCAGATGTCACTTCGTTACACGCGCATTCCATTAGGCGCACAGATAATAAACGGTACGCAACAGCCGTGAAAAATCAAAACCGGTTTTTAGAAGTAGGTATTTGTGCCGGACGTTCAGAATAGCATCACCCCATTTCTCCCCGTGGGTGTCGTACAAGGTGACTAAGGGGCTTACTAGAGAACTGGCCTTACTAGGCAGCAGCGTTCTCTATACATTTTTAAAACCATACTGCAATTGCCAACCCGCCTGCCAAGCACAGCAATTATGGCAAAATACCCCCCAAGAATGAGAAGCACCTAAAAACACAGAATCGTCTGTTGGTATGGCCGTGCCATCGGTGCTGTGATTAATTTACAGAGTTTCTATTGAATTTGAGATGACATTCAAGAAATTGTACCCGGTCGTAAATAAAGCACTTCGCATTTTAGAAAAAGTTCAACTATCTTCTTCTACGTCACTTGTTTGACTGTCCTTTTTAAGCCAAATTCAAAGCTCGGTGAAGTACTGTAAGGTGGGTATCACATCTCCGCCGCGAAATCTACACTGAGAAAAATGTCATTTTGGCATAATCTTAAAATATCGTGACGTTGGTTTAAAATAGATGCGTTGTCTTGTTAAATATAATATGTTGATAATAAGTAAATATTACGCTAGAACTGAAATGTGTTAAGATGGAATCGAATTTTTTGGGTAAATAATGCAATATTATGATACTTGTCATCGTAAAAATGTGTAATTATGAAATAACATTGTCTTCTTCAAATAATAACACAATGTAATAGAAAATGGTCCACTGTCCCATAAATTAGTATGATAATTATAAATAAGATTCTAATTAAAAAACACAATGACAGTCACCGTAATATAAATAGATTTCATAGTTTAATATGAAGAAGTATCTCTAAAAATACGATGACCTCCCCCTAATGTACTATATTAAATTATAATGCTTTAAACTTATATTTTTAAAGTAAGCATCATTTTTTAATATTACAGTCATATTATTTTATGTGAATCCTATGATAATACGATTAAATAATCTCATATTTTTAGAGTAAGCATCAAAGTTCAATAATATAGTCATATTATTTTATGTGTATCCTACTAAATTATTATTACAGAGACCCATTTATGAGTAGCATTTGAATGATGTCCTACAAATTTAAGGTGACGGCATTATATAATGAGGTCTCCCTCTCTCACTTCATTCCGCCGCCGCGCCATTTCGGTCGGCCATTTGTATTTCACCGCTACAGCCGGCAAGTCACGACTCACGACTCGTTTAATTAATAGCAATAACAATTCCATTAGTGCCAGTGAACGTGTTTGATCAGTGCAAAAATGGATATGGCTACGCGTGATCTTTTGAAGAAGTGGAATTTGGAACGCTACATCGATCGTTTTGAAAGTAAGTTGACAAACCTACCTAGTAAGTTGCTAGCATGAGCTCACACATTACATTCACACATTCTAATTTCTAGCAAGAATAGGGTCAGAGTGTCGTCTTAGAGGCACTATGAAAATATACTTAAAAAAATTTCGCGACCAATTTCAAGGTCACAGTTCTAACATAACCTTACCTATGGATCCCTTCGACATCGTTTTTACGACAAACGGTTGGTCGGAGACAAAAAACACCCAGACACTTTTAGCCTTTCTAGGTGTTACATACTATAGAATCGAGAAAATAAACGATTTGCGAAAATAACACTTTTTTGGCCGCTGTACACTCCAACCAAGAATAGTCTTGTCGTATGGTACCTACCCACCTACCTAGATATACGTTCATATTTATATTATACACTAGATTCGATGTGCAACTGCAACCCAAAAAAAAACAAATAGGTAGAGTGCGTCTAAACTAAAATGACGCGCCCCACTACCGCATTTACCGTAGTGTACGTATACAAATTTAAGTAGTGGGGCGCGTCATTTCAGCTTAGACGAGCTCTACCAACCTACATTTTATAAAGTCGATGCGACGTAGTGCATTTCACAGCTGCAATCAGGGCGCTGTTAAATTTACCTTTTTTTTTCAGCTGAAAGAATTGATATCGCAACAATGCAGATGCTTAGTAAACAAGACATACATAGTATGTTCCCTCAAATAGGGGACAGACTCCGGTTTGAAGCAGCTCTGGCCATGTTAAAAAGCGACCAACCAAAAGATATGGTTTGTTTTCATGTTAAATTGTATTTCAAAAAAGTAAATTTTGTTTTAAACTTTTTGCTTACACATGCCCTGCGTCGCTTAAATGCACATTCTCCTACTTGCATGTAGGTAGGTAGGTACCTACTTATTAACTTTTATTATTTTAAAGTCTTCTTAAGATACCTAACAATTTAACCGGTGCAGTATTTATTTAAAAAGTGGAATAAAATCATAACTTTTCATCAGTCTTGTTAGTTTACCAACTAAGTACATTATTATTACCTTTTTAAATTTCTTGTTAAATTTCAAGATAACTCCTACAATTCATCACTCTTTGAAGAGGTCCTGAGGAATGACTTGTTAACTAGTCTACCTTGTAACTTAGAGCCTCTGCCACCGTGTGAAGGACTGCAAAGCTCAATCCTCAACCAAGACTGCGAAGCAGGACTTAACCAGGAAAATTTGGTAAGTTCTGCAAAATTGTAGAAAAGTACTCGTACTTACTGTTTTTTGGTTCAAGAGCAATATGTATTAATTTGTAATTACATCCATACTAATATTATAAATGCGAAAGTAAGTTTGTCTGTCTATCTGTCGGCTGGGGCAGGACCTTTTCACATTTTCATACCTAAGACACTGAACCGATGCAAAATTTGGTATAGACATTCTTTGAGACCAGGATCAGTCCTGATCTTGATCGATTAGTTTTTATCAGGGCCGGATCAAGGGACGAGGGCAGGACCGTTCACACCTGCAATGCTGAACCGATTACTAGTAAAAAAATATAACACTTCCCTTGAGTTATCTCCGGCTAGGGCTAGCTATAGCCTGTTAGTTAACGGTCGCACTCGGACACATTTAGTGATTATTTCAACGATTATTGAAGTTAATTGACCGTACATACTCATATTATCACACCTTTTTGTTACATGTACTATTATAACATTGTCTCAAAGTAAATATTATTTTAGGATGGTGACATACTGGTGATACCACTGGACTCGTCGTCGTCAGTGGGTGAAGCAGTTAGACAAGAGTCCACCGGGAGCAATTTAGTAAGTTATTGCCTATTATCCTGTACTTTTGATAAGGAATTTAAATTGACATTCAATATTGTTAACCCCCGGCGTAAACAGATAAGTTTAACGTCTGTACCTGTCCTGTCCTGTATGTGTGTACGGACGGCCGTTTAGGAGCTATACTATATGTCACAAAGATCAGTAATATATTTGGAGTTGGTGACAGCTATAACTAACAACTAAATGCATGATGCCTAGACTGGCACCGACTCCAACTGATCATTATACTGAATGGAAGGTAGGTATTGAACCTGTATTTTCAACATTTTAGTGACATTTTTTTTTAACTTTTACCTTGCATATTTAGTTTGTAATGCCATACTTATACTATTTGTGTTTCAGGTGAATACCATACTGAATTCATCAGTCGAGGGAAAACAAATAATAGCAATTGGGCAGAAAACGGGCACCTTACCCTCAAACGTGCGTGGGCGTTTATGCAAGCTGCTTATGGAGAAGCTCATTACGGCCGAAAACCCGGTACTTCTGCCAGATTCGCAGCTGCTTGCTCTATCCTACGACATTGGCAGATTATTTAAAGAGGAGTCACCACCCCTATACTACGCGCCGTACCTGCCGGCTGATGCTTACCAGGCTAAGCGCAATATCTCTGGCTGGTTAGTCACCGCCAGAAGGGCTCGACGGCAGCATTTAGTTTCGTTGGGCCTTATTGAAAAGCCCAAGTCACGTTCTCGCTCCAAGTCCAGTCCTAGGCTAGACACCCCTCCACTCGCTGGAATCGACCTGACCGGACTTAAAGAAGGTAACTCCTTTTCAAGAAATTTTATGTTTTCAGATTGAATTAAATTATCAAGAACAAAATTATTGAGAAAAATATCTGAATTAGTATAAATTTTCGTTACAAATTACAAAATATCTGAATCTAAGAACCGTTATTGTCATTGTACTAATTATTAATCGTTTTAATTTTTGTGTGCAGGTGAAGTGGAGGACGTAGCGTCAGCATTAGAGCAGCTGTCAAGTCCTTCAGCTGGTCCGTGGCAGGAGGTCAGTGCCCTGTGGCGGGAGACGGTGCGAGCTCGCCTCCGGTACTTGTACTACGAGGAAGGGACATTACAGGAGTACTTCAATAAGTATCCTATCCTGAAGTCAAGTGATGGATGGCGACTCCTGACTCATGACTACGAAGCACTGTTCCCTGATAAATCCGGGGGCCTCGACGCCTTGGATGCTTCATCGGAAAACATACTAAAAGCTGCTCAGCAGAAGCTTAACACCACAAAGGACTCGTTTCTTCGTCGAAAAATAGCTGATACATTGGCAATTTGTGACGGTAAGGAAATGATTCTGTTATATAGTTCTAGGTGCTCGACCTCCCTGGGTCGGTGAACCCGTTATAAAATATATAGACAAAAAAGAATTTAAAAATTATCTAACATGGTGCAGTCGTTCAGAAGTAACGGGCGGGCGGACACACATTTCGGCAATTCATTTTTACTTATATAGATAGATTTTATTTTGTTCTGATACTTTTCCCTATTTGCTCAGTTAATGATGATGTGTTGTGTCAAATATACTATTATTATTTTCTTTCCAGTTGAACAACCGGAGACAAAATTAATAGCAGCGATATTGCTACTCGGCTGTCTCTTTAATATTCCTCCTGCCCGTCGATCTAGAAAAGACTGGCAAGCTTCACGAGCGGAGATATTGGATGGATTTGTGACCATCGTGGATGATGACGCAGACGTGCAAGTGGTAATTGAGGAGCGTCGCCAAAAGCTTCAAAACCTAGGTATTAGCCTCCAACCATTTATAATTTGGTGCCGCCAGTCAGGTGTCTCCTTCACAGTATGTGACAATACGTTTTACAAGTTCACAACACTAACTGAGGCTGTTGATGTGACTTTTAAAATATTTCATGCTACTGCGGCTAAATATCCTACTGAAAGCTATAACATTTGGCTTATTATCCAAATTGGTTTTTACAAAGTCAAAACATCGTACGATCGTATGTCACAATCTGTGAAGGAGATATTAGTTACTCTCGGAGTCACAATTTAAATTAAGATGAAGTGTCACAGTTGTAAAAGGACTTTTCCCACGTTTTCTTCACTTATTACCCACATAAGGAAAGAATGTGAAAAAATTGATATTACTGGAGTTTATAAATGTGGTGAAGACGCATGCTACCGGTATTTCACGGACGTTAGACAATTTAGAAAACATGTTAACTTAAAACATTTGAATAAAGTAAACACTCGTTATTTGCCATCCACCTCAAACGAGGCTTGCGTAGTTCCTATGTGTGAAACAGAGACTACCAAAGTAGCAACTGAGCACATATACATTGAAGCTGATAGTGAACCGGAAGTCCTTGATAATGCTGATAGTATTATTCATAAAGAAGTTTTGAAATTTATTTCAACGCTCTATGTAAATCCCTCTGTATCTCGATCGTCTGTACAAGCTATGGTTAGTCATTTGCAAACCCTTCTTGACAATATCGCACCGTCTTTAATGTCCGTATTCGGCCCTGTGCTAGCTGATGAGGAAAGCATGTCTGGAAGCGAAATTAATAAACGACTTCATAAGTTCAACACAGCTTTGAAGGGCATCTTTTTTCCGTTTCGTTCAGAATATTTGAGATTCCGAGAATTGAATTTATTAGGTTCTTTTATACCACCACATGAAGTAATCGTTGGTTATTGTCCTGACATTTCACAAAGGAGTAACACTTTAACATTACACACCAAGCCACGTACAATGCAAGTAATTCAACTTCGCCAGGTTTTGAAGAATTTTTTTTCCATTGACACTATTTGGAAAGATGTAACGGATTATTTGAACCACCTAAGGGGTAATTTAATAATCCGTGAAGAAAATCCGATGAGGCCAATGTGTCTAGAAAATGTAATGCAGGGATCTGTATGGCTGGCAATGTGTACACCGCAGGCGTCGGACATTATTCTTCCTTTAGTAGTATACTATGATGATTTTGAAATTGGAAATCCTTTGGGGAGCCACGCTGGGGTGCATAAGCTTGGTGGTGTATACGTTTCCTTGCCAGCACTCCCACCACATTTATTTTCATTGTTGAATAACATTTTGCTGTTAGCTATTTGCCATTCTGCTGACAAAACTAAATATGGAAACAAAGCTATTTTTGACCCTGTTATTGAGGAATTGAATTACTTGCAAAACAAAGGAATTTTTATAGAAAATAAGTTTTTTAAAGGAACCGTAAAATTGAAGGTTGTTGCTATAACTGGCGATAATTTAGGCCTGAATTCAATTCTCGGGTTTACTGAAAGTTTTTCAGCTAACAAGTGTTGCAGAATCTGTAACATTGACAAGAAAGGTTTGCAAACTGCTCTATATGAAAACAGTAACTTGCTTAGAAATATGACTTCATACCACGCTCAATTGCAAGAAAACGATACACCTAACACGGGCATTAAAGAATCATGCTGTTGGCTTAAAGTGACAGGATTTGATTTATTTCAAAATGTAGCAGTAGACCCAATGCATGATATATTAGAAGGTGTAGCTCGTTATGTAATGACCTTTGTCATAAACCACTTCCTTGCCGAAGGTCTTTTAAAGATCTCAGTATTGCAACAAAGAATAATTTCATTTGATTATGGACCAGATAGGAATTCAAAACCAAGTAATTGTTTAGTTGTCCAAGGTTCGAAAGTAAAATTGAAAACTTCAGCATCAGAAATGCTTACCCTTATTAGATACTTCAGCCTAATAGCCGGGTTTTACATTCCTTTAGAAAATAAAGTATGGAAATTATACATTATGTTGCGGCAAATCACCGACAGGTTATTAAGTCATAGGGTCTTCAGTGACACCAATATTCAACTCCGGGTTATAATAGCAGAATTTAATCAATTGTACACGGAGCTAACAAAATCACCCCTGCAGCCAAAGTTTCATTTTCTGACTCATTATCCTACCATGCTAATGAAGTTCGGCCCCGTACGTAACATGTGGGCTATGCGTTTTGAAGCCAAGCACAGGGTATCTAAGTTAGTGGCTAGATCATCTTTTAATCGAGTCAATGTTTGCAAGACTCTAGCAATAAAATGTCAACTTATGCTCAATGACTTGTTTGTGAAAAATACAATACCTACAACAAAAATACTAGGAAAAAAATCTGCATTAAATTCAGGAGACACTGTCTAGTTTTCTCTCGGCACTGGCGTTGTCCTCAAATATTCGGTTACTTCCGCTACAATAGCTGGTGTTATATGGCAGCGGAACTCTATTGTTACTGTAGATATAGATGATGAACAATTCTTACCCACTTTTGGCCAAATTGATGCAATTTTGGTGACAGATACTGAAGAGGTTTTTTTCCGTTGCTGTATGTTTGAAACTATTGAATTTAATTCTCATTACAATTCTTATGAAGTTAAACGTGGTAATGATTATCTGTGCTTTCCTTGCCAAAATGCCGTTTCTCCGTGTCCTAACACGCTCACTCTAATGCGAGGTAACACGTCATATATTACAAGTAGATGGTACCTAGAGTAAAAATTTCAAAATTCTGTAGGTATTCTAACGGCTTACGGTCGCTGCTATAATACCTTGAAAATGCGCAAACGAGTTAACTCGTTTGCTCATTTTTAAGGTGTTTTTATTTTGAATCCAGTAATATCAATTTTTTTTGGAAACGTTTACATAATTATTAATTATGTACTTATACCGTACGCGGCGTTGCTAGTTTGAGGCACTGCAGAGTCCAAGGGCAGTTATTTTTTTATAGCAGAGTGCGCTCAACTAGTAATCTACCCTTAGTTACGGTATTTATCGGATATCCCTTTAGGATATCCTATAAAGACGGCCCGATAACGGTGTCCGCATAAAGTAATGGTATGAGCCAGCACCAATAGCTGGTTTAAGGTGAACGCACACTTATCAGAGCCGAAGGAGGCGAAGGAATCAAATTTTAGAATTACTTAAATGAAGTCCAATGTAACTTCGCACACTTATCCGCACCGAATCGTACGACCTTATTCGTCCGATTCGGTAAGTGTGCGAGGTTCCATAGGATTTCATACAAGTAATTCTAAAATTCGATTCTTTCGCCTCCTTCGGCTCTGAAAAGTGTGCGTTCACCTTTAGTAATAGATTTTAAAGTAAAGTATTTGTATGAGGGATAGATTAGTCTCATCGGAGTGTTTATAGTAGCACTTTACTTGAAAATAGATATTTACTATAATAATATAACCAATTTATTGTATGCAGCTTTAAGGTGAAAGCGTCAGGGTAGCCCGCGAAATTCAAATTTTCTTACGTTTTTTGCAATTTGCAGGCCAGTGCTAGGTTTTGATTGAAATGTTAGACGCGGGTGTAAGACGTATGTAGTACAACTTATGTACTTACACCCGCGTGCAACATTTAATTAACATACAACCTAGCACTGGCCTGCAAATTGCAAAAAACGGCTACCCTGAAGCAATCACCTTAAGGGCAAAAATGTTTTAGTTATAGGTACATTAATGTAAAGTTTGTTATTTTTTGTAAATTAAATTTCTACTCGTCTCAACCTTTATTTTAATTTGTAAAAACTAGAATTATTGAACATAATGTATATAATGATTCTTTATAATGACCGACAAATAGATACTGTAATCATTAAGGCGAGGATGTTTCTAAACAAAACAGTCTTCTTTTATACTGAATATAAATGTTTAGAGTATATAATAATTATTCATTCATACTATGGAAATAAAAATACCATTCAATTTTCTGTTTAATTTATACATACATCCCTTTTCACCTTCTTACCATTCTTGCCAAGGTACTTTTTTCTATTTTTTTTACTTACTCTCCATTTTTTTAAGGTTCAAGTTTAGGGTTCTTCAGTTTTTTTTAATGTTGAGCTCACACCTAATAATATTTAAAAGGAAAGAACCAATATTGGATACTTAAAAATAAGGGGATCATGTAAGTCCAGTGGCGCCCTCAATTATAGGAGGATTGTGATTTCTAATAATCCAAACAATTTCTGTGTAATCCACCAGTATTTAGTTGTAGTCCTACTGATGGAGAATGAGTAGAACTACAACTAATCACTGGTGTATTATAGAGATATTAATTGGTTTATTAAAAAACACAATCCTCCTATTGAGGGCGACCTCCGTAAGATAATAGGCTATAACCAGAGATATGAGGAAATAGTAGGAAAAGTAAGAGGACCTAACCTAAAATACGAGGAGGTTACCGAAAAATAGTAGGAAAAATAATAGGATATAACTGGATATATGAGGAAGGCACCGAAAAATAGTAGGAAAAATTGTATGACATAACTGAATATGTGAGGAAGTCACCGAAAAATAGTAGGAAAAATAATAGGATATAACTGGATATATGAGGAAGGCACCGAAAAATAGTAGGAAAAAATGTATGATATAACTGAATATGTGAGGAAGTCACCGAAAAATAGTAGGAAAAATAATAGGATATAACTGGATATATAAGGAAGGCACCGAAAAATAGTTGGAAAAATTGTATGACATAACTGAATATGTGAGGAAGTCACCGAAAAATTGTAGGAAAACTAATAGGATATAACTGGATATATGAGGAAGGCATCGAAAAATTGTAGGTAACTAAAACTAAATCCATGGTGACACATCATCTTAAATACTGTTATCATCAACATCAGTATTATCATCGTTCTTTTTGGTGAATCACTATGCTCCGTCCTTTGAGTGAATTCATCATACTTTAAGCTGAATTCACCTCTTTTATGATTGTCAGTTTTCTCAGTGTAGCAGCGAAACCGTAGTATTTCCATCATAACTTGTCTGTTATACGACAAATGGAAGTGAAACTGCCGGTTCTATCATACAGATTTGACTATGGTTCTATCTCTTTCCCACGTGATTTCGCCGATCTGTTCGTAAGCCGGCTACACTTCTGTGCTTATCTTAATATTTTTTATTCGCGGGTATCGCGTTTATTCACGTGACTGTGGCAGTCGACTCGTCGATCGGGGTTTTTAGGGTTCCGTCGCCACATGGCAAAAAACGGAACCCTTATAGATTCGTCATGTCTGTCTGTCTGTCCGTCCGTATGTCACAGCCACTTTTTTCCGAAACTATAAGAGCTATGCTGTTGAAACTTGGTAAGTAGATGTATTCTGTGATCCGCATTACGATTTTCACACAAAAATAGAAAGAAAAACAATCAATGAAATATAAAAATTAAAAAAAAAACATTTAATTTCATAAGCATAAACCTTATGCATAAACCGTGAATATCTACAGGTTTGTTCGGAACCCTTGGTGCGCGAGTCCGACTCGCACTTGGCCGGTTTTATATTTGTTGGTTTTGCGGAAAAACAAATCTAAAAGGTCCAAAGTAACCTGTACTGTATTAACTAAGTCAAGAGCAACGACATTTTGATCATATTGCTCCAATTCATCTGACTCTCATGATGTTCCACTACTCGAAAAGTGACATAATGCCGTAATCTTTTATAGTGGAATTCGTTTACCGGTTTCCCATCATTATTTTCGCTACAGAGGTGTGCTCATCCCTTAATATAATTCAAAAGGCGGAGGCCCTACATCTTAGCAAAAATATAGTCCAATCTTACACTTGAATAGACGGCTCTTTGAATAAAGGGTGGGCGACGTCAGATCAAATATTTACATGAATGAATTTGGAAGAGACTTGATAAACTAGGTTAGCCAAGTGACAGATTTGTCAATTACTCTACTTCGCCTTACGACAAGAACGCGTGGGATGTTTAGGTTGACGGGAAAGATTTGAATCATGGCTTTCGTCTTCTATGTACTACAAAACACAATGTAATTTTGTCTGAGTGTTTGTTTGTGCGGTTAAAACTTAAAACCGATTGATCGAGACCCCACATTAGGCGTGCGCGATCCACGGGCGTGTGAGTAGCGCGGGCGCTACGCGCGCGTCGCGAGCGCGCTGCGTGAGCGTCGCGTTTTGCTGCCCTGCGGCGTGTGTGAAGAGTGCAAGAGGCGCGCGCGCGGCGCGCATGTGGCGCTCGAGTCGCGTTCTTACCCTTTCACCCGCTATCTCCGCCGCCCGCTACTGTTTCGGTCAGTCACATGGTGGGCAATGTTGTGTTGACACGCGTTAAAAATGGAGTCACCGAGTGAAATTAATATCGAAAGCTTAATCCTAGACAAACAGAATCGTCCTGCGATATTGGACATGACTACACGGGAGTATAGTGATAGTGTTGGAAAAAAAAAAGAAATCAGCACTTTATTTATGAAAGATTTTGAGATGAAAATTGTCCAAATTGTGACTGACTTGACTGAAGGGGTTAAAAGTCAAGGCGAGCGCCGCGTGCGCGCCGCGCACTAGCTGCACACACGTCACACGGAGGCAAAACGCGACGCTTATGCAGCGCGCTCGCGTCGCGCACGCGGCGACCGCGTCGCTCATACGCCCGAGGAACGGGCGCACCTAATGTGGGGGAGGCCACTCACTAAGTGTGGATTTCACCAATGTAAGTGACTACGATCACCACTTCTGAATCGCGTTAAATAATCTAATAGTTCTCTTGACAACACTCTAATTGCGTATACAATATTAAGCGGAATCTGAATGGGTCAGAAAATAATCTATTCTTGTAAGAATGCATGTGAGCATGTGTACATGCTCGGAAAAAATCTGCTTAGCAACATAAACAACGCCATGCCTGCCTGTTTTGCTACAGTCAAAATGAAAGCGCGTCCTTCTGATAGTGTATTATGCAATTTTATTATCCTTCTGGTTGTAGATATTTCTCAGTGAATAAATTAAAATCTATGATAAAAAATTAAACCCTAGTAATTTTTTATTTTCAGTTCGTTCCTAACTCTTCTGGGCAGATTCAGCTGATTGGAAAGAGAAACTTAACTACTGCGTTACCACCAAGCTCCATAACTTGATAAAAACTCTGAGATATTGAACACAGAAGCAGCTAATAAAAAAAAAACTGTTTATGAAGTAAGAAAAATCAAGTTTTACTTGCTCTGTCTCCTCTTTCATGCTACGCACACACAGTCAGGCAAACTAACAGTCAACATTTCTAACCTATTATTACTGCTGTAGAGTATTCATTCAGACGAAGAGTTAGAAGGTCTCCAACCAGGAGTACCAATGACGTTGTGAAGGCCACTAAAATCCGCTGGATTCGCGAAGCACATAATCGGTTGAAGTGGCGAAGCTTGGGGTAGACTTATGTCCAGCAGTGGACGTCTTTCGGGTGAATTGATGATGATTCATGGTATCCTCCAAGCATAAACCTGTCAGTGCTGAGTCTTGGATAGCTACAGGCTTTGTATGGAAGCTAACAGACGGTGGAATAGTATGGGACGTAATCGGACTAGTCGACAATAATGCGTAATCCCGCCACAGATTAGTCTTCCAGGAATTGTTGGTGGGCTCTCAACGTTATAATACGAACGGGTGTTATTTATGTGGGTTTATGTATGACGTCAGGCAGGTTTATTATGTACTAGCTTTTGCCCGCGGCTTCGCCCGCGTGGATGTCGGAAATTAACACAGGTATTTTTCTAAAATAAAAGATTATTTCTAAAATAAAAGTAGCCTAAGTTACTCCTTATTACATCTGCTACATGCCAATAAAAGTCCCGTCAAAATCGGTCCTGCCATTTCAGAGATTAGCCGGAATAAACAGACAGATACACAGACAAATGTTTAAAAAAATGATTGTTTGGTGTGAGTACTATACTAACTTTCATATGCATTTAATACAAAACTGTTAATTTGAAATTACAAACAGACACTTCAGTTTTATTTATTTGTAGTATGTATATGTATTGATTGTGACTGGCCCAACACCATTATCGTGTAACACACTTTAAAATAGATAGGATCAAAGCGTTTCGAAATAAATTCCTCTGGTCAGTAATGTAAATATCGTAACGTACGTGACTGACCTGGCAAAATGAAAGGTATTGCGATGAATTGCCATTTTTTGTGTGTCACACTATAATCCCGGTGGTCCTTCTTTAGCATATCGATGGCAAAAAATCTGACTGGGCAACTACTAAACAGTAGGTCCTGGATTTGATTCCCAGATCGGGGAAAATGATTTTGGGTTTTTTTGTCTAGAATTTCTCAGCAGCTGCCTGGAGTCCAGATTTGTGACCAGTTGATGGAAGTTCACCCACAAACAGATTTAGCGTAGTTCAATCTTCGATCGACCCATGCGGCGTAAGCTCGGGTCGACGGCGCGCAGTGTTCCACGCGCGCCTCAAAGAGATGTCAGCAGCAGTGTAGGGGTCTACTAGGACCGATGCCTGCCGGGGTCGCGTGATTGTTCGAAAGAGATACCGTGACCCTGGCACATGGGCAACTGATGGAACACGGGTGGGTTTTAGTCAGTAAAAGTCTGACACGCCCTCCCGCTCCGCCCAGAGCGGGAGAAGTCATTTGATGATTTCCCGCCCTGAAAAAAAAAAAAACCCATGCGGCGTCATTTATCTATACTATATTATCTATACTAATATTATAAAGCTGAAGAGTTTGATTATTTGTTTGTTTGATTGAACGCGCTAATCTCAGGAACAGGTCCGAATTGAAAATTTCTTTTTGTGTTGGATAGCCTATTTATTGAAGAAGGCTATAGGTTATATAACATTACGTTAAAACCAATAGGAGCGGAGCAGTAATGAAAAATGTTGTAATAACGGGGAAAAACGCACAGGTAGGCGATTAGACGCGACGGGAAGGGTCGGGGGAACAAGAAATTTAACGCGGACGAAGTCGCGGGCAGAAGCTAGTCTCATACATAAATATAAATTCATAGAACGAAATCAAGACCACATTTCTTCATAATACTGTTACTTAAGTAATCCACTGTGGATTCAGATTTAATACTGTGTAAACAATACTCCGGGAAAAAGTTCTTATTTCTGTGCAAAGAAACACGGAAGCAATCAACTACAGTACGTCCAGCAAATATAAAACTTTAATAATCTCAAAGGGAAATTGTGAAGATCTCCGTTTTACCTTCGAAATGGTCCCAAAAGGAGACTGATAAATGGTAGAATATTACTTATAAGTAGCCATATTCATAAAATCTTTAAACTTAAAATGAGTATTTTACGTCATCTGGTTATCCTTTCATTGCATCATTATGGGGAAATGGCAGACTATTATACCTACTTAGAATTCGATTCCCATTGCCACTATAGGAACGAGGCAGTCGAAAAATACTCCTTGTATTTTTCGACTGCCTCGTTCCTATAGTGGTCGGTAGACCTACTGCTGAGAATCCTGACTTTGATTCCTGGTCAGAATCTGGTCCTGAATTTCTCAGTAGCAGCCCGGAATATGAATTTGTGCACGGTTGACGGCAATAGGCTCACCCCCTATTACATGGGACTTACACATCGCTGGAAATGTGGGTATAGGTACTATAGACACTCCTCTGTCCAACTCCTTGGGGATGATAAGCGGGAAGTTTTTTTTGTAGTATTTTAATATATGCGAGATGGAATCTGAATTTTTATTAAATTATTAGGTATAATGTTCTTGTTTTCAGACGTAAAGTTAGCGAATCGTGTTCGTAACACAATAATGCACTCTAAAATAAATATAACTGACGTGGCTCAAAAGACTGTTCAGCTTAAATGGGAATGGGTAGAACATTTGTTTGCCGCATGCCGGACAAACTTTGGGCACATAATAGTACAGGATTGGAGCCCTGAGACAGTGAGGCGGGGTCGCGGCAGACCACGTAGGAGATGACGGGACGAGCTGAATAGGTGCCGTCAAAATTGGAAGAAAGACGCTCGCGAAAGATAGAAGAAGTGGAGGGAGCCGCTGGCTTTTGCCCAGAAGTGTGACAGTAGGGTAGTAAAAAACGGTGCCTTAAATATTCGAAATTCGATAACAGTCACTCTATAAAATGAAACTGATATCAAGTTAGATGGGGACAATACTGAACAAAAATAGATATTTAATTGACGAACATGCTTGAAAAGATATTCTAGGCTAGATTAGGTTCAATTTATCGGTCTTAGCAGTATTAATCCCGGCTTGAGCCATCTGTCCACAGTCCACGATGATTGTCAATTGTTTAGCAGACAATTTGCAAAATTGAATCCCATTATTCCAGAGATGTAACACTAATAGTTAATTTCCTTATATAATAATAATGGCTGTGTCGTAATTAGACGTTATGTGCGAGATCTGTGGACGTTAACCGCTTTATCAAGGTAGTTAGATTATGTAAATACGTACATTACAGAACTCCACGAAATCAGGTGTGAATGCTCTAATTATGCGTTAGCACGTACGGCTGTGAACAGAGTTAGAGAGATTCATGGCTATAAGTTGCATTCATGGTACGTTGATTATTTTATCAATCTGTAAATGATGTAGGCTTCCAGGGTCGCGAGATTTGTTCGAAAAAGATACCGTGGCCCTAACATATGGGCAAATGCAGGAATACAGGTGAGTTTTAGTCAGTAAAAGTTTGACATGCCCTTCCGCTCCACCCTAGAGCGGGAGAAGTCATTTGATGATTTTCCACCCAAAAAAAATGTTGGCTTGTTTGAAAAATGGAAAGTAGGCGGTACTACTGAGTATGAGGTCTTGGTATCGAGTAAAGTTTTAATGGTTTCGTCTGGAATTTCTCATTAGCAGCCCGGAGTCGGCATACGTGCTCAGTTGATGGCAATCGGTTCGCCTACTAATATATGGGACTTAAAACTAGCAAAATGTGGGGATAATTTAGGTAGACCTCTGCCTAACACTGGATTTGGGATTACAAATGTGACGTTGTGATATATTTATGATACGTTAAAAAAATCACAAAGTAGCAATTGTAGACATAGTGAAAGTGGACAAATGATCACCATACTTGGCAAATAAAATCAAATCAATATATTTTTATTTCACATAAACCAACATGGGCATTTATGAAACGTCAGACTCAGAAGCTAGGTGCACGGTTCCAAATAGTTGATTTCTATGGAGAAGAGCCGGCAAAAAACTACACGGCAAAAAGATAATAAGCCATTAATGTATGTCTCACTGCGAGGCAAAGGTCTCACTGTTCTTCTTCATCTCTCTCTGTGTAGAGCTGCCAAGGACCAATTTTTGTTAAAGGAGTCCAGCTCATTCCGCCATCTCCGCTTGGGCCAGGTGCGACGACCATTGCTATTAAACGTAACCCACTACGTCGTAAGTTTCGCTCATTGATCGTCTGACATGCGGAAGATGTGTCCAGCTGAACTCCATTCAAGCGTGGCAGCTTTCCGAGTGACATCAGTCATTTTAGTGATGGAACGGATTATGATTTACAAGTTTCATACCTAGAATCCTCCGTTCTATAGCTCTCTAGCAAACCTCGGGCGAGAACTTCTGCTGAACTTGATATGCATTATTTATTTACTTTCGATGAACTATGAAAAAATATGCAAAATTTCGTAAATTTTAGCCATCCTAGTATTTTGGATTATGGTAAAAACGAAACCTCTGTTCACTAAAGTTGTAACCAGCCTGATGATACTGACAAACAAACATCAACAAATTAAAACTTCTTTCTCCAAACAATTTTAAATTTGCAGATAAACCTTTCGACAGGAACACTATATCTTTAACAGCCGACACAATAGGACACCGTGTTTAAAAATGGCACAGTGCCAACGATTCCTCTTCCGAAAATGCTCGGTTCGGACAAAATAGCAGATAATTGGAAAACGGATTCCGTACTCGGAACACAGTGTTTCATGCACATATCGCTTCGCAGCCGGCTGACCTATTTTTACTTTATTGGCGCGTGTCATCGATACAATAGCGTGGAAGAGTTCTGAATTAGAATATTTTATTTGCTGCAATAAAATTGAATTTATAACTCCTGGTTTTGTGTCGAAAATTGTTCGGAGTCATCTTTTATGACGGGTATGTGTTTCTATAAAAGATTTGATTCGACGGACTGTGAGAGTTTGATATTCTTTACAGCTAAAGTACTAGAAAGTGGTGAAGGGGATCTTTACAAAGTGCCAATTCTCTTCCTAATTTGCATAGATGCCTTTTAATTTTGAGTGGAAGTAACCTCTCTGTTTAGCTTACAATCAACTCATGAACTCTGTTGATGCTGTATAATGCTGGACAAAGGCCTTTTTGCCCAATTGCGTCACAACAATCTGTTGTTGCTGTGTTAAAAACCAATTACAGTTTCGTAGTATATAGCCTTATTAGCATGAAAGAGAATGCTATCATCTAGCCTCAATAGTGTAGCACAAATAGTCTGTATTTGACTATTTGTGCTACACAGGCTGGGCATCAAACGATCCGCGATCGACAGACAGGGGAATCCTTTCATCTTAACACTTTGTATATAATTTTGATGATCATAACAGCACCTTAAATGCATAACAAACTATCAATCACAATCCATTACTTCATATGTTGGAAAAAAAAATGATCTCCTCAACAACGTAAAGAACATAATAAATGTTGTTGTGTTAACATTAAAGCCGATACTACTGTTTATGTGCACCGCAATTACTTCCATATTCCATTATAAATGAATCGTCATAAAAACTTAAAAAAAATAACAACTGACTTCCTTAAAAAAACACTACAACGTGAAAAATAACTTTATTTTCGGAAGTCGGTGTCTTAGGATCTGTATTTAAGGTTTTTTTGCCACCAACTTCCGAAATTAAAGTAACAATATTTTACACTTTGTAGTGTTTTGTTTAAGGAAGTCGGTTGTTATTTTTTTGAAGTTTTTTTTTTTAACATTTTAGTTATGGTATGTACCCTGCAAATCTCTAATTGCGTTATTCGTCCATTTGTCGCGCAGATACTTAATGCAAATTTAAGACTTATATGGTTTTCACATGGATCCCATTGTCAGAATGGAACCAAATTAAAATGGGACTACAAGGGAAGCACAAGCTTTCAAATAAAAAAAAAAAAAATCATCAAAATCGGTTGACCCAGTCAGAAGCAGCGAAGTAACAAAAAAAAAGCAGTTGAATTGAGAACCTCCTCCTTTTTTTGAATTCGGTTAAAAACCAAACTACTCTGTAAAAAGTAACGTGTGAAAAAATATATATAGATGCGTCTATTTGAGAACCTCCTTTTTTGTTCAGTTAAAGACATAAATCAGATTATACAGAACGCCGAGGATAAAAATAAATCAAGAAATTCATGCTCAAAACATTAGAAACTATATGCAGGCTAAACTTATAATATAGTGGTGTCGTCAAATAGTAAAGTTTTAGAATAGCGCGGTGATATTTTAAAGTTTCCAACTATAACTGGGATAAACATTGATTATGTAGGAGCTGGGCTAAGGAGAGAACTGCAGATACTAAGGCATGCTAATACGTATGTATGTGTTGAGTATTCAAAGGTGTACTTATGGTAAACATGTGAAAAGGTACTGTCATGAGCTTTCATGCACTACGGAACTCTTTACAGTACAGCCTTATATCTCCTACTGTATAAATTGTAATTTTTTGACGAAGCGAAAAACAAAACATTCAAATAGATTATGTCTCAGAGTTACACTCATTCAACGATGAGAAAATCGCTTTTAAATTTTGCTAAGAGTATACATATATAGGTGGTAAGGATCGCTAATGTAGTTATCTATCTGTCTGCCTGTCTGTTAGTTTCTTACAAAGTTATGGCCTAAGCGCCTTTGATGGTATATATGTAGATCTATATGAGGCTTTAATGTTTGCTCAAACAAATAACATAAAATGAAAATTGATTTACCCAAACTAGGTTGAGAGTCACCATACGTTAAAATTACATAAAATAGTCTTCCAAATTGCTCGCCTTTCACTACTTCCTAGTACAGGAATGAAGAAGTGTGACCGCAAACTCCCCACACGAATACATACCGCCAAGTCCTCCGATGACAATAAAGCAAGACACTCCAAAACAACTCCCGTAAGAAAAGAAAAGCCCAGCAATATGAGCATCATGAAAATAAATCCTGCTCCACACGAGGCCCGTAAAGATATCTAGTCTCCCACTTCACACAGCTAAGATTTCAAATACACTCCTTTTTTCTCAACCGCAATAAATCGCATCGAATCGCGGCAATATATTCCAAGGTTTGCTTACTACGTGTGGTAGATTCTAAAATATGTGTAAAGAAAATTTACCCTTACGATCACAGATGTGCGTGGAATATAAGAATAATCGCGTGCCTTAGGTGTTTTTTGAATCGATCCCTTTTTAAAATGCGTCATTCGTCAAGTTTGAAATTGTTATCGTGCTTCTGACCTGAACGAATCGAGATCACGTAGGTTAGGACTTCGATATTGATGTAATAAATGTGTTAGAAGATAACTGCGAATAATAGTTATATCCTAACGAAATGTCTAACGATAAGGTATAAAATTTAATTGTGGCCGTAAAGAATGTCTTCTAAGTAAGTAAAAAAATCACTACTCAACTATATAGTTCGAAAAGCTTTGAAACGCAATTGAATTTTCGTTACTAGCTCAGCCTATAATATTGAAGAAGACTGTCATATACACGGGCCCAGTGCAGGTTGTGGATGTCACATGACTTTGAATTTTAGGTTCTAACACATGTTGGTATTCTCACCGTTTGAGAACAGTGGTGATGAAATTAAATACACAAAAAAAGTGCCTGCCTAGATTCCAACTATTGACCTGCAAGTCATAAGTCTTTGTTGCAACATCTACTCGGTTCTCTATTGTGTGACCTAACTTTTTTATCCATAATCTAAAGAGCCATAACTTTTTTTGTCCTAATCATCATTTGTCCGAATGATAACTTGCCCGAACTAAATGTCACATAATATCACATGCCATACAATTGAAATCCCTAAATATAATATGCCCTAAATCCGTTTGTCATAAATATTACTACCAATAACATACAAAAGACTTAAAACTGTTTTCCATAAAAGTTATAAGTTCTAAATTCAAATTATTTATGTTTATTTATCCTAATTATATTTATAAAACAAAGTATTACGGAGTTCATTAAGAATTTCATTATTTTATCAAATTCAACTGATACAATACATAAATAGTAAAGATACAAAAGCATTTTATTTAATAAAGCAGTATTTATCAAGGCCTGGCATGGCGCTGCATGTATTATCACTCAATAAATACAATATCACTCAATAAAACAGGTGATTGTGAACAAGTGATTTTATTTCCCTCTAAGAAACATACAAACAAACATACACCATGCATGCAGCATGCATGCACGCAAGCAACATGCAATCGAGCATGCAAGCAAGCATGCATTATGTAGCATGCAAGCAAGCATGCAGCATGCAAGCGAGCATGCATACAAGCAGGCAAGCAGCATGCAATCGAGCATGCAAGCAAGCATGCAGTATGCAAGCGAGCATGCATCATGCAGCAGGCATGGTTTCTGTCACGGCTCCGGCACTGCGGGGCTTAGGCGGTCCCACGCGAGCTTATCGTCGCAGACGGTTTAACGATCACCACCGCAGCTTCGTCTTGCTGGCTGGCTTAGCCGGCCAGCCTCAGCAGCGGCGGCGAGCGTTACAACCACCTGCTCCTCAGCTCGCGGGCCGCCTCGCCCCTCCGCGCCTACGCGATTTTAAATTACACTCTAGGGGTAGGGCAGACAAGACTACGTGAAGTCGGATTTACAGCGATTCGTTTCTGTCACTAAAACCTAACCTGTAGCATTTTTTTACTACTAACGATTTTATTATAAATGAACATTCGGCATAATACAATTTATATAATACAATACTTAGGACATATGACTTTATAACATGCAAAATTAGGAGATTTAATGATTATAGTTTTTGATATTATGACAGAATAGTTTTAGAAGCAAAAATAATTATGTAAAACAAAATTTCGACTTTTTGAATATTATGGTTACTGCCGTTTATAGCTAACGTGTTATGGATAATGATTTTCGGACAAACAATTTTAGGAGAAGAAAGGGAGTACCCATCTACTCTATCCACCTATTTCCATTCTGCATCATCCCTACCAACAGAGATCTTATCAACCGAAAACTTCCATAGGGTACTCCCTTTCTTCTCCTAAAATTGTTTGTCCGAAAATCATTATCCATAACACGTTAGTTATAAACCGCAGTAACCATAATATTCAAAAAGTCGAAATTTTGTTTTACTTATTTAAACCGTCTGCGACGATAAGCTCGCGTGGGACCGCCTAAGCCCCGCAGTGCCGGAGCCGTGACAGAAACCATGCCTGCTGCATGATGCATGCTCGCTTGCATACTGCATGCTTGCTTGCATGCTCGATTGCATGCTACTTGCCTGCTTGCATGCATGCTCGCTTGCATGCTACATGATGCATACTTGCTTGCATGCTCGATTGCATGTTGCTTCCGTGCATGCATGCTGCATGCATGGTGTATGTTTTTTTGTATGTTTCTTAGAGGGAAATAAAATCACTTGTTCACAATCACCTGTTTTATTGAGTGATATTGTATTTATTGAGTGATAATACATGCAACGCCATGCCAGGCCTTGATAAATACCATAATGCTTTTGTATCTTTACTATTTATGTATTGTATCAGTTGAATATGATAAAATAATGAAATTCTTAATGAACTCCGTAATACTTTGTTTTAAAAATATAATTAGGATAAATAAACATAAATAATTTGAATTTAGAACTTATAACTTTTATGGAAAACAGTTTTAAGTCTTTTGTATGTTATTGATAGTAATATTTATGACAAACGGATTTAGGGCATATTATATTTAGGGATTTCAATTGTATGGCATGTAGTGATGGGCAGGGGATAAATACTCAGAGGATAAATACTCGAGTTTTTATCCGAAACGGATAAATACTCGTTTTTACTCATTTTTATCGGATAAATACTCAAAATGATGGATAAATATCTTTTTTGCGCGTCGGATGATAATTTTATAGTGTAAATTGGTTTTATTGTTATTAAGGCTTTTCAAAATACTACGTTATTATATTATTTAGTTGTAATGTTAACTGTCAGAACTGTAATTGTGTCAGGAGGCCAAACGTCTCTAGTAGAGCATGCTCTTTAGACACAATTTAAGAATCTTTCTTTGTTGAGAGTGTAGAGAATTGCTACAGAATCGAACATCTCTGTGAAGAGCTTCTAAAAGTCAAGAAAAATGCGGCGAAGACAAGTTCATTGTTGTTGTTTGTCAACGCTATAAACATGCAAAGGACTTTTCAATTAGTTAAAAGGTGTTGAGCCTTTAAACTGCGCAGCACACACTATTAAATTGCTGGCTCATGGCGTCCTGAAATGCGGTAGTTTCAAATATTTATAATTATGCAGATATGAAAAAATATAATAAAAACAATTGGTTGTCTGTAAAGTTGGTTTACGGACGATAATTTTACGTGATAGCATCTAAGTCTCTTCTATACGACGCATCGGCCGATGGAGTGGAAGAGAGATAGATACGTCACAAGTCGAACACTTAGGCCGATCGTGCCTCTCTATTGCTTGTTTTGCTCTCGCTTGCACTCTCGGTGCAGGCGGAACGTGACAATGAGTCATGCTTTTTCGTGCGTACTGCCAGCGTTCATCGATTCCACGCGTGCCTCAAAGAGATGTCGGCACATATTGAAGGGGTCCGCGAGCACCGATGCCTGCCAGGGTTGCGGATCTGTTTCAAAGAGGTATTGTGGCCCTGGCATAGGCAACTGAAGGAACACGGGTGGGTTTTAGTCAGTAAAAGTCTGACACGCTTTCATATTGGCGATAGCAATGGTGGCCTGGTGGTATCAGCCCCGACTTACGACTTACAGGTCGTGGGTACCCACTGCTCTCAAAACTTTACAATGATCGCTGAATCCATATCCCACATTGTCGACAACCTCGCAAGCCAAGTCAGGATACTCGATTTCTTTATCTTTCATGAGGTAATTTTTTTGGAACGAAGTTCCCTATGGCGCGTTGCGAAGACGGAATTAAGAGAAAAAGTTGTAACGACACTTTTTAACCGACTTAAAAAAAGGAGGAGGTTTCTCAATTTGACTGTATATATTTTGTTCTGGAACGAAGTTTTTGGAACGAAGAGAGAGAGAGAGAGAGAGAGAGAGAGAGAGAGAGGGAGGGAGAGAGAGAGAGAGAGAGCGGGAGAGAGAGAGGGAGAGAGATGGAGAGAGATAGAGAGAGAGGGAGGGAGAGGGAGATAGAGAGAGAGGAAGAGACGGAGAGAGATTTCTCTCTCTCCGTCTCTTCCTCCCTCTCGGGAGAATATTTTTGTTGAGTATATACAGGTTTTTTGTACATAATAAAAAATAATAACAATAATGAATCCTGGAAAGGAACTTCGTTCCTTAAATGCATGATTTTTACTTTTTAACCAAATTAAATTTACTTTTTTGTAATGTGTTGGTGGAAATTTACATCTTTATGTAATCAAAACAAACCTACTGAGAACAAAATGTGATAATAAACCACTTTTTTCCAATTACAAAAACAAAAAATGACTGGAATGATAACGAAAAAATTACATTGAATTGGTTGATGGAAATATCCATCACAATGCATTTGAGGGTTAAATAGTTTCTGCCTACCCCCATGGGAGAAAGGCACGAGTTCATGTATGTATGTGAAAGAAAAAAAAAATTACAAAATTAAATGTATAATTTTATCTAACTTTGACAGTTATTGACGAATTGTATTCATGATTGAGTGAAATTATTGTCAATATCAGCATTTTGTAATTGTTAAAAATGATTAATAAGGTACGATACCAATCTGCATTGTCTGTTTTTCATTAATTTTAATCTTTTTGTTAGTAAAATGATAAAATTTACGTTACGAAAACTTAAAATAGTATTTATCCGCTGTTTTGGATAAATACTCAGTAAAAACGGATATTTATCGAGTATTTATCCATTTTGAGTATTTATCCGGATAAAATCCCAACACTAATGGCATGTGATATTATGTGACATTTAGTTCGGGCAAGTTATCATTCGGACAAATGATGATTAGGACAAAAAAAATTATGGCTCTTTAGATTATGGATAAAAAAGTTAGGTCACACAATAGAGAACCCTTCCATAGTCAATAAACTACCCGTAGTATAAAAAAAAATATTTGATCCATTGACACATCAGATATTGGCACATATATCAAGGGTAAAAGGTGTAAACGCCCGGCCATACCTCGTGACGTCACGACTAAGGCTGTACTTCGACGAGGGTTGACACTCATGAAGAGTCTCGATCCCCGTGGGAACATAGATTATGTTTAGATTCAGGGACTTCGAGATTAGAGGGGGGAATGGCTCCGGTATACTGGTTCGATTGTGTATTGCTATTTGATGGGTTAAGTGAGTTCGAGAATGTGATGTATCAAAGAAAAGACGGTGTATTGAGATAAGTGTCTTCATATTCGTGGCAACGCTAGCGGTAGATAACCTAAGAACACATTATAGTGACCTTATTGGTGATATTCTTCAGCAAGGTCAAGCGTGTAGGACTGGTAACCGGCGTACGTGTGTGACAAGAAGACCAATTCTCGAATTTAAAAAATCAATGACTAAATTTGACCTAAAAAAACTTTTTACAAAAAAATAACAACCGACTTCCTAAAAAAAAAACACTACAGAGTGAAAATTAACTTTAATTTCGGTAGTCGGTGTCTTGGGTGATTAAGGTTTTTTTGCCACCGAATTCCGAAATTAAAGTTATTTTTTTGTAAAAAGTTTTTTTAAAGAGACTGAGACTGAGATCTGGCTGTGAATGTTCTTAAAATAACGGGAATTGCACCTCAGGCGAATGAACGTTAACGAGGCAATGGAGTATGTACGTATAAGGATTGTAACAGATGGGCGTTTTGTAGTTTCTGCCTACCTCTATGGAAAAAAGGCGCGATTTTATGTATGTATGTGTATATACAGGAGGTAAATTGCAAAACGATGGTACCCTTAACCTCTAAGTCCCTGAGATAGCACATTTGGTACAGACACAATGGTTATTTAATTGTGTCTGTAATTACGGCATTCAAATGGTTAATATGGATTCCAGTGTATTTTGTTTTCTGCACGCTACAAGAACTGATTGCCGCTACTGAAAGTGCGCAATGCATATCCAAATTTTGGGCCGACTCTATTTAAATTGTAATCGACACGGTAAAATAATTGCTAAAAGTCTCCTAAGAGTTAGTCCATCAAACGTAGCTAAATTAACTTGTGCGAAGTTAATTGCTAGGTAGGGTGTGTACTTTTTACTGTCCACAGACTGTACGTTTGATGGACTAACAATTAGCAGACTTTTTGTATATTTTTTTTTTACAATGATGAAAGTAATAACTACTTATTTTTAAATCTCAATGACCCTCTTTCATCATCATTATAAAATTCAGAAATTGCGAAACAAAACATGACACTAATTCGTAAATTCACCAATTCTAAGGAAGTTTGAAAATAAAAATAATTTAATCAAAATTATGCTGAGAATTATAACTTCAAAATGACATAAGATAGTCCCCCTTCACCATATCCTAGTTTATTAGTTGGAGAAAAGAAACAACAAAATTCCCAGCAACGCATTTATCTCCTTAGTTCGAAGAACTTGATCATATGGAAACAGCTGCATAGTAATTCAGATCAAAGCCTGATAAATCCATTGAAACAAGTTCACGTGTTTCGAATTTATTACCTCTTCACCCCCCATAAACGAGGCCAGAGAACATACAAGGCGCAATAAATATGCATTTACCACGGAGAAAGTTAGAACAGAATAGCGCAGAAGGTCGACTTCATACAAAACGAAAATCAGCACACATATCGTTCACTCAACCTATGTGTGCATACACACGAGCGGCACGCGTCAACGGCAGCGGAGACTGCAGCCGTCGACATGTTTACGGCAGCGGTCGACAACTTGCCGCTCATAAATTTGAGCATAATCAGCCTGTAATGTACCTAACGCAGTGTCACAGGCCTCCTCTCTAAGAGACTGGACAGGCTGTAATCTACCACGCGGGCTCAGTGCGGGTTAATATTTGACACGTCTTCGATTTTTTTTTGTTTCTAGAACAAGCTGGTTTCATAACGATGTTTTCCTTCACCGTTTTGAGAGCAGTGGTGATGAAATAATTTACACAAAGTAAAACGCCTGCCTGGGTTCGACCCCACGACCTACATACAACTCGTGATCGGGGGTGCTACTAATGGGCCACCACTGCTTTTATGTTTGAGTAACATACTCAAATACATGAGCGACACGTTGTCGACATCAGCTGTAGCGCGTCAACGCACGGCCATTGCAGCAGTTGCCACTGCCGTTGACGCCTACACTATCTCAACCGAATGCCATTCGCCAAGTGAACTGGCATTTGTGGTATGTGACGTATGTCTATGTGTGCGTGCGTTTTCGTTCTCTGTATGGAGTCAACCTTCTGTATTTTTCTGTGCATATGCCATGGAGTAAGTACCGACATCGGCAAGATTCAAATAAACAAACAAATATCTTTTATGTTTCTAAATATGCGTGGGTACCGTATATGCTGAGCTGCAAATGTAAATATGAATATTTTATTGGCGTATTATGTTGTATAAATGCGTGTACAAAAACAGCGGTTTTTTTTTTTTTTTTTTTTTTTTTTTTTTTTTTTTTTTCAGTATGGGAAATCATCAAATGACTTCTCCCGCTCTGGGCGGAGCGGGAGGGCGTGTCAGACTTTTACTGACTAAAACCCACCCGTGTTCCATCAGTTGCCCATGTGCCAGGGTCACGGTATCTCTTTCGAACAATCACGCGACCCTGGAAGCCTACATCATTTACAGATTGATAAACAGCGGTTATGGCGATTTCAGGGTTATAATTGATGACTTTAATTTATTAAGGGTTTGAAAGCGATGAGTTACGATGACTGCAACGATTAAGATTGACTTTCGATTCGCTCTTAATAGTTTATCGGCCACAAGCGCTAACTACTTATCGTGGGGTCCTGGGATTGATTCTCACATTTTCTCTCGGTTTTTCTATCTATCTAATTTCTAAGTAGCAACACGGAGTCTGAATTTATGCCCGGTTGATGGTAAAAGGTTCGCGCTATAACAGGTGACTTACTTGGTACACTTCTGCCCATCCCTTCGGGTTTAAACTGTGAGATGGTGTATATGTGACTTAAGACGACACGTGTCTTTCGATTTTCTTAAGTCACAATAAAAGCTAAGCTAAGCTTTATTAAGCAACTGATTGTTTAATAAAGCATAGTAAAACACTAGAGATAACGACTGCTTTTCAAATGACGAGTAATTAGTTTAGTATGTTTAATTGAACTTAAGTTTTACCTTCACATATGAATTTCTGAGTAAAAGTGAATTATAATCACGTTGTCATAGGAAACTAAACAAAAAATAAACCAAAAGGATGATTAAACACGACATATTTTCTGCTCGTGTCCGAAAGCAAAAGCTGACATAACTAAATTTTGCTGGATCTACACCAAGACTACGTTCGAACGCATGTGAAAATATCGCAGCAGGATTTTATAGCTTAATGGATTTTTGACTTTCGGTGTGGAACCGCGCTTTGAGAATCGTTTGATTCTGCATCCCAGACCGTCGAAAAAACACACTATTCGATTTTCATCTCTCAGCAGTAAAGCAGTGCGTTGAATATACAGTGCACAAAAAAATGCCACGATGCTTCTGTCGGTGCGAACTTAGCATCAAAACCCTCAAAGGCTTATTACGTCAGACATCAATCAATGGGCATAAAACGGATGTCTTTACGAAGACAGTTATATAAATATTACTTTAGATCCACCCGTTGAAGCTAATAAAAACATTTTACTTTCTATAGCTGTGAAGTATTGAGCGAATAAACTGTGGAATAAACAGATGAAAGTAACTTAAAATTGATGAAAACTTTCAGGCAATCTGTCATACAGAAAACGATAACATCTGCCAGGCAGTACACAGAACTTTATATCTTGTGAGAATAGTTATAAAGGTTGTTATAGCGTATACTTTAGCGTTTGATGAAGGGTGTTTAACTGAAGAACTGGCAACAAACTTTGACAGCTTCTGTATAGATATCGACCAAAAAGACTGTCTGATGAACGTTAATCAATCAATCACTAATTAAATGATTTTATGGAAAATAATAATTTTCTGATGGTCTTGCGGATCAAAGGAAAAGTGTTTTACATTTTAACGAGTTTAAAAATTACGTTTTCAATAGCTTTGAATGAAATTCAAGTCGAATTTATTATCTTTGAAAAGTTTAACATTATTATTGTAATATAATCCGTTGCCCGCGGCTTTGTACGTCTAGATGTCAGAATTGGTCCCTTGGAAACGAGGTACCGGAAAAAACGTTGCCTTTCTTACTCCTCCATAAATAACATCAGCTATATGCCAATGAAAGCCCCGTCAAAATCGATCCATCTGTGTCGGAGATTATCTGGAACAACAGACAGAAAGATATAAATTTATAAGTTGTGTTTTTGATAGAAGTAACCTTCATGTGCATTTAGTTTAAAGCTGTTATTTTGACATTACAATCAGACACTCGAATAATATATATTTGTACAGGTAGACTATAATTCAGTACTGAATCACTTCTTGGGATGGTATATTTTGTATGCAGCGACAACCTACCTAAATAAACAGTTACATATTAAGATATTACACACAATTTGAGCTACATAGTGAGTAAAATCAACGACATTTTCTACATAGATTAGTTCCAGATTTACCCGTGAGTTTGTTATAACTCAACCACATACCTATGTTTTTATTTTATTAAAATATTAAAAGGAAATTACTTTCTTAAAATGACAATAATAAACCAACCAAATTCAAATCCATCCGTTAGATCCATTAATTTTATAAAAGTAACTCCAAAGAGTTGTGAATCATTTTGCAGCGGCAGCGCCAAGGCGAAGTAACGCGATTTATCTCAGAAAAGAAAACGCAATAAAAATAATAACATACATTCAAATTAAAGCTGAGAATATGCTTTTTTATCGTCTCGGGTAATACGGCTTTATGAATATACGGTTTATTGCGTACAGTAAGACGTGTGTTTTGTCTGTATGTGTACATATATCTACCTAATTTTATGTTAAGGCTGTAGGCAGACTGAGTCAAGACCATTAGTTAGACAGACTGGCACTCTATGAACACAATAAATCAATCTGCTTTACCTTTTCCATACAACTTTTTTTTTGGATATGAAATCATAAAATGACGTCTCCCGCTCTGGGCGAAGCGAGAAGGCGTGTCAGACTTGTACTGACTAAACTCACTCGTGTTACTTCAGTTCCCTATATGCCAGGGCAACGGTAACTCTTTCGAACAAATCTCGCGACCCTGGCAGTTCCATACAACGCTGGGGTCGGCGTCTAGTCTAACCAGATGCAGCTGCATACCAGTATTTTACAAGGAGCGATGGCTTATCTAACCTCCACAACCTAGTTATTAGGTTATACAACATTAATTTTTGTTTATGCGAAACCCGAAACACGGGTCTAGTATTTATATGTAAAGAATCTATGAAAAAAAATTCAAAACTGTATCATTAATAATCACAAAGTTATAAGCTTGTTAAGTTACCTGGTTTTCCACGCAAAAACATATGCATCTAGCGGAGGGCGCCCCGCCGTCGCCGTCCCGCTGTGCGCCCACGCCGCCTAAAAAGCTATGAACTGTCGTGACCTGTGTGCAAACATATGATTGCGGATACCAACTTTTAAGCGTAATTAAATATTTTTGGGACAAAATATAACATGGTGTAAAAATTATTGGAATCGATTCAGTTACTGATTCTGAACAAACTATATAGAGGTTTCGCATATACTAAAAATAATCTTGTATAATACTTTTATGTAAGACATGAGCGACTGCCTATATGACCTACCAAGTTATTGGGTACCGCTTGGTAGGACTGGTTATCAGACATTTTTGGTTCTGACTACCCGTAACAACTGTCAAAAAATCTACGAAAGACAGGCGGGATCAACATCTTAACGTGCTTTCCGAGGCGCGGAAATGCCTCAATAAGTAATGGGTGGTCATCGATCCAGAAACCGACCGCAGCCAGCGTTGCTTAACCTTCGAATCAACCATGTGGCTATTATTATTTGTCATAAGCCCTCACTATGAAACCTTTGTGTCATAAGTCGAAACATAGAGTTTTGTATAGATTAGCTATCAACTTTATGTTGTGTGATAGCGATTGTCTCAGACAGTAGCATCTGAACCGATAATATCTCATATACTCGTACTATGAGTGGTGACGGCCATTTTGTTTTATACGCGAAGGAGATAGAGAAAATGTTAGATTTTTTTACTTATTGATTGTGGTACCTACCCCACACGAATTCGTATACCACTACTTCCTATGTAAATGACATCATCAGGGATAATAGGATGTTATTATAACATCAACAATATTACACTAAGTAGAAAAAAAAAATTAAGCAAAGTTTATAAGTTTATTATGGGGCACTCAAAATAATACATCCATTATTAAAATAACAGTCGAAATCTATCTAAAATTGCGGGAGATATCGCGTGACATATTAACTTAAAAAAAAACAGGCACAATGAGAACCTCCTCCTTTTTGAAGTGGGTTTTAAAAATATACATATGTGATTCTCGTTTACTCTAACTACTGAATCTAATAAGTTTGTTCCATATTTTTATTGTTTAGTGACTTGTCTGCTACTATAATTTGACGGAAAACTATGAAGTAAACAGTCTCATTGTCAGAGTTTTTGTGCTGCCTCATCACCATCATCGTCATTGTATTGTCTTTATCCCAATTTAATTTAGTTCAGCATAACATACGTATATGCGTTCTAACTATGAAGAACTATGAACTATGAAGTAAACAGTCTCATTGTCAGAGTTTTTGTGCTGCCTCATCACAATCATCGTCATTGTATTGTCTTTATCCCAATTTATTTTGGTTCAGCATAACATACGTATATGCGTTCTAACTATGAAGAACTATGAACTATGAAGTAAACAGTCTCATTGTCAGAGTTATTGTGCTGCCTCATCACAACCATCGTCATTGTATTGTCTTTATCCCAATTTATTTTGGTTCAGCATAACATACGTATATGCGTTCTAACTATGAAGAACTATGAACTATGAAGTAAACAGTCTCATTGTCAGAGTTATTGTGCTGCCTCATCACAATCATCGTCATTGTATTGTCTTTATCCCAATTTATTTTGGTTCAGCATAACATACGTATATGCGTTCTAACTATGAAGAACTACGAACTATGAAGTAAACAGTCTCATTGTCAGAGTTATTGTGCTGCCTCATCACAATCATCGTCATTGTATTGTCTTTATCCCAATTTATTTTGGTTCAGCATAACATATGTATATGCGTTCTAACTATGAAGAACTATGAAGTAAACAGTCTCATTGTCAGAGTTTTTGTGCTCCCTCATCACAATCATCGTCATTGTATTATCTTTATCCCAATTTATTTTGGTTCAGCATAACATACGTATATGCGTTCTAACTATGAAGAACTATGAACTATGAAGTAAACAGTCTCATTGTCAGAGTTATTGTGCTGCCTCATCACAATCATCGTCATTGTATTGTCTTTATCCCAATTTATTTTGGTTCAGCATAACATACGTATATGCGTTCTAACTATGAAGAACGATGAACTATGAAGTAAACAGTCTCATTGTCAGAGTTATTGTGCTGCCTCATCACAATCATCGTCATTGTATTGTCTTTATCCCAATTTATTTTGGTTCAGCATAACATACGTATATGCGTTCTAACTATGAAGAACTATAAACTATGAAGTAAACAGTCTCATTGTCAGAGTTATTGTGCTGCCTCATCACAATCATTGTCATTGTATTGTCTTTATCCCAATTTATTTTGGTTCAGCATAAGATACGTATATGCGTTCTAACTATGAAGAACTACGAAGTAAACAGTCTCATTGTCAGAGTTATTGTGCTGCCTCATCACAATCATTGTCATTGTATTGTCTTTATCCCAATTTATTTTGGTTCAGCATAACATATGTATATGCGTTCTAACTATGAAGAACTATGAACTATGAAGTAAACAGTCTCATTGTCAGAGTTATTGTGCTGCCTCATCACAATCATCGTCATTGTATTGTCTTTATCCCAATTTATTTTGGTTCAGCATAACATATGTATATACGTTCAAATAAATCTGTCTTCGTCAATTCTGTCTTTTGATTTGGTGTGTCATCATTATCACCATTTCGCCGAAAGACGTCCACTACTGGACAAAGGCCTCCCCCAATTTGGGCGGGCTTGCTATAATCGCCGAGCTTGGCAGGCGGGTTGGCGATCGCAGTATGGTGGTAAATGTGTAGAGAACGCTACTGCCCATTCTTTAGTAGGCCCCTTAGTCACCTCTTACGATACCCACGAGAAGAAATAAGATGGTGATATTCTTTACGTTCGGCATCACACGGAACCATTTGGTGTGTGCCCTGTCTTAATCTTTATCGTTTGTTTTCGTAGGTAGTAAAATAGGTTACCTAAGTTATTATTGTCAGCATTTGTTTTCTTTATCCAGTTAATCATGGCACACTACATTGAATAATGTTAGTTAGCGTTGTGTTGTTACGTACCTAAATAAATAGAATACATAATTTGATAATATTTGAAACTGAAATCGCATACCAAGGTATGCCAAAACATTTGAGGTGAAACTTATGAAAAAAATAAAAGTAAGGCCACTTTTATAAAAACTCAAAACTTAAGCACTAGTTTGAATAAACTAGTTTGAAGATCAGGATAGAAGACTATTTGATGATGATATGGCCAAATCTAGCTCGCATGCTCTCTGCAAGCGCTTCTCCACAAAATTCCGCCTGGCGCGGCCGCGTCTCATTTGTCCCTCGACTGAGATCGTAGTACGCGCAATGTGTTATCGTGAATGCGTGATCGAAGGTTTAGTAAAACTTACTAGAGATGCTACGGAACGCTATCCCGGACTTATTAGGCGACGCTTCTCTAGCGTAAACTAGTTTTAAGTAAGCGGTAGAGGGCAGAGGGTATTGCTTGCAAAACAGATGTCTGAGGTAGGTGAATGGTTCTAGAGTGGCGGCCGCGTACCGAAACCTGGTGAACTCCGCAGGAATCTGCCGAATTCAAGAACTGGTCAAAATGACGGTGCTTGGGGGAGGCCTTAGTCCATCAGTGGACGTTTTTCGGTTATATAGACGATGATGAGTTTTATGTACCGAATAATGAGTGAGTCTTGATGTTCGGTAATACGGAGCTTAGTATACAAAAACTGTGAGAGGTCACAAACATTTCATTCCAAGGTAATTTAAAAAAGAAAAAGGGTGAAACAAAAGCCAAGACGAGTCACGACTCCTAAATAGAAAATAGCTTAGTATACAATTTTCAGTTCAATATACAACGAAGTTTACTTTCAAGAAATACGTATGTACGTATATGTCCGTACTAAATCCGTATATAGCGACGAAAGTCAGATAATAAAAATGCTTCATGCAATCTCCTATAAAATTGTTTGCAGCAAGAGATATGGTTTTCATTACTATCCTCGTATATTTTTCTCGTCTACAATTGTCTAATCATGTTTTATTGCCCGTATATATTTTATTCAAGCGAATTAAATTTAATTTTCCGCACTGATCTCGGGATTGTAGAAAAAGTGAGCAAAAAGTAAATTGAAGTTGGTTTTGTACAGCTAGAGAAAAGAACTGAGCGACGTCACGATTAAAGGATTTAATAAAAAAAATATTTTCTTGATTTTTATATGTATTCATTTCATTTTTGTAAAATAAAATGGTGTTTAATAATTAGATCTATCGAACTAACTCGAAGTCAGGGTCTACGCGGCTGTTATGCGGCCCTGCGTAGTAGCGCGCATTGTCTACGAAATCTCGTAGAGACGTAGAGGCCTCTACGAGATTTCTGTGTGTCGTTTTAATTTTCGGCACCCAAAGTTACCATTTGCATTGCGGGTAGATCCTGGATGAGGCTGATACAGGAGCGTGGAGATTGGCACGAGACAAGAGAGGGCTGTGCTCCGCAGTGGATGAAGTCTGCCCGTGAATCTATACTAATACTAATAATAAATATATATATATATATATAATATTATAAAGCTGAAGAGTTTGTTTGTTTGTTTGATTGATTGAACGCGCTAATCTCAGGAACTACTGATCCGAATTAAAAAAATATTTTTGTGTTGGGTAGCCTATTTATCGAGGAAGGCTATAGGCTATATAACATCACGCTACAACTAAGAGGAGCGGAGCAGTAATGAAAAATGTTGCAAAAACGGGGAAAATTTATTCCTTTTGAGAGTTTCCGTTGCGTGCGCTGCGTAAACGGTTAAAGTAACGCAAAAATCATGTATGACGGAATGGTTCCTTTTAAAAGGTTCAAAAAAAAAAAAGTCCGCGAGAGCATATGTCTATCTTTTAAGGTTGACTCACTATAACTCAAAAGGAGCGAGCAGCAACGAAAAGTGGACGAAAACTAGCAGGCAAATCGATGCGACGGGAAGGGTCAGAGGAGCAAAAATTTGACGCGGACGAAGTCGCGGGCAGAATCTAGTACAATATAAAAAGAATTGAGTGGAGTAATGCTAAAGTATAAAGTTAGGTACCTACCTGAGTAATTTGTTTAAAGGTAAATATAAAAATTACGAACTATCTGATCTATAAGAGTTTAAGTCAATATTATCCAGTTTGGCATAAGAGGTCATCCATAAATTACGTCACACGTTAAGGGAGAGGGAGGGGGTTGACGAAGTGTGACATTGTGTGACAAGGGGGTGGCAGGGGTCCTAAATTTCGTGACGTCACATTTCAAAATCTATTTTAATCTAAGTGTTAAGTAAAACACGAACTAGGAACTATTAAAGAAAAACTCAAAAATATTTGCAACTCTATCAGTAGAGATATAAAGTTCAAATTTCTTGCAATGTTTGATTTGATGTTAATTTTATTAAAAAATCATTTAAATTGAAATAAAACTAATTTCGGAACTGCTGTTTTAATTCAATAATTATTTTTAGACGTAAAATATGTGATGTCACACTAGGGAGGTGGGGTCTCATAAATGTAACCAGCTGTGATAAGGATGGGGGGTCAAAAATCATGAAATTCGGGTGCCGTAATTACGGATGGCCCCTAAGCTCAAGAAACGATGAACTAAATTGTTTTATTTATGTGTTCGTGCAGAATTAAGTAAACTGCTTACATTATATAAATAAACTAGCTTCTGTCCGCGACTTCGTCCGCGTCAAATTTTTACTCAAATCGTTTGGAGCTAACAGATTATTGTGACTGTGAAATAAGAAACAAATAATTTACAATAAAATAATATTGCGATTATAAATTGAGATGTAAGCCATCCTATCTTTCAAGTTGGATCAAACTGCACACGGTGTGCAAATTTTATCAAAATCGGTTAAGCAGTTTAGGAGTCCATCACGAACAAACAACGTGACGCGTAATTTATATATATTAAGATTTAAAAGTAATAATTGTCCACGGAAAAAAGTATTATAGCCATAAAAATATAAGTTTAACAACGAAACTTAACTAGTTCTTGCTATTTCTTAAAAGAAAAATAATTTTCTTTTAAAGGTAAGTTGCAGAGTAAATTCTCGACAAAATTCTAGTAAATATTTTATTTGGCAAAATGTCTGCTTTCCGGTAATTACCTACCATGACACAGTTATCCAGTGTTTCGGTTTTACCGAACATGCACCAAAAATTTTATAGCATGTCGGTTAGCAAGATGTGGGACACATTTTATTGGTCACGCTATAAAGACGATGTTCAAATATACGGTCTAAGCTTTTGGTTTTTACTTGGACTACTAAAATATTGTGTTTATTTCAATGAGTTTTATTGGAAAACTGTGTTCCAGTAAACGACTTTTTGATTCCCGGAAGCATAAGGCGTTTAGAATAATAGGAAAACCCTTTTCTTCTTTTTTGTGGATGTCGTAAAAAGCAACTTGGAATTTATGTCCAAAGGTATTCTAGCTCCGCGTTCTTACATCCATAAACAAATTGTGATACTTGTTTTCAATAAATCTTGTAAAACACTAATCAGAAACATCGTGTAGGTATCAAAAATGTACTGACGTTGTTTCAGACACGTTTTGTTAACTCCATATTTTGTTCAGCTATTCGACAGGTTTTTTCAATTCGGACCAAGAGTTCTGAGATTACCACGTTCAACCAAACAAACATAAAAAGAAACAAACAAACTCTTCAGCTTTATAATATTAGTATAGATGACTGTGTTAATAGGTATGGAAGGATAGTGTAAGCCTGTCAAGAACTACTTAACAACATGTGGTATACATGTTTTAAATTTTGAAGTAATGCTACCCCAGGGTCGGCAAGCATCCGGGTATACCTGCTTCGGGAGGTTCCTGTTGAGAATAAGGCGGGAGGAAATGCCTGGGTGTTACCATTGCGTGGATCGCCTGGAGAACACGGTGAAGCATACACTGGAGGTCTGCCCTACCTGGGCAGATGCACCGCCGTGTCTTCGTAGAGGCGATCGGCGTTGGCGGTCTCTCGCGTCCGTTCCTGGTCCAGGCCATGGTACGGAGCGAGAGGGTATAGGATGCCGTCACCTCCTTCTAGAAAGCAGTAATGTTTGCGAAAGAGGAGGTGGAGCGCGTGAGAGAGAGGCAATCTCTGCGCCCTCACGCCCTAGCCGCGGCAGGACACGAGTATTGCACGCGTGTCTTAAAGAGATTTCAGCACACATTGAAGGGGTCTACTAGGACCGATGCCTGCCAGGGTCGCGAGATTTGTTCGAAAGAGTTACCGTGGGTCTGGCCCAGGCAACTGAAGGAACACGGGTGGGTCTTAGTCAGTAAAAGTCTGACACGCCCTTCCGCTCCACCCAGAGCGGGAGACGTCATTTGATGATTTTCCACCCAATAAAGGATCACTTTGAGATGAGAACGCAGCTGAAAGATGCATGAACGAAAAAAAAAAAACAAATGAGGTCTATTTCGAATTGAGTGCTGTCACTTGTGTGAAGTTTAAACTTTACAGAATAGCACTTCAACAGTGAGAATTTCAATATTGAGCATTTTCAGTCTATTTTCAGATGACAAACCAAACAAAACGAAATTAAATAGCTCTTGCTTTTAAACCAACGCTCACTGAATATCTCGAGTACGTTCGCATGCTTCCTATTAAAGCATATCTTTTTACAACGTACACAGCGGTGAAAGATGGGCACGGTGCCAACGCTAGCCGTTTTACTGACTTTAATAACTCAGTCGCAATAAGCCTCCGAAGTCCAGGAATACTGGAATAACTGATTAGAGTTCGTCCAACGAAAAAATCCAGCAGACACGGCGCTATAGGCATACGAAGGGGACATAAATCCGTGTTTATATATTCAACGTCATTATAAGCACTGGTTAATTACATGCAAAATCATGATTAGAGAAAGGTGTAAGGTAGTAGGGTTGTCGTAGGAATGTTGTTTACTATTATACAGGGCAGGACGCGCGCGCGCGCAGTTGGGACATCGACGCGCATACTGAAAACCATGAATTTAGCACGACATTGGGTACAAAAAATCTGCTGTTTCGTAGAAAAGGGATCTGAAAGGGAAATGTAAAGAAGCGCTTATTACTTTATTTTATTACTAACGAAATATTTCAATGCAACTCGCGCAATGGGGTTAATAATCATGTACTTAATCCATGGTCACAGGGTACGCGTCTATACCCCATTACATACAGACTGTAGTTATACTTCTTACCACTTATTTCCACTTATTGCCGCGGGATGTCTTTCGTGGAATGGAGTCCTACGCACCATACTGCGATCGCCAACCTGCCTACCACGCAAAGCCCCCAAATTCGTGGATATCTAAATCTCAGTAGACGTCTAATGGCTGAAATGGTGATGATGAGATACATAGTGGTCACATATTTATCAACGTTATAAAAGTAGATAGATTTTCCTAATAGTGTAAGTATGCTACGGAATTACCTCGCGGGTTAACGACAGTTGGATGGGCTGGATTTAAACTCAACGAACTATCATCTCTCGCCGTTCCGCAATCCTGATATCCGCCTTATGCATTAGGCTTTCCCCGCTTACACCATTATCACCACAATATCAACATTATTCCGCCATCGTATTAACTTCAGAGCAATAACGCATTAAATAAGATTGCTGCCACTAGGCTTCCCGTCTTCTCCAGCATTAAATAACGCGGTACCCTCAATTACCTTTTACTGCTTCCGTGAAAAGATAGACAGCGCTAATACACCCTTAGTTTGTTTCTTCACTTATTTTGTTTTTGTTCTAACGTTGAGTTATTGGTGAAATGTTGAGTGATTAATTGGAAAAGGAATTTTGTTAATTAGTTTGTTTTGTCATGATCGGTGGGAACAATGAAAGGCCGTGTTCTGTCTGATGTTCAGCAATTTGGGTGCGTTTAGGTCTTAGTGAATCTTTATCCTCACTGTGCTTACTGGGACTATCTAGATATCGTCATACGTACGTCAAAAACTACGTTTATTGATTTCGATTTACGATTTCGGCCATTCAGCAGTTTTGGTGGCGTTTAGATCTTGCTGAATTTTATCGTCAGCAGAGCTTACTAGAGATGTCTAAAAATATCTTCCATATGTCACAGATATGCTTTTTACTGCTTGAACCTTTTTGATGCCTCCTTTTTTCCAAATAGCACAAAGCGTGAATTCAGCGAAACGCTTCTCAATTTTGTAAGAGCAAGAGTTCAGTTTTATTTGAAGTCTATATTACAAGCAATGTTTAAAACGATCTTGAAATAAAACCAATGCCTACAATTGACGCCTGAATACCCAATTACACACAATATGTAAACGAAAACAAAATCACATCAATGTTTGAGGCAGCCGACTCAATTGATTGAATAGGAGTCAATGAGCTCGAGCGCCACATATTTGTCTTTCTCACAATCGTCGTTACGCTCGGTGGCACTCAATAATAGTTAATTCAGTTCAACAGCCATTCACCCGTTACAATAAACACGATACAACTGAAATATCGAAACGAATATTAATTTAATACCGCAACTGGATTTAAATAACGGTTATTTTGGTGTTAAGTCAGCCGCAAGTGCGTACATACTTTATTATGTCTGACTAGCTTCACACAATCTGTTTGGTTCTTTCCTCAAAAGACCACTTCAGACTCCAATTGGATGATGTGGAATTCTGGAAGATGGATATCGGAATCTCAATGCTCGGTTAAACACCTCAAGTTGAAAATCAAGTGCCCGATAAAATTCCACCGCGATATTTTTACGTTCGTGCGAACGTGCTCTAAGGTGATTTAAATTACTTGAATTCCCCGTTTAAGTAGCTAAATAATGAAATCAAAGCACTATTTGTAAATGCGTCTACAAATTGGCATCCACAGGTATCAAATACTTTAGGAACTATCTCCCATATCCATATCTTCTCGTGGGTGTCGTAAAAAGCGACTTTGGGACTTACTAGAGAATAAGCCGCAATGTCTGAAGACTAAGGTCTTCAACCAGTGCGTCCTGCCCGTAATGACATATGGTGCCGAAACGTAGACACTGACAGTTGAGCTGGTCCACAAATTCAAGGTCGCTCATCGCGCTATGGAGCGGGCTATGCTCGGAGTCTCTTTGAAGGATAAAATCAGAAACGAAGTTATCCGGATAAGAACTGGAGTTACTGACATAGCTCGCAGAGTAAGCAAGCTGAAGTGGCAGTGGGCTGGCCATATCTGTCGAAGGACCGATGGCCGGTGGAGCAGACGAGTCCTGGAGTGGAGACCACGTATCGGCAAGCGTAGTGTGGGACGCCCCCCAGGTAGATGGACCGACGACTTTAGGAAAGTGGCTGGGGTAGACTGGATGCGGAAGGCGGAGGACAGGGTGTTGTGGCGCAACATGGGAGAGGCCTATGTCCAGCAGTGGACTGCGATAGGCTGAGTTGATTGATTGATTGAGAGAATAAGCCTGATGCTCTCTATGCATTTTATCACCATACTGCGATCGCCAACCCAGGTGGGTTGGCGATCGCAGTGTGGTGGCCAAACATGTCAAATATGTCAATCCTCCCCTAGGTGGCCTATGTCCAACAGTGAACGTCTTTCGGATGAAATGATGATGATGATGATGATGATGATGACTTTTGGAACAGACTATATCTGTCACATAAACAAATTAAGTTTCGACCTTGTCGTTTTATTTTGTGCAAGGGACTATCGACCTTATTACAAGGTCGAATCTGATCCGTTAACAGTTTGTTGGCATGGTGATAGACAAATAAAGACCCCCAACGTTTAGGAGTGACGTCTACGTCAATGTGTAAGTAGGGTAAGGCGGCTCGATTATGATATCCTTTTTTATTATTTTAGGCCGAAAAAACAAACGGTCAAGCTTGTTTGGGATCAAATGTACATACTTATATATTACATAAGTACATAAAAACCTACGAAAATTGTTTGTCGGCGAAATCACGAATTATGTTACAGAAATGTTCAGCGGTTTTTGAATGAAACGAAACTTTTCAAATGTTGTTTTGTGGCTTAACGTTTTCAGTGTTCTCTGAATTACTTTTCAGTTACAGTTTTGACCGCAAACAGGGTGGTACGCTGGAAATTTGGAAAATTTCAACCGCAATCTGGACTTGAGTTGTGAAAAGTGCTCGATTTCAGGAGCTGTTAAAAATATTGTTTTGTCGAAATCGAAATATTGATTTATTTCGATTTTGAAACCGATTTTGTGAATTGAAATATCCAAAAATATCTTCAATTACAGGCTACCAACCCACATAAGAGTAGTTTCAATACTTTATAATAAAAGTTCTTGTGATAATGCACTATAAAGTTAAGGACCTGCAGAGACAATAAAAAATAGTTTTTGTTATGACTAGTTTTGATGTATCAAAAACAAAAACTTTGGAAGTAGGTTTCAAAAGTAAAACTGTGAAATTATCTAAAGCGTACCTTTCAATAATTGTAGCTCATGCTCATAAAATAAATCAAGGATCCAATTTTATACAAAACAAAAGCCATCCTGTCTTTTTGGCCTAATATATACGAGTAGGAGTAGTACTAGTAGAGGTAGTTTGGTAGGCTAGGACGGGCTGATTGTGGAAGCTGGAGAACCAAGTGTTGTGGAAGAGCCTGGGAGAGGCCCACGTTCAGAAGCGGACTGCGAAAGGCTGAGTTGATAAATACAAGGAAATTTATATAAACCAGCATAATGATCTTATCTTACTAACAATGCGCGATAGCTTTTTAAAGGCATTTCTTGCAATGATATCAATAAAAGCAAGCCAAGCAGAAACCCTAAAACAATCACACGAGCCACTGGTACAGGAGTGTTCCCTCATTAGGAGACAAGTTTAGCTGCATCTAAAGCGTTGGTCATAAAATGAGTCAAGGATCCAAGTGTATAAAAAAGCCAATCGGTTTGTCTCTTTGGCCTTTTACAATAGGCAGGAGGCTAGGACAGGCTAAGTGTGAAGAGAACCAGCTGTTGTTGATTAACCTGAGAGAGCCCCACGTCCAGCAGTGGACAGACGAGACTATAGACGAATGGAAAGGCGAGTTGATTAGTATAAAAGAATTTAGATAAACCATTATAATGATCTTATCCTACCTGCAGTGCGGTGTAACATTTTTTGCAATGGTATCAATAAAAGCAAGCCAAGTAGAAACCCGAAAACACCAACAAGACACATAACACAAACTAGCATAAACGAAATCACACAAGCCACTGGTACAGAAGTGTTCCCTCATTAGGAGACAAGTTTAGGTGCAATTATCTAAAGCGGTGCACTCATGGTCATAATTTCAACTGCGCAAATCCATTTTGCATGCGGAAAGTTGCGCTAGTTTGTTAGTTGTGCAGGCGCTAAGACGCGGGTGTTTTTAAGTACTATGTTAGCGCAGTTTGTAGATTTATTATTTTCCTTTTAGTTTTGGGATTTTGTGACGTAATTGACAAGTAATGAGGATGAAAATGGTTTGATGATCTTGGTGTTAATTTGTTGTGCCCTTCAGTGTTGTTAAATGTGAAGTTTATGATTGAAGTTCTCTGGGCATTATAAATAGTAAATTGGCTCGGTTACGTACATAACAGTAACGAAGTAGAAGAGAAGATTTCTAAGTTCTTTTAGTACTAAACAATGAAGACATACGATTTTCTCGAATCTTATTCACTGCCCAATTTCGACCATCTTTCATTCTTCCGAAATCCGCACCCAAATAAAATTAACCATACAATAAAGTTCAGTAGGTCATGAACTCTTTGAGAATACGAGTAGTTCACGTTTTCTTCGCGTAACATTTTCTCTTCTTTAAATCCTTCACCGGAATACCCACTTTCCTGCAGTATTCTAGCTCGTACTAACATACGCTTTGTGTTCTTAACGTAGTACGTTATTATCTTGTAGTCTTGTCTTAATGCTTAGCTTTCACCCGTGGTTTCGGCTGCATTTATTTTGGTTGGTGCCGTGTCAGTTTGGTAAGTGAATTAGGCCACCTTGAATGAGATTTGGGAGTGCAAAAATGTGCGGAAATGAAAAATAACGTGAGTAGAGAAGTATTAAAAATTAGGGTTTGATTTAGAGAAGTCTTGATTATATAGAATCTTATTGGGCTTACGTGGTGGAGTATAGGCATGTTACCCAGCGGTAGGAATATTATAGATAATGTTAACCAACAAAACTGTGAATGGTTCTTCTGTTACGTGTTCTAAAACACGTCACAAAAATCGCGATTTTTTTTCAAACTGTTAACCATTTTCCAACTTTGGGAATTTTCAAATAATCCTTAGTCCCTCAAAAGTATCAAAAACATGTCCAACAAACAGACACCGGTACATTTATGCAGCCCGACCCAGTTAATGCCAAGTATTCCTTCGGGCAAACGCTACCAACACGGATCGTCGGTTCGTAAACACTTCGCATTTGCAAAGCGGAACGTTATCCATCGCTCAACGACTCCTGCACATACGTTTGGTGTTTTAGTAAGTGTCTTAATAAGATATTTACCTGGACGAAGAGCTTTGCGAGTGTTTAGATGTAGGTAGCAAAAGTTAGAAGTCGAAAGTAAGAAAACAATGTCGTTAGGCAATATTTCCAAGAAAAGAAGGACCATTTTTCAAGACGACGATGTTCAGTCATGGATCTTGTTTTATTTTTGTGCCCTGTGATATAAATAAAATCGAGATTTTCTGGGTTCTAGGAAATTATGAAAGGTGTCTTTTGGGAGCTATCTTTAAGAATTTCAGACGTTCATAAAGTGGTGTTTCTTAGATAAATCCTTTACAGTCGTTACAGTTGGTCAGTAGCCCGAAAGCCTGACACCAAGTCTTACCAAAGGGTATATTATCCAATAACTGGGTTGTGTACAATATGTAAAATACTGGAATTCAGCTGCCTTCGGTTCAACTGGAAGACGACCCCAAGTTGGGAACTGCCTAGGCAGATGATGATTATGATTTAAGATTATTAAATAATTTTACCGTGTGGTGCCGGACGTAAAGAATAACACCACCCCATTTCTTCCCGTGGGTGTCGTAAAAGGCGACTAAGGGACTTACTAGAGAATGGGCAGCAGCGTTCTCTATGCATTTTACCACCATACTGCGATCACCAACCCACCTGCCAAGCGTGGCGATTATGGCAAAGCCCCCCAAATTGGGGGAGGCCTAAGTCCAGCAGTGGACGTCTTTTTTTTTTTTTCAGGATGGGAAATCATCAAATGACTTCTCCCGCTCTGGGCGGAGCGGGAGGGCGTGTCAGACTTTTACTGACTAAAACCCACCCGTGTTCCATCAGTTGCCCATGTGCCAGGGTCACGGTATCTCTTTCGAACAATCACGCGACCCCGGCAGGCATCGGTCCTAGTAGACCCCTACACTGCTGCTGACATCTCTTTAAGGCGCGCGTGGAACACTGCGCGCCGTCGACCCGAGCTTGGTCCTTAACGGGCGGCGAGCTACCCATTGCTCGCCACCCGCAAGCTCGCGCCTACGGTGGCCGGGAGTCCGCTATTGACTCCCGACGCCCGGGGCGTCTCCTCCTGCGGCGGCTAGGGACGTGAGGGCGCAGAGACTGCCACTCCGTCACGCGCCCCGCCTCCTCCTTCGCGAGCATTACTGCTTCGCAGAAGGAGGTGACGGCTTCCCATTCCCTCTCGTTCCGTACCATGGCTCGCACCAGGGCCGGACGCGAGAGGTCGCCGCCGCCGATCGCCTCCACGAGGACACGGCGGTGCTCCGCCCAGGCAGGGCACACCTCCACCGTATGCTCCACCGTGTCCTCCAGACGATCCTCGCAATGGAAACACCCGGACGTATCCTCCCGCTTTATCCTGAACAGGAACCCACCGAAGCACCCATGCCCGGTGAGAACCTGCGTCAGGCGGAAGGTGAGGACGCCGTGGCGCCTCTCTATCCACTCCTCAAAGAGGGGACTTACCGCCGCAATTGTGGCGTGCCCAAGCAGTGGACGTCTTACGGCTGAAATGATGGTGATGAAATAATTTTAGAACGTTGAGTTTTTTACCGAAACATAACAGCCAACTACAGAACTGAAATTAAATTATGTAGCACTTACAAAGTTATTACATATAAGCTATCAAGTTTTATTTTTGGAGCCTTCAAGCCTAGTGAAAATGCCCGTTCCCTCTTAGAGGTTCTAAGCTGCTATTAATACTAACAGCGGTGATTTTCTAAAGCTTAGTCTATCACTATAACCCCATCACCATTATTCGGTACATCAAAGTTGCTAATGAACTTTAAGGCGCTAACGAGCTGATCTCAATTAGTTCGAGAGTATACACGTTAATATGTTGCTTGTACTCTGTGAACAAAGCTTATCGAATGGCCAACAAGTCTGTGTTATCGGTACTTCCTTGGACGTTAGCGGCTTACGGATGCGATACACACTGGCTGGTAGAGTGACAGGTTTATCGATGTAGGCAGGTATCGTTTTATCAGCATATAATGCTGCCCCCGTTATTGTAATTACAGTAAGTCAAAAAATATTAAACGCGGGATATAGGACTTCTATCCATTTTTTTTTTAAATTAGTGTATCTTAATGATTATGGCAGGTAACTTAGATATTTAGACGGACAACAAAAGCTAAATTTGCGTGGATTAAAAAGAAAAATATCTCATGTAGGAGTTGATTTATGAATGAAAAAAAGTCATAACGCTAGTAACATGACTTACTGTAATTATAACAACGGGGTCAGAATGTTTGTACTGCCGAGAAACAGGCCTCCTCTCCTTGGGAAGGAGTGTGCCAAGTCCTGGTTGGTAGATGTCACCTGTCTTCGAAATTTTTGGTTTTAGAAAATATCGATTTCCTCACGGTGTTTATGTTACCGTTTTGAGACTAGGATAATACAAAAACAGAAGTGCCTGTGTCGGTTGAAACTTACGACCTACATACATGTCGTAAGTTGTGGCTGTTACTACTTGGCTATCCATGTCCTAAGGTAAGTGTGAGGAAAAGTGAACGGCGGCTTGAGGGTTTTGCCTTAAATCTTTAACTGGTTCGTTTTTGGGCAGTAATGTCACCGGAGAGAGGCTAAATTTACTTTAAAAAAATTGCTGGTAATGTATTTGTACAGGAGAGGGGAAATTCTATTTTAATTTGTATTAATATAGCGATATTTCGATTCTAGAACTTTTTTTTTGTTCTTTAATGCTTGTTACATGTCTTATTTGTTATTATGGCTTGTAACATCGATCCATATGCTCAGAATTTTTTATGCGACTCCAACGAAAAAAATTGGCTCCATAAAATTTGGCCCTTGCAATTCGTAGCTTTCCCGATCATACAGCAGTATGTATAAAATGCTAAAGCGTCACATAACGACGTAATTCGCCGGCCAGCCTCCCCTCCCCCGTGCCCCCCGCCTACCCGTCAACGCTAAAGACTTCCTGCACACGATAAACAAGAGATGTCGCCTTATCTACAACTACATAAATAGTTTACTATATACTATTTAAGTTTTATTACGTAGTTACTTCGTTTGTGGGGAGCCTTTGTTGTTCAAGTTCTAAATGGGGGAGCAGTAATTATTTCTAGGGTTGCTTGCAAAGATTTTAATATAACAGTTCTGTTCTTTGGTTCAGTTTCTGTATCTGTTTTTATTAGAAAGGATAGGTACTTTCATCCTTGACAGTATGTTGAACAAAATATTTTTCATGACCATTTTAAAACATTAATTAACAATATTTTTAAATAAAAATAACAAATGTTCTCGACCATTAACTATCAATTGGAAGAAAACTATAAAAAAAAATATGGTCGCCTAGTGTAAGCCTTCTATCATAAATTCATAAGTGTTAAAAACTAACGCGTTTAAGATATATTTGGGATTCCGTGCGTCCTAATTAAAAAGATGCCCTTATTGGATCCTTTTTTTAACATACTTATGCACATAATTTTACGCCTTTTTCCATGGGGGTAGGCAGAAACAACGGAATCTTCACTTCGATCCTTTTATACTCCTTTTGCGTCGTTTGGGTTCAGTCATCGGTTGTTATTATTACATCAGTTATTTTGTCTACAACGGCACAGCCATCCGTACACCATTGGTAAGGTAACATTAATACTACAAAAATCAGACCTTTTTTAAAATCAACCCTTACTGCAACAAAATAAAGGCACTGTGGTGTAATTGATACAATTTAGATGTGTGTGCCGTTAAGTGTACATAATTAGATACACCAAGTGCACGAATTCAGCTAGGTACAAAATTAGCATCTACATCCGAGTTCACTGTACCCTCATCTCGGCCACAAACCACAAAATTCACTGAACTAAAACCGACCCACATTTCAAAAATATCTCCTTCAATGACAAATTATCGGCGCTTAGCCACAAAAGCCTACTTTAAGTTCTAGTCTTTATCTCGTGAGGCGATTTAATTCATTACGAGTCTAATCGACTTTTGTAATGGTCCCCGAGGCCAACCACTCAATTTGTTAGGCCTAATCTGTGACAGTATTGAGTGGAATTAGGTGAGAAAATTAGCACAAAGGATCTCTTGAAGTGGATTTGGACAAAAACTTTGTCGGTGTTCCAAGAAATGGACTTGGGTAGGTAACTATTACGTATTTATTTGGGATGCTTAGGATGAGTATTACGGCCGTACGTTCGATACGATAGTAATAGAGTAAGTGATATCGGCCGCAACTAACGAGTTGTTGGTCGTGAGTTCGAAGCAGGCACTTTACTTCGTGTTCTTAACTTCATCATCACTGCTTTCAAAACACTGAAGGAAAGTATCATCCATCACAGAAGAAACTGGCATGTCCTAGAACCAAAAATTCGAAGACATATGATAAATGATATTATTTTTGTAACTAGATTTGAAGAAGACGCGAGACAACCTAGATGTGTACTGCAAGGGTAAGATCGAGGTGGCCTCTGGAAATGGATGGCTGGAAGGATTTTGGGGAGGGGGGGGGGGGCTTTGCTCAGCAGTGGGACAGTGTAAGTTAACTAAATAAAAAGTAGGTTTGTACAAACACTTTTATAACGAGGTCGGAGGGCGTTTCCTATCTGACTACTGACATATGACATGCACCACCCGCAACTCGTCCCGTGTGAGGGATTGCAGCGTACACAGGTCAGCAGTGGTCGAACGTGCATGGTAACCAGCTTATAATGTCCAAATTATAAGCTGGTTACCATGCACGTTCGATATATACATGTAAAAACATAGCTAGTTTTGTTCTCCAATTGGGGTTATTGTAGGTACTTATAATTTTGAAGAAAATTAAAGTCATCAAGAAAATTGAAGCGTAGCGACGTATTAAATCAGCGCAGCGGCGCATCACAGATGCGGACGTGTGATCTATGCTGTTGTACAGTGCATTGTTGTGTAATTAACTTTTCAACACACTTGCTCGTAAAGTGAGCCTTATTATATCGTTCTTAGGGCCATAAACCGAACTATAACATACACGTGCATAATAATATTACACACTAGTGCATAATAGAATGATCCCTACAAAGTTAAGTTAGTACCTAACTGCAAATTATATGCGAGTAAACAGAGCATTTTCAATTTAACCGGGTAATACAGTTTTTTTTTTTTTTTTGTAACAACAAAGAGGTTTTATGCCACCGAAAATCTATTTACATTTTTGAAATAAATAAATGTGTCCCTAATTAAGACGAAAAAACATTTATTATTATCAAATTATTTATAATTCACAATAATTTCTTATAAAATATTTGCATTTTATCACAAAAATTATCATTTTGAAGTAGGCTGTATGGCTGTAATCAATCAACTTACATTTGGCGCGTGCAAAAAAAAAAAATTGCGCGCCATTTCCCAATTTTCCCCTAATTTTCATATTTTGTTTGTATCGCATTTGTTGCTGTTATTTGTTTTTTCCTCGCAAGTGTGTTGAAAAACGTCGTATGATACATGTGTGTATTGATGATTACCGTCCTCGGCTCTCTTAAGACCCTCACCTGACGGCTCGGGTCTCAATGGCGCCTCAGCGGTAATCACCAACATTACACACTTGTACCATAATGTACTATTATCGAACACCACAAGATCACGTTAAAAAGTCAGTTATTCCCTAAACTTAGCCAAGTTTTGCAACATAAAAGCAGTTGTTTGTAACCCTAAAATCAAGTGTGCGTGTGTATCAGTTTTGACGCAAGATTGGAGCTTAGAACACACACACATGTCGTTCATACATATTATGTACTTGCGTACCGTGTGATGCCGGACGTAAAGAATAGCACCATCTCATTTCTTCCTGTGGGTGTCGTATGAGGCGACTAAGGAACTTACTAGAGAATGGGCAGCAGCGTACTTTATGTACTATACCACCATACTGCGATCGCTAACCCGCCTGACAAGCGCGGCAAATTGCGGGAAGCTTGTGTCCAGCAGTGGACACCATATGGCTGAAATGATGATGATGATGATGTACTTGCGTCAGCTATCATGCAGAATATTCTGAACACGTCAGCTGTATACAAGCATACACAAGATACGTTTGCGCAATATGAAAATAAATTCTTATAAACTCAAAAAAACTACACGATTTCCGTGTTATCCACAATAATGAGTACATTTACCCATTTTCAGATCATTTGATCTGAAAATGATCCTCCTCCTCTGATCTGATGATACCTCTGGGATCTTCAAGGAGTAAATTCAAGATCTTGAATTTACTCCTTGAAGATCCCAGAGGTATTGTCATTGGATTACCAACTAATAATTAATTTCCTACTCAAAACTGGCACTGAGTTTTGAGAAGGAAATTAGTTATTTTAAAGGCACTGAATTTAAATTAAACCATATTCCGTCGACAGGTATCAAAGGTATTGAAATATTTTAATAATTCATTTATCGGTAATGTAAAATTCCTGTGAATTTAGTTTTGTATTATTCCATTGTTCATGAGAATTTGAGCTTGTTGGTTGAATAAACAGTACCTGGTATAATTGTTATCATATTACATGAAAATAATCAAATTACCATTCTAGTGTTGTAAATGAAACTAAATTATTGTCAGTTCTTCAAAACTTGAGCTACCCATTGCTCGCCACCCGCAAGCTCGCGCCTACGGTGGCCGGGAGTCCGCTATCGACTCCCGACGCCCGGGGCGTCTCCTCCTGCGGTTGCTAGGGACGTGAGGGCGCAGTGACTGTCACTTTATGCTACCATGAAGTCGTAATTAATAACTCGGACAAGAGATATGCCAGTCATTCAGATTTAAGAAATACACAGTCCACCCATCGTTTCTTTAGTCTCCCCCTACTCGTATGTCCATCGACAGTCATACCAAAACTTTCCTCACGACATTTTCCTCATTCCGCCTTATCACGTGCCCATAGCTTGACAACCGATTTTCACACAACAAGTTATCGGTGCCACACACAGACTTCCTCTAATGTATAACTCATATTCTAATTTCTATATAATAATTAATTAGATCCTATCATATATGTATAAAAAATTGGTACAGTACCGAAGTAACGTAACAACATATTATAAAAGGTATTATCTTTTGTTAATCTGCAAATTTGGTCCCTGAATATTATTTGATCGAGTTCTAAGAACTCAAAAAACCACATTAAAACCTAATGTTGCCACGGTAAAAAAGTCATCTAATACTGCTCTCGTAAACCGTTTCAGAGATGAAACGCAAAAATTCCAAGACGTAAGTACATTTTAAATCAACTTAGTATTTTTTGTGGCTTGAGAAACGCGAGAATAAATAAGAAATGTTCAGCTTTAGCTGAAGTACTAGATTAACATAAGATGTGCGGTCTATTTTACGTTGAATTTTGATGAAACTGAGTCTCTTCGCGTTACACAAGGGCTTTCAAAATGACACGATAACGAATGGGGACGAGTGTGTGTACCTACGTAATGGATTTAAGATATCTTTAAGGAGTGTTTGTAAATAAATTGATTTTGAGTACAAAACATGTATGAGGTTGGATACGTATGCATATGAAAATGACACAATATTTTTGCTGGATTTTAATGCGACCGTTATGAAGAAAATAACGCGATATACAAACGCTGAAGGTCACGTGACTGAATCAAGTCAACTTAATTTATTTTCATATTTTCTTATATGATTATGTTGGAGCACTCGGCCGATTACTTTGAGATTTTGAGACCGTCTTTAAAAAAAAACCTGAAAAATGTTGCAAATATTTTAGTAAAACAAAATTTAAGACAGCATAAAATCTTAAGTGTATGTATCTACCATGAGAAGAAGTTAATATGAAAGTGAAACACATACCAAAAACACAAAGCGCTATCATTCCAAGATTTAACATCAAGTACACTTAAACTAAACAAAGTGCTATATAAGGCCCTAAGTGTATCAAGACTCCATGTAAGTAAAACACAGAATTCAAACGAACATCTTCAGTGATACGACTTTTACGACTCAGAAAATCAAGTCATTAGACAGCGAGTAATGGGATGCGTACACCTAATCCATCATAGGCCGAACTAAACACGTTCGTCGTCAGCCGAACTCTGCTGATGAGACCAAACATGTAAGTGAAAGAAAGTGAATGCGTACGCCTAGGACGTTATCTGCCCCCCTCGCCAAGTTACAACCGTTTCGCGTCGAATTCCGTTCTCCAATCGGTAACGCCTCGGTGTCAGCAATTGTAGAAAACGATAAGTTGGTAGCCATGTTGACGCGCCTGAGTTGGCCGCTCGTCCTACAATGTCTTTAGAACAACGACCTTATTACAAAGGATGTAGCTTTAAACATTGTAGAAACGATTATAATTCATTCTATCATTTTGAACGATGTGAACTTGGCTACGAATTTTCTATTCGTTTGTTCTAACCACGTGACTTAACGTTGAGATGATTTCATTCCCATACATTTTATTGGTTCGAAGAATTGCACGTATTCATTTTCTTTTACATATGTCTGCTTTAATTGTCCGAATTCGACCGACGACCTGCAGTCAAGCACTACTCAGGGTTAACAGAATTTCTGTCAGGGTCGCGGATTTGTTTGAAAGAGTTACCGTGATCCTGGCACAGGCAACTGAAGGAACATGGTTTTTTTTTGGATGGGAAATCATAAAATTACTTTCCCGCTCTGGGCGGAGCGGGAGGGTGTGTCAGACTTTTACTGACTAAAACCCACCCGTGTTCCTTCAGTTGCCCATATGCCAGGGCCACGGTATCTTCTCGTTTGAACAATCTTGCGAGCCTGGCAGGAAGGAACATGGATGGGTTTTAGTTAGTAAAAGAAGTCATTTGATGATTTCTCACCTAAAACAGGGTGAATAAATTAATATAAGCTGACCTATTATTCAATTGAAACTCCACTCTACGCGAGGCCAGTTCAAGGTCATAGTATTACCACTAAAGTGCGACTGACTATATCGACGGTCCCTACGTTCTTAAAGACATGTCAAAAACGGAGGTTTACAGGAGAGCGTTATATGTTCAAAGCGCTCTAGAAATAATTCTATGTCCATTTTTTTTGTATTATGTTTTATTAGCTTTAGAAACTTTATAATGGTATTTAAACATATTTTCTGTTTATATAATTTCTTGGAAAAACTGATAGATGACTTTTTCTGCGCTGATGTTAAAATAAAAGCATGTCAGACATGCCTATGATATCTTTTTATACGCAGGAAAGAAGAAAGCAATTTATAAAAAAGAATATTAATAAAATGTTTTATGACCACATACGTATAGATATCCGCATCTACGACACTTATTCGTTGTAAATAATTATGATACTTGTTCTCATATACGATTTATAATAACGTTAAATACGTAATATTAAAAAAAAAATATGTGCATATGGAAAATCTACCCGAAATCGTGCAATAAAAAAAAAAATTGACATGTCTTTATGTACAGACGCCAACACATCAAGCTACTACAATCTGTCAGATTTCTTTGATAGATTTTCGACTTTATTTCTAGAGCATTAGGTTTAAGGTTCATTGGGAAAAATTGACAGTTTGGGGTAGCTTGACCTGGTGGCGTCTGTACGTAGGGACCGTCGATATGAGCATAGTTCGGTCGATGGCAGTTTAGGTGAACGCGAGCCGTAAGCCCTTATGTAAGACACTTGTAGATAAGCACTGACATAGCCGTCTAGTCGATACAGTACGTTTCCTGAGTGGAGATACCGGGCTTGTTGTAGAATCAGTAGATGAATGAACTGAATGTATGGATGCGTAGGTAAGTATTTTCTATTGACTTCATAAGGAGAGCTTGAGAATGGTAGGTTGGCAGATGTGAGTTGCTGTCATTAAAAGTAGTGACGTTTACTCAAGTGATTTTGGTTAGTATTTAAAGTTGTATGTTTCCTAAATACTTTGTCGGCTAACTATGATGACCTCCTACGATGTTGACAATAGAGCGATACGATAGATAAGCCTCAAGTGAAGTCGAGAAGAACATCTGGGTAGACGTAGAAATCGCCAATTGAGTAATGCTTCAACGGAATATTGACCGAAAGAAGTCCATGAAAAAATAACTTCAAATTCAAACTCAAATTATTTATTTCAATTAGACTATTCACTTACAGGCACTTTTTAACTGTCTGGGAGTCGTTCAGCCAGAAAAATGAAGCTCGTTGCCATTTCAAAGCGTAGTAGGTACCTATGTATAAGAACGGATAAGCAGCAAATAATGTTACAAAAATATTAGTTACCTAAATTATTTATTTTGTGTTTATAAATGTGTGAGAACTGTATAAAAAGACGTACAGACCTACATGTTAAAAGCATCCAGAGTACAGCAAATAGAAACAAAAAACAAATGATTAAAATAAGCTATAGCAGCTAAGAAATGACTAGACCCAAATGATGACACCCGTTCACGAACATGACGCATGGATCAGCGCCATTTATCTCAACCATTTTGAAGGAAACTAAATGCAGTTAGATCTCTAGAAATACAGTGCTGGAAATCTATAATATCGCCTCATATTTATGTGTGACCTGACTCAGATATTAGCTTAACAACACTATTCTCACGCTAACCTCTTATTTCAGACTAGCTTTTGCCCGCGGCTTCGCCCGCGTTAAGTTCACCCAAGACTAAGACAGCTTTATCACCGAGGAAAATACTCTACTTTTCGTACCATTTGCGAAAAAATTAACACAATAATAATATGAGATAAGCATTTATTAAAAATAATGACAATTAAACGTAAAAGTTAACATTCGAAACATTGGTCCAATTAACGTTTATGTATTTGAAGAAAACAAAAACGGGGCAAATTCCTAGACTAATAATTTTTTTGTCGGAAAAGCAAAGGCATCAAGCGCATATGGCCTCGTCGGTTTTTGTAATTTTATTTAATAATCATAACTGCATAATAAATGCGTATTCCTTCCTTCCTTATTTCAAAAAGATGTATAATGCTTTATATACAAACTCAATGGTGTAAACACAGATGTAGTTCAGTATAAATTTCGGTAAGTATTCCAAATTTAAATCACATTCTCCCCCTAGAGGATGAATGAAATTCAGTACTAAATTCCCTGTTTTTAACAGATTAAAAATGACTATTGTTATGTTAGCTTTTTGTGGCATAGAATGTCACTTTATTGAGCAAGTGGTACGAAAAATGATTTTTTGGTGTAAATACCGTATTTACTTTCCATATGTATTTAGTGAAAAGCTGTTAATTTGAAATTACAAACACACCTCTTGTTTTATTTATTTGTTTTATTTATTTGTATATATGTCATGTGACAAAGTTAAGATAAACTCATACAAACCACTCATGCGACTAAAAGCATGGTAAGCCGAAATGGTAATATTTCAACTGGCTTTAGGCTACGTCCTCATGTAAATATGCTGACAACGTGTTTTCTTATTTGTCAACTGGTTGGCAGTGTGTCAAGGTATAATACATCTTAGAGACTGTCTGGGAGTTCTGGATTTAGATAATACAGTAAAAAGGTCTGGTTACTTAGGATTGGATGAAAATAAACGTGCAATGCCAAATGTATCTACAGTTATTCCTGTTTAGCGAGCATTCATATTCGTTAGTCTACAAAAGTAAAAGATTCAGGCTATAATGTAACTCAGATATTTTTATTAATGAAGAAGATACAAAGTAGAAAGTCGCAATTTTGAACGAATAGTTTCAAACCTTAAATGAAAGCAACAAATCGAATTTCTCTTAGTATTTCGAATTGAAAACTGCGATCGAATACGTTTTCAATTTTGCGATCACATACCTACTTCAATTGCATTCTTCTATAGTTCGAGTTTTAATTGTATTGTACTTGACAGTTGAAGGTTGCTAGATTTGAAAAAAAAAAAAAAAAAAAAGATAATAAGTTGGTAAAGAACGAAATTTAATGAACTTGAAATAATTTACTTTCATGAAAACTTTTTATTTTTATTTTTAACGAATTATCTTAAAATCACGAAATATACTATTAAATCTTACGTCTACGTCTATAGTTGCCAGAAGAAATAAAATGACAAAAGTAAAATATTATGATTTTTAGTTTGTTTCTATTACAAGAAAATAAAAAAGGAAATTACTTTTATTAATAATTATTAATTAGTCTTGTATTCCACATCCTACAAACGAATATTAAAGTTTTATTTTAATTAAACCATTTTTATCATTCGTTTTTTACGCAAAACCGTTTATTAACCCCAACACTATTAGTGTGTTGGTAAGGTAACATTATTTTTCTTGAACTGTCAAGATACTGAATATAATTTTTGATTGTATTCAGTGACTTAACAGTTAAAAGAATAATAATGTTACCGTCGTACTTATAGATTGAAAACTCGACATTCTTCAACTATTACTAGCGCAACACTAGCATTTTACAAAACTTAACTCTCCCATTTTAGAAGACGTCTGTTTCCCTAAAATATGATAGAAAATCTCCCCCATCAAAAGTTCCTAATAGAATAATTTCTCCTGTCTCCAACATTGTGGAGTTCTGAGGAGTTGCGTCGGGGCTCATCCCCAACAAAGGATGTTATAAAGTGTCCCCGCCAAGAAACTTGGGCACAATTAATCATATTAAGTGGCCATCGACATCTTTGGCCGAGACATCGTGATTTCCACTCATAAATTCGGCGAAAAAAACGTTGAGATTTTTCAAGGATGAGCTCAGAAACCCTCAAGCGCTTGTCATTGAAATATAAAATATTTTGCAAGTTTTTTTATTACTGCTATCAAACAGTGTTTATTAACTCCGATAGTAAATATTATCGGAGTTAATAAACTTTTCAAATGACACGTTTAAATTACGTTTTAATCCCACGACGACTACATTTTACTAAAATATTAAAAGAGAGAATCTCTTTCAATAAAAAAAACTGTGTAACTAAATGAAAAAAAAAAAACATACATAATATGTAATATCTTTAGGTTTTAAAATATTGTGTACCTACAGATAGTACTAAGTTGGTATCTATATTTATATCATTGGTATACTTACACGTGTTAAATACCAACTGCCAACGCGCAACGTTGGAACAAGTACCTTAATAGGTGCCTTAATGTAGTTGAGATAACAGACTGCTGCTTGCAAAATTTTGTGGCGTTTTTTTTCGGGTTTACAGCTTAAACTGAATATTGCTCACCTCTCTGTGTGTTCTGTTATGCTAAATATCATACATACCAATACATAACTCCACGCCTGTTTTTCCCGAATCGATAAGCAGAGATTCTATTTTCGTCAGCTGTTCATAATATTCTTGCCTGACCAACCGGCAGCAAGTTCGTTATGCTCCCTTAGATGTCACTGCTTGCGGTAGCGTCGGGGGTCGGGTTACCACCTTCCCTCAAATATGGCGAGGGGGGTAATGGCTGACCTTTGCGTTATGCTCGTGAACGGGTACTGCTTGTGGTGACTGGTCGTCTTGCTGACCATGGTTTTTGTTATTGTTACTTGTATTAACTGTTATTTTATTTTACTCCGGAGGTCATAGTTTAACTATTGTAACTTCAACTTAGCTGTATGTATCAATGTATGTATATGTATCATTTTGCATCGTTGAATATGTAAGCGGGCACGCCCTTTATGCCTGGAGGCTTTATTTAAGTTTTACGTTCTGTTTACGATTTTGTTTTATTATTTATTTCAGCTTGAGTTTAGTTTTCAATGTTTTGTTCGTATATTCGCGTGTGCTAGCTGACATATGGCGAATAATGTATGTTTTGTTTTGTTTTATAATATTAATTACTTACATGATATTGTATAAAATCAAGTTCTTCTAACTTAACAGACAGCTGTGTTGCTGGGGAGTTTGCTCCGTCACTTCTTCCCAGCTAAAGCACTAGGAAGTGTTGAAGGGCGGGCGTTTTGAGAGGACTGTCTTATGTAACTTTGACGTTCAAAAAGTGCTGACTCTCAGCTTAGTTTGAATAAATGACTTTTGATTTTGATTTTGTTTTCTAACTAACATCTATGTTGTTATTATCATCATCTGCCAATTCTTTTCCCAATTTATGTTCAGTCTAACCAGATGCAGCTGAATATCAGTATTTTACGTGGAGCGACTGCCTATCAGATCTCCACAACACAATTATTGGGCAACACAATACCTCTTGGTAAGAATGGTTGTCAGACATTCGAACTTTTGATGACTCGTAACGACTGTCAAAGATCCACAAATGACAGTTGGGACGAACGATTCAACGGTTAAAATCTATCTTAATATGTGCTCCAGTAAGAATCATTTCCCGAGAGCCCACTCCTAGGAAAAGTTTCTTAGATACGAGTATACCAAGTAAGTACGCCTTATGTGTTTCCATTTAGAGGTTATTTGTGTTTGCCTAGCAAATGCGTAAAGTGGGTACAGTTTACCTTCATATTTCTAAGACATATTCTACTAATACTTGTACATTTATTGGTAGCCATTGTTCTGCAAAGTTTATTTTATACTTGCTGTTCATTTTCCGAATCATCATAATCAGTTTATATTGTTCCCACTATTGAGACACAGCCTTCCTCCGGTGAGAGGGAGTGAGCCGTGATCTACCACACAGGCCCACTGCGGGTTGGTAGATGTCACATGTCATCAAATTTTTGGTTCTAGGTCATGCATTTTTCGTCACTATGTTTACCTTTTAATTGTGATGAAATAATGTACATAAAGTAAAGCGCCTCCCTGGGTTTGAACCCACGACCTATGTATAACTCGTAAGTAGGGATCCATACCACTGGCCATCACTACTCTCGGTTCATTTTCCGAGTAGTATTTTTTTATTTGATAACATTGGACCTTTTTAAACACAGTCACGGAATAAAAGGTTTTATACGCCGAAGACTTTTTATTGTGCTACTTCCGAGCAACACACTTTACATATAAAATTTTTATGTTTAAAACATCAAATATGAAGGAGGATGTGGGAGATATTTCACCTACGTAATTTATAAAGGTTCATTTCCATTAGCCGTTGTGCCGCGGCCTTTTAGATACTCCTGTTACGTCACATATGTCAACGTCACCTGCATGCGGTACTCCGGGGTACCTAGTCGCCCACGCGACGAGGTGAGGCATTTCTGATTGAAAGATGGCTGCTTTTCTGTTCCCTGCATATAGACAGAGCTTTGCAGTTCAGCGACATTCATTGCGTTATTACGTTGTCAAGCCGATTTTTTTTTCGAACTTATGGAGAATGTACTGAATGGTTCTAATAATGAAGGAAAACATCGTGAAGATACTGGTACGTCACCAGTATCTTCACGATGTTTTCCTTCACCGTTTTGAGAGCAGTGGTGATGAGATTGTTTACACAAAGTGAAGCGCATGTCTGGCTTTGAACCCATGACCTACAACTCATAAGCTGGGCCATTACCACTGGGCCACCACTGATCTGGGTTTACAGTTCAACGTGAAACTTTAAATTTGTAAACAACTTGTCCTTACAACTTGCTGTAGATGTAAACGATATACAAAATTAAAAGACGAAACATATAAAAAACAACTTAATTACCTTGGTTATAACATAGTTACATATGTTATGATTAGATGTGTTCTGAAATCTGCTCAATGTCTGTGTAGTCTGGGTTAGTTGGTCATCATTATTTGGCAACAATACAATGGTTACACGTGTCAGAGTAAAATACGGCCTAGAAAAATCTTCTTTATATTGTTTAGATGAAAGCTTTATATTCTATTTGGGTACATCATTGTGCCTTTAGGTAATAATTAGGTTGTTTTTCTAGGTGAGAATAATGAAACAATATTTGTAGGGAACAATGAAATTGTGTACAAATAATTATGCTTGTTATTTTGTGTTTTTGTAGAGCACTAGGGCTCGTCATACGTACGTTTTGATGGCAAAATATAGGTTTACGCTTGCTCTCCTTAACGGTATTGGTAGAGGTATACTGTTTAATAGTTAGGTATATTCAGACCTATATAATAGGGGAGTCTTTTGCCATCTTCCTCGGGCTTCGTGCTACTACTGCAAAATTTCTTCAGGAAAACACAACTTGACTTTGTGTACGAAGTGTTTATGTAAATACTTTATATACGAAGTCTAGCCCTTGTTTAGATGTTAGAAAGGGCTTACAGCTAGGTTCGGAAATATATATATATACATAATTATATCCTGTAAGACCACTGCAAAATGATGAAATTGATAAACAAACTAAAAGCTAGCTATATTACTGCTACTAATATAAAATAAAAAATTGTTACCAAATTTCAGGACTTACAAGTGACGTAAAATTATAGCTTTTGAATATCTCGGTATATAATTAATTTAAAAATAATATAAATCAAGAACATAAATTGTCATTCCGATTGGCTGATCATATTATTATGGTATTAATTAATAATTACTCAAATCAATTCAAATCCAGTCATTTATTGAAATCAGGGTGAGGATCAGCATTATTCGAACGTCAAAAGTACATAAGACAGTCGCCCAAAATGCGCCACTTTTTCTTCCCCGCTAAAGTGGGGAAGAAAACGTGGCGCAACAAACTCCCCAGCAGCACAGCTATCTGTTAAGTTAAACTTAATTCGATACAATAGTAGGTAGACGTAATTACCATTACGAGACACATAACCTTAAATTAAATAATTTGCCATATTAATATCAGTGTTAGATGAAAATACAGAGGAACGCATTGTTTGCAAGGTAAACACAAGAAAAACAAACCTTTGGTTCTCTGTCTTTCCTAGAAAAGAAACCAACAGAAAACCTACATTCATTCACAGTTCAGTTAGAACGGCTACGTTTTACTCAATACATTTTGGATGAACTAACATTGTTAAGAGTCAAACCCATTTATCATGATACGGGCCAGTCCGCTACGTGAAAATATTTAATGAAAAACCTTTTTTGCTTCGTCCGCTGTACGATCGGGTGGGATGTAGAACATTTATCGTGAACTGTATTTAAATCGTGTTCCTGTTAATGCTCAGATTGTTTAGTGTTTTGGAAGTTTGAATGGCTGAATATTGAGAGATTTGTCTCATCGAAACGACTGTGTGTATTCGTGCTTTTGTACTTGAATTTGGCTTAAATTATTACACTGTTATATTAAAGATCTATGTTCTAAACCGTGGTTTCTTTGACTTTTTTTAAAATCTCGTTGGTTATTTGACATAAAAGAGTGTCCTTGGAATTTCTTGCTCATTTTTCCCTATAGAGATCTACGTTTTAGAATAAGCAACTACGAGTAGCTTCAACAACAAAACTGTAATAAATGCTTTGAGTTTTAGTTCGTATAAATACTGGTTACTGGCTCCCACCACCCATTCAAAACAAAACATACAAAAAGTGCCTCGAAATCATTTCCAAGCCTCCCACATACCGATGTCAGCACATAAAAAATTAAACACATGAAAAACGTGAAAAATACGTGTCGCTGTGGAATAAAGTGAATTTTCCGGTGATATTGAACGCTTGGGCCATTGCCCCGGAACGGTGGGCCATACCGAGCGAGCCGCAACGCGTTGTGGCCTCCCCGATGTTGGCAGCGAGAGAATTTGGCTGGATATTAAAAAGAGAATTACTCACACATCATAATTATATTTATAACTAGTTTTTGCCCGCGGCTTCGCCCGCGTGGATGTCGGAAATTAACGCAGGTATTTTTCTAAAATAAAAGTAGCCTAAGTTACTCCTTATTACATCAGCTACCTGCCATTAAAAGTCCCGTCAAAATCGGTCCAGCCATTTCAGAGATTCGCCGGAACACACAGACAGGCAGACAAAAGTGTAGAAAAATGGTTTTCTGGTGTAAGTACCGTATTTACTTTCATATATGCATTTAGTGAAAAGCTGTTAATTTGAAATTACAAATAGACACTTCAGTTTTATTTATTTGTATAGATGTATAGATAGTCGTCCTTTTATTGTCAGGTTGTATTTATGCATGGTTTATGACAAAAGCATGATCACCTACATTGGATTTAAATATAATTGGAGAAAAAGGAATACATGCGTTTCTGCTTGCACCTTTGTAGCTCTTCCTAGAAGACTTAGCAAATTTCCGGAAACAAAATGTTCATTCTCTTGTTCATTTCTCGTGTCAAAGCTTTGTGTCCAATTTCGTAGAAATCGGTGGAGAGTTGAACCATTAAAAAGAAGCCTTTTGGATTTATAAATCTATGTTGTAAGAAACTATACTGTTTTATTTTATAATATTATTATAAAACTGAGTTTGTTTGGTTGAACATGCTAATCTCAAGAACTACTGGTTTGTAACAGAAATATTTTTTTAGTGTTGAATAGCCCATCTATATAATACCTCGCTAGGACCCTAAGGAGTCAAAAAACAAACACGAATATGAAGCACTCACTCGCACGGGCAGGCGAATCGATGAGACGGAGTGGATCTGGCAAAAATGACCCGGACGAAGTCGCGGGCAAAAGCTAGTATGTATTTAGAGACGATACAACAAAACTCCCATGCTCCTCATTGGGCAATTAGCGGTTGCTCATTATTACCAATATCTATTGTGCAATATCCACACTATCCACACTATATCCATACTAATATTATAAATGCAAAAGTAACTCTGTCTGTCTCGCTTTCCTGATAAAACTACGGAACCGATTTAAATGAAATTTGGTACACAGATAGTTTAGAGCCCGAGAAAGGACATAGGCTACTTTTTATCCCGGTAATATGTTCCCGCGGGATAATTTCCGACCTCCACGCGGGCGAAGCCGCTGGCAAAAGCTAATACCTAATAATAGGGTGGTGGCCAAGTGGTACCAACTCCGATTTACGAGTTGTACATCGTGGGTTTTAACCCCGACAGGTGGATTACTTTGACTAATTTATTTCATCACCACAGCTTTTAAAAACGATGAAGGAAAACGTCCAGAGGAAACCGAAACATTCGAAGACATGCGACATCTACCATCTCGGAGTGGGCCCACGTGGTGGATTACGGCCTTTCTATTCCTTCTCACAGAGAGGAGACCTGTGTTCCAGCAGTGGTTACATTATAGACTGACTAGCTTTTGCCAGCGGCTTCTCCCGCGTGGAGGTCGGAAATTATACCGCGGGAACATACTACCGGGATAAAAAGTAGCCGATATACTTTTTCAGGCTCTAAACTATCTGTGTACCAAATTTAATTTAAATCGGTTCAGTAGTTTTAGCAGGAAAGCAAGACAGACAGACAGACAGAGTTACTTTTGCATTTTATAATATAAGTGTGGAAAGTGTGGAAAGTGTGGAAGTGTGGATTATTCTATCCACATAATAATACATCATCACCACTTATAAAAGATATCAGAATTCTTTACGAGAAACGGAAAACAGCTTCGATTTCCAAATTGTTTGTTCAGCAACTAGTAGCGAGCGATATTAGAATAGCCACTGACTCGACCATGTGGAACGAAATGCTGACAAAATGTGTGCGACCCCTGAAATATTGTCCACTGCACATTATGCATATTACGTCTAATATTGTATGTAATGCATGCTCTTCTGAAATAACAAATGTCAATACTATGGCGTGGGATTAAGCTTAGGGCCAAAGGTTCTCTCATTATTTTGCGTATACTTACTAGAAAAGATTTCTGTCGTGTTTGTTGAGAGGGTTAGGCAACGAAGCGCGGATGAATGGTTAATGATTCTAATGTCTGTAATATATATTTTTAAATTTGTTGTTGACGCGATGCTGATATTGATCTGTAAAATTACGAATAAAAAAAGCGCTAGGTTTGGTTACCTTAACGCTTCCTTCACAATTCCAGTAACTTGCACAAAAGATTACAAGTAGCTTACATGTCATTGTGCCATAACAAGTTCTAATTAGTCATGGGTATGTTGTTTTTTGATTGGTAGTATTAAATACCTTTTTTATGGAGAATTCTTAGTCTAGCGATGGCTAGCTCAACTGCAAGCGTAATATTCTGAACTCAACCCCCAAGCCAGGTCCAGGTCGAGCAAAGTGTTACTTGGTTTTTCCAGGAGGAATTTCTGAGTAGCCAAAGGTTTGATTTGTGTTCCGGGACGCGTATTTACAAAGGCTATACTATTTTAGTCACGAGTCAGACTCTAATCAGTGAGCTTTTGTTTATGCATATTACTCAACAATACCTAGTCTACCTCAGTAAAAAAATTGACTCAAATAGACTAGCTTTTTGTTTTAATATTTTCAAAGAAAATGCACGGACAAAATCTAGTTCTATATAATACATATCACTCGAATAGCTAAGCTTTTGGCGAGATATTTTTAAATTTATACACGCAACAAGTGGGTAGTGTTCTTTACCTAATAAAAGTACTTCTCGTTTGTTAATTCGTTTTATTTTTGTTTATCAAATACATAATAGAAACGAGCAATTAAAATGATAACAGTTGCCATGTAACTATCAACCTATAATTGAAGCTTATCTATTTGATTAATATGTATTCAAAATTAATATGTATGTAACTGATTGCCACCTACGCTAAGATAGGTTGACGGAGCCCCGCCTCGCGGGGCTCCTATTTCTGGGTGGTTTAAAAAAATCCGAGTCGGGGTACTCTGAGTCGGGGTATTAACCATGGATGGGATTTCGTCCACGCGTGACTGAAATGGTACTAGATTTTGTCCGCGCATTTTCTTTGAAAATATCAAAACAAAAAGCTAGTCTATTTGAGTCAATTTTTTTTTACTGAGATATACTAGGTATTGTCGAGTAATATTCAGAAACAAAAGCTCACTGATTAGAGTCTGACTCGTGACTAAAATAGTATATAGCCTTTGTAAATTCGCTTCCGGGACCTATATACAGGACTTAGGTAAAGTTCAAGCTCAGCGAATTTAAATCAAAAATATATTATAATCATACTTTGAACCCTACCTTAAATCATTATAATATCGCTTTAAAACGGTTAAATACGCATATTATTTCAACTTTATTACAATTAATTTAACGTTCAAGCTCAACGCACGCGTCAGAGCGTAAGAGATAAGTGATAGTATTACAAACCGCCATTTTGTTATATTTATCGTTTGTATTAACTGCTTCATTATACCGAAATTCAATTTGAGAGTAATCAGTCGCCATTGTGATTCTATAGTCAATAACAAAATTAAGCGATGTTTAGGATTCTGATTTCTGTTTTTGTTTAGCATTGATTGGGATGTTATTTCTGTCTTTTTAGAGTTGTTATTTCAACTTCATAAATCGATAAAAATAGAAGGAAGAAAGAAAGAAAATACATTTATTGCCGATCTTAAACATGACGCAGAGAAAGACCAGAAACACAAAAATAACAAGTTAGAGGATAATTTGCGTCACATGCACGCAAAACGGCATCACTTAGCATTATGCTATAACCCAATTCGATGCAGAGCCCCAGTGCTGGCAATAAGTGCATCTGATTAGACTGAAATACAACCCTACTATTGCAAGAATTAAGCTAGGCTAGATGATGATGAAGATACATAAATACTAACTCAATTTAAGTCCGACTGTCTAATAAAGTTATTTGCTGAAGTGCCTCGATACATTCCAGTTAGAAATCAATGGCGGCAACTGCCGGGGTCGCGTGATTCTGCCGGGGTCGCGTGATTGTTCGAAAGAGATACCGTGACCCTGGCACATGGGCAACTGATGGAACACGGGTGGGTTTTAGTCAGTAAAAGTCTGACACGCCCTCCCGCTCCGCCCAGAGCGGGAGAAGTCATTTGATGATTTCCCATCCTGAAAAAAAAAAAAAAAAAAAAAAATGGCGGCACCCAACGGTGGTACTTCGCCTATCAAAAATTATTTCTAACTAGAAATAACTGCTTAATGAAATTAAACAGACAAATTTATTATTGAAATAATTAATATTTCGCGTAGATCGTCCTACACGTGTTTTTAATCATGATCAAACTTCCAGTGGAAACATTTTAACCAACCATGTTCGGCGAAATATTTGCGAAATTCCATGAATAAAGTTCTAACGATAACTCTCATAGTGTTTTGTGGATATTTTGTAGGATATCTAGACACGCGGCAGCGTGTCAAGCCAAGTTCAAGTAACAGAACTGGCGAGCAGCACCGTGTGTAATATTACACGAACCATTTGGAGCCACTTTTGACTCCCTCATAACTAAAAACTGTTTCACCTAAACGTGTCAAATTTGGCTCATATAGTGAAATTTGCAAGATACATATGTGCTCCAAATTTCATAAACATATCTCAAACGATTATTTAGATATTAACGTCCAAAAATCGTCATTTTTATCACTGACTGACTTATAGATCAAAACTCTAACCCAGTTCCAGATGACCTAGAAAGTTCAAATTTGGCATGCAGGTAGGTAATTAGGTGAATACAAAGGAATAAATCAGAAACTGGTAAATTTTTATCATTTTATTATAATTTTTCACTTAATTGATTCTATTAGGAACACTTATAACAAAAACCATTTGGTAATAATTTTGTTATAAATAAGGACCTACTAATAATTTATGTGCAAAAAGTAATGATATCCCATCAAAAACATAAATGTGAAATGAGAGCCAAGTTCAATATTATCATATATGCTTTGGTTGTTGACTTCTACGACAAAAGAAGTGAGATCTAAATGGGTTCCAAGTACAGTGGTTAGTCCTGACTTGGCTAGTTTTCATATACGAATTAAATTATAGCCTTCGCAAGTTTTAAACCTGTTACTTGTCGATTCTTATTTTATTATTCCGAAAATTTGGCTTGTTGATAGAAACTAGCCATCGAACATAATAATTCGTATATGAGAACTAGCCAATTCAGGACTAACCACTGAACTTGGCACCCATTTAGATCTCACTTCTTTTGTCGTAGAAGTCAACACCCAAAGCATATATGATAATATTGAACTTGGCTCTCATTTCACATTTATGTTTTTGATGGGATAGGTATTATATTATTGGTGATATTCCATTATTAATAATTGCAATAATTAGTAATAGCTCATTGACAAATGGGGAATGAACTGTTGTATCAGGCTCTATACAGGGTGTCCAAGAACCTGGCGTCCAACTGGATTCCCACGATGCCCCAAGTTCTAACAGTACTCAGAAAAATATTTTAAAAAATCCACCCCATGTACTTACAGAATTATACTGATTTCAAAAAAAAAGGGGAAATGAGCACCCTGTGACATACTTTTGAATGCTGTGACTGCTAATGCTGATAATTTCGATATTTCTTGGAGGTTTTGTAATCTAGGGTATTGCTGTGTCTAAATAGAATGTAAAAATAAAGTACTTATTGTACCATTTTAAAATAAAATATTATTTTAACTAAAGGTGATATGGAAAACTATTGAATTTCGCAACTTTGACCGACTGTAGTGTAAAAAAAATGTACCAAAATAGTATGGCAAGTGACGTCAAATTTTGACGCGTTTATTCCTCTTTTTAAAAAGGTATAATACTTACACATTAATTTGAAAAAAAAAATTTTTGATAATATTTTTACTCAACAACCCAATTTTTACAATGTCTTACAGAATTCTTAGAAAGAAAAATTTACGACGAATTGAATCTAACCTCTAAAGAATTACTATTGTATGCTCATAAAAATAACAACAGGCCTCTCAAAAAACAGGTTAGACCGTAAGGGACGGTATGTGCATGCATCTCACCATAGTGATTCGTTATTACAACAGGAGGGAGCAAGACAGAAACTATCTTTGCGATTTGCTGGTTCTTCTTTATGGTACCCCATTATTCAGGTAAGAGTGAGGGAGAAAAAGGTTAGAGGTGCGAGTGAGATAGATAGTGACGCTATCTGGGATCGTGCTATTTAGGATAACAGTACGGTCAGTACGCGTCACTGCCTCCTGCCGTTACTACGCACCTCTCTCTTATTGTTACCATTGATCACGTACTACGATTTAAAGCTTTGTTTATTGGACTCGATTACTCTTTGTGCTCTGGACTTTGAAACGAACTCTTTACGACGACCTTTGCCTGTGTTTGGACAGTTTGTGTTTTGTGTGTGCTACCATGGCGACCTACACTCCGCAAGAATACGCAAATATGCACTACATTTATGGAGAATGTAGAGGTAATGGACGAGCTGCAGCGAGACTTTACAGAGAAAGGTATCCGAGGGCTACGCGATATCCCGACCATCGAGTTTTCATTAATGTGCACAGATCACTATGTGACGGGCGGTTCCCCAATCAAGTAGCTGGTGAAGGACGACCCGTAAATGACTTCATACGCGATGAAGTTTTAGAGGCGGTGTCGGCAAATCCAAGCATCTCTGTGCGAGGAATAGAAGCTGATACGGGGATACCGAAGAGCACAGCACACAGTATTCTCCAAAAAGAAGAATATCATCCGTACCACGTACAGCGAGTGCAAAGTCTTTTACCTCGAGACTATCCGAGCCGAGTCGCGTTTTGTGAAACAATCCTGCAAAAACATCGAGAAGACGAAAACTTTATCGACAAAATTTTGTGGTCAGATGAATCAACATTTAAGAAGGATGGCTACATGAACCTACACAACTTGCACGAGTGGCATGTGGAAAATCCGCACTTGATGCGAGAAGATAGATCCCAGTACCGGTTCAAAGTGAACATGTGGACCGGTATTCTCTGTGGGAATATTATTGGTCCATTTGAGATGCCCGAGAATTTGACTGGCGAATCATATTTAAATTTTCTTCAAAATGATTTGCCAAACTTACTAGAAGAGACCCCACCAGATATGTGGTTCCAACACGACGGCTGTCCAGCACATTTTCGCGTATCCGTTAGAGAGTTTTTGGACGAGCAATACCCGAACAGGTGGATTGGGCGATCAGGAACAATCCCGTGGCCAGCCCGCTCACCTGACTTAAATCCGCTGGATTTTTTTTTCTGGGGAACTATGAAGGAGCTCGTTTATGCGAAGCCCATTAATGACATCGCTGACCTTCGTGAGAAGATAACACAAGCAGTGCAGGTGATACGTCAAAAAAGTTACTCGCGAAACATAAAGCGGTCCTTTTTAAGGAGAGTGAGAGCTTGTATTGCCGCGGGTGGTCAACATTTTGAACATTTATTGTAATAAAATATCTTTAAACTAACATTCTTTGCTTTTATTCTACTGGGAACCCATCTACCTGTGTGTATTTCCTTCTTGCTCACTCTTGGAACCGAAGTAAATAATAGTAGTAACATAACAGTTTCTAAGATAAGAAAGGGTCCGACAGTTACCGTTAGTAGGTAGGCACTTCGTAAAAATTGGGTTGTTGAGTAAAAATATTATCAAAATTTTTTTTTTCAAATTAATGTGTAAGTATTATACCTTTTTAAAAAGAGGAATAAACGCGTCAAAATTTGACGTCACTTGCCATACTATTTTGGTACATTTTTTTTACACTACAGTCGGTCAAAGTTGCGAAATTCAATAGTTTTCCATATCACCTTTAGTTAAAATAATATTTTATTTTAAAATGGTACAATAAGTACTTTATTTTTACATTCTATTTAGACACAGCAATACCCTAGATTACAAAACCTCCAAGAAATATCGAAATTATCAGCATTAGCAGTCACAGCATTCAAAAGTATGTCACAGGGTGCTCATTTCCCCTTTTTTTTTGAAATCAGTATAATTCTGTAAGTACATGGGGTGGATTTTTTAAAATATTTTTCTGAGTACTGTTAGAACTTGGGGCATCGCGGGAATCCAGTTGGACGCCAGGTTCTTGGACACCCTGTATACCTACACACATTCTTGTGAATTATAATATTTTATGATATTATATTTTTTATTGATGAATTGTTTTTATGTTTTGGTATTTCTTTGTGTCATAATTGCTGCAATAAACATATTTTATTTCTATATAAATCTGAAACACTCTTTGTTTCTTTTAGATGGTTATACTCTGCACGGAGCATTCAAATGGTCAGCAACATAGCTATGGAGTAATATAGTTCGATACCATTTCGTACACAATGTCCCATGTGGAATATTGGCGATTGTCCTCAATTCCGCCCATTCTAATCCTTCATATATGCACAAACGCCGTACATGAACCCATTACGAAGTCCCGAAACTCAAAGCCAACTGAAGGCTGATGCAAACAAGAAGCCGACGTCAGACGGATGTGTACGGGACCACTAATCCATCAGGTTAAGCGACTCGACTTCGAATAGCAGTAAGACAATCTACACAATGCACAGTTTAGCCATGGCAACTGAAGTAAGAGTACATTTATTGGTAATTTCTGGACTGTTTCTTAACATCTAGTTATTTGTGGAAAAGATTGTGGTATCTTCGAATGTGTGACATAAATTACAGTAAAAAAATAGTTTGATATGCATAAAAGACATTTTCCGTGTGGTGCCAGACTTAAAGAACAGAGTGACCCGTTTCTCCCATGGGCGTCGTTAAAGGCGACAAAGCACATACTAGAGAATGGGCAGTAGCGTTCTCTATGCATTTTACCACCATACTACGATTGGCAACCTACCCCTTGGGAGAGGCCTATATCTTGCAGTGGACGTTTTTTGGGTGAAATGATGATGATGCATAAAGGAAAGAAATATGTTTGTAGTTACAGCAGTCTATATAATAGCTAGGGAGCTGGCGAGCATTTAGGTATATGATTTGCACACGTTTCACGTCGACGTGGATTGCAGTTTAAATCATTACGAATTGATTTGGTCCAATCAATTAAGGTCCTATGTCACCGCGTTTTCGCATTACAGCGGATTGAAGTTGCTTACTAACCGGTGGTAGGACACGCCATTTGTCTTCAGGTTGATGGTGTTTGGCCTATTTTTACAAAATATTACTGCACAACTCGGCATTTTGGTTTTTTACGCACCAATAGTGCACTGTACGCAATCGCAAAGCGACTGAATGATGCGTACAGCCACCGATCGAATATACTACCAATTTGATAGTGTCGAGGCGGCACGTCCCACACCCCCAAGGCATATCCCTCGATATCCGTGTTCTATACCTATATTTGTTGTAAATTTAAAGTGAAATAAACCTTCATTAATATCGTATATAATAACAAAATCAATCATTGAAGAGTCCCTGCTTTGTTCCTGACCTCACACACAATCACACATCACAAACAGAAGGTGAGATAAATTAGTTTAAGTTATTTCAGTTCAGTACACGATTTTCATCAATGAAATTCAATGCGCTTGCAAGAAGAGGGGAATGACGTAACTCAATAATGGAAGGATCGACTTTCATTTTGTTTCAGTTCAACAATATTCAGTGCACTGTTTTTGTTGCTTAACAAACATAAATATTTAACATATGAACCAATGGATTAAAAATATTCTTTAAACTGATTCAAAATCAAAAGTCATTTATTCAAACTGGGCTGAGAGTTAGCACTTTTTTAACGTCAAAGTTACATAAGACAATCCTACAAAACGCCCGCCCGTCACCACTTCCTAGTGCTTTAGCTGGTGCAACAAATTATATTGCTTGATAGTAGTTGGTAGACACAATTATTAGGATAAGGTTTAAATGTGCTGATCGCGTTCAATCTCGTTGGTGAAATTCGCCCTTAACCTGTAATTGTATGAATTATTCCTTCCCTCTAATATATCGGCTTTTTATTAAATTATTTCTGTGTTTTTACCGTAATAAACACAACTTATAAATTAAAACTCAGTAAACTAGGATGCACATTGCACATCTTCCAATCAAATGGCCACGTCCAATGAATGCGTTTACTGAATGGACTATCAACTACATTGTTCGAACGGGTGGAGCCGACACGTTGTTGCTTATCGTGGTCATCGCAGGAACCGCATGTTGGTTCCGCAGCCACAATGGAACAACGTCTCAGGCGTGTGTTTGACCTCCATTCGTTTCACTGTTGTTAGTGGTGTGCACTCCTAGTACAATTATTTAGTTTAAGGATGAAGTGATCCGTCGTTCCGAAAAATATGTAGTACGCATATGTACCTACTGTGCTTTGGATTTTTCAATTTTTTTTTAAAGTCATTTATTTATTCAAATTAGGCAGAGAGTCAGCACTTTTTAAACGTCAAAGTTTCATAAGACAGTCCCCTCAAAACGCCCGCCCTTCGACACTACCATTGACGTTACTTCCTTTATTTCATTCCTTTTCACGTTTATTACTTTATTGTTAAGATAGTATAGAAAACTCCAGATGGAAAACTCCAATTACACTGTCGATACGAGAACCGAACCCAGGAACTCATGCACAGCGGTAGCACTTGCAACTTCTAGACTAACGAGGCAGTCAATTATGTACAACTTGTATTGCAATATGTCTGCCTTTAAAATGTTTGCAACATGAGATTTACGAAGTGTAGAAATAAAAATGAATAATCTCACGTAATATTAATGACCCACATACTTTTTACTACAAAATATATACGAGGAAATCTGATAGTGGCACAGGTAAAGAAAAGGAAAGGATGTCATTTACATTATTACTTCATTAACAATAACCTATTCTTACTGAGCGCATGTGTGTTCAACCCCAGAAGTACTCCTAGCCAACATAATTCCGCGGGCTTGCGGGCAGCTCGCCGCCCGGTCAGTATCGCCGGCACGTTGTGTACCACGCACGCCTCAAAGAGATGTCAGCACAATTGAAGGGGTCCGATAAGACCAATGCCTGCCAGGGTAACAGATTTGTTCGAAAGAGTTACCGTGAACCTGGCACAGGCAACTGAAGGAACATGGGTGAGTTTTAGTCAGTAAAAGTCTGACACAAGAGCGGGAGACATCATTTGATAATTTCCCATCCAGAAAAAAAAGGCCAATACCTCAAGAGGTTCTCTCTGCGCTGTTGGGTCAAGGGCTTGATTCAGAAAGTAGTACTCCTAGACACAGCACGCATAGCCAGAAGATTCCTCTCTCTAGTCTAGAGGCCTGAGCACCGGCAGCTTGGACACCGTTCCTAATACCGTTTTTTTTTCTAATGATATCGTGTTGGGTATCAAATGAAAGGGCTTACTTAGCAAATAAAAAACAACCTCAACATAATTTTAATAATAATTGAGTTCAATATCTGAGTAAAATATTGTCATCTGAAAGCCGTATGCCACCTACCCTAACAAAACAACACATTCTAACAGTAGTAAGCGATCACAACCTTCAGGGCAAACTGGCATACACAGCACATGAGAATAATTTTTATATTTTCAATGTTGTGCAGACACGGAAGCAAGTTCAAGAACAGCCTCAATATTGCAGGTTATATTCCCGTTTAAACATTTACTAAACTGACTTCGTACGAACGTACACACTCTGTATGTACAAATGTACCTACACGGGAACTGTTTACCATGGACAGTATGACCACACGTAGTAAACTAACACTAGGCCCGGCCAGTGTCACTGGGATAATTATTGTGTCATCGTCCAGTCTTTGCGTACCTATTTATGTTGCGATTAATCGGGCTAAGCGCAGATTATTTTGTCTGCAATGTGTATAGGACTGTTTAAATATAAACATTTGGTCGGGCTTCATATAGGGTGTATTTATTGGAAGGTTCATGTCAGTTGCCATCGATCGTTATTTCTATTTTTTTTAGGTTCTTGGGGTTTAAGGCGAGCAAGCAGTGAAAACCGTGATATTCACATTGCGTATCGTTATCATGTAAGGGATGTATGAAATTGAAAATTAGCAAAAGGGGGTACCCGCAAATGTGCTACTATCAATAGATCTTAAAATCACGCCTTTTGTCATGGATGGCTGAAGCTAGAGAGAATCAATGAAAATAAAGTCAAAATCTATAAAATATCAACTACCACTTTCCATAAATATAAAATATTTTTATACCAAACATAAAACTAAAGTGTTAAACGCTGCTTTACTACACTGAGAAAACTGACAATCATAAAAGAGGTGAATTCAGCTTAAAGTATGATGAATTCACTCAAAGGACGGAGCATAGTGATTCACCAAAAAGAACGATGATAATACTGATGTTGATGATAACAGTATTTAAGATGATGTGTCACCATGGATTTAGTTTTAGTTACCTACTATTTTTCGATGCCTTCCTCATATATCCAGTTATATCCTATTAGTTTTCCTACAATTTTTCGGTGACTTCCTCACATATTCAGTTATGTCATACAATTTTTCCAACTATTTTTCGGTGCCTTCCTTATATATCCAGTTATATCCTATTATTTTTCCTACTATTTTTCGGTGACTTCCTCACATATTCAGTTATATCATACAATTTTTCCTACTATTTTTCGGTGCCTTCCTCATATATCCAGTTATATCCTATTATTTTTCCTACTATTTTTCGGTGACTTCCTCACATATTCAGTTATGTCATACAATTTTTCCTACTATTTTTCGGTGCCTTCCTCATATATCCAGTTATATCCTATTATCTTTCCTACTATTTTTCGGTAACCTCCTCGTATTTTAGGTTAGGTCCTCTTACTTTTCCTACTATTTCCTCATATCTCTGGTTATAGCCTATTATCTTACGGAGGTCGCCCTCAATAGGAGGATTGTGTTTTTTAATAAACCAATTAATATCTCTATAATACACCAGTGATTAGTTGTAGTTCTACTCATTCTCCATCAGTAGGACTACAACTAAATACTGGTGGATTACACAGAAATTGTTTGGATTATTAGAAATCACAATCCTCCTATAATTGAGGGCGCCACTGGACTTACATGATCCCCTTATTTTTAAGTATCCAATATTGGTTCTTTCCTTTTAAATATTATTAGGTGTGAGCTCAACATTAAAAAAAACTGAAGAACCCTAAACTTGAACCTTAAAAAAATGGAGAGTAAGTAAAAAAAATAGAAAAAAGTACCTTGGCAAGAATGGTAAGAAGGTGAAAAGGGATGTATGTATAAATTAAACAGAAAATTGAATGGTATTTTTATTTCCATAGTATGAATGAATAATTATTATATACTCTAAACATTTATATTCAGTATAAAAGAAGACTGTTTTGTTTAGAAACATCCTCGCCTTAATGATTACAGTATCTATTTGTCGGTCATTATAAAGAATCATTATATACATTATGTTCAATAATTCTAGTTTTTACAAATTAAAATAAAGGTTGAGACGAGTAGAAATTTAATTTACAAAAAATAACAAACTTTACATTAATGTACCTATAACTAAAACATTTTTGCCCTTAAGGTGATTGCTTCAGGGTAGCCGTTTTTTGCAATTTGCAGGCCAGTGCTAGGTTGTATGTTAATTAAATGTTGCACGCGGGTGTAAGTACATAAGTTGTACTACATACGTCTTACACCCGCGTCTAACATTTCAATCAAAACCTAGCACTGGCCTGCAAATTGCAAAAAACGTAAGAAAATTTGAATTTCGCGGGCTACCCTGACGCTTTCACCTTAAAGCTGCATACAATAAATTGGTTATATTATTATAGTAAATATCTATTTTCAAGTAAAGTGCTACTATAAACACTCCGATGAGACTAATCTATCCCTCATACAAATACTTTACTTTAAAATCTATTACTAAAGGTGAACGCACACTTTTCAGAGCCGAAGGAGGCGAAAGAATCGAATTTTAGAATTACTTGTATGAAACCCTATGGAACCTCGCACACTTACCGAATCGGACGAATAAGGTCGTACGATTCGGTGCGGATAAGTGTGCGAAGTTACATTGGACTTCATTTAAGTAATTCTAAAATTTGATTCCTTCGCCTCCTTCGGCTCTGATAAGTGTGCGTTCACCTTAAACCAGCTATTGGTGCTGGCTCATACCATTACTTTATGCGGACACCGTTATCGGGCCGTCTTTATAGGATATCCTAAAGGGATATCCGATAAATACCGTAACTAAGGGTAGATTACTAGTTGAGCGCACTCTGCTATAAAAAAATAACTGCCCTTGGACTCTGCAGTGCCTCAAACTAGCAACGCCGCGTACGGTATAAGTACATAATTAATAATTATGTAAACGTTTCCAAAAAAAATTGATATTACTGGATTCAAAATAAAAACACCTTAAAAATGAGCAAACGAGTTAACTCGTTTGCGCATTTTCAAGGTATTATAGCAGCGACCGTAAGCCGTTAGAATACCTACAGAATTTTGAAATTTTTACTCTAGGTACCATCTACTTGTAATATATGACGTGTTACCTCGCATTAGAGTGAGCGTGTTAGGACACGGAGAAACGGCATTTTGGCAAGGAAAGCACAGATAATCATTACCACGTTTAACTTCATAAGAATTGTAATGAGAATTAAATTCAATAGTTTCAAACATACAGCAACGGAAAAAAACCTCTTCAGTATCTGTCACCAAAATTGCATCAATTTGGCCAAAAGTGGGTAAGAATTGTTCATCATCTATATCTACAGTAACAATAGAGTTCCGCTGCCATATAACACCAGCTATTGTAGCGGAAGTAACCGAATATTTGAGGACAACGCCAGTGCCGAGAGAAAACTTGACAGTGTCTCCTGAATTTAATGCAGATTTTTTTCCTAGTATTTTTGTTGTAGGTATTGTATTTTTCACAAACAAGTCATTGAGCATAAGTTGACATTTTATTGCTAGAGTCTTGCAAACATTGACTCGATTAAAAGATGATCTAGCCACTAACTTAGATACCCTGTGCTTGGCTTCAAAACGCATAGCCCACATGTTACGTACGGGGCCGAACTTCATTAGCATGGTAGGATAATGAGTCAGAAAATGAAACTTTGGCTGCAGGGGTGATTTTGTTAGCTCCGTGTACAATTGATTAAATTCTGCTATTATAACCCGGAGTTGAATATTGGTGTCACTGAAGACCCTATGACTTAATAACCTGTCGGTGATTTGCCGCAACATAATGTATAATTTCCATACTTTATTTTCTAAAGGAATGTAAAACCCGGCTATTAGGCTGAAGTATCTAATAAGGGTAAGCATTTCTGATGCTGAAGTTTTCAATTTTACTTTCGAACCTTGGACAACTAAACAATTACTTGGTTTTGAATTCCTATCTGGTCCATAATCAAATGAAATTATTCTTTGTTGCAATACTGAGATCTTTAAAAGACCTTCGGCAAGGAAGTGGTTTATGACAAAGGTCATTACATAACGAGCTACACCTTCTAATATATCATGCATTGGGTCTACTGCTACATTTTGAAATAAATCAAATCCTGTCACCTTAAGCCAACAGCATGATTCTTTAATGCCCGTGTTAGGTGTATCGTTTTCTTGCAATTGAGCGTGGTATGAAGTCATTTTTCTAAGCAAGTTACTGTTTTCATATAGAGCAGTTTGCAAACCTTTCTTGTCAATGTTACAGATTCTGCAACACTTGTTAGCTGAAAAACTTTCAGTAAACCCAAGAATTGAATTCAGGCCTAAATTATCGCCAGTTATAGCAACAACCTTCAATTTTACGGTTCCTTTAAAAAACTTATTTTCTATAAAAATTCCTTTGTTTTGCAAGTAATTCAATTCCTCAATAACAGGGTCAAAAATAGCTTTGTTTCCATATTTAGTTTTGTCAGCAGAATGGCAAATAGCTAACAGCAAAATGTTATTCAACAATGAAAATAAATGTGGTGGGAGTGCTGGCAAGGAAACGTATACACCACCAAGCTTATGCACCCCAGCGTGGCTCCCCAAAGGATTTCCAATTTCAAAATCATCATAGTATACTACTAAAGGAAGAATAATGTCCGACGCCTGCGGTGTACACATTGTCAGCCATACAGATCCCTGCATTACATTTTCTAGACACATTGGCCTCATCGGATTTTCTTCACGGATTATTAAATTACCCCTTAGGTGGTTCAAATAATCCGTTACATCTTTCCAAATAGTGTCAATGGAAAAAAAATTCTTCAAAACCTGGCGAAGTTGAATTACTTGCATTGTACGTGGCTTGGTGTGTAATGTTAAAGTGTTACTCCTTTGTGAAATGTCAGGACAATAACCAACGATTACTTCATGTGGTGGTATAAAAGAACCTAATAAATTCAATTCTCGGAATCTCAAATATTCTGAACGAAACGGAAAAAAGATGCCCTTCAAAGCTGTGTTGAACTTATGAAGTCGTTTATTAATTTCGCTTCCAGACATGCTTTCCTCATCAGCTAGCACAGGGCCGAATACGGACATTAAAGACGGTGCGATATTGTCAAGAAGGGTTTGCAAATGACTAACCATAGCTTGTACAGACGATCGAGATACAGAGGGATTTACATAGAGCGTTGAAATAAATTTCAAAACTTCTTTATGAATAATACTATCAGCATTATCAAGGACTTCCGGTTCACTATCAGCTTCAATGTATATGTGCTCAGTTGCTACTTTGGTAGTCTCTGTTTCACACATAGGAACTACGCAAGCCTCGTTTGAGGTGGATGGCAAATAACGAGTGTTTACTTTATTCAAATGTTTTAAGTTAACATGTTTTCTAAATTGTCTAACGTCCGTGAAATACCGGTAGCATGCGTCTTCACCACATTTATAAACTCCAGTAATATCAATTTTTTCACATTCTTTCCTTATGTGGGTAATAAGTGAAGAAAACGTGGGAAAAGTCCTTTTACAACTGTGACACTTCATCTTAATTTAAATTGTGACTCCGAGAGTAACTAATATCTCCTTCACAGATTGTGACATACGATCGTACGATGTTTTGACTTTGTAAAAACCAATTTGGATAATAAGCCAAATGTTATAGCTTTCAGTAGGATATTTAGCCGCAGTAGCATGAAATATTTTAAAAGTCACATCAACAGCCTCAGTTAGTGTTGTGAACTTGTAAAACGTATTGTCACATACTGTGAAGGAGACACCTGACTGGCGGCACCAAATTATAAATGGTTGGAGGCTAATACCTAGGTTTTGAAGCTTTTGGCGACGCTCCTCAATTACCACTTGCACGTCTGCGTCATCATCCACGATGGTCACAAATCCATCCAATATCTCCGCTCGTGAAGCTTGGCAGTCTTTTCTAGATCGACGGGCAGGAGGAATATTAAAGAGACAGCCGAGTAGCAATATCGCTGCTATTAATTTTGTCTCCGGTTGTTCATCTGGAAAGAAAATAATAATAGTATATTTGACACAACACATCATCATTAACTGAGCAAATAGGGAAAAGTATCAGAACAAAATAAAATCTATCTATATAAGTAAAAATGAATTGCCGAAATGTGTGTCCGCCCGCCCGTTACTTCTGAACGACTGCACCATGTTAGATAATTTTTAAATTCTTTTTTGTCTATATATTTTATAACGGGTTCACCGACCCAGGGAGGTCGAGCACCTAGAACTATATAACAGAATCATTTCCTTACCGTCACAAATTGCCAATGTATCAGCTATTTTTCGACGAAGAAACGAGTCCTTTGTGGTGTTAAGCTTCTGCTGAGCAGCTTTTAGTATGTTTTCCGATGAAGCATCCAAGGCGTCGAGGCCCCCGGATTTATCAGGGAACAGTGCTTCGTAGTCATGAGTCAGGAGTCGCCATCCATCACTTGACTTCAGGATAGGATACTTATTGAAGTACTCCTGTAATGTCCCTTCCTCGTAGTACAAGTACCGGAGGCGAGCTCGCACCGTCTCCCGCCACAGGGCACTGACCTCCTGCCACGGACCAGCTGAAGGACTTGACAGCTGCTCTAATGCTGACGCTACGTCCTCCACTTCACCTGCACACAAAAATTAAAACGATTAATAATTAGTACAATGACAATAACGGTTCTTAGATTCAGATATTTTGTAATTTGTAACGAAAATTTATACTAATTCAGATATTTTTCTCAATAATTTTGTTCTTGATAATTTAATTCAATCTGAAAACATAAAATTTCTTGAAAAGGAGTTACCTTCTTTAAGTCCGGTCAGGTCGATTCCAGCGAGTGGAGGGGTGTCTAGCCTAGGACTGGACTTGAGCGAGAACGTGACTTGGGCTTTTCAATAAGGCCCAACGAAACTAAATGCTGCCGTCGAGCCCTTCTGGCGGTGACTAACCAGCCAGAGATATTGCGCTTAGCCTGGTAAGCATCAGCCGGCAGGTACGGCGTGTAGTATAGGGGTGGTGACTCCTCTTTAAATAATCTGCCAATGTCGTAGGATAGAGCAAGCAGCTGCGAATCTGTCAGAAGTACCGGGTTTTCGGCCGTAATGAGCTTCTCCATAAGCAGCTTGCATAAACGCCCACGCACGTTTGAGGGTAAGGTGCCCGTTTTCTGCCCAATTGCTATTATTTGTTTTCCCTCGACTGATGAATTCAGTATGGTATTCACCTGAAACACAAATAGTATAAGTATGGCATTACAAACTAAATATGCAAGGTAAAAGTTAAAAAAAAAATGTCACTAAAATGTTGAAAATACAGGTTCAATACCTACCTTCCATTCAGTATAATGATCAGTTGGAGTCGGTGCCAGTCTAGGCATCATGCATTTAGTTGTTAGTTATAGCTGTCACCAACTCCAAATATATTACTGATCTTTGTGACATATAGTATAGCTCCTAAACGGCCGTCCGTACACACATACAGGACAGGACAGGTACAGACGTTAAACTTATCTGTTTACGCCGGGGGTTAACAATATTGAATGTCAATTTAAATTCCTTATCAAAAGTACAGGATAATAGGCAATAACTTACTAAATTGCTCCCGGTGGACTCTTGTCTAACTGCTTCACCCACTGACGACGACGAGTCCAGTGGTATCACCAGTATGTCACCATCCTAAAATAATATTTACTTTGAGACAATGTTATAATAGTACATGTAACAAAAAGGTGTGATAATATGAGTATGTACGGTCAATTAACCTCAATAATCGTTGAAATAATCACTAAATGTGTCCGAGTGCGACCGTTAACTAACAGGCTATAGCTAGCCCTAGCCGGAGATAACTCAAGGGAAGTGTTATATTTTTTTACTAGTAATCGGTTCAGCATTGCAGGTGTGAACGGTCCTGCCCTCGTCCCTTGATCCGGCCCTGATAAAAACTAATCGATCAAGATCAGGACTGATCCTGGTCTCAAAGAATGTCTATACCAAATTTTGCATCGGTTCAGTGTCTTAGGTATGAAAATGTGAAAAGGTCCTGCCCCAGCCGACAGATAGACAGACAAATTTACTTTCGCATTTATAATATTAGTATGGATGTAATTACAAATTAATACATATTGCTCTTGAACCAAAAAACAGTAAGTACGAGTACTTTTCTACAATTTTGCAGAACTTACCAAATTTTCCTGGTTAAGTCCTGCTTCGCAGTCTTGGTTGAGGATTGAGCTTTGCAGTCCTTCACACGGTGGCAGAGGCTCTAAGTTACAAGGTAGACTAGTTAACAAGTCATTCCTCAGGACCTCTTCAAAGAGTGATGAATTGTAGGAGTTATCCTGAAATTTAACAAGAAATTTAAAAAGGTAATAATAATGTATTTAGTTGGTAAACTAACAAGACTGATGAAAAGTTATGATTTTATTCCACTTTTTAAATAAATACTGCACCGGTTAAATTGTTAGGTATCTTAAGGGCCCGGCGACGGTCAATCTGTCCATACAAACGTAATACCAAAATCATTTGCAATTTGAGCATATTTCCACCATTTTAAGATGATATTCGGCTTTAGACAGTATTTATCTAGGTTATGGTAACGTTTTTTTAAAAAAAAACTGAGCTAAAATGCAGTTTGAGCGAATTGCATTTCGCACATTTTTACAACGTGAATGACATGTTTTCTTTTTGTTTTTTCTCCATTAAAAACAACAAAACCTGTAATAATGTTTTATCCATAACACAGCTTATATTATCAAGATACAAAATAATGAAAACCAATTTAAAAATCATTAAGTTTTCATTCATCATTTTTGGTATTACGGAACACAGCCAAATTATCATAAATTTTCACTAGCGAGTAGTGCTATCGCGTCTCACAAAAATATCAATGTGTGCACGGTCGTACGGTTGGCAGTAGTGTGTTGTGTAGGTACCGCTCGGACATGTATTCACACAACATGCATTTTGGCCGTACTTTAATTTGTTTATTCAATTGTATTGTGATATTTCTGACATTATTATTGACCTATGCTATGGAACTTGGATTTTGATTTTTCTTCTGATTTGGTATCGAGTACAGAGCCTGAATGACTGATCAGAATGTAGAGCATTCTGACGATTCTTTTTTTTTTGTTGGATGGGAAATCATCAAATGACTTCTCCCGTTCTGGGCGGAGCGGGAGGGCGTGTCAGACTTTTACTGACTAAAACCCACCCATATTCCATCAGTTGCCCATATTGGCATATGGGCAACTGATGGAATATGGGTGGGCCACGGTAACTCTTTCGAACGAATCTCGCGACCCTGGCAGGAACTTTGCTTTGTATACGGACCTGGATTTATTATTTACGATTCGGTTTGCTCCGAACGTTGGGATGTGTCTCACAGTAAGTACCTATTAGCCAATGATATATTATAATAAGTTACCTGTCTAATATTTTCTTGGCTACTAATTGTTTACTTACATATTTTTAAACTCAGCCCAATGAAATAAAGATATTTTTTTTTCGTGGTTCGAGTTTAATAGTATCTAGTAAGTACCTAACTAAGTATATTTTGTATAAGTTAGTATTTACCTACCTATCTAGGTATAGGTTAATTATGTTATGACTACGTTAATGTAATACGTTAATTGCCACCTGTTGGTCTAGTGGTTAGTGACCCTGACTGCTATGCCGGAGGTCGTGGGTTCGATTCCCACCCAGGACAAATGTTTGTGTGATGAGCACGATCATTTGTTCTGTGTCTGGGTGTAATTTATGTATAATATGTATGTATTTAGAAATATACAGGGTGTCCAAGAACCTGGCGTCCAACTGGATTCCCACGATGCCCCAAGTTCTAACAGTACTCAGAAAAATATTTTAAAAAATCCACCCCATGTACTTACAGAATTATACTGATTTCAAAAAAAAAGGGGAAATGAGCACCCTGTGACATACTTTTGAATGCTGTGACTGCTAATGCTGATAATTTCGATATTTCTTGGAGGTTTTGTAATCTAGGGTATTGCTGTGTCTAAATAGAATGTAAAAATAAAGTACTTATTGTACCATTTTAAAATAAAATATTATTTTAACTAAAGGTGATATGGAAAACTATTGAATTTCGCAACTTTGACCGACTGTAGTGTAAAAAAAATGTACCAAAATAGTATGGCAAGTGACGTCAAATTTTGACGCGTTTATTCCTCTTTTTAAAAAGGTATAATACTTACACATTAATTTGAAAAAAAAAATTTTTGATAATATTTTTACTCAACAACCCAATTTTTACAATGTCTTACAGAATTCTTAGAAAGAAAAATTTACGACGAATTGAATCTAACCTCTAAAGAATTACTATTGTATGCTCATAAAAATAACAACAGGCCTCTCAAAAAACAGGTTAGACCGTAAGGGACGGTATGTGCATGCATCTCACCATAGTGATTCGTTATTACAACAGGAGGGAGCAAGACAGAAACTATCTTTGCGATTTGCTGGTTCTTCTTTATGGTACCCCATTATTCAGGTAAGAGTGAGGGAGAAAAAGGTTAGAGGTGCGAGTGAGATAGATAGTGACGCTATCTGGGATCGTGCTATTTAGGATAACAGTACGGTCAGTACGCGTCACTGCCTCCTGCCGTTACTACGCACCTCTCTCTTATTGTTACCATTGATCACGTACTACGATTTAAAGCTTTGTTTATTGGACTCGATTACTCTTTGTGCTCTGGACTTTGAAACGAACTCTTTACGACGACCTTTGCCTGTGTTTGGACAGTTTGTGTTTTGTGTGTGCTACCATGGCGACCTACACTCCGCAAGAATACGCAAATATGCACTACATTTATGGAGAATGTAGAGGTAATGGACGAGCTGCAGCGAGACTTTACAGAGAAAGGTATCCGAGGGCTACGCGATATCCCGACCATCGAGTTTTCATTAATGTGCACAGATCACTATGTGACGGGCGGTTCCCCAATCAAGTAGCTGGTGAAGGACGACCCGTAAATGACTTCATACGCGATGAAGTTTTAGAGGCGGTGTCGGCAAATCCAAGCATCTCTGTGCGAGGAATAGAAGCTGATACGGGGATACCGAAGAGCACAGCACACAGTATTCTCCAAAAAGAAGAATATCATCCGTACCACGTACAGCGAGTGCAAAGTCTTTTACCTCGAGACTATCCGAGCCGAGTTGCGTTTTGTGAAACAATCCTGCAAAAACATCGAGAAGACGAAAACTTTATCGACAAAATTTTGTGGTCAGATGAATCAACATTTAAGAAGGATGGCTACATGAACCTACACAACTTGCACGAGTGGCATGTGGAAAATCCGCACTTGATGCGAGAAGATAGATCCCAGTACCGGTTCAAAGTGAACATGTGGACCGGTATTCTCTGTGGGAATATTATTGGTCCATTTGAGATGCCCGAGAATTTGACTGGCGAATCATATTTAAATTTTCTTCAAAATGATTTGCCAAACTTACTAGAAGAGACCCCACCAGATATGTGGTTCCAACACGACGGCTGTCCAGCACATTTTCGCGTATCCGTTAGAGAGTTTTTGGACGAGCAATACCCGAACAGGTGGATTGGGCGATCAGGAACAATCCCGTGGCCAGCCCGCTCACCTGACTTAAATCCGCTGGATTTTTTTTTCTGGGGAACTATGAAGGAGCTCGTTTATGCGAAGCCCATTAATGACATCGCTGACCTTCGTGAGAAGATAACACAAGCAGTGCAGGTGATACGTCAAAAAAGTTACTCGCGAAACATAAAGCGGTCCTTTTTAAGGAGAGTGAGAGCTTGTATTGCCGCGGGTGGTCAACATTTTGAACATTTATTGTAATAAAATATCTTTAAACTAACATTCTTTGCTTTTATTCTACTGGGAACCCATCTACCTGTGTGTATTTCCTTCTTGCTCACTCTTGGAACCGAAGTAAATAATAGTAGTAACATAACAGTTTCTAAGATAAGAAAGGGTCCGACAGTTACCGTTAGTAGGTAGGCACTTCGTAAAAATTGGGTTGTTGAGTAAAAATATTATCAAAATTTTTTTTTTCAAATTAATGTGTAAGTATTATACCTTTTTAAAAAGAGGAATAAACGCGTCAAAATTTGACGTCACTTGCCATACTATTTTGGTACATTTTTTTTACACTACAGTCGGTCAAAGTTGCGAAATTCAATAGTTTTCCATATCACCTTTAGTTAAAATAATATTTTATTTTAAAATGGTACAATAAGTACTTTATTTTTACATTCTATTTAGACACAGCAATACCCTAGATTACAAAACCTCCAAGAAATATCGAAATTATCAGCATTAGCAGTCACAGCATTCAAAAGTATGTCACAGGGTGCTCATTTCCCCTTTTTTTTTGAAATCAGTATAATTCTGTAAGTACATGGGGTGGATTTTTTAAAATATTTTTCTGAGTACTGTTAGAACTTGGGGCATCGCGGGAATCCAGTTGGACGCCAGGTTCTTGGACACCCTGTATAAGTATGTTTATCAGTTGTCTAGTACCCATAACACAAGCTCTGCTTAGCTTGGGACTAGATGGCGTTGTGTGATAGTTGTGGAATATTATTATATTATATTATATTATTATTATATGTTATGACTTAACACACGTCCCCATGGACGTAATAAAATCGCGGTTGGTTATTTTCGTGCACTGGGTCTTCAAGATACTGCTCAGCGCCAAGAGCTGAAAATCCAACTGTGCTTTGACGTGCTGAGACTCACCCGCGCTGCACTGTGTTGTATCCTCAATGCTCGGTTCAACACCGACAGTTGAAAATGTGATCTTATTAAGTCCGTGGGAACGTGAGTTTCACCATAATTAACGTAGTTTTAATTTCTGGGATAAATAATTGACAGTATAGAAAATAACAGAAATCGATTCTGTAAACGATTCTGAACAATTTATTACGGTAATGTTCATTTATTGTGTTACACACACTATTTAAACCTACTTCTACTATCCTTCACCAGTTTTTATTTATTTGTTGGTATATGGCATAGCTAGCTGACATATGGCAGATACATAATCAGTCTATAAAGTTCCCACTGCTGGGATCCAAGCCTCCTTTCTGAGAGGGAATGGGCCGTAATCTACCACGCGGGCCCAGCGCGGATTGGTTCAGATGTCTGATGTTTTCGATTTTTTAATTCTAAGACATGCCGGTTTCCTCACGATGTTTTTCTTTACCGGTGCGAGAGCAATGTTGATGAAATTATTTATACAAAGTAAAGCGCGTCTCTGGGTTCGAACCCGCTACCTATAACTCGTAAGTCGGGGCCATTACCACTGGGCCACCACTGCTTATGCAGATATGGTAAATAATGTATTGTAATATTCTGTGCCTCGTAATTACTTTGCCTACCTACTATTGTATAGAATCAAGTTTATGTTACTAAACAGAAAGCAGGTGCTGCTGGGGAGTTTGTTGCACCGCTTCTTCTCAGATAAAGCACTAGAAATTGGTGACGGGCGGGCAGTTTGTAGGACTATTTTATGTAATTTTCACGTTCGAAAAGTGCTGATTCTAAACCTAGCTTAGCTTAGGAGAGTGACGTGTACATTAAAAATACAATAAATGTTAATTAAGAGTCTTTGTTTTTTTATTTATCCTCTTTTATATCTACACATCACGTAAATATGTATAAATTATTGGAATATTTGTGTGTTACTAATATTTTGCGTAACACTTTTAGTGACTTGTATTCATTATTTGTAAGTGTAGCTTTTGCCGGCGACTTCGCCCGCATGGAGGTTAGAAAATGCATCATAAACCTTCCTCATAAATCACTCTATCTATTGGTGAAAACCGCATGAAAATCCGTTGAACATTTTTTGAGTTCTTCGGAAGTAGGCAGACGCGGCGGGGACATTGTTTTATAATATGTAGTGATAACAATTTTTAAAATTAGTAAAAAGAATACTTACTTACATAAATATGAGTTGGACTCACAACGTTCATGTATCAATTTATAGAAGACCACAAACAACATAATTATACATTGGTTTACAAGTACCAAGTTAGGAAAGGTATGTAAGACTGTAGGTACAAAAGGCCTAGATCTCGAAATATTGTAATAATTTGAGATACCGACATTTTAAAGAAATTTCCACAAAACGCATTACTAGTCTGTACATTTACTAACGATTCCCCAGAGTAGTCAACAAAAATAAAGCAAATAACGAACATACCTAATTACTAGTAAATAAAAAAATGCGTCGAGTCGTTATGAATAAAGGATAGGTACAACTACTCACTCACACACGGCTGCATACCGCGTCATCGTTGGCCTTCTATTGTCAAACAGAGATAGCAATATTCCGACCGAATTTTGCCTTAGCGTCGGCTCGTGGTTAGCGAGTTTAGGCGCCGCGTTCTTAAGAAGACTTTAAAATAATAAAAGTTAATAAGTAGGTACCTACCTACCTACATGCAAGTAGGAGAATGTGCATTTAAGCGACGCAGGGCATGTGTAAGCAAAAAGTTTAAAACAAAATTTACTTTTTTGAAATACAATTTAACATGAAAACAAACCATATCTTTTGGTTGGTCGCTTTTTAACATGGCCAGAGCTGCTTCAAACCGGAGTCTGTCCCCTATTTGAGGGAACATACTATGTATGTCTTGTTTACTAAGCATCTGCATTGTTGCGATATCAATTCTTTCAGCTGAAAAAAAAAGGTAAATTTAACAGCGCCCTGATTGCAGCTGTGAAATGCACTACGTCGCATCGACTTTATAAAATGTAGGTTGGTAGAGCTCGTCTAAGCTGAAATGACGCGCCCCACTACTTAAATTTGTATACGTACACTACGGTAAATGCGGTAGTGGGGCGCGTCATTTTAGTTTAGACGCACTCTACCTATTTGTTTTTTTTTGGGTTGCAGTTGCACATCGAATCTAGTGTATAATATAAATATGAACGTATATCTAGGTAGGTGGGTAGGTACCATACGACAAGACTATTCTTGGTTGGAGTGTACAGCGGCCAAAAAAGTGTTATTTTCGCAAATCGTTTATTTTCTCGATTCTATAGTATGTAACACCTAGAAAGGCTAAAAGTGTCTGGGTGTTTTTTGTCTCCGACCAACCGTTTGTCGTAAAAACGATGTCGAAGGGATCCATAGGTAAGGTTATGTTAGAACTGTGACCTTGAAATTGGTCGCGAATTTTTTTTAAGTATATTTTCATAGTGCCTCTAAGACGACACTCTGACCCTATTCTTGCTAGAAATTAGAATGTGTGAATGTAATGTGTGAGCTCATGCTAGCAACTTACTAGGTAGGTTTGTCAACTTACTTTCAAAACGATCGATGTAGCGTTCCAAATTCCACTTCTTCAAAAGATCACGCGTAGCCATATCCATTTTTGCACTGATCAAACACGTTCACTGGCACTAATGGAATTGTTATTGCTATTAATTAAACGAGTCGTGAGTCGTGACTTGCCGGCTGTAGCGGTGAAATACAAATGGCCGACCGAAATGGCGCGGCGGCGGAATGAAGTGAGAGAGGGAGACCTCATTATATAATGCCGTCACCTTAAATTTGTAGGACATCATTCAAATGCTACTCATAAATGGGTCTCTGTAATAATAATTTAGTAGGATACACATAAAATAATATGACTATATTATTGAACTTTGATGCTTACTCTAAAAATATGAGATTATTTAATCGTATTATCATAGGATTCACATAAAATAATATGACTGTAATATTAAAAAATGATGCTTACTTTAAAAATATAAGTTTAAAGCATTATAATTTAATATAGTACATTAGGGGGAGGTCATCGTATTTTTAGAGATACTTCTTCATATTAAACTATGAAATCTATTTATATTACGGTGACTGTCATTGTGTTTTTTAATTAGAATCTTATTTATAATTATCATACTAATTTATGGGACAGTGGACCATTTTCTATTACATTGTGTTATTATTTGAAGAAGACAATGTTATTTCATAATTACAAATTTTTACGATGACAAGTATCATAATATTGCATTATTTACCCAAAAAATTCGATTCCATCTTAACACATTTCAGTTCTAGCGTAATATTTACTTATTATCAACATATTATAAGACAACGCATCTATTTTAAACAACGTCACGATATTTTAAGATTATGCCAAAATGACATTTTTCTCAGTGTACTTAAGGCTAAGTTTAATTTTATTTTATGTCCTCCCGATTAGATTGGGAAACTTTAAAGGGCATTTGCACTTAGAAAATGAAATCAGTGAATCTGGAAGGTGTGAGTTTCAGTAGTAAAAAGTCCATTGACATCGAAGTTGGTTTCTCTAAAATCATACATTTGTCAAAACTTTGAAAGTAATATTGCAATATTTCTTGGATTTGTATTTATTGCAGTTTTAAGTTATGTGGCGGGAGGGGTGGCTTGAATTCATATGCGATACTTTATACTCAGACAACCAGAGAATATATTTTAGCAGAAACAATCTTCTAGTGCTCCTGAATTGAAAATGAGATACTTATGTACGTGTATTCTGAAGATCTACGTTTGAAATTATAGGCTCCAAACATTGCTACAGTTTCATCTCAGTTATGGTCTTCAAAAGACAGCTTTCTAGTCGAATAGTCTGGAAAATGGAGCAGTGCTGGCCCAGTGGTAACAGCTGCGACTAACAAGTTGTAGGTCGTAAGTTCGAACCCTGATGAGCTCTTTACTTTATTGAAATTATTACATGACTGCTGCTCTCAAACTGGTGAAGGAAAACATCGTGAGGAAATTGGCATATTTTTTTTTTTTGGATGGGAAATCATCAAATCTCTTCTCCCGCTCTGGGCGGAGCGGGAAGGCGTGTCAGAGTATTACTGACTAAAACCCACCCGTGTACCTTCAGTTGCCCATGTGTCAGGGTCACGGTATGTCTTTCGAACAATCTCGCGACCCCGGCAGACATCGGTCCTAGCAGACCCCTTCAGTGCTGCTGACATGTCTTTGAGGCGCGCGTGGAACACTACGCGCCGTCGACCTGAGCTTGGTCCTTACCGGGCGGTACGCTACCCATTGCTCGCCGCCCGCAAGCTCGTGCCTACGGTGGTCGGGAGGTAGCTATCGACTCCCAACGCCCGGGGCGTCTCCTACTGCGGCGGCTAGGGACGTGAGGGTGCAGAGACTGCCACTCCCTCACGCGCCCCGCCTCCTCCTTCGCGAGCATTACTGCTTCGCAGAAGGAGATGACGGCTTCCCACGCCCTCTCGCTCCGTACCATGGCCGGACGCGAGAGGTCACCGCTGCCGATCGCCTACACGAAAATTGGCATGTATTGGAACCAAACCTATCATTTATGAACAGTCAAGTGTGTCACAATTCAGAGTGGAGTAGTTCTGATATCTGTGATGTAACGTATCATTTGCAACTTGTGGGATAGTTCGAGTAGATATTTTACTAACATATTTCCCAGATTACCATAAGCACAATTAGCTTATAACGTTTCCACTGCTGGAACATTGACACCCTCTCTCTGAGAGGGTATGAGTTGTAATCCACCACGCGGGACGAGTGCGTGTTGGCACATGTCTATGAATATTTTGGTCCTAAGACATGCCAATTTCGTCACGATGTTTTCCTTTACCATTTTGAGAGCAGTAGTAAAGCAGTCATTTACTTTTATCACCACTGCTCTGGGCCCACGTGGTGGATTAAGACCCACACCCTCTCAGAATGCGGAGGTCTGTGTCTTAGCTGTGGGACTGTTATAGGCTAATTATGCTTATGCTAAACTAGGAAATATATCAGTAAAAAGCTACTCGAACTGTCCCGCAAGTTACAGATGGTGCGTTCTATCACAGATATAATATTGAAACTACTCCACACTAAATTCTAACTGTTCACAAAAGTAAGGATAAGAATATAAACCTGATATATTATATTATATAAAAAAAAACTATTAAGAAGATTACTAATTTATCCCATATAAAAGTCGTCGTTTCTCAACGATTTTTCTTAGCACAAAAGTGTATCCTTGGAACCTCAATCCAGATTAATTAACTGTAGCCAAGCCAGTGTGCTAGTAGTTTTTGCCCGTGTTGATAGAATCTATTTCTACGCAGAGAGCCCAAGTAAACGACCCTCAGTATTGTTTTACACTAATTAGGTTGAGTTATTTAGTGGGTTTAGTTGGGTTTACTTATTTAGTACACTATGTTTTCGGGCAAGGAGTATACTTCTAAATGCAAGCAGGTACAAATGTTATTTTTTTAAGAAGAGATGTATGAACATGTCTGAACATGTATTTTTTTCTATTTATGTTATCCTGCGTGCATGTTTTTATTCTTGTATGTGTACAAAAAAGCAGCAAATAAATAATTTCTTGTCTTTTCGAGGTATAGGTTTGTGATTTGAGGTAAACAACTTTCTTTTTTATTCAAGGTGTATGATATAAAACAGTGATCGAATTTTGAGCAGTATCAAATATATTTTTTATTATAAACAAAAATAGAAGCTGATGAAAACAAACTCAAATGATGCTATCTGGTACTATTATCTCTACAATCGTTATACAATCTCAAACAGATTGGAAATTCTTAGTTATTTCGCTGGTGGCCTTCCAAAATAACAATGGACACTCGTCTAGAAAACCTCTTCAAATTAATTGAATTTCGGAATATAAACAAAACCCCAAGCACTAATTACTAGAGGTACCCCAAAATTAAATCGTCTATCGAACGAAAGCATTAAAATCAGCGTTGTTTCTCGAAACAAATTCGAGTACCCTCGTCAAAAAATCATTAGAGAGGCGAAAATATTTTGTCGCCGAACAATTAATTGCAAGCTAGAGAGACTGATGGAAAAATAATTTGATTAAGAGCAACGTGGTGGTGCGAAATCTATTTATTTTTATCGCATTTAGTGTCGAGAGCGTGTTGTCATTTGCATAGCATTAATAGGACGTTAATCGCTGATAATGTAGAAAAGGGTGAAGAAAATAAGTTTTCCGTAGTTATATTTCCGGAAGTCATGGTGCCCCTAAAACTTACAAGTAATAGCAGCCTGTGAGTGTTCCATTTCTTAATAATAGTATATTTTTTCTATTTTTTTTTTATCATCATCATCATCATCATCATTTCAGCCGAAAGACGTCCACTGCTGGACATAGGCCTCCCCCAAGCACCGCCACCTCGACCTGTTCTGTGATGAGATCCGTAGGACAACCAAGGTTACCGAGATAGCCCGAAGAATTGCCAAACTTAAGTGGCAGTGGGCAGGGCACATTGCTCGCAGAACAGATGGCCGATGGGGTCGGAAGGTTCTGGAGTGGCGATTTTTTTTATGCTGTATTAGAATTATTCAGTTCCAACCCGTCCCTTGCTACCCTATACCAGCGATGCCCTAATCCGAGGTCCGTACTCCACAGGGGTGCCCGTAGCTGAATCAAAGGAGATGGTAGAACCGTGAGGTATGCAGTATTGTTTTTTCAAAGATTGGTATTGTTTTGTTAAACGACTTCAAAATTATTTTTCTGTATGCTCCATGATATCTCTGGAGATTGTGGATCGTATAATGAATAGGGTATACTTTTATGCTGGTCTCATCAAATACTGGCTTCATCCGTGCCAAAATTTCTTGCTCTCCCGACCCACATCGCATCGCATTGCCTAACCGTACGAGTACTTGGTATTCGTGCCTTTTTTTTACTTAGCTCCTTAAATTCTCTACGTCATAATATATAGCCCATAGCCTTCCTCAATACATGACTTATCGAACACTAATAGAATTTGAACCAGTAGTTCCTGCGATTTGCACGTTCAACCAAACAAACTCTTCAGTTTGATAATATTATAGCATAGATTGGGTGATTTTGCATAGTAAGTAGGGAATGCAAATTGGTGTGGGGTAGGTACCATAACTAAAATGTGAAAATAAAAAAAAACATTTTAGAAAAAAAAACCTACTTCTACAGAAACCGCTACATAGTGAAAGATAACCTTAATTTCGCAAGTCGGTGGCCAAAAAACTAAAATATAGATCTGAGACACTGACGTTTTTTTGTGCCATTTGTCTCCAAAAAAATATACCTATTTTCTCTCTTTATCTGTTAATTAAATAAAAACAGCTTCAGTCCGGTAGCCTGTAATTACACCTATTAACACTGAAATTCAACCTTAAAAGGTTTGGAAAAACAAATGGCAGGTTTCAAATAACCACTCCAAATGTACCTAAAAAGCGCTTCGACTTCAATTTTAATTAATTACAAAGAAACAAAAGAGTGAACATGAGAGCTTGTTCTTCAATAATTACAGTGCAGTCGCTTCGAACCTTAGTAATTAAATCTGATATTTAAGCTGTCGAAACGTTTAGTTATTTACTTTGACTTTGTTCCACTCCTAATAGGTACTTGTTAAATAAAATTGGGAGGAAACACTGAGGTTCATTAATATTTTAAAATAGATTTTTGAAATTCTATAGAAGTAGTTCATTGAATAACTAGCTTCTGCCCGCGACTTCGTCCGCGTCAAATATTTGCTCCCATGACCCTTCCCGTCGCATCGATTTGCCTGTTAGTTTTCGTCCATTTTTCGTTGCTGCTCGTTCCTTTTGAGTTATAGTGAGTCAACCTTAAAAGATAGGCATATGCTCTCCCGGATTTTTTTTAGAACTTTTTAAAAGGAACAATTCCGTCATACATGATTTTTGCGTTACTTTAACCGTTTACGCAGCGCACGCAACGGAAACTCTCAAAAGGAATAAATTTTCCCCGTTTTTGCAACATTTTTCATTACTGCTCCGCTCCTCTTAGTTGTAGCGTAAAGTTATATAGCCTATAGTCTCCCCCGAGAAATAGGCTACTCAACACAAAAATAATAACGGACCAGTAGTTCCTGAGATTAGCGCGTTCAATCAAACAAACAAACAAACTCTTCAGCTTTATACTGCCGTCATTATTAAAAAGGGCACAACTAGCATTTTGTAAATGTTGAGAAAATCGATGTTAAAATATTTTTTGAATTATGTTTAAGAAAACACGACTAAACTATGTTTTTCGAAATTGTGTGAATTTAAATAGTTGTATATATATAGTAAATATAAGACTATAGAAATATTTTTTATTATTTTTAATGCATATAATGAATAATTTAATTTTTTTATATATATTTTTTTTCAAAATTACATAACAGGATTAATATTACAGTTAAAAGGCATATACAACCAAATGTGCCTTTTCAATGTAAAATTTTTAAATGTTACATTGAAAAGGCACTTTTATTCAATTGTGCCTTTTTACATATTATTAAAATAGTATACATACAGTAAAATATTAGAATATATTATATTTTATACTTCTTGATGAATAAAAACAATCTTATTGTGCACTTTCTTGTGTTTCTGCAGTGGGACGTGTAAATAACCTTGACCCACCACTTCATCTTCGTTCATAGATGTTTAGTAGTAAAGGCATAACCGCCAGTGTGCCTTTTTTAAACGCTTTGTTTATAATAAAATAAGGTATAGGGTAAATAGTAAAGACATAACTGCTAGTTGTGACTTTTCTTCTGCAATAATTGCTAGGGTGTTGGTATAAAAAAAATAAGCACAATTGCCACATAAGCCTTTTATATTTGACGTAAGCCAGTTACGCCTTTTCAATTAAATATATTAAAAATATAAAGGTGAAATAAAAAGTATATCTCACAATGTGCCCTTTTCCTGGTTAAAAACTTTAAAAATGTTGCAGTTGTGCCCTTTAAGCTTATGGTATCTCTGTTATTTTTTTTGCTAAAAAAAAAAAAAAATAGGCATATAGGCTTTTTTTTCCTGATTCCGGTGATATATAACTCAATTTCATGAAAAATGTTAGTTGTGCCCTTTTTTATTAAAACGGCAGTATAATATTAATAATAAAATATAGATATTTAGGTGTCTAATGGGGTTGTGGCTTTGTAATAATAGCGTAAAGGTCGATCGATTAGGTTGAGCTAAGCTTGCCGTGGTTGCGCTGTGGATTGGCGACCATCTTTAAATACCAGGGATCCTCTGCAACTCGGAAAGCAAGTTAAACCGTTGGTCATGGCTGTCATTTGTAAATCTTCAGGCTACTGCACACAGTGCCGGCGGCAATGCCGCCGGGTTTATGCCGAGCGGCTATGCCGTCGGCAATACAAGCCGGCACAAGCCGCGCAAGCCGCCAAGCATCTTTCCAGTTGTGAACAACAAACAAACCGCGCACCACTACCGTTCGAATGCCAGGAACGAACTGACGCCAGCAAGCCGCGTAACCCGCCGGCACACCCCGGCGGCCATGCCGGCGGCTCTTTTGTGCGGCAAAGCCGGCGGCTTTGAATGCCGTCGGGTGCACGGCGGCTTGGCCGGCGGCTTGCCCGGCGGCCCTGCCGCCGGCACTGTGTGTAGGAGCCTTTTGACAGCCATTACGGGTCGTCAGAAGCCCGAAACTCTGACAGCCAGTTTTACAAACGGGTACCTATTGTGTTTCCCAGCAACTGGGTTGTTTAGGTCAGATAGACAGCCGATCCATGTGTAATACTGGTATCTAGCTATATCTAGTTAGATTGGAAGCCGACCCCAACATAGTTGCAAAAGGCTAGGCAGATGATGAATAAGTGCTAAAGAGCTTGTGCCTATGTATTTTAACTATATCAGAGTAAAGGCTATATTCTTGTGTATTAATCAAATAGCGTGTCGACGGTTCAGAACTAAAACAATTTTGCTAATCATCTTTACCTTGACGTCGTTAACACATAGAGTCATGTACCTACTGCTGCAATTTCACAGTGAAAGAAAATAATTAATACAGCTACATATTGGTTACTTAACGCAGCTCACTAAGTCGGTTGCTAACGACGCGACGTCAAACTTTGCAGATAATAAAGGTGTGAACGATATAAGAGCAGAAGTAAATTATGATGCTTATCCACCGGTCCACTTTTCCTCTGACCATCAAGAATTAGGCACACTCATAAGATAAAAATAAGTAATGCCTCTACAAAATGCTTCAATTTATCAAATTCATAACTTGAAGAGAAAATACAACGAATAAACCTACGCGATCATAATCATAATAACCTTACACGTGTATGTAATGGTTAGGGTAAGTAAACTTTATTCTTCTCAGGCAGATAAAATTGTTTATTGGTCGTATTCTTTCCCTTACTGGAGAGTTTGAGTCTGTTCTAATAAGCGACTGTGTTTACTCTTATGACTCGTATCAATTAATTTACTTAATTCAAATGAGAAAATGGATATTTTTTTTTTGCCACGGGTGGTCACCTTTTATCTACTTGGTACTTTTTAGTACCGTGTGGTGTCGGAGGTAAAGAATAACACCACCCTATTTCTTCCCGTGGGTGTCGTAAAAGGCGACTAAGGGACTTACTAGAAAATGGGCAGCAGCGTTCTCTATGCATTTTACAACCATATTGCGATCGCCTGCCAAGCGTAGCGATTATGGCAATGCCCCCCAAATTGGGTGAATCCTATGTCCAGCAGTGACATCTTACGGCTGAGATAATGATGATGTTGACTTTTTAAAACTGCTTTGTTGGTGTACTGGTAGAAAGCGTGACTCCTGAGCGTAGATTCCTGGGTTCGATTCCCAGGTCGGTTAAAGTGTTTTTGGGTTTTCGTATGAGGTATTTTTTGGCATCCCGGAGTTTGGATGTTGGCGGTGTGATACTCCCATGCCTCGGAAAGCACGTCAAGCCGCTGTACTGCGCCAGATTTCTCCCCGGTTGTGTCGGATTGCCGTCCCATCACTCTGTAACAGTGAAGGAAGAGTGAGTGACTTGTGTCTGCGCACACACTTGTGCCCTATAATATCTCCTGCGCCGAAGGCTAGTCTACGTTGAGATTGGCCACCATGGCCGAAATATAGTATGGTTTAGAGGCAACAATTTTACCAAAAGTATAGTACTTTTGGTAAAATTGTTAAGTTTTGTAAGTCGGAAATAATGGATGAGTTAGCATTTTAGTGAGAGCTTATCCGGGAAAAGACGGGGAAAATGGATAAATATTATGCAATTAAAAGGGTACAGTGCGCGCATTAAATCGTTGTGTAGTTTCCCACCAGACACAACACCCGTCTTGTCTTAGGATTTTCCCTTTTGATAAGTTAACTGTACATCCTGTTCTACATCCTCTAAACTTTTACAAAAAAAAACCTCTTCATCCAATCATCAACAAATAATCTAAAAACCTAAGCAATCCATCCTGAAGCCAGCAGGGATTTGCAAGATAAAACAGACAAGTCCGTACTAACAGCAACACTCGTGCGTGGGCGTCGAGTTAATCATTAAAATTACATGCCGTAGTGGCAAGGCGCTCTTTGCTTTGCGAAACAGGATATAAGTTTATATAATATAACGTTGGTATTTTCACACCGTTCTCACTAGGGTAAAAGGAAATGTTCCAGTTAACATGTACTGTTGAGGTAAACATTACTGTTTTGCGTAAGTATAGTCTAGGATCGTTTTTTTAAGATTGCTTGGCGGGTTTTCTCAAGATGATCGCGGGTTTTCTTGGCGGGTTTTGATCTCGGTTGCAAGTAGCTTTTGCTTTTTTTTCGTCGTTTTTGTTTGCATTTTCTTGTTGAGTAAAAGTGCTTATTGTGTTATAGCACTCTTTCTAGTTGGTCACGTTGTTATACACGTAGAAACAAAATAGCTATTTATTTCCTTTACAAAGTTGGTATTTATTCTTTATTCACAAAATCCACAGGTCTTTGAAATTTTATCTTTAAAAAAAAACCGAATAAGTGCGTGTCTGACTCGCCCATTGAGAGTTTCGTACAAATTTTTAGGTACATATTATCAAAAATACTTTATTAATTACTTAATCTTTTTTATGATTTAATTACAAATTATAGTTTTCAGATTTTAACCCTATAATCGTAGTATAAGACGGTATTACGTGCCAAATTTCATATTTCTAGGTCAACGGGAAATACCCTATACATATTGATTCCCTTGAATGTGTCGAAATTTACTTTTTTTGCGGCATAAACGGCCGTATCTTTTTTTCACGTTAACTTAGAAGTTTGGTTTTTTCACAGCTTCAAGAAACTTAAGATTTGAGTATATTGTTTTAATTTCAATTCGATACCTTCACGCGATCCTAAAATAAAGGGTCTCGACAAACAGACAGACGGACGGACAACAAAGTGATCGTATAAGGGTTCCGTTTTTCCTTTTGAGGTACGGAACCCTAAAAAGAAATAAGGAAAGAAAATAAGTCAATAAGCTTGGTAGCTTGTTAATTTGGTTTATACGGCCAAAAACCAGCCGAAAGCACTGTTACCACCTGTTAATATAAGATCCTTACTATACTAATACAATTAACGATCTAAAAAAATCTCGGCTTGGCTCTGTTGAAGGGACAAAACGTGAACAATGTACAGTTGAAAGATTTTGGATAGTCGAGAAATTTGCACTTACCATCTCCAGTGATTTTCCTACAACTTGTCAGCTATCCAGTACTAATATTTCTCACCAGACTATAAGCATCAATCTCAGGTCTCCCGCACTAACTTACGGCCAAGATAACCGATAACCCGCCGAAAACATCTTACATATCGCTACCATAACTCAAGAACACACCAAGAGGCTATCGCATGGCAATTTTAACGCATAACGAGGCAGAAAATTGGACTCGTCCTGAGTTAAGAACTAAATGGTACCGAAAGTGCTTCAATGTTTAACGAATTTATGATGCGAAAGCAATCCTTAAATAAAGGAGGGAAAGGAGTTTTATGGCATACTCGCAATTTTTTAGCGGAGAAATATGATTATGAGCTTCATAATGCTTTATTGTTGTGTGTATTGGTGTCTCGTCCGTTTTTGTTTTTGTTAGGTTTTATGAAAGATGCGCTGTTACGTCGTTCAAAAGTTTTTTATGTTGGAAATTGACAAATCTTGCCTTGTTTAGTTCAACCGAAAGACTTCTACTGCTGGACATACGTCTCCCCCAAGGTGCTTCGACCAGTTCTGTACTATGTGTATAACCCCAAGGACTTCAACCAGTTCTGTACTACGGTTCCAGTACCTAATCGGTTGCTACTCCAGAACCTAATACCCTCTTATATTTCTTCACACTAAGAAAACTTTTTTTACCAACAAATGTTTTTAAACGTTGTATTTACCCAAACGAATGGGAAAACTGTCATCGCCTACTAGTTATCGCAAATGCCACAAAACAGACCACACAATTATTTATCAATGATTGATGCTGCAAGCTACCACTTACCTCTCAAAGGTCAGGAAACTTTTCTATGATCTTACTTGCTCCAGTTTCATTGTACCACACCCATTTCCTGCATAATACACCCCGGTATATAATACATGGATTCTGAACATGCATTGATTGACAGTCATCAGTCGGTCTTGTTTTTTTTAATCGGCTTCAAAAAAGGAGTTTCATGATTCGGTTGTTTTTTTAATGCTTGTTTCTACAGACCTCCGTCGCTTATAAACTGATTCCAAAATTTCAGTTCTGTTATTTTTTTTATAGGGTTATTTACTTACAGAGTAGTGCCGTATAAATTTGGTCAAGTTTCGATAAGTAGTTTTTAAGTATAATATATATTACATAATTTTAAACAACAATGTCGACTTACGAGTTGTAGGTCGTGAGTTCGAACCCAGGTAGGCGCTTTACTTTGTGTAAATAATTTCATCCCCACTGCGCTCAAAACGGTGAAGGAAAACATCGTGAGGAAACCGGCATGTCTTAGAACCAAAAATTCGAAGACATGTGACATCTACCGACCCGCACTGGGCCCGCGTGGTGGATTACGGCCCACTCCTTCTCACCGAGAGGAGGCCTGTGTCCCAGCAGTGGGAACAATATAGACTGATCATGATGATGATGAAGCAATAACAACTTTTAAAGTTGCATAGATCATGCAGCTTTTGTAACAAACCAGTCGAAAACAGATTTGGGCGATGCAAGTCATCTCTTGCTTTAATTTGTTGTTGCCACAGGCTAGAAACTTGGATCGTGTATATCAGGCTTTATAGAGTGTCTGCACACAGCCTCAGGGAAAATGCTAGACAGCAGGTACCACACGGGCAGTGTACCGTCCTCTTTGTTGATTTTAGTAATTTCTAATAATTATTACACAGTTTGGAAAATTCCATCTAAGGTCAGACGCGCTCCCTTGAACAGAAATCTGATTAAAATTATATGTATATTTCCTTATATTTGGTAAGATTACGAAATATGTAAGAAGAAATTAGGTTAATTACCTTAACCGAGTCATGTAAGTGACATCAATGTGAGTTTACTGGGTTATGTTTGCAAAACTTTTGCTTTTATTAAGAGTACATTTTTAGCAATTATATTACTCAATTCTGTTTTTCTTGTATTTGTTTGTACTTGAGGAAATGTGTTCTTTCTTAGCAAAACGTGATCTGAAAGAATTTACGCTTTTCCAATTGATGTTGGCACGAAACAAAACACTACAGTTATGAGGGACACCCACAGAGGTAGATTTTCATAGTAGGTAATACTTGTTTAAGGCCACCTTTCATCTGTTTTAAACTATCTATAGAAAAATTAAACAAAAACATTTTTAGGGTTCCGTTGCCAAATGGCAAAAAACGGAACCCTTATAGATTCGTCATGTCTGTCTGTCTGTCTGTCTGTCTGTCTGTCTGTCTGTCTGTCTGTCTGTCCGTCCGTCCGTATGTCACAGCCACTTTTCTCCGAAACTATAAGAGCTACGCTGTTGAAACTTGGTAAGTAGATGTATTCTGTGAACCGCAATAAGATTTTTATAGTAAAATAGAAAAAAAGCAATAAATTTTGGGGTTTCCCATACTTAGAACTGAAACTCAAAAATTTTTTTTTCATCAAACCCATACGTGTGGCGTATCTATGAATAGGTCTTCAAAAATGGTATTGAGGTTTTTAATATCATTTTTTTCTAAACTCAATAGTTTGCGCGAGAGACGCTTCCAAAGTGGTAAAACGTGTGTCCCCCCCCCCGTAACTTCTAAAATAAGAGAATGATAAAACTCAAAAAAATATATGATGTACATAACCATGTAAACTTCCACCGAAAATTGGTTTTAACGAGATCCAGTAAGTAGTTTTTTTTTAATACGTCATAAATCATAAACCGCAATTTATTTACCTTTCATGTAAATAAACTCAAATATAAAAATTAAAAAAAAAAAAACATTTAATTTCATAAGCATAAACCTTATACATACAGGTTTGTACGGAACCCTCGGTGCGCGAGTCCGACTCGCACTTGGCTGGTTTTTGTTTTTTTTATAAAATTATACTTTAGTACAGTAAAAATTGATTTAGCAATTTAAAAAAAATTAACAGCTCAAGAAATGGACATTCGGCGTAATAGTAAAAAATGGAATAGAGGATTTCCCCGACTGGGGTTACCCATTAAGTTCCGCTGGTCGACTTTGAGTTTTAGACCCAAGTTTATATGAAACGTGAATTATGGTACCGATTCCCTTGTTCACAAACTAAACTAAATTTAAGTTCAGTGCATCTTTTTCTTTGTATTTCATTAAGAAGAGGACAAAAGAAAAATTTTAGTTTAGTCCTGTCAAATTAATCAGCGCCTGTCGCTACTCCATACAAGTTTAGACGTGATTAAAAACTTGCCTACTAAAATTACGTCAATTTACGTCAAGCGCTGATTAATTTGACAGGACTAAACTAAAATTTTTCTTCTGTCCTCTTCTTAATGAAATAGAAAGAAAAAGATGCACTGAACTTAAATTTAGTTTAGTTTGTGAACAAGGGAATCGGCACCTATCTCTTTTATAAAATCTGACATTAAGATGTTTTTATTTTCGTCGATGTGTAACTATCCTTAAATAGGCGTCAATTAGTAAAACAGACAAATTGTTATACTTAAAACAGCCTTTAATCAAACAATTTCACATTTCAACTAATTAACCCTGTCATCGTCCACCTCTGTACCCCGAAAATTAATACGCGGTCGAAAACACCCCAACATCTTTATTTCCGCGGTCGCATAAAAGTGTCACGGGTTTCACGTCATTTATCATCGCTACGTCACTCAGACGATGTCACAGTCAGAATTAAGGGGGGACGTGACCGCGTACGGAGCCTCTGGAGATAATGACGTCATTAAGAGAACGAGGGAAATAAGTAATGGACGTTTTTGTCCAAGGTATTCATACGATAGTGTTTTATTTTTCGAGTGGTAGTTGTGGGGTTGATTTCAGAGTGAGATTAAAATGATGAGTGTGTGGGACGTATTTTTATCCGACTTGCTGCAGTCAAAAAGATCCATAAATGTTAAAAAAAGTTATATGAAAAATATCTGTCCGGACAATTTCTAAATCGTGAGGTAGGTAGAACGGGCTGGTGTCCGCAACTCCACGTCTGAGCGCGTATTTTGCGTACGGTAAAAAATAACGAACAACTTACAAGCTCTCCTTAATTTATAAGGTAAAAGAAAATATAACTTTTTGTCACACGCGCGAGACCTTGGAAAACAGCTTACCAAGAAATATTACAATTAAAACTTCTAAGGACAACGCAACTTCCAAAATACAGGTGGAACAATATCGTTAACCCAGTTTTACTAAGTAAACTCAATACCTATAACTTAGACGCAAATAGGTCTTACGCTGGCTCAACAAGTTGGTTCCAACTTTGGCCCCAACGCCATTTATCCAAGATGACGGAAAATAGCATGGTCCAACGTTGGACTTTTTTTAGAACTTCACTCGCCAATGTTGGGACCAACGTGTGGAGCCGGCGTTACTCGTCTTAGTTTTAACCTTCAAGACGCTTTGACATTGTCAAAGGCAAGTTTTGGAAGACTATTTATCACTGTTTTTAGTTTCCTTACTTTAGCGGTAATGTATGCCAAGGTTGATATAAATCACCGTCTGGTTGTGGCGGCGTGAGAGGAAAATAGGATTGAATGAGAGAGAATACAAAGTGGCAAGTATGTGTTTATGTATGTATTATACAATTTCTTCAACAAAGTACAGGATATAACAAGATGCTGCTCACATTGTCTGATTTCCAATAGTGCATGTAATTTTGTATTTAAATACATGAAACCGAAGCGTAAACGATTCCGCTGCCTGGCGTGACGCAACTTCATAGAAGTTGATTTACTAGAGTTGCTTTGCGCTGTCGCATCGTACCGCCGCCGCGCCTGCCTGCGGGAGCCTTGAAAAAAAAAAAAAAACGCACATCGATAGTGCTGCCCTGCAGAAAATTGCATTTTCGATATGCAAATCTCAGTTTCATGTAAGCATATTTATACGAAATCAATATCTCACATTTTAAAGACTTCAGTCGCATCAAAAACTATACATCTTCGCTGATACCCGAATCTGACTAATCATTATTTCAGTCAAAACACGCCCACTGCTAGACAAAGGCCTTACCCCATATGAGGATATTTGCCATAATCACCACGCTTAGTAGGCGGGTTGACGATATGGTGGAAAAATGCATAAAGAACGCTGCTACCCATTCTCTAGTAAGTCCCTAAGTCGCCTCTTAAGACACCCACGGGAAGAAATGTGATGGTGCTATTCTTTTCGTCCGGTACCACACGGAAAATCTGAATAAATGTACTCCATAAATCACTCAGCGCTATTCACGTCCATAAAACAAGGAAACCTTATCCATTTGGCCTAATACAAAAGATAAGGCCAAAACATCGGCCTCACTACTCCACAAATATGCACACCGAACATTCCCCAATAAGATATGGCGGATAAGGGGAAGTTTATAAAGTATGAAGTAAATACGTCCCGGGGCTCGATAAATCATTGTTGAGAAAGGCCTAGGGACGGTAAGCTTGTCTTAAAATAATGTTGTCAGGATGTAAGCAAGTTTAACAAAGGGGAAGAAAGGGGGTGAGACAGCTCGGGTGGATTGCATACAGTCAATATTTTTAAAGCTTCAGCTGTAATGCTCAAAGACGATATACGAGGGGTAATGTTGGAGGTCTTTTTAAGGTCGACACCGATTAAGCGAACGATGTTTTACTTCACCGTTTTGAGAGCAGTACTGATGTTCTACATGTATGGATTCAACTTGAATGTATAAAGTTATTTGATCGCGGTTGTTAGTCCTGATAATCGAGTCGGGATCACTGAGGGCCAAATAACAGTGTCCACTGCCTCTGGATGGGTTTGGGGGTATACTGCATAAGCTGGAAGTAAGACACGGATGTATCCTACTCCGTACCACTTATGGACATTTATTTTTTGAATAGGTTTTTTTTTTAAATTTTCTTTTTAAATTAAGTTTTATTTTATTCAATAGTGTTTTCACTTTAGTTTTTGTTTTGTGTTTTTAGTCCCAATAAATATTTTTTCTCCAATGATTCAGTCGGGCTCGTATCTTCGATGGCACCCATAGAGAAGTAGGCCTCTAGTCGGACACATTATCTGTTTTATTTTTATGTTTCCAAATGGCTCTGCTGGCGCCTAAGCTAAGCTAAGCAAATTCTCTTGTGTAGGTTTTTGTTTATGTCCTTTTAGGGTCAAAAATTGTAGAAATGTATTCAATTCCTTTGTTTCCTTCATCATCACAATGCGAGTGTCTCAATTTTACTAATAACTATCTGATCCGGCAGACTTTAACTGTCAAATTTTCCATATATATTTCTAAAATAAATCCCATAGAACGTTAGGTTCAGTTACACCCAAATTTTATTTATTTCCGGGAAACTTTTCAAATGTTTACCTTACTTAAAAACCTTTTTCGGACTGTTATGAACAATTCAACAAAAATCAGTCCACGTTGATCTCAAGTGAAGCGCTTACCAACGAATTACATTTCATTTTTATTCACCCATATTATATAGAAGATAGATTTCAAGGCAGATATTCAATCTAGGGTTCAATATACATTTTCAGGCTTTTCATTCTCTCAATTGACTTATATTTAGACTTTACATTTTATTTTAGAATGGGTCTAGATTTTCTTATAAGAGATGTCTCAAAGACTGCAGGGTTCATTCAAATTGAATTCTTTTCACAGCATTTTAATTAAATTCTTAAAAAAAAATAAAATGTACTATTTTTCTTGCTTTCAGAGAACCTTCTTCGGAAAATTAAAACTTCGAAGCATAGAAATAACAATTGAAAAGAAGGTTGTAAATTAAATCAAAATCTATGATATCCAACGAATACTTAAAAACTGATAATAAATTACAACGAAATTCGTACTTTGTTCTTAATTAACTTTTAAGTATATTCTAAGGAGTAATAAGAAGTCATTGCACGTGCCGTCAAAGAAAAACTTGAACATTGTTAAATAATATTTTACTTATTCTCTTTGATTGTATTGAATTTTTTGTTCAGTATTTTCCTGGTAGGTACTTACCAGTTTATCTAACAGTATTCTCTTTGACGTTTAATACCAATAAACCTTTTGTAGCCACTACAAAGAATTTCTGACATTTGACTTTTTTACCCGCCCTGGCACAGGCAACTGAAGGAATATGGGTGGGTTTTAGTCCGTAAAAGTCTGACACGCCTTAGAGCGGACCGGTAGTCCACCCAGAGCGGGAGAAGAGATTTGAAGATAACCCACTCGAAAAAAGTATACAATGAGTCACTGTGACAAAAAGTCCACAAGTCAAAACGGATGATCTAGATAAAAGTTCTACTAACAATAATCGCGTTTCAGTTTATTCTATACGTTCACTCCGGTCTATTTATTCTACGTAGCTTTGATCAATAAAATCACTTTGCATTTAATAACAATATGATGTTGTTGACAAAACATGTGAAACTCTCAAGGATCCAGCCGTTATCCTTGGGAAGTTGTAACAGACATAAAGGTCTGTTTACATCTGTGCATTCTGGGTATGACAAGGTTGACATATTGGGTTATTACGGAATTAAATCAATGACGCAAAACATGTTTCGATTTTAAGTGGAAATATTTTGCAATGTTACATAGAAAAAAACTTTGGCAAATGTAAAAACCAAGCAAGCACTTAAGTATCAGAATTACGAGCATCTTGTTCAGTTTTATCACGGCATGCAGCTGCAGACCCTCGACGGCCCTTAAATATTCACTTTGCATAGCGATAGGTGAGCGAGCTTAAACTTTGAACACTTTATCCTGCATTATGAAAGTTCTGCAGTGCAGTGCAGTAGAGGTTTTTTTCTTCAGGCAACTTAGTTAACGGGACGTGTAATGTATAATGAATTTCAGATATTTTTATACTTGGTTTAAGACATCCAGTTCTTTAGTGAATTGAGGTGTTAGATGTGAAAAGTTTTAAGTTATTTCTCAATGTACTTTATTGTGTACTAGCTAATGCCAGCGGCTTCGCCCGCGTGGAGGTCGGAAATTATTCCGCGGGAACACACTACCGGGATAAAAAGTAGCCTATGTCCTTTCTCAGGCTCTAAACTACCTGTGTACCAAATTTCATTTAAATCGGTTCAGTAGTTTTAGCAGGAAAGCGAGACAGACAGACAGACAGACCGACAGACAAACAGAGTTACTTTTACATTTATAATATTAAATAATATATAATATATATATTATATATTATTATATAAAAATATAAAATAAATATTAGTAAATTAGTAATAAGTAATTAGTATATTAGTATTAGTAAATTAGTAATTAGTAATATTAGTAATTAGTATATTAGTATATTAGTAAATTAGTAATATTAGTAATTAGTATATTAGTATATATTAGTAATATTAGTAATTAGTATATTAGTATATATTAGTAAATTAGTAATATTAGTAATTAGTATGGAAGTATGGGTAGTATGGAAGTATGGATAGTATGGATTACATTAATAACAAAATAGCTTGTGAAGAAGTGCCTCTGAACTATGTTAAACCGTTGGTAACGGCTATCATTAGTTCTTCGGCAGTCGTTACAGGAAGTCAGAAGCCCGAAAGTCTGACAACAAGTATTGTCTTGGATTATGGAGGTAAGATATGTAATCACTCTATATAAAGCAGCAGCATCCGGTTAGACTAGAAGCCGACCCCAACAAGGTTTAAAACGGTTAGGAATATTATGATATAAATGGATAGGTTTAACTCATTGGAATGCACGACTGCATTGTCTATTGAGAATTTCCAACTATTCTATTCTATGTTCAAAGATATTTTTCTGTTCTTTTTTGAGTTTTATTAACTTTATTTTAGGTTATTTTGGCTTGATAAAGGCTACAATTATTTCTTTTATCTTGAATTTATACTTAAATAACGGTGTCATCAAATCTTGATTAATCTAAAACAAGAACGTCGCATCATTATTCTTATCCCAATTTATTTGGCTTTTTTTTCCATATAGAACAGGAAGAAGTACCCCTATTTAGCGTACGGTATGGTATTTTCTTCGCAACATCTCATTAAGAAGGATGTGCTATGTAAACCCGCGAAATAAAAATAACATAATTACGTTTTTTTGTAACTTTCAGGTCAGTGTCAGGTTGTTCCTTGATCAAAATATGATTCGCGATCATTACAATACAGCTTTACAAATCATAATCATGTAAATCATCAAGCATGTCCACCATCTTGACCGGTGACCTTGTGAAGGCCGCAGGAACCCGTTGGATGCGGGAAGCACAAAACCGGTCGAAGTGGCGGAGGCCTATGTCCAGCAGTGGACGTCTTTCGGCTGAAATGATGATGATGGTGATGATATCCACCGTCTTTACTTCCGCCAAACCCTCCACCAACCACCTCAGGGAAACAAAGCGTGAAGTTAAATTTTTGTAAATCAACAGTACAACAACCCTTTTAGTTCATTTTAATGACTTTTTCATGAATTCGAAATAAATAAAAACAAAAAAGTATTTATTGTGGCTCAAACAGAAATTAAAGTAAACCCAATAAACGTCATTATCAAGAAAAAAAAAACAAAAATGTTAAAAAAATTGTCAATTTGAAAGAACATTTTGATTTCGCGGGAATTTAAGACAAACTTAAAAATATCTTTGAATAATGTCGCAACTCAAAAATAGGTGAATTAATCCAACTTATTTTTAAAAGATCTCCAAGCAACTCTAAATACATTTAGGTCTCCACTATTTTTCAATATCAACAACAAAAACATTTAGCGCTTCACAGGACTATTTTCTCAAGATCTTTTATTTTATTTGGCGAATCTTTTAAGAGCAACACAATCTTATTTGTCTTTCGTGTTTAATTACACGTGTAATGAGAGTAAATGGGGCGTGATGTGTTGTTTTGTTATACCAACATGTTGTTCGGCCTTTCAAAAGGGTGACGTCATCGAATCTTGGCCCTTTATCAGATTAGAGAAGATTTTTTCGGTGTTTGCTGACTTGCTGAGTTATTGTTTTTCTTTTGTTTTGTTTGCATTTGTTTCGTTTGGTTAGCTGAATATTGTTGAGTATTGGAGTAGAGTAGTTATTATGTAGTATGTATAGTAGTTGTATGCATCCTCCCGAGTTGGCCGGGTGGCCTATGTCCAGCAGTGGAGGTCTTTCGGTTGAAATTATAATGATATGCAGGGCTTGGAACCGGTACCAAAACTACAGGTTCTGTACGGTGTTAACGGTTCTTGACATTTCAGTATCTGGGGGTACTGATACAAAACAGATACTTTGTTAGGAGGAGTGTGCACCTTTGCGTACCCCAAATCTCATATTTGTACGAGGAACCTCGTACGTTTGGCAACCTAAGAATGTTTTTTATAACGCTTGTTAGCTAACCTTGTTAATCCCGACGAAAAAGAGGGGTGACTTTCTTTTGATTTTTCTGTTTTTGTGCTATCATAACTCCTAAACGGCTGAACCGATTTAAATTTTAAAAGTGATTTAATCGAGAGTGTACTCAGCTATGATTAAAAAAAAATCTGTTGAGCCGTTTGAAGATTATCAGCTCCGTTTTAATTGATGCAGGGATATGGGAATCTTCCACATGTCTGATCAAGTCGACATTTGGTATTCTATTACTTCAGTGATATTAGAAGAACATGAATTAACCTTGAACTGATGCTGCATCAACTTGAATTGACATAATACCCAACTCCCTCACCAATTACAACAAAAGTATTTATTTATTTAATACTTTAAGCACACAAATGTACAGAAGCGAATTTAATGCCATAGGCATTTTCTACCACGCAACCTTTGGGTGATGTCTCTGCATCACCACAAACAGCGGTAGGTGCAAGGAATTTGAGGATATTTAAATATAAACGTATAAACCATAAACATCATGATATATACCTTACCATATATTAATATAAATACACATAAATAAATATGAAAAAAAAAACAATTACTAAAACAAATGAGACAAACAATGACGACACATTACCATTGTAATCATACTGCCAATGGAAGTATCGTGTTTGGGCTCATTGGAATAATATTAAAGAATGAGTTATAGACAGATGATGGGTCTGATGATGGAGTAGCAAATAGAACTAAGTATAAATTAGTTACTATTTTCACTGCGAGAAACATACATACACCTGCATAGGTTTAAGCTAGGCGCATGTCGATCGAAATGTGTCTTCTATAAGTATATTAAGTTTTATAGGAAACAATTATTGAATATCTAAGTTTAAAAAACTCTGACACATAAAACTATAAAAAAAATATATGCACTGGCTCTTTAGTTTTAATAAAATATAAGTTGTAGATAATATTTGCATCAAAGCATCATTGCGTCGGGGGACGGCTAATAAAAAATCCAGACGAGAACAGACGACGTCCAGCAACATTATGTTGCTGTAGAAAGGACCGCATTCATTGACCGATCTCCGACATGAAGAACGCTTTGATCAAAATTTTAATTAGTAGTTATATAAAACTAAAAGGGCTAATCTTTATTTTTTTTTTGGTGTTTAGAGGTGTTTGTTTATTAATATGGAGTTAAAGATTAAAGCGCTCTTTTGATTTTTGGGTTTTTCTTTAAATTTATATTTTGTTTAAGAGCCCTCTCACAAAATTTGAACGCTCGAGTTTAGGTAAAAGACGGCAATCTTATGTATGTGTGCGTAGCTATCCACACATGCACAATACAAACAGTGTAACGCGAGTGTCGAGCCGGTCTAAACAATCTTGAGCCGTTAGAATTATAATGCGGTATTTAGATATTTATGAAAATATTTAAGCTATTGCATAGCTTCTATCGAGGGCCTTGAGCGCGGGGACCAAATCCAGAAATTCCGTAACAAAAAAAAAACCTCACGCTCCCCACTCCGACGGGCACGGAGGTGTGGCTTGAAGGCCGTGCATTATGCTTAGATCTTTAAAACTACGCAACGGATTTTGATGCGGATTTTTTTAATAGATAGAACAATTTAAGTGGAAGGTTTATATGTATTTAACATGCATAATATAGTAAAGAAACGCAGATAATTTTAGGGGTTTCTAATGTGATGTCATAAATAAGCTCATTTTTTTACGCTTACATTGCGAACGCTGGCTGAACCCTACGAAATAGATCAAAATAATGTACTACAGTATTGTACACCTTAGAAAGGTCTACAAAAAAGTCCGCAATGGTATATGTCTACCTCTTAGGGATAACCCACAATAACCATTTTTTTCCTTTGCTTTTTACGAGAAATAAGGGCTTATTTACGAAGCGATTTTAACCAATACAGCATTAATTCTTATCCAATTAGGTACCTTAAATACATTGTGCATTTAATATAGATCAATATGATAATTACAGCATGTAATTTAAATGAAGATCTTAGAAGATATCAGAGATTTAAAAAGCGGGGGCAGTAACTTCTCATTTATTCAATAAAGAAAAAAAAAATGTTTTCTTATCGGTCAAATAAAAAATAAATAAATAATTATAATTGCATAAGTTGATAAAAAATGCTATGCAATAGCTTTACCGCGGCAGTCCCCGAGTGCCACACGTCAATTTTTTTTATTTTTATTTATCCAGTCTAATATAGATTTCTAGACTAATAAAAAAAATACAACTATATGTTATGTAAAGTATAAAATAAAAATAAAAAATTAAAACAATTACATATTGGTGCCGATTCTGTTGTACAACGAACTAAACTAACAAAACTATCTCCAAAATTGCTTACTTTTAGCTATGAGAATTGTTACGCTATTCTGCAAGAAATAATCTCTTTTAAAAATTATTTTGACACGACTAAAATCAAATTTGACAATCGCGACTCAACGTGGTATTTTTAGGGTTCCGTTGCCAAATGACAAAAACGGAACCCTTATAGATTCGTCACGTCTGTCTGTCTGTCTGTCTGTCCGTATGTCACTGCCACTTTTCTCCGAAACTATAAGAGCATGCTGTTGAAACTTGGTAAGATGTATTCTGTGAACTGCATTAAGATTTTTACACTAAAATAGAAAAAAAAACAATAAATTTTGGGGTTCCCCATACTTAGAACTGAAACACAAAAAAAAAAATCATCAGACCCATACGTGTGGGGTATCTATGAACAGGTCTTCAAAAATGGTATTGAGGTTTCTAATATCATTTTTTTCTAAACTGAATAGTTTGCGCGAGAAACACTTCCAAAGTGGTGAAATGTGGGTCCCCTCCCCCCCATAACTTCTAAAATAAGAGAATGATAAATCTAAAAAAAATATATGATGTACAGACGCCACCAGGTCAAGCTACCCGAAACTGTCAATTTTTCCCAATGAACCTTGAACCTAATGCTCTAGAAATAAAGTCGAAAATCTATCAAAGAAATCTGACAGATTGTAGTAGCTTGATGTGTTGGCGTCTGTACATAACCATATAAACTTCCACCGAAAATTGGTTTGAACGAGATCTAGTGAGTAGTTTTTTTTTTTAATACGTCATAAATCGTGAACAGCAATTTACCTTTCATTCAATCAATTCAAATATAAAATTAAAAAAAAAAAACATTTAATTTCATAAACATAAACCTTATGCATAAACCGAGAATACATACAGATTTGTACGGAAACCTCGGTGCGCGAGTCCGACTCGCACTTGGCCGGTTTTTTCTTTTGGCTTCGCAACTTAGTACTTGTGCACTACGCGATGAACTTGCTGAGATACGATGGCGCGCGCAAGGGGGCATCCTGGACGTGTTTTATATGGAATTTTTCATTTTTGTTTGAAAAAAAAAAATATTACCCACGTGTTGAGATTTATATGTGTGAGGTTTTATAAAGGGGGTCGAAAATGTCATTTTTTTTGCGATAGGACACGCCATTTTCGAGATATAAGCAAAAGAAAAAAAATACAGTACTGTTTTTGCAGGTGAGGCGAGGCGTTGCCGTTGGTGTGAATTTTTGTTCATGACCACTAGTTTTACTCCACACCTTTTTAATCGCGATTAAAAATAGTCAGATTTAGTTAAAATAAATTATTTTAGTCAAAAATTTTCTACAATCTATTAAAATAATGCTTTACTTGATAATAAACGAAACTCTTATCTTATACAAAAAAAAAAAATAAAGTGCGAAGAGTAGCAAAATGTTGTAGTCGTAGTATATTTTTGCGTTCACGATACGAGTACCCGTAAACTGAGACGCGGGAAAAAATGGCACAGGTCCTTCCCCGTTGGGCGCTTGCACCGTACTAAACGCTGCCCGCTTGTGCATCGTAATTTATCCTAATTTAGAGTGATTTCAAAAACGATATTATGTCTAATTAAATTAACAGATTTAAATAAAACTTGAGAATTCGATTTGTTATAGAGCATACTTTATATTGACATGAATTTTTTAAAGTAGTTATGCTTTATTCAAACCAAAAAAACCGGCCAAGTGCGAGTCGGACTCGTGCACCGAGGGTTCCGTACAAACCTGTAGGTATTTTCGGTTTAAAAATATATATATTTTTTAATTTTTATATTTCAGTTGATTGAATGTAAGGTAAATTGCTGTTTACGATTTATGACGTTTAAAAAAAAAAAACTACTCCCTCGATCTCGTTCAAACCAATTTTCGTTGGTAGTTTACATGGTAATTTTCATCATATATTTTTTTTAGTTTTGTCATTCTCTTATTTTAGAAGTTACGGGGGGGGGGGGGGGACACACATTTTACCACTTTGGAAGTGTCTCTCGCGCAAACTATTCAGTTTAGAAAAAAATGATAATAGAAACCTGATTACCATTTTTGAAGACCTATTCATAGATACCCCACACGTATGGGTTTGATGAAAAAAAACATTTTTGAGTTTCAGTTCTATGTATGGGGAACCCCAAAATTTATTGTTTTTTTTCTATTTTAGTGTGAAAATCTTAATGCGGTTCACAGAATACACCTACTTACCAAGTTTCAACAGCATAGCTCTTATAGTTTCGGAATAAAATGGCTGTGACATACGGACGGACAGACAGACAGACAGACAGACAGACAGACATGACGAATCTATAAGGGTTCCGTTTTTTGCCATTTGGCAACGGAACCCTAAAAACGCGATAAACTTGCGAATAAATCGTAAAAATTGCCATAAGACTTAATTTTTTTACTAATTAATGTTATTAAAAATCAATATTCATGTACTAAATGTAACAACTAGATTATATGTCTGTTGTATTGTGTATTTTTTTACTCAAATTTCTAAATATCAATGGGGTGGGCCCTGGGTCAAGAAGTGGCGAGCGAAACTGTCCGCCGTGCGCGGAGCTTATCAGTACAATATAATCAAAAGACTCACCTCATGGTTGAAGGAAACTGCTTCTGGGGCCTACCTGGATATATGTATGTAAGCGAGTGTATATTGTATTGTGTAGTGACGTTATGAGTATTCTCCAGGATACAACAAGGCCGCTCCAAGAGGCCAGAAATTGGTTCCAGCACGCGGTCAATGGTCACTTCAAAGTTCTTCAATTTCAACAAACTAAACCCGTATTATTTCGTCAAATGGGGTTATTAAACACAAAAGAATTGGGTCATGACTTATTGTCCACAAAAACGACCGATTCTCAAGGATTAATTTACAAACGCGTCGCGAGGTCCCAAAACGGCGACGGACCTTTTTTCAAGATCAAAGACAAAGTGTCAAAGTCAAAACTGACAACTGACAGTTCTCACTCTGTTACACGTTTAGAAACGTAGGCGCATAGAGTAATAAACGGGACGGAACATCTACCCCCTCCGGACGGGCCTTCCCGCCCGCTAATCACTTGGCAATCTTGACGTTATGAGTATTCTCCAGGATACAACAAGGCCGCTCCAAGAGGCCAGAAATTGGTTCCAGCACGCGGTCAGTGGTCACTTCAAAGTTCTTCAATTTCAACAAACTAAACCCGTATTATTTCGTCAAATGGGGTTATTAAACACAAAACAATTGGGTCATGACTTATTGTCCACAAAAACGACCGATTCTCAAGGATTAATTTACAAACGCGTCGCGAGGTCCCAAAACGGCGACGGACCTTTTTTCAAGATCAAAGACAAAGTGTCAAAGTCAAAACTGACAACTGACAGTTCTCACTCTGTTACACGTTTAGAAACGTATGCGCATAGAGTAATAAACGGGACGGAACATAATGATAGAAATAGGAGTCTGAAATTGACCCTGCGCTGATTTTTAAGAAAACTAGTTGTGGGAGATTAATTACTACAAAGTAAACAAAGAAGTTTTTGTAAATGTGCTACTAAATGTGACAAAACAAAAGATTGATCTATTTTTTACATGTATTCGTCAATGCCAGAGTATTTATAATGATGAGATGAGAGGTAAATAAGGCGACTAAAATCTTAGATATTCGCGCAAAAATGTAAAATGGCTCTTAAAAACAGCGGCTATAGGAATACAAACTTTATGAAAATTTAAACTGTCTTCGTATTACGATTCATGAGATACAAACCGCTGAAAGATGGACGGGCAGACAGCGGATGCTTAGTAATAGGGTTCCTTTGGTACCCTTTGGGTATGAAGCCCTAAAACAACCAAGATGTTACCAAAAAAAAGTAAAAACAAAAGAACAACTGTAACAGGTAAATGTGATCAGCTCGTTAAAATAAATCCTTTTAGTTCACGCACAAGAAATATATACATTATTACGTACTACGTTACGCAAGAGCGCACTTCTCAGAATCCAGTCTACGAAGCTAATTACATATTTCTAATTAATTCCCTCATAATAATTATCCTTCATAAATCCTACCGCACAGGAACAACCTTTTTGCGCCACTAACTACCCTACATGTACCGTCAGCAAAAGAGATATCTGTGCAAGCAGCTAACTACGTATATTTTTAATCCCATGTGTAGCGAATACATTTTTTCTTTGTCTGTCTTTAACATTTTGTGATCTGAAGGTGTATTTTCTCTTTCATACATATACATACATAAACTGCATTCTCCCCATGGGGGTAGGCAGAAACTACAGAACAACTACCTGCTACGATCCTTATATACACCTTTTGCCTCGTTAACGTTCATACATCTAACTTACGAGTACTACATATCTGGCCTTTCTGAGGAACATCGCCAATAAGGTCCCTATATGTGCTTCAAGGGCATCTACTCCCGATTTTTCCTCTCACTTTTGCCTCATTTCTCTCTTTCGTTTGAAAAGTTATCCATCCATTGTTGCTCAATAATGCTCTGTAGCATCTTTGAGTCTGGGCGTACAACTGATTCCTGAAAAATTGTTTAGTTCATTATTATGTGAAACCCATTTGTTCTGAAAATCAAACCTGCTGAAAATGTCGCAACTGGACACAAGTTGCCTTGGCTTTCCTGGAAGTCTTTAAATAGACTCCGGACTCAGGTAGGCCGGAATAAAGAAAACCTGTTCAGGTGGAGATTCATAGATGACTCCGCCCTGGAGTGTAAATGTGGTGCTGTCTCACAAACAATGCAGCACTTGATATCTTGTCCAGTGAGTCCTGTTGTTTGCACGCTACAGGAGTTGATGGACGCTACTGAAAATGCTAAGCTCGTAGCCAAATATTGGGCTATCTCTATTTAGATAGCTATCGACACGCTAAGGAGATATGACACTTATACGTACGTTACAAAATATGGGCGTACAAGGCACTTCTGCTCCTCTTTATGCTTCCAAAATTTCTGCTGCTCTCTTCGGGGAATACATGCGTAATGTGTTAAACAATAGCAATACTTCTAAAGCAAATATTATTGCGGATGTAATTGTCCTACAGAACGTACGAGTATTTCGGTCATAGCGGCGAACCTCAACAGTTACAGACTAGCCTTCGGCGTGCGGGCATTATAGTGCACAAGTGTATTACTCTAATCGTCTAAGCAATTACATAGGTATGTAGTGCAGATGTTTTATTCTCACATGCACACAAAACTGTTTTGCCAACTGTACATAACTCACGTTGCATGCTAATTAAAAAAGGCAAGACGGTGCTCTAATTAGCCCATATGCTCCAAAGAACATTTGTTTGCCAAGATTTATAAGTAGATATGTCGAATTAGAAGCGAAGGTAAGCGTGTAGAAAACGGTAAATGTTCTGTGCCCATTAAGATTGCATCAATTAACATTTTTCACTGGATAGTCACAGTTTTTCTTCTGTTTCGCTTAAAGTCTTTGTTTTATTTAATTGATTACTGTGGAGAGGATAACGTGGAGTTGTGTGTTGATTACGGCTTTATCTTATAGGCGTTTGACAATTCAAAGGTGCCTGTCATCATCATCATCAGCCCACAGTAGTCCACTGCTAGTTTTAGGCTTATATCATTGAACGCTATTAATCCTTGATAACTAAATATGTCCGTTCGTCGACCCATCTACCCGCGATTGTCGTGTTCGTGTACTTCTAGGTGAACATCGATATATGCTGTGGCTATGTGGAATAGTTCTTAATTACTGTTTTGATTATTTTTTGTTTAATAATAATCCAAAGAATGTACCAATGTCAGAAGTTCCTGTGATTAATAAATATTTTTCCAAAAAATGCATTTAATTTGGCGTAGTCGGTTCGACTAATGTTTAGTAACCATGAAACAATGAAAATAGTTTAGTTATCTAGGGTTAAATTCGATTTTCGGCAACTCTCATCCACCTTTTACCAGTGCTGCCTAGCCTTTTCCTAACTATGTTGGGGTCGACTTCCAGTGTTACTGGGTCGACTTCCAGTGTTACTGGAAGTCGACTGTTACCAGTATTTTACAAGGAGCGACTGCGTATCTGACCTCCACAACCCAGTTATTAGGTCATATTGGTTTTATTTCTGAGGTTCCTTTTTGTTTTTAAATGTGTATACGCTTTAGTGATTGTATAAATTATTAATTGCTCCACAAACGGGTGAAGACACTGACTCCTGTAACACAGGTACCACCTAACTCAGGAGTCAGGGCTTCAATTAATTTTGTTAACCTTTTTATATCAATATAGCATTTTTATTTATTTAGTGTGCACGTCTTTTTACAACGTTTTCACATGTATAATTTCAACGTAAATGACGGAACCAATTTTTTTTTTAACAATATTTTCATTTGAGTTTTTCTTCTGCTATTATCTATAGGTATCTACCTACTACGCTTTAGAATGGAACCCTTGTCAAATTTGTCTGAAATAGGTTTATCTGAAATAAATTATCTGAGTTACCAATAAAAGAACAAACCTCTAAAAACTCGCTACAAGAAACATTGCAAGATCTACTATGACTAACAAAACTATTCCTCTAATCAAAACACAGAAACTCCGAAGAATATTTCAAGCCACCTTCTTACAACGAACATAATTATCTTCCATTCATCATTTCAAACGTACTCTTAAAATGAATTCCAACCGAAACTATTCAGAAACTAAAAGGCAAGACGTACTTGTACCTACGGACTTTGGACCGTAAGTTAATCATTGCAGCGCATAGTGTTTTATGAAGACGATTTTTCGGACATTGCTTTTTTATATAAAAAACTGATAGTTTAAGTTATTTCAGTGCAATATTTTGTATCCCCATTTCACTAGTATGTTTAGTTTATGAGATATAATTTTTTGAAAATCGTCTTTTTTTCAACCAGGTATTTAGAAAAAAAATCATATCTCTGAAACTAAATATGATACGCAATTGTGACCTCAGAAACATCGAAGGCGTTTTTTATGATGCATATTTTAGAGTACAAATAAATCTCGGAACTTCGTTAGATTCAGACTTATACGAGGTTTTCAGTTTTTAGTTTTTATTTTTTTTCTCGGTAATTCCGTCGTATTTGGAAAAGTTATTTATACTAAAATTAGGCCCTTCATCTTCCCTATATACCACAAAAATAACATCCTAATTGCGTGGAATCTAGAAACCACAACATTTTTAAGTTCGATCCGTATTCTATGTCGTTAGGGTTGTCACGCGATCATATTATATTAGTTCATATCCGGATCTGAAGTTATGTCTATATTTATACCAAAGTTATCCACACAATCAGAAGAATCGCCAAACTTAACGGGTAGTGGGCAGGGCACATTTACATTTTAATGTCATTTTTGATTTTCAGAACTACCTCCAATAGAACAATTTAGGAGTTTTTAAAGATTGTATGGAGGAATCTTATTTCTTAGGTTAATAAACTTAAAACTTAGCACAAATTAAAATCAAAATAATGATTGTCATTGCCGATTCTGTTGTACACCGAACTAAACTATCTCTAAAATTCCTTACTTTTGGATATGAGAATTGTAACGCTATTCTGCAAGAAAAAATATCTAAATTTAAAAATTATTTTGACATGACTAAAATCGAATTTGACTATCGCGACTCAACGCGGTATTTTTTTTTTCATTTGGTTTCGCAACGTGGTACTTGTGCGCTACGCAATGAATTTTTTGAGAGACGAAGGCGCGCGCTAGGAGGCAGCCTGGACGTGTTTTATATGAAAATGTTCACTTTTTGTTTGAAAAATATAAAAAAATATTACCCACATGTTGAGATTTAAATGTGCAGGAGTTCTAAAGGGGCTCGAAATTTTCATTATTTTTGTGATAGGACACGCCATTTTCGAGATATAAGCAAAAGAAAAGGAAAACAAAAAATACAGTACTGTCTTTGCCCGTGAAAGCGAGGCCTTGGTGTGAATTTTAGTTCATGATCACTAGTCTTTTTCCACACTTTTTTAATCGCGATTAAAAATAGTCAGATTTAGTTAAAATAAATTATTAAGTCTAATTTTTTGGTGAAAACCGGCAAACTCAGAATAGCAAAATTGACATTTTCACTAAACTAATAATTCAGTGCAATCTTGGTGATATCAAACTAAAATATAGTTAAGTTGTGTCACTTATTCAGAATAGAAAATCGTTGTTTGACAGGGATAAACCAAATTTAAGTGATTTTTAGTTTAGTTTAGAGAATTTTGTGACAATAGAATCAGCCCGTTATTCGTTTGTCAAAACTACCGTCAAAATTCAGTTTTAAAGGGTGTAAAGTTTTTATGAAAATATGCGCGAACGAAGTTGCTGGCCAAGTGTAGTTTCAGTATAAATAACTTATCCCAATACTACGGAATTATCGAGAACAAAATAAATAAAAAACTAAAAACCTTTTATAAGTCTGAATAATTACAAAGTTCCTAGGATTAATAGTCGAAATTTTAATAATCAAAACGTACCATTAAATAAAAATTGAGTCATCAAAATTCAGATTAGAAAGTGACAACCCTAGCAAAAACAGTTAATTTGGAATAACTTCTAGATTCCACGCAATTAGGATGTGTTATTTTTGTGGTATGTAGAAAAGATGGAGGGCATAATTTTAGCATAAATAACTTTTCCAAATACGGTGGAATTACCGAGAAAAAAAATAAAAACGAAAAACAAAAAACCTCGTATAAGTCCGAATCTAACGAAGTTCCGAGATTTATTTATACTGTAAAATATGCAGCATAAGAAACGCCATCGATGTTTCTAAGATCATAATTGCGTATCATATTTAGTTTCAGAGATATGATATTTTTTCGAAATACCCGGTTGAAAAAAAGACGATTTTCAAAAAAATATATCTCAAAAACTAAACGTACTAGTGAAATGGGGATACAAAATATTGCATTTAAATAACTTAAACTATTATAGCTTTTTATATAAAAAAGCAATGTCCGAAAAATGGTCTTCATAAAACACTGTGCAGCGGTTAAAATTCTATTAACCGCTGAAAGTTTCCAAACCGAATTTTTAATAAGAAAGTTGAAAACGTCCAACTTCTATGGACTACGGAGCGTCGGTTGTTCATTTTCACTATGAATTCTTACTTGCGGGATTTACGGTGTTATATTGTAAAGTTCTGTATCTTAGTTTATTGTGGGAATGATTTAGATGGGTAGGATAGGTAACTTCATGAATTTAGGTAATGGTTTATGTATAAATACGTGGAAAATGTGGTTTAAGAGTAGCTGTCTTGCGATTGCATAGCAAAACAAGCGGCCAGGTGCGAGTCGGACTCGCCCATGAAAGGTTCCGTAGCAGCAAGTAACAAAATATAAAAGTTCTTGTAGTTCGTTGTAACTTTGATCGATGTTTTAATAATAGTGTATTTTTTTAAAATTAAGTTATTGATAAGTAAACATTATACTTAGGTATTAGGACGTAAAAAAATTACTTACTAGATCTCGTTCAAACCAATTTTCGGTGGAAGTTTACATGGTAATGTACATCATATTTTTTTTTTTAGTTTTATCATTCTCTTATTTTAGAAGTTACAGTGTGTGTCCCCACACACATTTTACCACTTTGGAAGTGTCTCTCGCGCAAACTATTCAGTTTAGAAAAAAAAGATATTAGAAACCTCAATATCATTTTTGAAGACCTATCCATAGATAACGACACATATGGGTTTGATAAAAAAACAAATAAAAGAAAATGAGTTTCTGTTCTAAGTATGGGGAACTCCCAAAAATTATTGTCTTTTTTTTCTATTTTTGTATGAAAATCTTAATGCGGTTCACAGAATACATCTACTTACCAAGTTTCAACAGCATGGTTCTTATAGTTTCGGAAAAAAGTGGCTGTGACATACGGACGGACAGACAGACATGACGAATCCATAAGGGTTCCGTTTTGTGCCATTTGGCTACATGACCCTAACACGAGTTCATTTTATACCAACGACCAGCGCTCTAATTGCGTAACACTATCAATCGGAAACTCAATAATTTGAGGATATAGGGGATATTAATAATCCATTGCTTCATATGCTCAAAAATATATAATTTTCCGTCGAACAACGTAAATAACGCAATGAATTTTGCATTAAAGCTGTTCGTACCATTAGTTTGTTTTGCAATTACTTCGCCGTCCTTGCTTTGCACAATTTTTACGTATTGACAAAAAACCTAGATTTTTATTTTTATGTAAAATAATGTATGATCCACGTAAATGTTACTGCATATTTTTCTATGTTATGTTAAAACCGCATCGAAATCCGTTGTTAGTTTAGAAGAACAACGCGACCACGAACATGAAAAACTACTGTTGTCTGGAATATTTATTGATACTAGTGATCGCCCATTGGTCGAAATTCGACCGTACTTCATTTGAATATAAATACATAATTAAATGAAAAAATATAGATAATAATAAATATAAAAAAAGAATGTGGTTATATTTGACACTATAGACAAATTGTTGACGCTGTACTACTGTGGAGAGGGTTCACTGGCGGGATGGTGATGGCAAGGACCAGGGCGTAGGTGTAATGAGTAAAGAATACTTCTTCAGAACTCTCTTTTTTATTTTCTTAATACTTCTTAACTGCTGGATATGGAACAATATGGAATGAATTATCACAGAAATTTGTTCTGTTTTATAGAATTTTCCCTATTATTTTTAATTAATTATGACGGTTCCAAATGTCATAATTATAACCAGCCTGTACAATCTATGACCAGCCTGTACAATCGTGAGGCATACAACCTCTACAGTTTGCACACGACACTAAGTTTTGTATGGGAAACTTACTAATGCCATACTTGACACTCCCCACAAAACCACAAAAAATATTTTTTCTAGATCTAAAATAAATTCCTATCGTCGCTAATACAAATAATATTAAAGACAAATATTCTCGATATGATCATAGATTTTAAAAATGAAATAGGTTATATATCTATAAAATTAATTTATTACCTATGGTTATACTTGACATTCAGTAAGACTATAGACACAAAATCAGGCTTACCAACTTAGGGGTTTTCCCAAATTTAAGGGGTAATTAAGAGGATTGAGATTTTTTAGGGGCGTTCCACTTTTAGGGGTATTCTTAGGGATTTTTTGCCATCTTACATTTCTCATTGTGTTTTTGATTACAATAAAAGTATTAGCGACTTCTAGTACGGTTTCTCGATATTAAGAATGCAGAGTGAATGATTAACAAATGTCGCGTAATAAATATAGACAAATATTACTACTGTGTGCCGGTCTATGATTACTGAACATTCGTTGGTTATTTTCATTATAATTTTTTAGCGGATTTTTTTAGTAATTGTGGCAATTTTAGGGGTTTTTAACTTAAGCTTTAGGGATAAATATTTCTGGGTGTTGGTAACACAGCACAAAATAATAAAGACAGATTTGGACCATAAACAAAAGAATATCTATGCATGTGTGTATTAGATACAATGAACACTAGTGTGTGTAACGTGTTATTTATTGAAAATAATGTATTTTAACGCATAATTTAAAAAAAATATTTGCATTCGTCACTTCTTCTCTGTATAAACTATAAGTGTGCAAAATTTCATACTCCTCCGTCCGCCCAATTTTCGTAAAAAGGGATCCAAATTTTTCGCTTCACGTATTAATATGTAGATATTTGAACATCGTAGACTCAAGTACCTAACACTTTTCCACCTTGTGCTTCTTTTTCATTAGTCAGTGATCTTCAAACGTATATAATTTTACCATTATTCCTTTCAAAATTTTCTATTTTTTATAGCCGTCATAAGTTTATAATCCCAATAGAATACCTTTACATGACTAAATATATAATGTCATCATCATCATCTCAGCCGCAAGACGTCCACTGCTGGACATAGGCCTCCCCCTATTTGGAGGGCTTTGCCATAATCGCCACGCTTGGCAAGCGGGTTGGCGATCGCAGTATGATGGTAAAATGCATAGAGAACGCTGCTGCCCATTCTCTAGTAAATCCCTTAGTCGCCTTTTACGACCCCCACGGGAAGAAATGGGGTGATGCTATTCTCTATGTCCGGCACCACACGGGACAACCCGTATATAATATATCCCTTTGGTATTACCAGAGAGCAGCCAATTTTTTATTTGCAATACATTTATTTGCTGTGGCCTTTTAAAATACAAAACCCGTAAAATTTACTCGCGTATTGATATAAATATATTTTTATATTATATGCTCAGCGTAGACGGGGCACAAGCGGCTCGCCACCGACATATTTATAAAAAATTCATGTGGCAAATATAACGTGGGTGTGTAGCTACCCTAATACTAATAATCCAGAAGCTGGTGGGTATTTAAGCAGCTACGCATGTTTGAGAGTACTTTGAAGGTTAGGGTTAGGGTTCCGTACCTCAAAAGAAAAACGGAACCCGTATTGGATCACTTTGTTGACCGTTCGTCTGTCTGTCTGTCACGACCCTTTATCTCGGGAACGCGTATCGAGTTAAAATAACACGATATACTCAAGTCCAAAGCCTCTTGAAGCAGTGAAAAAACCGAACTTCTAAGTTAACGTGAAAAAAAGAAACGGCCGTTTATGCCGCAATACACGTATATTCCGGCATTCTCATGGGAATCAAAATGTATAGGGTATTTCCCGCTGACCTAGAACTATGAAATTTGGCAAGTAATACCGTCTTATACTACGAGTATCTAATAGGAAAAATCTGAAACTATAATTAATTTGTAATTAAATCATAATAAAAATGATATTTAAGTAATTAAAAAACTATTTTTGGAAATATGTACCTACTTTGTACGGAACCCGCGGTGGGCGAGTCCGACTCGCACTTGACCGGTTTTTTTTTAAGCAGTCAAGCCTTACAATGTCTTTCGAGATAGGCTGTCTCTAAAGTCTTAGTAGATAATATTGTCACATGCAAGCTAAACAGTGAAGTCAGTATCGAGTTCACACAAAAACTCCTGCATTGCGCAGCCAAAGTTTGCTACGCAACTAGAATATTATACTGGATAAATTTTTATCCAGTGCGTAAATTGTAACCATGAATTCAGCTTATCATTTTAAAACCCCTTGCGCAGAAAATTTTCGTCGGTTTTACAAAAAAAAAAAAAAAATCTGCTGTTTCATCGAAAAATGCAATATCTACAGGGTCAAAATGTATGGAACAGCTGATTTTTTTTTTCTATAACCGACGAAAATTTTCTACGCTGGGGGTCTAGTATGATATGCTGAATTTATGGTTACAGTTTGCGCACTGGATAAAAATGATCCTATTAGTCCAGTCATTATAGTAAGTTCACCTCGGAATTCGAGATATCCAGCTGTAAGTCTGTAAATACTTGTATATTGACACCCTAAAAGTTGTCTTAAAACCTACATATGGTAGGGTGTAAGCAACTATTAAATTTCAAGGTCAAAGGTCACAAAAATCGGTTTTTTGCGCTTTTTTTGGAAATATCTCATTTCCTATGGGTTTTTTGCTATTTGTATTTATTATCAATATTGTAGAATACAAAATTCTCTACAAATTTTCTTAAAAAAAAATTTTATACGGTGAATCGTTTTCGAGACAGAGGGCGGAGAGCGCGCGGTCACAGCATCACTTCAGGTCAACCGGTGCCTCCGGTCGAAAACGCGCCATATGTAGTTGATGAACTATCGATAAATCAATGATTATAAATATTTGTCAATTTTTATTAACTATTATATTATATTTTATCATTTTTTTCCTAACTTATCCACTTTTTATTCAGTATTAATTTATTTAACAACACTTACCTGCCCATGTAATTGCAGAATTGTTAATGAAAATATAGGAATTATATTTGAATTTTAACCTAATTAATATCAATAACTTCTTACATGATGAAAAAAAAAACAAATAAATTATGAATTAATCTTTTTATTAAAAAATATCATTGAATACATTTATTTTTACTGAAAGTAAAAAAATGGAATAAAGGGTACAAAAACTACAATTTATAATTTTAATCATCTTCTTCCTCTTCATCGTCATCTTCTGGCTGCTGGTAAATTTCAAACTGGTCTTCATTATCGTCTTCAACGACATTTGTCTCAAGTTCTTCCATGATTTCGGGGTCAAAGGTTCCATCTTCGTTAATGTCGCTCTGATATGGTAGAGCATTGAGACAAGCTTGCCCATTACATTGGCCACAAGCTAAAGAGCATTGCAAGCCCGCTTTCCTGCATCCGCATCGCGAACCACAACCACTCTTGCAGTTGCAGAAAATTGTATTTAGCAAATCTTCTGGAGCAGGTGGTGAAATTGTCATGATAGGCTCCAGAAAATCGTTTCGCATTGCCCAACCCCATACCTGGGGTTCCAAATCATGTCCTAACCAAGTTTGAACTTGATAATATACACGGTTGAAATGTTGATGAGCAGCTGCACTTGTTGGTGGAATATTTGAAAGCTGCACAGGTTTATTAAGTTTTGTAGACTTGACGTAATGCATATAACGAAGATGATCGAGACTTTTCACAGATTTCGGAGCATTATAGACTGCCAATAAGGTTTGAGTTCCATAATTATATTATGTTTTAAGTTTTTCTCTTAATTATTTTTTAATTTTAGTAAACGGTTATCAGTATTATTGAATTGATATAGATTTAATGCATGAAGAAAATGATAAAATATAATAGTTAATAAAAATTGACAAATATTTATAATCATTGATTTATCGATAGTTCATCAACTATATATGGCGCGTTTTCGACCGGAGGCACCGGTTGACCTGAAGTGATGCTGTGACCGCGCGCTCTCCGCCCTCTATCTCGAAAACGGTTCATCGTATAAAAAAATTTTTTAAACAAAATTTGTAGAGAATTTTGTATCCTACAATATTGATAATAAATACAAATAGCAAAAAACCCATAGGAAATGAGATATTTCCAAAAAAAGCGCAAAAAACCGATTTTTGTGACCTTGAAATTTAATAGTTGCTTACCCCCCATGTAGGTTTTGAGACAACTTTTAGGGTGTCAATATACAAGTATTTACAGACTTACAGCTGGGTATCTCGAATTCCGAGATTCTTACCTAATTTAAGCTTAAATGACTGGACTATATTTACAACGTCCTGACATCAATCGACGGGCAGTTGCCAACCAGACACAATATCAGTCTAGTCGCAGGTTTATTCTCTTTCTATAGAGGATAAGTAATCATCAACTCCTTCATCCTTCCTCTGATGAACTTTTCACCATGTTCCATATACCTCCAAAATATTTTGAGCCGTAGCTTAGGTAGCATACTGCTCCGCCCAGAGCGGAAACAACATTTGATAATTAACCACCCACAAAAAAAAAGGTAGTACGTATCCTCATTAGGTAGTGTAACAGTGAGACATAGGTGCCCATTCCCTTACTCACAAACTAAACTAAATTTAAGTTCAGTGCATCTTTTTCTTTCTATTTCATTAAGTAAAGGAGAGAAGATAAATAGTTTAGTCCTGTCAAATTAATCAGCGCTTAACGTAAATTGACGTAATTTTAGTAGGCAAGTTTTTAATCACGTCTAAACTTGTATGGAGTAGTGGCAGGCGCTGATTAATTTGACAGGACTAAACAATTTTTTTTCTTTTGTCCTCTTCTTAATGAAATACAAAGAAAAATATGCACTGAACTTAAACATAGTTTAGTTTGTGAACAAGGGAATCGGTACCATTTTCTCCTCCTAGAAACAGATATTCCACAAGATAGAGAGTATAGATTTTTAATCATCATCAGCCTATAATGTTCCCACTGCTGGGACACGGGCCTCTCGGTGAGACGGAATGGGCCATAATCCACCACGCGGGCCCAGTGCAGGTTGGTAGATGTCACATGTCTTCAAATTTTTGGGTCTAAAACATGCCGGTTTCCTCACGATGTTTTCCTTCACCGTTGTGAGAGCAGTGGCGATGAAATAATTTACACAGAGTAATGTGCCTGCTTGGGTTTGAACTCACGCGTACGCGCGCACGTAAGTCGCGGCTCTTACCACTTGGCCACCACAGCTTTATGATAGGTAAATCTGGCAATAACCCACAATTCTCAATTCAAACCCTTTCATACTGAAAATACTGAAAATGACGTAGGAGGCGTAGGTACCCAAGGAACCCAACGTACCGACCCGCTCCCAAACTATAACGAGAGTTGGTTAATAATAGCCAACCATAAATAAGGCTCTCGGGACATGATCCATACGTTAATTTTACCAAGAAAACATTAATAGGAGCTATTTTCGGCCACAGGTAAGTACCTATGTATATTCGGACACGAAACTGGTAACAAAAGAAAGGCTATAGAGTAATTAATTTTGCCTTGTGGTGAGGTTGAACACGTCGCGAGATGTGAGGGTGCAGCCGGTACAATAAATATACGTCATGATTTTTTTTCCCCTTTTTGGCCATTGACTTAGGGTTTTGGATTTGTGAACAGCGTTTATAGGACTCCTATGGTAATATTGATTGATGTTCGATTCGATACAGAAGTGTATGTGGTTGTGAATAGGTATGCTGGTCTCCACCTCTTCGGAAGTAGTAACATTTATATCGGCCTCTCTTTTGCCAGCGGCTTCACCCACTTAGTATACGTATAAACATTCCTCTTGAATCACATGACTATTGATGAAAACCGAATTAAAATCCGTTGTGTCATTTAAAAGATCTAAGCACTCAGAAGGGGCAAGCGACTTTGTTTTATACTATCTATACTAATATTATAAAGGTGAGGAGTTTGTTAGTTTGAACGCGGTAATCTCAGGAACTGCTGGTCCAAATTGAAAAATTGTTTTTGTGTTGGGTAGCCCATTTATTGAAAAAGGCATAGGCTATATAACATTACGCTATGATCAAAAGGATCGGAGCAGCAACGAGAAATCGACGAAAACTGGCAGGCTATTCGATGCGACGGGAAGGGTCAGGGGAGCAAAATTTTAACGCAGACGAAGTCGCGGGCAGAAGTTAGTGTAAAGATAAAGATTATGCAGCCACATAAAAAAAATGAGTAACACTGTATATTGTTAATTACTTATTCCAGGATTAGTATAAGTTTGTGTGCGAGTATGTTTCTGTTTGTGTGTTTGGACGGGTTTGTAGGGAAATAGGATAGGTGAAAGACTGAATGCACAGAATGGTTATATTTATAAATATAGTTTATCTGTATATTCTTTTAATAAATAATCTTAACGGTTCTCACGGACTTGGTTTATCGGAGACTACATAAAGCTGCAAGTGACATTACGAAATCAATGTTCACATAAATCCAAATAATGTTACGCTCAAAGACAGTAAATGCTCAATGAGTGAAAATAATGTCCACGACGCATCTTTGGCGCGTTCAAAGAAATTCACGAGGCACTTTAAAAACGGCCACGATGCGTTTTGTCAAGAAAACTAATCATATTTATAGTACATGGATTTCTATATTTTGTGAGTAGAGGTAATGTGCTGTGGCTTATAAAAATATTGAAAATTATTGTTCTGAAATCATGTATATATCATAATTACCCTATAATGATCCCATTTTTAGGACACAGACCTTCTCTCGGTGAGTGGGAGTGAGCTGTAATCCACCACACGGACCCAGTCGAGTTTGGCAAATTGTCTTCAAATTTTTGGTTCTAGGACAGGCCAGTTTCCTCGCAATGTTTTCCTTTACCGTTTTGAGATGGTGATGAGATAATTTACACATAGTAGAGTGCCTATCTTGAACTTACGACCTACAAATTTGTAAGTCGCGGCCGTAACCTTAAGTAGTAGTTTTGAGCGTAAAAAAGCTCCATATACCCTACAAGCTCCATGACGTCATTGCACTTAGACCAGCGATCACATAAACCATTAACCCAGCTAACCACTTTCAAATAACCTAGACCACAAAAAGCTCCATAAGCATAAAAACGAATGAAAACCGCGTTACATTATAACAGAGTTCCATAAAAGCTGTATAAAAGTGTCGGTAATGCCCAGCGGTTCTATTGGCACCAAATCCATTTATCTCTACTGTGATATTCATTACTGGGTGGCTCCGCTTTAAATTGTGCGTAAACATAATGACGGCTGTAACTGTTGGGCTATGAGCCCAGCGGGTTAGTTAAATTATTTTTTATTTATAGAATGTTATTTTTCTGAAAGTGTACATTTTCCAGACTACGAGCTGCTACTGAGAAATTACTTGTAAAGCCCCAAATACACTTTGAGCGCTTGCATGTGTGTGGCGGCATGTACATCGCCACATGCGAACTAAACATCACACTGACGTCTCGCAAAATCCTGCTTCGCGCAAGCAGAGTTTGCCGTGCCATAGGTGTATTATTGACAACGACGCGACTTCAATCGTCGTGTAGTTGGTCACCGGACACAACACCGTGCCTATGTCCTTTTCAAAAATTTCATCTATCTCCATGTAAAAAATTATGGAATTCTGTTCAGTGGTTTAAGCGTGAAAACGTTACACTGACAGGAGTTACTTTGGAATTTATAATATTAATTAGCTTTTCCCGCGACTTCGTCCGCGCGAATGTTAGTTATTGCGGACGCAGACGAAGTTAAGGAGTAAAAGTAGCCTATGTCCTTTCTTGGGGTTCAAACTTACCGTGTACCAAATTTCATCCAAACCGGTTCTGTGGTTTCGTCGTGAAAGCGTAACAGACGGACAGAGTTAGTTTTGCATTTACAATATTATTAGTATAGATAGTATAGATATAGATTCCAGAAATTACGCTTCAGCATACTGCAAATAAGTTTTATTTAGTTCATTTTTTATTACGTCGGTTCTTTCAGAATAAAAAAGCTCTTTGAGCGAGACTCATAGAATGTAACTAAAGGATTATTCTAAGAAAATGATTACTGGCAGCAGATTTCAAGCCAGAAATAAATACCAGACAACTATATTAAAAAGGATTAATACAACAAAAAATAAACAGTAAAGTCTATACTTGAGCAAGGTAAATGAACTGAAGAAGACTACACTCTAAAATCACTTTTATATAAGAAAAAAAAAAAACAACAAACAACCCAACAGAAATATACATTCAACACTTTCCCATTATAATATTTCACGCTCCCCACTGCATATTAATGGCCCCAATAAGTCCAAGCTTTGTGGGGTGGCTCGGTGTACATTTAATTCCACCATTCCCACGGGTTTTTCTCTCCAGCAGCATATTATGGGAGGATGCTTTATACGTCGTTCAGACGTCGGTACTGTTCTTAACTGCACAAGTTTCAACGTCCAATTATGAGCTGCAATAAGTTTTTAATTGACAATCGTATTGTTTGTGGAGTTGTTATGTTACAATGGCTTATGTTGTAGAATTAATAGTAATTGGGTAATTGCTAGGGAAGTTATGCTTAGTGAAAAGAAGAAAAATGATTTATTTTTTGGAAGTAGGCACTGGAAACTTTTGCTATGTTTCATTCAATCGTTTCAGCAGCTGATTGGAACCGTACCGCAAGGCGTAGAGTTGAAAAACCACAAGGTAGACCAATGATTTTGTGAAGGCCGCAGGAATCCGCTGGTTGCTATAAGCATAGATTCGATTGAAGTGGTAGAGGTTAGGGGATGCAAATTATAAAGTACTAGCTTTTGCCAGCGGCTTCGCCCGCGTGGAGGTCGGAAATTATCCCGCGGGAACATACTACCGGGATAAAACGTAGCCTATGTCCTTTCTCAGGCTCTAAACTATCTGTGTACCAAATTTCATTTAAATCGGTTCAGTAGTTTTAGCAGGAAAGCGAGACAGACAGACAGACAGACCGACAGACAGACAGAGTTACTTTTGCAATTATAATATTAATAAAGTAAGTATGGATTAGTATGGAAGTATGGATTGCTTGTGAGGTTAAGCTTTTTAAGAAGGTATACGAGTATATTATTTTGTTAATAATAAATTGTGTGAGCAAAAAGTTACTTCATTGGGCTCGTTTTACGCGCTTATCAGTCAATGGGCATTGTGTCCATGAAGCGACGATAGAACATATTGTAATTTCGGGAGACAATTTGTCCTATATATGCGTTATTAAATGGATTTACATATCATCTCTGTCGTGGAAAAACTGTCCAGCGTCTGGTAAATGCCTTAACTGTTCATGAAATACTTGAGGAGCTCTGTCTTAACTCGGACTGAATCCTAAATTCCTTAACAGCAGCCTATAATATTCCCACTGCTGGGGCACAGGCCTCCTCTCGGTGAGAGGGAGTGGGCCGTAATCCACTACGCGTGCTCAGTGCGGGTTGGTTCCATCCCAAATTAAGAGTTATGAATATTCATATCACTATATTTCTCCCTTTCTAATAAAACTAGAAACCCCACAGACCATAAAACTTGCGATACATTATAAATCTCCGTTTTTACTTAAAACAGTAATACAAAAAGTGCTATAAAAATATGATAGGGGTATTATTACTTATCTCGGCTTCGTGTTCCCGACTTTCCTCGGGGGACCAGTAAATCAGAACCCTCCAGCAGACTTCAAAGATCACACAGCAATCTTGGGAACCCGATATCTTTAGCTTGAGAAATTACTTCGCGTTGAAAAATGTTTATATTGTTTTTATAATGGACAGTTTCCAGGTAAAAGAGATGGGAAAAGTATTTGTTTGAAATAATGTTTATTCTAAGGTATTTTGTACAGGAAATGCAACAATAAGCTTTAATGCTGGGCTATTTAATATATACAGTCATCAAATTAATGAACAAATCAACTTGTTCAGCACGAAAGGTATAAAAAAATTGTGAGAACCAATAGTTTGTGCATATTGTGCACTTTTATAAAGAACCCAGGACCAGGCTCGGGTCGACGGCGCGCAGTGTTCCACGCGCGCCTCAAAGAGATGTCAGCAGCAGCGTAGGGGTCTACTAGGACCGATGCCTGCCGGGGTCGCGTGATTGTTCGAAAGAGATACCGTGACCCTGGCACATGGGCAACTGATGGAACACGAGTGGGTTTTAGTCAGTAAAAGTCTGACACGCCCTCCCGCTCCGCCCAGAGCGGGAGAAGTCATTTGATGATATCCAATCCTGAAAAAAAAAAAAAAAAAGTGACTTTTGCATAACTGACAGTGAATACAAAATAAGTTTTTGGACGATTTCTTAGTTTTCTAATTACTTAGCAGTTTAAGTTATATGTTAACTAGCTTCTGCCCGTGACTTCGTCCGCGTCAAATATTTGCTCCCCTGACCCTTTCCGTCGCATCACAGCCTGCCAGTTTTAATCCATTTTTTTTTGCTGCTCCGCTCCTTTTGATTGTAGCGTGATGTTATATAACCTATAGCCAACAATAACTATTTATTGAAGGCTACCCGACTCAAAAACAATTTTGTCAATTCAAACCAGTAGTACCTGAGATTAGTGCGTTCCACCTAGAGCATACAATCCCGAGCATGTTTTTCAATCCCGGGATTACGGGATTTTTGAAGCTTAATCCCGGGATCCCGGGCTTATCCCGGGATTTGACTATATGGTTTCTAATTGGGCTCAAATGAAAAAAAACTTAAATAATTAAAAAAAAATGTTTTTAATGTCTTTGTACAACACAAATCACAATATAATAAGAAAAGAAAAACAAAAAAACAAAAAATATGTTACTTTTGCAAGAAATCAAAAAGACAACACAAAAAAAAGAGAATTTCGGAAATAACATGGCAGAAATATCAAAGCATCCAATCTTTGACTTCCAAGCCTGCTTCATAGTTTATTGCCAGGTACATAGAATAACTAACATAATTGAAAAAACGCTTGAAAATAAGGAAGTTTGCGCCACCGTATTTTTAGATGTCGCGCAAGCTTTTGACAAAGTTTGGCATAAGGGTCTAATATTCAAGCTCAGACGCATGCTGCCAGAATTTGCAGATATCCTAGAGTCATATATAACTAATAGAATGTTTAGAATACGACAGGATGATGCTTATTCCGAGCTTAAAGCTATAAAAGCTGGTGTGCCTCAAGGAAGTGTCCTAGGCCTAATTTTGTACTTGTTATACACATGTGACATCCCGGAACTGCAAAACAACACCATTGCGACCTTTGCAGATGATACTGCAATTATGGCTACTGGATCAAGCCACAGAGAATCAGTAGAAAAAGTTCAGCTAGCTGTAAACAAAGTTTATGACTGGACACAAAAATGGAAGATCAAACTGAATGAGTCAAAATCAATTCACATTGACTTCACAAACAAACACTTGGACTATCATCCAATCTACATAAATGGCAAGCAAGTGCCTTATGCTAATACAGACAAATACCTTGGCATAACTCTCGACGCCAAGCTGCGTTGGAAAGCTCATGTCAAAAAGAAAAGGCAGGAGCTCGATAAAAGATAAAAGTATGTATTGGTTACTCGGAAGGAAATCCTGTCTATCATTACATAATAAAATAACCCTATACAAGCATATTCTAATGCCAATATGGACGTATGGTATCCAACTTTGGGGCTGTACTAAACAAAGCAACGTCAAAATAATCCAACAATTTCAAAATAAAGTACTCAGGGATGCTGTCAATGCACTCTGGTACATAAGAAATGACGACCTTCACCGTGACCTAAAAATAGAATTCGTCACCACCATTATCCAAAAATTTGCTAAAGCCCACGAAAACAGACTTCTCCGACACGTGAATGTTGAGGCAATCCAGCTGCTAGACAACACAGACTTAGTGCGAAGGCTAAAAAGAACTAAACCTTTTGAATTAGTGTAGTGTACAAAGTGAGTTAAAATAGTAACAGTATTGTGCTATACATATAACACATGAACATAGTGTTTTAAAAATTGTATTGACTCTAAGAAAGTGCTACGGACTTGTATATAAGTGCAATTGGACACTATTCTTAGTTTTAACATAATCTATTACGTAACATATTAAGTTAGAGTTAAATTGCTTATTAGCCTTTTTGGCTAGATCGTAATTAATTACTAAGAATTTTGTTCTTACTAATAAAGTATAAAAAAAAAAATAGTTTATTGCCAACATATGTAAGCCGACTGCTGAAAACACTCGTTCAAGTTCTACGCTGGTTGGAGGAATAGACAATAGATACTTATATGCGTTTCTAAGTGATATCCACAAACTCCTCCATTTTCGAAAAGGCTCATTTCACGTCTATTACTATTTGCCAACCCCAATTCATTTTGTACTTGTACTTCAGGATCTGGGGAATTCATACTCTTGTTAATTTCCAGCTTTAACTTTTCCTTTAAGTCCCTTTTAGGTTCTACGACAAACATATGTATATTAGAACTGTATCTTTTTAGTGTATTCTGTGTATAGTAGGTACGTATTGTACGACGGCGTATCTAAGGGTTGTTTTATCCGCCATGGGATCTGGAGGCAAAGGTCCTCGCGCACATGTGGGAGTGGCGCGAGGAGGCGAAACGCCGGGGCGAAACTCCGCTGCCGCGACAAATCGCGGCACGGCGGACAGAGCTCCGGTGTGATCTCATGGCGACATGGCGGGTACGATTGTCGCAACCCAGTGCTGGGCACGCCACAATTGCGGCGGTAAGTCCCCTCTTTGAGGAGTGGATAGAGAGGCGTCACGGCGTCCTCACCTTCCGCCTGACGCAGGTTCTCACCGGGCATGGGTGCTTCGGTGGGTTCCTGTTCAGGATAAAGCGGGAGGATACGTCCGGGTGTTTCCATTGCGAGGACCGTCTAGAGGACACGGTGGAGCATACGGTGGAGGTGTGCCCTGCCTGGGCGGAGCACCGCCGTGCCCTCGTGGAGGCGATCGGCGGCGGCGACCTCTCGCGTCCGGCCCTGGTGCGAGCCATGGTACGGAGCGAGAGGGAATGGGAAGCCGTCACCTCCTTCTGCGAAGCAGTAATGCTCGCGAAGGAGGAGGCGGGGCGCGTGAGGGAGTGGCAGTCTCTGCGCCCTCACGTCCCTAGCCGCCGCAGGAGGAGACGCCCCGGGCGTCGGGAGTCAATAGCGGACTCCCGGCCACCGTAGGCGCGAGCTTGCGGGTGGCGAGCAATGGGTAGCTCGCCGCCCGGTAAGGACCAAGCTCGGGTCGACGGCGCGCAGTGTTCCACGCGCGCCTCAAAGAGATGTCAGCAGCAGTGTAGGGGTCTACTAGGACCGATGCCTGCCGGGGTCGCGTGATTGTTCGAAGGAGATACCGTGACCCTGGCACATGGGCAACTGATGGAACACGGGTGGGTTTTAGTCAGTAAAAGTCTGACACGCCCTCCCGCTCCGCCCAGAGCGGGAGAAGTCATTTGATGATTTCCCACCCTGAAAAAAAAAAAAAAAAAAGGGTTGTTTTATAATAAATGCTATTAACATAATCTAGGCAAGGTTATTTTCAAGGCGCAACGGACTACGGAATACAAATAAGACTTGTTTTTGGCAATCCCGAAAATCCCGAGATTAGCCAAGTACAGTCCCGGGATTTTCGGGGCTAGAAAACGGTCGGGATCCCGGGATCCAGAGATTCGGGATCCCGACCGTTTGTATCCTCTAGTTCCACCCCTCATTTTAGGAAAGTGGGGGGTTAGAAAGAGACAAAAAACCGGCCAAGTGCGAGTCGGACTCACGCACCGAGGGTTCCGTACAAACCTGTAGGTATTCTCGGTTTAAAAATAAATGTTTTTTTTTAAATTTTATATTTCAGTTGATTGAATGTAAACTAAATTGCGGTTTACGATTTATGACGTTTTAAAAAAAAAGTGCCCACTCGATCTCGTTCAAACCAATTTTCGGTGGTAGTTTATAAGGTAGTGTACATCATATATTTTTTTTAGTTTTATCATTCTCTTATTTTAGAAGTTACGGGGGGGGGGGGGGGACACATTTTACCACTTTGGAAGTGTCTCTCGCGCAAACTGTTCAGTTTAGAAAAAAATGATAATAGAAACCTCATTACCATTTTTGAAGACCTATTCATAGATACCCCACACGTATGGGTTTGATGAAAAAAAAAAAATTGAGTTTCAGTTCTATGTATGGGGAACCCCAAAATGTATTGTTTTTTTTCTATTTTAGTGTGTAAATCTTAATGCGGTTCACAGAATACATCTACTTACTAAGTTTCAACAGCATAGCTCTTATAGTTTCGGAAAAAAGTGGCTGTGACATACGGACGGACGGATAGACAGACAGACAGACATGACGAATATATAAGGGTTCCGTATATTGCCATTTGGCAACGGAACCCTAAAAAGTAGCCTATGTCACTCTCCATCCCTTCTACTATCTCCACTTAAAAAATCACGTCATTTCGTCGCTTCGTTTTGCTGTGAAAGACGGACAAACAGACACACACACTTTCCAATTTATAATAGTAATTGTATGGATTACTAATTAGCTCATACGCTAGACTGTTATGTAAATAAATTATCATCAATTGTGAAATTTTATAATGCAAAAAAAGAAATAATTTATGCATACGCAGATGGTCCCGTGTGGTGCCGGACGCACAGAATAGCATCACCCCATGGGTGTCGTGAAAGGCGACTAAGGGACTAACTAGAGAATGGGCAGCACCGTTCTCTATGCATTTTACCACCATACTGCGATCGCCAACCCGCCTGCCAAGCGTGGCGATTATGGCAAAGCCTCCCAAATAGGAGGAGGCCTATGTCCAGCAGTGGACGTCATACGGCTGAAATGATGATGCAAATGATATGCAAAGGCAAAGGGTGAGTGCATGAACAAAGAACGAGAGGGATCATGAAATATCTACAGGCTTTTATATATCATACCTATTTATATATTACTAGCTGACCCAACGAACTTCGTACCGCCTCAGAATCAATATAACCCATGTTAGGTGAGCTTCTACCAAGTTATGCCAACCTGGTACTTCGAAGACATAAAGCGTTTTCTAGCTATCACACACCCATGTTAGGTGAGCTCCTACCAAGTTATGACAACCTGGTACTTCGAAGACATATTTATAAGGAACTGTTTTGGATGATTTTTACACCTTGGGTCCGAAAAACTCAAATATCTTACGGACCCCTATTTAAAAAAAAATAAAATATAACTTATGTTACTCGCAGATAATGTAGCTTTCTAATGGTGAAAGAATTTTTAAAATCGGTTCAGTGGTTTTTGAGTTTGTCCATTACAAACAAACACACAAAAATACAAACTTTTCCTCTTTATAATATTAGTATAGATCAGGGCCTTAAAACAGCCTCCAAATGCCAAGAAATATGTTGAATTTGGGCAATAACTTAGTTCTTAAATAAAAAGAAAATCTGGTATTGTTTTTGTTTTATAGGCTGTCTGTTCAGGTAAAGAAGGGAAAATGGTCCTTCAATTTAAGATAGATGATGTAAGCGTATTCGAAAGCTTCAGAAAGAAGGTAATGAAGCTGAGAATCAGTATAGGTACATGACTTAGCATTTAATAAGTAGGTTTTACTCAGTTAATTGGATCTAGAAAGTACTGAGTAGTTTTCTGGTTAAGATTTTTTGTGTTTCTGTCAAGTCATTGTGTGCTTCTTCTATGAATTTTGCGTACTTATTTAACTGTTCTTAAAATGTTTTTGTAAGTGCTGGAAGTCAGTTTTAAGGTTTTTTCCTGAAAGTATTTGTTTAAAATAAAAAATAATTGAAACAAGTGGCTTACAGTAAAACACATAAAATAAATAATAATAATTTAAATTCTGGATGTTTTGTGTATTTGGTTTTTTTTTGGAAGCCTGATGTTTTTATTGTAAAAGCATTTTATTTTTACGTTTTAGTTATTCAAATACTTAAAAACTTAGGGTGTACTGTACACATAATTATGTTTACCCTTAAAACCGTACAAGCCTATTATTATTTTTTTGGATGGGAAATCATCAAATGACTTCTCCCGCTCTGGGTGGAGCGGGAGGGCGTGTCAGACTTTTACTGACTACAACCCACCCGTGTTCCTTCAGTTACTCATATGCCGGGGCCACGGTATCTCGTTTGAACAATCTGGCGATCCTGGCAGGCATCGGTCCTAACAGACCCCTTCGGTACTGCTGACATCTCTTTGAGGCGCGCGTGGAACACTACGCGCCGTCGACACGGGCCTGGTCCATACCGGGCGGCAAGCTACCCATTGCTCGCCGCCCGCAAGCTCACGCCTACGGTGGCCGGGAGGCTGCGATCGACTCCCGACGCCCGGGGCGTCTCCTCCTGCGGCGGCTAGGGACGTGAGGGCGCAGAGACTTCCACTCTATCACGCGCCCCGCCTCCTCCTTCGCGAGCATTACTGCTTCGCAGAAGGAGGTGATAGCTTCCCATGCCCTCTCGCTCCGTACTATGCCTCGCACCAGGGCCGGACGCGAGAGGTCGCCGTCGCCGATTGCCGGAGGAGGAACCGTACAAGCATTACGTTACGTGTAGTATAATGAAGTACACAGTAGGTACATAGACATACGATCGCAGCTATCACGGCATATTTGATGTTAGCTATTGAAGAGTTCCATCATCTATATTATAGATCCATTATCTATTAGATCTATATTAAATACTTATACTCTCCCTGAAAAATGTATATCTACAACCTCATCCAAATCGGATAAGTAGTTTTTGAGAAAATCGCGAACATACATCAAACAGGTCAAATACAGAACCTCCTTTTCTTGAAGTCGGTTGAAAGTAGTTACGGGAGTAGATTCAAATCATTCTGTTCTAATACTAATACCAAACTTTGGTCTCATTTCTGCCAAAACCCGAAGATTAAAGCGGTGCCGGCTATAATATAAATTTTAAATGATCCCATTTTACGCTAATATGAATTTTAGTGGCTAATGAAGAACCATTAAGATCACTAAATATTAAAGTTAATAAGCTTTTAGAAGACACAACCCGACATCTTTTCAGGCTTCGAAGAATAACCTTGTGGGTAGTTTTAGAAAGGTCCTTGACAAGTTATTAGAATTGACTTTCCTTTGGGGAAATTATGTCACCTGGCGCGTTTTTTGTTTAAAGCTAGGGCTTCTACGGTAGCCGCTCATAGTGGCCACAATTTATCGCTGAGTTACGTCACTGAATCAATATTTATGAAAGTTAGTCGGCGTGTTTCCCTAGAGAACAATTTTGACAGCGTGAATACCAGGGTCATCATTTTCAGGGTCATCACAGTATTTCTGACATACCAACAAATTCTTCATCTGTTCGTTCACAAACAAATCGTTTGTTGGATCAGTGTCCAAGAGATCATTAAGTGTGGCCAGATTACGTGGTAATGGGGACTTAGCACGCGCAACGGTGCGACATGGAAGCAGAGCCAACAGTCTGTGGTTTCTGCCGTGGCAGTAGTTATCTGGGACAATGAAGCGAGCGAGCATACACGGGCCAAAGAGCGTCTTACAGGCTGGTGAGATCCCTGAAGGTCATTCATAATGGAGATAGACAGACAAAACGATAACCTGAAACCACCTCAACACTTTTCAACGATTAACAAACAAGAAAAATAAAAATAAAACACCAAGCAATTATGATAGCGCCCATTTCTAAGACAGAAAAAATCACCTAATGTTCTCAGCAGAAAAGGTAAACTAAGATCTTGTAGTCGAGTCACGTTCTAACGTACTTATCGCGTAGTGCTTCGGTAAAATGAATTGCGGGCAAACCACGACCAAGTCGGGTAGCGGTCGCGAAAGTCGGGTAAGTCGAACGTCGGGCTAATCGAGCGTGCTATTTCCAACATCGAGTTAATAGGTTATCTGTGTAGGTGGTAGGTGTTTTTTTAATTTTCGAACGTGTTTTACTATTTTTGATACGTTATTTAGTTATCCAATTAACTTTTTAAACGATTTTATTAATATTTCCAGCCGCCTGGCTAAAATTTGTGTTCGATTTGACACCTACATCCTGTAATTCGATTGAGTTCAAATTTTGCAACCACGTGTACACTTAGAGCGAACCACCAATGAACTGAACGCGATCAAAATTACTAAACCGCGTTTTAGAGCTGTCAGGGTCAATTTTCCATAACATTTTTGACACTGACAGCCCTTAAACGCTGTTTAGATCCGAGGGAATAATCTGCACTTAATTTTCTCGTTTAACGCTTTTATTTCTTAGACAATCTCATAACAGATCTGCACAAAATCATAAGTTCAATTAAGCCAAATACCGCAAGAAATCTAATAAAAAAACTCAAGTAATGTAACAAAAATGGCTGCTATCTACACAGTTACAAATTAGATTAGTAACGATATAAGTCGGCACAGTCACCGCTGTCCCCTGAGATGACCCGTTCAAAGTGAAAAATAAAGAAAATATGTCACGGAACGATAACTGTCACATTTTGTTGACAATTCGTTTATCCGTGGATAACATGGGATTTTGTTGATGATTGCGTTTTGTTTCGATAAAGTGGAGGAAGTTTAAGGCCTGTTTTCTGAAATTATGGAAATGGGAATTTTAGATTAAAAGTGCTCTGTTTTAACTATTGATCAGTGAAACGGTCAAAGTGTCAAGCGAAATTAAATAATTTGATCATTATGTAATATTCCTCTCTCCCGTGTAATATTGCACTTTTATTAATATCACAATTGAGCAGTAGTGAGTGGACTGGTGGCCCAGTGGCAATGGCCAAGACTTGTAGATTTGAACACTACTCTCAAAACGGTGAAAGAAAACATCGTGAGGAAACCCGCATGTTCTACAAAACAAAAAATCGAAGACATCTACCGTGGTACAATCCGTGGTAGATTACGGTCCTCTCATAGAGAGGCGGCTTGTGCCCCAGCAATGAGAATTTATGGACTCATTATGAATATTGACCTGTAACCCGATGTTTCAAAGTTACTTCTTCCTCAACAGCCTATTACCATCCGTTGGTAGTTAAGGATTTAGGTCTTTTCATAATCACGCCATTATCCTCAGTCTCATGCTATCCTTCTCCATTATTCCTCGCTTATTTTTGTAATGTCTTCGGCCCAACGTGGCAATGCTTTGATCGCCATTTTAGGTCGCCATATTGTTACCCTTGTTGGATGGATAACCTACCTACTTACATCTCTATTTGATTGTGATGACCAAGATACATTTTATTTGGATTTTAATTGTATGTTGATTGTATTTGGATTGTTATTTTAGTTTTGTTTTTGATTTGATTTAATGTGATCTAACTTTTGGCTTGATTTCGATTTTATTTAGAATGAATTCGAAAACATGTATGAGTGTCAAGACATCATGTGTGTCATGTGTTCATATGTTCAGTGAGTATAAAAACTCATCTAATTTTAAGTAGGCACCCAATATCAATCAACAAATAAGTAATGCATCTTGTGCTTACCTGTAAGAAATTGGTACACTAGTCCATAAGTTTACTGGGTGTAACTCATATCATTGTATCAGTGTATTCAATTGTTGGTGAACCAAATAAATAAATGAAATAAGTTTTATTTATTTAAACAATTATCTGCAGGTTTGTCAGAATTGGTGGTATCTAAAGGAGGATTCATGTCGCTTGTTATTTTTTTTTAATGTATTTTCCGTGATATCTGCGGCCATTGTGAATTGATTTCGGAAATTCTTTTATTAAATTTGCTTGTCCGGTTTTTGCTTTACCTTCGTTAATACGTATTAAATCACTATGTATCTTATTCTTGATGATGTTTTTATACTTCCTGTCACTGTTGTTTACATAGCAAGTAGTTTTACAGGGTTTTTTATGCAACAACTAAACAGTGAAAAATATAAAATATTTTTTATAAAAAAAGTTTTGTTCTTTGTGTTTTCTCTGGCCTTTAAATCCTCCCAAGGAATGTTTACTGTAGATGTATAACAAAATCAATCGTGTGTTAAAAATTACCTCATACGTTTGCTCTTACACACACCTAATTTACCGACTCATTTGTCAATTCGCTGAAGAATAAAAAAAAAAACAACATCTTCTGATAGAAGCTCACTCCATTTCTAAAATATTAATCAAATGCTGCGACTACGAAACCGGCAAACGTAAAAGGAGTGATAACCAGACATTTTTAATGAATTAAACTTTATTTATATAGAAACATGTGCGTGTAAGATCACTTACAATGAAGGGCTCCGTTGCTGGTATGGATTAATCCCAAATTAAACTTTTTAGTTTAAAATGTTATCCATACCTATTAATTTATGGGAGATTTTTTTTTTTACCAATTTTGTATTCCAAAAATAAAATGTGATACGAATCAATTTATCCATTTTCGGGCTTTTTCCTTAACTTGTCCCGCGGGACCTTGCTTCTTGCCAAATTTCACGATTATAGATAGGTAGTAGAAAGAACGCAATGTACGGATTTATTTGTTAGTTTCAAAATATCGCATAAATGGTCGTCTTTTTTATTACGTTGATGCATAATTTATTTAGAGTTCTATGGAACCATTGACGTAGGTATTTCATATTAAATTACAATTTGAGGTATCCACGGGTTTCCGAGAAAGTGCGTGTTGACAGACGCAGACAGACAAACGGATGGACAACGAAGTGATCGATTTTATTTAGAGGTTCCGTTTTATTCCCTTTGTAGATACGGCACCCTAAATAGACATTTTTCAGTACTCAAGCAACCAAACTTCCGTATTTTAAATGAAAAGATGCCATCAGAATTTCTTACGGTGGATACTCAAACATCAATATTCATTCTTTTATTAATTTGTCTCTTTTTGCGTGCCATAGCATATTGAGCGGCTCAGAGCAATTAGTGAGAAATGCTCGTGAATATCTCGCGTCCATTTCGTTGAATCACACCTGAGGGGGAGTATTCTCAGAAATTAATTCAGCCAGTGAAAAATGTTGTCAAATATGAGGTCATTTACATTGTTTTCATGCTTGGAAAACTGTAATCGTTCTGTGGTTAATAGTGGGTAAGTTTAAATGTTGATAATATTGCACATTTACTTTTATGGTAGTTTCGAGGCTTGTCTTTTATGGTTCGACTTTCAGATACTTTTAATATTTAATTCAGTCTGCCTAGCCATTTCCCAACTATGTTGCGGTCGGCTTCAAGTCTAACCAGATGCAGACTGCTACTTACTATCTGACACCAACCTGACACCAACCCTGATCTAACCTGATACCAACGTTACTGCTAACACGATCTCGGTAATATTGGCTGTCAGACTTTCGCGCTTCTACCCGAAACAACTGTCAAAGATTCACGAATGACAACTGTGACGTCTTAGGCATCGTAGACGTTCGTCCGCTTCTTTCTTAGCGTGCTCTCCGAGGTACAGAGGGGTCTCGGTATGTGAAGATTGTCACCCATCCACCGGCCAACCACGGCAAGCGAAGCTTAACCTGGTCGATCGACTCTTGGAGCTGTTATTAATTAGCCACGAATCCACTTATTTTTCTTAATTTTAATATGTTACTGTTGAAGTAGTTTGAGTAAATTTCGTAAGAAACTTTTAACGTTATATTAGGAAAAATAAATCGTCGTTTGATTGAAAACAGTAGACAAATTTCTTTCAACAAATGCTACGTTTGCTTGCTAAAAATAGTTACAAAAACACTGTCTAAATCCATATAAAACAATAAGTGTAGTCAATCCGACATTAACCTCTTTCCTACCGATTTATGGAGGACAGATAGATTGATTAACTTTGTAGGGTTTGCCTAAAACTAGGCTATCCAATCAATCTTCCTGTGGGCGGCGTAAGGGTCAACTTGGGACCTTTATCAGGCGGAACTAAACAATCTACTATAACTATTATCTACAAAAACAGTGCTATTACCTGCGTGGTCAAATTGGACAACTTAGGGTAGGTAATATCACTTGAAATTTCCCCTGTGACCATTTGATTGTCTACCGCAAATCGAATGCGTCAGTGTTTTACCTTTAGGTAGTTTTTTCGTGTCCTAATTGTTCATACAGAATATCTGTACATGAAAGTTTCTTATCCATTTTTCACCATTCTTGGATCAACAATTTCTCTTGGGATTTCGATTTATGATCATACACACAAGAACAATGTCTTACTAATGACATTAAAATAAAATGACATAGTTTTAACAGACAAACATGAAATAAAGTAACATAACCCTAAGACACATACTTAGCTCTAGGTATTTTGAATTTAGAACATAACATAGTGAAAAATGCACGCCTGTTTTCTTCGAAGGGTCGGACAGAGGTGACCAGTAGTCCCATTTCCATCAAGCGTGTTCAGTCTCTTTTGAACTCGAGCACGTACGGTGGAAAGCGGTTGATAAGATCTATGATATATAAATATATATACATGCGTGCCCAGAAAATGCCTGTTCAGTCTTGCTTTGAGGGCAGACGGTTTAAATATGGAAGAATTTAGATTTTAAAGTATTTTAATTTTAAAGTGATATATGAGTGTATGTGAGTGTATAAAATTAATATCGACCACCACCACAATACACCACCCGCTATAAATGATGCAGGCGTTGCGTCAAGCAGGTGAATCGTCCCCACTTCATTTTCCGTAATGAATATGAATATGTTCGCGAATGCAATGCGTGCCGTGCGGCTTAATGGTTACGGCTCGGCTTTGTAGTGGGCCAGGGTTTATACTGATTCGTTTAATTTGTACGTATTTACTGATAATTTGATTTAAAATAATCGTTCGCTGTTAATTGAAAGCGTCGATTGCAAATTGCAGATCGGTCGGTAATGAGGTTAAGGGTCGTTGCCAATAAAGTTTTGTATGCGAGAGAATTAATTACATATTGTGGTGAAAACTTTTAACTATAGTAGACGTTCCGTGTGGTGCTCGACGTAAAGAATAGCACCGTCCCATTTATTCCCGTGGGTGTCGTAAAAGGCGAATAATGGACTTACTAGAGAATGGGCGGCACCGTTCTCTATGCATTTTACCACCATACTGCGATCGCCAACCCACCTGCCAAGCTTGACGATTATGGCAATCCCCTTCAAATTGGAGGAGGTCTATGTCCAATGGACGGTTTTTGCCTGAAATGATGATTATTATGGTCATAAATATAATCTCAACAGACATCAATCTACATGGCCTTCACACAATCTGATCAAGATTATATCTGGACTTTAAAAGAAACTGTGACTTTGAGTTTGTTTCAGCTTTTCTTCTCGGAGTAGTCAGATTTGAAACGTCGACCTCATCTAGTTTTTAAATATGATAGACGTGTTAAAGTGTATGTACAAACAAAAAATAAAATAATTTAACAATTGTACGCAATACATAAATTACAATAGACCTTATGAAAAGGCTAAAAGTTACCCGAAGGGCAATGGAGAGAGCTATGCTTGCCTTACGTGTTTGATAACCGACATAGCCCGATGAATTGCCAAACTTAATTGACAATGGGCAGGGCACATTGCTAGCAGAAAAGATGGCTGATGGGGCCGAAAGGTTCTGGAGTGGCGACCGCGTATCGCATTCGTTAAGCCTTTGGTCCTGGCTGCCTTTCGTAGATCTTAGACAGTCATTACGGCTCGTCAGAAGCCCGAAAGTCTGACAACCAGTCTTACCCAGGGGTATCATATTACCCAGTAACTGGGTTGTGGAGGTCAGATAGGCAGTCGCTCCATGTAAAATACTGGTACTCAGCTGCATCCGGTTAGATTAGAAGCCGACCTCAACATAGTTGGGAAAAGGCTTGGCAGATAATGGATACAAGAAGAAGGTTCATATGTTTAATACGCGGATGAAACCGCTGGTAAAAGCTAGCAATTTAATAACAAAAAAAAAAAATACTAGAAGAAGGATAATGGTCAAACATGTCGGAAACTGCTAGTAAAATCTTCAGTGCCTACGGCAGTAGTTGTAGTTATCTGCAAGTCTTTCATAAAACAGAGTTCTTGGGCCCCAGAGCCCGAGACGACGGCACGTGTATAATACCCAACAGAGACCACAGGAAATACCGAAATAAATTCAAAAGCCTATTTAGCAATACACTACATTAAATGTTCCTAAACAAACACTACTAAAACCGATCTTGATGAAAATGAAACACCCAGATAATTTTGTCTACAAATATTAACCGACTTACATACTCTAGGGAGCAACCTTCATCCCTTAAAGCTGAGGTCTTGTCTATGGGCGATGACCCACAGAAATGAGGTTCGTAGTGAAGCGTTATCTTTAATCTATTATTTAGGGAGCCTTGTTAGTAATAGTGGCTTAAGCACTAGGCCTTTACCCTCCGTGTGGTGATTAGGAAGTTCCTTTTCTGTGTGGATTAGCTTTATCCCCTTTTTTGGTCGAATTTATCAAATCGGTTGCTTAAGGACAGAAGTCAAGTTGAAAAACTCAGTCGTGGGATAACAAAGGTTTAGAGTTCATTTCCGTTAATTTCCACTGTTGGATTACAGTGGTTTCTATCCTAAAGTATAAACGTGGACAAAAAAAGGAACACGTTAGGACCGCAGCTTTTGTACAGATTCTGCCTCCCCCCACTTCCCAAAAAGCGTAAGTTTAGGAATAGACGTAAGTATAGGGTTTAGCAAACTACATTGTGACTTAATTTATCCGTATATTCAAATCGCAACTATCATTTCTTCAAAGATGCTTGACACGGCAATATAAATTAGCAATATAAATAGCAAACATTTGCAGAGTTTTTCAATTTGGTACACAATACGTTTCCCTGTATACGGAATAAAATAATACTATTGTTCATCACTTTCGTGTACAACATTATGATTAAGAATAGGAGTAAAAATACAATGTTCTGGGTAGCTGTTGATATTACAGTAGACGTTAACATTGGTGTACCACACGATAATAGAAATCATTTCTACAATATGGAGGCTGACAGTATCATAACACTTCTTCTTGTTACCGAAATCGGGAAAAAATATATAAATATCAAAAAACAAAAAGATTTGTGCTCTGCCTCTTTATCTTTTCAAGATAAAGGACGAGTCTATGTGGACATATGTGGGGGTAGGGTTACCATTGTATCGTCGTGACTTTTGTACTGTTCATTTTGTCGCTCTAAATATTTGGTAGCGTTACTTGAGTATAAAGAAATGTCATTAAAAGGCGTAATATCCTACTTTCTACCTGTATAAGGTGTACCTATTCATACACGAAATATTTTAAGAGGTACACCTGTAGGTGGTAAAGAAGCTATAGAAGCCAAATATTTTTTTTATCTAAGCGTTTTTGAATTTTCGTAATTATTATAATTTTAAAACTGCTTGAGACGTTTTACATAAAACCTTTACTCCAAATTCTATGAATGGCCCGCCTGACGCTGCAAGGGCGCGGGCGGCGACCGAACGGCACGAGCATGGCCACGGTGTCTCGGGCCGTAAAAAATAAGAAGCGTCAAATAATTTATAAATATTAAATTTTGAAAAAAATACATTTAGAAATTTTTTTTTTCGATGCTGTAGCTTCTTTACCACCTACAGGTGTACCTCTTAAAATATTTCGTGTATGAATAGATACACCTTATATAAATGTAAAAGTTTATGTTTGTAGGTCAATCACGCATATAAGGTTGAACGAATTTGTATGAAATTTCACACTGATAGTTTCTAACCTGGATAAATACATAGGATGCTTTTTGTCCCAGTAGTACACTCCTGTGAGATATTTTATGATCTCCACGCGAGCGAGGCCCGTGGAAAAAGCTAGTAACAGATATGGTAGTTTTGATTATTGATTAAAAGAGATATTAGGGGGAAATCTCGTATTTTTAACAATTTTTAGTTAATTTAGTCTCAAACTGTCAAAAGAAAACCTCCAATTTACTAGTCTACATTTTTGACAAGGTTTTAACATGGACTATCGATGTGTAATGATCACTTTGGAGGGATTGCAGTCTGAATTAGAACGTTATTTGAATACGAAAATTGAACTTATTTTACTCTCTAAATAGTCTAAAATAACTTTGTTGCTCTTTTGACTTTTAGGCCACCTACTTACTTAGACTAACCGAGCTAATACAATACAATAATTCATTTCTTGTTTGCGATTTGAACAGCGAGCAATTAAATTGATTTGCTCTAATAATGAGATACGGTAACTTTAAATATTTTTAAAGACTAGCTTTTGCCAGCGGCTTCGCCCGCGTGGAGGTCGGAAAATATCCCCCGGGAACGTACTACCGAATAAAAAGTAGCCTAAGTGTTAATCCAGGTTATAAACTAACTGTGTTCCAAATTTCATCCAAATCCGTTCAGTAGTTTTAGCGTGAAAGAGTAACAAACATCCACACATCAATACATCCATACATACAAACTTTCGCATTTATAATATTAGTAGGATTTAAAAATACCTACAGGATGTAGGTATGTAACGAATTGAATAATAATGCTATCAAGAAGCGAATTAGTTAGGTAGGTACCTATACGTTAAACTAACCGTAATTCCTAATGTAACAAAATTATAAGTAGTAATGTAACGAAAATTAAAAGTAGGTAAGTACCTAATCTATTTTTATTTCATCATTGCAGCCGTAAGACGTCCACTGCTGGACATAGGCCTCCCCCAATTTGGGGGGCTTTGCCATAATCGCCACGCTTGGCAGGCGGGTTGGCGATCGCAGTATGGTGGTAAAATGCATAGAAAACGCTGCTGCCCATTCTCTAGTAAGTCTCTTAGTCGCCTTTTACGACACCCACGGGAAGAAATGGAGTGATGCTATTCTTTACGTCCGGCACCACACGGTACTAAATAATATTATTTTTATTTGCTACTTATAAAAACGATATATCTAAATAACGAAATCTACGATCCTATATTTAAACAAATAATAAAGAACAATTCTTATACGACTGAATTAAAAATAAAAAGTAATTAATCGCTATCTAGTGTGAGCGGACTCAGGTCAAATTATACACTGTCTTCCATTTCCTGAAATGCTTTAATCAGTAGACTACAACTTGTTCTTAAAATATAGTTACAAGCGTTAGGCCTAACGTTACAATCGATAATGCCCATCCGGGCTGCTCCGCTTCGACTATCTGTCAAATCAACAATGTAATTCTACCTTCACTTATTATTATTTTTCTTTAAAAGTGAGGATCGCTAACAGACGGCCATTCTGCAATAGGAATATCCACATTCCTAAATTAAACTCGGCCATTCTACCGTACAGGGTATGGCCTCATACCAGAACAAATAAAACTAACTACAAATACTAAATAATTTAAAAAAAATCGAATTGTGGCAAGTAATTAAATCAAGTAAGTCTAATAACATTTAGTAAAATAAAGTTTCCTTTACCCACAAATAATTTAAATTTGAACATAGTTTTAAACATTACATCAAGCAATGACATACTATATACAGAACAAAACAAAAAAAAGATAAACTAAAACATGATGCACAAAATATGAGAACATGAGCTAATTTTCTAACAATAAGTAGTTATCTTCCGAAGTGAGGTCATCCAACGGCTCGTACTCACGAAAAAACTCGTCGGTACATTTGTAATATTTTCAGGAAGCTCCCGTTTAGCCATCCGAAAGCCACGGTCTGCTCATCTTCTTAGGTCATCATTCATCAATCAGATTTATCAAGCCACCCGAGAGCCATTACCTTGTAATTTCACAAACAATAATCAATGATCTGCCGTTTAGCCACCCGAGAGCCACGGTCTACCAACAGTTTGTCACCAGCGTTCTCTTAACCGACGCTCAGTTTTATAATAACCGGGTATTGCCGATTCTCCGTTGTCGACACTGATCTAAGCTGTAAATGATATGGAAATTAGGTGATGGGCTACCGGCCACTACCACTATAAATCTACTATAGTATCTTCATCATGTTTATGTATTTATACCATTACATACATATGTACATATACAGAAAACATAACATATCACACTTTTTTTTATACTATTCATCTTGCGAATCCGAATCGCTATGGTCACTTTTATCGCTACCTAACGGTGATAAACTTAAATTAATCCAGGATTTTAACTTATCAGCCGGGAAAATATTCTTATACTGTCTCTGACTCCCTTAATGCTAAATACTTCGTACTGGTCTTTCTCTAGCACTGCTGTTACCTTAATTGGACCTTTGAATTTAGGAGCTAACTGTTTGCTCTTGCCCCGATCTGGATTATTATATGGGATCATGACGAGTTCACCTTCATGAAACGCATACTACCACATTTAGAACATGTTTGGCTCCAATCGATATGGCAAAACTTTTAAATTCGCCAGACGTAAAACTTATGCCTTGGTCTGATAATAATATTTGTTTTTTCTTTGGGTATCCATATGTTGCAAAAATATCCCCGTGTGTTTTAATGGTAGCCTTAGACCTAGTGTTCTTCACAGGTCTGACAAATATGAATTTGCTAAACCCATCAATGACTCCGAGAATGTAGGCATTTCCTTTTTTTTAATTGTTATAAATGGACCGAAATGATCAATGTGTATTGTGTGAAATATTGCGTTTACCTTGGGGATCGGGTTTAAGTATCCCGACTTTTTTCCTGACATTTCTTTGTTATAAGCACAGTTGAAGCAAGCATTAACGTACTTCTTTATGAAACGTTGCATTTTTGGGAACCAATAATCGGCTCCTATCTTCTCAATCGTTTTCTCTGTTGATAAATGACCCGCTTCATCATAATTAAGATGATGAATTCGACAGAAATGAGATGAGTTCAGAGCATCAACATGCTGCATATTATGACCTGGCCGATACTCGATAGTAAAGTTGTACCTTCAACATCAGCCACCACTTTGCAATTTTAGGTATTAAATCACGCTTAACCAAGATGGTGCGTAATGCGTTACAGTCTATTATAACTTATAATATAATTCTAGACCAATCAAACAAACTCTAAATTTCTTTAAGGTAAGTACCACTGCCATCGTTTCTAGATCATAGGAGTGCCAAAATGCTTCCTCGCGCGTTGTTTGGTGACTGGAATAATCAACTGGCTTCATTAGGTCTTTGAAGTAAGATACCTCCAATTCCTAATTTACTGGCATCACAATTGTAGCGATACGATTGCTCAGTTGCATTTTTGATATTGTACAGGAGCGCCCGCGCTGGGCTCGCTAGTCACTTACATACTATCCGCCCTGCCATGTCCTAAGTTACTGTACTAATTATAACCAAGTTATTGTGAGCCTTTATTTAATATTTATCAAATTCAGTATAAACTAAATTCGCATATCATTTACCTGGACCCCATTAATAACACGCACAACACAATGAACCTCTGTGGTATAGGCTGGGTTGTACAAGGCTAGTACAGGTCTAACAATCAATTTGGTTGTATTTCTTTAAACGCACTGTCTTGTTCGGAACCCCAATGCAGGACACATCAGTTTTGGTCAGCTGTGTGTGGTCTCGCAATGGAAGCGAAGTTAAATAAAAACCGCCGAAATTAACTGGCCAAGCTAATAAATTGACGAACTTGATGTACATTTGTAGGTTTTCGGAACTCAGAAACCGCCCGCTAGGTTTAAGACCAGCTTCCGAAATCTCATACCTATAATAGTCTATTTCCGATTTCATTGGAAAAAGAAACATTTTTCAGATTGGTTATATTGGCATTACGTAAAAGCTGCTAAATACCTTCTAGTTTACCGAATGTTTCATCAAAAGAACTACCTGTTAATACTAAATCATCTAAGTAACGGATAGCCAGCTCGAATGGTTGTGCTCCCAGAGCTCTAATGATAATTATACTTTGAAATACGGCAGGAGCATTTACAAGACCAAATGGCATCGTCATATACTCGTATTTGCCGCTAAGTCTGTAGAGCTAGTCGTCAATGACCGACATCGGCTAGCTGTCTTTTACTGTCTTTTTATTTAGTGCCCGATATTTTATGGATAGCCTGTATACATTGTCTTTTTTTTTTCGAACCAAGACTATTGGACTGGCTTAAGCTGACTGTGATTCTCTTATAATATTACTAGCTAACGTGTCACCTATCATTTTCTGTCCCTTTGCGCGTTCACTAAAAGGGAGTCTATGAGGTCTATACATCACAGGCGTATCATCTTTGAGATGTAGTGTCATTTCGGTTATTTGAGTCAGTCCAAGCTCCTACATATTAAATTCAAAACAGTCCCGTAACTCATTCAGGAGGTATAATAACTGATATTTTTTAGTCTCAGTTACTTTGAGGCCAATATCTAACATATCTAAAGTAATATGTTCTTTTATGGTGTTGGATTTATGACAATTATCAGATAACTGGGTATTAAGATGAATAGCATTCACATGCAAGGGTTCATGCTGTGATGTAAATGGCCCTAGATTATTTAATTTTATTGCTCGAGACAATAATTTGGAATTGATTAGAATAATTGAATTTTCTACAAATTGATGACTACACATCGACTCCACCCATTATGAAATTGATAGACACCTTGCAATAGAATGTATTGGTTGCCAGGTTTCGTGCATGCGCTGCCAGGGACAAATAATGATCCTGAAAACGTATCTTGTGTATTTATATTATATATACTAGCTGACCGTACAGACGTTGTCCTGTTTCCTAGAACTCGATAGCAGCGCCACCTATTTGGTCCAATAGTGAATCTAAACCACCCAGAGTGCCACTCAAACGCATACAAAAAAAAAAAACAATCAAATCGGTCCAGCCGTTTAGGAGGAGTTCAGTGACATACACACGTACAGTAGAATTATATACATATATAAAGATATCTGTTAACCCTCTCACGGAGATGTCATAAGTATTATAAACATCCATTCTTTCTATATCGGAATCGTCACAATGTAGTACTACTTTAGTGCTAGTCTTATGAACGGTAACAATGGGCAGCTCTGTTAAAGACTAACATTTAAGAACATCGTCTTAAGTAAATGATCAGGTAGAATAAATGCTTCTATATCTGCTTGGACCGCATCTACGACAACAGTAACAAATATCCTAGCAATTGGTACGACACTTCCAAAACAGAATCCCCTATTAATAGGAAGTGCCATCTTATTTGGAACAACATTTAGATGTTTAACAACTGTTTCTCGAACTAAACTACATTGGCTTCCAAAGTCTACGAACGCTGAGGCCGATATGCCATTAATATAAATGGTTTTAACATACTTACTGTTTGATTTTCCGTTGGTTGTTATTTTTAAAACGTTTTGTGTATGATTATATGGTTCGTGATATCTTATGTTTGACCAGGTTTTGGTCGAGAACCTATCAGCTCACAATTATGTGTCATATGTCCTAGCCGTGAGCACTTATCACATCTTTTTAATAGTTTATTGCAGTTACGAGCCGTGTGCCCAGTATCACCACAATTATAACATTGAAAAGATCTAGACCTTGTTCGGGCAGTTGTGGCAAACGATTTATTTGACATGTTGCTGCGATTAGTGTCTGAGTTTTGTAAATGTTGCGGTCCTTGTATAAGTAACAAGGGTTCCGTCTTTGAGATAAGATTACGTTTTGATATTCTACGTAAATATTTTAGCAAGCCCGATGTCCTCTTAAAACTACCTCCTAGGGCGTTTAGTCTTACAACATTATCAAAGATACAACATATTATGCAATCAACGGCGTTTCTTCCTTTAATGTCGCACATTTTCACCAGCCTGGCCTTCTCATGGAAATATTCCTCCATCAATTCCTCTCTCCTACTTTTTGCTAAGCATTTTTGTAAGTCGGTCGGCGTAGTTGCGATCGTCTGGGAAAGTTTTTATAATCTTTCTATGTGAGTACTGGAACATCTTTCTTTCCAGTGAGAACACATACTCGAACGAGATCGTTTTCAATTGATATTTTCGATATTATTTACGAACGTCGATTTATCGGAGAGATCGGACGAATCTAGTTTTCGTTTATATTTGTTTTTATGTTCGGAGCCACCGGTCTTGATATCATCACTGTCATCACGCGCTGAGAAAGATTTAAAACTGCAACTGTGGTATTGGGTATAACGAGACCTGCGTCTATTTTGCGTGTGATAATCTGACTGACTGGTTTCGGAACTGGTACCTACTATTATTCCTATGAGGCCAATATGATAACGAGGACGACGAAACAGATGCCGATCTACGACGAGATCTGTTCCGGTAAGTATCACGTTTCTGTTGTCTTGATTCAGCCTTGTGGTATGTTTATTTGTTCGCGGCGCCTGGATACGCCCGGGATTCCGTGATGATCTACTAGGTTTATTCAATTCCAGAGGTGGAGTATAATTGGAACTACCACTGGAATCCATTGGTACTATGTTTAAAGGCGGAGACTATGTGTGATAAGTTGAAAACCAATATATCAATATTTTAAACACATAACAGGGTTTTATTTAATTTTTATTTGTAGGTACATAGTGGAGTGGGGACGTGGTGGAAGTTAGTATCGTGTAATAGAATTAGTCAGGAAAAAATAAACATAAAAACAATTATTAGTCATTTGGCATAATTTCCACACTAACACTAACAGCTGTCTGCAGGTGTTTCGCTACCGTACCTACAGTAATGAACGTACAAAATAAACCAAGTCGACCCGTATTTGCAAGTTACGGAATCGTCTAACGAACGAATAGTGATACAAATCTCAAATTAAATAATAATTATATTAAAGTACATACCCATGCAGCAGCAATAGCACCGTGATGGGTGTAAAATCACCCATAAGAAGCTTAAATACAAATAACCAATTCTGCAGCACCCATCATGCCTTAGTAGCTACCTCAATTCAATTTATTGATGTACTCAAAATTCGTAGCTACTGTGCGTGGTATAATTATGTATAATACCTGTAAGCGGTTAATCCGCTATATTGCCCCTAAGTAGTTTATATGTACGTGACTCGTGAATCAACCAAAACATGGAAATCGCCCCTAAGGCTACCCACTGACCACTCAACTCAGACATAAACGGACCGGGCCAATACATGACCTACGTTTAATTCTGCCCATAGTCTGAGGGTACCCACGCCACGCACTTTGCCCCGCGTCGGGGTCAGTGTTAGAAACAACTTATTACATAATGTTAATGATACACATCTTTTTACATGTAAACAAATCATAAGGCGCATAAAATTATCTGTTTGAATATGCATTAGCATGGCAGATATTAATTTTCAACCATAAAATTCGGTAGGCGTCAACTACCGTAACTTGTTTTGAAAGAATAAATCAAGTAACATACCTGAAAACTTTCTTCAACACTCTTAGTTCTTACCACTTCTGACTGTGAGCGGACTCAGGTCAAATTATACACAGTCTTCCATTTCCTGAAATGCTTTAATCAGTAGACTACAACTTGTTCTTAAAATATAGTTACAAGCGTTAGGCCTAACGTTACAATCGATAATGCCCATCCGGGCTGCTCCGCTTCGACTATCTGTCAAATCAACAATGTAATTCTACCTTCACTTATTATTATTTTTCTTTAAAAGTGAGGATCGCTAACACTAGGATAAATGACGAAGAATAAATGACATGACAATAAAAATGCATACAGAACACAACCATCAATGACGGCTGCCCTCACGCGTCTACCCGCGTTCGGGTCGCGCACTCGGCGATGCCTCGCCATTGCTTGGATTGCATTGTTCGCTCCTCCCCCGCGACCGCGACGCTGCATCGCGCTCCGCCCGTGCTGCCGCCGGCCGTTATGCGCTCCGTTCAAGTCAATCATATTATCGTGATAACTTTCAAACTATTTGGCCAAATTACTTAGTGTGAAAGACAAAGTTTATCTACATAAATACTTAATGCGAGAAATTTATTATTATATACGTAAGAGTTTGATAATTATATAGTAATATGTGCATTGTAAAATAGTACCAAATTTAATTAAATTTATGGTTCACAATTTTGGTCGTACTGGCTTGCACATAAAAGGTAGATATATGCTGTTGTGGACCTTTATTTACTCGTAGATCTACTTAAGACAAACAATCCTGCGGTACATTATCTTTATGTAACTCCATTGGTTTAGGCAGCGCACGCCAAGATAGCTCTCAGATGGAAGATTTTTTTCCGACTTAATTGACACGTACCAAAATTACCTACATAAATCATTATAAATTGTAGCCTATGTGTTATTCTGATGAATAACCTATATTACTGTAAAGTTTCATCCAAATCCGTCCAGTAGTTTTTTCATGAAATAGTAACAAACATACACATACACATACATCCATCCTCACAAACTTTCGCATTTATAATATTAGTAGGATTACTTCTGTAAAAAATCTTGACAGTAGGGGGTCACGGTGCCCGACCAAAACAAAACACAATCTTGACCACACGAAGATCAACTAATCTCCTGCCAGCCCTGGCACCCAGGGAAATGGGTCGCACTAGATAGCTTTATCTCCCCTGAACTTGCGAATAATTTGGATTGTTGCGAGCGACGTTCATATATCCCGCACCACTTTGCGTGTTCCGCTGTAATTTCGGCGAGATTGTATTGTTCAGGGGAATTATACGAACACCGTGTATGATGTGTGTAATAAAATTTACTCGTTTATACGTCTTGCGTGCGTAGATGGAAAACAGATTAAGCTGTGCGTGTTGATTTGTGAATTTTCGTGGGATTTGTTGTTCGTTCTTGTGTGGGAGTGATATTAGCGGACGCTTGTATTAAATAAGAAAAACAATATTCAAGAATATTGCTGCTGTTATTAATTTCTCATCTAAGGATAACTTTGTGAAGAACATGTATAATCTATTCTTAGTAGGTAATACATTTGTAAGCGCGTGTGTGACCAAGATCGATGAATGTAAACGAGGCATAAGGAGTATATGAGTGTCGTAGCAGGTGGCGTTCTGTCTACCTTATGGAAAGAAGGCATCAGTTTGTGTGTTGGGCAATAATATCAATATATCCAGTTTCCTATTGTCATTAAGAATCGTCTTGAAGATCTAGACAAGAAGCGCCAAATTCGAAAAAGTCACCCGAAGCCTTCATATACTTATACATATAACGATGTTGGTCAGCTCATCTGTATACAGTGTGACAGGATTTTTAAGATCAAATTTGGTTTTTTGCCAGCCATCAAAGAGCTCACGAGAGGAGGGATAAGTAGTCAGGGTCGCTGTCGCCGGACATGGTGAAGAGGACTATATATATTTACATATATCCTGTTACCTAGCTACTCAAAAACAAAACTACATACTTTACACCAATATACCCTATTTGAAAACTATCATACATTTAAATAACTAAACCTCAAAACGGACTTATTCGTTAGAATACCGGTTTTGTTATTCCCCAGGTCTATGACGTCACTGAACGAAACTCTGTGTGAACGAGGTCTAGCGAAGGACCTTTCAGGCTTTCAGTGTGAGCTCGACACCCGCGGGACCGAAGAATAGACTACAAATAGTACAATGTGATGTTTTAACACGTTGCCAGCTTTCACCTCCGTATATGTTTTGCTTTGAAAGTTTTGTGTTAAAATATGAGTGGGGTAACTGTGTTGATATATATTGATGTTGTTTTAGTTCTTTATTTAAAAACGAGAATTAAAACAAGGTTGTATTTTTTGAGCTGTAATGCACATCAGAGGAGTGGTGGCTTAGGGTTAGAGGATACAATACAAAACGGTTGAGATCCCGGGATCCCGACCGTTTTCTGGCCCCGTAAATCCCGGGACTGTACTTAGCTAATTCCGGGATTTTCGGGATTGCCACAAACAAGTCTAATTTGTATCCCGTAGTCCGTTGCGCCTTGACAATAACCTTGCCTAGATTATATGAATAACATTTATTACATAACGACAAAAAACAACCCTTAGATACGCCGTCGTACGATACGTACTTACTATACACAGTACACACTAAACAGGTACAGTCCTAATATACATATGTTTATCGTAGAACTTAGAACGGAGTTAAAGGAAAAGTTGCAGCTGGAAAGTATGAAATCCCCAGATCCTGAAGTACAAGTACAAAATGAATTGGGGTTGCCAAATATTGTAGTATTAGACGTGAAATGAGCCTGTTCAAAAATGGAGGAGTTCGTGGATATCACTTAGAAACAGCATATAAGTATCTACACGTATTGTCTATTCCTCCAACCAGCGTGGAACCTGAGCGAGTGTTTTCAGCTGCTGCTTATGTTGGCAATAAACTACGAAGCAGGCTTGGAAGTCAAAGATTGGATGCTTTGATATTTTTCTGCGATTATATTTTCTATTTTTTTTTGTGTTGCCTATTTGATTTCTTGCAAAATTGAAAAGATTTTTTCTTAATTATTTAAGTTGTTTTTTTCATTTTAGCCCAATTAGAAACCACATAGTCTAATCCCGGGATAGGCCCGGGATCGGCCCGGGATCCCGGGATTATGCTTCAAAAATTGAAATTTGAAAAACATGCTCGGGATTGTCTCCTCTACTTAGGGTGGAATGGTGGCTAGTGTTAACGGCCTGCACTTATGAGTTGAAGGTTCGAATCTTTGTGTAAATTGGTTCATCACCACTGCTCTCAAGACGCGAAGTCCTGAGCTGTGTAGTCACTCGCCCTAGATGGGGAGGTTTGATATTGTACGTAGGAAAAATTCAAATAATAATGGAGTTGTCCAAGCACACTCTGGTGGAGTATGCTGCCAATACAACACAGCCATGCAACCGCCAAAGTTTGCTTCCAACGGTCCATATGCTGCAAGGCGGAAAGACCAGAGGAAGAAGAGTGGTTATGCTCTCAAAACGATGAAGAAAAACATTGTGAGGAAACCGGCATGTCCTAGAATCAAAATTTTGGGGTCATGTGACAACTACGAACCCGCACTGGGTACGAGAGATGGAGTACGGCCTCTCTTCATCGAAAGCAAACGTGTGCCACAGCAGTGCCAACATTATAGTCTAAGTATGTATGTGTAGATCACTCAAAAATTACGTAAAGTGACTTAGTATCATTCTGGATATGCTCGTTAAACATGAAAAATTAGTTACTTTCTATCGAGTCAAACAGTTTTCTTTGTTAAATCTTAGCCTTTCATTCTGTTTAACGCCTCAATCCCTAGGTCCCTGGGCAGTCAACCGGCTAACAATCTAGCCGTAAGCTGACCGGCTAATCTTTGCACCACTATGAACTATTCTCTCTTTCTCTCTTATTGCGTGTGGTACCGGACGTAAAAAATACCACTATCCCATTTCTTCAGGTGGGTGTCGTAAAGGCGATTAAGAGACTTATTAAAGAATGGGCAGCAGCGTTCTCCGTGCATTTTACCACCATATTGTGATCGCCATCCCGCCTGTCAATTGTGGTAATTATGGCAAAACCCTCTTAATTGGGTGAGGCATATGTCCAGCAGTGGACGTGTTTCGGCTGAAATGATGACGATGATGAAACTACTCTTAGTTTTATTTTCTTTCCTTTCTTTTAAAAGTAATGCTTATTCGAATAATTATTACTAATTTGGGATAAAGTTAGTATAGAAGTTGTTTTCTTGAAAATAACGTTTTACTAAAAGTTGCGTAAACCGTTATAGTTGAAACGGTGAGTACTTTGCTTTAGCTTAAATTTCTGCATCATTATGTATGTAGAAGTTGGTCTAGCTCTCGTAAGTAAACTAAAGACTTGTTGAGTTCCCAGTTAAGAAAGTTTATTACGTGGTGTTTATAAATTGTCTTGTGTCTTATCTTATCTATACAAAATTCCATCCCCTATTTTTACCGATTTGGGAGAGGAATTTACAAGAATCTTTCCTAATATTCACCTACGTTATAAAAGGAACTTTCGCGGAAATTGTTGCATTTCAATCAATTTAAAAATCTTAAAAACTAAACGACTACACGCTAAGGGGACCTACCCCTGTGGGATACGGAACTCGGCTATAAAGTCGCTAATTGCGATTCAGACTATCTACTAGGCTGTATCGAAACTATTAAATAAATTCAAGATTTGCACAAGATTTTATTTCGTTTTACATGTCCTGGTGTCGATAATGAAGTTAAAATTGATCCACTTCCCGGTTTTCGATTGAGCTCAAATTTTGCAAGCATATTTAAATCGGATGAATTTGTAATATTATTTTTACATAGACGTATTTATTTATTTAAACTTCTCGCACACAAAAAAGGTACAAAGGCGGATTTAATGCCTTAGGCATTCTCTACCAGTCAACCAGTGAAAAGATTACTTGGCAGGTGCTTTGGTTGAGAGGAACAATAATTATTAAAAATGTATAATAATGAATAATATTTAACAGAGAAAAACTAGTACATAAATAGGTTATAAAATAATTATATACATACATATTTGCTATAATACATACTATAATATATATTTATACAACATTATTTTTAGTATATGCAAAACCTGAATATAGTTTGTTTAGAATCAGTAACTGAATCGATTCCAATAATTTTTACACCATGTTATATTTTGTCCCAAAAATATTTAATTACGCTTAAAAGTTAGTATCCGCAATCATCTGTTTGTACACGGGTCACGAGTTCACGACAGGTCATAGCGCGGGCTAGGCGGCGTGTACGCACTGCTGCGGGGCGGCGGCGGCGCTCCTCAGTCGCCCGAATGCCATCGATCGATGCATACGTATCGCGAGCGTGCGACCGCCGTGAGCCCTGGCTAAAGTGTTTTGTTTAGATTTTAAAATTTTCATGTCTCTCTCGTACTCAAACGTCCGTACACTCGCTGTTTGTGGTGGTGTGGCAGTGCGTCAGTGCTTATGAGAAAGACGGGCCCTTTTTTAACAGTTGCTTCAGTTTGTTTGAGTGAATAGTGATTACGCCAATTATTGTAGATAGTGATGATTAACATTTTTAAACACGCAAAGATAGTCAAGGGTACAAATTTATTATTTGTTTACAGCCTGCTGTGGTTCAGTAATGCGATGTTTAACAATTTTCATCCATTTTGAACTTTAAGTTGTTGACATAAGGTGCAACAAATGGCATTGATTACATTTTACCACTTACTACTGCATTTACGAATAAATTACATAATAATATCTACCTACACTTGACCATTACGACAGTCCAAAGCCTGCAAGCGTGATGGAAAATGTTTATCACCAACTAATACATAAACAATCACTGTGGCAAATTATTATCAATGAGTGAGAGTGACAGCCGCGCGCGCGGCTGGCGTGGCGCCCTCCGGTAGGCTGCATATGTTTTTGCGAGGACAATCAGGTACCGTAACAAGCTTATAACTTTGTGATTATTAACCTGTTGAATGCCGCTAATTATAGACACAATTAAAAACCAGTGTGTCTCGCGTATATCTACGTTCACGGCATATGAAAGGTTAATGATACAGTTTTGAAATTTTTTTCATAGATTCTTTACATAAAAAATACTAGACCCGTGTTTCGGGTTTCGCATAAACAAAAACTAATGTTGTATATCTATAGATACAAATTCAAGGTAGAGAGGTATAGAAATGACTACGCTATTTGTTATGAAAATAACTCGTATTCGTACGTATTCTGATGATGGAGCCGGTAGGTAGCCATGGTAACTTTGTAATAAAACGACGCAAATCCAATGAGTTTAGGCTCGTTTGATATGTCTTGATAAGTCCTTTCCCAACAAACACTTAGGCGTCAATTAGCGCTTGTTTGAGAACCTAACGAGATATAAAGGCGCTACAGCAGCAGCACTTACAACTTTTGGCGCCAAAAAAGCGTAAACAAGCAAAATATTTCACTTAGAGCTATAACACAGAGTTACAAGGGCGATAATAGGCTGAGTTTAAAGGTAAAATAAATACAACAGCAAATTTTAACCCTACAATACGGGCAAAGCATCTTGTGTTATAGGTTTAAATGAATCTTACAACTATAAGATCTAAATAAGATGTAAGCATTACTTGCAACCCCCCAAAGTGCTATTCAAGTGATAATAAACTCTCGCCAAGAACCAAAAGTTGCACAAAAGTAATAATTACCACTACCAGTTCTACAATTGCGCTCATAAACTCTTTTATACTACCAAATGCCTAAAGAGGTACAAAACTCTGTTATGTTACTTAAAGTGCAACAGGAGGAACATTTTTCACTATTATATATCTCGTAGTGTGAGAGTCAAAATGGCGGGTGTACCATAGCGAATCAAATTATACCAATTACCAAAAAAATTTACCTAAAACGTACTATTTTGTACCTAGCTCTAAAAAATCTGTACCTCCTTCAGAACGAAATTATTTCGATATTAAAGTACACCCGCCATAATGACATCAAGATGGCGGGTGTTCTATAAAATTTTATTATTTATCCATTACTCATAAAATATAATTACACCATAAAATTGTATCTAAAAAGTACCTCAAGTAAAAAGAAACACACACTTGATCAGTGGGATAGTTCTTGAGAAATAAAACATGGCGGGTGTTCCATAGCGAATTAAACTATACCAATTACCAAACAAATGTACCTAAGAAGTACTATTTCGTACCTAGCTCCAAAAAATCTGTACCACCATCAGAACAAAATTATTTCGGAATCAAGGTACACCCGCCATATTGATATCAAGATGGCGGGTGTTCTATAATATTTTATCGTTTAACTATCTATATATATAAAAGAAAGTCGTGTTAGTTACTTCACTTATAACTCAAGAACGGCTGAACCGATTTAGCTGAAAATTGGCAGGGAGGTAGTTTAGAGCCAGGAGAAGGACATAGGATACTTTTTATCCCGTTTTTTTTTTTTTTTTTTTTTCCCCTTTTTACGACCGCGTTCCCGTGAGACGTCACATAAAACGTCAAAGAGAATACAAGTCACTATAAAACGTGGTACTATGACAAAAACGTTGCCTTCGAAGTACCAGGTTATCATAACTTGACAGGAGCTTACCAAACAAAGGAGTGTCAGCTAGAAAACGCTTTATGCCTTCGAAGTACCAGGTCATCATAACTGGGTAGGAGCTAACCTAACATATGAGTGTCAGCTAGAAAACGCTTACCAGATCACCACCGCGTACCAGGTTGTCAAACTTGGTACGTTTATAACAACATTTATTGAATCTGAGGCGATACGAAGTTCGCTGGGTCAACTAATTATCTATACTAATATTATAAAGCTGAAGAGTTTGTTTGTTTGATTGAACGCGCTAATCTCCGAATCGAATCCGGTCCGAATTGAAAAATTCTTTTTGTGTTAGGTAGCCTATTTATCGAGGGAGGCTATAGGCTATATAACATCACGCTACACCTCAGAGGAGCGGAACAGTAATGAAAAATGTTGCAAAAACGGGGAAAATTTATTCCTTCTGAGAGTTTCCGTTGCGTGCGCTGCGTAAACGGTTAAAGTAACGCAAAAATCATGTATGACGGGATTGTTATTTTTAAAAAGTTCAAAAAAAAAGTCCCAAGAGCATATGTCTATCTTTTAAGGTTGACTCACTATAACTCAAGGAGCGAAAATGGACGAAAACTAGCAGGCAAATCGATGCGACGGGAAGGGTAAGGGGAGCAAAAATTTGACGCGGACGAAGTCGCGGGCAGAAGCTAGTTACTCATAAAATAGAATTGCACCAAAAAATTGTACCCAAAAAGTACCACAAGTAAAAAGAAACACACACTTGATCAGTGGGATACTTCCTGAGAAATAAAACAACCGTGTCTCGTTTACTTATGTTTATTACTATTGTCTATACATCTATACATACAAATAAATAAAATTGGAGTGTCTGTTTGTAATATTAAGATAACCACTGTTTATTAAGTGTATATGGATGTATACACGGTACATATACCAAAACAACATATTTTTCAATTTTTGTCTGTTTGTTCCAGCTAATCTATGAAATGGCTGGACCGATTTTGATGGGAATTTTATTGGCAGGTAGCTGATGTAATAAGGAGTAACTTAAGCTACTTTAATTTTTGGAAAAAATATTTTATTATAGAAAAAAACCTGCGTTAATTTCCGACATCCACGCGGGCGAAGCCTCGGTCTAAGCAGAAAAACCGGCCAAGTGCGAGTCGGACTCGCACACCGAGGGTTCCGTACAAACCTGTAGGTATTTTCGGTTTAAAAATATATATATTTTTTAATTTTTATATTTCAGTTGATTGAATGTAAGGTACATTGCGGCTTACGATTTATGACGTTTTAAAAAAAAACTACTCACTCGATCTCGTTCAAACCAATTTTCGTTGGTAGTTTACATGGTAATGTACATCATATATTTTTTTTAGTTTTGTCATTCTCTTATTTTAGAAGTTACGGGGGGGGGGGGGGGACACACATTTTACCACTTTGGAAGTGTCTCTCGCGCAAACTACTCAGTTTAGAAAAAAATGATAATAGAAACCTCATTACCATTTTTGAAGACCTATTCATAGATACCCCACACGTATGGGTTTGATGAAAAAAATCATTTTTGAGTTTCAGTTCTATGTATGGGGAACCCCAAAATTTATTGTTTTTTTTCTATTTTAGTGTGAAAATCTTAATGCGGTTCACAGAATACACCTACTTACCATGTTTCAACAGCATAGCTCTTATAGTTTCGGAATAAAATGGCTGTGACATACGGACGGACAGACAGACAGACAGACAGACAGACAGACAGACAGACATGACGAATCTATAAGGGTTCCGTTTTTTGCCATTTGGCAACGGAACCCTAAAAAGCTAGTGATTAATAATATTGATCTAGGTAGATACATGTCTTCCTAGATCTGGCTAAGGCCTTTGATACAGTCTCAATTCCCACACTGCTAAAAAAACTCGAATCCTTTGGTGTCCGAGGCCTGTCCTTAGAATGGTTCAGGAGCTACTTGTCTGGTCGACATCAGCTTGTTAAAATTGGAGATAGTGTCAGCGGGAGTCTTCCCGTCGCCTTCGGGATGCCACAGGAAAGTATTTTGGGTCCCACCCTCTTCATTATGTACATGAACGACATTCTGAGTCTTAATATTGATCACTCGGAAGTAATTTGCTACGCTGATGATAAAGCTGTCATTTTTCATGGATCTACTTGGAAAGAAACTCTTGAAACAGCTGAAAAAGGGATGAGTATCATTTCAACTTGGCTGGAACATAATCTATTAACATTAAACTTACAAAAACTAACTTCTTGACATTTCACGTCACTCGATCTAGCAGACCAAATATAAAATCCTTAAAAATACATAACAAAAAATGCCATGTCCTAACAACAGAACCCGTTTGCGCTACTGACTGCAACTGTTATGCCATTGTGTTGAGATGTGTGATTAGCAGGAAAAATGAAATATTTAAACTGGAGCTGTATGATGCGTATGTATTCCGAACCAAGAGAATTTAACATAAAAAAACATGTAGGTAGACTTAAAAATAAATCACCGTCACAAAAATACGCTTGATAAAGTCATTAACACATACACTGAGTTGCACGAAATTGATAAGTTTTTTAAATCTAAACATGCCCCCGGGCGTTGAAAGTTCTATCTTTCAACCAGAATCTTCATTTAATGGCAGTGGGCATATTTTGCTGAATGCACGCCGGATGGGTCCAGTCGCAGTTTTGATTTCGGCCACACGATTGATTCCGTCACGTCCAGGGTAGACTGCTGAGATACGGCCTAACCGCCATTTCAGTGGTGGTAGATTGTCTTCCTTTATTAAAACAAGGCGATCAGTCTCTAAGACCGCCTTTGAAGACCTCCATTTTGTCCGCTGCTGTAGTTCAGAGATGTATTCTTTATTCCACCTCGACCAGAAGTGTTGACGTAATGCCTCTATTCTCTCATATCTCTTCAAGTGAGTAATGGAAGCAGTTTCATACGACGGCACGGGCAAGGATGTGAGTGTGCGTCCGATCAGAAAGTGTCCAGGTGTTAGCGGCAGAAGGTCGTTAGGGTCCGATGATAACGGCGTGAGCGGGCGCGAGTTCAGGAGTGCCTCGATTTGAACCAGTGCTGTGTATAGTTCCTCATAAGTTAAATGACAATTTCCCATTACTCTTTTTAAATGAAACTTAACTGATTTGATACCTGCCTCCCAAAGACCACCGAAATGTGGAGCATAGGGAGGAATAAATTTAAAGTTAATCCCTTCAGTGGCCATGTCACCAGACAACGAACTGCTGTTAGCCTTTAAGAATTTGCCGATTTCATTATAAGCACCTACAAACGAGGTTCCGTTGTCGGAATATATATGCGTAGGTTTACCTCTGCGAGACATAAAACGACGAAGAGCTGATAAATAATTTGGGCTGGTTAAGTCACCCACCAGCTCAATGTGAACTGCCTTAGTCGTAAAACAAACGAAGAGCACAATGTAAACTTTTACAAGTCTACAACCACGACCTTGTCGAGACGCAGACAGTATGGGTCCAGCGTAATCAACCCCAACACATTCAAATGGATGACCACCGGACGCCACGCGTCGTTCAGGTAAGTTTCCCATAATGGGATTAATTGGTTTGGCTGTAATGCGACTGCAAGTCACACAACGATGGTAACACCATTTAGCCAGGTTGCGACCTCCTATTGGCCAGTAAGTATCTCTTATACAAGCCAATAGTAGTTGTGGTCCTGCATGCATTAGAGTTTTATGTGTAAATTCAAATAATAGTTTAGAAAATCGATGAGTGGACTGTATAACTAACGGATGTTTTTTCTCATATGGAAATAAAGAATTTTGTAAGCGACCACCTACACGAATTAATTTATTTTTATCTAAAAATACATTAAGTTTGGTCAGTGGACTTCCCTTTGGTAAGCACTGATTTTTTATTAATAATTCATATTCAGGAAATGATTCTATTTGAGAGAGTTTCACAATTAAGTTTAATGCATTTTGTAATTCATCTTCACTAAGATGTAACGTGGGTGGTGGTTGCTTTTTACAAATATTAATAAATCGTAACATATATGCTACTGTACGCTTAAGTCGAGAAAGGTTTGAAAAACGATTAAAGTCAATTAAGGGCGTCGGAGTCTTCGAAGTAATTAATAAAGAAACCTCGGTTTTAGTTTCTGGGAGCGATTCTACTGCAGTGGCTGGAAAAGAGGGCCACTCGCTTGTATCTTGGATTAAAAAATTAGGTCCTGACCACCATAAATTATGACTCTGAATTTGACTAACATCTATTCCTCGAGATATGAGATCAGCGGGGTTAAGATGTGTGGGAACATGTCTCCAGTTACAATTATTAGCCTTAGTAGTGTTATCAACTATTTCTGCTACACGATTGCGCACGAATGGTTGCAGCTTACTTGGTAACATTTTCACCCACCCTAGCACTATTGTAGAATCACTCCAAAATGTACTACTTTGAATTGGCGCGTCAAGTGAATCAATCACCTTTTTATATAGCCTCACTCCAACCAAGGCGGCACAGAGCTCGAGCCTAGGAATTGTAGTTGGCTTGATAGGAGCTACTCTACTCTTTGCTGTTAGTAAACGCACCATAACTTCATTATTATTATTGATACTCCTTACATAGATGCATGCACCATAAGCGGTTTGTGATGCATCACAAAATATATGTAGTTCTATCACCTTCCAAGAATCACAAAAAACTAAACGTGGGATCCGTAAACTATTCAAGATAAATAACTTACTAACAATATCTTTCCATGTCTTAGCGACATCTAGAGGTAAACAATCATCCCATGATAATTTGTGTAACCAAAGTTGTTGCATTATTACTTTCATTGGTATTACACAGGGAGCTAATAGACCTAAAGGGTCAAATATTTGGGATGTTACTGACAAAACTTCCCGCTTTGTCACATTATTTGATAGTGACATATTACTAATTGAATAACAGAGCTCATCGGAGTCTGTGAGCCAATTAAGTCCTAGTGTTTTACTTGGGTCATTTGAACCAATGTTTAAATTTACTGAAGAACTAGTGACTTGATCGGATATAACCAATATATTGTTAGACTTCCACTTTCTAAGTGGCATGCCAGCGGCAGCCAACTCAGCAGTGACTTTCTGGCGGATATCTATGACGTCAGGTATTGTATCCCCACCTGTTAACAAGTCATCAACATAAAAATCATGGATTATTATACCAGCAATCTTCTCATCCTTACAATCTAAGCCGACTTGTTTCAAACACCGAGTTGCTAAAAATGGTGCACTTGCTGTGCCATAAGTTACAGTGTTTAATTCATAGGTTTTAATAGACTCTGAAGGGTCCTCACGCCACAGTATTCTTTGTAAGTGTCTGTCATCAGGGTGTACTATCACTTGCCGGTACATTTTTTCTACATCAGCTGAAATAATATATTTATGTTTTCTGAATCTAAGAAGTAAAGACATTAAATCGTTTTGAACAACCGGACCTACCATTTGCAAGTTATTAGATGAAACACCTGAAGTAGTAAGACTACTTGCATTAAACACTACTCTTAATTTTGTAGTTATACTATGTTCGCGTAGAACACCGTGGTGTGGAATAAAATATGCCAGTTTTTCTGAATTAATGGAACACTCAGACATGTGTCCTAACAAATTATACTCTTTCATGAAATCGCAATAAAGAGTTTTTAAAGCTGGCTGACTTTTAAATCGACGTTCAATCGAAAAGAGACATTGTTTTGCTCTAGCCAGTGAGTCACCTAGAACAAGGTGTGATTGTTTAAGTGGTATCCTAACACAAAACCGACCATCTGCCATGCGAGTCGTGTTTTGTACAAAATGTTCTTCACATTTAGCTTCTTCATCAAAATATGAAGATGACTGATTGGGGACTTCTTCCAGTTCCCAGAAACGCGATAAAAGGTTTTGAATGTCATCTTCTGAAATTGTGTTGTGAGAAGAACTGACATTGAGTTGTGAAATGTTGACTTTATGAAATGATGGTAACCGTGATACTTGGCCACTATTATCTAACGGACCTGAAACTAGCCAACCTAGCCTAGATTCAAATAGTATCGGTTTGCCTTCACCTAAGTGGATTTTTTGCCGCCCCAGTAGGTCCCAGAAAACATCTGCCCCTATTATTAGATCCACTGCCGATGGCGTGTGGAAATGAGGATCAGCTAAACAAATATCGCTTGGTATATTTAAATTATTAATGGATAAATTGTCGCATGGTACTTCACCCGTTATGTTTGGTAAAATAAAACAATAAAGCTTAGAAGTGTAGTTTTCAGTTAATGATTTTACAGAAACACTGCACATCTTACTAATGTTTGTTTTAGAATTGTTAATGCCTTGTACAGACTCATTAACCTGTATGGTAGGTAAATTCAATACATCACATAACTTATCTGTCATTATACAAGAAGTACTGCCAGTGTCCAATATAGCACGAGCGATATGTTCGCGGTTATTCACATCGTAGACTTTTATTAATGCAGTAGCCAATAGAACATGAGTTTTACTTTTATTGTTTAGAGAAGTTGTAGTGTGCGCAGATAGTGTCACATTAGTTTTAGGGTTCTTTTCATCTGAATTCACAGTGACAGTGCTATCAGTCTGCGAAGTACAAGTATTAGACATTGATTTCTGTGACGCACCTGTTACATGGACCAGTGTATTGTGCTTCCGCTTACATATCTTGCAACCAAAAGATTTGCAATGATTTGCGTAGTGACCAGAACGAAAACAATTAAAGCATACTTTGTATTGTGGAATAATCTCAAGCCGTTTTTCGTTCGTGAGACCAAGAAACTGTGGACAGTTGAGTAAATTATGTTTATCACAACAATGCGGGCATGACACCGATGAGGAATTACTATTGATTTTATTTTTCTGTGGTGGTGTTTCACTGCTTACCGATATCATTGTCTTGTGCTTGACAGATTTAGGACCACTATTATTACCAGCCTGATTGCGAGATAAATCTAGTGTTTCAAGCAAAACTGCACGATTTCTCAAGAATTCCAGAAATATTTCTAATGTGATTGTTTTATCTTGATCTATATGACTTTTTTCTTCCTCCCATTGTCGATAGGTTCTTGAATCTAGCTTGTGGGTAACTATATAAATTATTAACGTATCCCAATACTTAACTTGCTCACCTAAAGTTTCTAACGCACGTAGGTTTTTGTTTAAAGTGTCAATTATGTTTTTAATATTATCCGAGGATTCTTTACTAACCACTTCAATGTTAAATAACGCTGCTACATGATTTTGAATGAGAAGCCGTTTGTTATCAAACCTTTCGCATAATAAATTCCACGCAATAGAATAATTTCTGGCCGAGAATTCAATAGCCCGTATGACTAAGGCAGCTGTCCCTTCCAAGGAAGCTCGGAGGTAATGAAACTTATTTATTTCATTTATTTGGTCATCCAAATGTATTAAGCTTGAAAACGTATCATGGAACTCTAACCACTTGTCATACGTTCCGTCAAACTTAGGTAGTTGAATGGTTGGTAGCCTAACCAGCCCATTATTACTAACGCGGGAAGACTTACCTTCATTAACACTGTCGTTGTGTGTGGCTAGTAATTCCTGTGCCCTCGCAACAATTTTGAAATATAAGGCATCAAAATCATTACGTTCTGTTAACTGTTTTGCCATATCCTCAGCTATACATTCTAATCTTAACTGAACATCGTCATATTGCGAATAAACAAGTTCAATCTTACCGAGGCGTAACTGCAGTTCGTTCATCTGGGTTTGTGTTAAAGAATCCTTCTTTAAATCCTCTAAGTAATTTGAAAATACCGTTAATCGACCTTTAAAACTTGCTCGTTTTTTAATGAGCTCCTTTTCCTCCTTATCAGTCATTCTTTGGGAAGCAGGTATCCAAACTGAAACGTAACAAGTTTAAGTTTAAATAACTAAAATATTGATATCGTATTGCCTACAATAAATACCTAAAAGGCTTACCAAAGCGCTAGAGTGAAAATTAAACAATAAAATTAGTAACTTGATATTTGTTCTAATGTGAAAACAGAAAATAAATCTATTGGTAACTATTCAAACAAGATGATACATTACAACAAAGGAATAATCTGTAGCTTGATTATCTACAACGAAATAAATGTGATTGTCGGTTGAACTAGTCACCTAGTACTATTAAACTTTAATAAAAATAAGTTAAAATATAACGGAATACAATACAACGTCGGTAGGTAGCTTTTAGTTGACGACTGTAGATTTCTTATGATATTTATCGTAAGATAACAAAGGAAACTGCTTAAATTAATGGTTAACAATTACTGAAACCTAGTTTGCTGCTTGATTACCTTAAGTACAATAAATTTACTGCAAATTATAACTATAATTTGGTAACTTGAAAAGAAATCATACATGTGCTAATGAACAAAGAAGTTCAATTTCAATTATGTACTAACCTTTACAATTCCTTATAAAACGGTTTAATACTACCTGAATATGAGTAATGGGAATACACGTTAATAGGAACACTGCACCGTAGGTAGGTACTGTACTTTGCTTCCCTGTGACCCTTTGACCTTAGCCAGCTACTCACGAACTCCAAACGGCAGTATTTTCCGGTGAATTTTATATCTCCTGGATTTATCCTTATTCCTGGATCACTTATCCAGCTCGATATGGACCAAATTATGTTGAGATGTGTGATTAGCAGGAAAAATGAAATATTTAAACTGGAGCTGTATGATGCGTATGTATTCCGAACCAAGAGAATTTAACATAAAAAAACATGTAGGTAGACTTAAAAATAAATCACCGTCACAAAAATACGCTTGATAAAGTCATTAACACATACACTGAGTTGCACGAAATTGATAAGTTTTTTAAATCTAAACACATTGACAGAGTAGAAAATACAAAATATCTAGGTGTCATAATTGATCAGAGCCTGTCCTTCAATGCATAAATTCATGAACTCTCAAAAAAGACTCGGAAATTAATTTACGTTGCGAAACTCCTAAGAGCCAGTGCGCCCAAAAAGATACGTATTCAGGCCTACATCTGCCTATGCCAATCTGCTCTGCAATACTGTGTTAGTGTCTGGGGCAGCGCCGCCAAGACTTACATGCTTGAACTAGAACGGGCCCAGCGGGCTGTTCTCAAGGTACTTCTGGGAAGGCCTCGGCGTTTTTCTACGGACGAAATGTATAAGGAATCTGGAGTTTTACGCGTACGTCAACTGTTCATCCTAGGGGCACTTATCAACCTGTTAAAACTCAACATTAATCGATCCAGCTGCAGTACGAAGGGTAGGAAAATAGCTGAAAGAATCCCACTTCCAAAAACAAAAACCCTCTTCGCGGCCCGACTTTCGTCATCTTTACCCATTCGGGTGTTCAATGCTATAAGCAAAAATTTTACCATTCCGAAAAACTATACTGAGGCCAAAACTAAACTTAAACCTTGGCTGCTGAGCCGGACATATGACGAAACTGAGAATCTACTCTGTATCTTACGCTAATTCTCACCACGCTCTCAACACTCACAAATACACACACATCACACACATTTCACTCACCTAACTGTTTTTCTTGTAGTGCCTATTATGTGTAATCTCTTTTTACTCAGGCTTTTATTTAATTTATTTTAATAAATTATTTTATTTTATGATTATGAGTTGATTTCAATTTTTATTTAATTTAATTTTATTATGAATGTTACTATGAAATTATCAATTATCATCTTGCGCTAGCAGAACTTCTAAAATTATTAACTCGGTGTATTGTTTGGGTCACCAAGATACAAGCTGTGCCTAGTTTGGGACCCGCTGTTAAATCTAAATTAAGTCTTCTGCTGGTAATCTTATATCGCATGCTACTTTTACGCCTGTAAACTATGTGAAAGTTTAATAAATGAGTTTGAATATGAATTTAATAAATGAATTTGAATTTATATACAGGGTGTTAAAAGACACATCACATAGCCGTCAACTACGCATACTGTACATCTAACAAAGTAGCTTGGCGAAAAAATGATTGCCGGGAAACGACTTTTTCTTTAGGTATGAAAAAAAAAACGCAAAGACGATTTGTTATTTCGCGCAATGTACTGCGAACCCAGTTAAACCTCGCCCTTTCTTTTTGGGTGGGAAATCATCAAATGACGTCTCCCGCTCTTGGGTGGAGCGGAAGGGCGTGTCAGGCTTTTACTGACTAAAACCTACCCGTGTTCCTTCAGTTGCCCATATGCCAGGGCCACGGTAACTCTCTCGAACGAATCTCGCGACCCTGGCAGGCACCGTTCCTAGCAGACCCCTTCAGTATTGCTGACATCTCTTTGAGGCGCACGTGGAACATTACGCGCGCCTCAAAGAGCTGGCGCATACTCTCCGACAGCGCCTCAGTCCTCCAATCCCTAGCCCAATGATACATAATCTCGAGCCTTACACTAGAATGTCACAACGCATTAGAACGGGTAACAGTTTCTAATCGCAACAAAGTGACACTGCAATGGATAAAACACAGTGGATCACTAGGCAATGACGCTGCTGACGAACTGGCCAAAAAGACATCCAACGCGTCAGTTGCGGCCTCGAGCCCATCGTGCCCACCCCCTTCAACCAGCTACGCAGGTGGCTGCAGGAATTAACCCACACACAAGCGGAGAGATGGTGGACCTCGGCACCAGGCTGCAGGCAGTCCAGGGAAGCTATGCCATCCTCGGATGGCAAGCTAACCAGACGTCTGCTACGTCTGGACAGGGATGATCTGCGTCTGATGACGGGCACCATCACAGGACACTGCCCGCTAAACAAACACTTTTACACAATAAGCATAACGAACAGCCCCCTGTGCAGGGCCTGCATGGAGGCTGAAGAAACCGTTGCGCAAGTACTCTTCAAATGTACAGGCGTCACCCAGATTTGGACAGATACCCTCAGGACACCCAAATCTTACACAGACGTTCTCAGCAGACCAGGAGACATAACCAGCTTCTGGAAGGAGGTGGGCTGGTTGGAGTAAACACCGACGGCCGCCATGGCCCACGCACAATTGTCCAAAGGACATTTTTTTTTTTTTTTTTTCAGGATGGGAAATCATCAAATGACTTCTCCCGCTCTGGGCGGAGCGGGAGGGCGTGTCAGACTTTTACTGACTAAAACCCACCCGTGTTCCATCAGTTGCCCATGTGCCAGGGTCACGGTATCTCTTTCGAACAATCACGCAACCCCGGCAGGCATCGGTCCTAGTAGACCCCTTCACTGCTGCTGACATCTCTTTGAGGCGCGCGTGGAACACTGCACGCCGTCGACCCGAGCTTGGTCCTTACCGGGCGGCGAGCTACCCATTGCTCGCCACCCGCAAGCTCCCGCCTACGGTGGCCGGGAGTCCGCTATGGACTCCCGACGCCCGGGGCGTCTCGTCCTGCGGCGGCTAGGGACGTGAGGGCGCAGTGACTGCCACTCCCTCACACGGCCTGCCTCCTCCTTCGCGAGCATTACTGCTTCGCAGAAGGAGGTGACGGCTCCCCATTCCCTCTCGCTCCGTACCATGGCTCGCACCAGGGCCGGACGCGAGAGGTCGCCGCCGCCGATCGCCTCCACGAGGACACGGCGGTGCTCCGCCCAGGCAGGGCACACCTCCACCGTATGCTCCACCGTGTCCTCCAGACGATCCTCACAATGGAAACACCCGGGCGTATCCTCCCGCTTTATTCTGAACAGGAACCCACCGAAGCACCCATGCCCGGTGAGAACCTGCGTCAGGCGGAAGGTGAGGACGCCGTGGCGCCTCTCTATCCACTCCTCAAAGAGGGGACTTACCGCCGCAATTGTGGCGTGCCCTGCGCTGGGTTGCGACAATCGTACCCGCCATGTCGCCATGAGATCACACCGGAGCTCATTCCGCCGTGCCGCGATTTGTCGCGGCAGCGGAGTTTCGCCCCGGCGTTTCGCCTCCTCGCGCCACTCCCACATGTGCGCGAGGACCTTTGCCTCCAGATCCCATGGCGGCACTCCGGCAAGGAGGCTCGCCGCCTCGCACGAGATCGTGCGGTATCCTCGGATTAGCCGGATGGCCATGACCCTCTGGGCTGCACTCAACCGGCGCGCTGGGCGCAGCGTCAATGAGGGCGCCCACACCCGTGCCCCGTAGAGGGCCATGGACCGCACGACCCCCGTGTAGAGCCTCCGGCAGGAGGCGTTTGGACCCCCCAGATTGGGCAGGAGCCGCTTTAATGCAGCCCCAGCCCGCTCCAGTCTGGGAGCCAAACGTCGTAAATGCTCAACGAAGTTCCACCGGCTGTCGAGGACAAGTCCCAGGTACTTCATCGTCGACTCGACGCCGATGTGAACCCCTCCTACCGTGAGTTGGGAACCCGCAGGTGGCGCGTTCCGAGGACTATGAAAACCAATGGCCTCGGACTTGTGCAATGCCACCTCGAGTCCCAATTGCCAATTGTCCAAAGGACTAAGTGCGAAAACCAAACCCCCATAACATAGAACATAGAAGTAAACGAGACACGGTTGTTTTATTTCTCAGGAAGTATCCCACTGATCAAGTGTGTGTTTCTTTTTACTTGTGGTACTTTTTGGGTACAATTTTTTGGTGCAATTCTATTTTATGAGTAATAGTTAAACGATAAAATATTATAGATCACCCGCCATCTTGATATCAATATGGCGGGTGTACCTTGATTCCGAAATAATTTTGTTCTGATGGTAGTACAGATTTTTTGGAGCTAGGTACGAAATAGTACTTCTTAGGTACATTTGTTTGGTAATTGGTATAGTTTAATTCGCTATGGAACACCCGCCATGTTTTATTTCTCAAGAACTATCCCACTGATCAAGTGTGTGTTTCTTTTTACTTGAGGTACTTTTTAGGTATAATTTTTTGGTTTCATTATATTTTATGAGTAATGGATAAATAATAAAATATTATAGAACACCCGCCATCTTGATGTCAATATAGCGGGTGTACCTTAATTTCGAAATAATTTCGTTCTGAAGGAGGTACAGATTTTTTAGAGCTAGGTACAAAATAGTACGTTTATAAATTTTTTGGTAATTGGTATAATTTGATTCGCTATGGTACACCCGCCATTTTGACTCTCACCTCGTAGTGCTTATTGTGACTTCTCCATAACTTTAGGTAGGGTAATAGAGCTAATTACCACTTCTGTACCCCTTATTTCTTCGAGTGATAGAAGTACTACAAGTAGTCAAGCGGAAGTTTTCTGCGAAAATTTGGAACTGGGTTCCGTACATGATTTTCCAGAAAATGTGTGTGAAAGTGGTTCATCAACTACAAGCGATCATGAGGAAGTATTTTGCGAACATATGGATCGTGGTTCCGCATACTCTGCAAATTTGATTGATATTGAAGAAATTCTGTCATTACCTGAATTCAATGTTATTCATATTCGTGGTTATAAAATGAAGGCCGAACTCGATATATTTCTGCTTCCGATTAAGTCATCGTATCTAAATATGTATTCAGCTGAGGATAAGGCTGACAATCGTGTAGAAATTTTGTTATTAGCAATAGATGTACAATGTAAACTATTGTGGATTGAGTATAAAAATTCACTATATTTTTCTTCTTTACTTCAAACAGTTTATAATATAAAATTAAACGCAATATGTCAATCACATTTCTTTTATCCTCATCACAAAATAAATCAGCTTAGTTTTCCTTTAAATGATTTGAATTCAAATAAATAATTATTTATCACACATCATTTTCATATCTTGTCTTTTACTTAAAAGTGAAGACGTCAAAATAATTTTTGATGACTCATTGACTTCATTAGTTACAGTAATTACTGATGACGATGAATTATTAGATACAGTGAAGACAGTTTGGTTGTTAGGTTCGTCACATATGCGGGAGTTCTCTTGGTCTGCATACTGAAAAAAAAAAGAAACGTAATATTAATGTTTTGCTTTGCGTGTTATAGAAAATGTAAGTGGAGAAACAGATAAAAAGAAAGACAGGCAGACGCGGAGGCGTCTTTGTTTATACTATTTAGATATTAGAACACAAAAAAATCATTTGAGCTTTCAATAGTTTTCTAGCAGAGACAAACACATCTATATTAGCCTACTCATATTATCATATCTTGCATTTCCAAAAACATTTCACCTGCATGTAACGAACGGAGACTCTCTACTTTTTTGAAGCCTTTTAAAGTGTTGGAAATTGTACTTTGATCCTACTTTTTACCGTCGACTTGTTTGGTAAATGTTGATCTAATTTATTTATTTATTTACAAATAACTAACCTACTAATTCTTGCATAAGCTCATTCAAACCAACGTCTTTTTGGCTTGATTTTTGGCGTGTGAACTATTAGTGACTCGTGTCTCTTCATTGGTATCTGTATTAGCCAATAAAAAATCTAGTTCACGTTCAGCTTCGTCATAAGTTGGAATATTTCTTCTTTTTAACCCCCGACGCAAAAAGAGGGGTAAGTAAAGAGATAAGTAAAATAAAAAAAATGAGAATTTGTGCTCTGAAATTGTAAATTAAAACAATTTACATACTCGATTTGTTTGTGGTTTCGGCCAGTTACTACGGATCCCTAAATTCATTTGCCCTCCATGTTTAGGTTACGAATTGGTTTGACTAAGGTTAAAACTTAGAAGACGAAAGAAAACACGATTTAATTAAAGTATTTTGCTTCATTGTTTTCTAATACTACCAGCACGATAACTTAAACTACAATAGGCAACATTTTATTGGATTATTCCAAAAAAAATATGTTACTCCATATCTAATTAAATATTTATTTTTAGTAAATAGACAACAAACATCAGGCGCTTGAATAATTTGTTAATAATACATATACTTAATCACAGTGTACTCACCTTCGCAGTAAAAAGTCACTTACTGTACCCACTAAGTTGAAAAAGATTACTTTAATTTCACTTTCACAAACGAATGGCGGCGTTTTGGATCTGACAAATATTAACATACACATTGTTTGCACATAAAAACGAAAAGTTAATAAGTGTTGATAAAATAAAAAAAAAAATATCCTTAGATGTTAATAATGTTAGCACCTGAGGCCATTTTTACAGTCTTTGTGGATCTACACTAGAGCTCAAAGTGTTAATAATCACCTAGTTGGCACTCTATTATCACTTAAACTTATAGTCAGCGACATTGTAGTTCTTCTGTATCACTTAAAGAGTTAGTATTCACCAACATGCACCCCTTTTAGCACCCTACGAGATAATAAACGATTTTTTACTCTATTGTAACACTAAAGTAGTTAAGTTTCGCCTATTTATCACGTTTTTATCTCTTGTAGTTTCAGTTATCGCTATTATAGCTCTCTTATTGCTTTATTATACCTCTTAATCCATTCTGTAACTCTGCTTTACCGCCATTAAACAACCTATGGTGATAAAAAAAGTGTGCCCAATTCGGGGGTATAATAGGGTTATAGCGCGCTCTAACTCCAAATGCGTAACACTTATTTATAACTTAAGGATCTGGTTAGCGCTCTAATAGATTCACTGTAACTCTTGTTTTAGCGCCAAAGTGTTAGTTCGGTTGGTTCTACATAAGTTTTACATAGAATAAAGCAATGGGCGGTCTTATCATTAAAAGCAATCTTTTAAAGACAACCTTTGGGTGCATGAAAGGAGACGTAGAGACAATAATTTAACCTCTAAGTCCCTGAGATACCACATTTGGTATGTAAACAATCGTTTTTTAATTGTGTCTGTAATTACGGTAATTGACCGTTTAATGATCTAATTTGTACATTACGGGCAATAAAATGTGTTACTTTATCGATAAAATTCTGGAATTTTCTGAACAAAACCCTCCCCACAAAATTCAAGCATCCATATTCAAGTTGCTAATCCAGGCTAATACCAAAATTCTTTCATAACTTTACCTAACTCAGTGTAAGCCCGATATTATGAGCCCAATCTTTCTCAGAATACTGCTAAGTACTAAACTGTTTACAACTACTTAATGAGACTTTTCCCGACAACTTTTGTATAATTATATATTCCCCTTATCAAACTAGTCTAGAACTATGTGAAGCTAGATTAAGTTCAAGTTGTGCCTAGCCTGAAGACGTTAATAGTTTGTTGGTGCAACAATAGTGCCCGCATCTGAGCCCGACTTGCCGAGATTAGGGCTTTTCATACACAAATAATATGATGTATCTGATCTACATAACGTTGTGTTGTATACTATGTAGGTGCACATTATGTGATTGTCCGACTCAGAATCTCCGCTCGTCTTGTGGTGTCAAGAGTTTTTGGGTGGGAAATCATAAAATGAGTTCTCCAGATCTGTGCGTAGCGGGAGGGCGTATCAGACTTTTACTGACTAAAACCCACCCAACACGGGTACTCCGCCCGCTTCAGTTGACTCTTTCGAACAAATCCGCAACCCTGACAGGCATCGAACAAATCCGCAACGCTTGCTCCCTTCAATTTTGCTGATATCTCTTAGACGTACGATTGGAACACAACGCGCCGTCGACCTTGGGCTGGTCCTTACCGTGCGGCGAGCTATCCATTGCTCGCCACCCGCAAGCCCATGCCTGCGGTGTCCGGGAGTCCGCTATGGAGCTAAGTATCAGCCAGTGATGTTCTATAATAAAAACTGGACATTCAAGCAACTTAACTAAGTAAGACACTCAATTAAAACGGCAGTCAATTAAAAAGCCACCCAAAACACAAAAATTCCAAGAAAAACAAGAATGTAATGGTACAAAGAAACGAAGCGAATATCTTTATACCTACACACAATCTTGAGACGACCGTCTGGCCGACGGAAAAACAAGTAAAGTACTGATTTATTAAACATTCCGGCTGAACAGACATTCCTAGCGTGTTTCAAGGAGTACCTCTTTATTTAGCACTGAATTTACATGCCCGCTACTATTTCGTTTTAACTGCATTTTGTATTGTTGGTATTTTTACGCACTTTATTTGAACAGTGGTGGCTTAGAGGTCAACGGCTGCAACTTACGACTTAGGTTCGAACCACGATAGGCACTTTGCATAAATTATTTCATCACCACTGCTCTCAAAACGGTGAAGTAAAACATTGTGAGGAAACCATTTCCAGAACCAAACATTCAATGTCTTATGATGAATTGGTGAAATCCGCACTGGGCTTGCGTGGTGGGTTACGAGCGCTTCTCGATGAGAGGAGCTATGTCTCAGCAGTGGAAACATTTTATGTTATTTATGAATGTGTAAGTACTTATAAAGACTAAACAGAAGTATAATTCAAGCAAAGACTTCTCCCTTCTGTTTTCTAGAAACAGGACACACATTTTAAGACCTCCACATTTCCAAGTTCGTCCTCTGCACATGCTGTTGACACCTTCCGTTATAAACTCACTAAAATTCATCACAACCACAATTGTAAACAATTCATCTATTAATCTTATACTGAAAATCCATTGCTTAATTAACGTAAAACATTTTTTTAAGTAAGTGTCCGTGGCCCGCTACTTTCGTACTGTTGGGCGTAGAATGTTGGCATTTAATGTTTTGTTTCTATTACCAATTTATTATTATTCTCTTATTTAATTATTTGTTTAATCTATTTATGTTTATACGCCAGGAGGGGATGGCCTATGTTATTGGTGATATCCTTTAGAAAGGTCAGGTGCGTAAAACTGACAACCGGCCTGCTGTATGACCAAATGTTTGTACGTAAAAGAAGCAAGGATAGTAGCAGGTGGCTTTCTGTAGTGTCTACCTACAATGGGACGATGGTGTGAATTTATGTATGTATATAATATGTTTACCTAGATTTGATTTAGGTTCCTTCTTTATATGTTGTACCGGTCGACGTCATCATGTCAACGCCGGCTGTCGCTGAAAACCAGCGTTCTGGCTCTGTTTCGTTCATAAGATGCAGCATTATGTTGAGCAATGGACGTTTTGCGCAGATGTGATGCATGTTTATGCATGGAGGTATATCTTTTTTGTGCTTTACTTCTGAAGTGAAACTTCTAAGGCGGCGTTCGATAGTTGGGCGAGAATTGAGACTGAAATTTTAAGAATACGTCACGTTTAGGCACATTTAGTTACACGAGGAAGAAGAAAGAAATAACTCGCTCTGTCAATCCTTAATCTCCCTTGTTTATTATATTTTACGAAGTTTGACTTCCATGACGTGTATGCGCAATTTATTTTATTTTATGTAATTTATAGGTCATCGCATATTGTATTGGCGTCACTTTTTAGGGTTCCGTTGCCAAATGGCAAAAAACGGAACCCTTATAGATTCGTCATGTCTGTCTGTCTGTCTGTCCGTCTGTCTGTCTGTCTGTCTGTCTGTCCGTCCATATGTCACAGCCACTTTTCTCCGAAACTATAAGAGCTACACTGTTGAAACTTGGTAAGAAGATGTATTCCGTGAACCACATCAAGATTTTTACACGAAAATAGAAAAATAATAATAAATTTTGGGGTTCCCCATACTTAGAACTGAAACTCAAATTTTTTTTTTCATCAAACCCATATGTGTGGGTTATCTATGAATAGGTCTTCAAAAATGGTATCGAGGTTTCTAGTATCATTTTTTTTCTAAACTGAATAGTTTGCGCGAGAGACGCTTCCAAAGTGGTAAAAAGAGTGTCCTCCCTCGTTACTTCTAAAATAAGAGAATGATAAAACTAAAAAATATATATGGTGTACATAACCATGTAAACTTCCACCGAAAATTGGTTTGAACGAGATCCAGTAAGTAGTTTTTTTTTAATACGTCACAAATCGTAAACCGCAATTTACATTTCATTCAATCAACTCAAATATAAAAATTAAAAAAAAAACATTTATTTCATAAACATAAACATTATGTACATAAACCGAGGATACCTACAGGTTCGTACGGAACCCTCGGTGCGCGAGTCCGACTCGCACTTGGCCGGTTTTTTTTCTAAGACTGCGCGATAGCACCAACAGCATTTTGCAAATGATTGCATCCCGATTTGACTTTCCCATACATACACACTGGGTGGGAATAGTTACGGGGAAGTTGTTATTTAACTTCATGTTAATTTTATTAAATGATGTACGTAGATCTTAACGAAATTGTTACTAACACTTATATGGACTCTGTCCGAAATAAATGAATAATACATATATTATTTTTAATTTTAATAAATAAAAATGTAATGAGTATGTATTTAAATGTAATAAAAAAAATATATAATTATGCTTTTAACTCAGTACCCTAATAGACCTATTGAGTCAATTATGTTTATTTATTTATTTATTTAAACTTCTCGCACACAAAAACGGTACAAAGGCTGACTTAATGCCTTAGGCATTCTCTACCAGTCAACCAAGGGTGGTGAAGAGATTACATGGCAGGTGCTTAGGTTGAAAGGAACAATCAATAAAAATGTATAATAATGAATTATAAATCAGAGAGAAACACTAGAGCATTAATAGGTTATAAACTAATTATATACATACATATGCAGTAACCTTGGGCCTTTGCAATTCATCATTGTGGTAAATGACTTGCCACAAGTTGTGAAAGACGCCAAATGTTTGCTGTTTGCTGATGACCTCAAGCTGTCGCTGGAAATAAGTAAATTGGAGGACTGCGACAGGCTTCAGAGAGACATAGATAGAGTGGTGACCTGGAGTAAGGATAACCTCTTACAGTTCAACATCTCCAAGTGCGTCACAATCACTTTCTCTCGTGCGCGTACTCCTATACCATATACGTACAGCATAGACGGGTTACCAATGGCTAGGGTTACGGAAGTTAGGGACTTAGGGGTGAAATTCAACACGGGGCTAACGTTTCGTGATCACATCACAAGCTGCTGCAGAAAAGCCTATCGTAATTTAGGCTTTATGCTCCGTATGGTTCGTGGCTTTAAAAACATTAAAGCGATTATTGCCTTATACAATGCCTTAGTTAGAAGTCAATTAGAATGTAACGCAGTCATTTGGGCTCCACATGAATCTAAATATAGACTCATGCTGGAGAGAGTGCAAAACAAGTTTGTTAGGTACTTGTACTTGCGCTTGTACGGTGTATACCCATTTTATCCGCTTATGTATCCAACTTTATTTATCTTGGGTATGGTTGGATATAACGAACTGAGGGTCAGGAGGGATCTCGCACTCGTCTCGTATATATTCAAGGTACTTAGAGGAAAGGTACATAATGCGGATATTTTAGGACACATATGTTTGTGTGTCCCGGACAGGTACGTGTGGCGACGACGACAGCCACGGCTGCTGGCGGAACCGCGCGCTCGGACCAATCTTCTGAGTGAGGCGCCACTGACGCGTGCACTCCGCACTCTCAACCTCATAACTAGTGACACGGACTTATTCTATTGTTCTCTGAGTGAGTTCACAAAGGCTGCAATGTTTGTCATATGTTACAAAATTTAAATATTGTAAATAAAATAAAAATAAGTTAGTAAGAATTGAGATTTTACACTATCGCATTAGGTGCAAACCTGTAATGATTGTTGTAAGTTAGAAAAAAAAAAAAAAAATAAATAAAAAAAAATAAAAAAAAATATTTGCTATAATACATACTTATAATATATATTAATATATATATATATAAATCTATAGATACAAATTCAAGGTAGAGAGGTGTTGAGATGACTCTACGCTATTTGTTATGAAAATAACTCTGCAATTTCCGCTTAGATGCAAATCGACTAGTGGCCGTCCTGATATCGAGAGGAAGCGCATTCCAAAGAAAAATGGACTGAATATGAAAGGAAGAATGAACAAAGTCAGAAGAATGAGAAGGACAAAGTAGAAGAAGATTGTTAGAAGAACGCAGATTCTTAGTGTGAGAAGAACATAGATATTGGAAGTGAGACATAAGATAAGAAGGAGGAGTTGGAGAGTTGAGAAGGGAAAAAAGTGTAGTCAAAGCGCGCAAACTTCTTCTTTAGCGAATAGACATCCATTTGAGCTCAGACCTATAGCTCGACACATGGTTATACTTCCTGAGGTTAAATATGAATCGGATACAATTATTGAGCAATCTGTCGAGCTTATCCAGCAAAACCGCATTCAAATCAAAGTAGCACACGTCACCATAGTCGATGATTGGGAAAATCAAAGTCTGCACAAGCATGGTCTTCGTTTTAGCGGGCAAAAAGTTCCTCAGACGATACAGGGATCGCAGAGTCCCGTTGACTCTTTGACTGACACTAGACACCTGGCGTTGCCAGCTCAGTGTCGAGTCAAGATGCAAACCAAGATCTTTCACCGTAGTGGACATGGGTATGACGGTACCATTGAAAATGAGAGGAGGAAGAGAGCTAAGCGTCACCCTACCCATCATGCGCAAGCTTCCAATAACAATGGCCTGACACTTTGTAGGGTTTACTGACACTCCGAAACTATCAGACCACTTTTTTATTGCATCCAGGTCTCGGTTTATATCCGCTATAGCGTCTGGTAAATTTTTGTACCCGCTCAGCTGTATACAATTGTAGATCATCAGCATAAAGATGATACGAACACCGAAGACAGTGAGTTATAAAATTAATGAAGATTGAGAATAACAATGGAGAAAGAATACCGCCTTGTGGAACACCAGCATTCAGATCACGCCAACTCGACGAACTCTCATCAACGCGAACCGACTGCCGACGTCCCCGAAGGTAAGAAGAGAACCATTCCAGAGCCTCAGGCGAAACCATAAGATGAGAAAGGATAGAAAGAAGAATATTGTGACTGACGGCGTTAAAGGCATTAGAGAAATCAATTAATACCAGACCGGTAACCTTGGTATTCTCCATGGCTTCTCTAATGTCACCAGTCACTTTAAAGAGCGCAGAGGATGTACTATGCCCAAGCCTGAATCCAGACTGGAAAGAGCTAACAAGGTTGTTCCGGTGAACAAACCCTGTAAACTGCTTGTGTACGCAGGCCTCAAGCACTTTAGAGAGGAAGGGGAGAATGGAAATGGGTCGAAAGTCACTGGGGAGGGAGGGATTGGAAATTTTAGGAAGTGGGCGGACATAGGCCATACGCCACAGGGATGGGAATTGTCCGGAATCAAGAGAAGAGTTGATGATGTGGGTAATCGGGAGAAGAAGGCTATCAAGGATCCAAACAACCATATTACGACTGATTTCGTCGTAGCCGACGGCCTTGGATTTTATGGAAAAGATGATCTTATTAATTTCGTCCAAGGTGACCGGAGCGAAGTGGAATGGTTCTATGATGGGACTACCTAGGCCAGCAATGAAATTAACCGTCTGGGACAGCATTTGGGAACCCAAATGACAACTAGTTGTGAAGTGACGGTTAATATCATCCAGGCCAATGGTTTTAGGAAAATCCACATGACGTGGTCTGCCGATACCAAGAGTACCCATTGAGTTATAATGTACTACGTACTAGAGGAGACGCCTCAACTCGATTGTTTGTAACACGAGTTAGAGCGCATGCACTCCAACGCACTTAGTCTGTGCCAAGCGCTTGCTGCAACGTGACACGTTTGAGTGAAATTTTGTTTATTGAAATATGCCTTCGTGTGCATTGAGTTATTGTTCAAACAACTCCAGAAATATAAGTAAAAGTCAAGGGGTGACTTTTCACCAGTAAGTTCAACTATTATTTTTAAAACACGCGTATTTTAATTGTAATTTTTCAATTACAACGTGTCACCGTGGCGGCGGCCATGTTTACGTGAATGTCAAAGAGTAAAGCATTTGTATGCGCAGACTTGACACTATCGACGTTTAAGTTTAATAATTATGAGTAAAAAAATATCAATATTTAATCTCGATAGTAATGTTGTAACAATTTTTTTATTATTATTATTTGGATTTAAAGGTTTCCTCGGCCGTGTCATGAAACAAGAGAATCATGGATCAAATTTGTTCAGAAAAATCGCTGCGAAGAAATGTGGTTACCTTCAGATTTTTCACGAATATGTTCCGTGCATTTCCAAGAAAACGACAAATACACCACAAAGACAGGAAGAGTGTACTTAAAGAAATCTGCAGTACCATGCGATAACGTAATTTATATTATTGTATAACATTGCTGGGATTTTTGTTTTATTTTGTGATTAGAAAACCTAACTCTTTTGATGTTCAGTATACTTACGGGGCTTATTAGAGGTGGAACCAGTATATGACGGTTTTTTTTTAATACTGTAATGCTAGAATATTCACAGGCTTCCAAAATAAATATTTATCTCTTTCAGCCATCAACATGTGGTGAACAGGAAGTATCGGAATCGTTGTCTGAATCAGTAAGCAGTTCTAATTCAATTTTTGATACTCCGAGAAAAATTGTATTTAAAAATAAATTACGTAAGGAATCTGCAGCTAAAAAGAAACTCACTGAGAAATTTAAGAAAATAAAAAGACAAAATATTTATTTAAAGAAAAAATGTGCTTCTTACAAAACAATTGTACAAAATTTGAAAGAGAAATTCAGTCTTAGTTTAAATGCTGAGATTGATTTAATGGCTAAAGCAGAAGTTGTCGAGTTACATAAATCTTTAATGAAAAACAATAAACAGAGCAGGCATTATTTATTATACACTGCACCCTTACGTAAATTCGCATTGACATTACACTACTATTCACCAGCTGCATATAAATACGTTAGAGAATGCTACAATAAAGCTCTTCCACATCCTAGGACAATTTGCAGATGGTATTCCACGGTTAATGCAGAACCTGGTTTCACAACAGAAGCATTTGCAGCGTTAAAAAATAAATCGCAATCCAACGCAAATTCAAATAAACCTGTACTCTGCCCATTAGTTTTTGACGAAATAGCTATCAGGAGACAGAAGCTTTTTCACAACAATCAAAAATTGGGTGCAGTTAATTTTGGAGCAGGTCCTATGTAAGGTGAAGAAGACGAGACTGTGGCAACGCAAGCTTTAGTATTTATGCTGGTTGCCCTTAACGAAAATTGGAAATTACCCGTGGGGTACTTTTTGACGGCCGGTGTAAATGCTGAAACAAAGGCAAATTTGATAAAAATATGCTTGCAAAAGTGCCATGAGGTTGGCGTCATAGTTTTAAGTCTTACATTTGATGGTTGTTCTGCAAACTTCGGTGCAGCTGAAATTTTGGGCTGTAAACTATCCGATGTCAGTAATATGAAGACTTATTTTCCACATCCATGCACGGGAGAAAAAGTTTGCATTTTTATAGACCCTTGCCATGTTATAAAATTAATAAGAAACACGTTCGAGAAGAAAAGACTGTTGTTCGATAATAATGACAAACAAATCAAATGGCAACTACTAATAAATCTTAATAAGCTTCAACAAAATGAAGGTCTTAGATTCGGAAATAAGTTAACAACCCGTCATATAAATTTTCGACAACAGATTATGAAAGTAAAGCTTGCAACACAGTTGCTGAGTATGAGCGTAGCAAAAGCTTTACTTCTATGTGATGAAATTTTGAATTCGAGACAGTTTCAAGATTCATCAGGCACAGTGAATTTCATAACTTTAATGAATATTTTTTTTGACATTATGAATTCCAGAAAATGTAACTTCTATGGTTTTAAACGCCCTGTCGATAGCAAAAGCAAGCCTCAAATATTTTCTTATTTGGACAATGTGAAATCCTTTATACTTGCATTGAAATTTCGTTCTCAATCAAGAAGAATAATTAAACGAACAAACCAGACCTCCAGAATTTTATTACAAATTTCAAAGAAAAACATAGTTGAGTCTGCTAACAAAACAGGATTCATTGGTGCCATAATATGCATTGAATCGTTTAAGACACTATACAACTACATAGTTGAAGAAAAGCAGATGCTTCGTTACATATCTATGTACCGGATAAGCCAAGACCACCTGGAACTATTTTTTGGGTTAATAAGAAGACATGGCGGCTACAATAATAATCCAAATATTTTGCAATTTAGATCAGCCTATAAAAAAACCTTAAATCATCTTGAATTTCGGTCATCTTTTACCGGCAATTGCATCCCTCTGGATAATTTCTCAATTTTAAATTCTACATCCGAAAACATAATTAACAGTACATCCTGTTCAACTAAATATGACCAACAACCTTATGAAATACTACAAAGTACACGATTGCTGACATCAAATTTGGAAGCTGAAAATAATTGCGATATCTTTGCAACAATGCTTGACCACGAATCCTTTACATGTGAGTCAAAATTGATAGTGGGTTATATATCTGGATATGTAGCAAGACAATTAACAAAAAAGTTAAAATGTGAAGATTGCGTTGACAGTTTGACTACACCAAATAAACTTCCACATCACACACTTATAACTATAAAAGACATGGGTGGTCTATGTTATTCTGCTGAAGACGTGTACATAATATGCTTGGCTACGGAAAAGATCATACGTAATTTAATACGCCAAACCGGTGGAAGTCTTGCCTCGAAATATGATTTTAATTATATAACCGTAAACACCCTAAAGCATTTCATTGGGAAAGAAGTATTTGTAAATTTGAATCAACATTCACTGAATCAGCCATCAACATTCAATCACAGAATCCATTTAATTCGAGCCATAATAAATCAGTACACAAAAATTAGATTGCATCACGAAGCAAAAACTGATCCAATTGTGGATTACTATACCAAACGGCAGAAACTAACTAAGCTTATTTTATTTAAAGGAAATTAAAATATTGTTACAGTTTAAATACTTTTTTATTTATTCTCTGAGTAAGAACCCACGTAGGCAGAATAATAAAATTATCTCGCATCTGCGCGCATTGATTGTTATCTATGAGAACATAACAACCCCCGCTTGCCCCGCGCATGCCCCGCTGTCAACAAGTGTGTGCGCTATCTTTTGTATGAAATAGCTTCTCTAGTACGTAGTACATTATAACTCAATGAGAGTACCGAGGAACTTCCAAATATCAGCAGGTGAAGAAGAAGATATGTTTTCGAGAATATGGCGGCGTTTGGCGTTTCGTATCATCTGATTACACCGATTTCTAGCAGCTTTGAAAAAGTTCCGATTTTTTTCACAGCGATCCATGCTGTGAAGAAAATCGCATGTTTTTCGCGCGAAAATCGCAAAAACAGCATGTTTCATGCTGTTTATGCTTGTAGATCTAACCTACCTACAACTTTTTTTATATATGTATGTAGTCCATTAACATTTAAATTATATTTAGTTATTCGGTCTCCAAATTACAGCTTCACAGAGTACCTATTTACATTTATGTAGGGTTATATTAAAACAAAATGTAACTAATGTACCCACTTTACACAATCTCATTTATTTAATAGTTGAACCAAGTTAATTAAAGCATTTAAATCAAATCTTTGGAAACTTAAAGACGCATTTGATTATTCCTATTTACAGTTAATATTAATGTTAGTTTTACTTCAATTAATATTAAGATTTGTAACTGCTCCTTGTATGAATTAATTTAATTCAACATTATTTTGATTTAAATAATTTAAGTGGTCGTGTAGTTTAATCTTATCATTCATATTCAAAACTTGTTCAGTGCATATATGGATCTGTGGAAAATGAATATGCATTAACACATCTTTAAATTCGAGTTGTATTTCAAGATTGGAGTCGATCAACGTTATGCCATCAGTCAACCAGTTCTTACATAACAGTCGGTTAATTTATATTGGCCCCTTTATAGACTACTTGCTTCACCCCGCGGTTTCACGCGCCTAAGTCACAAACGCTTATGAATATCGGTAGAACAAGTATTCTATGACCCAATCCAGATCATGTACCAAATTATATCCGAAACCGTAGGTCAATCTAACGTCCTGCCAGGGTCACGAGCAAGACTTACCGTGACCCTGGCACATGGGCAACTGAAGGAACACGGGTGGGTTTTAGTCAATAAAAGTCTAACACGCCCTTTCGCTCCACGCAGAGCTGGAGACGTTATTTGATGATTTCCCACTGACCAAAAAAAAACCGGCCAAGTGCGAGTCGGACTCGCGCACCGAGGGTTCCGTACAAACCTGTAGGTATCCTCGGTTTATGTATAAGGTTTATGCTTATGAAATTAAATGTCTTTTTTTTTGATTTTTATATTTGTGATGATTGAATGAAAGGTAAATTGCGGTTTACGATTTATGACGTATTAAAAAATAACTACTTACTGGATCTCGTTCAAACCAATTTTCGGTGGAAGTTTACATGGTTATGTACACCATATATTTTTTAAGTTTTATAATTCTCTTATTTTAGAAGTTACGGGGGGGGGGGACACACATTTTACCACTTTGGAAGCGTCTCTCGCGCAAACTATTCAGTTTAGAAAAAAATGATTTTAGAAACCTCAATACCATTTTTGAAGACCTATTCATAGATACCCCACAAGTATGGGTTTGATGAAAGAAAAAAAAAATTGAGTTTCAGTTCTGTGTATGGGGAACCCCAAAATTTATTGTTTTTTTTCTATTTTAGTGTAAAAATCTTGATGCGGTTTACAGAATACATCTACTTACCAAGCTTCAACAGCGTAGCTCTTATAGTTTCGGAGAAAAGTGACTGTGACATACGGACGGACAGACAGACAGACAGACAGACGGACAGACAGACATGACGAATCTATAAGGGTTCCGTTTTTTGCCATTTGGCAACGGAACCCTAAAAAGACCAATCTAGCGTAAAAGCGTAGTAAACAGACCTATAAAGAATCAACTCTTTTCTCTTTTTAATATTAGTTTATAATGGATTATATAGTTCTTATATAGCAGTCTGTGTAAAAGTACAGTACTTAATTGGATAGATACAGAAGTCCCACACAACAAGCTAAAGCCACTAAATTGTAGGTACCAAATAATCATAGCCTGTAGAGCGCCAAGGGGTACTGTAGTACCCAGAACGAACATAACTAACATCTACCCTCAAAATTAATAAAAAAAAAATCTCATTTATTTCAGCTTTTTAACTGTATATTTTATTTTGGTATACAATTGTGATTTTAATTTACGAACTACGGATGTGTATGTGATCGGATTCGGATGTGATCGAATAATATTTGCGGTCGGCCGGAAAATTGCGGAAAATGAGGCTATCAAGTCGATAGACGCCAAATGACGCGTAGCGTGAGCGCAAGTGGATATGCAACTGGCATTTGCTTGAAGCAAAGATTAGATGCGGGAGAAATCATTTGCTGATTTCCCATCCAAAAAAAAGCAAAGATTACATTAGTCACTTGCATAAATTACCACACACAATAACTTCTCTTTGATATATGTACATATGTACGTACGTGTCTACTTATAGTCGTTTCGAAAATATTTCATGAAAAAGTAAACAAAACCTGTTTAGTTTACAGTCTATCGCAATCACTCACTAAAGAGAATTAATTGTAGCATATTAAATTCAATTCAGTTCAATTTCACTATCTTTATTGCATTCATCTGTATTAGAAAGGTTTTATCTTTATATTTCACCTCTTTTTCCAACAATTATTCCTTGATTAATTTTATATTATCGGAATGGAATAATTATCGACGAAAATTGAAGTTATATAAAATTAACCTCAATTGTTAAATAAAAAACATCTTCAAGGTGATTTGAAATTGGAATATCGGGTTTATTTTTCAAAACATCATAACATCCACAGGTATGTTTTCTGATCCATTGTTAACATTTTAACTACATACTTTTGAAACAATTTTGTGCGCACCAATTTCCGTTCGTTGTATGGAGCCGATCTTCTCTACCAATCTGTTCTGTGATAATTGTATGAAAAATAGTCCCGTTTCTTGGAAATAATCAGAGACATCAAGGTTCATTAGTAGCTAGACGATCGATGTCTAAGACGTTTAATTAGTAGCCACTCCACTTGCATCTTGTGTCAAAGAGTTCGATATTGTAAGGTGGAGGAGACAATAGATGGCTGTTGTTTTAGTTTATTTTGTTTTAATGAAAATATTGCATGCTGCTGCTATTTTTATTTTCTTTTTTTTAAAGCAACTAACTCATTAAAACAACGCTATAAGCATTTAAAATGGCTAGAAAAACAAAAAAACTTCCCCAGGGTTATTTATTAACAACGACGCCGATATTTGATTCCAACAATTGATTGCTACAAGAGATGTTGATTGAAACCATTTCAATTTCAGCTCACGTTGTCAGAGAGAAAGTAAGTGAAAATAACTAGCAGTTCTTCAAATTAAGGGAAAAATGCTCAGTATTCGTGTGGCCCCGGCGGGCGGTACTTTTTCTGTACTCTTGGGAGGCAATGTTTAAATTAGTACCTACTCACGACATATGGAGGCATCGTATTTTTTGGGGTGAAAGCAATTGTTGCTTGCTTATTTTGGTAGCGTTTTTGTAACTATTTCAGTTTTTAGAACAATTATGTACTAGGCTGTTCGTTCTGAAAGCTATGTAGAAATTATGCTACAATTATTTTTTCACATACCTACAAAAGCTATCTTATTACAGAAAAAAAAATTCAAGCTTAAGACAAGCAATATCTATGTTTATGAGAAAAAGTAAAAACAAGTTATTTTAAGACGAATATGCATAAATGATTGGAAGATGAAGTAAAGAGCACGCACCGAATCTGACTTTACAAAAAAATTAAATGCGCGTTGTAAGGAGAAGGAACCTCCACAAATAAGACTTAAGATATAGGATGCCTCCAACATAAGGTTACAACCAAACTCCCTCAGATAACACGACACCTATCCACACACAACTTAAGTCTACCCTTAATCACAAGTTCTACAACAATAAAGCATATTCTACAAACGTTAGGCATGTGTCGTCACCAAGTTAATGTTTCCAATTTGATTCCCTGCCAGATGTATGTTACTCGCAACATAATGTTTAACTGTATGTGGCTATCTTCATGTGTGTCCGTTTGGCGTAAGATCAAACTACATATCTTGAATTATGGAGTTATAATGTGTTTTGTGTGTGAGTTTAGTCGTGATTAAGTGGGAAATTACGAGTGGATGTGTGTTGTGTGGTAAGAGCTATGCTTAGATGTAGCGACAAGAAGTAGCATAAATAAAAATAAACGGACAACTGACAACAATGTTACGGATTCATTAATTTTAAAAAAGAGGGCCTTCTATTGATCTTGTGATAAGAAGTTTTGTTATTGTGACAAAAACTACCCATAAAGCATAAAAATGTTTTATTATAAGCACATTTTTCATAATTTAAACGCAAACTACATTTAACCTCTAAGTCCCTGAGAAACCACATTTGGTATGCAAACAATCGTTTTTTAATTGTGTCTGCAATTACGGTACTTGACCGGTTAAAACAATAACTACTAAAAACATTTTGCAACAGTGCATAAAAATCTTCAGACAAATTCATAGCAAACTACGTACAATTGTGTTCTTTTAAAAAATAACGCAGCCAGTATACGTGAAACAAAAACAAAACAAAATCCGCCACTCAAATCAGAGCGCAGCTAACAGGGCCGTTTACCCTACTACTTAAAACAGGCCGCCCGCTCCGAGTATTTTCTTTGTAACACTAACTGTAATGAAAGCTGTGACAATCGGTACCAACGCTGTCTACTCCTTTATAATTAAAAGTGTTGCGTCACTATTTATTTTTAGATAGGGTACTTTTTTATTTTACCTTTCATAAATAAAGGTGATTTGTAGGTTATAAATTATGTTGACATGTCATTAGGGTTTGTATACAATAAAGTTTGTGAATGGACTGTAGTGGTTTTTAAACGGACTCGAGCTTAGTATTGATTGTGAAAAATCGTGTCTAAGTAGACACGATTACCCTACCCTGACCTCCCCTGTTACTGTTAAGGAATAATTAAAAGTGTTATTAATTTATTAAACATTAGCAGATATGATCACATCTTCAGGTGGTCTATAATTACTTGTTCTTGTAGACTGCAATGAAAGCTGTGACAATAGGATTTCTACTCCTTTTTAGGGTTCCGTTCCGTGGCAAAAAACGGAACCCTTATAGATTCGTCATGTCTGTCTGTCTGTCTGTCTGTCTGTCCGTCCGTCCGTATGTCACAGCCACTTTTTTCCGAAACTATAAGAGCTATGCTGTTGAAACTTGGTAAGTAGATGTATTCTGTGAACCGTATTAAGATTTTCATGCTAAAATAGAAAAAAAAACAATAAATTTTGGGGTTCCCCATACATAGACCTGAAACTCAAAAATTTTTTTTTCATCATACCCATACGTGTGGGGTATCTATGAATAGGTCTTCAAAAATGGTAATGAGGTTTCTAACATCATTTTTTTCTAAACTCAATAGTTTGCGCGAGAGACACTTCCAAAGTGGTAAAATGTGTGTCCCCCCCCCGTAACTTCTAAAATAAGAGAATGATAAAACTAAAAAAAATATATGACGTACATTACCATATAAACTACCACCGAAAATTAGTTTGAACGAGATCGAGTGAGTAGTTTTTTTTTTAACGTCATAAATCGTAAACCGCAATTTACCTTACATTCAATCAACTGAAATATAAAAATTAAAAAAAAAACATTTATTTTTAAACCGAGAATACCTACAGGTTTGTACGGAACCCTCGGTGCGCGAGTCCGACTCGCACTTGGCCGGTTTTTTTTTAATGATTAGTGTTGTGTCAATATTTATTGTTCTAACCTTCACCGTCCCACTCCCGGGCAAAGGCATCCGTCCACGCTTTCTATCTATTGCGAGCCCGCGCTCCTCCTCCCAGTGTTGACGGACCCTATATTTATTTAATACTTTAAACACAGTAATGTACAGAGGTGAACTTATTGCAATAGGGATTTTCTTCCAGTTAACCTTTCAGCCTAACCTATAGAGCTCGTCCTGCCGTCTCCTATGTGGTGTGCCGCAACCCCTCCTTACTGTCTCAAGGCACTAGTTCTGTGCCACTTGAGCCTCAGTTCTATGCCACTTGTGCCCCAGTTCTGTACCACTTGGGCCCAAATTCTGTGCCACTTGTGCCCCAGTTTGTCTAGCATGCGGCAAATACGTCGTTCCATTTAAGTTAGGCAGCCTTTTGAGCCACATCTGTTTTCTTTGTTTTGGAGCACATCACTGTGTTTCTGACACGATTTGTTAATTTAACAACTAAATAAATTTTATTTTATTTTTTGTAAACTAAGGTGATTTGTTAGGGGACTCAGGGGTATGGCGAATGTACAAGTATATCCCGGGTTAGACTATGGTAGTAGAAGAAACATTGGGGTTTTAGTTGGTAGGAGGCCGATATAACCCTCGGTTCTCTAAACTCCGTTCAAATAGAGGGCAACCAGGAAGACTTCCCCAAATAACAAAAAAAAAAAAAATCAAAAAGGTTTAAAATGACTTTAAAAATCATGTTATGATGGTTTGGAAACACATTTAGTAAATGGACTATATTTGTTGAAAGGATGTGCTCAAGCTTAGTTTTGATTTTGAAAATTGTGCCAATGTGACAAGTTCAAGTTAAGTAGGGATAAGTAAAAGGGATTATTTATTTGTTAGATTTAAGCCGGTCAGAAAATATGGTTTCATTTTCAGATGGTAATGGAAAGCTCAGACAATTGATAATAACGCTGTCTACTCTTTCATATCCAAAAGTGATGCTTTAATATAAATTTTTAGATAGCTGTTTTATCTTTCGTAAATTAATGTGATTTTTAGGTTATAAATGATATTGAAATGTCACAATTATTTGTTTTTGTAAATAATACAATTTTAGGATGTACCTAGGATGTACATGTTTAACCGACTTCAAAAAAAGGAGGACGTTATCAATTCGACTGTATATTTTTTTTTTTTTTATGTTTGTTACCTCATAAATTTTGACTGGGTGAACCGATTTTGATGATTCTTTTTTTATTTGAAAGCTGGTGCTTTCCGTATGGTCCCGTTTTAATTTGGTTCCATTTGGACAATGGAGTCCATGTGAAAACCATATAAGTTTTAAATTTGCATTACGTATTTGCGCGACAAACGAACGAATAACGCGATTAGATTAGTGCGGAGTATCTGCCACAACTAAAAAGTTAAAAATAAAAACTTTTTCAAAAAAAAAAAAAAACAACCGACTTCCTTAAAAAAAAAACACTACAAAGTTTAAAATAACTTTAATTTCGGAAGTCGGTGGCAAAAACCTTAAATACAGATCCTAAGACACCGACTTTCGCAATTAAAGTTATTTTTGACTTTGTAGTGTTTTTTTTTTTTTTAAGGAAGTTGGTTGTTTTTTTTTTGTAAAAAGTTTTGTTACAGGAATTATGAAAATCATGAAAATTTGCCAAGTTCTAGGTAAATAGGGAAATAAGTAAAAGCGATAACAATTTTTGTTACATATTAGCAGATCAGATTGATGGCAGCAACTGCTACAATCTGTCAAATTTCTTTATTAGATTTTCAACTTTATCGCTAAATCATCAAGTTCAAGGTTGATTGGGAGAATTGGACAGTTTCAGGTACCTTGATATGCTGGCGTCTGTACATATATCTACAAAATCATGACTTTAAAGGAAAGCGTTTTGAATGCAAGAAATGGGATTATTAAAAGAAGACCAAAGCTGTCTTCTTCTATTTTACAACATTTAGTAATAAATAAAGTTAAAAAGGCATTACTAATGAAATAATGAAGACTAATTACCGTAATACATATTTTTTTTTTACAAAATACGGTAGATGACTTTATGTACTTACATCGTATAAACTAAGTGATTATATCAGCTTTTATGCGGGGCTTTCAAATTGCTTACGCCTTTAAAAAAATATATATATTAAAACAGTTTTCACTATTACCTTGTAGGTACTTTATATTGTTGATTGCTGTAATAAATAAAGGTTTGTACCAAATATTTTTTCTTATGTAACTATTATTTGAAACGCCGACATGACTCATTACTGTTGTTGCACTAAAATAACGCAAATTTTATTAAACTTGGCGTATAATGATGAAAAGTATTCAAATGAATAACACCAATAATAATAATATAATAATATTGTTTATTTATAAAAAGGGTCACATTTACAAAGTTACCTTAATAATTAAAATAGAGCACAGTTGCTCATTTGCCTGAACTAGGTTGAACCTGTGTTTCAGGCTAGTAAGTGCATAAATACTTAGTTTAATAAATTAACAAGGAGTATAAAGTAAAAACTAAATTAAAATTAGGAAAGTAAGAGTGAAATAGCAATATGTTAGTCGTTCTATTTGCAAACAACAAATAGATCTTCTGTTTGTGCATAATCGATGGTTAGTAAATATTTAAGTATAATTTGTTTACAGTTAAAGTAACTTAATTTAAAGATACTTAGTTTTCTATTTAACCTATTGTACAGAAATGGACCTAAGAATGAAAAAAATCTTTCTACAAAAACATGTTTTGAGGATGCATTAGATGTGCATACTATATCATTCCGCCTCTTGTTAGTACTGTCATCAGTGTAGGTAAGAATGGTGTGCTGTTTTAATACTAAGTGCATTATGAAAAGTTGGCGCACAGTCAGCACGTTGCAGGATTTATATAGCAGATCTGTGGGAAAGAAAAAGGGATGGAAATTTGCTACCTTTATAATTGCTCTTTGTGCTCTTTCAAGAGGAAGTAGATTCGTTTTTGGAGCGCCACCCCATGATGTGATGCAGTATTGAATTATTGATTGACAGAGGGTCAAATAAACTTGTGTGATTAATTTGGAATCGGCGAATGTACGTAATTTTTTTAAAACATACTTATATTAATTTGCGCACTCTTTTAACGAGACTTTCAACATGTTTTCTGAAGGACAGAGTGTCGTCTATTATTGCGCCGAGGTATTTTATGTTGCTTGTTTTGAGGATAACAGGACAATTACACATGTTGACTGAGCGGTTAGGTACCACATTGATGGGCATATAGGTGAGGGTTAGTAAAATTAAGTTGGGGCTTGCGCATGGAGAAGTGAATAAATTTTGTTTTGTCAGCATTTAATGTTAGTAAATTTGTTTGAAGCCGATTTGTCACAGTACTAAAACCTAGTTGTGCGATTTCGAAGAGTTCGGTACTGGTTTTAGCGCTAAATATTAACGCCGTGTCATAGGCATATGATATAATTTTGCCGGCTTTAATATTAAGGTTACACAGGTCGTTAATATAAATCAGAAAGAGTGTTGAGGCCAGAATACTTCCATGAGGAACACCAAAACCCGTACATTTCTGCTCATCGCTCAAGGTTGTATCTATTATAACGCATTGGTATCGGTCATGTAAATAGTCAGCGAATAGTTTTAGTGGCGTTCCTCTTATTCCTATAGTATGTAATTTATCCAGAAGAACAGAAACAGACACTGTGTCAAAGGCCTTGGCTAAATCAAGGAAGACTCCCAGGGTCTGATTCCCTTTGTCAAGTTTTTTTGAAATGTAATCGGTCAAACTATGTACCGCATCGGCTGTGGACAATTTAGCTCTGAAACCAAATTGCGCAGGGGATAAGAAGTTATTGTGTTCGAGATATTTCACAAGTCTATTGTTTATAATTTTCTCTAATATTTTTGATATTGAGGGGAGTAAAGATATTGGCCTATAATGTTTAATTAAGTCCTTATTTCCAGACTTAAACACAGGGATTACAACTGCCTTCTTTAGGCATCTAGGGAAAATTCCATTGGAAAGATAGATTCGAAATATGTGCGTTAAGGGAGGTGCCAAAATATGCTTATAGAGTTTAAGGATCTTATTGCTTATATTATCCCATCCAACAGCACAATCATTTTTTAGACCAGAAATAATTCGGGTTATTTCGTCTTCGTCGGTGTCGAGCATAGCAAAAGTTTTCAAGTGACACATTTTGCTTGATTGTTGGAGAAGTTGATCGCAACAATGTTTCGGAATCTGTTCGGCAAGAGTTTTCCCGACATTGACAAAAAAGTTATTAACATTGTTAGCTGACATGAGTGGCGAAGGATTACTAAGCAATAAACTCGAATTTGATTCACGCGGCTTAGACATATTGGTGACGTTTTTAATATGTTTCCAAAGTTGCTTGCTATTGTTACCTGGGGGTCTAAAAAGGCCACTTTGGTAGAATCATAATAGGAAAATATTATGAATCATATTGTAATCCGTAAAATGGTCACAAACTGACAATTCATAATATTTTCTGCGTAGAATTCATTAAACACAATTCATCTATTTGACAGTTTTGTATGGAGATTCCTAAAATGGTACACATAATATGAATTGCTCTATTGAAGTTTAATGTCAAATAGCAGAATCATAAGAAGTTAGTCAAGAGGAACATTTTACAAATCATATTTGGGATTTTTTGAAAAAATATCGTAATAATGGCAAATTTAGGCCTTAAGAAATTTTTTTGAGCACGCTCGTGATATGTAGTCCATTATAAGTCACCAATGAATTGTGGCACTTCGAAAAATGGACATAGCGTTTCAAATGTGGGACCTCCAGGTTTTTTCAGTTATATAGGCTAAATATACGTCGTGTTATGGTCCATGAGCTGGAGCCGTACATATGTACTGCCGCGCTGGCATGAGTACTACCTACCTTCAAGAATAGTAATGAAGTAGTCAGTTTTAAGGTAGTTCCAAATAGACACTACCATCTAGTCTGTCCCGTGTGGTGCCGGACATAAAGAATAGCATCACCCCATTTCTTCCCGTGGGCGTCGTAAAAGGCGACTAAGGGATTTACTAGAGAATGGGCAGCAGCGTTCTCTCCAAATAGGGGGAGGCCTATGTCTAGCAGTGGACGTCTTGCGGCTGAGATGATGATGATAGCTACCATCTAGTGTTGTGAATGTTACAAATTATTACAATCTTCTTTTCATATTTTAGGCACTGAATAGATCCAATTATTACTTAAGCATCTGGATCACACAACAGGCTAATATGGGCGCACACCATATACCTACACAACACAACATATACCTATATACAACGATTAACGATTAAATACTGATTTAAGATGAATAAGTATTTACTTACTCTGTATTAAAAATGATCCAACTTACATGAAATAAACATACAACCTACCTTCAAGAATAGTAATGAAGTACCTAGTCAGTTTTAATGAAGCAATTCTAAATGGACACTACCATCTACTCTTGTGAATGTTACAAATTACTACAATAATTTACTTAATCATATTTCACAGGCACTGAGTAGATCCACTTAGTACTAAAGCATCTGGATCATACCACAGGTTACCAAGGGCGTACACTATATGAAACACCAAGGTAGTGTATAAAACAGTGTGATAGCTGTAGGTACCAGTAACTTTCTTCTCAGAGTAGTCACTTAGGAAACGCCGAACTCATCTAGTTTAAAAAAATATACCAAACCTAACTTACAGACATAACAGGCGAAATGTGGGTGTACTATAGGTTCACCTCTGCCTAACCCTTCGGGGAAACAAGGCGTGATGTTATGTTATGTTGTGTTACTAACAGAAATAAAATCATTTATCATATAACTCGTAACACTTCAGTGCCCAGTTGAAAAAAGACTTATTTAACACGTTCACTGTCCAATGACTCCAAATGGAGTCACATTTGTACCAAACTCACATGTCCATGACTCCAGTTGGAGTCATAATCCAAAAGTAAATTTGATGTTTTTTATTTGACTGGACGTATGAATAAGAGGAAAAAGATTCTCATGGACGTACGGTTGGATAACAAGGCTACCGAAAATTTAAAAGAGCCACCGTAAAATGTTGCCAGTTTCCCATATATGAAGAGGGTAAAATAAAACAATTTCTTTTTGTACGCATTTTTATTTATATATTTAAATCAATGTAATGTATTATAACATGGATGGCAGAGTGCTGCTTTACACTTGGGGCACCACGTTACTACTTTAGAAGCCTTTGTACCCGCAAGTTTTGAAGTTTGTCCCTCTGAAATGAGCTTGTTGTAGCAGCCTTTACATCGTTTTTTTTTCGTCTTACGACCTAGTTCTTGGGTCATATTCTCGAAAGTGTGTTTGTTTACAGGTAATGACTGCGGACGTCCAACAGATGTTTGGTTTTCGTCTCTTATAGGATAAATTTATATTGTGCATGAGCGGATGGAAATATAAAGGGTTTTTCTTCCAATAACTCTCAATTGTAGGTAGTTTGACAAGTCCAGTGAACAGCACCATTCCTAAAAAAATTAGCATTTTATGTTCTGTTACGTCAGTCCATCTTTTTATGCGACTATATTCTCCTGAAGCTCTCGATTTTAGAAGCCTACCGTAAATATTCGTCTGTTCCACCATTAGTTTTATAACTTTGTCATCCACAATTTGGCGAAATATAGTGAATACATCTGTGTTTATGTCAAAGTGAATAAATTGTCGAGAGAGGTAATCCCAACCTGTAAAGTTTTCTGAAGGTAGGTCGTCTACTTGAAATGACCATTGAGTTTCTACTCGGGGAACTTGTAGGGATATATTTGCATGAATGGGCACATTAGACTGCTGTTCTACTTGGCGTAGTTCCTCCTCCTGAATATAGTCCCTTATATCGTCGATAGTTTCATAAATAATAGTTGATTCAGACTCACGTTCAAAAACCAGCGCATCCTCGGAACTTGATTGGTCACTGTTTTCAAGAAGACGGATTATGTCAGTAGCACGAATATTCTGAGCAGCCATTATGTACACAAAGATCCTTTTTTACCTGGTACGTCTACAAGTGTAGGAGTTTTATTTTACCGGTATGACATTTCACAGCTGATATTGACATTTCATACCACAGAAGATTAAAAATAAACGATGACTGACTTACCATGACTCCGTAAGGAGTCACACTATTTTTAGTTCACACGTCCATGACTCCTTAGGGAGTCACACAAATTTTAGTTCCTACGTCCATGACTCCTTAGGGAGTCATTTTTTTTCAGGTATTTTCCTGTAAATTCATTTTCTTTAGGCCGTATATTAGGATAAATATAATCCCTTATAACGATTATTGTCATGTTAGGGGAGAGTTTGTAGAAGGACGTACGAATATTTTTTATAACTTTGTACTGGGACAGTGAACGTGTTAAAGTACACACTATTCACACCAAGCTTATTTTTGTAATTTGCACTCAGTAAGTAATAAACATTTCCAGAGGAAATATGTAGGTATATTTATTTTCCATCATACAGCCCGCTCACAGATAGACAGATGGACGGTAAAATGGACAGCAGAGGCTTAGTTATAGGGTCCCGTCCTGGTTACTCTTTGGTTACGGAACCCTAATAAAAATCTACAACCTATGTGGGACATAGGCCTTATATTATACTTTACTTTCACTCCAATTTTATTAGGTTGTGTGTATCTATAAAATAGGACATACATTTTACCTTTATACCTATTATTTAAATAAAACAATACACGAAGTTAAAATATTTTAATAAATTTACAATTCTCATGTTATACTGTATAAAAATCTAGCAATAATCAAATAATGAAACTAACATAAACACTATAGTATATCAGTTTATTTTTCTTTGAATATTTTATGTCTTGATGGTAGTCATGGAGCTGCGGAGAGGCAAACGATGACTGCTTGAAACAACTTCACCAGGCTAAAAAAGAAAATGTGTGGTTTTTAAGAAAGTCAAATCATCAGTCAATAATAACATACCTGTGAAATAAAATGAAATTGAAAATAATAATATCATTTTTTAAGACAACCTAAGACCAACAGTGATGACAGGTTGTCAACAATAGTAGACTTGGAGCCCAATAGTCTTTGTGTTTAGTTAGTGTTTAGTTAAATGGTAAAATTTAGTTTATTTTCCTCTTTGTATTTCGTTATATATTTCATGAATGTTAACGATAGTAGGTACTCAATTTTATGTCGAGCCAGAGGGCACATAAAAACGTTATATAAATAACATAATCATTTTCAATCGTCATCATACGTCTTAGTCTCAATAAAAATAGCTGTAGGGTTATAAAACTCCACTCACTGCGGTATCTTGATTGCCGAGTTCGAAGAGTCAAAGCCGCTGTTGTAGCATCGGCAGGGGTAGAGCTTGGTGCTGGCACACGAGTCTGGTCAGAAGTAGACGCTGCAGTGATCTTGATGAAGGGTTTAACAACGACAGGACTTCCACTATATCAATGCAGAAAGACGAGCAGAATTTTCATTCCATGCCTACAAATTATTACGTCCAATTAAATACCTTTGAACAGTGATACAATTAAATATTGATTTAAGATAAACAAGTATTTACTTACTCTGTATTAAAAATTACCCAATTTGCATGAAATAATTAAATTTTGTTGATGTTTATTGTTGAAATAACCACAGATAATTAAGACCACAGACTAATTATGACATATCTGAAGGGAAAACTTTTATGTATTCGTTGCCAGCTTATAAAGTTTTTGTTGTTTCTAGTTTCCCTTTTCAGGGCTTATCTGTGACATTTTTATATTTTTTATGCATACTGTAATTAAATAACATTTCAACAGTTAGAAATAATCACTTGTATTTATTAAATCTTCAAAGAAATATTTACCGGTAAAATTACGGTCTTTTTTTTTTTCATGCTGCAACATTTACACCAAATGTGATTCGGATATGAATTGAATTGAGTATGATATCGCTAATATGTGTCACCATTTTACGAAAGTTAGAGGAATTGCTAAGGTATTGCTGGGAATTCACAATATGAATTAGTTTTAGCAGAAATGCTTAATGTGGCCTTTTTAGACCCCCTGCTCTGCTTAATTCGTTTTTATCGTAATTATTTTTTAAATTCTTTAGCAGATTGTTGCTGAAGTTCCTGTATCTTTTATTTGTGGTATGAATGATTAAATTATCAGGGTATCTTTTTGTTCTCTGATGGAGTTTATCTCTGTGTCTTCTACATCGAATTAGTCCAGGAGTAATCCAAGGTTTAATATTATAACGTTTCTTATCCACTATAGAAACAGTGGTGTTATGTAATATTTCTTGTTGGACATGTTTTATTAAGTACGATAAAGCCAAATTAGCGTCATCAGTATTGTAAATAAAACATAAATCGAGCTTGCGTTAGTCATATTCAAGTTTATTTGTGTTTAATTTGCTTTTAGTCAAGGGACGATTTAGCTTAGGCAGCGTTAAATGTACGGAAAGTAGGACAGCGTGATGGTCAGTAATTGTTGCGTTAGTAACAAGCGTAATATATGATAAGCTGGTTTTGATCATCATACACTCCGCGACAATACTTTAGCACACTACAAATTTTTCATTGCAACTCTTAATAAAAACATTTTTGTAGCTTTTCGATTCCACGATTGAAGACGGTTAGTCAAGGCATACATGTCAGTCTTAGAAAGAGACAGCTATTGTTTCCTCATAGGTTCCGCGTCAGATCATGCCGCTCGAACAGTGCGACAAAACTATAGCACAGTTAGGGAAAAATAATTGTAAAATAATTGATGGAAGTTTTTAATTTTTATTTTAGTAATGAGTACATCCCTCTCTATTTTTCACAACTTCAATCAGTCTCTTCGGCAGCGTTTCATATAGGTTTTTAATATAATCTTGGTCCAACTTTTGCCACTCATCTTGGATAGCATTTGTTAGCTGTTCAACTCTGTTAAATTGTTTCCCATTTGAGTACGCAGCACGTGATAGCTTACCCCAACAATTTTCAATAATATTCATATCAGGGAAGCGAGCTGGCCACTTTATAATGTTAATATTGTGTTCTGAAAAATAGTCTTTAAAGAGTTTTTCAGTATGAACAGCAGCATTGTCGTGCTGAAAAATATAATTCTGGCCTCCAATTTGGGTTCCATATTTGCCTAACTGTTCGTCAATCAATTTTGCATAAGTTATACTATTCATTTTTCCAGAGATAAATTTCATTTCTGTCTTTTCTTCAAAACCTATAGCAACCTAACACATAACACTTTCTCCACCGAACTGTCTGCGACTTAAAATCATCGGATCTTTTCTTAAATCGCGATAGTAAAACTTATACCCATCAGGGCCATCCAAATTAAATTTCTCTTCATCCAAAAATACTACACGACGCCACTTTTTTTCCATGATATATGTTCTTCGGCTATTTGTAAGCGTTCGTTTTTATGTTTTTTACTAAAAGGTAGTTTCTGTAACACTTTCTTTCTTCTTAAATGCCTAGCATCATGTAGGAGACGTTGAACATTTCTTACATTTGTTTTTACGCCGGCTGCAGATGCGATTTGGTTCGCTGTTAACATAGAATTTGAAACAACTCACAGAATTTCTCGTCCATCTCTATTATTTATGACTCTTGGCCGGCCTCCTGGATTGTTTTTTTATGTAATTTTCCGGATCTTTAAAATAATTCACAATGACTTTTATTTATTTATTTATTTATTTATTAAAACTTTATGCACAAGTAAAAAATACTGTACAAAGGCGGACTTAATGCCTGAGGCATTAAGACCGACCGACCGACCGACTTTTCTAGATCTATCTATTAAATTTGCTATTTGTGACACATTCACTTTTTGTTTTTTTTTAAATTATTGATAATTACAATTAATTAATTACATCTGTACTAAGTTTTTTCCGCGAGGCAGTATAAAAATTAAACTGATATTTTAAAGTCGCAATAATCTGAAATACGAATGGCATTCATAAAATAAAAACAACACGTATTAATCCTTTGCTGGCCAATCGAACACTGCATGTTTCACTCTTTGACTGCATGTGTGCTATAGTTTTGTCGCACCGTTCAAGCGGCACGATCTTACGCGGAACCTATAAGTAAGCAATAGTTGTCTCTTTCTAACACTGACATGCATGTCTTGACTAACCGTCTTCAATCGTAGAATCGAAAAGCTAGAATTTTTTTTTATTAAGAATTATTATAAGAAATGTGTAGTGTGCTAAAGTTTTGTCGCGGAGTGTATGATCGAGACAGGAACCGCTTTGGTGAGTAGGCAATGTGTGAGCGGGGAGAAAGCCATGGTATGAGCAGATATTAAGGTAATTTTAGGTCCCTGCATTACAGTTTTCGGAAGCAATATTTATATTTAAATCCCCTGTTAGAATAACATTCTTAAACGAGCTTAACGATAGAAATATCTGGTTTAAGGAATTGTGAAAGAAATCCAGATTTCTCGTGGAGGGTGACCTATACATAGCAATTATTGCTGTAGTCACACCAATTTTAATGACTAAACAGTTACTCATACAGTCTTGTAGAGTAGGTTCCTCGATTGTTGCCTTTAAACATTCTTTAGAAAAAACGACCACACCACCATTTTGATTGCTGTTTGTTGTGGTATACAATAAGTTATACCCAGGTATTACTGGGAGATTATCTAAGCGGCCAGCTAGCCAACACTCAGTTTGTACAATTACATCACAGTCAAAATTAAGTCTATGCAGGAAAATTTTAAAGCTATCTATGTTCTCAAAATATATTCTTAAAATACTACGAATGTTTTGGGTTAGTATAGTTAGTGACTTTTCATGATCGGAAAGATATTGTCTGCAAATCCAATGACACAGTTAAAAATGAGTTGTCTATATCGGTAAATAAGTTAGGATCCATCCTAAAACTAAAGAAAATAACAATAAAACTTAGGTCAATAATATAAACAAATGATATAGGTCATCGAACATACTTTTTGTGGTCGTCATCATCTGCCTAGCCTTTTGCCAATTATGTTCGGGTTTTTTTTTTTTTTTCAGTATGGGAAATCATCAAATGACTTCTCCCGCTCTGGGCGGAGCGGGAGGGCGTGTCAGACTTTTACTGACTAAAACCCACCCGTGTTCCATCAGTTGCCCATGTGCCAGGGTCACGGTATCTCTTTCGAACAATCACGCGACCCCGGCAGGCATCGGTCCTAGTAGACCCCTACACTGCTGCTGACATCTCTTTGAGGCGCGCGTGCAACACTGCGCGCCGTCGACCCGAGCTTGGTCCTTACCGGGCGGCGAGCTACCCATTGCTCGCCACCCGCAAGCTCGCGCCTACGGTGGCCGGGAGTCTGCTATTGACTCTCGACGCCCGGGGCGTCTCCTCCTGCGGCGGCTAGGGACGTGAGGGCGCAGAGACTGCCACTCCCTCACGCGCCCCGCCTCCTCCTTCGTGAGCATTACTGCTTCGCAGAAGGAGGTGACGGCTTCCCATTCCCTCTCGCTCCGTACCATGGCTCGCACCAGGGCTGGACGCGAGAGGTCACCGCCGCCGATCGCCTCCACGAGGACACGGCGGTGCCTCGCCCAGGCTGGGCACACCTCCACCGTATGCTCCACCGTGTCCTCCAGACGATCCTCGCAATGGAAACACCCGGACGTATCCTCCCGCTTTATCCTGAACAGGAACCCACCGAAGCACCCATGCCCGGTGAGAACCTGCGTCAGGTGGAAGGTGAGGACGCCGTGACGCCTCTCTATCCACTCCTCAAAGAGGGGACTTACCGCCGCAATTGTGGCGTGCCCAGCACTGGGTTGCGACAATCGTAATTATGTTCGGGTTGGCTTTCAGTCTAACCAGATGCAGCTGATTACCAGTATTTTACATGGAATCACTGTCTATCTGACTCCACAACCCAGTAACTGGGTAATACGATACCCCTTGGTAAGACTGGTTGCCAGACTTGCGGGCTCCTGACGACCCGTAACAACTGTCAAAGATCTACTTATGACAGCCGGGACCAACGGTTTAAGAACGTGGCGCTTAAACTCGCAAACCACGAGCCGATGCAAAGGCAAAATTCGTTCGGAACATTGCTATCTCTGTTTGACAATAGAAGGCCAACGATGACGCGGTATGCAGCCGTGTGTGAGTGAGTAGTTGTACCTACCCTTTATTCATAACGACAGCAAGCCATTTTTAGGGTTCCGTTGCCAAATGGCAAAAAACGGAACCCTTATAGATTCGTCATATCTGTCTGTCTGTCCGTCCGTATGTCACAGCCACTTTTTTCCGAAACTATAAGAGCTAGGCTATTCTGTAAACCACATTAAGATTTTCACACTAAAATAGAAAAAAACCAATAAATTTTGGGGTTCACCATACGTAGAACTGAAACACAAAATTTTTTTTTTCATCAAACCCGTACGTGTGGGGTATCTATGAATAGGTCTTCAAAAATGGTATTGAGGTTTCTTATATAATTTTTTTCTAAATATAAATATATATAGAATAGTTTGTGCGAGAGACACTTCCAAAGTGGTAAAATGTGTCACCCCCCCCCGTAACTTCTAAACTAAGAAAATGATAAAACTAAAAAAAATATATGATGTACATTTCCATATAAACTACCACCGAAAATTGGTTTGAACGAGATCGAGTACGTAGTTTTTTTTAAAACGTCATAAACCGTAAACCGCAATTTACCTTTCATTCAGTCAACTGAAATATAAAAATAAAAACAAATACATTTATTTTCATAGACATAAACCTTATGCATAAACCCAGAATACCTACAGGTTTGTACGGAACCCTCGGTGCGCGAGTCCGACTCGCACTTGGCCGGTTTTTTTATTTACTAGTAATTAGGTATGTTCGTTATTTGCTTTATTTTTGTTGACTGCTCTGGGGAATCGTTAGTAAATGTACAGACTAGTAATGCATTTTGTGGAAATTTCTTTACAATGTCGGTATCTCAAATTATTACAATATCTCGAGATCTAGGCCTTTTGTACAGTCTTACATGCCTTTTCTAACTTGGTACTTGTAAACCAATGCATAATTATGTTGTTGTGGTCTTCTATAAATTGATACATGAACATTGTGAGTCCAACTTTCATATTTATGTAAGTAAGTATTCTTTTTACTGATTTTAAAAATTATTATCACTACATATTATAAAACGAAGTCCCCCGCCGCGTCTGTCTGCCTACTTGCGAAGAACTCAAAAAATGTTCAGCGGAGTTTCATGCGGTTTTCACCAATAGATAGAGTGATTTATGAGGAAGGTTAAGATGCATTTTCTAACCTCCATGCGGGCGAAGTCGCCGGCAAAAGCTACCTACTTATAAATAATGAATACAAGTCACTAAAAGTGTTACGCAAAATATTAGTAACAGACAAATATTCCAATAATTTAAACATATTTACCTGATGTGCAGATATAAAAGAGAATAAATAAAAAACAAAGACTTTTAATTAACATTTATTTTTAATGTACACGTTACTGTCCTAAGCTAAGCTAGGTTGAGAATCAGCTCTTTTCGAATGTGAAAACATTCGAAAACTGCTGATTTCTGTTTAGTTACATAAACTTGATTTTAAACAATAGTACGTAGGGAAAGTAAGAGAGACACAGAATATTATAATACATTATTTACCATATCTGCATGAGCAGTGGTGGCCCAGTGGTAATGGCCCTGACTTACGAGTTATAGGTAGTGGGTTCGAACCCAGGGACGCGCTTTACTTTGTAGAAATAATTTCATCAACATTGCTCTCGCACCGGTAAAGAAAAAGATCGTGAGGAAACCGGCATGTCTTAGAATTAAAAAATCGCCCATTCCCTCTCAGAAAGGAGGCTTGAATCCCAGCAGTGGGAACTTTATAGACTGATTATGTATTTGCCATATGTCAGCTAGCTATGCCAATATACCAACAAATAAATAAAAACTGGTGAAGGATAGTAGAAGTAGGTTTAAATAGTGTATGTAACACAATAAATTAACATTATGATAATAAATTGTTCAGAATCGTTTACAGAATCGATTTCTGTAATTTTCTATACTGGCAATTGTTTATCCCAGAAATAATTAAAACTACGTTAATTATGGTGAAACTCACGTTCTAACGGACGTAATAATATCGCATTTTCAACTGTCGGTGTTGAACCGAGCATTGAGAATACAACAGAGTGCAGCGAGGGTGAGTATCAGCACGTCGAATCACAGTTAGATTTTCACCTCTTGGCGCTGAACAGTCCTTTAGTTGAACCTTGAAGACCAGTGCACGAAAATAACCAACCGCGATTTTATTACGTCCGTGGGGAGTATGTGAAGTCATAACATAATTAACGTATTACATTAACGTAGTCATAACATAATTAACCTATACCTAGATAGGTAGGTAAATACTAACTTATAAAAAATGTACTTAGTTAGGTACTTACTACTATTAAACTCGAACCACGAAAAAAATATCTTTATTTCATTGGCCTGAGTTTAACAATATGTAAGTGAACAATTAGTAGCCAAGAAAATATTAGGCAGGTAACTTATAATATATCATTGGCTAATAGGTACTTACTGTGAGACACATCCCAACGTTCGGAGTCCATGTTGGCAGCCAAACCGAATCGTAAACAATAAATCCAGGTCCGTAAACAAAGCAAAGTTCCTGCCAGGGTCGCGAGATTCGTTCGAAAGAGTTACCGTGGCCCTGGCATATGGGCAACTGATGGAATATGGGTGGGTTTTAGTCAGTAAAAGTCTGACACGCCGTCCCGCTCCGCCCAGAGCGGGAGAAGTCATTTGATGATTTCCCATCCAACAAAAAAAAAGCAAAGTTCGTCAGAATGCTCTACATTCTCATCAGTCATTCAGTCTCTGTACTCGATACCTAATCAGAAGAAAAATCAAAATCCAAGTTCCATAGCATAGGTTAATTGATGCGTCCTGTTCGATTAGTTACTCTATGCGCCTTCGGAACGCGCCCGAACGGAATGACATCTGACTTGTCAGTTTGACTTTGACACTTGACACTTGTCTTTGATTTTTGGCTTGAACAAGGGATCATGTCGCCGTGTTGAGTTTCGCGACCAGTTGTTGAGTTAATCCGTTTAAATCGATCCGTTTGTGACAATTAGTCGTGATCCAATTGCTTTGATTGTAAATAACCCCAAGTTGATGTAATAATACGGGTTAAGTTTGTTGAAACTGAAGTACTTTGAAGTGAAAGTGACGCTATTGGAAACCGAATGCTGTGATTGCCTCCAGCCTCATTGTTGCGGCTTGTAACCTGGAAAATACTCATAACGTCAACACAATACATATATACTCACTTACATACATAACTCCAGGTAGGCACCAGAGCAGGTGTTCGTCTACCACAGGTAAGTTCTTTTGTTGTATTGTAAGTGTTTGATTTGATTGTCTGCTCCGCGTACGGCGGACTAGTTTCGCTAGCCACTTCTTGACCAGGGCCCACGATTATCACGCTTCCACATAATAATTGAAATCCTATGGTCGGGGCTCTGGTCTGGCAGTGAACATTTTTGGTATCAGAGCGTGGCTATAAGACATATAACCAACAAATTGGTAATTTACAGTAGGCTAATTACTTGGCAGTCTCTATAAGGGAAGTAGTAATACGCTGTAAATATTTGATAACTATGATTGCTTGTTTATTTGAAATAATTTGTTTGAATTTATTGAGTCGAGTAACTCATATTGCCAGGGTCAACCGGGTTTGCATATGCTAACAGAGTTGGTTAGATTGAGCTATGTTATAACCTCTTGTTGTTGTTATTTGACCTCTGTGTTGTATTGAATGTCAGGAAGACATTAAAATATTGAGTTTGTACCATTGATATGGTTGTTTGAGAAAATTAATATTTGAAATTGGCATTTTTGAGCATTAACATTGTTTTAAATTGGAATAAAGGTTTATTATTGTTGTACCATTGATATAGTGGTTTGAGAAATTAACATTTGAAATTGGTATTTTTTGGAATTGGATAGAATTTGAATATTCGAATTGAATTGTGAAGTTGAATGTTGAACGTTGATATTGGTTTTGAATTAAAATAAAAGTTTGTTGTTGAATTGAATTGAAACCAATATTTTGTTAGTTTTTGAGTTGCTGACTAACAGTTTGGTAGTGTAATTGTTTGCTTGTATTTGTTTTGTTATTGATTGATTGAACTTTGTTATTTGATTATTTAATTGTTTTGTTTATTTGAATTGTTTGTTTGCGCAATGGCATACAAATGGAAATATTGCAGTGCCGGACACCTGTCCAGGGCAAGCCGGAGACCTCGGTTGTTTCAGGTCCCGGACTATTGAGTAGATTGCCTTCTTTGGAACTGCTACACTTTGACGGTCGTTTGGACCATAGGTACGGTTTCCAAAACCTGTTTGCAAGTTTGGTTGATGCACGCTCGGACCTCAGACCCGCCCAAAAGTTGGCCTATTTGTTGTCTGTCCTGGAAGGTGAGGCCCGAGCCTTGGTACAGCATCTGTCGTTGACTGACTCAGCCTACCCTACCGCTTTGGAACTACTCACCGGGCGGTACCAAAATAAACGTTGTTTGGCTGACGTTCATATTAAATTGATTTTGGGGTTACCGGTCATTACTAGTTTGTCAGCATTGCCTACTGACCTGTTGAACCCGTTGGTGGCAGCGACCGACGCTTTAAAGCGATTGGACTTGCCGGTGGACCATTGGTCTTACCTTTTGGTGCACGTTGTGCTGCAACGGCTTCCTGCTGATTTGAGGGCTCGTTTCGAGCAAAAGTATGATGGGGATAGTGTCACACATCTCCCCCCATTTGGTGACCTCGTCCAATTTTTGGAGGATGAGTGTCGGTTTGTGGATAACTCTGGCGTTGCCACTGAGTCGCGCCAGCCGTCTTCCCGGCCACGAGACCAGGGACGGACTGGGGCCCGCGGGCCTGTTGATAGTCGCCCCGCCACTCGTTTTGCTGGCACCCAGAGTCGTCCTGGTTGTGAGTTTTGTAGGGACACGGGGCATGGAATGGCAACTTGCGCGGCCTTTGTGAAATTGCACGTGAGTGCCCGCCGCCGAATTGCCAATGCACGCCGCATGTGCTTCTCTTGTTTGGGGGCTCACTTCCATCGGGACTGCCCCAACCCCCGCCCTTGTAGAATTTGTGGGGGGTCCCATTTGGACATTTTGTGCGCTAACGCGAACCACGCTGGCAGACCAGCCTCTGATGAAGGTTCGCGTACGGGGGGGTACCATGGAGTTGGTCACCGGGCTTCTGCCTCGCCGGTTCAGAACCGGGGAGAGGCCCGCAATTTTGAGCGCCGCACTCCACCCCCCGCTCAACTTGATCGGGAGCCGCGCGATCGCCATTTGGTCTCCCCGCGTAAAGGCGATTACGCACTTGTTGCTAGGCAGCGCTGGCCAGACCAGCACCGCCTTCCCTCCCCTCCATGGGCGGAACGTCCCCGGTTGGAGTCACGCCCCCCGCCATTCGGGCATCCGGTGGGATATGCCCTTCCAGCGATGGCGCGTGGCTCGGGACACCGCGCGGACGAGGAGTTTGTCCTCCATCCTCGTCGGGAAATACTTGAGCCTGGGTGCGGCGATCGGTCGCCGCCCAGGCATTGTTAGGACATTGGCGCCTGCCCCGCTAAGGTACCCCTCAGATCGATACGGTTTATTGCCAACGGCATCGGTCAGGTCTGGGGGCCCACGGGGGACTCTGTTGTGGTCCGTGCCAGTTTGGACACGGGAGCCCAGGGTTGCCTTTTGTCTATTGTTTTGTTTGTGTATTGTTTTGGTTAAAATGTTTTCTTCAGCGCCTTTGGACTGCGGGACTTGGTTGGAACGAGCCACTTCGGGAAACCCTATTGGATGATTGGCTCCAATTTGTATCCGCACTCCCTGCAGTCAACGAGGTCGTGTTACCCCGCGCTATCCTCCCCCCTGGGAGCTACACTGCTACCCTTGTTTGTGATGCGTCTTCGCACGGTTATGCAGCTGTTGTTTGTCTGTGCACCGTCTGCGTGACAGGCCAGGTGAAGTTGTCACTGGTCATGGCCACGAGCAAGGTGGCCCCCCTCCGGATGGCACTGACCATCCCTAAGTTAGAATTGTCAGGGGCGGCGCTTCTTGTGCGTCCATTGAACCACGTTGCTCACACTTTGGGTGGAACTGTGGACATTTGGGTTTCTTACGCCTGGACGGACAGTCAAATTGTTTTGTGTTGGTTGAAGACGTCCGTCCACTCTTTGGAGGTCTTTGTTGCGAACCGAGTGTCCCAGATTCAAAAATCTAAAACGCCTTTGATTTGGAGGCACGTGCCTGGAGATTTGAACCCAGGCGCCGTGGCCTCACGTGGGTGCATGGCACCCCGCTTGATTGCTCACCCCCTATGGTGGGGACCAGACTGGTTGACTCACCCCGAGGATGATTGGCCTCGATCGCCAGTCTTGATGTCGGGTCCTTTGCCCGGGCTCAAGGTGCTCGCTGTTGGAACGAAGGACCCTGATTTTTGTTAAGTCGATGCAGCTCCTCGACAAATTGTTGAATTGTTGTTGTTGGTGACTGATCGTCACATTAAGAACTCGCATGCCGGTTGCAATGCTCTGTTGGCCATTCTGCAGCGAGAGTTTTGGATATTGTCGGGAACCGTTAGTGAGTTGAACCCCTTTTTGGACCATACGGGTCTTTTGTTGTTTGGTTGTTGACGGTTGAAGCACTCTAGCCTTCCTTATGGGGCCCGTCACCCCCTTTTGTTGCCTAAGGAGGGCCATTTGGTTAAATTGTTGTTGTTGTTGTTTGGTTGTTGTTGTTGTTGTTTGGTTGTTTTGTTATTTGTTACTGTTTTGATCCGCCAGCCTGCCCCCATTGGGGGGGTATTTTTGAGGCCGCGGTGAAAGCGGCACAGGGACTCTGGCGCAGATTGTTGGGAGACACCGTTCTCACCTTTAAGGAGTTAGCTACGGTATTTTGCCGTTTTGAAGCTGTATTGAACTCGCGTCCATTGTGCCCGCTGTCTTCGGACCCGAACGTCTTGGAGGCCCTGACCCCGGGACATTTTTTTTTTTTTGATTTGACAGCCACTTGTCGCCCTGCCGGAGCACCCTTTTGACGATGTGAGCCAAAATTGGCTATCGTGGTTTCAGTTGGTGCAGCAGCTCGCTCAGAGTTTTGGAAGCGTTGGAGCTTGGAGTATTTGCACATCCTCCGGCAGCGCGTCAGGTGGACTGATAAAACGCAACCTTGTCGGGATTGCCAAGTGATTAGCGGACGGGAAGGCCCGTCCGGGGGGGGTAGATGTTGCGTCCTGTTCGATTAGTTACTCTATGCGCCTTCGGAACGCGCCCGAACGGAATGACATCTGACTTGTCAGTTTGACTTTGACACTTGACACTTCTCTTTGATTTTTGGCTTGAACAAGGGATCATGTCGCCGTGTTGAGTTTCGCGACCAGTTGTTGAGTTAATCCGTTTAAATCGATCCGTTTGTGCAATTAGTCGTGATCCAATTGCTTTGATTGTTAATAACCCCAAGTTGATGTAATAATACGGGTTAAGTTTGTTGAAACTGAAGTACTTTGAAGTGAAAGTGACGCTATTGGAAACCGAATGCTGTGATTGCCTCCAGCCTCATTGTTGCGGCTTGTAACCTGGAAAATACTCATAACGTCACAACACAATACATATATACTCACTTACATACATAACTCCAGGTAGGCACCAGAGCAGGTGTTCGTCTACCACAGGTAAGTTCTTTTGTTGTATTGTAAGTGTTTGATTTGATTGTCTGCTCCGCGTACGGCGGACTAGTTTCGCCAGCCACTTCTTGATCAGGGCCCACGATTATCACGCTTCCACATAATAATTGAAATCCTATGGTCGGGGCTCTGGTCTGGCAGTGAACATTAATAGTGTCAGAAATATCACAATACAATTGAATAAACAAATAAAAGTACGCCCAAAATGCATGGTGCGCTAGTGTGAATGCATGTCCGAGCGGTACACAACACACGTACTGCGAGCCGTACGATCGTGCACACATTGACATTTTTGTGAGACGCGATAGCACTACTAGCTATTGAAAATTTATGATTATTTGGTTGTGTTCCGTAATACCAAAAATGATGAATGAAAAGTTAATGATTTTTAAATTGGTTTTCGTTATTTTGTATCTTGATAATATAAGCTGTGTTATGGATAAAACATTATTACAGATATTGTTGTATTTAATGCAGAAAAAAAAAACAAAAAGAAAACATGTCATTTATGTTGTAAAAATGTGCGAAATGCAATTCGCTCATACTTCATTTTAGCTGGGTTTAAAAAAAAAAGTCACCATAACCTAGATAAATACTGTCTAAAGCCGAATATCATCTTAAAATGGTGGTAATATGCTCAAATTGCAAATGATTTTGGTATTACGTTTGTATGGACAGATTGTCCGTCGCCGGGCCCTTAACGTGCTTTCCGAGGTACGCGGAGGGTTCTCGGTATGTAAAGATGATCACCCATCCACGAAGCAACCGCGGCAAGTGTAGCTTAACCTGATTTGTGGCTATAATTATTTAGCCACAAGCACCCTTTGTAGAATTTACAACATTTCTAAGAGATTGTTTCTATAAGTTATCCGAGCAATTCAGTCTAATTCTGAAGTCTAGAACCAATCTTCTACAACAAAAAGCCGCTAAGTATATAAAAACAAACAAGAGGAACCCATAACAAAGCATTAATAATTAATTCAACTCAATTTCTTTCTTTAACTTTTTAAGTAATCCCCGAAAGCTTTTTAAGTAGAAAACAATACTGAGTGCTAAGTTACTTCGTCGTCCCTTTTATTTCCCGCGTTTTTCTTAGACAATGTGTTGAAAACTATTAACTTTATTTCATTAAAAATACTGACCATGTGTTTTCCTATCGGTACTAAGGGGTAAATAAAACTGTATGAAAAGAAAAATGACTTGAATTCCTGGAGCCGCTAGCCGGTGGCAAAATAAACAAAAAATCAGAGACGCCAATATCCGAAATTTTAGTATTTTTCACCTTGTAGTGTTTTTTTTTGGAATACCATTGGTAAAACAAGTGGTTATTATTTCAATTAACTTTTATTTTTCACTTTTTAGTTGTCATATCTACCACACAAATTCGTATACCTTCTACTTGCTAAGTAAATAGCAGTGGCAGAAAGTTATTATAACATCATCAACATACATGAGGTGGAAAAATATGACTACAACTGCTAGTGACGTAACTAGCATCACGCTATGTCACGCAAAATCCTGCATTGCGCAAGCAGAGTTAGCTGAACCACTTGCACATTGAGAGAAACCCGTCAGAACCCGTCTGGCCAGAAGATCCTCGCTTTTCTATAGAGGATGAGTGAACTCTACATCTTATTCAGTACAGTTGCCATTATAATTAAGGTGCCACAACCACCCTTTAAATTCTTCTAAAATATTTTTACCCGTTTAAAAAAAATAATCATTTTTTTAATCTGGTTTATAAATGACGGTGTTCTGAGTACAGAAACATTAAAAAAAACAAAAGCAAATTGAAACCTCCTCCTTTTTTGAGGTCGGTTAAAAAGAGAAGTTAGAAACTAGATACTAGAGTGAAGTATTACCCAGTCAATGTTGAAAGCGGGGACCACTGTCTGATGTATTGTAGTCGATTTTAATAATTAACAGCTTTTATCTGGGGCTTTAAAGTCAAAGTAAAAGCATTTATTTCAAACTAGCTTTTGCCAGCGGCTTCGCCCGCGTGGAGGTCGGAAATTATCCCGCGGGAACATACTACCGAGATAAAAAGTAGCCTATGTCCTTTCTCAGGCTCTAAACTATCTGTGTACCAAATTTCATTTAAATCGGTTTAGTAGTTTTAGCAGGAAAGCGAGACAGACAGAAAGACAGAGAAGAATGGACAAGAAATTCCACTCCGCGCGTGGATGTCGAAAAATATCCTGTTTATACACTGTTTCCATGTAACTCTATTGGTTAATTCGCGCACGGTACTAAAACTAACAGTTAGCTTGTTTTTTTCCGATACCTTTAACAAGCATCGTCATATATTTCAGCCAATTTACTCAAAATCTTAATGATTATACACTTGAACCTTCCTCATGAGTCACTCCGTCTATTGGAGAACACCGTATACGAAAATCCTTTCGGTACTTTTTGAGTATATCGCATTCAGACGGACAGATGCCGCTGGGGACTTTGTTTTATTGGTGATCATTGCTAGTAATAATTTTTATTTAATATATCCCAAAATGTTCGTCCTGTATATAAGTAATCTTGAATTAGGTAAGTACAAAGAGTTACATATTTTCCTCATCATTTAGTTTATGAGTACTTTTCTCCGCTAGAGTTTATTTTGAATGACAGCTAATATTATCCGGATAGTATTGTAAAAACTGCATCAGTGTTTTATATCTTTCTCTATATGAATAGGGGAGGCAAAACTTTGTACCCCTTTTTACAAAAATTACGTGGACGAGGGAGTATGAAATTTTTCGGTACAGTTAAAGTTAAATGGAAAAAGAGTGCAGAAAGATAATATTTTTATGTAATTCGAAGTTAAAATTTAAATAAATTATTGCCGAAATTCGACCCCTGGGCAACTCATAGTTATTACAAAATATTTGTTCAAAAATAAACACTATTTGAAAAGATTTTCATTTCAGTCTGGCCTGCTACAAATGGAGGGACAAAGCATTTAAAGGGGCTTACAATACTTTAATTCTAGGATTATTGCACTCGAAATGATTCTATTCGTTTTCCGATATTTCCGGGCATTGGAGAATTATTGTTACATTTTTTAAAGCAGCTTTACAGTGTATTGTAGCAGGTTAAGCTCTAGTAGCAGTGTGAGTGAGTAAAAAAAGGATCGAAGCAAAATTGTGGAAATGTTATTTCATGTGACTTTATTAGAAATCATTTCTAGCTTTGCTTTAGCAAATATTTAACAGATAATATGATGTCAAAACATCACATTTTCTATTAAATATTTGCTTTGTTTAAGCTTGAAAACAAAGAAAAAATACATGAGTACAGAATACCAACATCAATAATCGAAATATTTTATGTTACATAAACCTACATGGGCATTTGTGAATCGTCAGAAGCTGGGTACCATGGTTTTAATTGGTCGTTTCCTATGGAGAACAGCCGGCAAGAAACTCCATGAATACTCTTTAAAAAAATATTGGCCGTCACAATGTTTTCGAAGGACTGTGTTAGTTTGAATGCGAAGACAGTATACCTGCATGGTACTGAATTTAAACGCTTCATACTGAAATAAGTACTTACTTATAGAGACGCGTTGAAACACTTTGGGAGAAATCGGGGGACAATCAGCTGTCAGCGTATCTAATCAAATCTCAAATCTCAAATCTCAAATCTTTAATGCACTTTACACCAGATTGAAATAAGCGCATATCATTTTACTACATTTATATTACCTTACCTTTTTATTACTTTTTGATAATTATTGAAATTGATATTCCATGTTAATCCTAGATTTTCATTAAAGTGTAGCTATCTACATCGCCAGGTGCAAACTAAGCATCACGCTACGTCACGCAAAATCCTGCATTGCGCAAGCAGAGTTAGCGGAACCACTTGCACATTGAGAGACAGAGAAACCCGTCGGTACCCGTCTGACCAGAAGATCCTCCCTTTTCTTTAGAGGATGACTGAACTCTACATCTTACTCCTTAGGCCTTTATAAAAGCTGCATTCTAGCAAAACTGTGATTAACAAACTCAGTTGCCATTAAAAATTAGGTGTCACAACCGCCCTTTAAATTCTTCTAAAATATTTTTCATTCCGCACCATTGGCTCCGTGGACTTTAAGTTAAAGCTAACAGTGCCGATAGGCCGTGAGACTTGCTCCGTACTTTACGTGCCTCGACTCATAATGTTCCTGAAAATGTCGCGAACTTCGTGAATTATTGACACAGCAACACTTTATTATTAGATATGAATCGATTATATTTTTCACGGTATTTTGGCTTGTGTAGCGATGGCTACTAAGGTTATTTTAGGGAACAGAAGAGAATAGCAAATATTTTGTAAATATAGGTAATAAATAAATAATAGGTGTTATGAATATATGATAAATTAACGTCCAGCCGTATTTCGCCATTCGGCATGTAAACCTTTATATTATAATTAATTTAAGTTTAAACAAAAGCCAGATATTTCAGAATGTATTCTTCTCTGATAAAAACTCAGTCAAAGTATAGTACAATTTATCCAATAATCCAATCCGCTTTATAAAATTACGTAGTCTGATTTTAACAGCATTGTTGTCAAGTCTTCCTACCATTAAGTAATTTATTGTAAATAATTGGGGACACACAGTAGACACTTCTGCACACTATGGTAGTTTAGACAAATTTTTATTAATCTCGAGAATGACATTACGCTAGTCAGCCTATGAGATCGTTGGCTGCTTAACCGGTCTTGCCTTTGGCTACCTTAATAAATTAAGGCCTCTAGCCACGGTTCAAAATCATAAAACTAAAGCGACTACACGCTAAGGGCACCACCTTAGGGCGTCGCTGGAACCGAGCAGCAAAAGATGGGCTGGATCGTAATCACTACCTTATTATTTACAGACGAAATTAATGCTCCTAGCTTAGCTGTTACTTATTTAGTGTATACTGTTTTATCTTATGTAATTATTTAGTGTTTATGTATTTCTGTAAAATTATGGACTACAAATTATGTTTGATATAAATAAAATACATATATTAGAGGCCCGTGTTGGCTCGAGAAGTCGGGGCGGACATGGATTGGGACGTCTCGGCGGACCACTGTGGCGAGGACGGAAGGCTTTGAACCCGAGGCGTTTTATTTCGTGTAAATTATTTCATCACCACTGCCCTCAAAACGGTGAAAGATAACATAGTGAGTAAACTGGCATGTCCTAGAACTCAACATTCTTAGACATGTGACATCTACCATATCACACTGGGCTTGCATGGCGGATTACAGCCTGAAATAGACAATTTTTCATCTCAATTCGTAAATTTTATATCCTAACTAGCTTCTGCCCGTGACTTCGTCCGCGTTAAATTTCTTGTTCCCCGGCCCTTCCCGTCGCGTCGAATCGCCTACCCGTGCGATTTTCCCCGTTTTTGCAACATTTTTCATTACTGCTCCACTCTTCTCGGTTGTAGCGTGATGTTAATAGCCTATAGCTTTTCTCGATAAATAGGCTGCCTAACACAAAAATAATTTTTCAATTCGGACCAGTAGTTTCTGAGATTAGCGCGTTCAATCAAACAAACATACAAACAAACAAACTCTTCAGCCTTATAATATTAAGTATAGATTAGGTAATTAGAAACTCAATTTCCATATATTACTTATACTTCCATATATTACTTCCAAAATTAACCGAAAGGTCAGGCTTTATCCAGAATTCAGTGAATACTATACTATTTCTGTAAAGGGATTATTATAAATAAATATCCACTACATGTGGATATTTATTTATAACTAGCTTTTGCCCGCGGCTTCGCCCGCGTGGATGTCGGAAATTAACGCAGGTATTTTTCTTAAATAAAAGATTTTTCTGAAATAAGTTAATAGCATAAGTTACTCCTTGTTACATCAGCTATCTGCCAGTGTAAGTCCCGTCAAAATCGGTCCAGCCATTTCAGAGATTAGCCGGAACAAACAGGCAGACAGACAGACAGACAAAAATTGTAAAAAATGTTGTTATATTATATGTACCGTGTATACATCCATATACATTTAGTAAAAAATGATTATTTGTATAGATGTATAGATAAGAGAGCAGTGGTGGCTAAGTGGTATCAGCCCCGACTTACGAATTGTAGGTCGTGGGTTCGAACCCAGGCAGGCTCTTTACTTTGTGTAAACATTTTCATCAACACTGCTCTCAAAACGGTAAAGGATAGCATCGTGAGGAAACCTGCATGTCCTAGAACCAAAAATTCGAAGACATGTGACATCTACCAACCCGCACTGGGCTCCCGTGGTAGATTACGGCCCACCCCCTCTCACCGACAGGAAGCCTGTGTCTCAGCAGTGGGAATTATATAGGCTAATTAATAGAGGTAATAAATACTATCTGTGTGCCATTTTCGACCAAGATCCATTGAGCCGCTTTTGCATGATTGTGAAACAAACATCCAATCATACAAATGTTCACATTTATAATATTAGTAGTAAGTAGGTTTATAATTCATACTAGCTTTTGCCAGCGGCTTCGCCCGCGTGGAGGTCGGAAATTATCCCGCGGGAACATACTACCGGGATTAAAAGTAGCCTATGTCCATTCTCAGGCTCTAATCTATCTGTGTACCAAATTTCATTTAAATCGGTTCAGTAGTTTTAGCAGGAAAGCGAGACAGACAGACAGACAGACAGAGTTACTTTCGCATTTATAATATTAGTATGGAAGTATGGATAGTATGGATAGTATGGAAGTATGGAAGTATGGAAGTATGGATGGATAATCCCTTTATAGAAGGTAAGAAATAAGAGTATAAATCTCCAATCCAATAGCCGTTCAAATTGGGCTAATCTGTACTATATAATATTATAAAGCAGAAGAGTATGTTTGTTTGTTTAGTTGAACGCGCTAGTCTCAGGAACTACTGGTCCGAAATAAAAAAATCTTTTTGTGTTTAGTAGCCTATTTATTGAAAAAGGCTATAAGCTATATAACATCACGCTACAAACAACAGGAACGGAGCAGCAATGGAAAATGTTGCAAAAACGTGGGAAATCGCATGGGCAGGCAATTCGATGCGACGGGAAGGGTCGGGGGAACAAGAAATTTAACGCGGATGAAGGCACGGGCAGAAGCTAGTGTATAATAAGCCTAAGGATGGATTCAGACTATGTAGATATGCAGGCGTAATAGTACCTAACAGCCATACGGGTAGATCGATCAGGTTAAGCTAAGGTAGCCGCGGGTGTTTCGTGAATACACCACTCCGTGTCTCGGAAAGCACGATAATGGACATTCGTTACGGGTCGCCAAAATCCCGTAAGTCTGACAACTAGTCTTCGTTTGCGATCGTTTTTATCCAGAAACTGGTTGGTGTAGGTCATATAGGCATCCGCTTCAAGCATAATGCTTGTATTCAGCTGAAACCGGTTTCACTGGAAACCATTCCCAACGTAGTTGGGAAGACTCTAGGCAGACGATGATAATGATTTTACCAGATGAACAATTCTGGCTCTTTGTTCTAACTCTAGATTTGTTAAAATGAAAACTATTTACAAGTTAATACTGATAAAGATTTAATGCCATCATCTATGTTCTATGTTCTATGTTATGGGGTTTTGGTTTCCGCACTTAATCCTTTGAGTGGACCATTGTGCGTGGGCTATGGCGGCCGTCGGTATTACTCCAACCAGCCCACCTCCCTCCAGAAGTTTATAATGTCTCCTGGTCTACTAAGAACGTCCGTGTAAGATTTGGGTGTCCCGAGGGTATCTGTCCTAATCTGGGTGACGCCTGTACATTCGAAGAGTACATGCGCAGTGGTTTCCTCAGCTTCCATGCAGGCCCTGCACAGGGGGCTGTCCGTTATGCCTATTGTGTAAAAGTGTTTGTTTAGCGGGCAGTGTCCTGTGATGGTGCCCGTCATCAGGACCAGACCATCCCTGTCCAGGCGTAGCAGACGTCTGGTTAGCCTGCCATCCGGGGATGGCATAGCTTCCCTGGACTGCCTGCAGCCTGGTGCCGAGGTCCACCAGCTCTCCGCTTGTGTGTGGGTAAATTCCTGCAGCCACCTGCGTAGCTGGTTGAAGGGGATGGGCACGATGGGCTCGGGGCCGCAGACTGACGCGCTGGATGCCTTTCTGGCCAGTTCGTCAGCAGCATCATTGCCTAGTGATCCACTGTGTCCTTTTATCCATTGCAGTGTCACTTTGTTGCGATTAGAAACTGTTACCCGTTCTAATGCATTATGACATTCTAGTGTAAGGCTCGAGGTTATGTATTGTTTGGCTAGGGATTGGAGGACTGAGGCGCTGTCGGAGAGTATACGTATATGGTTGTCCGTAACTCTTCTGGCTTCTATGGCATACGCCGCCTGTATGATGCCCACGCATTCCGCCTGGTAGACGGTGTTGAGCATTCCCAGTGGGTTGGATATTTTTATGTTTAGGTCGTGTGAGAAAACTCCGACTCCGGTTCCAGAGGAGGTCTTTGAGCCATCAGTGTAGACTCTTAGCTCCTCCGGGCCCGAGTGGTCGTTTTGTTCTTCTGTGAGTATAACGTCGTAGTGCTTTTGAAAGAAGTGTAGTTTTGGGGTTTTATCGCAGGGTGATGCCATCATTGGTTGTCGCTTGATCGCATCGTCCCTAATGCGTGAGTGCTTGACCCTCGAGTCATTGCTTAGGGTCCCTGCTATGTTCAGTCTTAGGGCAGCCAGGGCAGCCTCCTCCCGCACGATCAGGTGTAGAGGTGGTAGCCCAAGCATTACCTGTAGGGCAGCGGTGGGTGTAGTCCTCATGCAGCTAGTGATGGCTACACAAGCGAACCGCTGCACCTTTTCAAGGTCTTTTTGGGCTGTGCTCAGGTCTGTTCTGGGCCACCAGACTATTGAGCCGTATGCCATCATCTAAATATATATATAAAAATATACTTACATATCAAAAAAATAATATTGAAACTACCTAGAGTCTTACTTTGAGTTCACAATCTGGAAAATAAAACGTCTTCAAGCCGCAATACAAAGAAACTACCTACTATAATCATTTCCATTTCCAATCATCTTCAAATTTCGAATTTGTTATTACGACCTGCCAAAACAAGCCCAATATTTCAGCCTTCAAAGTAAATACCGCTATTGTTTCGAACACATTTCTAGGAACAGCCGTGACCTTTGAGCCGTCCCAATAAATCATCTACAGCGAAAATCTTCTTTTACGGGACTACCATGATCCTTGAATATTTCACGTCGCCCCAACTCCGGCGGTGCTTTAGGGATGCTACACATTTGTTCGATTCGGCATGATTCAGATGGAAAAATCGAATAAGATCATAATCATCGTCTCAGCCCAGAATCACCCACTGCTGGTCATAGGTTTCTCTCTTTCATCACCATACTTCTTGGTTCCATGCATGGGCGTACCCAGGTTTTGGGCCAGGGGGGGGCAAATCAGATTTTTTATAAGCAGTTAGTCTAATAAATAAACATAAATTAAAATAGGTATTTTTTTCATTCTTTAAATATTTAAAAGCTATTTTAAAAGTAACTTTCGAGGTCTTCAGCAAAACGATTTATGACGTCTTTCGTGAAAGAATCGCCCATAGCATTAACCAAATTTTCTATGTACACTGAGCAATCAAAGCCCATTTAATCTATTTCGAGCATGGTCGATCGAAGCTACGTTTTTACGCATCTGAGTGTGTTGAATGCCCTTTCAATTGTAGTGGTGGATTAAGGCATTTCCAGTAAAATTTCTAGAGCTTTCTTCACCTTCAGATAATAGGATTCTGCTACTCCGTTATTAATTCTGTTATTCCAATACTTTCAAAGTTCTGCTGCTGCTTATTCATCCAAAAAGTACATCATAGCGCGGCTTCAGATGTTTTCCCTACTAATACATAAAATTTTGATACTTCCTCCATACAATTTTAAAATTTTGGATCTGTAATTTTAATTGTCTGAGCAGGGTGCAACAATGAAAGAGTAAACGCTGGTGAATGGTCTTCGCCGAATCTTGCCTCTAATGAAAATGATAACGAATCCAAATAGGGCACGCATAACGAGCGACGAAAATAATCGCTAAGAGGCTCGCTACAGTAGGCAGCTGATTGAATTGCCCTCTGTTGTTGGCTGCTTGCTGTCTTAGGTCAATGCAGCTCAAGGTTCAAAGCTGCAGCAATTTCTTCAGCTGATTTGATTAAATTTTCACTCTTTTCTTAGGCGGAACGCCTGTGTTCTGCAACTGCAGTGCTTATGGTTTGTATATGTTCTGCATATTTTATTATGTCCATCGTTTTAGACGTGGGCACGCCACTATTGCAGCGGTAAGTCCCCTCTTTGAGGAGTGGCTAGAGAGGCGCCACGGCGTCCTAACCTTCTGCCTTATGCTGATTCTCACTGGACACGGCTGTTTCGGGAGATTCCTGTTGCGACTAAAGCGGGAGGAAACCCCCGGGTATTATTACTGCGTGGATCGCCTGGAGGACACGGTGGAGGTGTACACCACCGTGTCCTCGTGGAGGCGATTGGCATCGGCGATCTCGCATCCGGCCCTGGTGCAGGCCATGGTACGGAGCGAGAGGGCATGGGAAACCGTCACCTCAATCTGCGAAGCACTAATGCTCGTGAAAGCGGAGGCAGAGCGCATGAGGGAGAGGCAGTCTCTGCGCCCTCACGCCCCTAGCTGCCGCAGGTGACACCCCGGGCGTCGGGAGTCAATTGCGGACTCCCGGTCACCGTAGGCGCGGGCTTGCGTGCTGCGACCTGTATTTTTTTTTTCTAACCGATATCTCTGCTATTAGTAGACCGATCAAAACAAAAACTTTTTTGAACACGCTTTTATTAGCTTCACACGTATGTTAGTATGTGCCTATGTAACGGAAACTTTGAACATGACTTTGACCGCCTTTAAAACGTCGGATTAACTCGAAATTTGGCATACTTATCAAGGACCAGTGACAATACAATAATTTTGTAAATTTGTGCCATTATCCTTGCGGGGGGTTACGAGGATAGCTAAAAAACTATCATCAAAAACTACGCCGAAATACGTCAAAAAATTCGAAAACTACACTGTCATTCATGACAAAATTCGAAACACCCTAAAAATAGAAAATAAATAATAGTATAAAAAAACTAAAAACCACGTTTCTTTCAAGACAATAAAATTTATATGGGGCCCTGAAGAACCTATCCATTGATATAATAGTTAAAAAAAAAACTAAAAAACACGCTTCCGTAGAAAACCGAACTAAAAAATAGAAAATAATGGAAAAAGCGTGGGTTGCTTTTTGAGGTATTTTTAATTGATAATAGTTTTTTTAAACTATCATTTTAATGGATAGATTCTTCAGGGGTGCTTTTTAAAATTGAATATAACGGGTGTAAAAAGACGCTCATCGAAGCTGCCAGTCATTGGTTCTGCCCTTCACTCGGTACTTTTTTGTCATGGATTATTTCGCTTTTTTTTCGCTTGTGGGTAGTTGTAATAATCACACTAAGAAAAATTTGCTCCTATTTGAAATTGAATATATTTTAATAGAAACATTATAAATTATTATTTATGCAATTTAATTAAAGTTCATAGTTTGTACCTGCTTGTGTAGCGTTATCTCATCACAATTTCTACTTTGAAATCTACATCACTTCACTGACATCACAATAGAGTCACTAGCAAGCACTCTGAGTGAATTAAAGGAGTTGTTTCACACGAAGATGTCCGCATTTGAAGATGAACTGCAGAAGGCCCCTTCATCACCTGTCACAACTTCAAGCCTGGCTGCGGAGTTTACAGTGTTCCGGACATTCATCACCCAGGCTCTGAACAGCATACAGCAACAGGTGGAGCTACTAGCTCGTAGTGTCGACCAAATTGAGATGCGCGGAAGGAGGAAGATCTTGCTGTTGCATGGTGTTGATGAGGAGCAGAAGGAGGACACCGCCAAGGTGATTGCAGAGGTGATATGTAATAAATTATAGTTAAGTGACTTCACAGTTGCGGACATCAGCCTATGTCACAGAATGGGACGAGCAGTTGCTAATAAAACCAGGCCTATCCTGTTCAAGGTAGGCAGTCTTGCGGTCCGAGACAAGATTTGGTTTTCCAAAGCCAAATTAAAGTCAACAGGGGTCACTATGTCCGAGTTCCTGTCAAAGGGGCGGCATGATGTGTTCCTGGCCGCGAGGGAACGATGTGGTGTCACCAAGAGCTGGACTAAGGCTGGCAGCGTGTATGTCCTTGGTCCCAATGATACGCGGCATCGGGTTGAGTCCCTCGCTGAATTGGACAGGATTGCGCCGAATCCTGGTGAGCCCGAGCAGAGTGAACCAGAATCGGCTGCACCAGTACCGGCTGTGCCAGTCTCTGTCCCGGTCGTAGCTGCTGCGAAGACCGCAAGGTTGAAGCGTTCTGCTGCTTTGAAAAAGTGATGTTTTTGTGAATGTTTTCTTCAAAGTCCGGGTAATATCGTGTTTTTTGTTTGTACCTTCCGTTTATTTATTTATCAAGCTTTGACAATTTTATAAATCTAAGTCCTGACTTGAAATTTTCTAAAACTGTCACACTAATAATAATATCCCAATGTTGACACTGTCAGTGTCAGTCCTGTGTCAATCAACACACATGTCAATTCATAATAGTGCGTTCCGTTTTACAGAACGGTGTAATGGCAGAATGAGACTGGCATGTTTTGGATTTGTTGTCAAATGTTTTGTTTTTATTTACTTTTACTACTTGTTTTGTTATGTTTAGTTGCAATTTTTTTTTTGTTTTGCTACCCGGACTACTATAAATATTTAATTCATGTATTATTAACGCCACCGGCAGGTGGACTTGATATTTGATCAACCTTTAACAAGGTGTTTTTTTTTTTGTTGTATGGTGTTTTATATCTATATTATTTTATCATATTAGTTAATATTTATGTCTATTGATGAAAGCAGTGATAGTAATAGTTTTTTTCTTTACCAAGTAGCGACGACAGTTTTGTGAGTGTTCCTTCTCTAGCAGAGACTCTTACAGCGCAGTTTTCTGATGTTCCCAAGAATTTTAACGTTATACATATTAATGCTCAGAGCATTCCGGCTCATTTCCACGATATGTTGGCAAGCTTTGACTGTAAAAACATTCATGCTATTCTTATTTCCGAGTCATGGCTCAAACCTTGTCTCCCTTCAACTAGCTACTCTCTTCCTGGATTCCAGCTTATAAGAAACGACCGGTCAGTTGGTGGTGGTGGTGTTGTTGCTATTTATCTCCGTACACATATTCCCTTCTCAGTTATCAATGTGTCAGCGCAGCCACCACCATCAAATGCTGGTGAACATCTCTTTCTTGAGGTTGAACTACACCATTCGAAATTGCTTCTTGGTGTCTACTACTGTCCCTCATTGCGTGTTAATTTCTTTTCATCTTTTGAAAATCTATTGAAATGCTTATCCCTTCTTACAGTCATAGTATAATCATGGGTGACTTTAATACTTGTCTTCTGAAAAAAGACCACCGCTCTTCTTCTCTGACTAATATTTCGGCTTCCAGTGACCTTTCCATTCTTCCGCTGAGTGCCACTCACCATTTCCCTAACTCTACTCCTTCACTTCTTGACTTGATCTTCGTTTCATCTTCTGATCGCGTCGCTAAGCATGGCCAATGCTCAGCTGATGCCTTCTCATATCATGACCTAATCTTTCTATCATACAAAATTCGCCCACCAAAGGCGAAAGCTAAAATTCTCATGCAACGTAATTTTGGTGGTATGAATGTTGACGATCTCTGCAAGGATGCCAGTAATATAGATTGGTCTACTTTATTTGCTTCCACATCTATCGATGAGCAAGTCAACATTTTTGCGACAAAACTTATTGAGCTTTATGATCATCACGCACCTATTCGAGCAGTGAAGGTTAAACATTTGCCGGCGCCGTAGCTCACAGACGAAATTAAAACAATAATGCATAAAAAAGTGACGGCAAAGTCTAAATTTAAGCGTAGACCAAATGATGCTAACAGGGAAAGTTATGTCAAAATCCGTACTCACTGCAATAAGGTGTGTAGGAATGCTAATCGCCATCACATTCATACGTCTGTCCAAAATGGGGACGCATCCAAAGTTTGGAAATTTCTTAGGACATTGGGGGTCGGTAAAACCCGACAAGAGACAATCCCAAAAGATTTAAACATTGATGCAATGAATAATCATTTTACTGCTTCGTCCGATTTTGATAGGACAATAAAATGTAATACACTGAATTATCCTTCTTCTCTTCCGACTCCCACTTTCTCTCCATTTCTTTTTGGTCAATTCTCCGTATGTGATGTTAAGAAGAGCATACTATCAATTACTTCCAATGCAGTAGGAAGTGACTGTATCAGTCGTAATATGTTAGTCCCTGTGCTGGATGTAATCCTTCCCGTCATCTGTCATATCCTAAATTTTTCAGCATCTAGTGGTGTCTTTCCATGTTCATGGAAGGATGCTCAAATAATTCCTTTACCTAAAAAGCCTAATCCCTCATCCTTTTCTGAATATCGTCCAATATCTGTCTTACCATTTCTATCCAAAGTCCTTTTACGGTTAATCCACGATCAATTAAGCACTTTCCTCTCCAAAAATAATCTCCTCAACCCTTTCCAGTCTGGCTTTCGTCCTGGTCATAGCACCACCACAGCGCTTCTGAATATTACGGATGATATAAGGTCAGCCATGGAAAGCGGTAATCTAACGGTCTTAGCTTTGCTTGATTTCAGCAATGCTTTTAATACCGTTGATTTCGATGTTTTGCTTGGCATTCTTTGCTCTCTTAATGTATCTCCATCAGTAATTGACTGGTTTCGTAGTTACCTGTTCGGTCGTCGGCAACGTATTTGCATCGGTGAGACTTTGTCTTCCTGGAGTAATACTTCTGCCGGTGTACCACAGGGTGGCGTTCTATCTCCATTACTTTTCGCAGTTTTTATTAACTCTATTTCCAACGAACTAATTTCTTCCTACCATCTTTATGCAGATGATTTACAAATATACTCTCGAGCTCCTCTTGGAAATCTGTCCGAGGCTATATTGGTGGTTAATCGCGATCTAGTCCGGATATGTGGTTGGAGCAAGAGGTATGGACTTAAGGTCAACCCTATAAAGACGCAGGTTATTGTGGTTGGCAGTTCTACGACTGTCTCAAGAATTGACTGGACGGCTCTTCCCCAGGCTACCTTTCACAATTCTATTATCCCTTTCAGCGAAAAAGTTAAAAACTTGGGGATTTTCATTGACAAAAACTTCACTTGGACTGCCCAGCTACAGGAAGTTAGCCGCAAGCTATTTGCATCCGCTGCATCTTTGAAGAGACTGCGTAATTTTCTGCCGACTGCCACCAAGATTGCGCTTGTACAATCACTTCTGTTACCCATCCTTGATTATGCTGATGCCAGCTATCTTGACCTTACCCAGGACCAACTCGATAAACTTGAGCGGCTTCAGAATGTTTGTATAAGGTTCATATTCGGTTTGCGCAAATATGACCATGTATCCGAATTTCGTGTGAAGCTCAAGTGGTTACCAATTCACCTTTGCCGGAATGCCCATATTCTTTCCCTTTTATATAATGTGCTGTTTTCTCCTTACACCCCTCTCTATCTTAAGAATCGTTTCCAGTATCTTTGTGACTCCCACACAAAGTTGTTGAGGTCATCAGATAACTTAAAGCTTAAAATGCCAATGCATTCTACAACTTTTTTCGATAAATCCTTTTCAGTTTAGGCTGCTCGTTTGTGGAATGCATTGCCAATTCAAATAAAACGCGCCCAATCTTTACCTGTATTTAAAAGACTCTTAAAGGAGCATTACTTGTTGTCGTGATCTTGTTTTCATACCTGTCGTAGTCGTATTTTATTTTCTTAGCTTATATATTTAGTATGTATGTATATAAGTATTTATTATACAGGATATATATAATTATATCTATGTATTTATTAAAATAAATTGTATTTTACACCAGTGACAACCCCATTTTTATGTCCACGCAATCACTGTCCATACCAAGGTTGCCTGGAAGAGATCGCAGAAAGCGATAAGGCCGCCCATTGTATGTTTTGTTTTTTGTTAAATTTTCTTGTTGTAATGTATTTTCTGGTGTACAATAAAGCATAAATAAATAAATAAATTATACCTGCAAATATTCTGGTTACGGAGATATTGAAAGTTCTACAATTGTCTGACATTTTATATCATATAAAATTGTAACTTATTCAGAAAACCTGAGAACACTTTTAACGTTGCATGAACACAACATGCCTTACTCAGAGTGCTACAGTTAACAGAATTTTTTCATATAAACATTAAAGTAGTTATTTTTGTGCGAAACCGGCTCGACTTAGCTCGAATTTTGCCGAACGGACCCAAAAATAATTCTATGTGGGTAGATGTTGAATGAATTTGGTCGATCGGTACGATCGGCTTTGCTGTTCAACGAATACTACCGAATCGTATGTTCCGACCCGAGCAAGTGTGTAACATCTCTAATAAATCTCGGCACCTTTTAAAATGTAAGCTGCGTGTGGTTCCGTTGTATATCCAGAAATTGAATATTATCAAAGAAATTAACCTTAAAAAGGAACGTTGAGTTTACCAGAGGCTTTAGGGTGTCTAAATCTGTGTGATACAAAAATAGCAAGGCGGTTGACGTCACAGATTTTGGATAAGTTTAAGGGTTATGTATAGATTAAAAAAATTAATATTTTCAAGAACAAATACCCACAAATGCTAACATTGTTGTGCATAAAATAGTGAACAAAGTAAGCAGGTAGGTATAGTATTTTTATTCCAAAAGCGACCCGTGCTTAACTTGTGGTTACTAAGTGTACAAACATGCAGTGAAAGTGAAACCGTCAAAAATAATGGCGAATTCTGAAATGTTTGTTAGTTTATGTACACGCTACTCTTCTTTACGCACACATTCACAGCTTTGTTTGTACAATTACTACAAATAAAGCGTGTGTCGCTTTGTGACATATAAATATTAAAATCAATTAATATTATAAATCGCAAACAATATGACCGTCGCACTGGAATGCAGATTAAAACAGATGCTATAAAACAGTGCATACAAAAACATGCTTGGAACAATATATTTTTTCTACTGAGCATTTTTATTTTTACCTTCGAACTATTTTGAGCATCGATCACTAACCATTCAATAAATACCCACAGTTACCTTATAAATTTAGAAGCAGTGATTATTGAGGTATTAATATTTGATGTATATACCACGTTTCCTACTTCATTCGCCACACAGACAGGCACGACGAAAATAAACGTGGTGGGATTCACAATTTCTGCATGACGCTCATCGTTAATGTAGACCTGTATTGATCGCTCGTTCGGGATATTTGCGTGAGATCAGCTTCGGCCTAAAGGTCAATGGACTCAGGAATTAGGATTGATCCGTGGATGAACTAGGCCTTCGCCCCGTTGTGATAATATTTAGCTGTACTTTGGGGAATTATACGATTAGGTTTAAAGTGTTTATAAGTCCTAGTCTGCTAGGGCAATTGTGTCAGGATGGCCTCTTGTATTTTAACAACAATGAAGCAAAAATCTCATAGCTTTGCATAGCAGACTTAACCCTAACGAAATAGATTCGTGATCATCGGTAAAATTAGCTTACAAATCAATTTACATGTGCAGTTTGGCAATAAAAAAGGTTGTCATTGGTGAGCAAAATTATGAATTTTTGTTTATTCCTGAACTGAGCATTAGAGGATAGTTTTCAGCAAGATAGTAACGTCTTCTTGTAAGCTACTGCCACAACATTTTAATCAGCTATCAGTTTGTTATAGAGTGGCTATTGTTGTAACATTCTCTTTTTACAGTTTTTGTAAATCACTTTCCTCATATCGGTATATATACAGTGGTGATCATAACAACACCCATATATTTATACACAGCCTTGCAGTCGTAAAATATAACCCACCATTTACTTTTCAGCTACATTATCCATAAAATTCTGGTTCCTCAACCATAACATACAAAATATAGACGTACTATTTGTCCAAAATTTTAACAACCAACAAAGTTTGTAATCGGTGAATTTATAGCGGACATTTTTAATATAAACGCGTTCGTGTGAATGAATTCATAACTTTGTCACAGTGTAACTTTATACGTAGTACTGAATACAGTTATTCAAGCACTTTGAAAATGACAGTTTTGATATGCAGCGTTACAGTAACTTACATATGTATTTTGGTTGAAGTGTATATCCAGCAGTCTCCACCTTCTGTCCAACTCACGCTTCTGTGCCAGCCTCACCCAGATTTTAATGATGACCACAATGTCATCGGCCCATATTCATGGCCAACAAACACACAAGTTCTTAATATAAAAATGACAACTCAACACCGGACTAATTAATCAGTTTTGTATAAAAATTGCATAGCTCTTAATTCAAAAACTGGCATGGTGGTATGTACTTCACTTAAAGAAAAAGCATGTATTGTAAACAGGTAATAGTTCAGAGGGTCATGGCCATCCGGTTAATCCGGGGATATCGATCCTTGCCGGAGTGCCGCCATGGGATCTAGAGGCAAATGCCCTCGCTCATATGTGGGAGTGGCGCGAGGAGACGAAACGCCGGGGCGAAACTCCGCTGCCGCGACATATCGCGGCACGGCGGACAGAGGTCCGGTATGATCTCATGGCGACATGGCGGGTACAATTGTTGGGTTGCCCAACGCTGGGCACGCCACAATTGCGGCGGTAAGTCCCCTCTTTGAGGAGTGGATAGAGAGGCGCCATGGTGTCCCCACCTTCCGCCTATCGCAGGTCCTCACCGGGCATGGGTGCTTTGGTGGGTTTCTGTCCAGGATAAAGCGGGAGGAAACGCCGGGGGGGGGGTACAAAAAAGGGGTAATAGTTTAACGGCCGTAAGTTCAACCAGATAACAATATTTCATTGGACAACTGCATGGATTATTTAGACTGTGACACTATTGTATTCACAACTTTAAATTTCAGTTTTACAGAAATAGAGTGAGTGAATTAAAAGTTTCAAACAATACGAGTCGTTTATGTTTTGTTGTGATTATATTTTATTGACATAATTATTTTGTACTTCGGTACAAAATCATTAAGTTATTAGGATCTAATGAGCTCATGTACTGTGAAGCTTTTTATGCCTGTGATACTATCTATAATCATGCCTTTATGCCAATTTATTTGGGGTCGGATCTTCTTCCATACTTCTCTATTAGTTGGCTTCATTTTCGGTTTTTCTTCGAGTTTTTCCGACTTTTTCCTATTTGTCTTGTTTTCTCCTGTGTGCTTCTAAGGGTCATAGCGTGATGTAAACATAGTCTACTTCACCCAGATTTTTTTCAAGAATTAGGCTATCAGAATGTTTCTAATACGACTGGTAATTTCAGAGATTAGCGCGTTCAAAAAAGAAAAAAAAACAAACTCTTCAGCTTTACTATAAGTACAGATAACTGATTTAATAATACCCAAACCCATTACTGTAAGTGAATCACGCTGCTACGATAGGACCCAATTAATCCAATTGGGTATTACGTTCTTGAATCGTCTCTCTAAAATAAAATATAGCACAAATACTGCTTTTAAGCACGATTAAATACAAAGTAAGAACACATACACTGTGTGATTAGCGATTAATTAAGCTAACTACATGGCTACTTGGCCGACACCGAACACCGACAGAACGCCCTACACCGACACTATACACGCAGACACCGACAACTTACGCCGACATGCAGTTACTGCGGACAGATTTAGCTTCAGTCTTGCATGTACAACATTGCAAACCCGCGGAGAAAATTATACCGACAATGTGGAAAAGCACGTCTTTACAATAAAATACACGTGTTGTTTTGTGTTGTAATGGTTGTAGCTTGAAATAGGACGACCCTGTCACTTATAATGACACTATACTAGACCAAGTCTAATATGGATAGTGCCTTTTAAAAACGGAAAGATTTGTAACTGATTAAGACACTGGTATTTATATTTATTGTCAGTTTTAAATTTTACTCATTAATCCGCTTACTTAGTAGTTATAGTTTAAATTCAGTTAGAGTTAAGACTGATCATCCTGCATGGGCTATTTTCATCGCTATTACTGTCACAACGGTAAACGAAAACATCGTGACGAAACTGTCATGTTCTAGAACCAAACATTCAAAGATATATGACATCTCCCAAACCGCACTGGACCCTCTGCTTGTGTCCCAGCAGTGGACATAATATAGGCTCATTACGCTATGTATGTCCGTTTGCATAGCTAGGAAAAACCACACCGCTAGGCATACGGACAGCCACGGTAAGCGAGGTACTCCACTCAGAGCACTGATTTGAACAGCACTTGACCGAACCGCGCCTAAGAGACCTAAATATATACAAATACTTTTATATAAGCTTTTCAGGATAGCTTGCGCCACTCCAGGGTTCGATGAACTCGACACATAATAACTACGTGGTTAAACCTTCATCTTAATGAATAATTAAACATTATTATGCTGAAGATGCTGCTTATAACGAGGGATTAATAACCTTTCCTTTCCATTTAAATGCTCCATTACTTTAATAACAAAGCCTGTATGCTGTTTTGAATTAAGCTGTTTGAATATTGTGTGGGAAAACAATAATAATGACTGAGAAAATATTACTTGTAACCGCAGCTATAGTTTCTGCAAACAAATGATATGTAAAGAGGCAAATATTATGACTTCTTGAGTGTTAATAAAGACTGTATTTCTAGACTAATATTGGTGCTTGTTAGCGGGAGGTTTCACAAACTCTGACGCACTTATGCAGTGGATCAAAATGAATGTACACATATCAGCGTAGGTAGGTACTTAGTCTTATATTACAATAGCTAAAGATAATGTCAAAATCTACCTGAGTATTTATTCGTTTAACAGGTTGATTAAGAAGTATTAAGAAAATAAAGAAGAGAGTCCTGAAGAATTATTCTTTACTCATTACACCTACGTCCTGGTCCTGGCCATCACCATCCCGCCAGCGAACCCTCTCCACAGTAGTACAGCGTCAATTTGTCTATTGTGTTACTGTCAAATGAATGAATGAATGTCAAATATAACCATATTATGTTTTTATATTTTTTTTTCATTTAATAATGTATTTCTATTCAAATGAAGTGCGTTCGAATTTCGACCAATGGGTGATCACTATATTATTGCATCGATTGGAAAATGTATCAATCAATTTGCCTAGCCTTTTCCCAACTATATTGGAGTGTCATCGTTACAGACGTAATACGTCCACTGTTGGACACAGGCCTTCCCCAAGGGGAGCTTTGCCATGATTGCGACGTTGGCATATCGCAGTATGGTGGTAAAATGCATAGAGGACATTGCTGCCCAGTCTCTAGTAAGTCCCTTACGATATCCACGGGAAGAAATAGGATGGTGCTATTTTTTAAGTCCGGCACCACACGGGGTGGGGTCCACCTGTATTGGAATATGTATATTGATAAGAAATTCATAATTGGCTCTCACGTGCCTCAAAATAAAAATAAATAAATAGGTTGTCCAAAGAGGACAACCAACAAATCGTTGTCTGATCCCAAACTAGGCAGAGCCTGTACTATGATAACCAGACAACTGATAAACTGGTATTGTGCTCATCACACAAACATTTATCCTGGGTGAGAATCGAACCCACGACCTCAGTCTTAGCAGTCCGGGTCACTAACCACTAGACTAACAGGCCAGTCAAAATAGTGACTATATTAATCTATAGTATAGATACAATTGATAACACAACTAATAACATATACATATGTAAATTGTAACTATTTTAAGGAATAAATAAGGCTATTATTATTATAGATACAATTGATGTCATTGTCTCCTTAAAAGGTTCTTTTGAATTAAATCATGAAGATAAACGTAGTGTAAAAAACAGTCAACTAAGTTAACAGTCCACCTGCATTTAGCAGTGGCCATATTAAGGAATAAAATTGAACAGCAGAAAAAAAGAAATACAAATAAATTGTACTGCAACTATCTTTCGTAAATAAACTCTTTCGTGTCCAGGATTTACGAGTATAAACTTTAAAACTTTAGCTCTTCAACAAAAGGTCCGTTACATTTGCGCTTCCCATTACACGGTCCACGTAACTATATAAAGAAAGGGATAGGTTTAAGAGCAGGAAAAGGAAAAATATTGTTTTATGCGACGTAGGAAATTTACGCTTCGATATGTTCAAAATATACATATAGAAACGAGTGAGTCCTACTTAATTAGTTGTACTTAATAAACAACAGTGGCGAAGGGTGATTTTATTAGAGAGGTAAGCCGGAGCAAAAAAAATGCTTACCTAGACCGGACGTGGCGCACGTAGTCCAGTTACTTAAAATCTGTGACTGACTTCCTGGCTTCAGTCTTCTATAAGCAGATGTCTTCAGTCCACCTTTACTATACGTGTAAGCACTGGTGATTGAAACAGTGTCTTGCAAGTATAATAAAAGTGGCTTTGAAAAAAGCCGTTTGTGGTGTGATCAGTGTGATGACGTTGACGTATGATATCTACTAGAAAAAACTACTTAATTACAAGACTACTGACTTATTCTACTTATAATACTACTTATACTCTAAAGCTATGCGTCTATTCTTTTGTACAAAGTGCGCTAAGACATTATCATAAAAGCCTGGTATGATTCTTAATTTTTAGCAATAAATGTTTTTCTATAGAAAAAATTGCTAGATCAGATAATCGTTCTTGTTTTTGAGAATTACGCATGTACGTATGAATCCGCTTCAAAGCCGAAAACGACCTCTCCGCAGATGCCACTGTAACGGGAAGTGTCAAAAATATTCTACATAATGTTGTAATTTGTGGAAAAGTGTCACACAATAATGAATTTTGAAAATTGAGATAAAGCTCGTAAACATCTAGTTTGTTCAAAGACGGAGTTGTGTATAAAGACTTTCAACTCGTTCTTTAAAGCAGTGAACGCAAATATTTGCGGAAATTTTAAAAGCAAAGAAGATATTATTTCATCTGGAAATGATCTACTATAAAAACTATACTTTGATTTATTAAGTAAATTAAGAAAACTCATTTGAGAAAGTGACTGGTACCTGTGTTGTATTTGCGTCTTAACATTGTCTATTATTTCAATGAAAAGACGCCGATACATAGTTCTAGTGTCTAATTCTGTATTTAGTCGTCTACGCTGTCGCGGCGGCTCATGGAATTCCTGGACGCTGTCATAAATAATATTAAAATTATTTATAAAATCATTTGCAAGCCAACTATTGAATGAATCTATTTCGCGGTTTGCCACTTCGATATCAATGTGTTTTGACTGCAATAAATTAAAAAGAACGTCGGTTTTTGAAAAATGTCTGATAAAACATGCAAAAAAAAAAACAAAACTGCCTGTTTTCTAACTTACTGAGGAAACATTCTGCCAAGGAAAGAGATTCACTATCCCAAGATTCGGGGTTATCTAACATCGAATTAAAAGTATTAATCATGTCTAATCTACAGTTAAAAATTACATTAATTATGCGTGAGTGATAGTGCCAACGGGTTTCTGATACTCCGGGCATACGGCGGTCAGCTATGTCCTTCAAAAGGTTGGACCGTTTAGTTGATTTGTTGAAAAACCGAACAATACTATTTACGTGTCCACAAAAAGTTTTCAGTTCCTGAATATTTTCAAGAGAACGGCTAAGTACTAAATTTAATATATGAGCGTAACATGGGACAAACATTGCCATAGGGCATGCATCGCGAATTTTCGCTTGTACTCCACCGTGCTCACCAGACATTACTGCTGCGCCGTCGTAAGACTGACCAACTAACTTATTCCTACAACGATACTGGTCAAGTATTTCTAACAACTGTTTGGATAAAACTTCAGCAGTTCGACTTCCGCTAACATCGTAAAAACCTAGGAATCGTTCTTCGATTCCAGTTTCAGATAAATATCGAAAAATTACAGTCATTTGCTCCCTATGACTGACATCGGGAGTTTCGTCAATCATTACAGACAGAAATTGAGCTTTACCTATCTCGTTTCTAATGTGGTCTCGTAAAACGAATGCAATACTATGTATTAAATCATTTTGAATATCACTAGAGAGACCAGAAAACGCGGGGTTCTGAACTGAAGAACATAGTTCCAAATGAGAGTCCATTACGGTGTCATACTTGCTCAGATATAACAAGGTTTCAATATAGTTACCGCGGTTATCAGAATTCGGACGTTCATCGTGGCCGCGAAAAGCGACTTCTTGTTTACCTAACAAAATAACGGTGTCAATAAACCGTTTCATCAAATTCCTATTTCGAGCTACATTCCTATTATGAGCTTCATGCGAATTAGTGAAAAATGGTTCTATCCTACTATTCCCGAAGTCATGTAAATCTAAGCAGCTACGAATATGCTTCTCTGACTGTACATGTTTTTTTAATGAATTCGTCAGATTATTAATATCTGTAAAACCCCCTTTATTCCATAAACTACTAGAATCGGAGAAAACTAAACATGGAAAACAAAACATCTTATTCAATTTACAACTACCAGTCAGCCATTGATATTTATCGTAAAGGGAAACATTAAAATGTTTGAAAAACCCATCACGCCTTTTGTAATTTATAGTCATATCTGGTCGAGCACGACCTAACCTAATTATGTGTTTTTTATTTTCAAAACTTAACCTAGAAAAGCATGTTTCCTCACGAAGCAAATAATCAGTCACACAACAATCTAAAACTATTAATGCCGCCTTATCCATCCTACTAATAACTTTTCAAATCTAATCTAAAAAAGGAATTTCAACTTGCTAATTATCGACTTACCACAAATTTCTAACTGCGAACGCACAATTTCACAACAAACTCACAATTATCAAATTCTAATTGTTACTTTAATACTACACTAATAACGTATATGAATACAACGAAATAAATGCCAATTAACTACAAGTATCAACAAAATAAAAGGTTTTAAGTTTATAGGCTCAGGATGGCCTCTATCATTACAATCAAAGCCTACGTCGGTAGGATCCATCATCCACGTGGGTTAAACTGGCTAATTTAAATAAAATTACACTTAATTAACGAAATAACGATATATATCACTGCAATTACAATCTAATAATCGATAACACTTATTATAAATCAAAATACGTTGAAGATTGTGCCGGATTTAAACGATTCGTCGTGAACGTGGTGCGCCGGCGGCCCTTCAGTGAGAAGTGAATGTCCCGCCTCGCTACCACAGACAAGACGCTCCGTCAGAGTGACAGCCTGTCAGCTGTCACTCTAATCCGACATCAACGACAGCGAATGTCAGGTGTCAGTCTATATTGCGCCGTCACGGCCGGACTGACATTCGACCGTCCTCGGGCGTATCAGTTAACGTTGTCCTGGAAAAAGCAAAGTCTCAATCACTAATTATCTGCTCGTCCAACCTGACAAACAGGACAATTACTACGAGGACGTATAACATTTATAGCACAATGAAAGCATGTACAGCCCTTCTACCATCGCAACCGATGGACCAGATGTCATCTTTCCTTCTTTCAGGCATTAACTTGGACCAGACAAGTGTGTCCCTTCGACCAGCCCTAAAAGCGGCGTGGACCGGACGGCACTGTCCTTACGACCAGTTGAACCAAAACCACAAACATGGACCGGACGAGTGCATCCCTTCAACCACCCACACGGGGCTGGCTCGGACGACACTGTCCCTTCGACCAGTTGTACGACATTAAATCACAAACATGGACCGGACGGGTGCATCCCTTCAACCACCCACACGGGGCTGGCTCGGACGACACTGTCCCTGCGACCAGTTGTACATCAAATCACAAATATGGACCGGACGAGTGCATCCCTTCAACCACCCATGCGGGGCTGGCTCGGACGACACCGTCCCTTCGACCAATTCCAATGTGACTTTACGTGGCACACTTAACACTAAACAACTTAGTATAAATATGACATACCTATTAGTTACGAACAATCTTGCTCATTATGGATTTCGACTTCGCATTGTACATCTAGTGTGTCGGGATCAGAGTACACGCTGAGTGTATCTGACCCGGCAGTAAGGGTTTCAGAGTTAGCCGAGGCAGTATCTGAGTCTGCGTGCAAGATATTGTCATCTGTAGTACTTAAGTCACCGATTTGATCATTTTGGGGTTGCGAAACCTCTTCCGGTGCCATCTCGGCCTCCTCTTCATTCAATAGGTAAGCGGTAATTTCAGCTAAGCCGGTATGTCCCTGAGGTACTGAACGCAAATTCTCGTGTGCATATTTATAAACACGTTGTGACCCGCTGAGACTTTTTAGTTCGTAACGATCATTTTCTAAAACGGTGGTTATAACGAATGGCCCTTTAAATTTCCTATCTAATTTAGTCTGATTTCGTTCACTATTTTTAATGAAAACAAAATCACCCTTAGTAAACGGTTTAATACTGGAACGGCCGCGGTTAAACCGTTCTGTATCTGCTGCTGCCGATTTTTTTTATATTATCTGAGGCATTTTGTCTAATGGAATCTAAATCTGCCCGGTTATTTTGCTCGTAACAATTTGTTGCAGAAATTTTAGACATACCTAAGGACTGTGCACGAATACCGAACATCAGTTCCGTTGGTATATATTTAGTGACCGTGGATTTCGTACCATTAAGCGCTAATTGAATATTACCCAACTCCTCACGCCAAGTTTTATTGCGTTCATTTTCGACTATTGTGAGCAAGCTTTTTAAAGTTCGCATAACGCGCTCAACCTGTCCGTTTGCCCTACTTGAACCGGTTGCTATAAGGTGTAGATCAATTTTATGATCGTTACAAAAGTTCTTAAATTCGGTACTAATATAGCAACGACCCTGATCAGTAATAACACGTTTGGGTGCACCAAATAGGCATACAGCTTTTTCTATAGTCTGCACTGCACTCGTAGCATCGAGCGATAATGTATGCTCTAGCAAAACATATTTGGTAAATGCATCTATGATGACTGAGCAATACTCTTTGCGATCACTCTTACCACTCAGTTTCCCTGTAAAATCTATATGGAGTGTGTGCCACGGCACAGATACTTTTGGGATTGAGTGTAACTGAACTGGTTGAGCTCCTGATGGTCCTTTTGACGCTTTGCAAACTATACACGAATCAACAAATTTTCGCACACATTTAGACATTTGGGGAAACCAGTATTGTTCATAAAGTTTGTCTAGTGTCTTGTCGCTACCAAGGTGTTGTATTTCAGTATGTACGTGGTTAATGAGCGTCCAAATCAACGAACGAGGAACGACCAGTAACCATGAAATAGTTTTATTGCGTCCAACTTTTCTATATAGAATACCGTTCCTAACGTCGTAAGTGTGTCCTACTAAATCTGGAAAGTCATTGTTATTGTGTTTAGTTATTAAGTCCTGGATTTCACTATCCCGTTTTTATTCAACAGAGAGCCAACCTTCATGTAGCTCTACAAATTGAACATTCTTTGTAGTAGGAGTTTTGGACGAAGACTCACCCACGCTAGGCCGAAGGTTACGGGAGAAATAATCAGCATGCTCCATTCCACGACCTTCGCGATAAATAATTTCAAAATCATAGGCTTGCAGAAAGGCCCACCAACGATGTACACGCGGGGTGAGATCTACCTTAGATTTCGACGCCTTGAGTGAATTGCAATCCGTATAAACCGTGAAATGTCGGCCATACAGATAATGTCGAAAATGTTCCACCGCTCGTACGACAGCCAGCGTTTCCAGTTCGTACGAATGGTAGCGGGATTCTACGTCAGATGTACGCCTACTAAAATATTCAACAACATGAGGGAGGTTATTTTTCTTTTGTATGAGGATTGCACCATAACCCTCAGCACTGGCGTCGGTGTGTAATTCGACGGGCAATTCTGGGTCGAAGATAGTTAAGACTGGCTCTGAAATCAATATCTTAACTATCTTCTGGCGGATTTCTTCATATTTGTCAGTCCATTTAATCGGTCCTTTTAATTTGGTTAGCGGGTATAAAGGTCCAATGGTATTCGTAAACCCAGGTATAAATTTCCTAAAATAGGACGCAAGTCCAATGAATTGACGAACCTGCGTGCCTGTGTTTGGTGAAGGCGCGTCAACTAATGCCTGAATCTTACGAGAGTTAGGTCTAATTTCGCCTGATTGTAGTGAATACCCTAGGTAATCTATTTTAAGTTTCATAAATTTACATTTTCGGAGGTTTAATGAAAATCCAGCTATGGTAAGAGCATGTAAAGCATCATCTAAGCGTTGCAGGCCTTCCGGAATGTCAGAAGAATAGCAGAGAACATCATCCATGTAAATTAATGGCTTGTTATTAAGATCATGCAGTGCTTTAGTGATGCATCTCTGGTAAACGGAAGGGGCGTTGCGCAAACCGAAAGGCATAGCCAGATATTCATACTGACCTTCCGGAGTTACAAATGCCGTCATCTCAACGGAGTCTGGATGAATCAAAATCTGGTGAAAACCACTAGCCATATCTAAAGATGAGAAAAAGTTAGCACCACTGAGCTGGTCTATTTGTTCCTCAATGCGTGGCAATGGATAGTGTTCTGGTCGTGTATTTGAATTAAGTTCCCTATAGTCTATGCACATTCTGTCCGTATTATCCTTTTTTTTCACTAAAAGTATGGGGCTAGCAAAGGGGGAGGAGCTCTCACGAATTATGCCTGCATCTAACAGTTCTTGTACCTTATCGCGAACTATCTGTTTTTCTACAGGTGCCAATCGATAAGGTGATCTGTGGACTACTTTATGAGGGTCTATTAATTTAATCTCTAACACTCCTGTTTTAACGCGTCTATTAGGTACACCGTCTATGAAATAGTCAGAATATTTACTCAATATTTTTAGAAGAGTTTCTCTATCCCCGCTTGCCAAATCGGTATCAACTTGAGAAAAATCTGGTGCAACCGATTTCATTTCGCAAAAATTTGTCTGCTTCTTGACGCTAAATACGAGTTTGTCATCATCGACTGTCACGCAAAAACCTTTATCCAAAATATCCCTACCTATAATGACCGGCACAGAAATAACAGAATCAGGAACGATGTGAAACGTTATATCAACTAAAGCCTCACTAATTTTAACCGTGCTTAAGATTTGAAAAGAGCAATGTATGTCATTACCTCCGATACCCTTAAGATAAACAAGATTATTGCGTACAGTACCAGGAAACTTTTCGCAAAGGCTTTCCGTTAAAAGTGAGCAAGACGATCCACTATCGAATAAAAAAGGAAACTGCTCACCGGAAGATGTCTCCAAGGAGGATCTCGAGAGGCGGTGATCGCAGAGGTTGACTTCTTTACTCGCAGTTCCAGCATCATTCTTCTTGTCTGGACAGGCCGTCGATACGTGGCCAGTTTTTCCACAAGTGTAGCAGGTTACTGGTGCCTTGTCCTTGCTTCGTGTAGAACTTGAATGATCTTGAGGCTTCGATGAACCGGAATCTTCCTTGCGCTTCCTACAGTCAATCTGTCGATGACCTGTCAGACCGCACCAGTGACATTTTCCAGGGAATCTAGTGTCAGCTACCCGTGGTCGCTTCGGATCAGGTTCTTGATTAGCATCAGTGACATCGCCTCGCCGTTTCAGTGAAACGCTACCAAGAATTCGAAATAATTGAGCACGGGTAGTAATTACATGAGCAATCAATTCTCTTCGTATCAAACTATCCTTCTGACAGAGCACCGATATAACGAAACCAGTAGTCGCTTCTTCAGATAGCTCGGTTTTTGGTATGCGCTCGATCATGTTCCACAAGCGCATGGCAGACTCGGACGCGGTTTCCTTATAACCGATTTGAAACCGTAGGATTTCGTCAAAGTGATCTTGAATCAGTTTGGGCTTAGAAAATCTAGCCAATAATGCTAGTTTGACGGCACTCCAGGTTAATTCTTTGAGGTTTAATTTAGTTAGGCAAGCAGCAGCACAACCCTTCAGAGCTCTAGTGAGTGCCATTAACAAATCGACACCTTCAAGACATTTGTTCTGCACTATGATCTCTGTGACGTCACACCAACCCTCAATATCAGCTTCTGTGTCGTCAGGATCGAATTTTATGAGTTCAGGGGCATTTGTACTCACGGTAGATGTGGGTTGTGACATCGCAACCAGCCGAGATAACAGCACCTCCATGTTCGAGAATAATTTTGTTGTAGGGTCGTTATTTGAAGGTTGCCTCTCCTCCGTAAGGCGTTCATTCGATCCCACTTCTGATATAGGCTCAGGATGGCCTCTATCATTACAATCAAAGCCTACGTCGGTAGGATCCATCATCCACGTGGGTTAAACTGGCTAATTTAAATAAAATTACACTTAATTAACGAAATAACGATATATACCACTGCAATTACAATCTAATAATCGATAACACTTATTATAAATCAAAATACGTTGAAGATTGTGCCGGATTTAAACGATTCGTCGTGAACGTGGTGCGCCGGCGGCCCTTCAGTGAGAAGTGAATGTCCCGCCTCGCTACCACAGACAAGACGCTCTGTCAGAGTGACAGCCTGTCAGCTGTCACTCTAATCCGACATCAACGACAGCGAATGTCAGGTGTCAGTCTATATTGCGCCGTCAAGTTTATAATTCTATTTACGTCAATAGTCACCAAACATTTAAAATTACAAAATTATTGTCAGTGCTGCCAGGTCCTTTTTTTGTTTTACCCCAAGTCTGATCCCAGTTTATGAGTTTACCCTAGATTTTCAGTTAAATGAAAGAAATTACCCTAATTTGTTTAATTCGCGTTCCTTCAACGTTCTATCTATAATTAAAACATTAACGCCATTTTACTCAGTAATCACAGTATCATACGTACGCGCCGAGCGAGCAGGATACAAAGTATACATATTGCGAACAATGCGAGCGGGCAGCGGGGCAGGGTTGGTAGGAAGGAACATGACAAGCAGAGAGGCGGGAGCGGTCAGTATGTAGTAATTTAAATAGGTGCGTTCATAAAATCTTGAATCGATGATATTAGATGCATTCACAAAAATTTTAAAATGCACAGTAAATTTTAATATTTAATTTAACACTCAATCATGAGTGCTATAAAATGTTTAAATTTACCCCAAGATTACCCTCACCGAGTTTTTTCACTAAAATTACCCTGCTGATTCAACTTAACGCTAAATTTAGGGAAAATTTCCCTAAGTTGGCACCACTGCCAACGAGCGAGCGAGCGATCTTCGGGGACACCACGACGGGACCCGATTGGTCACGAAATTCAACGAATGGTCGATATTCCTACTGTTCATAACCCGGAATTTTCTGGCTTCCCAAGGCCTCAAAAAAATGTATGGCACGTGACCTGAAGTGACGTCATGACGAGATGATTTTGAATAGAAATTGATTTACTTCATAAGCTGGCGTCAAAAGCGAGTTACACTGCAGAAAAATCTTGACGCGCGGTGCCGCGCGCACTTTAAATGTTTTGTTTTCGTTGGAATATAAACACAAGTATTTTTTTATGTAGGTTCGGCTTTTGTAATACTTTAATTTTATGGTATAACATTAAATACATTCAGTGTGATTATTAAACACTTCTGAGAACTCCTGACTTTCATAATTTCGTAAGGGAAGCCGACAGGAATGGGCTTATTAGTTACCAGCGCCACTGATAAATAATGATCAGTGGTAGGTCCATTCGTATTGCGCGCTGAAGATTGTTTTGAAGGGCAATCACTGGCGTTTCCTAAGATACTGAAAATGACTAGAAAAATATCCAATATCAAAGAGTAAACTACACCTCAAGCGTTTGACCGATGCCTGCCGGGGTTGCGTGATTGTTCGAAAGAGATACCGTGACCCTGGCACATGGGCAACTGAAGGAACACGGGTGGGTTTTAGTCAGTAAAAGTCTGACACGCCCTCCCGCTCCGCCCAGAGCGGGAGAAGTCATTTGATGATTTCCCATCCAGAAAAAAAAAAGCGTTGACCTACGTAGTAGGCCCCTGCTGAACATACGCTACTCCCTCGCCCTACCACCCCGTCATCCTGCCCTCCGACATGCAGTCTGTCCAAGTCACCTTTTTAAGGTTTTCGGTCAATCTTGCTAGGGGCGTCCCTCACTACGCTTGCAGATACACGGTCACCTTTACAGGACACGTCCGCTCCACTGACCATTGGTCCTTCCACAAAAACCGAAAACAAAAAAAAAAAAAATATATTTTCGATATTCATATGAAACCAACACCGATATATCATCATCATCATAAGCTTAACTTTCTCCGAACATTGTTCTGGTCAGTTTACAGACAAATCGGACGCAGCTGAATACCAGTAGTTTACATGTAACATGTCCGGTGTGGTGCCGGACATAAAGAATAGCATTACCCCATTTATCCCGTGGGTGTCGTAAAAGGCGACTAAGGGACTTACTAGAGAATGGGCAGCAGCGTTCTCTATGCATTCTACCACCATACTGCGATCGCCAACCCGCCCGCCAAGCGTGACAATTATGGCAAATCCCCCCTAATCGGGGGAGGCCTATGTCCAGCAGTGGGCATCTTACGGCTGAAATGATGATGATGATGATGATGATGACATGTAGCGCCTGCCTATCTAACCGATTGCAAAAAAGTTTTTTGCGCCAAGTTTGGATATAATCGAGATTAATAAACTGAAGAATATTTTACCAAGATTTGCTACGGGGTCCTTGCTTCGAAATTGTCTAGACCTTCAAGTATCTAAGAAATGAAGTGGCTACGATTTTCGCTCTGCAATGGAAGCATCAATCTGTAAAAACACGGAAAAGCAGATATTATCTAAAACGTTTTTGAGCATATTGATGGCTCTAAATTCCCATTCCTTTTTCAGATCCCCTTGTTTCCACGATCAAAGGACAATAAGAATAAAAAGTATCGCCAAGAAAACCTCGACAAATTGCAGAAGCTCGTTCTACGTTTCAGTCTCAAATAAATAAGCTAATAAAAAGTTTTTGTTGAGCACTTTTTAACTGAAGGAATGTGTTTTCTCAAAATAAAAATCGCCATTCCAGTGTGTCTCGTTTAAAACACGCTTTATAAAATGTACTTTATGGGTTACAAATTAAAGGAGATTTTGCATTTGGTTATGAGAAAGGCATTATTGTTGTAATTTACCATTTTGTGAAAAGTAATCCTGCATTTTATTCTCATCAGGTTTTTGTATTCTATTTTTGACTGGGAATGCGAGTTATTCAAAAGATTGAGATATTTTCTTGTTAATAAAGATAGCTCATTTGCATTTAAAACATGTCGTTTGATTTTTTGCAATGCATTTGAAAATGATCTCTTTTATTTGATCTTCGATCTGTATGATATTGCTATGAATGGCTAAACATGGCATGTATCAACAAAAAAAACCTTATTTCACATAAACCTCCGCAAATGTGTGTTACACAATTGTCCTTAATAGCGTAATATCCAAAGGACGGGCATTGCGATCGATTACCATTTTACGTATGTTACACACTTACCCCTGAAATTTAATAACAAAACTTTTTTTAACCACGAAAGGAGCCAGCAGCGAGTGAAATCACTACATAGTATAAAACAATGTCTCTTCGCTCTGTCTGTCCCTGTGTATGCCGAGTTGTTATCTGTTTACCCACATAATTTCATTTTTTTTGCTATTTTGTTTTGTTTTGTTATTTTATATACGTACAGACGCCACCAGGTCAAGCTACCCGAAACTGTCATTTTTTCCCAATGAACCTTGAACCTAATGCTCTAGAAATAAAGTCGAAAATCTATCAAAGAAATCTGACAGATTGTAGTAGCTTGATGTGTTTGCGTCTGTACATCTGTGCGCTTTAATAATTAATCTTAGTTTTAAATATTGTTTCTCAGTAAGTGAATTTGTACTGCAATTCTTTATGAGAAATAAAGTTGTTCTATACCAAAACCGATTTTGATGCGGTTTTTTAAATAGATAGAGTAATTCAAGAGGAAGGTTTATACGTATAATACGCGAGTAAAACCGCTGGCAAAAGTTAGTTTAATAATAAAATAGAAAACCTCCTGGCGATGAGATAAGATTAGTTTGACCGAATTCAAGCAAAATTTCCAAAAATACTCTAGAAATCATATAGGCAACGAACTTTAAAACGTAGGAAGACTAGCATAGAAAAGTAAAAATAAATACTATACGTTATTAGTAAGACAATGTGCACTTCTAGAGAGCTGGGTCAAGGCATGCTTCCGAGTTTCCGACGTGGCTGCGGCAGACTACCGTATCACACGACACTTAACGTATTTTTGTTGCCAACATACAATACCCATGTCTGTCACTCTTGCACTGTTTTCGATAACCTATTTATAGTTGTTGTTTTTTCGACTAAACTCTAGCACATCTCGAATCGCTTCATGGTTTTGTGCCATTTTTTTTTGATCTCGAGGTCGATATCCTCATTGATGTCCTCCGCCCTGGGGTAGGCGGAGAGGTCTGTCAGACTCTTACTGACTAAAACCACCCCAGTGTTCCGTCCCACACCTACGTCGGGGACCCCGGGAACTAATGCATCTTCCGCGATCCCCGGCTGGTACCGCCCCGCCTCTGCGGGCCTCCTCACGTTACGTGGTGAGTGAAGTGTTAACTCCGCACCAACATCTCGGGTCCTAAGGAATAGGGGGCGACACATGTCCCCAGATCCGTCACCCCTGGACCCATTTAGGGCGGCTGTAAGAGTATTTCTCGGCGGGATTTTTTAGCGCGCTAGATCTTCGTGATCTTCGTCGAGAATAGAAAATCGAACTTTTTTTTTTCAACGCACTGGAATGCACTCTGTTGGATTCCCAATGCTCAATTCAATACCAAGAGTTGAAAATCCATTGCGTGATATAATTCTGCCACGATATTTTTACGTCCATACGATCGCAGTCTTAGACATGGCGCACACTATGTACCAGCTTGGCGACTAAACGAAACTACAGGGTGCTGCCGACAATTTCACACTAGGTGTCGAGTTGAAAACTCATAACGACAGGCTATGGTAGTCACACGCGTACTACTTGTCGCGCAACAAAACGCAGATGTAAACGACTACTCTGCGTCATGTCGCAGCCACAAGACGCACAGTTTGCGTTGGCATTTAATTATTATCAGTCCTTTCTGTAACGTTTTCCCTTTGGCAATGGGTACTGTATTTTTGAAAGCAATATTTATGATTGATTTATACAAGCAGCAGGCCGAGGCAGTGTATTGCAAAGATATTTTCATTTATATCTTTCTCCTATATATTATTAAACTCTACATCAATTCTGGGATGCAGTTCGCGCACGTTCCACAAATTATGCACGAGCTCGTAACCATTTTATAGTTGGGCTTTTACCGAACAGTTTGCAAAGAACTCGTGCTAATAGAATTTTACGATAACCACCACGTTAGCTAAGAGAATCGCAATCTAACTATATTACGTTCCACAATTTTCCCTGCAACAGAGAGTGAAAACAGAGTGACACAAAAAGTGAACAAATTTTTGGCTTTTGATTTTTTCCTCATTCTGTGTCGATAATTTTTGTTGAAGACACATTGGGGCTAGCTAATGTACTCCAAAGTAACTGGTAAAGGTCATCGCGCGGGCAGTCAGCGTGTTACATTCTGATAACAGTAGGTATGGTTTATGTATAAAATATTAAATTCCGTTCGGAAGTGAATTCTAAGATTACAGCTAGTAGAAACGTATGAATGATAACTTCTGCATGACTTCGTCTGCGTCAAATTTTTGATACCCTGGCCCTTCCCGTCGCATCGAATTGCCTGCCAGTTTTCGTCCAGTTTTCGTTGCTGCTCAGCTCGTTTTTATCGTAGCGTGATGTTATACAGCCTTTCTCAATAAATAGGCTACCCAATACAAAAATAATGTTTCAATTCAGACCAGTAGTTCCTGAGATTAGCGCGTTCAACCAAACAAACAAACTCTTCAGCTTTATAATATTAAGTTTAGATGAAGATCAAATAAATTGGAAAAAACGAGGAGTACAATAAACAGTTATTAAAATTAAGTAAAAAAAAACTGCATTCTTGTACATAATATTTTGCCTTATCAGTCCATTCGCTTGAATTAATTCGTGCGGATGGGATGGGGCGAATAGAAACTGTTTAAATTATATTTAATTATACTTTGTTATAATTATACAGGTGCGGTAAAACGTGCAAATTGCTGAGTACGTATATACAGAGTTGTCGATTTGCCTACATGTAAATAAACATCGTGCGTGTCGCCTATAGAAAAAAATATATTTTAAAGTATCGATGCGCCCGATTTGGGCGAGTCAATTCGTGCGAATTGACCAATAAATAATTTCGCAAAGTAACGCCTGAATCCAAAACTTATTGAAAACGTATTATCTAATACTACGTGGATAATTATACATTTCTGAGTCAACTAGACTTCTGAGGAGCTTATGAAACGATAACACTTGGAGTTCTACTCATCCTATACCTAACGAAAGTAGCGCAATTCATAATGTTAGCTTATAAAATAGGCAGACTTCAGACTTCCAACTAAGGTTTCTCTTCCAAACTCATTACCTTATGAGGCCGCTGGGAGTTATGTCAAAACTTGTTCTGTTGTTTAATTATCCACTTACCCAGGATTTCATTACTTTCCCTTTATCTTTAGTACTTTGGTACGTAGGACTGATTGTGTTGCGAGCCAGAAAACTGATTGTGATTACGGTCTGACATTGCTCTAGTAGTGTTTTGTCTAGGTTTTTGTGAATTGTTGTACTGATTTATATCGAAGTCGTTTCAAGAGTTTGTTTCTTTGCGTTTTGCTGAAATAAATCAGAACTCTTTGTCAGGAATTATTTAGATTTTACATGAAGGTATATTCGTATTTGATTTATGTAATAATATGTAAATACATAATTATAACATCTAAAATCAGTGAAAATAAACAATTAAATGAGGGGAAACTATTTCTCGACTTCGGTCGTAATTGTACTAATACTTAGAAGTGATTATATTATTGTTGAAACCTCGAGTTAGTTTGGAAGAATTTAAATTAAAACCAAGGCTTAGTACCAAAGTACGTAAGGCTGATTATGTTACGAGCCACAAACTCGTAGTGATTACAGTCTGAGATTGCATTAGTAGTCTTTTGTCTAAACTTTTGTGAATGTATTGCTTTATATTAAAGCCTTTTATTTTATGTCTATTGCATACGGGCTTTTTATGCAGTCCTTTCAAGAGTTTGATTTTTTGGCGTTTTACCGCAATAAATCAGGATACTATTCCAGGAATTACTTCGAGTTAGATGTTTATATTTAAATGCAGCTGAAGTTTTTCTCCACCGTGGTGATGATAGGAACGCTTAGTAGTAATTTCGTTTTAGTTGAATCCACGACTTCTTCTTCTTTCTCCTGGCTATTATCTTAATTTATTTGGAGTCAGCCCTCCTAGTACTTCTGCGCCACGCTCACTGTACGATTGTGGGTTTTCTCTTCTGTTGTGTTGCTCGCTATCATATAATTTTTTATTGTTCTGTTCTGTTGAAACGTCGAATTATTTTTGGAAAACTTTAAATAAAAACCGCGGCTTACTACCACCGTATTACCCCAAAAAATTCAACATCATTACTGTAGCCACAATCAACAGCCGAAACAAAAGAAACAAGACAGTCCCCAAATCCGCCACTCAAATCATAACGAGCACCCTAATTCCCCAAAAGAACAGAAGCACGGGGTACATTCAAACAGAATAATGAACTGGCAACGCTTTGCACTCGTCCGGTTGTATTTTTTTCGCGAACTGCACAGTTAGCGTTTACTCTCCTTGTTTTCGCAAGTGGCCGACGTGAATTTTTGAATTATTCAACTAAGCGAGTGTACTGGCCCACTGTGCCTACATTTGGAGTGGAAATTATTACAGAACACGAACTCTCGCACTAAGGTTTTGTTTGTTCCTAGTCTTTATGGAAGGTTTTTTTTTACACTGGAGTGGTCGGTATTGTTTGGGAATGGACCCAATCCACTCCCGACTACTCTAAGAGTAAAAAGAGGTGGGATGTGATTTGTGAATGGCTGAGTGTTTTGTCACTCGTCTTCTACGAAAACCTTACGACATTATGTTTTCTGGTAACACGTCGTGGCATGACACTATTCCACTAAGTTATTAACAGATTAGTTCATAACATCAAAGAATTTACTTGCAACAAGTCTGCTAAGACTTTGTTTCGAACAAGAGTAACTTGCTCGCAAGCGGCCTCGTTGAACTAGTGGTCGCAAGCGTTAATGCAGAGTATGAGATCCTGGGTTAGATTCCTAGGTCGGACAAAGTGTTGTTGGGTTTTTTCTTCAGGATTTTTTCAGTAATAGCCTAGAGTCTGGATTTGTGACCAGTTCATGGCGAACCTATGCTCGGCTCCTATTAAATAGGACATAAATATAACTGGCTAAATGTGATGTACTACAGGTACACCTTAGCATAAGGCTTCAACGAAAACAGCAGTAATGTCATGTATGTATGTGTTAAACTTGCTCGCAATGGGTTTTTTAGAACAGTGTTAGTGGGAACTGCCGCGAGTTACGAAATGTAGGTCATAAGTTCGAACCCAGACAAATGGTAAAGGAAAACCACATCCAAGAACCAAATATTTGAAAGACATTGTGGCATCTACCCATCCGCAGTGGGCCCACGTGGTGAATTACGGCCCAATCCCACACAGACAGGAGGCCTGTGTACCAGCAGCCTAATTAGGCAATGGATTCCATAATAGGTTCTCAGTAATACTTAAACGAGCGGGCTTCGAACGCATTAGACAGGAATGTCGTTCGCCAGTTCGACGCTTCAGAAGCTAGCTTAGTGCCGGCTGTTCAATAATTAGCGATTACTTCTGCAATATCACGTAAGCCGATGCTCCGTTCAATTCTGGCACATTTACGTTTCCTATCTATTCGAGCAGTAACCGTAGTGTTTGTTGTTTTTGTTTCAATGCACTGTGTATTTTGCTTTAGCTATCCTATTAACACAGTTAGGTAACAATTTAATTAATTATACAAAGCGTCTGCTGAGCCAATTTTTATTTCAGGTGTTTCTTAACATTAAGCAACGTTTATAAATAAATAAAAGGAGTTTGGATCTCGTTAAAGAATAACAATTTAAGGTAAAGTTATTAATTGCTCGGTAACTAAATGGCAAGAAGGGTATTCAATGCGTCAGTTTATGGACCTGAACCTATCCTGCCTATCCGCTTCAACCAGCTACACAGGTGACTACAGGGTTTCATATACACACAAGCGGATAGTTGATGAACCTCGAAACCGGGCTGTATGCGCTCCAGGGAAGTTACCCAGACATTTACTACACCTGGACAGGATCAGCCTGCGCCTTGTGATGGGGACCATCACGGGACACTGCTCGATAATCAAACACATTTACACAATAGGCATTTAGGACAGCCCATGCACGGAGACTGCGGAAGCCATTGTGTATGTGTTCTTTGAATACACAGGCGTCGCCCACAGTTTAGGACGGATACCTTCGGGGCAACCAGATCTTACAGAGATGTTCTTAATAGACCAGGAAATATAATCAACTTCTGGAGGAAAGTGGGCTTGTTGGTATTACCAGCGACTGCCGCTATGGCCCACGCACAAGTAATGCACATGAAGGACTAAGTGCGGAAAACAAACCCTCCATCGTAGAACATAGACTAAAATTGCTGATCTGGCATCTGAATGGTTAGGACCAAAGATTGACTTCAATTATTGAAAATCGCTTGAACGTTATACTAGTTTGTACCTTTATGACACACATACATACAATCACGCTTTTTCTCTTGGGGGTAGGCAGAAACCTCGAAACGCCACCTGCTACGAACTCTACACATTTCTTTTGCCTCGTTTAGATTCATACAATTGGTCATACACACACGCCGGTTACGAGTACTACGCATCAGACCTTAAGGTCAATAAGGACAGTCACCAATAAGGTCACTATATGTCCTCCTAGGGCGTCCCCTCCCGAGTTTCCACTCACATTTACCTTATAAATACCTTTTGTGAGCCGTCCTTCATTCATGTTCTCAACATGACCAAACCATCTAACTACTTTTTTCAATTTTACCCTTATGACGATTCCACAAATTGTCTTCTTTCAGTTTATATTAGGGTAAGTCCATAAACATCGCGAAATATTATGGTTAATTTAAAAACAGAAACGAGATAAGCACCCACAAATCCCACACTTATTAAATCCCAAATCTTTTGCTTTGGTCCTAACGCGTTCTCTAAACCCTAGGACAAAGCGTATATCAGAACGGCGGCTATCATAATATCACAATTATCGCGCTGTCACACCGCCGACCCTCATCACACGCATCTGTGGTCGGATTAATCATGGATTAACTGAATATCGTGCGAACAAATCTGCTTTTGTTGAACGTAATCACTCGTGACGTTTTTATTCTGTGCTTTGGCCGTCAATGGCATTGACGGGTGCTGTGCGTTTGAGTAATTTTCGTTGAGTATGTTTTTTGTTATGTGTTATTAATTAAGTGCTATGTCCTGTTCTGTGCATGATATAATTCAGTAGTTTCTTAAGTTTTGAGCTGAGCTGCATCATAACTGACAATTATGCGTGCATTGAATGGGCAGGTCCACTCAATCTGAGTGGTTCTTTCCTCAAAAGACCATTTTACATAATAATCTACATGCTTGGTTAAGTATGATTAACATGTAAAAGTGTTTATACAAACCTAATTCCAAGAAACTATAAAATCAAACTTATTGATAAACTCTTCTATTTCTTACGTCCATAAATAATATTTATTAGGTACTATTACTTCTGTAAGTTATCAATATTATTTATGTTTTCTTCAATCGAAGGTTGGTTTCGTATCTCGTCAATACGTGGAGATCGTATTATTAGACATTGTAAAAATGGGTATAAATGGATATGTAAGTAACCGTATTCAACGATCAAAAAAGTGACTAATTAGAATAACGATTCACCAAAAAGTTCCGACTAATGCACTATGTCTAGTGTGCCAATATTTTTTTCGGCACTTATGCTTCTAATTAACAGTCTATTCCTCATACTTCGAGGAACAAGGTGTGAAGTTCACTCCAAAAGAGAGGTTCACTGAAAAGAGGGGATCCTTCGACAGACCGGTGTCGAGTCTGGCGGAAAAGTGACCGACGGTTGAAGTCGGATGAATTGTATTGTAGTAGTTGCAACTCTGCTTGCGCAATGCAAAATTTTACGTAACGTCACTTTATAATAATATAATAATGATAATAATGCATGAGTACGCATGTAGTGGCATAGATGTCGCTACACTCTTGTGGTAGGAATTCAAACTCCATTTCTACGTTTTGTCTTTGTCTAAGAAGTATCATTAAACTATACTTTAACACAGGCTGGCAGTGACAACGACGCGTATCCTGTTACTATGAGTTCAGTAAAAGATTCTGAACGAAATTTTTTTTTTTTAAATAAATGACGAACAATTTCAACCCAGGGGTTTTGAAATTGTTCGTCGTTTATTAAAAAGAAAAACCTGCCATACATTTTGATCCCGCAGGTATTACACACAAACTTTTCTATGAAACAGCTGACAATTGTTTTGTTACGTGAAAAAAATAAACCTACACTAAAACCCACACCACCCATATGCTTAATTCATGGTTTCAGTTTGGACCCCTGTATAGTTGTACCACTTTGATAAGCCATTATAATAAGTCAACAACAAGATCAACCTCCACACAATTTAATTAACATTTGCATTGCATCTAATATACAAACAACCTCATTAACACCACAAGATTCCCCATTCCCTCTCAATCTCAACGCCGAGATTGTGCATATACGAGCTGTAGTAGGGAATAATTACCTGTCATAGTACTAGACGTATATTGGACCGCTCACAAGGACACAATACCATCTAACTAGATACACATAACCATTGTTATTACTTGAGAACTGAGATGACCTATGAATACATTAAATTAGGTGAACTTTTTATACTGCTGAGCTCCTAAAATTGTTCGTAAGAGGTTAGGTATAGGAACTGTTTTAATAATAATTGAATAATTTAAATAATTGTTTTATTTTAAGAAAGATGAAAATCATCGCTTTGTCTTCTTGTTATTTTTCTGTTGTTTTAAAGCTATGAATTCAGGATGCTTCAGATATTTACGGACTAAGTTGAAGTAGTGTCCCTTACGGAGTTCTCTACCTTAAGGAGTTATACATACCAGATGCGGAGAGTCCGCAGAGAAACGTAGTATGCATAACCAGCGTATAATGTTTCCACTGCTGAGATACAGACCTTCGAGAGTGAGTGGGCTTTAATCCATCACACAGCCCAGCGCGTGTTGATAGATGTCACATGTTTACAATTTGACATTCTGGTTACCTCACAAAGTTTTCCTTCACCGTTTTGAGAGCAGTGGTGACGAAATCAATACTCAAAGTGCCTTTCTGAGTTGGAACTCACAATCTCTAAAACTAATAATTTAAGTAAGGGATACCACTGGAACACAACTGCTCTAGGTTGTAGTATTAGGTTGAAAAAGAACAGCAAACTAGATATAAATATCAACTCAAGAACGAGTTTTTGTATAAAATCTACGGAAAACTGCAACCTTTCAAGGAACTACCCTCGGTAAACACGAACGTGCGGAAAATTGGCAGCTACCGCGAGAAATCCTCGCAAAAAAAGCTATCCACATTATGCTCACAAAAAGTATCTACCCTGGGAAATATTTCTCCGGTCAAAAGTCTCGTGGGACGCGACAACTGTTCAATGTTCGTACATGGTGCTGCATTTGGTACCCCGCTTTTAGGAACTGCATCCACTTTTATTTTATTCCCAGCACTTTTTTCGACAAAAGCTTTTAACTTTTATAGAGGTGCTCATACGGCATTTACGCGGTGAATTTCGTTCTGACATTGTATGTGGTGTCCTAGACGGGACGGTTATTGCTGGAGTCACTATTTGATTTTAATATTTGTCAGTTTAATTGCGATAAATATTTTTTGTGTAACTTTCTCAGTAATTTAATAGCTTATTAAAAACTGGTCAAGGTCTGGTCATATCGGACTATGCACAATGAAGGGATCCATATTTGGGATGCAATTATCTCAAAAACAAAATTAGTATTGTTGTTGAAAAACATGTTCTCCCATATATGTCAACCGCAAATGTAAGTTTGTACGCACAATATTGAGAGATTAACCTTGTTGTTTTAACCTTCTGCAACTGAGGTGGGTTTCTCGTCAACATTCGACTGAGGTGTAGTCTGTCAGGCGTCACTATTATACAGCATGATTCGTTTATAACTTTTAGAAATAATAGGGCTCTAGTTTTGTTTTACTATTAATGGGTTTATGTATAATGAAATAAAAATGAATAAGCATGCTCAAAACAAAAAACGAGTTTATTATGGAATCATTTATTGAGATCAGTATTTTCGTTATACTTACGCTTAAACTTACAAAACTAATAAAAAAAAACTAAATAATAAAACTTCTTTAAAAATGTTAATATTAATCTTTTAAGCGTTATCTTATAGTTCTAAAACAAAAAATACAACGTGATATTACGGTTCAATTAAGCACAAATCAGCCTCAAAGTTAACCCTAAATCTTAAACTTAGGTTTACAGTCTTGACATAGTAGAGAAGAACATTGTAAACAAATTGGCTTTTTGCATGCGCAACAATGGTACCTTGTTTGCCTCTTCAATTTACTGGGGCATATGCTGCATAGCTTCCTTCCAGCTGGACCTGGAAGCTGAGCCACGGGTGGAGGGGGAGGCAAATCATTGCCTAAAACTCGCGTTATAGTAAGACGGAGTTCTCTGGGCAGTCTATCATTATAAACGCGTTCTTTTAAGCTAGAAAGAACCAACTCTCTTGCCAAAGATAGTAAAAAGTCCCCTCTTCGCAGCTTGGCACCTGGACAAGATTGGTATAAGACGAATGAATTAGGACCAGCTAAATCCAGAATTCTGTAAAATATCGTCATGGGCCAGCGGCATGTTATACGATTGCTTGAATAAATAGAACACTTTTGAACACAAATGGGTGCCCCACGAACTCAATGATCGCCAGCGCGACTTACTCACCAGACCTTGCACCTACAGACTACTACTTTTTCCAGAATTTGGATAACTTCTTGGCGGGAAAAAAAATTCAATACCCGAGAGGCAGTACAAAATGCCTTTGAAGAATTTGTTGCCTACCGTCCAGCTGATTTTTTTAAGAAGGGCATCAATAAACTGCCACTGTGTTGGCAAAAATGCATTGATTGCATGGGTGATTATTTCGATTAATAAAAATAAAAAATACATGAAAAAAATTCGTTTAATTTTTTTCATACAAAACGGCATTTTCATAGGTAAAGACCTATTATCTTCCACTGCTGTCTCGTTTTGGTGGCCTACTATCTGTACTTTGAGTCGCCATCTAAAAAAATATGAATATTATAAGTTAAGACAATTAAATGTGAGGTTATGCTTGAGAGACACTATGGTAGTATTAATATTTTACTGATGAAACGACTAACAGACACTATGAATCCAAAACGATATTGGTGAGGTGACGTCTATCAGAATCAACGTTTATTGCTGTACTTACGTCTGTGGGACACCGGTAGTCGAAAACTCCAAACGTGCACACCGCAGGGCCACCCGCGCCTCACTGACCGTTAGCGCGAGCCGCTACAGGAAGGTACTGGGCGAGACAGAGCTACATCACGCCATGTTACGATCTGGCAACGTTTTTTGTGTTTGGTGGTGTCCGATAGACTACCACCTCAGTCGCAGAAGGTTAAGATCATAAACTTCTTATAAGTTTATCTGTAATCTAGAACTATTTTCTGTATTTTTTTTAATAATATTCTAGGCTAGCTTCGGAGAAAGGGAGGGAAAGGTCTATTTTCATCCCTTATCAACTTTTTTTTTATTTTCATATTTGCCTGACCTCCATGTAGACAGTTGAAATCCCTAAGGTAAAGGACAAGGATTTAAACCTCCCTTAAGACATTAGAGATTTTGCAGCGTGGATATACAAAATTAATTTACATATGTTAATTACTCGTCCGTATTTGGGTCACAGAAACTGATATGTGTATAAAAGTACGTAATCAGACCATTAGGAACAAGTTGCCAGTGGCAGACGGACAGACATCCATACGAGTACTCCTACAAAGGTCTCATTATAACATTCAAAAGTATGGAACTCTAAAATGAAAATAGTGCGTGGAAACCCTCCGCGCGGAAGAAGTGAAACTTCGTAATCTTATCTTATATCTTTAAACGAGCAATTCTTGTATACAGCATGTTACAAAAACCCTGTCCGATCCTTAAGGGTATTATTCGGCATCGTACTGCGTACATTATTACGTATCCAATTAATGGATTTGAGATTATTATTTTTCCCTTGTGAATATAATTAAATAAAAATAAAAACGAATCAAAGGCAACACTGATCGCTCGACAAAGTTCACGTGTTACTACGTACAGTTTTGTGTCAAAGAAGCAGCCAGAGCGAGGCGGTTTGTATGATCCTTTGTCATGAACCTGCTTTGTCGCGTGTCGCCAAACAAACTTATAACGAAAGAAAATTACGCTACGTCATACCTTATGCCTACGCGTAGGTATCAGCTGATATTGTTTTGTAGGCATAGTGATCCGGAGACCTAATCATGTTTATTAAGAAACAATTTATTGAATTAAATGTAGCCCTGATAAGGGCTTTTTTTAATATGATGTCCTTTGGGCAAATTACTTACCGACTGCAGGTTTCAGTTCTCTTGTTGTTGCATACTTCGGCGATCGTGCTCCACATGTCCACCTCCAACACTGATACACATTCGACACCTTTTCACTAAATTTGCACGTACTCTTTGCAGCGAATTTGTGTCCGATTTAAGTGAGTCGAAAGCTGCCACACTTAGATTCCGCCACAATTCGAGCTCTGACTTCGATTTTCGAATCGCACTCTCTTTTATAAACAATTTGTTTAACATGACCCCATAAATAAAAATCCAGTGGAATGGCTGATTGGAATACGACATTTTTCGCGAAACGATAGCGGCACGTGATACGTACAGACAGACGTCCGATCAAAAGCTATCTACACGAAAGACTGGCCATTGGCCAACAAGTAGCGCGCCGGTAGGCAACCAGTCGGCATCATCAAAGAGTCGAACGAGTGCCTACAACGCGGTACTGTAGGGCGGTGGCCTTTGAAATAAAAATAGGTAAAAATAACAAGATTTTGCCGGCGGGTGGAGTGTTGTTAACTTATGAAAATTTCCCATATTCACTGTTATATTTCGCATGGATTATAAAAATAAAAAAATCAATTACCTTTTGTTTTTTTTTTGGATAGATTTATATATCATTTTTTCTAGTACGTATGTTGAACGAAGATTACGCCTTTATTGGATCGGACAGGGTTTTTGTTACATATTGTATATATATACCGGATGACATTTTTTACCGTCTCGACCTTCATACGGTGTGTTGTGTAACTAGAATAGAAGACAGTAAGGCCTCCAGATTCATCGCAGGTGACTAAAGGAGCGTGGGATGCGGGCTAACGGGGATGCGTGTGCGGCTCGTGCGCCTGCGAAAGATCAACTTGGCCGCCTATCAGCCGGCTTCAAAGGGTAGGACCGCGCTACAAAATCATTGATACATGCCGCATATTGAGTAGGGTGCGTATGATTTGAGTTTCGATAGATTTTAATTCATTTTTTTATTTTATTTTTTCCAAATTTCTGTTTTTGTTGTTCTAGTGTGAAAATGTTACTTTAAATGTGTAGTATTTATTGCTAGATCAATTTCATTACATGTTATTCAAAAATAAAAATAATAAAAATTTCTATGCCAAACGCTTCTACTCCGTTCACCTATTACACCCATTTTTTTTCAAGACGGTAAAAAAAGTCACCCGGTATATATATAATCTAAATCTCGGAAACGGCTCCAACGATTTTCATAAAATTTATTATACAGGGGGTTTCGGGGGCGATAAATCGATCTAGCTAGGATTTATTTTAATAAAATGTCGTTTTATTCGTGTTTTCAATTATCAATTTATCGATAATCAACTTGAACATAAACTTATTATTTTAAACACAATTTACCAAAAAATACCGAGCAAAGCTCGGTCATCCAGATATTGTGGAAATAAAAAGAGGAAGGGGTAGAAATTGATTTTTCGCAACAGTGCTTTCATACCCCCTCTATGGTAGCGTTAAACGTTTAACGCAACCTTGTTGGAAGTCGCATTAGAAGTTTCACTTCAAAAAACATGTGAATGACGTACATTAAAAATCATAAAAAATATTTGTAATCGAAATAGGCTTAAAATAATCCATAGATTATGCTTGACATTACATACACTGACACCAATAATCATCAATACCAATCTTCCCAGATAAACCATCACCTAATTGCTTCACAGTATTTTCACTGACAAACAAACGTGTAGTAAATCCAATTTAATTATTAACAGGAGCATGTGATACACGTGGGGTCACAGGTGAGGTCATGCGACCGGAGACAGTCCCCGGCCATGATGAATGGGTGCGTGGCCCTTCAGGTCTGGGCGCCATTTCCGTTGCACGCCCGATGCCAGTAATGTAAGATTTTTGGTGGTGTTATTATATTGGCTTAAAGTTTATCTGAGTGTGTGGATGGTCCACATGGAGGGTCTGTGTTTTTGCTATTATTCATGATAAGTCTTTATTTATTGAATAACATGACTGAGGGGATATTTATTTATCTTTTTCAGAAGCGATTTAACATCTATTTTTGATCAAAATGTTTTAAAAGGAAATAAATTACTGATATAAGAATTATGATGTCAGCTTATCTTAACAATAAACTTACTTTTAGGAAAACTTAAAGAAAAAAATCATTATAAAAATATTTAATCTACCGTAAATACTGCATTTTTATTTCATTCCCATAAAAATGTTTAACAGCACCGTAATATTTTAAACAAAGGCTTTCCTCTTTTACATTACTTAATTGAATATTTACTTATCTCCATCAGAAGATTATAATACAAATTAAATAGGTAGGTAGAATATAAAATTCCGCCAATCAAATCTGCAACAGCTAGAAAATTAATTCGTAAGAAGCTCGTAAAGTCCGTTATCTGGCGCCATAACTGTTTTATCACTTTTATCATTAAATTCTCCATTTGCGTCCATCCGATCGCGGGTTTGTGACGATTACGTCAACTTCTTAACGTAGTAAATTCAGCTGAAGATGGCTGTTTGACACCCTTTTAACAAACATTTGTTTTTATCACTTTTTCGTTAGATGTTCTTACCTACATTGTTTCAATACCGCAAGATTATTTTCTTCATTTGTATTAAAAAACCGGCCAAGTGCGAGTCGGACTCGCGTACCGAGGGTTCCGTACAAACCTGTAGGTATTCTCGGTTTATGCATAAGGTTTATGTTTATGAAATTAAATGTTTTTTTTTAATTTTTTATATTTGAGTTGATTGAATGAAAGGTAATTTGCGGTTTACGATTTATGACGTATTAAAAAAAAAACTACTTACTAGATCTCGTTCAAACCAATTTTCGGTGGAAGTTTACATGGTTATGTACATCATATCTTTTTTTTTAGTTTTATCATTCCCTTATTTTAGAACTTACGGGGGGGGGGGGGACGGACGGACACATTTTACCACTTTGGAAGTGTCTCTCGCGCAAACTATTCAGTTTAGAAAAAAAATATACTAGAAACCTCGATACCATTTTTGAAGACCTATTCATAGATATCCCACACGTATGGCTTTGATGAAAAAAAGAATTTTGAGTTTCAGTTCTAAGTATGGGGAACCCCAAAATTTACTGGTTTTTTTTCTATTTTAGTGTGCAAATCTTAATGCGGTTCACAGAATACATCTACTTACCAAGTTTCAACAGCATAGCTCTTATAGTTTCGGAGAAAAGTAGCTGTAGCTGTGACATACGGACGGACGGACAGACAGACAGACAGACAGACAGGGAGACAGACAGACAGACAGACATGACGAATCTATAAGGGTTCCATTTTTGCCATTTGGCAACGGAACCCTAACTAGTGAGTGCCTCTGCTTTGTATGGTTTTTATGGCTTGATAAATGTAATTTCTTTATTCCATGTAAGTTCTTTATTTATGTTTTATATACATTAACTTTCAGGAGTATTTTTTTTAAATAATGATATAAACCTCATCAAAATCTATTGCGTGGCTTAGAAGAACAGCGCAATCATACAAACAAACACGAAAAGTGACATTTACTTTTAACTTGAATATGGGGCTTTTGACTACCTTGTACGTGTGCATTTTTCTTTGTTGTAACTATTTATATTTCATATTGTGCGTTTTGTTTGTGCATAATAAACTATTTTTCTTTCTTTATTTTCTTTCTTAATAGCTTTTGCTAGTGGCTTCATCCGAGTAGAGGTCGGAATTTATTTCACGGGAACGTACTACCGGGGTAAAAAAGAATCCTGTGTGCCAAATTTTATCCAAATCCACAAAGCCGTTTTGCGTTATTATTATTAAGGAACAAATATACAAACTTTCACATTTATAATATTAGTAGGATTTATTATAGACGACACAAAAAGCCACATTAATTTATAATATGTACTAGCTGACCCAGCGAACTTCGTACCGCCTCAGAATCAATAAATGTTGTGTTAACTTATCAGATCCCACCAACACAAAGCAAAGAGCGTCGAGCGTTGAGTACTATATTCCCATGTTAGACCAAGTTATGACAAAAGTGGTATTTTGAAGGCATAAAGCGTTTTCTAGCTACCACACACCCATGTTAGGTGAGCTCCTACCAAATTATGCCAACCTAGTGCTTCCAAGACATAAAGCGTTTTCTAGATATCACACACCCATGTTAGGTGAGCTCCTACCAAGTTATGCCAACCTGGTACTTCGAAGACATAAAGCGTTTTTCAGCTATCAAACACCCATCTTAGGTGACTTTGTATTCTTAAATAAGTGTTCTTAAATTTTCTAATTTTCCGTGCAATTTTTATTTCTTTTCTTTCATAAGAACCTTCTCCTGACAATAACAAACACAACAAAGAAAAAAAAAATTAAATCGGTCCAGCCGTTCACGCGTGATGGCGTGACCAAGGGAAATAAGGATTCATTTATATATATATATATATATATATATATATATATATAGTATATATACGAGTAGATAGAAGAAGCAAGATTTGTGCATTAATTTCCGTTTTGACTATTCCTTTGGGAAAGAAGACATTTTTCAATATCATGAGTATTTCGATTCACAGATAAAATATTATGGCTCATTCAATCCCTTGGGCTGTCATTGTAATACCCTAGCTAAATAGAAGAGCTTTTTAAGTAATTAAGTGTTTTTTTTTTCTTTTTATTATAATGTACAAAGTAAATAAATAAAATAATTTTGTCCCAAACAATGTAAAATTGGCTACGAAAATAAAAAATAGGCTATTAAAGAAATATAAACCATACTTTGCACTGAATATAAGTTAGCTAGTAGCAGCAGCTTTTATGTTTTTGTACCTAACTAACTAGTGGATTGTTTCATTTGAGCAGTTGTCTGAACAAATTGTTTTATTTGACATATATAAGTAACACTACATGCCCATTAGCGTCTTACCTCTTTGGTACCACATCATATTTATCTCTCACTCTACCAAATGTTTACTCAGCGGATATTGTGCTGAATTTTATTTCACACATTTTTCACAAGTCATTGTTAATAAAAAGGACCTCAACGTTAAAAAGTCGATTAAAAACCTTTATTTAGCGAAATTGTAAAAGCTTTATTAAAAAGTAGTCTGACCAGACTCATCTATTTTCAAAATATATTTGGTCTTATGTACACGTAATTTGTTTTTACCTGACTACGGCGGAACATAAGAGAGGGTTCTGATTTTGACCTGTATGTATACCTAAATGTCACCGTAAAATTGTAAATACCTACCGTTACATTATAATTATTTATGCCAAACTCATTAGCCGTTATTGCATCTATTTTATACTTCTTTAGAACCATAGACACTGTATAACTGTTCTTATGTTAATTAAGTATCCCTTTGACCTTTGCCTCTGTCCTTATATTTATTTTTGTTGTTGTTAATAGGTGTAAGGGAGATTTAAATAAATAAATTATAAATAACTTACAGTTGGTTTTTCTAGAGCGAGAATCCTTACCTTGCCGTAACACAGACTCTGACCAGCGGCGAATTTTTATCTGTATACCACCAATTAGTTTATTTTATTTAACATAGTTGAACACAGCAGTTTTTTTTTTGTTTAATTTGGAAGTTTAAAAGAAACGCATCGTTCTAGCGTACAAAATGATTATTAATTTTCTAAGAATTAATTAATAATCCCTGTTGATTTTTTGGTACGACAAGGAACCGCCGTAAGTGAAGTCAAGATGATAAATAAGAGTGTAGGTACTCCCGTCTGTCAATACCAACAATCTGTGATCAACGATGCGGCATTTCCTTCTTGAACGTTTATCGTAGTTATTATTGGGAGGTACTTGTTGGCTATTGAAATTCAGTTCAATACAATGTTGAATTTTGTTTTAACATTTATGGTACCTATATTAGTCTACTTCACCTAAGCGGGGATGCTAAGAGATGTGTTGCGGAGAGGAGAGGACATGCTTTTAGGGAGTATCCACCGAACCTGTGGAAAGATGCGTACTGGCTAGATTGAAGCAGAGATGTGCTAGAGCGGAGCTGAGCTGTGCGTAATGAGCGTTGGATGTAGCGTGGGCACTGTGGGCTGAGAGTGACATAGGAGAACAAGCGGTGCTTCTCGCCGCTCACAATATTTTCCCTCGTCTTCGCTGCACGCTGTCGTCAGCTTGCGAGATCCTGCTCACATCTCTGTTTTTTGCGCTAAATCTCTCTCCTCTCTTTTCTGCTCAACGGCAACCACTGAAGCTAAGCGGAGTTAAGCTGACTCTAAATCCTATTGGATGTTTCTAATACATCTTTCGTCTAGTTTCGTTTACGCTTTGGTGGAGTCCGGATTTAGGACTCATATGGCAGAACCTCACTCAAGACTCAAGCATTTCTTAAAACTAGTTTAAAATTGATTGAAACTAAGTTTGAGTAATACTTTAGTTTAAAGTTATAATAGAGAAAGAAAATATTTCAGTTTTTGTGAGTTTGTTTGTTACGATTTAAAGCGTTTTAGCTTTAAATCGTAACAAACAAACGCATGTACGGATTTGGATAAAATTTAGCACATGGGTACACCATGATGTAGATTAGGACAAAAAAGACATTTTATTTCGAAATTCTCGCGGGATCGATACCTATGCAGATGAAACCGCAGGGTGAAGTTAGTCTTAAATAATATTAGAAACTAAAATTACCATATTAAGAAATGCTCTTAAGCTGATTTTAAGTAATGGTTCAGTCTCAAATGATGGTCAGTAGGTAATTCGGGCGTCAAACACTAGAAAGTCTTCACAAAAAATGACAAAAACTAAAATGAATGATTACTAAGTAGATGCTTCCATTAAGTAAATAACATTGAAAGAGTCATATTAAGTCAGTGTAAAATAACTCACAAAAGAGATTTGTTTCCTGAGCGTTCTATTCATCACTGCTGAGTTCTCGAGTGGACTCTGGCTTTAGAGAAAATTGGATGTCTTACTCCTTCGTTGTCGGATTTATAGATGTTTCATCACAGAGAGCTGAAAATATTGGATGTGGCATGTGTGGTGTGTGATATGGAGTTATGTTATAAATTAGCTGTAAAAGAAATCTTGTATTTATTATATTTGGCAGATTCTGAATCTATAGTGTAAGTCTATATATGTATATTTTTGGTTGCTTTGAATCTACTAGACAATTATGGCGATACACCCTAAAGAAATAAACGAAGGGCAAACCGATATTTGAAGTGTATGTTTAGACTTCCAAAGTAACAGCTGAAAGGCTTTTACAACTCAGTAACCTTTGTAAAGGGCTGATAATTCTACTGTCTCACTATTCAACGTTTTTAGTATCTCATTTCTACCATTCGACAGAAATATACAAGTTTTGTTTCACCTACTTTCAAAATCAAAAGAAAATTACAAACACCTGCATTCAACATCTTCCTTATTTCCCCAAGTTACAATAAAACGATGTGATTCCAATCAAAAAGAAATATCTACAAATTTGCCTGAGAACCGCGACAGCACGTGTCGAATCGAGTACATCAAACGCCAGACGTACTTCGCTGACTGACACTCGATTAAGTATCGTCGAATTCATCCAACCCTATCTGACTCTATAAAAGACACCAGTGGCGAAAGCACCATATAACACGATTCCTACCGGCTTGCCTTCGGGGATTCGCATTGGTGACTCTATCACTATTAAAAAAACAATAGTATGTAAATAGTGGCTACTATTGTCAATAAATATAGTTACACTACGGGTATTTAATTGACCATAACATTCAAACAACAAAAAACCGGCCAAGTGCGAGTCGGACTCGCGCACAAAGGGTTCCGTACAAACCTGTAGGTATTCTCGGTTTATGCAGAAGGTTCGTGTTTATGAAACTAAATGTTTTTTTTTTTTTAATTTTTATATTTCTGTTGATTAAATGAAAGGTAAATTGCGGTTTACGATTTATGACGTTTTAAAAAAAAACGACTTACTCGATTTCGTTCAAACTAATTTTCGGTGGTACTTTACATGGTAATGTACATCATACATTTTTTTTAGTTTTATCATTCTCTTATTTTAGAAGTTACGGGGGGGGGACACACATTTTACCACTTTGGAAGAGTCTCTCGCGCAAACTATTCAGTTTAGAAAAAAATGATATTAGAAACCTCAATACCATTTTTGAAGACCTATTCATAGATACCCCACACGTATGGGTTAGATGAAAAAAACCATTTTTGAGTTTCAGTTCTATGTATGGGGAACCCCACGATTTATTGTTTTTTTTCTATTTTTGTATGAAAATCTTAATGCGGTTCACAGAATACATCTACTTACCAAGTTTAAACAGCATAGCTCTTGTAGTTTTGGAGAAAAGTGGCTGTGACATACGGACGGACGGACAGACAGACAGACAGACAGACAGACATGACGAATCTATAAGGGTTCCGTTTTTTGCCATTTGGCAACGGAACCCTAAAAAAGGTTATTTATAGCTTTGTATTACAACAAAAGAGAAATGTTCTAAATTAACCCGGCGCCGAAACGTCATAATCGGGAACTAAAAATTCATACAACAGCGATCCCGTAATTATGTCACTTTAGGTCACGTGGCACCGCTTGATATGTACGAGAGCAAGCCGCTGTACAACGGGTTATGACAGAGACAGGTAAAGAAAAATGCGTCAGCGAGAACGAGATAGAGGAATATTTCTTATTTTATTCGGTTTTCAGCTGTTCAATTTAATTGTATTTAATTCATTACATTCCTATATTAATTTTAGAATGATAGTAAGTATTCTTTATTGATGAGTCAGTAAGTTAAAGCCAACTTCGCATCGGCTTCTCTTTTAGAAAAAATTACACCTCGCCACTGAAAGACACAGAAGGTGAATTTCATCATCATTTCATTTCAGCCCAAAGACGTTCACTGCTGGATATAGGTCTCCCCAATTTGCGGGGATTTGTCATAATCGCCACGCTTGGCAGGCGGGTTGGCGATCGCAGTGTGGTGGTAAAATGCACCGAGAACGCTGACACCTATTCTCTAGGAAGTCGTTTCGTCGCCTAATATGACACCCACGGGATGAAATGGGATGGTGCTATTCTTTACGTCTGGCACCACACAGTGAACCACAAGATGAACCACAAGGTGAACTCCATGCAAGGAGAAAAACGAACAGATACATAGACACGTGTCAAAGACAGCAAGTGTAAGCGCACTCGCGACTAACATTCATTTGAGAGAGAGAGATCGAGATTACTGAACGTACTCGTCTATGTGGGCGTGCGCATGTTTTCCCTCTTTGTATGGAGCGGATCTTTTGTAGCTTTTATATCTATGTTACTGATTTAGTGTGCGTTTGGACACATATTGCAACTTATACGTACCTACATTATTGTATTGTTTGTAAGTCTGATGTTCAAAACACTGTCTTTATTTATTGTTGTTATTTTATTAAAAATAGTTCATTTGAGGTATGATAGAAATTTTGTTTAATTTAGGTACTAATTGTCTTAAAAATATACGTACTCAAAATTCATAAACCTGAATCATTCGCATACTGTGAAAACACTGCCAAAATACTAAATGCTAAAAAACAACATCCACATTCAGATACAACTAAAATTTTCCAACTATTTCCAATGTGTAAGGTGGCATAAAATACTCGGGTATACTAGTCGAAACGATGATTAGTCCGTATCTAGGCACTTCTCTTATCACACCACTCGTTCCAAAGTAATAAGCCTGAAGCACCAGCTTACTGCTGTAACTAGGGTTCCTGGATTTAAAGTCTGCCGTTAACTTATAAGTAACGTGTATAGTCTTCTCGGAGCCACCTTCGTTGTTATAGTAATTGAGATCAGCCCAATAGGCAGCTTGTTCAGCTTTATCACCACCAGGACAACGATACACCGTTGTCGTTTCAGGACAGTACTGATCATACCAATCACCCTTGGAAATTTGCCTGTTATTGTCCCTTATCTCTAGCATCCAATTACTGCCCCCGGCCATCTCTAGGACCCCGTTATCATTAACCATAATGGCCGCGTGCCCAATCAATCCACTATGGCTTTTGCTCGAGATTAAAATGTCCCCTGTTTTTACAGTATGCATAAAACGATCCTTGAAATGCTGTTTGCTGCGTGCATTTGTTTTATTTTGGAATATGGCCTCCGAAGGTTGTACTATAAGACCATAGTTGTTCATTACGAGCCATTCTTGGTAAGTCATAGGCTCTGTCTCCTTCCATGAAATGAATTCCGCGTACGAATCCTTGAATATGGGCTGGTCATGTTCAAAAGATTCGAGTGTTTATTTATCAGGATTGATTATACCCAGATGGACTCCTAAATTATAGGCAGTCTGTGTCTCGTTCGATATCTTGACATTAAGGCCTGAAAATGTTTATTGTTTTTCAGTTTATTGTTGAAACAAAAAGGTGATACATACAACGGGACTTACAGTATAATTATGTATACGTATCGTTTCGTATACATAATTATACTAGCTTTGGACAGCGGTTTCGCCCGTGTGGAGATCAAAAATTTCTCACGGTTATTCCTGTTTATAATCTTTCTGTGTGCCAAATTTCATCCAAATACGTTTAGCAGTTTTAGCGTAATTAAGCAAAAAATATCCGAACATTTAAACTTTCATATTTACAATATTAGAAACATTTAAATAAATATTATGTGGTGTGACTACTACAGGTTCAAGATTTATATAATTAAATAACTACGTACCAACATCAACATCTTCAGTCAAACCATAGATAGCTACTACTTGTACCAATAGGACCGCAACAAGAAACATCCGTACAAACTCGATGAAGATATTTTCAGTTATGTAAATAATTATTCAATAAGTGTAGGCCACTAATCCGCAAAGATAGATTGATCAAATAGCGGTATATCTTATAGATAAAGAATCATCTTTTATAAGCCGTTTTTGAAGAACTACGATCAATTTAAGATAATTATTTATTTTGCTCTTGACACTGCTAAGACATTGCTCGCTGATAATAAAAATCAAGTTTTTAAGAATTAATTCCTATAATAAACTCCTTGAAGTACATCACGTAATTAAAATTGAGTTATTTTAATTGACCATATAATGAAAATTAATCAAATAACTTCATAATTCTGTACTTGCGATAAAAAGATTAGCATTATTGTACAGGTAAGTTAATCTCTACACTTATACAACAGACGGAATATTTATCGACGCTGGTACGTTTTAGGACCTAAAATTGAAAAGTTTCACCTGATAAGGCTTCACCACATGGGAATCCTCGTTCCGGTATTAAGTTTTAACCCCATGGATCCGTATTAATTCTGTTGTCAAATACATACAATTTTGAAACCTTTGTTGCACATCACTAGGTAACGTTTATACAATCACCATTCTGTTCCCGTTAAGATCACTATATGTGGATCGCTTGTGTAATATAAGGTCTTCTGATGCCCCAATTTCTCCATAAATCATCATCAATATCAGCCTACAGTCCACTGTTGGACAAAGGTCTCTCCAATTGTATGCATCCAGCTCAATTCTCAGCAACTCTCATCCAGCTGCTACCAGCCACTGTGAAGATCGTAGCTTTACTTAGCCTGAGAGCGTCCTACCTTACATTTGCCGATTCGCGGTCGCTACTCAAGAACACGTATACTCCATCGGTCATCAGTTCTACGGCTAATATGGCTGGCTCGTTGCCACTTCAGCTTGGTAATTTTCCTGCTAGGGTCGCGAGATTAGTTCGAAAGAGTTATCGTGGCCCTGGCATATGGGCAACTGAAGGAACATGGGTGGGTTTTAGTCAGTAAAAGTTTGACACCCTCTTCCGCTCCACCCAGACAGGGAGACGTCATTTGATGATTTCCCACCTAGAAAAAAAAGGTTTGGTAATTTTGTGAGATATCGACAACTTTGGTTCTCTGCTGAATCAGCTTATTCCGGATTCTATCTCTCAGAGACAAGCAAGCATAGCTCGTTCCATAGCTCGCTGACCGACCTTAAATGTATGGGTCAGTCGTACTGTGAGTGTCCATGTTTCTGCTCCGTAGGTTATGATAGGCAGAACGTACTGATTGAAGGTCTTTACTCTGGGGATTACGGGTCGATAACTAAATACAATAGTAATAAAATGGCGAATTCAAGGATTTTTTGAACCGGTTTGTCTTTAAGTTAATATTGTCTGATGATTATAGGCACATTTCCATACAGTTTGATGCAATTCAGGTGGTAGATTGTACTAATTAGGCTGGGCATCAACCAAAGAACTTTAAATAGAGAAATCGCCATGTTAATAATAATAAAGTAATAGAATCATGCAGAGATGTCAGTTCGTATCAAGCAAGAAAACTAAGTTCTTCAATATTCAACTTTACTTAAAACAGATCCAAAAATAGCCACTCCATTTTAACGAGATAAAGTTGATAATTTAAAAATGCTACACCTACTTCATTATGTATGTATACGTAAGATGCCCTACCTGGAACATCCAAGCGATGTTTTTCATAGCTCTGTGTTAAAATCGTAGGATGTACACTTGTCGTTGTCAGTTATAGCACTAAGATGAATGTTTTATTCTGGGCTACATTCCAGAATATTTGGTCGTCCAGATTTATCATTTAAATAGTATGGGGATGGATTATTTTTATATTTCTTTTGTTTTATTTGTAACAATACATATGCAGGTTTCAAACGAAAGTTTTTATTTATATTGTAAATAAAATAAACTAAATAGTATATTTTATTTATTTTTTATTTGTAAATGCCTATTTGTTTTCCTGGGTAGTAAAACATAGGTCCTTCTAGGAGCTCTACTGGTCGGCCACATGATTGTACCAGATTTGTGATTTCACTATGCCGATGATAAAGTTGCAGTTATTGCGTTGTCGAAGGAAAGAAAGAAGATACATGTATTTAGCACAGACTTAAAGGTACATAAAAATTAAAATAAGAACCAAATGCAAACAGTGCCTCACGGCTGCACAAAAAGGCCCAAATCAGCAAAAATGCCAGACAACTACTGCCCAACAATACAATACAATCCTTTATTTCAGGCTACTAAGGCTCATAAAAACAATACATAAATAATATAACATCAATAACTATAAACTAATACATATTCTATAAAACTAAACTAAACTAAAACTGTCTCTAAACACGTAAAGAAGACGGCGTTGTGTTCCGCTGCGTGGTGTCGCGTAACCGTCCTCGGAAACGTCGAAATACGACACCTTTCGGCCAAAAGTCCTCTCTTAAGCAGGTCTGTAGATGGTCGGTTGGAACTCGTACCACGAACGACTTAAAGTTGATGTTGTGGCGCGACTCCAACCTTTCGACCCTCAGAGTCCAGTTGGTCTTCACTTTCAAATACTGCACTACTTCCTCAATCGTCGTGGAGTAGTGCAGACGTGAAATGTACAGCTGTGTCGTAGGCACAGCAGGGCGCAGCAGCATGTTAGGTCCACTCGGAGCGGTACCACACTGGTTTCGTGAACAGGGCTTCTTCTTCTTCCTTTCCACTTTCGTGAAACCCTCTTCATCAACTTGGCCCGTTCTCGGCAAGGAGCTACGGACCGCAGCCAGGGCAGGTTGGGCACCCTTCTTCTGTTTTTCCCCTATTACAGTTGGTCGCTTCGGCTGCGACACACCTGATTCGCCGGTGGTGACAGTAGCAGCGTAGGCACGCTTAGGGGTCGACGTACCTACGTGTGACGTTTCCGCAGCCGGTGCTGTGGCGCGGGCGACGGCGGCGGCGGGCGGCGCTTGGTCAGCATTATCAGCTGGTGACGCACTTGTGTTCGCCGATGCAAAACTGCCGATAGATGCATTTTGCGCCCCTCGACGTGTGTTGACCTTAGAGGCCTCAGGTGTCCCAATTACTTAACCCACTTTAATGCTATTTCCGCTCGTAGTTCAGTATTTGTTTTTTCCGTAACCTCCATTCGGGACTGCATTTTGGTCATCTCCACTTTCAACGTAGTGATGTCCTTTAGCAGCCGTGTTACATCTACGTGATCGAATGTGACGGGAGGCAGCTTACCCAGCTCCTTCGCCACGAAATCTGGCACGTCATCCGGGTCGGTCTTCTTTAACATGTCCACAATGTCTTGAACACTCTTTTCAGTTCCATCTCTGCGGCGAGACGGCATCTGGTCCAGTTTTCCAAGTGACTGGAACAGTAACAGTTTACCACTGCTGATCTCGTCCTCCTTGAAATTCCAACGCTGGTTAAGAAAGATTGCATATGTACCACAGGCCAAGACGCCACTATGGACAAAGGGTCAAGCCAGCATTCTAGTCATGAAAAGACCTTCCTAACAAAAATATATACCAATCAAAAATAAAAAGCCAGATGCACTTTAAAATGGTATATCGATCACTCTATTTAACACTCAGTCACGATACTCGAGTAAATCAACAGTATATCCACACTACACTATATAAAATCAATTCTCATTAGCACATAGTGCGCCACTACCACATTAGTATTCTACTGGTGCTCTGTCATTTATCTAAGTCCAGTCACATTTTCGATTTGCTCGCTATTTATTGAAGGTATTACTGAGAAGACTAGTTTTTTTTTATCTTGAAGATGATTAAGTGTCGAATGTTGAAGACGGAAAATCAGTCTAAGTATAAAATGTATCTTTGTTTTGTAATTCAAAGTCATGTGACATCAACCAAACCGCACTGGACCCGCGTGGTATATTACGACCGACTCCCTCTCACCGAGAAGAGCCCTGTGTCTTAGAAGTGGGAACAATATAGGCTGATTATGATTAAATGTACCTATAATAAGACCAATAACACCACCCCATTTCTTCCCGTGGGTGTCGTAAAAGGCGACTAAGGGACTTACTAGAGAATGGGCAGCAGCGTTCTCTATGCATTTTACCACCATACTGCGATCGCCAACCCGCCTGCCAAGCGTGGCGATTATGGCAAAGCCCCCCAAATTGGGGGAGGCCTAAGTCCAGCAGTGGACATCTTACGGCTGGAATGATGATGATGATGATGATGTACCTATAATTAGATGGCTCTACTATAGCAGCATCTACATCATCATAATATTCAACCTATACTGTCCGGACTAGTGGGCTACAAGCCTCGTCTTTGTAAGAGGGAGTTTTTGCTTTTGCTTGAGTATAGATTTCATTTTATTTCTTGGAATATTGGATTGGCTAGCTGACATATGGCAAATCATTTAATTTAATGTTTTGTGTCTCTTAATGTTACCTCCTTACAATTGTATAGAATCAAGTTCTTCTAACTTAACAGACAGCTGTGCTGCTGGAGAGTTTGTTCCGCCACTTCTTCTTCCTAGCTAAAGCACTAGGAAGTGTCGAAGGGCGGGCGTTTTGGGGGGACTGTCTTTTGTAACTTTGACGTTCAAAAAGTGTTGACTCTCAGCCTAGTTTGAATAAATGACTTTTGATTTTGATTTAGTAGGCCATTAACTACCACGCGGGCCAAGTGCGGGTTGATAGATGTCACATGTCTTCGATTTTTTGTTTCCTCACGATGTTTTCCTTCACTGTTTTTGAGAGCAGTGTGATAAAATAATTGAAAAAATAATTACAAAAAGTAAAGCAACTGTCTAGGTTTGAACTCACGATCTACAACTTGCAACTCGCAGCCGTTACCACTAGGCCACCACTGCTCTACATCGCCACATGGGAACTGTACATCACACTGAAGTCACGCACAATCCTGCATCGAGGAAGCAGAGTTTACCAGCAACTGGCATATATACAATGTCCCGACATAAATCGTAGGGCAGTAGTCAACTAAACGCCCTGATTGCAAGTCTTAATTTATTGAGAAAATCACAAGCAAGTCCGGCTAACATGATTTTGGATGACCTGCGAGATGCCATTAGCAAAGAAAAACTGGTCGGAATTTCCCCTTTCTACGAATTTTGAGTGAACTTAACACCTTGTTCCTACTACTTCTATACTATCTTCACTTTAGGAAAACCAATGGTATTTTACTGGGCCGTTTGTTACTACACAACACTAGCTTTTGCCAGCGGCTTCACCCTCATAGAGGCCGGAAATTGTCACACGGGAACGTCATCATCATCAGCTTATAGCTTGTCCACTGCTGGACTTTGGCCTCTCCAATTGAACGCCACTCAGCTCGATTCTCGGTAGCTTTCATCTAGCTGCTACCAGCCACCCTATGAAAATCGTTGCTCCACCAAGCTTTAGGGCGTCCTACTTTACGTTTGCTGATTCGCGGTGTCCACTCAAGAACAAATCTACTCCAACGGTCATCGATTGTATGTCAAGAGTGTGCCATAGTAACGTATAACTGGATATAATGTATCCTTTCTGTTAATTCAGGTTATAAACTATTGGTGTGCTACCGTCACAATTTAAAAGAAATAAGGGTTACTTTGTAGGCATGCAAGACGCATAACAGCAACACACAGAGTTGCCTAAGATCCTATAGCGCCCGAATTAACCCTCGCAATAACCCACCTTACTATATAAAACTCAGTGGCATACCATAAAACGGTAGACTACCATCAAACAATAAAATTACCGTAATCATTTTGACAAAAAATTTAATCAACACTGTTTTATGACTAAGGAACTGAAAGTATTATTTTTAATATCTTGATATTCTTTTTCCTTCATAACGTGGTTTGGAAGGTTTATAAGCCTTTCGTTCCGCTGAAATATTAAAACAAGACCAAAATTAATTTCGCCTACCATTTCAAAGGAAGTAACGCTGCCTAAGGCTTTATTAAAGGCGAGGTTCAGGATAAATATAAATACTAGGGAAAGAAATTATAAAACTAGAATGACTGTTTTAATAGAAAGCAATTGGCCAGTATGTGTATGATTAGCACCCTAGTTTCGTAACACACGATTTATCGTAATCTGAAACCTCCTGAAGAATATTGCAAATCCAATTGTTGAAACGTTTCTATTTTAAATTCAAACACTGTTCTTCGTATAAAATACACACGGACTCCTTAATACAATTTCAACCGACTTGCTTCGTAGCCAAATGATCACTGCCTCTACACAACCTTTTACAATTTAAAACGATTATTTCCCCACCCGGAAATAACGAGAATATCATAAACCGCCATTTCTAAGTGTTGCCAAAGTTAAAATAATACATTCAGTAGTCATAATGAAAAAACATTTCAAAGTTTGTTACAATATCAATAAGTTATTCTTTGGCAGTGTTGGCATAGTGAATATTAAAATTCGGTATTAAAATAAAACAATTAAATCCAAACTTCCGTAATAACCGGTAAGTTTCAGTAGAATTCACAACTTATTTACAATGAATGAGGTAAATGTATCTATAAAAAACGCATTATTTGTTTGAAATAAACACATGAATTTAAACAAAGCTAACACAATGCTTCATAAGTTCGACAATTGTGTCTATTCAATCATGTAAATAACGCAATGAATGTTTTTGAACTGTTAAAACGGATGCCATTCCCACCGCTAGTGCGATTCGCAATTACTCCGTATAAACCTGAACGAAGCAAAGGGAGTATACATACTCGTACATAAACTCACGTCATTTTCCATGGAGGTAGGAAGAAACTACAGAACGTAACCTGCTACGATCCTTAAATACTTCTTTTGCCTCGTTTAAATTCATACATCATGCTCACCCCGATGGAAAGAAAGCGCAAATTTATGTTTGTACGATGAAAGTTGAAATAGAGGGAAGAGTTCACATAACATATCTTATACCTTTAAACGAGCAATTCTTGTATATATATATATAATCTGAATCTCGGAAACGGCTCCAACGATTTTCTTGAAATTTAGTATACAGGGGGTTTCGGGGGCGATAAATCGATCTAGCTAGGATTCATTTTTATAAAATGTCGTTTTATTCAATGACCAACTTTATCGATAATCAACTTGAACATAAACTTATTATTTTAAACACAATTTCCCAAAAAATACCGAGCAAAGCTCGGTCAACCAGATATTATATTATAATATCTGAGGTGCAGCCACATTCTGCCAGGTTTGTTTAAGTCCCATATAATAGTGAGTGAGCCTATAGTGAAATAATTCAATATTTCTTTATTTTAAACGCCTGTAGCACATTTATAATAAATCTCTTCATGTTTTCAGCGGTCCATGGTATTGAAGGCAATAAGCCTAACTATAGAGTGAAATCATTCAATGTTATTTGTTATATTCAATGTTCCCATATTTTCAACGGAACATGGTATTCGAAACAGTTGATCACAATATATCTTTTGTTGTAAAAATAAATGTCAGCGACAGTGTTGGAAGAAGAAAGAATTCACTTGGACGTATTGTAAGTTGAATGTTAATGAACGTTTACATCAGTTTTCAGAGGATAATCAAATCATGGCAAACAAAATACCCCACTCCCCGCCCATTCTATGAATTAACTCTAACATGAGTTATGAAACTATTCAGGGTTTGTGGCAAAATCTAGACTATGCCAACATTAACCCTTATACACCGTGACATTTTAATTGTCTTACAACGGCAGCCCACTTCATGTAACCAATGACTACTACACATCCATAAAAAAACAATGAACATTTGAATAACTAAAAAATAAAAATATTATTCATTACGATGACGCATGACGTAGTTTGAAATTTGACATTTTGTCTCATGGAAATGGAGATGGAATGATCTAGCCGACTCGTGCACTGGGAAGGTATGTTCTCTACCGTATGATACGTAAACATTATTAACAGGATGTTTCATAATTCTAATGCATTATTTATTTTTCTTAGTACCTGTTAGCTTAATTAATGGTAACAATTTTTAATCACGCCTAGAGGTATATTATGTCGGATACATTGAGTGGACAACCTTTGTAAGACGACTAAAATGTCACGGTTTATACCTACATTAATTTATTAATGAAGGGTATTGTAGCTAAGTAATAACAACTTTACGGGTTGATCAAGATTAGGTAAAGCTACGCTTGCCACGGTCGGTTAGGGGATGGGTGACCATCTTTATATACCAAGACCTGTGCCACGGAAGGCACATTACGCTGTTGTCGGCTGTTATTCGTCGATCTTCGACACTCGTTACGGGTCGTCAGAAGCTAGAAAGTCTGACAAACAGTCGTACTAAGGGTACCGTGTTACCCAGTAACTAGGCTCTAGAGAAAATATTGGTATTCAGCTGCATCAGATAAGACTGGAATCCGATCCCAACATCGGTTGGAAAGGCTAGGCAGACGATGATGGGTGAGTTATTCTGGATAATACCTACAAAATAATATAATGAGTCGAGTTATTGTTGATCGTGCAGCAGCAGTACTATATCACGGAAATTTATAACGCTATGCGGTGTGATTCCCAATTTATTGGTCAACATAACTTTATAGCTGGCCACTAATTTGTGTGACGCTTAATTAATGTAATCGCATATTTGCGGTGAATATTCATGACTGACGAATTAAATGTAATGAACAACCTTTTATTATGTAAATTTAAATTTGACAAAACGCAACATTCACATACAAAATGTCAAGACATTAAAATTATTCAAACTCAAATCACAGTAACCTGCAAGGCAATTACACTCATGGGGAAAATAAAGGCGTTAGTTAGCAACTAAAATGGCAAATAGAATTAGCTGAATTCGCGGCACGAGGCGAACGCGCTACAGAAAATTCAATTATAGTGATTAGTTTCACCTTGCAACTCGGTTTAGTACTAAAAGTATCTAGACATTTTTTCAAAGTAATATTGTACTCTATGACAGTGGAATAAGAGCTCAATTTCTTGGATCTGCACTTGATTCATGCGAATGCCAATCACGTGTTGCTTAACTTCTGGTTCCCACCTGAATTTATGGGGATGATGTTGAAAAGGAAATTAGGTCCGCTTCTATTATACGAGGATTAGACTACAAAGAGCTGAAGAAGGCACTTGTCGTAAGAAAGAAATTGATATTTTTGAGCAAAGAATTACTTTTCCAAACATATGTTATTATGGCAACAGGTTGACGCAATTGAGCAATACTAATAGTTTAAGGTTTTATTATTATAACTGAAACTAAACATTTGTAGATGTATGTACTTATCAATTCGATTTACGATTTATAATAAAATGTTTGTACAGGCCATACTGACGGCAGAAATGCGTTTTTAAATAAAATTAGGAGACTTGAGGTTGACTTTTTAGTAGTCAGATAATTTTTATCGGAAGAATAAATCTGACTTATTTTCTATACAAGGGCTGTAATTCCGCAATATTTATTCTTCCGATAAAAGTTATCTCACTATTGAAAAATCAGCCCTTAATTTAGTGCACTGGCCACACGCGGTGACAGTTGTAGTGATTTGGTACAGATCGGACACTTTTCGATGGGATTTGGCAGCAAGCGGTCGTGGAATTGTTGTACGGTACTGATTCATTTTAGGTAATAAGTTTTGAAAGATAACAGATTATTTCTGAGAAATCCTATAATATCTACAGCTCCCAATACCATTTGTGTATCACGATTCCAAACCAAGACAATCCTATAGAAAAAAACTGCAAGATAACTGCAAGCCAAGAAAGCGTGCTTGCAACCACTAGCGATACTATCTAATTGTAGAACTAAATTGCAATATAACAGCTGGTACTATCTTCCACCATTCTACTTGTTCCTTATAAATATTTTTAATCCCTCCAAATAAAACAAAAAGGAGGAAAGGATTATTTCGTGTTTATTGGCCGAAGTTTATTCTGGAGAGATTTCGAGCCGTTATAACCTTGTAGTCGGTAGACATTGTTTAATGTTTATAAATTTTCTGATTTAAGGTTATATTGAGTTATTGGCTTTTTGGAGGTACGAGAAACATGGTATGTATAGTTCACTCAACCTGCGTCGAAGAGGGACGATTTTCCGACCAGATTGGTACTGTGTCTGGTTGGCAACTGCTCGAAAACAGAGGTTGGGACGTTGTATATATGCTAGTTCTGCGGTAAACTCTGATTTCACGATGCAAAGTTTTGCGTGACGTCAATGTAAGCCGTAGTTCACATGTGGTGGTATAGATGCCACTACAGCTTCCTCAGCTTTTTTACATCGACTGAATTTTGAAAAATATTATTAATCAGTTCATTTCAATTAAAATATTCCATAAAATTAGAAATTACAAAAATACAGTTAATACAGAGATATAAATTAAAATTCAAACACATAAAATTAATAACTGGAATTAAATTTTGAGTTTGTTTTCAATAAATTCAGCCTATCGCGGTCTACTGCTGGATGTGTGCCTCTACCAGGCTGCGCCACAACACCCTGTCCTCTGCCTTCCGCATCTAGTCTGCCCAGACACCTTTGTAGGCCGTCAGTCCAATCTAGCTGGTGATGCTAGTCTTATTACCATCGTCTTTGGTTATTTGGGTATATTACAAACAGACAAGATACATTTTTCCTAGATCAACTTGACTATTAACTAAATCAGTTTATTTCAAACTCGACATTATGAAATCATGAATTTCTTCCATTTTATTAACGGCCGTACAGCACTTATATTGATGCTGCTCATATTTTAACGGTACACGGTATTCATAGGTTTTGACCACAATAAATCTTTTGTTGAAAAACTATATGTCAGCGACACTGTTGGAATGGAAACCTTTCATTCTCTATCGATTTTCTATTCGACGATTTGATCGGCAGTTAAATATTTATAGTCTGCAGTGCTACTGGAACATTATCATGTACATTGTTGATAAAAGGGATCTAGGGAAAGAGTACCTACCTGTGTTGTTTTGACGTGACAACGTCTTATAAATTGGTTTGCCGGGTGACACTTCAAGAAACTGCGTTACGCTCTGCTCACGTTATGCGCTCACAATGAGAGCGAGTGAGAGGCACGCGTCCCTTCCACTCGGGCATGGTTAGCCCGCCTAAGAGCGAGAGAGACAGACATAAAAAGTGAAAGGCACGCGCCTTTAAATATAATTCTTTGTATAAATAAATGTTTTAAATTGTTACTATTATTTCATCCTTCTTCCTACTATACGAATGAATATTCACATTAAAATTATTTTACCACTCAAAGTCGTTGTCACGTAAAACTTTCGCCCGTATACCGACTTTACAGGCAACCAATTTTTTTTTTTCACAATTATATCCTCATTGATGACCATCACTGTATAGTAATTAGTGAAGGGCGGGCGTTTTGAGGGAATGTCTTATCTAATTTTGACAATCGAGTCTTATCAAAAGTCCTGACTTTCAGCCTAATTTGAATAAATGACTATTGAGTTGAGTATGGATCTCTTAATGACCGCCGCAAAGAGCGATCAAAATTTAAAATTCTTAGTCATAATGCTCACCTGCACCATCGTCCTAGCCTATTCCCAAATATGTTGGGGTGGGCTTCCAATCCACCAAAATTTAGCTTAATACCAGTATTTTACTTGAACTCCACAACCCAGTTACACACCCTGGAAAGACTGGTTGTCATACTTTTGGGCTTCTGAGTACACAGGAATCTGACGGATTGTCTTAAAAGGTAGCGCTACTGCCCATGCTTGGCATAATCCATTATTTTCTAAAGTCTAACTTAATTGAAAAACCATTTTCTCCCAGTGGAAACCTATTATTTGGATGATTAGTATCCCATAACAAGGAAAACTATTTTGAATAAGTAAAAAGAAATGAATGTGTAAACCAACTAGTTTATATTGATATGGTAATACAAAATTTCGTCACTATAGTCGCTTAAATGAATGATTTATTCTCTTATTTGTTCGGACTTATCTGACTTTCTAAACTAACAAAAATATCTGTAATGAATACTTCAACCCTGAAAAAATATTTTTTCGGAAAAGTTTTGCTATACTGTAACAGTCACAGATTCATGAAACAGAGATTTGTTCATAAAAGATAAAATTAACTAAAACGATGAGAATCACCGTCCATTTATTTTTCTGTAAGGGTCCATTTCTGTGAGCGGGGTAGCTCAAAATTTCATTTAGGTTCCTAATCGTGATGACTAATGTACGTAAAATGTTGAGCTTTAATTTCAGTTTTCAATTTTCATTTTCGTTGCTGTAGGAAAATTGTGCCAAAAACAACAAAAAAGTTGAATGTGTTGGAAAAATCGTTACCGTTACGTTAAGTTAGTTTAACTTCATAAACACAATCCATACTAATCCATACTATCCATACTTCCATACTTCGATACTTCCATACTTAATATTATAAATGCAAAAGTAACTCTGTCTGTCTGTCGGTCTGTCTGTCTGTCTCGCTTTCTTGCTAAAACTACTTAACCGATTTAAATGAAATTTGGTACACAGATAGTTTAGAGCCTGAGAAAGGACATAGGCTACTTTTTATCCCGGTAGTATATTCCCGCGGGATAATTTCCGACCTCCACGCGGGCGAAGCCGCTGGCAAAAGCTAGTGTTATTATATTATACTCACAACTTGCTCTCATCTTATTTACAGAAGTGAATCCAAAAAATTGGATTTTTGCATTTTCAATAAAATCTATCAAATAAATATTTATTTTGACGTGTATTTAACAAAAGGTGTAGAGGGGCTTACAAAAACGACACTACATGAAAATAATATTTTACGACTTATTATTTTCTATTCACATAGTCTGTTCATGAATAATGAATAGTTCTGAAAGGTTTTAAATTAGAGAATGATTTAAAATATGGTGAAAACATTTGAAATGGGAATTTTAAAATGCATTCGCATCTGGGCTTTCTTCAGGCCACGTTACGCGGATCACTTATCACGCTGAAGACATTCCCATTTCGCTGTGGGGTCATTAATCGTGGCGCAGAAGTTTGTGCAAGAGTTTGTGCAATCGAGCCGACGAGTTAATATGGTTCCATATTTCTCTCTGGCCACTGCTTATTGCGATTTGGACGTACGTCCACATTTATGTGTCGCTTGGCTTTTATTTGAACGACAAAACGAAATAGGAATCGGTATGTCAGTTATATTGGACGTGATTTATTGAAGCAATAGTTTAAGAAATATTTTTATGATGATTGATACAGAATATCTGCTTTCATGTGCATAGTCTTTGAATTAGATTTACTAGTTACTGGCTACCGTCATCTCTTGCAAACTTACACAAGTGTGTATGTAAATTGCTTTATTTCCCTCCTGTAGAAGTCTATTCAGAACCCACCACCGCTTTCTCATACTCAATTACTTATACCATCACACATTTCACGTGGGTAACTTATCTTCTATACTTATAATAAAACTGTAGAGAGGTCAATTCTGTACATTGAAAATATATTCAAAATTAATATTGGAGGATGAATGGTGATCGAAACTGATGCCAAAAATGCAATCAGTAAATTTTCTGACCGTCTGTATGTCTGTCTATATGTGCACGCATGGGTCAAAAACTACTGAAGGGATTTTAACCAAACTTGGTACACTTATAGTCCACACTCCTGGGCAGGTTATAGGCTATATGTATAACATAACGCTAAGACACATAGGAGCTGAGCAGTGACGATACCCGCGGGATATTTTCCGACCGCCACGCGGGCGAAGCCGCTGGCAAAAGCTAGTAATAAATAAGAAAAGTTAGAGCAGATCAATATGAAAATATCTCGACCTATTCCGAAAAGTTCCAGATAGAAACCCCTTCCGATGAAATAAAAATTCCGCCAACGAAATACGAGACAGCCTGAAACGCAAATACTTGGCACCACCTTGAGAATCCCGGGTGTGCTATGCAATCTAATTTGAAAGTCACCATTATTCGTAGCGCGCCATACCAAGTCACGTCGACTTCTCTTCGACAGACTTCCATCTTTATTGATGTTTCGGAATTATATCTTTTATTGTCCTCCTTTGTCAACTGATAAGCATTTTTATTACTGTGTTTTACTTCCTCTGTTTTATAGTCCCCTAGTACAATAACATGTGAATTTTCTCCACATACACGCAAAACTGATTTCTAATTACTACCAACTGAATTTACTAGAATATTAAATTCATAAACGCGAATTTGAACTCACATAAATTAAACAGGCGTAATATCATATAATGTAACAAAAGATAAGGCTTTGTGGCGAGCAAATGTTAAGCATTGAAGAACGTCACACATACAAACCGCGCCATACTTGCGAACAATCCGTGCAAAATTACAACTTTGCGTTAACACTCCCGAAAACTTCGACCATCCAGATTTAAACTTTCCGCTCTCTAAACAGGAGTTTAATTTTGTATTTTCCAGTTTTTCAACTGTAAATTCATGTTGGCGCTATGACGTAATTTGCCTGTGGCAATTATAACAATCACTTTCATGAACTGTAGGCTTGTTTGCGAATTGTGTTCCGTAAATGTCATGTTTTAAATCCTTTGCCCTATAATTACTCGGGATTAAAGATTTATGATTAAAAACCTTCATTTGTTGTGTTGTTTGCTTTATCTATGTAATGGATGAAGCCTGTAATTTTTGCATTATGTTGTTAAATAAATAGTGGTGGGAACATTATTTATGTTTAGGTTGGATACAATATAAGTGCATTTTCTTGTCAAATTTTTTCATGTTTGTGCGTCACAAGAGCATAGTAAGTGCTTGCCAGCTTGTTACAATACTCACTATCATCATTTCAGCCAAAAAATGTCCAATTCTGGACATAGGCTTCCCCTGAAGTGGGGGGTGTGCTATAATCGCCATGCTTGACAGGTAGGTTGGCTATCGCAGTATGGTGGTAAAATGCATAGAGAACGCTGGTGCCCATTCTCTGAAAATATCATACTACGCTGTATCAATAAGATCGTGAGTTAAACCGCAATAAAAGTATATAAAGATATTAGCCACGCCAGTTTCGACTTCATCTAAGTTACGAAACATGTTCCCATTCTATATTCAGTCACTGTATATTAAGTGATAGTTAAGTAACACTTGCGTAAGTGCGGGGAAACCCACATGTTAATATTAAATTCTATATTGGTGTACCGAGACTGGTAGACAGCAGGTGACGTGAAGGCGTGTTTAAAATAAACTGTTACGTAACTTCTACATGTCTATAGTAAAGTGACAACATGTTGGTAAATACTAAAGTAGACAAGCCTAGTAACTTCTGCGTTTTGTGAAGGTGGTATATTATATAGTGCTTGTCTGATGATGTTTATGCTATAAACGCCAAGAATAGATTTGTTACTTTGAATTAAATGCTCTTTTAAAGTAATATCGAGGGAGCAGGATAAGCAAATATTCTATTAATATACATAAATAAAAAAATATCTTAGGACAACCAACATACCGTTATCTGATCCCAAACTAGGCAGGTCCTGTACTATGGTAATCAGACAACTGATAAATAAACTTATATATATTTCTAAATACATACATATTATAGATAAATTACACCCAGACAAAGAACAAATGATTGTGCTCATCACCCAAAGATTTGTCATGGGTGGGAATCGAACCCACGACGTCAGTCTTTGCAATCAGGGTCACTAACCACTAGACTAACAGGCCAGTCGATATGAAACTATGATCATATCACCAATTCAACTGCCAAGCATGTGACCATTGTAATCAATCAATTGGATACGTATAGTAGAGGCACTCACGATGATATTAACAATGTTCTGAATAAGAATATAAGTAGAATTCTTCATTCTATTTGTTGCAACAATTAAGTTTGATACAGCTGACAACTTTACTACTGCGATTTACCAGTTGTTAGTTGTAACTTATACGTTCGGACTTAGACAGGCATTTTAAATTGTGTAAATAATATCATCATTAATCCTCTCTCTAAACGGTAAATGAAAACAACGTGAGGACATCAACATGTCCTACTGCCAAAAAATCTAAAATACATGACATCTAGCAACCCACGATAGGCTGCGTGTACTATATGTACTCCTCTGCCGAACCCTTCGTAGATATGAGGCGTGATGTTATGTTATATGTAATTTTCTCCGTTATAAAAACCTTAGTCTTAACCTCAGCGTTGACAATAGTCTGTCATAGTTTGACATTTTCATCTTAAAACCAAGCCAAACCTAACATAATACGCTTTTTCTACTCACAATTTGGGTCATGATACTTTAGTACACCTATTTTAGCTACTGTGTTGTTTTTGGTGTTTTCATAAAATAAATGATAACTTTTGTCCGTGATCTGTTTCCTCCGTTGACACCGGCTCTGTCAGTGGTTTTCAGGAAGCCCCTGACAACGAGTAAGCCTTAGGCTACATGGCATCTGTTTGAGGAGGTCTCCGAAACAGCGTGAGCGCTTCCGCTGCTCCATAACAACAATTGTTTAACCCCTACTGCCTGGCAATTCTGTCGACCTTGCTGCATACTATTGCATGCCGTCAGATCTTGTTGCTTTTTGCAACAATCTGTGTCACCCTACTGAACCCTATCGCATCTTACTGACGAGTTCGAGGGTCCTGAGCCACGTGAAGCCGAAGCTTCTACCATGTCCACCTTTTATTTAAAAATAAAGTATCTAACGGTTAGTGCTTTGTATGTATTATGTATGGTATGTACAGATATGCGTCTGGTGCATTTTGAGCAATTAATTCCGTTATGGCAATGTCACTGCCATATATGATTGACCACGGAACGTATTATTCTCAGATTGAGCTGATACGAAAACGATTTCTCGTTGCTGCTATTACATATTTCTTCATAATTTCAGCCGAAAGATGACCACTGCTGGACATAGGCCTCCCACAAGCACCGCCACTACATGTTTGCCACAAAGATAAATTATATTTAATAATATATTTCACTATTCATTCACATCGAAAGCAAATGGCGTCGGGTGAGCTCAGTTTGTCGGGGACTCAAACCGCAAGCGGTTGGCTGTGTGCCTTGCCAGACAGACTGGTCAGCACCTAGTTATAGTAGTAGGCTATAGCTCGTGAAACGTGGGCAGTAAATTATTATGTTGATTAATTGGACTGTCTTGATGTCTACGTATAATTAGGTAGGTATCAGATACAAGTCTCAGCAAATGAGTTTGTTATTTAGAAACTATTAGAGTGAACATTCTATGGTTTTCATAGTTGGTGTTATCGTCAAAATATTTAAAATATTTTACTGCTTAATTATTTACTTTTTCCATATAGTTAAAAAAAGCATAAAGCTAGGTACAAAAAAATGAATCCTATCAGGCAAGGCTAAACGATAACAACAATATTAAAACTACAGATACAAATTTAAGTGAATTTTGGGTCATGAACTGACGAGCTATTAAAGTTTTCTAAAACTTGCAATCTCTCAAGTAAAATGTTGTTCCGGGACTGTGTGATAAGTCTGACCACACAAATGCTTTCATTTGTATGGTCAGACTTATCTAACATAATTTTTCTCATTTATTAAGCTTTTAAAGAAAATCTAGTACTAGATGTTCACTACTTACATTTTTATTTAGCAAAACTTCCATACATAGCTGATTGAGTCCATTACCATTCTCCTCCCTAACAAGAAAACGAAAAAATACATTTTCACATTACAATGCAGCTTTTATAACGGAGCTCATTTCAATAATTTCATAAAACTGCGGCTTGGAAATGGCGTAACATAATGAAATCGAAATGAAACCTTTCGTTTTCCGTTTCGGAGTAACCAGCTTGGTTTGTTACACTTTATTTAATGAGTAGGGACTTTTGTTAATGGCTGACTAGTACTAGCTATTCCACAGTAGTCGGTAAAATTGTATAAGTGTACTATTACATTACACTAACGATTAAATCTGTCGACACTAATGCCGCAGCGACGAGAATGAGTCCACAAAACTATTTTAATTTCAACTTCTAGAATAAAGCTTGACGTCGTAATTATATTGTAGTAGTGCTGTTTGGGAAAGATTTCTTGAATATTTATAACAATAAGTGGGCATTAGTGCCTACTATACCAACGACTTCATTTCTTCTATCAAGCAGCCAGTTGTGTTCCGTATGGAAGGAATAGTTTTCGAGGAAATCACAAAAGTAAATTATTTCGAACTTTACACGCACGACTCAAAGTAGATCGACCCTTTCGATGTCAGTATTTTTATATCTGTACATTTTTGTGAATGGCATCTCGCTACGTAATAAGACTTGTCTGTGGTTGCATCAATTAATTAAGGCCTTCAGCCAAGGCTTAAAATATTAAAAAGTAAGCTAGTACACGTTACGGGCACCCCCTGTTAGGAGAGAAAGACTTGGGGGCTTTGACACACAGCACACAGCTTGGAGGCTCTGTGCACTGGGAGAAGTCCTTGGGGTGGGAGCAGTCACTTGTACCATGCTCGCCTAGACACTTGATACGGGGTCACTAAGCATAATATATCAGTGTGTCAATAATGTGGGTGAACTACAGGTACACCTTAACCCTATGGGTCAAACAATCAACAATCAACTCAGCCTATCGCAGTCCCTTACTGGACATAGGCCTCTCTCATGATGCGCCGCAACATCTGTCCCAGCCACCTTTTTGAGGTCGTCGGTTTATCTAGCTATGGGGCATACCCCACTACGCTTGCCGATACGCGGTCTCCACTCCAGAACTCGTCTGCTCCATCGGCCATCGGCCTTTCGACAGACATGACCAGCCCACTGCCACTTCAACGTGCTTACTCTGCCAGTAATGTCGGTAACTCCGGTTCTTTTCCAGATAACATCGTTCCTGATTTACCCTATGAGTATTACAGGCATGTAGCTGTTATGTTATGTAAGTTTCATCCCGTACTCAAAAAGATAATCACCGTCCTAACATACCCTCTTTATAAAAGAAAGGCAAGATATACAACATACAGCTTCGCACATAATTACATAACATTGTTGCCTTTCTTCTCATTTCCGCTACGATCCATCATCATATATTATTATGTTATTGTGTATAAAAATGAATGCATAGGTGTTTTTGTAAGACTTGGGGTACATGTTTCATCAGCTTGGGTTCTATTAGGTATATTAAAATTCTCTTCAGATTCATGATTAGGTACAATTGCCTAGAAAAATAAAGTTCTGTTTATAATTTTAGTTCATCATTCACACACACGGCATGCTCATTTCACAGTTATTGTAAAAAATGACTAAGAACAAAACACATATTTGGAAAAGGGGGGGGGAGGGTATGTGTTAGTAAACACAAATTATATTATAGCTCTAGAGGTACTCAATTTGCACATTAAAAAAAAACCTTACCTTAGTAATGAATCTAATAATTGTGCAAGCAATCTGAACTTGCACCCTAATTGCGGAACACACTATTAATCAGAATTTGAATCATTTTAAAGTTTATTCGTTACCCATTCTTTCATATGTTCGAAAAGATTGTTAGCTTAGCAATGTAAACAACACCATGAATGTTACGCAACTGTCAAAATGAAACAGATTCCTACTGATAGTATAGTACGAAATTACCCCTCTGGATTAGCTACCATTTTTGTTACAATAAGTGACATTAAAAGTCTATCTATATATATAAAAATGAATCCCTATTTGCCTTGGTCACGCCATCACGTGTGAACGGCTGGACCGATTTCACTTTTTTCTTTTTTGTTGTGTTGGGTCCACCCTTTATGGCAGAATTTTTTTCGTCATAATATTATTTGGCATAACAGCGGATAGCATAAACTTCATTTCGCAGAAAATCGTTTGGCATACACTCATTTATCATACATTCACAACGCACTCATTTATCATACATTCATTTTATAAGTCAGAATCATCTTTAGGCATAAATTTTATATCCATAATAATGAAAAAACAGAAAATCATATCGCAGAAAGTTCGCAGTCAGAATCGTCTCTTGGCATAATTTTATATCGATATTCCTTAAAAGGCAGAACTATCATATCTCAGAAACTTTACAGTTAGAATCATCTATTGGCATACATTTCATATCCATAATAATTGAAATGCTCATCTATTACATTACAGAAGTTTCATTACAATACATTACGCTGCATGCAGATATGCAAACAAGCATACACCATGCATGCAAGTAAGCATGCAGCATGCAAGCAAGTATGCAACATGTGAGCAAGCATGCAGCATGCAAGCAAGCTCACAGCATGCAGGCGAGCATGCAACATGCAGCATTCATGCTTTCTGTCACGGCTCCGGCACTGCGTGGCTCCGGCGGTCTCACGCGAGCTCATCGTCGCAGATGATTTTACGCCAGCCTCAGCCGTGGCGGTGCGTCAAAATCACCTGCTCCTCAGCTCGCGGGCCGCCTTGCCCCTCCGCGCCTACGCGGGCTTAAATTACACTCTAGGGGTAGGGCAGACAAGACCACGTGGAGTCGGTTCTGCAGCAATTCGTTTCTGTCAATAACTTTTGTAGCACAACATATATTGACTTTTTGAAACACTATTTTAATTTTAATTTAAGGTTAAAATTCAGTTTTATAGAAATTACAGTATTCATAACAAAATTATTCTAAATGAAATTCTGCCATCTTCATAGTATGCCAAGTGAAATTGTGTCAAATAATGGTCGCTCTAAATAAATGTTATGCTAAACGAAATTCTGCGGAATTTTAAGTCTGCCAATGGTAATTATGCTTAATAAAATTCTGCCATCTTAAAGTATGCCAGCGTAAAGTCGGACATATAAACATTCGGCCAAACAATGATTATGCTAAACATTTTTTATGCCTTACTAATATTCGTTCAAAGAAGATTATGCCAAGTGTGTTATGCCAAATAAAATTCGGAGCATCAAGTTTCTGCCAGATAGGAACCCTTGTTATTATCAGGAGAAGGTTCTTAAGAAAGAAAAACACAAAAAAAAAGTGAAATCAGTCCAGCCGTTCACGCGTGATGGCGTGACCAAGGGAAATAGGGATTTATTTTTGTATATATAGATAGATACCAATTCGAATTAAATAGTTATCGTTAAGACAGGACAACGTCTGTCGGGTCAGCTAGTTATTAATATAAATGTGAAAGTTCCTATGTTTGTTACTCAATTATGCAAAAACGACTCAACGGATTTGTATGAAATTTGGCACACAGATAGTTCATAATCTGTACTAACATATAGGGTACTTTTATCCCGTTAGTACGTATTCGGGAACGTTCACGAGGGATAATTTTCGTCCTCCAGACGACCAAGGCTGCTGGCGAAATGTAGTTGAAAATAAACATTCCATCTTTCTTTAAATTCTCTCCCTGAGTCTGCATTTCCAAACGAATCACCATTTGAGGATCATTAATAAGCCACCACAATCAACAATGAGACGTATCTGATCTTGATTTGGGTATTCGAGAAAATTCAATAAAAAATTCAAATCTTCGTGGGTGACCCTTCTCAAAAGCTAATGGACGTTAATATTAACTAGAAATCCTAAGGATTTGATTGTCTTGCTGTTGTTTTGCTCTGTACTTTATGCTGGCTGCTCGCTAGATTAATTTGAATTTGATTTGATCCGCTCATGTGTAATACTCAATATAACATGTAGGGTGGTTACTAATTGCTTACTGTGTTAGTATTGTATATTACATGGGTAGGCGTCATGTATAATTGTGTATGAAAACTGAATGGTTTCTAATATACCAGCCTGACTATGTCATGGTCTATCCGTGTGCTAAATTATACGAAAGAACGAAAAAAAAAACCTGACATATTGTACTAGTAACACCACAATAACACATAACACTTGCGTACTAAAAGGTAATATTACTCGAATAAAAAACAAAACAGATTTACACCCATGAACACAGAACACAAATAGTTTGTGACAAAAGTGCTTTCAATCAGTATTGTTGTGCTATGGGACCCACGGTAAAGCACTTATTTTCAGTGGTCATACTTACATCCTATTTTTGGGAGGGGGGGGGGGGGGGGGTGGGGGGAATGACGTTTCACACTTTTACTGACTAAAACACTAATGCATTTATAATATTTGTATGCATGAATATAGGTATAGCTATGGCTATAGGTAATTGTGTTTTCAAAACGCACGTACTAGGCTGTGTTATTGTACGGTTTATCAATTTTTGTAGGTTTTTCCTCAAAAGAACATTTTATTTCGCATCTGTGCGTAGCTCTGCTACGCTGCTACGAACTGCTACGCGACATTGGTAGCCAAACTTTTCGCTCTATCTGAAATTGTTATGTTCCAGAATTCCGGATAGCTTGAACGCTTGATCGAGCGTCAATCATTTTCGGTTAGAATACGGTCTAACACTATTGTTAGCCTCACTCACTCACTCAAACTTTTTCTGTATATTACGATCCAAAAACGTATATTATCTCCCACATCTCAGTCTTATCAAACAGGTAAAGTTTGTATGTAGGGGGTAATATCTGGAACTACCACATTTGAAATAATCACATGGTTCTTGATAGCCCGATTTTGAGAAAAATTAGGGCTATTTAACAGTACGCTGCTATCCAACTACGAGACTACAAAATCCTTTTGAGATTTCGAATCTTAGCTTTCTTCTGTCTCGATAATAAATTACCGAAGTAATCCTCAAAACTGTGTAGGTATTTGCAAATGTTTTTGTGCTAACGACTGGAGTAACGTTATATTCTAACTTTTAATTGCTCCTAAAAAGTAGAAAAAGTCAGTTCAAAGACTGAAAAATCACACTCTAAAAAGTATGAAACAAGAAAACATTCTCATCTGAAGGCCGTGATTGTATGCTTTCAAACTTTCTGTGCCTGTTGCCTATACAAATGTTGTTTCCCGCATTATACAGTATCACAAAGAGGTAAAGTTTATTTTGTAAGTTTGCATGAAGGGATTAATCTCTGCCAGGGTCGCGAGATTCGATCGAAAGAGTTACCATGGCCATGAGTGGCCATGAAGAAACATGGGGGGTTTTAGTCAGTAAAAGTCTGACACGCCCTTCCGCTCCACTCTAGAACGTCATTTGATGATTTCCCACCCAAAAAATTGGGTTAATCTTCTGAACTACCATCCGATTTGAAAAAAAATCTTTCTGCATTTGATCACCTAGTTCTTAAGTAAACTTAAAGGTTTTTAACATTTTACTACAAACCTAAGACGCCGAGAAAAAGAATCTAAGAACGCTCAGTGAAAACTAAGTGCGATGCGACACGATAGTTCATGGTATGAAATTTCACGAATTTCAAAAGCTGATATACAAAAATATATTCACCGGGTTTAGATTTCAAAAACATACAGTAACAGAAAAAAGAAAGAGCTCAGTCTGCAATCAAATCGGCTTATTTGTCGATTCGCAGCATTTTACTCGACTGAAACGGGCGAATCACCACGTTTTAAACAATATATTCTTTGTTGTAGGCGATTCACACGAAGTTTTAACAATATGGTAATAACCTATGTTTGAGTTTATAATATTATCTATATTTCATTTTATTTTTTTATTAGTTGTATATGTATAACGGATCACATTTTTTACCGTCACGACCTTCATATGGTGTGTTGTGTAACTAGAATAGAAGGCAGGAAGCCTTCAGATTCATCGTAGGTGACTGAAGGAGCGTGGGATGCGGGTGGACGGGGATGTGTGTGCGGCTCGTGCGCCTGCGAAAGATCAATGCCGGCCGGCTTCAAAGGGTAGGTCCGTGCTACAAAATCATTTATACATGCCGCGCATTGAGTAGGGTGCGTATGATTGAGTTTCGATGGATTTTAATTGTTTTTTCCCAAATTTCTGTTTTGTGTTGTTCTAGTAAGAAAAAGTTACTTTAAATGTGTAGTATTTATTGCTAGATCAATTTTATTACATGTTATTCAAAAATAAAAATAATAAAAATTTCTATACCAAAGACTTCTACTCCGTTCACCGATTACACCCATTTTTTTCAAGACGTTAAAAAATGTCACCCGGTATATGGAGTTGTCGATTCACCCACAACTAAATTAACTTCGTGCAAATCGCCTATAGAAAATAATTAATAGTTTAAAAGTGTCTATTTACCCCTTTTGAACGAGTACCTACATCAAAACCGACTAAAAAGCCATCAAAGCATTGTGAACGAGTAAATAAATAAATTTAAATTGGAAAACACCGACTCAAAACCAGTATTAAGTACCCATCCCATTAAAATCTACTACAGTAGCCAAAGTTACCTAAAGTATCCAAAATTGACAAGTACTGCTCAAATACAAAGACAAATTAGCTCTTGCGGTTCAACGTCCTGAAACAGCCACCAACCACATAGGTACATACGTAGGTAGAACTGTGGTTGGTAATACATTCGCCTATGTATCAGTACAGGTACAAGAGTAGTTTTGAAACAGAGACCAAACTATGAATAACTGCGAGGCCATAGGTAAAGAGAGTGACTGAAAAGCTTACTGAGTGGACATAAAAGCGGACCGTGAACAAAAAAATAGAGCAACCGCATTTGTTTCAATTCAAAAATATAATGTCCAACATCTCACTGGTATTAAATAAGTACCTAGTAAAATAAATGAAAGTAAATAGCAAGATGCTTGATACTATTATATTACAAACACTTACTATTGTTTAAAATGGTAAACCCATCTGGAACATAACAAGTTTAGTGTCACATTTGACATTACACTAAACATATAGGAGTAGGTACACTCGCGCATACATAGTTGTGCCTTTTAATAGTATACCTAGAGCATATCACTGATAATGAAAGAAAGAAAGATTATACATCTACAAGTATTTAGCACCAACTAAAGGCACACAATAAACAGCAGTTAAAAATAAAATAAAAATAATCATTAAATCAAAAGTGTAAAGAAAATAAAGAAGAAATTAAAGTGAGCCACACGGCAGCGCCCATAAGAAGATTTATGAAGAGAAAAAATAATAATAATGAAGTTTGGTCTCTGTCGCATGTCTACTCCCGTGGTACAGGTGCACAAATGAATCAGCAGCCGCGGTCACCGTGCGGCATCGATCAATTTCGTGCAGGCTGCATTTGCAATAGTGCAACCGGAATTTCATAGTGTGCCTATTTTGATTTAGCGTTCGGGTAGTGGTTTGATATTGTGTTCGGTCAAGTTGGGTCTGTTTCGGTGGGAAGATAAAGTGGCAATCAATGTTTGTTACTAGTAATTTCTGCGTATTTGTGTGAGCTTCAAAAGCAACTCTAAATAATGTTTAGTTTCGGCTCCTAAACATGAAATCGAATGGCAAACAGTGACTTATCAATCTCGTTTTATTCGAATAGAGGCAAAGTTTGACCATCATAACCGTCATTTAAAGGGCCATTAAATGTGTATCTCTAAGTAGCTTGTCCATGTAAGTGTCTTCAATAAATAACCAACTTTCCTCAATTTATTCAATTGATCGAGAGGATAAGATCTGGAATCTTTTTGAAACATTTTTCCTTATTTTTTTCCAAGTCTTCGTTAAAATATCAAGCATGTAGTACCCATTTAACGTTTGTTCAGGAAATTCTACGTTCTTGCGGTGAACAACTTCCTTTGTTTCCAAAAATAAAGATAAGAGCCCACAAAACTCAGCTAGAACTAAACTGGCCACTAAATTTTCATTTCTGGTGAGAACCAAGGAGCGGGCGGACACTCTACTTGGATGAAAGTATTACAGTTTTAAAACAATCGTTTGCTGAAGTCAATATAATGTAGTACATTTTTCACTGTCGCTTTTACAGTGAATTGTGCATTCGTAAATCACCCTTACGTAACAACACGCTTGATACAAAAAGTGGGAATGAAATAAATGTACTTTTGCAGCGCTGCGACAGGAGCGCTAAGCGCTTGAGGAATTTTCCAACTGGTTACGCTCTGCGCTAGTTGAGAGTGCTTACGACAGATGCAATGAATATTTAAGAATATTTCGAAATCAGTCGGGGTAGGCGACTGCGTATATTGCGGTATTTCAATCGAAAATTATAGTATCGAGTGCCTGCTCATGAAGCTTCTGATTTTATTTCGTTTAGAACAAATTAATGGTGCATCCGTATTTCTTACTACAAAATAATGTAGAATTTCATGTTTAGACGCTGTGTACATGAACTATAATTAGCATTGTCATCATCATTTGTCTAGCAATTCCCTGTTGTGGGGTTGGCTTCCAGTCTTACCGGATACAGCTGAATATCAGTATTTTACATGGAGTGACTGCATATCTGATCTGGAATGGTTGGCAGACTTTCGGGTTTCTAACGACCCGTAATGGCTGTCAAAGATCCATGACAGCCGGAACCAACGGCTTATCCTGATTTCAAAAGCAAGAAGAGGGTCTTGGAATGTAAAGACAACATTGGCTTATTAAGAGGTACCGTGGCCCTGGCATATGGGCAACTGAAGGAACACGGGTGGGTTTAGTCAGCCTGACACGCCCTTTCGCTCCACCCTAGAGCGGGAGACGTCAATTGATGATGTCCCAGAAACAAAAAACATTGGCTTGTTTCGAAACAGCATAGCAGAACATTACGACAGATAAGTCCATGCTCCATCATTGTTTTCATAATAACGATAGTCTATCTATAGTAGATAGTCTCTACTCTGACTGCGTACAGCACCAAAAAAATATAACTAAATTATGTTGTATAAAACCCTTAACAAAATTACAACAATTCTTAAGTCTGACTACAAAATCCTTTCGAGATTTCGAGTCTTAACATTCTTCTGTCTCGGTAATAAATTACTGAAGTAATCCTCAAAACTGTGTAGGTATATTACCGATCTTTTTGATCTAACGACTGTAGTAGCGTTAAATTCTAACATTTAATTGGTACTTTACAAGCTATCAGTTATTGTCCTATTATTTAGGAACAGTGCTTTTTTTTTTTTTTTTTTTTTTTTTTTTTTTTTTTTTTTTCAGGATGGGAAATCATCAAATGACTTCTCCCGCTCTGGGCGGAGCGGGAGGGCGTGTCAGACTTTTACTGACTAAAACCCACCCGTGTTCCATCAGTTGCCCATGTGCCAGGGTCACGGTATCTCTTTCGAACAATCACGCGACCCCGGCAGGTCACGCGACCCCGGCAGGTCACGCGACCCCGGCAGGTTGGAACAGTGCTTAGCTTTGTTAATTTATAATAATACTAGTAGTTAGAAGGTTAGTCTTCAGAAGAAAATTTGAATGCTATTTTGCTGTGTTATCATCATTCATCATCAATATTTCAGCCAAGAGACGCCCACGGTTGGATATACGCCTTCTCTAAATGAGAGGTTGCCATAATAGCTATGCTTGGCAGGCATGTTGGCGATTGGCGATCGCAGTATGATGATAAAATGCATAGAAAATGCTGCTGCCTATTCTCTGGTAAGTCCCTTACTCGTCTTCTACGACACCTACTACGGGAAGAAATAGGATGTTGCTATTCTTTACATCAGGCAACACACGGAACTTTCGTAATGTACTTCGTCACAATTTCGATATAGGAGAGTGGGGGAAACGCGAACGCGGGGTAATCTCGAATCCGAAGGTTCTAATGTGTTAGAAAAAGATAGCCATATTTTACTTGCCACCATTTCGAAGATCACGCCACCACTAGTGCCAGTCAACAACACGGGAGATCCGCGTCTCCCGTGTTGTTGACGCACGTACTTGTTAAGGTATGCATTTTTCAATACTTTGCATGTTTTTGATGTAATTCTTGTAGTAAATTCAAGTGGTGTTGATTTATTTCTCCCTTAAATGTACGTATAGGTCATTACAATTTTATTTATACAATTTTTTCCAATGAATAAAGTAATGTCAACTATGGCATCTTTAGTTTCTTTGAGCAACTTCACCCATTAGTAAAATATGAATGAATTATCTCTCAACGGCTAAAAATCTTCTAAAAATAGTAGAGTTTTCTACTTTTGTATCGCTTTGATGTCAAATGGCGGCAACATCATAATTTTCATGCCTGTATCCCAATTTATTTGGGGTCGGCGCAACATGTCTTTTTCTTCCACACTTCTCTATTAGTAAGATAAAATAAAATTAAATTTTTTTCTAAAAAAACTAGATATATTTAAAAACGATTAACATTTCATTTCCAATTAATTATTTAAAATATTTATGCTACAATAAATTTATTAATTAATTATCTCTTTTAAATTCGAGAACTTTTTTTTTAAAAATTTTTATTAATAAACTCTGATACCCAAGATACATTAAATTAAAATTACTTTAAATTAATTTTATTTTCATTTATTTCAAAATTCTTTTACAATACTAATTTACTATAAATTAAATAATTTTTTCTTTATAAATACTTTAACCCCCCAAAATATTTTCTAAAAATTTTTTTATTAAAATTAATTTATTAATTTTCCCCCTCAAATTAATTAATTTTTAATATCTTTTCAATGTAAATGAAATACTTTAAATTCAAGCTCTAATTTGTTCTTTCTAGGAACACTTTCCAGTACCCCTACTTTGTTACGACTTATTTCAACTTATTTATTAATTATATGAAAGCGACGGGCAATATGTACATATTTTAATTTTTAATCATTTTATTAAAATAAATAAAATTACATTTAAATCCACTTTCAATCAATTTTTACAAATCAATATTCATTTAAATAAATTTATTGTAATCCATTATATTCTTAATTATAATCTGCATCTTGATCTGATTTAAATTTATATAATAATTTTTAAATATTAATTTTTTTTAAAAATATTTTTTTAACAACGATATACAAAATTCTAAATTAAGTAAATTTATTCGTGGATTATCAATTATTAAACAGATTCCTCTAAATGAACTAAAATACCGCCAAATTATTTAAGTTTCAATAAAAAAATATCTACTATTTTAATATTTAAATTTTAAATTTTAATAATAGGGTATCTAATCCTAGTTTTTTATAAAATTTATTAAATCATGAATATAATTATAAAATTTTATTAAATTAAAATTTCACCTAATAATTTAAAATTTTAATTATTAACTTAAAAATTCATTAATTAAATATTAATAAAATTTAATTCAACTTTTGTTTAACCGCAACTGCTGGCACAAAATTTGTTATTGATTAAAATATTACTAAATCTTAATTCCTTAAATAATTTAATATTAATTACTACTTTTTAATATAAATTATTATTTAAATAATTTAAAAACAATACTAAAATTTATATGTAAAATAAATTTAAAATAAATTAATAAACCATAAAAAATTTATTTATATGTAAATTTTTACAAATAGATTTTTTTTTTTTTTTTATAATAAAATATTTAATATAAGTTATTAAATTTTTAATAATTTTCTTTTTTTCCTTTTCATAATATTCATATTAAAAATTAAAATAATAATAAACAATTAATAATAAGTTAAATAATAATATATTAATATTATTAATTTAAATTATATAATATAATAAATTAATATTAATATATTAAATATTTAATATATATATATATATATATATATATGTATATACTTACATGTAAATTTCATTTAATTACGTTAAAAAACCGTTTTTAATAAATTTACATATAAATAAATAAATATAAATAATTAAAAATAAGCTAAATATAAGCTTTTGGGTTCATACCCCAAATATAAAGGAAATCCCTTTTTTTTAAAAATAAAGTGCCTGATTAAAGGGTTATTCTGATAGGATAAATTAAGTAATTATTTTACCTTTATTATATTTTATAGAATTAAACTATATCTAATAGCATCAAAAACTATTGTGCATCATACACTAAAATATATAATTTTGAATTGAAAATTCTCAAAAGAAATTTAAATGTTTCTTATTTTAAATTTTTTTATTCAATTCTAATAAAATGTTTTTTCTTTTTATTTTATTTTTTAGAACTTTAATTTCTATTTCTGCTAATTCATGATTTGGATGTTGAATTGGATTAGAAATTAATCTTTTAAGATTTATTCCCCTAATTTCTAATTCTAATAATTTATTATCTACTGAAGCTTCACTAAAATATTTTCTTACTCAATCTATTGCATCTATTAATTTTCTATTTACAATTTTAATCAAAATAATTTTTATAAAAAGTTTTGAAATAAATAATTTTATTTCTATTATAATAAATTCTTCAATACTTATAAAAATAGGAAGAACCCCCTTCCATTTTTGATTTCCTAATATTATTGAAGGTTTATCTTGATTTAATAGATTTATTTTAATAAGTTGACAAAAAATTACCCCCCTAATTATTTTATCATACTATATAAATAAAAATTTTATTATTATCATTATTATTATAAATATTGTAATTGGTGCTATTGGAGGATTAAACCAAACTTCCTTACGTAAGTTAATAGCTTTTTCATCTATTAATAATTTAGGATGAATAATTTCATCTATTATAATTAGAGAAACTTTATGATTTTTTTATATTTTTATATATTCATTTATAATCAGAATTATATGTTTTTTATTTTATATCCTGAATTTATTTTATATTAATCAACTATTTATTAATAATATAAATTTTTTTATTAAAATTAATTTATTAATTAATTTTCTTTCTATAGGTGGATTACCACCCTTTATTGGATTTTTCCCTAAATGAATTATTATTAATTTCTTAATTAATAATAATATATATATTATAACCTTTATTTTTATTATTATAAGATTAGTTATATTATTTTTTTATATTCGTATTAGTTATTCTGCTTTCATATTTAACTATTTAAAAATAAAATGATTTAAAATTTTTATTAAAAACAATTATTTTTTAACAATTAACCTATTTTCGTTTATTTCCTTAACAGGAATAATTTTTAGAACTTTTTTTTTTTATTAAGGTTTTAAGTTAAAATAAACTAATAATCTTCAAAATTATTTATAAAGAAATTATTCTTTAAGCCTTAATAGAAATTCTACTCCTTAAAATTTGCAATTTTATATCATTAATGTGAATATAAAGCTAAATAATTTTTAATAAAAGAGAAATCTCTCGTTAATAAATTTACAATTTATCGCTTAAACTCAGCCATTTTATTTTTAGCGAAAATGACTTTATTCAACAAATCATAAAGATATTGGAACATTATATTTTATTTTTGGAATTTGGGCTGGAATAGTAGGAACCTCATTAAGATTACTAATTCGAGCTGAATTAGGAAACCCTGGATCTTTAATTGGAGATGATCAAATTTATAATACTATTGTCACTGCTCATGCATTTATTATAATTTTTTTTATAGTTATACCTATTATAATTGGAGGATTTGGAAATTGACTTGTACCTTTAATGTTAGGAGCTCCAGATATAGCATTCCCTCGTATAAATAATATAAGTTTTTGATTACTCCCCCCCTCTTTAACATTACTTATTTCAAGAAGAATTGTAGAAAATGGTGCAGGAACTGGATGAACTGTATACCCCCCACTTTCATCTAATATTGCTCATGGAGGAAGATCTGTAGATTTAGCTATTTTTTCTCTTCACTTAGCTGGAATTTCTTCTATTTTAGGAGCTATTAACTTTATTACAACAATTATTAATATACGATTAAATAATTTATCTTTTGATCAAATACCTTTATTTATTTGAGCTGTAGGAATTACTGCATTTTTATTATTATTATCATTACCTGTTTTAGCAGGTGCTATTACTATATTATTAACTGATCGAAATTTAAATACATCATTTTTTGATCCTGCTGGAGGAGGTGATCCAATTTTATACCAACATTTATTTTGATTTTTTGGTCATCCAGAAGTTTATATTTTAATTTTACCGGGATTTGGTATAATTTCTCATATTATTTCACAAGAAAGAGGAAAAAAAGAAACATTTGGTTGTTTAGGGATAATTTATGCTATATTAGCAATTGGATTACTGGGATTTATTGTTTGAGCTCATCATATATTTACAGTAGGAATAGATATTGATACTCGAGCTTATTTCACTTCAGCAACAATAATTATTGCAGTTCCTACTGGAATTAAAATCTTTAGATGATTAGCTACATTTCATGGAACACAAATTAATTACTCCCCATCTATTTTATGAAGATTAGGATTTGTATTTTTATTTACAGTAGGAGGATTAACGGGAGTAATTTTATCTAATTCATCAATTGATATTACCCTTCACGATACTTATTATGTTGTAGCTCATTTTCATTATGTTTTATCTATGGGAGCTGTATTTGCTATTTTAGGAGGATTTATTCATTGATATCCCTTATTTACAGGTTTATCTTTAAACCCTTATTTACTAAAAATTCAATTCTTTGTAATATTTATTGGAGTAAATTTAACTTTTTTTCCTCAACATTTTTTAGGTTTAGCTGGCATACCTCGACGATATTCAGACTATCCTGACTCTTATATTTCTTGAAATATTATTTCATCTCTAGGTTCTTATATTTCACTATTAGCTATTATATTTATATTAATTATTATCTGAGAATCATTAATTAATCAACGAATTGCTTTATTTTCTTTAAATTTATCTTCTTCAATTGAATGATATCAAAATTTACCTCCTGCTGAACATTCATATAATGAATTACCTATTTTAAGAAATTTATTCTAATATGGCAGATTATATGTAATGGATTTAAACCCCATTTATAAAGGTTTATCCTTTTTTTAGAAATTGCAACATGATCAAATTTTAATTTACAAGATGGAGCATCTCCTTTAATAGAACAAATTATTTTTTTTCATGATCATACTTTAATTATTCTTATTATAATTACAATTTTAGTAGGTTATTTAATATCAAGACTTTTATTTAATAAATATATTAATCGATTTTTATTAGAAGGTCAAATAATCGAATTAATTTGAACTATTTTACCAGCAATTACTTTAATTTTTATTGCTTTACCCTCATTACGTTTATTATATTTATTGGATGAATTAAATAATCCATTAATTACTTTAAAATCTATTGGTCATCAATGATATTGAAGTTATGAATACTCAGATTTTCATAATATTGAATTTGATTCATATATAATCCCCTCTAATGAAATAAATTCTAATAATTTTCGTTTATTAGATGTAGATAATCGAATTATTTTACCTATAAACAATCAAATTCGAATTATAGTAACTGCTACAGATGTAATTCATTCTTGAACCATCCCATCTTTAGGGGTAAAAGTAGATGCTAATCCTGGCCGATTAAATCAAACAAATTTTTTTATCAATCGGCCAGGAACTTTTTTTGGACAATGCTCTGAAATTTGTGGAGCTAATCATAGATTTATACCTATTGTAATTGAAAGAATTTCAATTAAAAATTTTATTAATTGAATTAATAATTATTCTTCATTAGATGACTGAAAGCAAGTACTGGTCTCTTAAACCATTTTATAGTAAATTAGCATTTACTTCTAATGAAATAAATAAATAAAGAATTAGTTAAATAATATAACATAAATATGTCAAATTTAAATTATTACTATAGTAATATTCTTTTATACCACAAATAATACCAATCAATTGATTAATTTCTTTCTTTTTTTTTTTATTAATTTATTTAATTTTTAATATTATAAATTATTATATTTTTAATAAAAAAAATTTAATAAAAAATAATCTTAGATTAAAATTAAAAAACTTAAATTGAAAATGATAAGTAACTTATTTTCAATTTTTGATCCTTCCACTAACTTATTTAATATTCCATTTAATTGAATTAGAACAATTTTAGGAATCTTATTTATTCCTTATTCATTTTGATTAATCCCAAACCGTCATTATTTATTTTGAAATTTTATTTTATTGAAACTCCATAATGAATTTAAAACCTTACTAAAAAATAATTATTTTCAAGGATCTACTTTTATTTTTATTTCAATATTTACATTTATTTTATTTAATAATTTTTTAGGTTTATTTCCTTATATTTTTACTAGAACTAGCCATCTAACTTTATCTTTATCAATCTCTTTACCCTTATGATTAAGATTCATAATTTATGGGTGAATTAATAATTCTCAACATATATTTATCCACATAATCCCCCAAGGAACACCTTCTGTTTTAATACCATTTATAGTTTTAATTGAAACTATTAGAAATATTATTCGACCAGGAACTTTAGCTGTTCGTTTAACTGCAAATATAATTGCAGGACATTTATTAATAACATTATTAAGAGGAACTGGCCCTAGAATAAGATCTTACTTTATTATATTTTTAATTATTATTCAAATTTTATTGTTAGTATTAGAATCTGCAGTAGCAATTATTCAATCCTATGTAATTGCTATTTTAAGAACATTATATTCTAGAGAAGTAAATTAATGAAAACAAATTTTAATCACCCATTTCATTTAGTAGATTACAGACCATGACCTTTAACAGGAGCAATTGGAGTTATAGTTATAGTTACAGGAATAGTTAAATGATTTCATAATTTTAATATGAACCTATTAATTTTAGGTTACCTAATTGTTATTTTAACAATGTATCAATGATGACGAGATATTTGTCGTGAAGGAACATTGCAAGGTAAACATACAATTTTAGTCACAAAAGGCCTTCGATGAGGAATAATTTTATTTATTGTTTCTGAATTTTTTTTTTTATTTCTTTCTTTTGAGCATTTTTTCATAGAAGATTTGCCCCTAATATTGAAATTGGAGCTGTTTGACCTCCCACTAGTATTATCCCATTTAATCCATTTCAAATTCCCCTATTAAATACTATTATTTTAATTAGATCAGGAGTATCAGTAACATGAGCACATCATGCTATTATAGAAAATAATAATTCACAAATAACTCAAGGTCTTTTTATTACAATTATATTAGGAATTTATTTCACAATTCTTCAAGCTTATGAATATCTTGAAGCTCCCTTTACCATTGCCGATAGAATTTATGGGTCAACATTTTTTATAGCAACAGGATTTCATGGATTACATGTAATTATTGGTACTTTATTTCTTCTTATTTGTTTAATTCGTCATTTAAATAATCATTTTTCTAGAAATCATCATTTTGGATTTGAAGCAGCAGCTTGATATTGACATTTTGTAGATGTAGTATGATTATTCCTTTACATTTCTATTTATTGATGGGGAAATTAATTATTTATATAATATATTTAGTATATTTGATTTCCAATCAAAAAGTTTAATAAGTTTTAATATAAATAATCATTTTAATAATAAATATTTTTTTAATCATTATATTAATTTCTAATATTATAATATTTTTATCTATTATTTTATCAAAAAAAACTTTTTCAGACCGAGAAAAATGTTCCCCATTTGAATGTGGATTTGACCCTAAATCATCAGCACGAATTCCATTCTCATTACATTTTTTTTTAATTACTGTAATTTTTTTAATTTTTGATGTAGAAATTGCTCTTATTTTCCCTATTATTCCCCTATTTAAATTAGTAAATTTTATATTTTGAACTAAAATTAGAATATTCTTTATTTTTATTTTATTAATTGGACTATACCACGAATGAAATCAAAATATATTAAATTGAACTAATTAAATTAATTAAAATAAATAGGATTATAGTTTAAAAAAACATTTGATTTGCATTCAAAAAATATTAATTTAATTAATTTATCTTAAATAAGAAGCAATTTTGCATTTAATTTCGACTTAAAAGAAAGAGTTAATAAACTCCTTATTTATTTAATTAAAAATAATAAATTAATTGAAACCAAAAAGAGGTATATCACTGTTAATGATAAAATTGAATTATTATTCCAATTAAATATGAAATATAAAGATTAAAAATAAGCTGCTAACTTAATTTTTAGTGGTTAAATTCCATTAATATTTCTATTTATATAGTTTAATTAAAACCTTACATTTTCATTGTAAAAATAAAATAAATATATTTTTATAAATATTTAAATATATATATATATATATATATATATATATATTTATTTATATTTATTTATTTAAAGATAATTTTATCTCCTTAATATCTTCAATATTACACTCTGTATATAAGCTATTTAAATTAATTATTAAATAATAATATTAATAAAATTATCATTATTCAAATAATAAATCTAAATAAATAAATTTTGAAATTATTAATTTGATAAAAATTATAAAATATAGAATATTTTTTTTAAATTTTTATTATACCAAACCCTCTATATAATTCTCTTCAACCTAAATCAATATTTTTTAATAAATTATGACCAAAATTTAAAAAAATTATAATTTAATCTATAAGTAGATAAATTTGGCATAAATCATATAAAACATAAAAAATTTCTTAGATTATAAGTTAAAATAAATTTATTAATTGAATAAATTTTTATATTTCTAACTAAATAACCTAAAAATCCACCTATTAATCTAACATAAATTACTATTATTTTTAAATTAAAAGGTAAATAAATTATATAAGGGTAAGAAAAAATTATTCAACTTAAAAATCTCCCTCTAATAATTCTTATAAACAATAAAACAAATATTCTCTTTAATATAACATAATCTTCATCATATAAATTATAAATTCTTAATAAATTAAAATCATTTACTATTAAATATATTCTTAAACGAAGAGTGTAAAATATAGTTAAACCAGTAGAAACATAATATAAAAAAAAAATTCTTAAATTTAAATTTCTAAATCTTACTAACTCTAAAATTAAATCCTTTGAATAAAATCCTGCTAAAAAAGGAATACCACATAAAGCTATATTGGAAATATTTATACATAAAGATGTTAAAGGAATATATATTCTAATACCACCTATAAATCGAATATCCTGAATATCATTTATTATATGAATAATTACCCCAGCACATATAAACAATAAAGCTTTAAATATAGCATGAGTTAATAAATGAAAGAAAGCTAAATCAGGTAAACCTATACTTAAAATTCTTATCATTAATCCTAATTGTCTTAAAGTTGATAAAGCAATATTTTTTTTTAAATCAAACTCATAATTAGCAGAAATTCCAGCTATAAATATTGTTAATCCTGATAATAATAATAATAATTTTAAAAAAAACATATCTAACAATAATATATTAAAACGAATTAATAAATATACTCCAGCTGTAACTAAAGTAGAAGAATGAACTAAAGCAGAAACTGGAGTAGGAGCTGCCATAGCAGCAGGTAATCAAGATCTAAAAGGAATTTGAGCACTTTTTGTTATAGCAGCTAAAATAATTAATCTACCAATTATTTTCATTTCCCAATCATTTTTTATAAATTCTAAATAAAAAATATAATTTCAACTACCATAATTTATTATTCAAGAAATTGATATCAAAATTAAAACATCCCCAATACGATTTCTTAATGCTGTTAATATACCTGCATTATAAGATTTTAAATTTTGATAATAAATTACTAAACAATAAGAAACTAACCCTAAACCATCTCACCCTAATAAAATTCTAATAATATTAGGACTAATAATTAATAATATTATTGAAAAAACAAATATTAAAACTAAAATAATAAATCGAATTAAATTTAACTCAGATCTTATATATCTTTTTCTATAATAAATAACAACAGAAGAAATTAAAAAAACAAACATTATAAATAATAAAGATATTCAATCAAATAAAATAGATATAATAATTGTTATAGAATTAAAAGAAATAATTTCTCATTCTATTAAAATAACTAAATCATTTATAATAAAATAAATTATAAAAAAAAAAAATTATTATTCTTAATAATAATAAAAAAATAAATGAAATAAAACAAATTGAATATTTTATATTATTAATAATTTAAAATGAATTTTCATATTTTTGACACCACAAATCAATATTTTTTTTTAAATTATTTAAATAAAATCAAATTATTACACAATCAATTTTTAAAATTAAAATATTTAAAGGTAATCAATGTAATATTAATATTAAATACTCCCGAGAAACACCTGTATAATAACTATAAATTCCTGAATAATATTTACCATGTTGAACAAAAGAATATAAATATAATCTATAACCAGCTCTAAAAAAAGAAATTAATATTAATATTAATATAGAAATTCAAGATCATCTTATTAATCTATTGATTAAACTAATTTAATAACTTACGGTAGGAGGGGTTCACATCGGCGTCGAGTCGACGATGAAGTACCTGGGACTTGTCCTCGACAGCCGGTGGAACTTCGTTGAGCATTTCCGACGTTTGGCTCCCAGACTGGAGCGGGCTGGGGCTGCATTAAAGCGGCTCCTGCCCAATCTGGGGGGTCCAAACGCCTCCTGCCGGAGGCTCTACACGGGGATCGTGCGGTCCATGGCCCTCTACGGGGCACCGGTGTGGGCGCCCTCACTGAGGCTGCGCCCAGCGCGCCGGTTGTTTGCGGCCCAGAGGGTCATGGCCATCCGGTTAATTCGGGGATACCGCACGGTCTCTTGCGAGGCGGCGAGCCTCCTTGCCGGAGTGCCGCCATGGGATCTGGAGGCAAAGGTCCTCGCGCACATGTGGGAGTGGCGCGAGGAGGCGAAACGCCGGGGCGAAACTCCGCTGCCGCGACAAATCGCGGCACGGCGGACAGAGCTCCGGTGTGATCTCATGGCGACATGGCGGGTACGATTGTCGCAACCCAGTGCTGGGCACGCCACAATTGCGGCGGTAAGTCCCCTCTTTGAGGAGTGGATAGAGAGGCGTCACGGCGTCCTCACCTTCCGCCTGACGCAGGTTCTCACCGGGCATGGGTGCTTCGGTGGGTTCCTGTTCAGGATAAAGCGGGAGGATACGCCCGGGTGTTTCCATTGCGAGGATCGTCTGGAGGACACGGTGGAGCATACGGTGGAGGTGTGCCCTGCTTGGGCGGAGCACCGCCGTGTCCTCGTGGAGGCGATCGGCGGCGGCGACCTCTCGCGTCCGGCCCTGGTGCGAGCCATGGTACGGAGCGAGAGGGAATGGGAAGCCGTCACCTCCTTCTGCGAAGCAGTAATGCTCGCGAAGGAGGAGGCGGGGCGCGTGAGGGAGTGGCAGTCTCTGCGCCCTCACGTCCCTAGCCGCCGCAGGAGGAGACGCCCCGGGCGTCGGGAGTCAATAGCGGACTCCCGGCCACCGTAGGCGCGAGCTTGCGGGTGGCGAGCAATGGGTAGCTCGCCGCCCGGTAAGGACCAAGCTCGGGTCGACGGCGCGCAGTGTTCCACGCGCGCCTCAAAGAGATGTCAGCAGCAGTGTAGGGGTCTACTAGGACCGATGCCTGCCGGGGTCGCGTGATTGTTCGAAAGAGATACCGTGACCCTGGCACATGGGCAACTGATGGAACACGGGTGGGTTTTAGTCAGTAAAAGTCTGACACGCCCCCCCGCTCCGCCCAGAGCGGGAGAAGTCATTTGATGATTTCCCATCCTGAAAAAAAAAAAAAAAAAAAAAACTTTTCTCACGATATTTTGCTCATTCCTCCGTATCACGTGACCATACCATGACAACAGATGTTCATTCATTGATATATATTTAAATACAGTATTCATGAGTAAAGTTGCTCATAGACAGTAAATATAGTTCAGGCCAAACATTAGACTTGGCGTCTTGCGCTAAACATCCGAGCCATTTTACAATGCACAGAGAGAACACACCCTCTGTTAGTCCGCACTAATTTTTGATTAAAATGCTCAAAGGACCACTGAATATCCACGTCACCGTACCAAAAGACGACAATCCTCCTTGCAAAGGACTTAAATCCAATAGAACCTGTTTCGTCCCGTTTGAATTGTTTACTCTGTGCGCCTACGTTTCCAAACGTGTAACAGAGTGAGAACTGTCACTTGTCAGTTTGACGTTTTCACTTTGGTTTGGTCTTTGAAAATGTCGGTCGAATTTTGCTTGTGCGACCCGTGTTGTTAAATTAATCCTTGTGAATCGATCGATTTGTGGACAATTTGTCGTGATCCAATTGTTTGTTTGTGTAACCAACCCCTTTTGACGAAATAATACGGGTTCAGTTTGTTTGATTGAAATACTTTGATGTGATAGTGATTGGGACCGCATGCCTTGGTAGCAGAGCCTCTTGGAGCCCCTTGTTTCTGTCCTGGAATACTGACAGCGTCACTACACAATACAATATACACTCATTTACATACACAAATCCAGGTAGGCTCCAGAACCAGGTTCCTACCATCAGGTGAGTCTTTTAAATATTGTATTAATCCGCTCCGCGCACGGCGGACAGTTCGCTACGCCACTCTTGACCCTGGGCCCACAATCGCGCTTCCACATAATAATTAAAATCCTATGGTCGGGGCCTTGGCCTGGCGTCGAACAGAACCTATACATGTAGTATTTATTGATCAACGAATGTTGGTTACTAGTCCAACGGCTGATTGATTTTCGTTCACAGTAACAGGGAAATTGTAACAGAATGAAATTTAATAGGAGCCGACTTTCAGTTGTCCACCGTATCGACGTTTCAGTACTCCTGTTAATGGAAGTAACAAATGATTTGCTCTTTTGTTTTTTAAATTGAATGGATTCTTGATTACATTGGGTAATAGCTTATCTTTACGCTTCGTTTCGTTTTTGCGTCGAACAGAACTGTGAACGTTATTATCTTGATGGTTTTTATTGTTTACTAGCAGTTTTCTGGAGCGTGTTTTACTTTTGAAGGCTTTAAATACGGCATATATTTTGGTAGAGCTTACAATGTCAAAAAATGGTGTCTAAACATTACAATAAAACTTATCCGTTTGTGCTAGTAATTAGTGACCAAATTGATTAAACTGTTTATATTCAATGTTTGGCTTTGTCTGACACAAGTATGCTATTATTTTAATTCATACAAAATCTAGTTTTATAATTTCCGCACCCAGTGTGCAAATGGGCCTTATTACTAAGGATCTTTTGTCCGTCCGTCTATCATAATTATAGATTCAAAACAGATTTTACACGAAAAAACTATTCGGTTTTAAGTCGTAATTTTAACCGACTTCAAAAAAAGGAGGAGGTTATCAATTCGACTGTATTTTTTTTTTATGTTTGTTACCTCATAACTTTTGACTGGGTGAACCGATTTGTATGATTCTTTTTTTATTTGAAAGCTGGTGCTTCCTGAATGGTCCCATTTTTGGTTCCATTAGGACAATGAGGTCCATGTGAAAACTATATAAGTCTTAAATTTGCATTAAGTATTTCGCGACAAATGAACGAATAACGCGATTAGATTAGTGCAAAGTATCTACCATAACTAAAAAGTTAAAAATAAAAACTTTTTACAAAAACAAAACAACCAACTTCCTTACAAAAAAAAGACTACAAAGTCAAAAATAACTTTAATTTCGGAAGTCGGTGGCAAAACACCTTAAATACAAATCTTAAGACATCGACTTCCGAAATTAAAGTTGTTTTTGACTTTGTAGTGTTTTTTTTTAAGGAAGGCGGTTGTTTTTTTTTTGGTTAAAAACCATTTAAAACCACACTTTTACAATATGTTTAATAGAATGCACTGAGGCTTCACACAAAGTGGGCTAGATCAAGCCTATTTCCTGACATAAGGACAATTCAAATAAAAAATGTATACATACTAAAAATAGTCTAATTAGGGTTTAACTCAGTCTGTGCATGCTGAGTAAAAACCAAATCACACATTTTTTTATTGATACTTAGTTATAAACATATTTTTGGAATAAATAAAACAAACGTAAATTGGAATAAATAAGCCGATCAAGATAATTTTCAATCTGCCTAGTCCAAAAAAAAGTAGTATAAGTATGATGTATCAATCAGTCAACTCAGTCTATCGCAGTCCACTGCTGGGCACAGGCCGCTCCCATATTGCGCCACAACACCCTGTTTCGCCAGTTAAGTATGATGTAAGCCTTCACATAATGGTGTATGATTTCAATTACCATTTTCCACTTTACTTTTAAAGTAGTACGTAAACAATGTACGGCTTATGGCCACGTGATCATGGTTATAAATCGTTGTAAACAAAAAAACGGATTTAAAACCAAGAATTTGGTTTAAAACGGGTTGTTTATGTACAATTATAGTCACAGGGCTGTATCTTTTGAACCGTAATATGTATATATAGGTAGACATTTGATATGTTCACGAAGTCTGTATATGGTCGTTATAATAACAAAGAAAAAATTTAAGATACACTTGCACGAAGCGTGTTTATTTTCTTCGTTTTTACTAAAGTTAAAAAAAAAAATGTATGTCGTGTTATATAATGTATATTGTTTGGTGGTATGAAAACATTCATCAGACTTACTCTTAGCCACTGTTTTTTCATAAAGATTGTTTGAAACATGTTCATCAGAGCTCACCTTGTGTCACTGCGCTAATCGAAATCGTCCCGTACCTTTGTCACTCACCGTGACAAAAAGTACGTAAGTGAAATATCATTGTTCTCCTAACATTAGAAATAATTTTAGGAAGGATGTTCACCAGAGCGAAAACTTACCACTTTATGTAAGGGTACCGTGTCACGTTTATAGTACCAGTGAAATAGAATGAGCACTTACCTGAAACCAAAAAGATTTTATGTGAGAAAGGATTTTGGGGCTTATTTTCAGAACGATATTCTTAATTTTGATTTTTATCGCTTAGCGTTATACAAGAAACCAGTACTTTAGGTCTTAACCACTATAGAATAGGCTATATAATTTAGAATACTATGACAATCTCCTGGCTATATTGCATCTTTTATTTTGCAGAGCTATTACTAACTGTTCTCATTAAAAACTTTTATGACTTATTCACACTACGTAGTGGATTTAAGTTCTTTCTAGAGTTGCACGACATACTGCATTCTTGTCGTGCTGAAAAGGTGAACGATGCGGCACTTTATCGCACATACCGGGATGTGACCGCATGCCGTTAGCACCTACTGCGAACTAGGGTGCATTAAAATTGTCTAGAGAATCCTAATGGATACCTCCATCTGGAGAGCACGAGAGTTTGATACCCACAAAAAAAAATTCATAAAGAAATACAGATTGTAGTTAGTATCTCTTTTGCCTGTGCAAGTTAAAATAAAACCGTTTTTATCTTTAACATATGAGATTGTCGGCTGCTTAACCGGGCAGTTACGTGGATGCCTTAATAAATCATTATTTGTACATGATTAATAATATTTGCCTGCTTGGGAGTCTAAGCAGTGTCTTTAATTAATTTAAAACAAAACGAGTATTGACTCCTTAAAGTACTATCGCAATCACCAACGGTGGTCCGTTTTTCTGACAAAATGCTTTGATCTACGTAACGTGCGTATGGACAAACAAGCCCAAAAACAAGCCAACATTATTTTGGCTAATCACAAGAAACTCCCAAAACGATTTATAGGCATTTGTTTTACAAGATGCGTAGTTAAATCTGCACCCGCTCCAGATGGGTCATCCTCTTATTCTATTGTTCAAAAGTAAAGCCAGATTGGAGAAACCAATTAGTGTATATAAAAGCAATCCTATTTCAAAGCACTAAAACCGAGACAGACATACAGTGAGCGGGGCTCACTGCTCAGAATAAGGTAGACGCCTTGCTGACCACAGCTTGAGCCATTTCTATTTAGTTGGTGTGAAGACTAGAGGAGCAAAACTAGGAACTAAAATATGTATAAGACATGTGAAGCCGCGTTGAAACGATCCAAATAACTTGCTCTCGTCAGCTATTGCCTACTCAGATTGCAGTACTTCTCTAATGAAGCAATGTGGTACATTCAATCGAGCTCGCTCAAACGTTAGTGTCTGAAGCTAGTTGAATTGAACGACGATCTATTCTTGTGAGATCAAACACTATCTAGGAATGGGAGTGTTCGTTGTCGGCGAGGCTTAAGGTGTGTGGTCTGTATCTATATCGAGTGTTCTTCAGCCAGTTAAAGATGTGTTGGATGGGAGCGTTGTAACAGATGTCTGACGAAATATTATCAGGTGCTGCTGTGGATCAATAATAGTCTCTGAAATCTCCCTTATCTCAAAACCTGGCATTGTAGCATTGCCTTATCTCCATCATATTAGAATCCTCTTCCAACCTAACCATCTGCATCAACCCCATTAGGTATTACAGCAAATACCTAAATATGTACATATGAACGAAACAGAAGCCCAGCACAGCGACCGCCTCGAGTCGTAAGCCTCATCAATATTCTATTGCGTCTACATTCAAGGAAGATATATCTTCTGCCTTTTTTGCACTACTTAAAGACGTTCCAACTACCATACATAGTTAAAATACTTCGTAACTTTAAAGTTAGGCAGCGGGGAACTTTTCGAAGCCTCGACTGTATTATGGTCAATGGGAACTGAGTGAAAAGTACGAAAAAAACGAGAACTGTAAGTCCGCAAAAAGTTGGCAAGTTAAATGTTTTCGAGTTTCGCTCGGATTTTTTATCGCAGCTCCTCAGCAGAAATGTACTTTATGGTTATTTTACAGTTCTTGACAAAAGCAGTATGAAAACGATATTGTCAGTTAGTTTTGAAAAGTCTTTGTCGCTCTCGGAATTCATTGTATTCAGAAGATGTTTGAGCATTGTTCAATTAGACTTCTCGGAATATCGTGGTACTAACATTTCCGAGAATGCCTTCATAAATATTCCCTTAAAATAACCTCAGTGGGAGTAAATCGGATTTAAGTATTCACTTGAAACGTTAAACATTTGAAGGAATTTTGCGTCTGTAGTTAATTGCTTCTCATTGTGTATAAAGCAAACAGCTTGAATAAAATCGATTGCATCGTATACCAGCACTCAATCATCTCGCTATCACATTAAGCCTACAAACAAAATTGAAATTCTTGCCAATACACTTTCAATATAACTGAACAAACGTAATTGAGGCTGGCAACACTTTCTATTATTATGATAAAATTTAATGTTTTGTTATAATGCCCGAACGGATTGAGTCAAAAATATTGGACTCATTATTTTGATGGAACAGCTTAAAAACGTGAGTGATATCCCCATAAAGCTTTGTTGATTTATTAATGATTGTTCTTCATTAGGATGATTGAGTGTCACCATTTTGTGGATTTTATTTGTTTTTCCTAACACCAGTCCCTACCGTATGTTGCAATTTTACGAAATGATGATTTATTTATTGTATTACTTTATTGTTTTCTTGCTGTGTTGATAACTCATATTTTATCCGAATGGTATCTAAGTACGTAGAGACCTGGACAGGTCTGTTCCAACTTTATTTTACTACTAGTTGCACCTGGTAGCTTCACCAGCATAAGTCTCAATTCTGTGGGAATATCGGGTGAAAAGTATCGTATGTCCTAATCCAGATCATGGTCTACCCATGTTGAGTGGTAAATTCATAGTTTGCTCACCGATATTTCTCCAACTTGGTATTTACGTACCCGTTACTTGATATATTAATAAAGGATTATATAATAATGTAAATATCATCACTTAATATTTAACGTAAAATAACTTGATTAAATGTTTTACGTTATTAATATCTTTGTAAACTTTTCATAAAATTGGATACCACGTAACGAATGAAATTATTTTAATGATAATAGTTGTGAGTTTCCAATCTGTCAACGGAGTTACGGGAAACACCAGCGGACAGTTAAATTTTATTTATTTAATAAGTGTAGTACAGTCAGCGACAATAATATCGGGACGAATGAATAGTTCAAAATATTCTAAACAACTCTGAACACTAAATATTAACTCAATGACACAAGGAATGTTTCAGAATGAAGACGGTATACGACAACTGGCATTATGACAAGAAGTTTACCTAATTGAGATAAAGTTTAATTTTCTTAGTTGTTGAGATCATTTTGAACAGTCTGTTCGTTCCACTATTTTTGAAGCTGACTGTACACACGGTAACATGGTTTCGTGTGGTGCCAGACCTTAAGAATAGCACCATCCAATTTTTTCCCGTGGGTGTCGTAAAAGGCGACTAAGGGACTTACTAGAGCATGGGCAGCAGCGCTCTCTATGCATTTTATCACCATACGGCAATCGTCAATCCGCCTACCGTGGCGGCAGACCTCCCCAAATTGGGGGAGGCCTATGTCCAGCAGTGGGCGTCTTTTGGCTAAAATTATGAATAGTTTGATTTGCCAAGAATATTTAAAGAAGAAATCATTGAAAAATTATGAAAGGAAGCTTTTGCCAGATCTCGAAATATTCTAGGCTGAGTGCAGTGCAAAAACATTGCACAAAATAGCCGTTTTATGTGGTGAATGCCCAAAAGAGTTAGCTCACGAATCGCCTGAAGAAAATGCCCCAAAGCTCGATTGCTTACGCGTAGTAACAAGACTTCTTCGTTCGTAGCTAGAATTCAATTCATCTCATAAACGTGTTAGCTTAGCACCTTATAAGTATTGTCTCAAGGCCTCCCACAAGGTGGACCGATGACCTTGTGAAGGCCGCAGGAATCCGCTGGATGCGGGAAGCACAAAACTGGTCGAAGTGGCGGAGCTTGGGGGAGGCCTATGTCCAGCAGTGGACGTCTTTCGGCTGGAAAGATAACGATGATGAAATATTGTCAAATTGTACTCTCTAACATGGTCTCACATTAAAAACCATTGCAAAGTTGAAGTAAGACATTTATGTCAATTAATCTATCTCTCTCTAGACTCGCTAGTTGTCACAAAATTCAAAGCTAATTTGACCTGATTATTTTCAGAAAAGTAACCGGTGCGTTGTATATAACGTAGCGGTTACTTTTGCTAGCTATGTGATCAGACTCTGAAAAATATGATGTTAAGAACTGGCTCTGCGTCGTATTCTGAAAGCACGCGATTAAAAATCACAAACAATTGAGACTATTTAACTGCTGTCAATTCTCTATTTAGTCCCTTAGTTGCCTTTTACAACTCCCAAGGGAATAAATAGGATGGTGCTATTCTTTACGTTCAGCGAAAATTCCAAATTAAATTTTAAGGGTTATAATATATTTTGATTTAAAATATCCCAATTTGGTAAACAATCTTGGAAAAATTTACTTTTGAGATTTATTTAGCTAATAAATGGTGATATGTATTTTTTAAACTGATTATAATATTAGTTACAATAAATGGACGTATTTGATCACCAAAATGAAGTATGATTACTTCGGGTGAACATATCACCGAATAGTTGCAAAACTTTCAAGAAAACGTTGTGACCTTTTAAGTATCAATCTTTTTAAAATCCAGGTTTCAAGACTCTATCTGAAGGTAGACATCGTAAAAAAATAAGCAACCTACGGAAAATTACTGAAAATGAACACTCTTCTATCACAGAAAGATCTAGTCTATTAGTTAGAGATCCGACGTAGGACTGAACTTTATGAATTAGGAAAACAGTTAGGGACTCTCGAATGAAGGTGGATGGATACTGGGTAGACGTGGTGAAGGCAGGTAGATCAGAGCACTAACGGTATGGTTGCAGAGAAATGGTAGAAGGAGCAGAGCAGGTTGGCAGAGCAACCAGGTGGGTGGCCGACAGAATATCGCAAATGAGGTATGAATAAGACTAGTCTTAATATATTCCTCGGTTCTTTTGTGCCCTGCTTCCCTAGGGAAGCAGGGCACAAAAGAACCGAGGAATATATTCAGCAGTGAGTGGAACAAGACTGTCAATGATGCTGATGACGATGACGAAGGATTTGACAATACTCTAATTACACACTAGCTTTGTTTAAAAAAAAATAGATAATAAAATCAGAGCACAGTTAAACCACAGAATTTTAATTTCGGAATAACAAACGAACACAAAGGGCAAAATAACAAATTACAGATTCAACATTAATGCCAAAGCTTTAAGAACTGAAGGAAAAATCTTCTTTTTATTCATACTGACATAACATCAGTTCATCCGTCTTTCCAACAAAGAGAAATGCATTACCAACATGCAAATCCGACCAAGTAAAGGAACAATTGGCCTCAGCTGCAAAAATCCAACCCACTCCGTCTTTATCAAAGAAATAAATGAAAGAAACGGTTTGCAGTTCCACTTTTTATATTCACTTTCTCTAGTCACATTTGCATTGTGCAAATAAGAGAGTGTCTTTAAAAATGGCGGTGAATAATATCCTAAGTCTGCTTTCAAAGGAAATCTAAGGGAGCGTTGACATATAAAAGTAAAATGATGATGCTTAAATTTATGCTTTTAAAAAAGTTTTACCATCTATTAACAGTTGGATTTTTATTTGAGCGAGCCTTATTATCTACCTAGTTTTTTCCCAAGTATGATGAGGTCGGCATCCAGCCTTATTGGATGCACCTAAATACCAGTTTTTTTCTATATTCATTATTTAAATTTAAATTATTAAGCATTTTTTCGCATGGAACATCATTCCATTCTGTTTCTGGAGAAGGGCGTTGTTAGCTGCGCTACAGTTTATACTTTTGCAGCTACCATCGTTTTACTTGTCAAACTTGTCCTCTGTTATTGTTCCGTAATAAAAAATTAAACTTAAAAAATAAAAATAAAATACTTTTTTAAACTTTACATGGAGCGACTTCCTATCTGACGATCTCCACAACCCAGTTACTGGATAGTACGATACCCTTTGGTAAGACTGGTTGTCAGACTTACGAACTTCTGAGGATCCGTACCAACTGTCAAAGATCCATAAATGGTAGAAACATTTTAAAACGGTAGAGTTTCTTGCTCATTGTTCACCATACAAATGTTGACGTTCATAGTTCCTTTTTGTGACTATTTGAAATAAATGCTTTGACATGGATTTTGACAGCCGGGACTAACTGTTAAATGTGCTTTACGAGTCACGAAAGGTTCTTGGTGTGTAAACATGGTCACTCATCTATGCATCAACCGCGGCCAGCGTAGCTTAACTTGTCCGATCGACCTTTGCGGCTTTTATTTCTTAGCCAAAGCCCACCTCTAGCCTCTAAACTACGGGCTAGCCTCTAAACTACGGGCTAGCCTCTAATAACATACAGTCATCAGCAATAATATGTATACCTATAGCCAAATTTTAAAGCGATTTTCTCTTTAGATAACGATAGCAACTTAGAGATAAGTTCTATATTATAATACTAGGTTCTGCCCGCGATTTCGTCCGCGTCAAATTTTTGCTCCCCTGACCCTTCCCGTCGCATCGATTTGCCTGCTAGTTTTCGTCCATTTTTCGTTGCTGCTCGCTCCTTTTGAGTTATAGTGAGTCAACCTTAAAAGATAGACATATGATCTTGCGGACTTTTTTTTAGAACTTTTTAAAAGGAACAATTTTGTGATACATGATTTTTGCGTAACTTTAACCGTTTACGCAGCGCACGTAACGGAAACTCTTAAAAGGCATAAATTTTCTCCGTTTTTGCAACATTTTTAGTTACTGCTCCGCTCCTCTTAGCTGTAGCGTGATGTTATATAACCTATAACCTCTATCGATAAATAGGCTACTCAACACAAAAAGAACTTTTCAATTAGGACCAGTAGTTCCTGAGATTAGCGCGTTCAATCAAACAAACAAGCAAACTCTTCAGCTTTATAATATTAGTATAGATTGTGGGTCCCAAAATACTATGTGCTTATATAATATCATAAAAATATAATCAGTACGATAGCAGAAAACGACTTTTAAAAGTTGCTTGGTGTATACATAGTAATGCTCGTGACTGTACCGGAGCAGTTCAAATGTTTATGGATCATTTTCACACATGCTTATAAAACTTATGATGCATGTGTTATAAAACTTATGTAGACAAGCGTAGTGAAGGTTAGGGGTAACAAACTAAAACGTTGAAGCCCTAAACACATTTTTAGTACACGTTTAGTGGAAATTCTCCTGAAAATCTCACTTTGCCAGATGCTAACCACTCTTTGCGTAGTCATAGCGGCTTTCATAAAATGGCGGGCTTATTTATAAAAACAATATTCGGTACGTTCGAAATATAAACTCTTTTTTTAAGTCCACGTTGTCTTTGTTTTGTTCGCTGATAAAAGAGGTTGTAAACATTTTTAGGTGCTCTCAAGGTGATTTACTTTGAAGATGTTTAACGATTTTTGAAATCAGAACCGAGCGTAATAGAGTTTCATTCGCAAACTGAATGATTTTGAACGAAATTGCTATTCCATTGCTTTATACATTGCTTTATATGTTCGAAATATTTGTCTGCTCAACAACGTTAATTACGCTATGAATCTTGTTGAACGTTCACTACCCCAAAGATTAGAATTGTTACTTTTAGGTACCAGTGGCTATAAATGTAGTTTTGTTCTCTCTCCAATTAATAATTGGTATTAAATAGGTACTTAGATTAAGTATGTTTTATCTGTCGTGAATTAGATGATAACGAAAGATGATAACATTGACGAATATTTATAGCGATTAGATTTCGATGTAAATACGTCTCTAAAATAATTTAGTCTCGTCACTTTACTTTTTATTTGTTTATAATGAGCATCGTAATACGTTATTAACTATTTAAGTACCTAGACATAAATACATTCCAATGTCGTTATTTTGTAATATTTGTTTTAATATTTTTTAAATTTTTATTGGGTTGATTTAACTGTTTGTGTAAAGTTGAACTTTATGAGCTTTCTTATAGATATTGATCTAAAATACGCTATTCGTCACGTCATAAAATAACTCAGATCAAATGATACCTATAAAAAAAAACTATCCATACGAAGTCTCATGAAGTATGAAACTTAATTAAAAAACAAATCAAAGACATTTTACAATTTTATCAAATCTAATTTCGAATTAGGAATCAAGCTTAACTAACACCGTTCTAGAATGCGACCCCAATTTTCAAATCCGAATTCGAATGCCAGAACAAAACTTTAAAACTACAACAGAACGCTACCGTCTTTGACGTATTCCCTCCGTCTCCATTGGGGCGGGAAGTAAAATAAAAACAAGAAACAAAGTGTACTACTGAGACAAAAAAGTGGTAATTGAGTATTCGTGGAGCAGTTGGAAGCCGGTGGCTAAATTATTCGGAGCTCTTCTTTAACATAGATGTGCGAAGTTGGGTATTTCATTTGATAAGTTGAGTGGCTTTTTATTTGCTGTGAATTTAATGATAGGTATGGTGTGGTTTGGGGGTTTTTTAATTAAAAGTAAAGCTTAATTTTGCCTGTGATAATGCTTGGCAACATAATTATTGGTAAGATTTGGCAGTAGTGTAGTAAAACAGGTACCGTGTGTAGAGTTTGAGTGACTGAATATTCTAATAATCGTAGTAACTTAGATATAAGAGTACACTGATTATACTTGCCTTTCGACTATGAATCTCGATTCGACATTTATTTATTCTATGTTTTAGTGATAGTTATAATGAATGCTGACTAAAACAACTATCATTATTGTCTAATGTACAACTCTAAAAATTTTACTAAGAAAACGTAGGTACTGAAAATCTGGGCACAACAATTAATCTCGATGAATACTATAGCTTCTGTAGCAACGGTAGATCTTTCCTTACGTTTTATTGCGTCATTTTGAGTTGCGCAATTACCCTATTTGGGAAATGGAAACATATGAAAAATAGCTCCACATTTTTTCTTATAAAGAGCGTCAAAATATATTTCCCTTTGCGTGGTATTGTGACGGAAATGTGTCATTTCGGTGCTTGTAGGCAATGAGCAATCTGTCGTTACGTACCTTCTTACGTATTTACGTACACTTCTCTTTTTTCGGTTTTAAATATGGAATTATTTTTAGCCTTCGTTTTATGTAAAAGATCTTCCTTAAGGGATTGGCGCGGTCAGATCCTCCATCGATCATTGTTTGGATTTCTTTGAAGTTTTCTTTTCAGGTTTTCTTTGCTTCTTTGAATGAATGCGAAAGACCGATGTGGATCATAAGTTAGCAGCAAGGCTGCTTCCTACTTATTTTCTTATCTGTGTTATGAAATGTATTCAAAGAGCATGTGGCTAAGTTATAATAGCCTCAGTCGTCGATCGCTCAGGTTAAGGTATGCTTGTCGTATTTGATTGGTAGATGGGTGTTTATCCTTACATACCAAGTCCCCTCCATGCCTCGGAAAACACGTTACGCCGTTGTCTTGTTGTGACTCGGTAGGTCGTTTGCCGTTAAGATCAGATTTTTAAGTCAGTCCACTATCGGCTATTTATACCAGTAACTTTATTTTAACAAGTACCTAATGTGTTTGTAACATCATTAAGGGATGTAAATTTTTTTCACATTCCTTAAAAAAAAAATGGAACTCTTGTGCTAAATGTGTCAAATTAATTTCAGTCAAAAATGTATTCAATCAACAGACTTAGCAGCATTCTTAGAAAAAGAATAAAATAACAGTATACTCACTTTTAGATTGTAATGCCAATAAACACTTTACAAAAAAAAAAAAACACTGCACCATAAAATCAGCATATCAGACCGAAACACAAGTCTTTATTACTCCATTTGTCCCAAATTAGTCGCTCCACGTGACAATGTATTTCATTTCGCTTCCTCCGTCGTAATACACTTAATTACTTCCATTGAATGTACTTCGGGACTACATAGCTCCGTTGAATCACAAAATAGATAGGTACAGAAGGCTGGCTCGATACAACGAGAAGAATACGCTTAAGCTTACGTATACACTTACGGTGGTTTCCAACTATTTCAAACTAATATCGATTTTTTCTGCATCCGTGTTGTCTGGATGTTAAGAATAGCATCATCCCATTCTTCCCGTGTGTCGTAAGAGGTGACTAAGGAGCTTACTAGAGAATGGGCAGCAGTGTTCTCTATGCATTTTACCACTATTACGTTCGACAACCAGCCTGAAAAGCGTGGCGGTTATTGGAAACCCCTTAAAGGGAACGCCTATGTCCAGCAGTAGTTGTTTTCGGATGAAATGATGATGACAACATTATTTTTATCGCACTTTAATTGTGGATACCAAGTGTACAAAGAAGCTGTTAATGTTGTGTGTGTATGAGTAGCTATCGGAATTATCCGAGACGATGGCGAAACCAGAATTGTGTGTGACCCTACCCGTCACACGTGTCCCTACACACATTCTCATCGTGTTTGTAGACAGACACGTATTTATCACATGTAAAACGCTTGTCGCTTCGTGTGATAGAAATACTGTACCAGTTGCGAGTGAGCTGTACCTAAGTAAGCCGTGGTTAAGTGTAGTGTGTGTTTTCGCTCGTAGTCAAACATTGTCCTTCTGCATTTATATATTCCGTGACACAAGGTTTTTAATGTAGGCACGACTAATTATACTCCCGTTTTCACGCCAGCTTAACCTCCTCAGAAATTAATCTTGGGTGTTCTTTTAAAGAATTTGAGGTGTCTCAAAAGGTGTGGAGTGAAAATATATTTTTGGTTTGAATGAAAGAGCAAATGTTAAATTCACTGGGGCTCAATTGGGGTCTGGTTATCAAGAAGTAGATATTGCTTTGCTATTTTAGCTTATGTCTCGAGACAGTGATTTGCAACCAGGTGGATTGATTAATTTTGTTCATGTGTAGGTAGCTTAATAGTCAGAAGCTTCCTTGGATCCTTGGTGTTGGGGCTTCAGTGGTCTTCAGTGAAACTCCCGCATCAAGGTAGTGGTTGTTTAATAAGGTTTACTAATTTTTAACAGAAACATATACGGAGCGTACAAGTTCGCCTGATGATAAAAATTTGGACAGAAAAATATATAATTTATGGCGGTATTTCTAAAATAAAATCTGTACGGCACCTGGCTCTATTAAGATTGCAACATGTAACACACTTAAAACACAAGTCTTCATAATTATAGTGCAGGCGTAAACACTTGGGAATAATGTTGTATATTAATATGGGTTTTCTAAGTCGTATTTTGATGTTGTTAGAAAAGATCTGAAATTCTAAAGAAAGTGGCTGAAATAATCGGAACACGAAAGACGGAGTAGAAAGACGGCAAGTTACGCTGCCGGAAAGTTTTTGTCTGGTTTCTTCTTAGTTAAACGTTAATGTAGACCAAAATGTATGTTATTGTTAGTGTTTTACAGTTTCAAGGTAAATGCGAGCTGTTTTTCAACTTTCCTGTATTATGTTTGTATAAATTGTAAGTTTACATAAACACATAAAACATCGTCTTCCTATGGGGGAGTCACAAACTACAGCACGCCACCTGTTACGATCTTTACATACTCCATTTGCTTTGTTTACGTTCTACTTCTGGTCATACATGCACGCCGGTTGCGAGTACCTACTACGCACCTGACCTTTCTGATGGACACCACCAGTAAGGTTATTATATGTCCTGCTAAACAATACAAATGATGGATAGACTCCAAGTGACGATATGTTTAGAAAGGAGGTGACTACTGAAATGACGACTAATAGAGAAGTATAGAAGAAAAAAACATGTGGCGCCGACCCCAAATAAACTGGGATAAGGGCAGGTATCGTGTGGTGCCGGACGTAAAGAATAACACCACCCCATTTCTTCCCGTGGGTGTCGTAAAAGGCGACTAAGGGATTTACTAGAGAATGGGCAGCAGCGTTCTCTATGCATTTTACCACCATACTGCGATCGCCGACCCGACTGCCAAGCGTGGCGATTATGGCAAAGCCCCCCAAATTGGGGGAGACCTAAGTCCAGCAGTGGACGTCTTACGGCTGAAATGATGATGATGAAGGGCAGAAGAATGATGGTGATGTCCTGAGGGCGTCCCCTCTTAGCGTTTTCAGTCATATGTGTCTTTCAAATACCTATTGTTAGTTGGCTTTCATACTGTTAGTTTATTTGTTCTAAACAACTAGTATTAGACTTGTCATCATCTCACATGCGACAGACAACACCTCGCGCTATCTCGTATGCAAACAGTTGTGGAACTCCCGCCGCGCCACTATGGCAACACTATTTATACTACGCGGATTCGTTTCCGTTGTGCAACGTTAGAGAACATAAGTTGTAGTTTTATATGAGAGGTAGATTTCACCTGAGACTTTGTTAACAGTCAAACTGAATGTCGAAGTTTTGCAGTTACTTTAGCCTAAATAAAGTAACTGCAAAACTTAGGCATCCAGTTTCACTTCTATAAAAACCTAGTCGTAAACAACAAAATTCTTTAACTCTAGTTGACTAATTTATGCAGCGTGTATTTTTTACGTGTAAGGATAACATAACCACGCTTTACCGCCACAACTATTAGGTTGGCAACTAATAAACCCGCCATCTCACAGTACAAGATTATTTTATTTTATCGAGAACTAAATACAATTATTTCTCAATAATCGTTTTCTATCACCTGTCGCCAACGCGTTGGTCAAGACATAATACCTTCCCTGTAGAAGTCTTTCGGTTTTTGATTGAAGGAGTCAGTGAGTTCGGTTTTCAGATGAGCCTCATCCATGAATTTTTTGTCTTTTAAATAATGAGATAGCGAACGAAACAAGTGGAAATCAGAAGGCATAAGGTCTGGTGAATACGGTGAATGGGGAAGGACAGTCCATCCAAGTGAAATGATTTTTTCACGAGTCACTTTAGCTATATGGGGTCGGGCGGTGTCATGTAAGAAGTACACTTTACTTTGATTTTTTGGTAAACTAGCCGCAATACGACCAAGTTGGTCACAGTAAATCTCAGCTGTGATTTTACTGTTAGTTGGCAAGATCTCCCAGTAAATAATTCCATTAAATTCCCACCACACACACACAAAATAACCTTTTTGCTTGTGTCAGGTTTTGGTGTCGGTATGCCCGTTTCCCCAGCTCGAAGCCACTGACGCTTAAGAGAGCACACATCCATCGTTGCACTTATATTTGAAGTTGCTTCGGTCGCTTTTCGACCTAAAAGAAATTCATGGAGTAGGAGCAGTTGAAGTTCGATGAAATGCTCTAGAAGCTTCTACATCGTTTTAGGAATCGATCGAAAAAAGTGGCGCGTTTATTAGTTGCCAACCTAATATGAATGTTCAGCGACTTTATACAAATTCTATAAAAGCTTGCTTATTGGCGAATATCCTAATTCCGATCCAGCACGCCCCTAGATGCCCCTTTTCAGTGACGACCTAAGCCGAGGTCAGTACCCCACAGGTGCCCTTAGCATGTAATTGCGTAGTTGTAAGGTTTTAAGCCCTTGCTTGTTGCCTTTATAAATTAAGTCCTAGATGACTTAATTTATTGGGACAACCACAACCATAGGCAAGTCCAGTTAAGCAGCTGACAACCTCTTAAGTTGATCTGCCAAATGTTTATTAAAAAATCTACAGGCCATACTCTGTAAAATTTCGGCGCGAGGGTGAAAAAGAAAACCATTATTTTACTCAAAATGTATTTATTTAAAGGGAATTAATTTTTACAACTGTTATTTAAACAATACAGAAGTTATCATGATCAGTTGAAAAATTTAATGGGCAGTCATTTAATTTTTCGGCGGTTAGTAAATTAGTGAGTCAGTAAAACATAAGCAGTAAGTAATAAAAATATTGGTCTGTTATTTCATCATTCAATGTCAGTGCAAAAATTACTCAAGAAGTTTAATAAATTAATGAGCAGTAAAACGGTTGGAATGGGCAGTTCGAAAATAAGTTTGCCAATTCACAGTGAGCGTATGCTTTACTATACTTTTTAAAATTCAATTTTAAACCAAATTAAAGTTAAAGTATTGTCTTATAAATTCAATATGTTGTGCTGCATTTAGTGACAGAAACGAATCGTTGCAAAACCGACTGCACGTAGTCTTACCTGCCCTACCCCTAGAGTGTAATTTAAAACCGCGTAGGCGCGGAGGGGCGAGGCGACCCGCAAGCTAAAGAGCAGGTGGTGAGCGTAAAACACATCTGCGACGATAAGCTCGCGTGGGACCGCCGCCGGAGCCCCGTAGCGCCGGAGCTGTCAAAGAAACCACGCCTGCTGCATATTGCATGCTTGCTTGCATGCTGCATGCTTGCTGCATGCTTGTTTGCATGCTGCATGCCTGCTAGATACATGCTTGCATGCTACATGCCTGCTGCATGCTCGCTTGCATGCAAATTTATTACTAACCAATTACGATTTATTACCTGTACGTGCCTAACCGCCCAGTTCAACTATTCCACGGCTCAGTATTTATTGAACTGCCCGTTAAAATCATTTTATGACTCGTTTTTATTTAGTTTACTGCTCAGTTTTTACTGCTAAACTAGTTTGCAAACATGCGTTTTTTATTTTTTTACCTACCATAACTCAAATATTGAACTGCCGCTTTAATTCTATGCCTTTATTTAAACAACTATCAGCCGGTTTCTGATTTGAGAAAACTAGCAAATCTCAACTGAGTATTCTCAAATCCTTAAGTATGCTTTTAAGTATTTTGCGTTTCACAACTGAAAATTGTCTTTTGTCAAACCATAGTCAACTGATTATTTACTTAAGTTTTTTGATCAAAGCTAACACGTTCCAATTCACGTTCAAAAACCGGTACTTTTCAAAAACTCATAATATTTTTAAATTTTATTATCATAAATTTAAAATAGACTCAAAAACAAATTGTTAATGTTAAATAGCATCGTTAATTTCAACAAACTACAACAAACTTATGTGAATAGAGTTTGTAATGCATATATTTAAGAAAATAAGTATTTGACGTGTTTGTCTGAATCGAATCGTGAATGTCAAACTGTCAGTAACTACAGACAAGTTTTATTCGAATTCTGTTAGTATTTTTACATAAACTACAAATAAATTGCACCAATTAGATCGGATAAAGATAAGAAAAAGAGATCGTCTAACTATACTATAGAGGAGAAGGAAAATATTCTTTAAATAATAACAAAGTAAGTACATAGCATAATCAGCATATACCGTTCCCACTGCTGGGACAGAGGCCTCCTTTCGGTGAGAGGGGGTCATAATCTACTACGCGGGCCCCGTGCAGTTTGGTAGATGTCACATGTCTTCGAATTCTAGGATCTAGAACATGAAGATTTCCTCACGATGTTATCCTTCATAGTTTTTAGAGCAGTGGTGGTGATAGTGCCTGCCTGGATCACAACCCACGTCCTAAAACTCGAAAATCAAGGTTTACTTGCAGCAGTGGTGACCCAACGGTATCACCACTGGTCCACACTGTAGCAAGTAACACAATAACCTGTAATGTTTACCATAATATAATTTTACCTTTCACCACATTAGTAATTTAGATGTTTGTGATTTATTGCTTCAGATACCACTCCGCCAAAAACCCCAAAATGTAATAGAGTGCAAAAGGACAAAGGCATACCAACTATATACAGAAGAAACAGGAAGCCTGGAACTTCACTGCTAAAGAGTACAAGAGCATCAACTTTCTTGGGCCTAGGCATGAAACAATGCTAAAACATTTTATAATTAATATAATAAAAGCGTTGTGCAAGAAAATATTCAGCAAATATTATGTAAATACCTACCTATCTGTGATTTTTTATGTAACTGATAAAACTAGGAGTAATTAAAAATATTCCATTGCCAACATATTTTTATTGTACTACATATTTACTGGTTAGACTGGAAGCCGACCCCAACATAGTTGAGAGAAGGCAGGCAGATGATGATACACACTTTTATTCGAGTAAAATAATTTTGTACTATAGGTTACAGGTGACTATAGGTAGGACAGCAAAATTACACACTTTCTTCTTATACATGTTCATCATATGCCACGATGTAGTCATCACAGAGTACTATTTTTAACACGCTTTTATTAGGTCGACCTGTATGTAACTAACTATGTAATGGAATCTAAGGTAACTAATTTAACCATCTTCCAAGGATCGTAGCGTCATGAAAATTGGCAGCTGTATGTAGTTCTGATGACAATACAATAATATGGTACTGTCAAACTGATCTGATGATGGAGCCGGAAGATATGAACTGGAACATCGTATCATAGCTGTGTTTGGACTTGTTAGAAAAGTCTTGTAATGAACTTTGACCACGATTAGGTTTCAAGGTCTGATGATGAAGCCGGAAGATAGGCACTGGCATTCCATGATGTAATATCGTATCATAGCCGTGTTTGGACTTGCTAGAAAGGTCTTGTAATGAACTTTCACCACGATTACATTTTTGGTTATTACGTGCATTTATAAATGCGTGTTTTACTAGTGTTTTTAAACTATAAATTTATTAAAGTGGGATGTAGTCATCAAGACGAAGAGTCATGTTGTGAAGAACAACACATGCCACAATTACCTTCAATACTTTTGGAAGTTTTAGTTGCATTCCTGAATGTAGGCATGGAATTCTTCTTTTAAGAATACCAAAACACCTTTCAATATTTTATTTCGTGATGCTATCTGGGCTCTGTTATAGGCTTCCTGTGATAGAGAGGCCTGCCTCTCCTACTAGAGGCATGAGAAACCTAAGGCATGGGTAACAATTATCCCCGAAAATAAGGTATTACACAAATCTGCTATCTTTCAAATTGAGCTGCAAGTGGTGAGTCAGTCCAAATAGTAGTGTCGCGCACGGAGCCTTGCCAACGTGCATTGATACTAGTAATTTATAAATCGGCATCACAGTTGGCTTGAACATTATTAGAAAAAAAAAACCTTTTCTGTTTTTTTTATATGTGTGGAGTCTACAGCACCTATGAATCTAGGGAATTCAGCTTTGTCAAAAGATCGTGCCCTGTGCAGTGTGCAGGCATATGAACATATTGCCATCTCAGTAATGCTATCGCACTAGTCACCCTACCTACCACGCGGCACAACGTCGCCTTGCTCACATTTACAGTGTCCCCTACAACAGCTTGAAATTTACCAGTCGCGTAAAACCCAAGAGCTTTTAGAAGCTGCAACATGGGAGAAATGCAGTCCCGCCGTTGAATACGATAGGTCAGTTTAGGCTATATTTTGTAAAAAATAAATCTAATCGACTCTTTCATAAAGGCTCGTGCAGATTTGCGCGACGCGACGCTCGCACGCGATTCAGCGATTTATATCCGTAAAACAATTTCTATGAAAACGCGCGTGACACTACCTGTCGCGCCGCGACACTGTCACTCCGCGTCGAGCAGCACGACAACATAAGGTACATTTTGTGTGCCGTCGTTTCGGAGCCGCGACGGCCGCGACGCCATACAAAATGTACCACAAGCTGTCGCGCTGCTCGCCGCGTCGCGACGAGCGGTCGCGCTAGTGTGAAAGGTGTTGCCTCGTGATAAATCGTGGAATCACCTCCACAACACTACGCGCAACCTCTCGCGCCTGTTTGTACGAGCCTTTAAAGTGGAACCGACTCTTAAATTTTATTTGCCGCTCAGCGTGATGAACAAGTTAGGCCGATGTACTGCTATTCTTTTGCGGGTTTATCTGCGTTGAGGCATCTTCAGAGACGACAGGAAGTATCTTCGTCACTCATTATGATCAAAATCACTTAAAAATCTCTAGTTTCTATAGCTGATTACAGTTTGAGTAGCCGAAATTGGTTTGTCAACTTTCAACTGAGTAACTTGCCGTTGATTATGCTTTGAGTATAGTCAAACACGTTTTTTTCAATTCAGAAACGCAACTGGCGACTTTAATCATGAGTTAAGTACGCGTTGTGTCAAATTTGAGTAAATGACGTACGACTTTAACCATGCTTTGTGTCAAATTTGATTAAATGATCAAATCTTGATTAGAGTTTGAAAAACTCAATTCAGAAACGAAAAAGTGTTTAAGTAATACTTAAATACTGATCAAAGCGTTCTCAAATTCAAATACTTAAATCAGAAACCGGGGGTATATCAGCACAAGTAATAATAGGTCTTTACCTATGAAAATGCCGTTTTGTATGAAAAAAATTAAACGAATTTTTTTCATGTATTTTTTATTTGTATTAATCGAAATTATCACCCATGCAATCAATGCATCTTTGCCAACGCAGTGGCAGTTTATTGATGCCCTTCTTAAAAAAATCAGCTGGACGGGAGGCAACAAATTCTTCAAAGGCATTTTGTACTGCCTCTCGGGTATTGAATTTTTTTCCCGCCAAGAAGTTATCCAAATTCTGGAAAAAGTAGTAGTCTGTAGGCGCAAGGTCTGGTGAGTAGGGCGGATGACGGAGCGCTTCCAACCCCAACTCTTGCAACTTGGAGACCGTCTGCTGTGCAGTATGAGGTCGCGCGTTGTCGTGCAGGAGCAGCGGAGACGAGCGATCGACCAATGCTGGTTGGAGATGTGCCAGCTTCTCCATCATTGAGTTCAGTTCTTCACAGTACACATCTGCAGTAATGCTCACCCCGTTTGGTAAGAAGCTGTGATGAATCACACCGGCGCTAGACCACCAAACAGTGACCATCACTTTTCTAGGGGTAAGTTTTCGTTTAGGGCATTGTTTAGGTGCTGAACCAGGATCCAACCAAGTTGCTGAGCGCTTGCGGTTATCAAACAGAATCAATTTTTCATCGCAGGTAATAATGCGGTTCAAAATTCCTTCATTTGTGTGTCTGTTGAGCAGTGCAAGGCACGTCTCGACGCGTACTTCGCGCTGGCGATCATTGAGTTCGTGGGGCACCCATTAGTCAAGCTTTTTTACCTTGCCAATTTGACGCAAATGGACTAATATTGTTTTGACGCTAACGTCGAAAGCTGCTGCTAATTCAGCCGTAGATTGTGTATCATCAGCTTCCACAATCGCCTTTAATTCGTCATTGTCGACCAAAGTCTTCGGACGACCGTGAGGTTCATTTTTCAGGTCGAAATTTCCAGAACGGAAGCGAGCAAACCAATAACAGGTGGTGCGTTGGTTTGTAGTGTTAGCTCCGTAAACGTCGTTGATGTTGCGTGCCGCTTGTGCCGCGTTGCTGCCGCGACGGTACTCATATTCCATAATTACTCGAATTTTTAACGTATCCATGATGACGAAAAAGATTGAAATGCGATGAAAATGTAACACTAATCAATAAACAAATGACTACTTTCGGAAAAATAATTCCATGTTTTTAAAATAAAATTAATTTGAAATTAGAATTTTTAGACAAACAAAAATTATTTTGATTTGAAATGGCCAGTAGTGCAGAACGGCAATTTCATAGGTAAAGACCTAATATTTACCGTTTTTTGTGGCATCTTGTAGGTCAGTCGGAGAGCATTGGTGGCCCAGTAGTAACGACCGTGACTTACGCGTTATAGGCCGTGGGTTCAAACCCAAGCAGGCGCTTAACTTTGTGTAAATTATTTCATCACCACTGCTCTCAAACCGGTGAAGAAAACATCGTGAGGAAACCGGTGTGTTTTAGAACCAAAAATTCGAAGATATGTGACATCTACCAACCCGCACTGTGCCCGCGTGGTGGATTACGGCCCACTCCCTCTCACCGAGAGGAGGTCTATTTCCCAACAGTAGGAACATTATAGGATGTTGATGATGTAGGTCAACCTAGGAGGTCATCGTTTGTTTAACCGGGCTGGCCTGTGGGTTTCTCAACAAATGAAGGTCTCTGCAGCCAGACGGCAGCCGGCTTAAAAACTAAGTGACTATCCGCTAAGGTTTACTCCCTGTGTACGTAATCCACGGTACGTTTCTTTTATTATCATCTGTGAACTGTAGACCACAAAATCGTGACGTGAGACATTGGAAATACATACTTTTTTAACCGACAACCCAGACGGAGTGCATTAAAACATTACGGATTTGGAACTTAGGGAAACTTCGCAATTCTTGTTCAATCTACGTTCACTACAGTTATTGGTCGCTTCCACTAAATGCAGAGGGATCTGTGCAAACATGGAATTGCTAAATGACTTTGGTAAACTTTGGATTACGGATTATGGAATTAATTTTGCAAAGGATCTAGAATGTGTAGTCGGAATCAACAGGATCGATTAGGTTGTCTTTTCCACCATACCTACTACGATATTATTGTAATTACAATAAATTGATTTTAGAGAGAGACATATGTATACATAAGGATGTAGAGGGATGCTCATTGCTGTACGGTCAGAATGAAAACTATTGCGGTTACGGCTCATTAGTTGATTCGTAGGAATTTACTCGTCAAAATCGGGCGAATCTACACTTTTAATAGTGTGTTATTGTCTTTAAGCGACTCATTTGAAGTTAATTTATTAGTGGGTAATATCAACTGTAGAACTAAGTACCTATTAGATTTCCAACTTTATTTCGTTTTGGATAAAGTTCTTAAAACCAAAATGGCAACTCAGTCCTGGACTTAGTGGTCAGTATTGTAAAAAAGAACTGCACTTCTGTACATATTGGGTTCTTAATCCAAAAAATGGTTTGGTGGTTTAAAACATACCTAAAGGAAAATTCTTTTTTTTGTAATAATATCGATTGGATTCTTAATTCAAAAACTGATTTGGTGGTTTAAGCCACATCTAAAGGAAAATCGTGTTTTGTAATAATAAGACCCATTGACGTTTCAGTTGCTATGGAATTAAAATACCTAATATTTATTTTTGCAATTCATGGTGGTGCAGCTTGCAAATAACTTTGCGACATGACATGCAGATTTAAGAGATAGTGTAGGCCAGTTATTTGCGCATTATATTTTGATGAGTCATTGAGAATATGGTATCAATACTTATCGTGGGTCAGAGACCTATATCTTACACTAGCTTCTGCCCGCGACTTCGTCCGCGTTAAATTTCTTGTTCCGGGCCCCTCCCGTCGCGTCGAATCGCGTACGATTTTCCCCGTTTTTGTAACATTTTTCATTACTGCTCAGCTCTTCTTGGTTGTAGCGTAATGTTATATAGCCTATAGCCTTTCTCGATAAATAGGCTACCCAACACAAAATATTTTTTCAATTCGGACCAGTAGTCCCTGAGATTAGCGCGTTCAATCAAACAAACAAACTCTTCAGCTTTATAATATTAGTATGGATGTAATGACATATTGAAGTTAAGTGAATAAATATGTAGTAAACGATTTGCCTCAATATCAGATTCTAATCCGTCCTTTGTGTCTAAGGTTTTAATCCTGCAACTGGTCATAGCAGTATTTGCGAAAACTCAAAGTCAATAATTCAATTACACGCAGTTTCGGACTGTCAAAGAATCAGCCAGTCAGAAAGATCAAGCTAGTTGTCATTTCAAAACATAACTGGTTACTATGGACAAGAATGGCAAAGAAACTCCATAGACATGAAAAGTTATTAGTGTAGTTACTAGGTAGAGAGATACAACAGAAACGAGAAAAAAAAACATTTATTGGCATTACAGCTTAAAGAACCATAAACTATAAATAAAACAGAAAACAAGGTCATTAATGCCAAAAGGGCCCCAGTTTAGCATAATTTCAACACAGTGCAAATAAATTAATCAATTTAAATATTTCTTGAAGCATGCAAGAGTGTGAGTGTGTGTTGTGTTGTTCTTAATGAAAATCTATACATATAAAAATGAATCCCTATTTCCCTTGGTCACGCCATCACGCGTGAACGGCTGGACCGATTTCACTTTTTTTTTGTTGTGTTTGTTATTGTCAGGAGAAGGTTCATAAGAAAGAAAAAAATAAAAAAATGCGCGGAAAATTAGACAATTTAAGGTTCAGTCTCAGAAGATCCATTGGCTAGATCCATGATGGATCTAGTGAGAATAATTTTTCTCATTAGGTCTATTTCCATAAAAAAATAAGCAAAATGGATCTAATGAGAATTTTTGTTTATGAATAAAAAATATGCTACTAAAACAAATAAATGTCACAAAAAATGTTAATTTCAATAAATTACTATCCTGAAATCTGTCCTGGTGAAAATGATTCTTTGAGATCAAAATCGAAGAAACAATTAATGAGGAGATGAGGGAAGGGCAATAAGGATAAATCTAAAACAATTAATCACAAACAAAAATATGTTTATTTCATACAGAACTTATATATATATATTTTTCAATAATATATAACCCAAATGGGTTCCCTCTATCTGGCAGAAACTTGATGCTCCGAATTTTATTTGGCATAACACACTTGGCATAATCTTATTTAAACGAACATTTGTAAGGTATAAAAAATGTTTAGCATAATCACTGTTTGGCCGAATGTTTATATGCTCGACTTTACGCTGGCATACTTTTAAGATGGCAGAATTTTATTTCGCATAATTACCTTTGGCAGACTTAAAATTCCGCATAATTTCGTTTAGCATAAAAATTATTTAGAGCAATGATTATTTGGCATAATTTCACTTGGCATACTATGAAGATGGCAGAATTTCATTTAGAATAATTTTGTTAGGCATATTTTCATTTCTATTAAGTTGCATTTTAACCTTAAATAAAATGAAATAGTGTCTCAAAAAGTCAGTATAAAATATGTTGTGCTACAAAAATTATTGACAGAAACGAATTGCTGCAGAACCGACTCCACGTAGTCTTGTCTGCCCTACCCCTAGAGTGTAATTTAAGCCCGCGTAGGCGCGGAGTGGCGAGGCGGCCCGCGAGCTGAGGAGCAGGTGGTTTTGACGGTCGCCGCGTCGGTGGTGAGCGTAAAACCATCTGCGACGATGAGCTCGCGTGGGACCGCCGGAGCCCCGCAGCGCCGAAGCCGTGACAGAAACCATGCATGCTGCATGTTGCATGCTCGCCTGCATGTTGTAAGCTTGCTTGCTGCATGCTTGCTGCATGCTTGCTTGCATGCTGCATGCTTGATTGCTTGCATGCTGTATGCTTGCTTGCATGCTGCATGCTTGTTTGCATGCTGCATGCTTGTTTGCATGCTGCATGCTTCTTCGATATGAAATGTATGCCAAAAGATGATTCTAAGTTTAAAGTTTCTGAGATATGATAGTTCTGCCTTTTAATAACTATCGATATGAAATTATGCCAAGAGACGATTCTGACTGCGAACTTTCTGCGATATGATGGTTCTACTTTTTAAATATTATGGAATAAAATTTATGCCTAAAGGTGATTCTGACTTATAAAATTATGCGTTGTGAATGTATGATAAATGAGTGTATGCCAAACGATTTTCTGCGAAATGAAGTTTATGCTATCCGCTGTTATGCAAAATAATATTATGACGAAAAAAATTCTGCCATAAAGGGTGGACCCAACCCAAATATGCCTCAGTGGAAAATAAAAAACGAACAAAACTGTAAGAAGGGGGAAAACGACATAGAAAAATTAAGTACGAAGTATTTGGGGTGGTGTCCTGTCAGTTCACCAAAAATTAATTCACAATTTTTTACTTGACAAGCAACGATTGACAAAAACATGATTTGTCATTTCATCATGTTACAACAACAAGTTTGTCAAATAATTTACTTAAAAAAATAATTATCCGATAAACTTTTTTTTTATAACGTATTATTTGACAAACAATTCATTTTATTTTTCATTTTATCTCATAAAACAACGTTTGGAGTAAAAGTCATTCGGTCATTAGGCTATTTAGGTTGTGGTTTTTTTAAGCCTTGAAATACCGTTCGGGGCAGATCCGACATGGATTGGGGAGGTTAGGTTAAGTTAAAACTGTGACCTCCTACGCACGAGCCGAGCGAGCGAAGCAAGCGGTGCCGCGGCAGCGGCCGGCGAGTAACAGAAGCGACTAAATTTTATGGAGGTAGTTCTTTTAAATTATGCAAAACAATACCGTCATTATCACTTTGCGAGTAGTTTAGAAAATGTATTATAAAATGATATTTAGTATAAACGTAATATTTTCAAAAGAATCTAAATATTACATGAAAAATGCATATATGATTAAATATGCGACACATTTGTTAAGAGAACATTTGCCAAATAAATGTTTGTAAAGCAAGTGTTTATAAAATAAAACATTTTCGGAATAAGTTGTTTGTAAAATAAATAGTATATGAAACGTTGGTTGTGAACTAAAAGTTTGTGAATGGTGTTTTGGTGAAACATTAGTGAACCATTTGGGGTACTTATCTTAATTTTTCTAAAAAGTGGCCGATGCCAATTTCGCCATTTGCGAGCTGTATTTGTGCGAATAAAATAAAAGCGTCATTTTGAATGCTCGTTTTGCGCCGTTTAGGTGATGACCTTTTTTTAAATCTTTCTGAACGGTCGCAGTTGAGGGAAGTCAGTGATGACTCTTGATATAAAATGTGCAATATCTGTAAAAGATGCACTTCGTTTTTATTAATGTTTGTATTAAAACCGTGATTCCAACCTTCTACACTATTGTTAGTGCGGTGGCGCAGCCCATACACACACCAGATCCTATAGAAGTTGTCATCCATCCAATATTTTTGAAAATAATTTACAAATTTGGTTAGCTCGTTCTCGTTTGGCGAAATCTCCCTTTTAATGTAATCCCAACCATCTTTTATAAGATTTTCAGGAAGTAAAGCCAGTTTACTACATAATGTTATTATCCTCCTGTTGTTTTTAGTAAGCTTTATGTCTAAAGCTTTCGCTTTACGAAATAGGGCATTGGAAAAATGATAGTGGCACCCATGAATTTCCACATCCATTTTTGATAATGCAAGCATGGCTGCCTTTTCAAAATCAATTGCGACTGTCTTCGGCTGCCAGTCTGGAACCTGGGCTTGAATTAAATTAAATAAGATCGTATAGGCCTCTGTTGTTTTATGTGTCATAAAGGCAAACACCAATGGCACTATATTGGTACTATTCGAGTCACTGCCTATATCTGCTTGAATTACATATATCTGTCCAAAAGGTGTAGGACAAGCTTGATACGTCCCATCCATAAAATAATTAGTAAGTAGTTTTAGACGCATTTTTGCGTCTTTTGAACAAAATATAACAATTCGCATACCTTTATGCGAGTAATCTGCAAGTAAAAAATCTTCATACTGTTTAGGTACTTCTACGTCCTCTGGTTGTTTTGTGCTAGTTTTCTTTACTTGAGCCAACTTATTTCTTTGACGATATATCCCAGATTTTTTTTCATCGAAAGTAGGTACTGGTTTGTTAGATGATAAATGCCATCCTTTGGTTTCTATATAAGTCAGTGCCTTCTTATATATACGAGGAGCAGGTTCTTTGCCATATGTTGCTTCTTGGCAGTAATCACTTATTGTGCCTTCTATAAAATTATGAGCTACATCGGGAACACAGACGTCGCAATGGGGTTTCCGTTTCGTAATAATGTTCTCCTAAAACAAATTATGTTGGTAAAAAAGGAGTAGGGAAATTTGTAAAATAATGTTGGTAAACGTTTTTTTACCTGGAATGGGACTACAGACACCGAAATCACTCACCGAATTTAATGTTACTGATCCTGTACATTTTAATTTTGAAGATTTGTAATTTTCACAACGCCAGAGACTAGTGCCTTTTTTATAAAGGACATGTTTATGGAATCTGTAGCCCTCGCATAATAATACTTTACCACGCCCACTTTTAATAAATTTCAACTCTTCGTTCGCACTCATTTTCGGTAAACAATTTTAAAGACAATTTTATATCGCACTAAACTGCAATGTCAATATGACAGATATATTAATTTATTACTCATATTATCTCATATCAAAAAGATTAATAATGTATGCAGGTTGAATAAGAATAACAAGATCCATCATGGGTCATTTGAAAAAAATCTCACTAGATCCACATCTTGAATCCAATGAGAAAAATATCATCACTAGATCCATCATGGATCTAGCCAATGGATCTTCTGAGACTGAACGAAAAAAAAAATCTCACTAGATCCACATCTTGAAATCAGGATCCAATGAGAAAAATAATTCTCACTAGATCCATCATGGATCTAGCCAATGGATCTTCTGAGACTGAACCCAATTTAAGAACACTTATTTAAGAATACGAAGTCACCTAACACGGGTGTTTGATAGCTAGAAAACGCTTTATGTCTTCGAAGTACCAGGTTGGCATAACTTGGTAGGAGCTCACCTAACATGGGGGTGTGGTAGCTAGAAAACGCTTTATGTCTTGGAAGTACTAGGTTGGTATAATTTGTTAGGAGATCATCTATCATGGGTGTGTGGTAGCTAGAAAACGCTTTATGCCTTCAAAGTACCAGTTTGTCATAACTTGGTCTAACATGGGTATATGGTACTTGGTGCTCTTTGCTGTGTGTTGGTGGGAACTGATAAGTTAACACAACATTTATTGATTATGAGGCGGTACGAAGTTCGCTGGGTCAGCTAGTCTAAAATATATATATACCCAATTTTAAACAACAGACTATCCATGAATGACAGTTTTCGTTTAAATATACGGACAGTTTAAGATTTTTTTATGAATTTCCCTGAAATTCTAAGGTGTAAGAACAACGTTATGCGTTGTTCTTCCACCGTAGGATCTCAATCAATTCTGTTTAAGTTTATGTCCTGCTGATGATGTCATTTCAATCAATTAAAGAGGCGATCTCTGTCACAACAATCAACAGCCGTAGAACGACTATAAAATTCTCGAAAATCAAAAACATTTTTCACTATTTCTATTTCACTAAAACTATCGCGAACCTGCAGGGCATTGCAATGTTCAACGTTTGCTAAAAACAATTCCTATTTCATATAAAGGACTAGTTTGATACGATGGACCTATCACTTCAAACGCTCAAAGCGGCTGAAGCATTTTGTATTTCATTTATAGACTGTGAACTAAATCTTGTGCTTACGTACAATTTCAGTAGTCCTGTTGTTCTATTTTTATATGGATAAATATAAAAAACTTTTAATAAAAAAAAACAACCGACTTCCTTAAAAAAAACACTACAAAGTCAAAAATAACTTTAATTTCAAAAGTCGGTGTCTAAGGATCTGTATTTAAGGTTTTTTGCCACCGACTTCCGAAATTAAAGTTATTTTTGACTTTGTAGTGTTTTTTTTTTTAAGGAAGACGGTTTTTTTTTTTTTTTTTGTTAAAAGTTTTTATTTTAAACTTTTTTAGTTATGGTAGATACCCCGCACTAATCTAATCGCGTTATTCGTTCATTTGTCACGCAAATACTTAATGCAAATTTAAGACTTATATGGTTTTCACATGGACCCCATTGTCCGGATGGAACCAACCAATTAAAATGTGACCATTCGGGAAGCACCAGCTTTAAAATAAAAAAAGAATCATCAAAATCGGTTCACCCAGTCAAAAGTTATGAGGTAACAAATATAAAAAAATATAAAAAAAAATACAGACGAATTGATGACCTCCTCCTTTTTTTGAAGTCGGTTAAAAAGTGCCTTTTATAGAGTTACTAATAGGTAAACGATGACCTTGTTAAGACCGCAGGAATCCGTTGGACACAGGAAGCACAGGGCCGGTCGAAGTGGCAGTGTCTGAGAGAGGCCTATGTTTAGTAGTTGACATCTTTAGACTTAATTGATGATGAGAGAATCTTTTGCGTGTTAATCCGTACGCTGTACGCTGTACGCGTAACTTCGTATAACCCCTGTTCTTCTACCAGGGTCGCGAGATTAGTTCGAAAGAGGTACCGTGGCCCTGGCATATGGGCAACTGAAGGAACACGGGTGGGTTTTAGTCAGTAAAAGTGACACACCATTCCGCTCCACCCAGAGCGAGAGACGTCATTTAATGATTTCTCATCCAAAAAAAAGGTGTATAACCCAACTTAATACACTCACAATTCGACAGTTATATTTAAGTCTCGTGTACTTTAGGGCAAGCGTGGTGATTGCTGGTCGTAGAATAGACTTTTGCCCTGCAGTGGGTCAGTAGGCTGTGGCTGGTATTATCAAAGTGGGTTAAGCTGCTGCCATAGAATTGCAGTAGTATAATAGTCCGATTGCGGATGTAACGAGCTCATAGTAGGACAGGAGATACGTAGGAATAAGGAAAATGACGTGAGGAAAGTTTGGAGTACGAATATTGATGGCTATAAGAGTAGGCAAGAAGAAATGATGGATGGACTCCGTTAATGATGATATGGTTATAAAGAGGGTGACTACCGAGATGACTAATTAACAAGTGTGGATAGAATTACAGCAACTTAGAAAATAAAAACAATAAATAAGTATTTTTAGGCTATATAATCTTATTCAAGATTATATAGCCTAAAAATACTTATTTATTCTTGTTATTGGGTTTTTCCATCTGGAATTTCTCAGTAGCCCGGAGTCTGGATTTATGCCCGGTTGATGGCAATAGGCTCGCCCCCTATTACATGGGAGTTAAATATAACAGGCGAAATGTGGGTGTACTATAGGTACATCTCTGCCCATCCCTTCGGGGAAACAAGGCGTGATGTTATGTTTTTATGTGAATAATCTTATTCACTTTCTGAATTCTGTCCTAAATCTCCATAAGCAATATTGGCTATTAATCAACAATTAATATGCGCAGAAACATACTCGGGTCGGTCAAGTGGGCCCGTGTAGGTTCTATCAATAAAACAACATGGACGATTTGAGGCCGGCCGGTCTCGACACCGAGTGCCGCTCGATAAAAGCTGCGTGTTACGGAATTTAGAATTGAGGAATAGAATTCAAAGCACTGCTCAATGGTTACTCACTCATTTAATGCTTTCTGCTTTGTGCATTTAGGTGGTTGGTAACTTAAAATTTAATGACATCGTTAGACGTTCACACTGACGTAAAGATTTCGCTCACTGGACTTTCAATTTTGAGCGTTGAACCACTCTGGGATGCATTTTTTTTTTTTTTTCAGGATGGGAAATCATCAGATGACTTCTCCCGCTCTGGGCGGAGCGGGAGGGCGTGTCAGACTTTTACTGACTAAAACCCACCCGTGTTCCATCAGTTGCCCGTGTGCCAGGGTCACGGTATCTCTTTCGAACAATCACGCGACCCCGGCAGGTGAGATGCATTAAGAATGCATCCCAGAGTGTCCAAAAAACACACTCTTCGATTTTCAACTCTAGGTGCTAAGCAGTGCATTGAAGATACGGTGCGCGAAAAACCCCGTAATATTTTACACCCTACGTGGACTTATGGACGTGTCGAGCACAATGAAGCAGTAAGAGAGAGGGACTTTTAGAACGTTGTCAAGATTTTTTTTACTATTTCTTATAGGCTTTAAGGTCCATTTTTCAGACTTTGACCAATAACATTAAATGATGTGACAAAAAAAATATATGTCGTAATAAAAAAATTAGGTAGGTACCTAGTGATTATTATTTCTGCAATAATGCACGTTACTTTACATTTATGAAGTGTGCGGAAGCGCACTACAATGCACTATTCTATAGTCAGGATACGTCGTAGTAAAATTGCAATATGCTCTATCAAGTTAGAGACAATATCAACTCTCTGTTATAAAGATACGCCACGGATCTATAGTGAAGTTTGCGCCTGATTTTTACCTGCTAGCAACATTCGCTAGATCTGCGATTATTGCCAGTAGAATTTAAACGATTGCAGGACAAAGAAAGAAAGCAGATTATACTTACTTCTTAAGACCATGACTACAAAGGTACAGTCTTCTAAAAATGTAAAAAAATATATCGTATTAATTATGCGTCGCACTGACTATCCAACCATAAACATTCTAAGCCTCCAGCGCCATGTAGATTTTACAACAGTCGGAAACTGAAGAGCTCTCCACTTGCTCAATTAATAAAGAAATACCTTTCACCCACGGATTCCGATATTAAAACCTCTGCAAAAGCATTCATTGCAACTGACTACGCAAAATAAAATGGAATATGTGACAAATGAAATGCTTGTTTTATTTGAGTGGGTTCCCTATGTGTGTGTAGGATTATTGTGGAAGTGAGGAGGAAATAATTGGTTTGGCTTTTTAATTTCTGATTAATTTTGTTGATTTCACGTTTTCGAACGGTTGAGGGGTAAGTAGAGTAAGCTTAGACGTAGCTAAGCCTGATACCTACCCAATTTACTTGATGAATTTAATCAGATTATGACATTTATAACCGGCCTCGTTCTCTTGCCATTGTCCTAACTTCTTTGGGATCCTAATCAGGCTAAAATGTACCCACTGCTGGAATACTGGCCTCCACTCTATTATAGGGAGTGGGCCAATATCAACCACGCGGGTCCATTGGTGAATGTCACATGTCTTCAAATTTTTGTTTCTAGGACATGCCGGTTTTCTCACGATGTTTTCGTTCATCGTTTTGTGAGCAGTAGTGATAAAATATTTTACTCAAACTAAAGTGCCTTTTGTGCCGCGACCTAAAACTCGTACGTTGCGGCCGTTGCCACTGGGCATTACTCGTTGAGATCGATTCAATGCAATTAATTCTTCTTCCATATTTCTCTTTTAGCCACACTATCGCATTTGCAATACATATTTTACATAAACCGTTTATCAAAATAACGAAAAAATTAGGAAATATGACACAAAGACATAAGTTTTTCGTAATGAATTGTCTCTGTAATTTTTCACCACGTATTCATGAATTTCAAGATATTTAAATGCAGGAGAGAGACGTCAGAGCGAACGGTTATGTTAATCCGATGGTATTGAAATCCACACAGATATTAATATTGATGCAGCTACTTTATATGCCCCTGGAAAGTTGTAGAAGCATTTCTCATTTTGCAGCATTATGTAGAACTTACAATTTAATGCGGAAACAATGTTGCAAATGCATCATCCAAATTAGGCTGATATATGATGTTATTTGGAAAGAGGATTTTACTGAAGAAGTCTCTACTGTGTTTTAAGAACATTTAAAGGTTTTTATTATGTAGGTATGAAATGTTCCTAAAATAGTTGCTTAAAGTTGCAAAGTTTAGTTTCTTATTCCTTGAAACCCTGTTTTTTAGTGTAGGTAAATATCATTTATTATTCATAAAACCAGAAGACATATGTGTATAGTTTCCAGCTTACGATCCCCGCTTGATCCCCTCAAGGTAGGAATGTGTGATTTGCACTTGGTGCTAGAAAGCAAACTTTAATTAAAATCTCAGAAATGTGGAAGATGTCATGCATAACTTAAACTGGGTTTCACCCATCAGTGTGCATGTTTATGCGACTTCAAGTGCTGTCCACAGTGTTGTCAAGTAACCTTGTTGATTTTAATTAAATAGGTAAGATAAATTTACTAAAATTATATAGGAATACCTGAAAATGTTTGCCGAATAAGTACGTTCCAACGTCCAACATTAAATAGATTTCAGTCCGTAATTAAGATAATTAAACAGTATAAAAGCTATTTGAGTACAATCAGTGAAATAAGCCAAAGAACAATAAACCACTCATAAAGGCCACGGGGAACAGATCAAAAATTGTTCAAGTTAATTGAACTGTCAGGGATCCAATTAAATTGGGTACAATAATCGGCAATTCGAAACAATACAGTACGAAAATAAGCGATACAAAAATGGTATACAGTTTTAATCGGCTTGGTGGGAGTGACTTAAATTTGGAACGGAATAAATTCAATTGAAACTAGAGTTCAATTTAATTGAATTTTGTTGTTTAGATGAAGTGCTAAATGTAGTGTAACTGTTTTATTGTTATTGATGATAATAATAGCAATATTTGATCTAACAGTGTATCTGTTTCTGTTTGTTGAAGCTAAAATGATAGTCATCATTAAAATAATTGCTAAAAGAATTGTCACCGTGAAAACATATTATAAAATTTTGTTAAATCACGCTTATATGCGGACTTACAATAACCATAATATGAGCTCAAAAATTTGTATGAGGATGTTTATGATCTATAAATTTAAACATGTGCATCTGTTGACAACTATGCTGAACACATTGTCAATTACGTCATACAAAAAACTGATATACCTAGTATGAGACCTGAAACAAGAATAGATTTCGCACTGAGACGAATTGGTATAGCGCTACAAGGTCCTTTTTTTTTTCAGGATGGGAAATCATCAAATGACTTCTCCCACTCTGGGCGGAGCGGGAGGGCGTGTCAGACTTTTACTGACCAAAAACCCACCCGTATTCCATCAGTTGCCCATGTGCCAGGGTCACGGTATCTCTTTCGAACAAACACGCGACCCCGGCAGGCATCGGTCCTAGTAAACCCCTACACTGCTGCTGACATCTCTTTGAGGCACGCGTGGAACACTACGTGCCGTCGACCCGAGCCTGGTCCTTACCGGCCGCCCGCAAGCTCGCGCCTACGGTGGTCGGGATTCCGCAATCGACTCCCGACGCCTGGGGGCTACAAGGTCCTTACGTTGCTTTTCCACCAGAGATAACATCATCATCATCAGCCTATATTGTACTGCTGGGACACTAGCCTCCTCTCGGTAAGAGGGTGTGGGCCATAATCTACCACGCAGGCTTAGTGCAGGTTGGTAGATGTCACATAATCATCAATTTTTTGGTTTTAGGACATGCCGCTTTCCTCACGATGTTTTCCTTTACCGTTTTGAGAGTAGTGGTGATGAAATGATTAACATTAAGTAAAGCGCCAGCCTGGGTTTGAACCTACGAACTCGTAAGTCGGGGCTGATACCACAGGGCCGACACTGCTCCAGAGATGTGCTGTGTAGCTATACTGCGAGGATATGTGAGCTTAGTTACGAAACTATGTGAAAGTTTCCACTAATGTTAACCTATATAGCGAAGCGAGTAAGATGTGCTACGAAGATGCGCTGCCGAGGTTGCTGCGCGAGAAAGTTGAGTAGCTCGAGCTATGAGTCAGAACACCAACAGCCGTGCATCCATATCATGTATCCGTCCATAAAAAACCTGGGCTAGTTGAACCCATTTCCACCAGTGCTATGTTCTGTACATTTCACGTCTGCACCACTCCACGACGATTGAGGAAGTCGTGCCGTATTTGAAAGTGAAGACCAACTGGACTCTGAGGGTCGAAAAGTTGGAATCGCGCCACAACATCAACTTTAAGTCGTTCGTGGTACGAGTTCCTACCGACCATCTACAGACCTGCTTGAGAGAGGACTTTTGGCCGAAAGGTGTCGTATATCGACGTTTCCGAGGACGGTTACGCGCGTACCGCACCACGTAGCGGCACACGACGCCGTCATCATTACGTGTTTAGTGATAGTTTTAGTTTTGTTTTGTTTTATAGAATATGTATTAGTTTATAGTTATTGTTTTACATTATTTATGTATTGTTGAATGAATATGATGTGTGGATTTAAAATGCATCCATAGCAACACAGCATAACACAATTCTAGTGGAAAATAAGTCTTATGGCGCGCGGCTAAAATCGTAAGTACCGCCGCGCCTCCATCTTGTTTTTCAATGCATTCAAAATAAAGAATGCTCAATTGCTTAGGGTATGAGTTAGCTCATACCCTCGTCGCAGTATTGGTACATCAAGCGATTACACCAAAGTTAGTTTAACAAATAAAATGATATAATCAAGGTAATAGCGTAATTGTCAACGTCTTATTCTTATTTTGCTTGCATAGCAATCAATCTACCATCTTCATTTGTCTGACTCACCGCCACTTGACAATTAAAAGTGCTTGTAATTGGTTTATTTTAAATAAATGATTTGATTTTGAGTCTTAACTGACTGTCAGTTTTTCGGGCTTTCTTCCTAACGATTGTCAAAGCTCAAACACACTGTATTTTTTTTTTGAGGAACATCTCGTAGTTAGCCTATTAAGGTTGTAACTACTTAAACGGTCTTTCCCGCGGATTCCTTAAAAGTTAATTTAAGCCGGGGCGTATATATTTAAAAACTAAAGCGACTAAGACCTAAGGACAACCCCAGATGGGGTACGGACCTCGGCTTAGGCAGTCACTGGTAGACTGGGGGCAGCAAGAGACAGGCTGGATGTGGGTTAAAATTATTTAGGGACTAAATTAAAACTACGGGCTGGCTCTTGCAAGGGTCGGGAGGGACTATTTGGTCGGGGTTGTTGCGAGATTTGTGTTTCTGTTTTATAACTTTACTGGTAGCTTTATTGCTCTCTCGGAGGAGTGTAGTGGGGTCATCAGGATCAGTGAGTTCGTTGCTTGACGGAGGTTTTGAAGGATCTGCATCCTTTAGATATAGCGGGGTTTTGCGTGTGCAAAGACCGCGTTTGCATATGTCATGATTGCTCTAATAAAAGCGGTGTAAATACGCTTCTTGCACAGAAGCGACAGTTTACTACGCCTGTTAAGGACGCAGTGGAGCCTACCGAGAGCTCGAGCTCGCTCGCTCGCTAGCTCGCTTTTCCCAAGGGATCTGCTTACCAAACATAGAGATCGATCGGGGGGGGGGGGGGGGGTGGCTCAAACTCAACTCAAAGCATTTATCCAAATAAATCAATTACAGGTACTTTTGAATTATCAAGAGATCTGTCAGTCAGAATGATGACGCTAGTTGCCCGTTCCAAAGCGTAGTAGGTACTTATTTAGACGATCTGGTAAGAAACTTAAGAAACCATGAACACTCTTTTAAATTCTAATATTGTCTAATATCATTTATGTTGAAATTATTAAAAGCATCCGTAATTAAAACAAAAATAACAATTTAGAAATTAAAATAGGCCGTGGCACCTAAGAGATGACCAGTCCCTACTGACGGCGCCCATTCACGAACATGACGTATGGATCAGCACCATTCAGCTCAACCATTTTGAGTGGAACTTAATGATCCAACACGCCACCACCAATGAGACATTTGAGTGAGCATGACATACTCTCTCCTGCGAGGGCACATTCAAGTCAATGAAAGATATATATATGTAAATGGTGAAGAACAAACATAGTGCTCAGTAGTGATGTGCCGGATATCCGAGCGAGAAGAAAGATCCGTATCCGTATTCGCGAAAGATGAAAGGAGTAGAGGGAGACTTTTGCGCAGGAATGTTACAGTGGTGACTAACAAAAATATACACAACAACAAATATTTCGTGACTTAACTATAAACAAAAAAAAAAAAGAAAGACGCCTGCAATGCAAGTCGAAACATATCCTGTCAAGCAAAGTGTCAAGTGGCGTCAACCCGCGTTTCATGGTTACGCGCATCGACCACTATCAAGTAAGAAAGTTAAGATCCGTACCGCGGGTTTGGCATCAATCCGTATACGCGGATATAAATTTTTAACGATCCGGCACGTCACTAGTGCTCACACAGGTGTACAAATAACAGCCGGTACCAGCGTCTTAACGTGCTTTTCGAGACACAGAAGGTCACCCATCCACAAATCGATCGCGGCAAGCGTAGCTTAATCTACAATGATCCCGTGCACGCAATAGCGTGCGGTGTGCATTTGCTCACGAGCTCTTCATCTTGATTGTATAACAAGTGATGTTATTTAATGTTTTATTTCATCATTATTTTTAATACCATTGTCATCACATCTTGCTAGATTACAGCTATATGTCAATGTCCCCTTAGGAAAATATAATCAAGTCATGATGACATGCTCCATCTATACTAATATTATAAAGCTGAAGAGTTTGTTTGTTTGTTTGTATGTTTGTTTGATTGAACGCGCTAATCTCAGGAACTACTGGTCCGAATTGAAAAATTCTTTTTGTTTTGGGTAGCTTATTTATCAAGAAAGGTTATAAGCTATATAACATTACGCTATAACTAAGAAAAGCGGAGCAATAATGAAAAATGTTGCAAAAACGGGGATAATCGCACGGGTAGGCGATTCGATGCGACGGGAAGGGTCGGGGAACAAGAAAAACGTGGACGAAGTCGCGAGCAGAAGCTAGTATTCATATAAACACAAGAGCAGCTCTCATTACATTAACTATCGAGTCATAAATGTGATTTCACATTCATTGCATGTTCTGATAACTCGTACATTAATAGCATAATAATTAATCGGAAATGGATTGTGTTAAATTTTAAATCATCGTGTTCCAATTTTTTGCATACTCATTTTATCATTCGATATTGCAGTTTCATAGTGAAATGTTATTTTATACTATTTGGTGCATTAAGTGTAAATATCTTGTTACAGGATTGCCTATTGATGTATCATTCATGTAAGAAATAAAGAAAATACATTTATTTAGCACAGACAATAAGCATAAAAGGCACACAATAGGTGTATACCTGTATAGCACCGCTTTTGCCTGTATAGCAGGAAAAAGCGAAAATAAAAAAATTGTGTGATGTCAGAAACTAGCATTATAGTGTGCCCCACATCTGTGCCAAAAAAAGCCCAATTCAGCAAAAAGGCCAGACTACGAGTGCCTGACTCTGGTTTTTAACTGAACCTGATGTGTTAGGTGACGGATGTAAATCAGTTTTATATGAATACTGCAACGTGATGTGTGTATGCATTTATAAATTAAATAAATAGAGCCGATATCACCCATGTCAAGCAATCGGTCATTGACACTACTTATGCCGTACACTAAATAGGTGAAGTTGATATTTCTATGACAGGTATGTACCAGACAATGAAGAGTACAGAATTCCTCTTCGTCTAGAAAAAGGGTTGGTCAAAATCAAGAAACAAAATGCTGCCTCTCGAATCGCAGAGGTGATTACTGGTTTTCTGGTGACAATTTAATACCGTGCATATACTTGTCGTTAATCGATTCATTTAAGTACATTATATCATTAGAACGATGACACGGACTGAACGCGACCAATTTCTGTGAATTTAAAATCGTCACAATATTTGCAGTATTCAGGTGCAGTCGCAGGTTCCTGGTCAGAACTTTATTTTTTTATGATATCTCGCAGGTTAACCTATGAGGTTGTCGGCTGTTTAAGCGGACTTGCTTATGGCTAGCTTAGTAAATAAGGCCTCCAGCCAGGGCTACATAACTTTAAACTAGAGCGACTACTCACTAAAGGCACCCCTGTGGGGTACAGACCTTGGCTTAGGGCATCGCTGGTAGAGGGCAGCAAGGGACGGGTTGGAATGAATTAGTCATAAACTTGAACATGGTCTATGATGAAGCCTATCGAGCCAGGGAGCTCAAAGATTATCCTAGCACTAGACTCAAACTACTTTCAACTGATTTCGATGTCTTTAAGCATAAAGAAGACTGCTCTTGGTGAGGCACTTTTTTGGAACAACTCTATTATTTTAAAACACAACGTAAATAGCTAGTAACACGTAATAGCTCTGACACCGATTATATTTTATATTCTTTACTCCTTCGTGCAAAGTCCACCCAAGTATAAGTACACGTGCCTCATACGATACGATTATTACAAACTGGTTATTATTCAAGCCAACGATTTCCTAGTTCGTTCGCCATTCATAAAATGCGCTGAGTCCATCGCCTGTCAGATTATGAAGCCGCTGGAAAAAATGAAATATTTTGTGCCATAAATATATTTTCGGGGAAAATAGAAATTGTGTTCTGAAATATTATGTACCTACTGTATAAGAAGATAAAGAGAGGGTTTTAAGAGAAGGTGTTTTGTTTACCAAATACTTATAGGTAGCTAGTTTTGAACCAGTACTGTGACGTCATGATAATGTTTAAGTTTCCTCAATTACACGCACATCATGATGAAACGCAATATTTTATAGGCATGACTTTGATTTTTGGTACCTAAATAGATCGGTTTAAGACAATTCGATAACATACCTACAGATAAATATAAGTATATAAACAACAATATTATTAAGAAAAACTTAATTGTTTCCAGTTAACCACTAAAGAACGTTCTATTATTCTATTCAAAAGCATATTCCAGACAAATATCCGCTCATTAAGCAACGCTATTAGCAACAAAGACGCGAATGTAGTTATTGCATTTGCAGCGCTAAATCGCTTTTAAATCACTAAACGGAACGTTAACGACTGCTAACAATGCACATGCAGCGCTGTTAAACAAACAAAGATTGTCATAACAGCAACGGTCTCACATTACAAAAATCAGTAAATATCCCGTCGAATTTTAAAACATACACGTCTAGTCACGGCCTTACACTCGTTGACCTTATAGTGGCTTGATAACGTGACGATAGAGCAGTTTTGTAACCGCGGCCGGCGCAAGCACACGTATCAAAATGTCAGAGGAAACAGCTTCTCCTACGTTATGGGACGAACTTATGAGCCCACTAAACCTTGTGTTAATAGCTGTTATTGTGTATCTTGTGTATAAGATTATCAAATCGAACTTTGAATCTGAAGTGACTGTGGCTCCACCTCCTCCAAGACTACCGAAGCTAAGGAAGGATCTGACAGTAGCTGAGATCAAGAATTACGATGGAACACAAGCCGACGGCAGAGTGTTACTAGCTGTAAACGGAATCATTTTCGATGTAACCAAGGGCAAGAGATTTTACGGTCCCGGTAAGTGTCTTCTCTATTTGGTAGGGTTATACCGGCTGCCGTGTTAAGGTTATGATCGTGCGCAATAAAATGTGCCTAGTTTTACGATTTCACTCGTAGTAAACTAGGTAGGAACTGTATTTTTATTTATTGAGCTTGTTTGCTGTCCTAATACAAATAGAGGAATCAATATATATAGCAGTCTTACAATATAAACAGTGAATTTATTAGACTTTAGTAGTGCTATGAAATGATTTCATAATTTTAATATAAATTTAAGAGCGCCGATGTAAAAAACGATTCAAGGTAAACCTTGACACTAAGTAACAATAATAACAGCAGATCATTAAAAGTTGAACGTAGCAAAACTTTAACAAAATATAACAATAATAATCGTGAGAATTTTGTGAAGAGCCACCATTGTTTAGTCTTTTCATTTTTCGATTTTATATTCCAACTTTCGTCTAATAGCAGCACAAGTAAGCTAGTGTTCACAGCTATCTCTGTCTCTTGCTTTATGTAAGAGCGAGACGCCAAACGTAAACATTTACGCGTTCAATTTTTTGTCTCTCTGTCCGCCATACAAATGGTAGTCTAAAAAACAACACTGTTATGTAAAATTATTTAGTCTTGAACGCAAACCGGTCTTTACGAACATTTATACCCGAATATAATTTGAATAAATAATTATCAATTGGGGCTAGTGGCGATTGACCAGGTTAAGCTACGCTTGCTACGGTTGATCCGTGGATGGGTGATCATCTAAACATACCAACACTCATCCATGCCTTTGTTAAGCCGTTGGTCTAGCCTTTCATTCGTGGGTCTTTGATTGTTTTTACGGGTCGCCAGAAGCCCGAAAGTCTGACAAGTAGTCTTATCAAGGGGAACGTGTTACCCAGTAACAGGGCTGTGGAGGTCACATAGGTCAATCCATGTAAAATACTAGTATTCCGCTAAATCAGGTTAGACTGAAAGCTGACCACAACACCACTGACCAGCAAACACTTACCATGAACTGTATTGAAACAATACGTATCAATAGAAGATACAGAAAAGATAGAGTTCAGCAGTCTTTTTAGCTCTAATAACAAAGGATCACTAAATCATTATCAGACCCTTTGCATGAAATACAAAAATATAGCACTTATTGCATTGCATGAGTCTAGTGGGTATCCAGCCAGCATCAGTATTGCCACGAATAAATTCTTGTGATTGCAATAGGGTTTACTTCTCTAGAACCATTCTTGTTATTGGCTCACAAGCGCGCCAGGGTAGATACCCTTCGAAATCATATATTCTTACTTTTTCACAATTTGCAGGTCAGTGACAAGTTGTATAGTTGTATGTTGATATGATATATTTGTTCGGTCGCCAATCATATTTTAATCTTACCTAACGGCTACCTCCTTTAGACAAATAGGACGGAAACAGACAGACGTGACAGTTAATAAAAAGAAAATAATTTATTTGGCTTCAGTTAATGTAGCAAGCACGGTAGACCAACATAAACAGACAGACAGATCATTGACAATATTTGCTAACCATTTGAACCTTCTGAATAAAATTTCAGCGTCCCAAAACACTATTGGGTTATCGCAGCGAGTCTTTTTGCGACGCCATTTGTAAATTATAGTCAGAATGACTCGGCAAACATAAATACCTTGTGTGTGATAAACGTTATTGCCTTGTATTACTGTAGTGGGGAGCTTGGTCCCCCTATTTGCAATCATTTTATCAGCCTAGATCATCTAATTAATATGTTTTTTCCTTCGTACAGTAGCATGGTATATAAGTACACCTTGAAAAAGCAATTTATAATAATATCTTAGGACAACCAACACAACGTTATCTGATACTAAACTAGGCAGAGCCTGTACTATGGCAACCGGAAAAGTGATAAAATACGTATTTATTTCTAAATACATACATATCCACACTATCCATCCACATCCACACTATCCACACTATAATAATATATTTATATATTAATATTATAAATGCAAAAGTAACTCTGTCTGTCTATCTGTCTGTTTGTCTGTCTGTCTCGCTTTTCTGCTAAAACTACTAATCCGATTTAAATAAAATTTGGTACACAGATAGTTTAGAGCTTGAGAAAGGACATAGGCTACTTTTTATCCCGGTAGTATGTTCCCGTGGGATAATTGCCGACCTCCACGCGGGCGAAGCCACTGGCAAAAGCTAGTTATAGATATATTTCTTTGAACTGCCATAACTTGAACCACAGTACCATTCGAAGTAAAAGTAAACCAAGCCTATTCGAAGAAACACTCAGTAAATACCTGGAAAAAAACACTCGATACCTACAATAACGAATTTATCGGCATACGAGTATGTCAATATAATATAGTTTCATACATTAATAAATTACAGCTACAGTAAATGAAGAACTGTGTGGTTATACAATTGTTATTGATATCCCGAACGAACTGGGTAATGTTAAATTGTATTTACTTATTAGGGTTATTACACGACGTTTACTAAGCGTGGTATGTTGATATAAAACCCTTGCCCTACCCATTAGAATCGGTGAAACCGTTTTGGAGATTTTCCGGAACTAATTTAGTCAAATAAGACAGACAAAAGTTTTAAACATTGTTTTTTTTTGCGTACCGTATATAATTCCATATGCATTTACTAAAAAGCTTTTATTCTGCCATTACAAACAGACAATTCAATTTTAATTATTTGTATAGATTTATTCAATACTTTAAGAACACAAATGCACAGAGGCGGACTTAAAAGCCGAAGACTTTTTCTACCAGACAATTTTAAAGCCATAAAATAATTTTTAACCAAAGCAGGAAAAAATTAATAGCATAGTGCTTGACCTACAGATCTAGCTGTAAGCAACCTCTAACATAATTGTGACTTGAATACAGATAGTAACTATATATAATTCTAGATCATTGAGAACCTAGGCGAGCATTACTTGTACGCAAACTGAAAACAAAACAGATTTGTCTATCATAGACTAAACGTTAGTATTTAAAATAATTAAGCACCGTCATTATTTTCATAGAGATATAGTCTATATTCAATCCTTTTTGACTCATTCGACTCAGGCGTATAACCATAAACAAGCTTAAATTATACAGGGTTTATTGGAAAGGTGTGGTCAAATTAAAGGGACACAGACTATCAAGCTACTAAACTTTCTTGATTGGGCACCGTAATCAAGAAAAAATTATCAGTTGTCCCATACATTTGAGTAGATATTGAAGTTTTGTGCGGGACAGACGATATTTTTTTCTCGATAATAATGTTTGCCACATGGAGTGTGTGGTTCGGTTTGATAGACTGTATCACACCGTTTAATTTGACCACACCAATATTCTAAAGGTTTGGTGTAGAGGTAGGTATATTGTGTAATTTATGGCTATCCGCCGAATGCATCAAAACTGTTTTTTTAGACGGACTATACCTCTGTGAAAATAATGATTGTGTGAGTACTGTTACACCAGACTCTTAAAGACCACATTCTTCTGATCCTCCCTGGCTCTATCTCTTTCTACAGGGTGTGTCATAATTAAACTTTAGGAACGGCATCACGTCACAGCATTAAAAAACTAAACTGATAAAACATCAAAACTTGTTCCACAAGAAAGTTAAATAATTTCTCAGAGTTTTTACGACATCATGAACAGTTTATGACAGCAAGTTTCCTGACGCATACGTTATCGCTTACGATCCATCAATATTGAATTGGCTGAAACCTGAAACTGATAACAAGAGATAACACACACGTTCATTCTGTTTCAGAATTATTGCTGTCAGCTGAAACTGTTCAACTTAGTAACAATGCTATACTTTTGAGGAAGCACAAAAAATTTAATACAAGTTCTCAATATTTGATTATTGTCCATTGTTTATTGATTAGGAGGATAAAAGCAGTGGTAGCTCTGAAGTGAGGGCTACTATTCACGATTATAGGTTCGAACCCAGTCAAGTATGTGTAAAAGAAAATATCGTGAGAAAACCGGCATATCCTAGTACCAAAAATTTGAAAACATTTAACATCTACCAATCCCACTCTCTACGGGTGAGGAGAATATAAAAGGCTAATTATGCCATTAATTTGTATTCTCAGTCGTTGCCCTATGGACAAAATTATCAATCAGCGCACTCGTCCTACTGATAAGCTATATTATACAACAACTCAAATATTTTACTTTATCGTACACTATAACAGGATTTTGTGTTTTATCAGATAGTGTCAAGAGTTTTGTGATTTCGCCAAATGCGCCTTTTAATGTATCTTTCTAGAACACGGTATACTTGAGTGTAACCATTTTGTAGCAAATGGCTTTAAAAATCTTAATATAACGGAACATACAAAATATTTTGGCCTACGTCTTCCACGTATGTCTTATTTAAACCTACTATTAAATCGTGACTATATAATAAAACTTACTTTTTGGTTCTAAACTAACTTAAAAATATAACACTCATTATCATAACAAGTCTACATAGTCTTAATCTTTAATTGCTTCATCATTATGATTGCGGCGTTTCTAAATTTAGAATCGTCAAGCAGTGTCTGAGCATGAATTAAGAAATTGTAAAATTAATTAATAGCTTATCTAACATAGTTCTAATATTTTGTATTGTGGAGTACAAAGTAGACTGTGTGTACTTTGTAACATAATTTTTATCCCAGGATCATACTCGTATAAGTAGCAGTAATTTGTTGCGAGAGGTTAAGAGATCAAGTAACAATACTCACTCTCATCTGTAATTATAATAATATTATGAAAAAAAAACCTAATGACTTTACTTTGGTACCTAATATACGATAGGTATTATATCTATTCAAAATCACTATCATCATCATCAGTTCTTCCAAATGATAATTCAAACATTTCGTTTTCTGCACCTAAATAATTTTTATTCAAAATAGAGCTCGTACATTTTATTTTGTAATCACCTATGCCCCCAGTAACTGACAACGAGGACGCTGCATTTATCAACGTTACGCTACAATATCGCTTTTCGCAAAAATGTACCATAAATCTACAGCGTTAAGTTTCAAAATTCAATGTGACGCGGTAATTATATACAGTCCCTGATTTTATAAACAGACAGTCGCGATTCAAGTGATTCGACCTCGGTAAAAGTCGACGTTGTTTTTATAATATAGTGATTTTACATTTTGAATGACGTCATCGCGTTTGAGGGGTTACAAGCACATGATATGAGAGCAAACAGCAAACCTCTGTGATGTTTTTCTCCATACCTTCAACAAGTTCATTTGAATGATCATAGAATTAATATTGAACCGTAATTACAGATGAATAGAGAATTCTGATTCAAAGAACAAATCACACATCTTATTGCTAGCAATCAATTGGAAATTATTTCCAACGATTTACAAAAAACAACTTTCTAGTTGTAAATACAAACAACAAAGGGTAGATGTTTATCACAGAAATAAAGTTCAGCTAAAAACTAAAATCCAAAAACACGACAGTAAGTAGTAGCTACTGTTTATAAGCAAGGAAGCAATAATTTAGACACGCTTGAGGCAAACACGGTTTCGGAACTAATTTTTAAAACGTAAACGCTTTGCGTTCGTGAGGGGCCGAGGCCCTCCAATGAAAAAAAAAAAGAAGAAAAGCGCAATTATTTAAATGAATGCATGAAGCGGTGAATTAAAATCCTTTTAATGGAATCTGGCCCCATAAAAGAGTGTCTCTTTCTTTTAACATTTGCTTGGGTGGAAATTTAGGGAGTGCTTATCTAAATCTGTGTTCTTTTTTGTCTACTAGTTCATTATCTGTGTGTTTCGTCTTTTATTTATCGTTCTTTGTAATAACTGCTGATAAATTACGAATGGTCGTTGTTTCTAAAACTATTAATAAATTTTATCATATTATCTTGCTGTAGGTACATATAAAACATTCTAGTAAAAATGATCCCGGCAAGATTTTGTAATAAAAACATCCGTTATAAAACCATGACATAATCTGCTTTGTGAAGGAAGCAGTCTACCTATTAAAATATTAGAATCTATAGACTTATGTCATTTTAGATAAGCGTGCGTTGAATCCATTATATCTAAATCATTATAATATGAACTCATTGGATTGATGTTTACATACATTATACATGAACTTAATCATCTTAAAATAGCTTATTAATTACTGATACAAATAGTTATGGAAATCATTATGTTGATTACTAAGGTGACCTATTAATCTTTTTTTTTAAACCATTCATCTGGCTCTAAGAGTGAGTTATGTATAACAGAATTTTGTGGGTATTTCTCCGCATAAGTAGTTATCAACCATGTTTGCTATTTCTTTGACCATTAAACAATCTTCATCTTTGCATTCAACATATTATACCTAAATATATGTAAATGCAACATCTTTATCATTCACATCTGTGTCGAGGTCGGTCACCTCACCAAGAACGCCATTAGTATTCTTCCCCTGTGCGCAACATATTATTTTCTGGCCAAAACGAAATAGTTTCCCGTAATCTTCTTGAAACAATACACTTAGGGAATCTGTTGAAGTTTTCTGAATGTTTCTGAATAAATATGTAGCAGTTTGGATTTCTAGTTTTCTATTACTTGTATGAAATCAAAATGTGGTTTATTTTGTTTTTATTTTTGTGACAGCTGATTGGTTCAGATTAGAAAATAGAATTTTGTGTTACATCATCTGAGCATATTTCTGGTAATTTGCCAGAATGATCTTTGCCAAATAAACCAATCTTGTGACAACAAAAACACGGAAAAACACCCAAATCTATTATCTCTTTGATAACACAGGTAGTCTTTGTGCTAAATATTGTGAGTGTTGTGACTAAAACGAATTTGTTTTGTTAATTTCCAGGGGGCCCGTACTCAGCCTTCGCTGGTAGAGACGCCACACGAGGTCTTGCCACTGGTCAGGTAGCAGCCTCAGATAAGGAGTACGATGATGTCAGTGACCTGACTCCTGATGAAGCTGCATCGGCCAAGGAATGGGAAGACCAGTTCAAAGGTATGTTATTAGAACTTTAATAATAAGACGATAGAGATTATTATTGTTAATTGTTTTATTCAGGTGCATATTTCAGGGGTTGTTATGTTAGTTTTTTACTCAAGTGAAAGTTTCAAAACAAGAACAGTTCAAGAACGTACACGTTTTTTAAACCATAATAAAAATAAACTATTAACTTATCCAATTCCGAGTAAATATAAAATAAATGATACTTTGAATGAGTAAAAATAGATATGAAACTGAAACAATAGAAAATTAATCAGAAAAAACAATAGAAGTATGGGAACATATTAGAGTCATCACACCTTACCTTGATTGCACTAAAAGCTATGACGTAAATCTTGAAAGTGAAGTAGACACTGTACCTATTAAATATATCAAAATGATAATTTTTGTTATCGTTGGCATTTCAACGATTACATTTTATAAATTCATTGTCAAAAGGCATTCCATAAAAAGATCTCGAGCAGATAATTAATTAACAAAAATATTTTTTTTTAATTATATGGAATTTAGATGAAAGAAAGACTTCAGAGTTCCGAATACAAAAATATTGAAAAATACTAATAATTTAAAAATAATTTCACAGAGAAGTACGACATTGTGGGCCGTCTCCTGAAACCTGGTGAAACACCAAAGCAATACAGCGATGACGAATCAGAAGATAAGAAAACACAGTAGTATAGACAAAATGTTACTTTTTAATTTTAAAAAACTTGTATAAACGTGATATTTTGCGTGAATCCGGTGCCTAGGGAAATGTTCAAAGCGTTAATAAAATATTTTTATAACATTCGCTATTTTTTATCACCTTACTAAGTTTACTTTGACCGACATCTGACGGCTTCTGCAAATATAGATATTCCACGAAACATTTTATTTTGTGGAGTACAATTTGGTTTAAAATGTTGTTTGTCTATGCTCTGTTTGTGTACTTTGGACTATTATAATTGACTGTAGTGACATATTTAATTAACATACTGTTTGCTAGATAATGTACGCTCTTTAAAAATAACGCAAAAACCAATCTGAAATTAAAAGAAGAAATATTTAACAGATTCTCTAAAAACTTGGGTGGTTTAAGTCAGTAGAAATCTGACAGGCCCCTCCGTCCACCCTAGGGCGGAGGACATCCAAAATAATTTACACCCGGTTACCAAAAAAAAAAAAGGTTAGAGCTGTGACCATCCTTGGCATTGGCTGACGAGCGCTATTCAGTATTATAAGACCCCAAAATAGGAATGATTTAGAGTACACAAAAATAGGTGCAGTTGATATATTTGTGTGATCAATAATACTTTTACGAACGCAAAGAGAAAATTATTAAATGTTTAAGTATACATGCCAATTAGAAAATATCATTTTAGTATTGTAAGCTTTTCCGTTGTATATTGGGACTTTTAATCTCAACAAAACAGGAATATGGGGCATAGAGTGTAGTCCTTTCACAGTTGTTTTACCTCAAATAGCATAATCCAATAGCAACTTTATTGTAACTAGAATAAAGGAGGTATTCCATGAAGCCCACCCAAATGAAGCACACCCAGACGAAGTACACCTAAAGTATTCCACTTAGCACACCCATAGGTGGGCTTCAAATAAAAATTAAAGTAATTAATTTCCTATTCCACGAAGCACACCTACGAATATCACTCGCATAGTGCGGGGACTAAGAAATAAAAATGTCGATAGAAGAAACTATTTATTATTTAAAAGACTAACATAAATTTCTAACATCATTCAATTTCATTATAACAATGTGACACATTATTTGTCATTTTTGTAATCTTACTATTTTAAATCACAGATTGTTTCATAATTATCATTCCAAAAAATTATTATTTTTAATTTTTTTACAATTTTTCTATTATTTTCCTTTTTTGTGCTCTTAATAAAATCACAGATTGTTACATAATTATGCAATAAAAACGTGAACAAATATCAAAAACATTGTAAATATAGTTTTCCATAGAGATCTATGTTGAAGTTTTCTTATAGCTATCTGTTTAGTGATTAATAAAAATACTCTACTTTAACATACAAAATCGCAGATTGTTACATAATTATGCAATAAAAACGTGAACAAATATCAAAAACATTGTAAATATAGTTTCCCATAGAGATCTATGTTAAAGTTTTCTTATAGCTACCTGTTTAGTGAATAATAAAAATACTCTACTTTGACATCAAAAATATCAGATTGTTTCATAATTATGCAATAAAAACTTGGACTAACTGGAATACTTTAGGTGTGCTTCGTCTGGGTGTGCTTCGTTTGGGTGTGCTTCATGGAATACCTCGAATAAAGACTACTGTGATTTTGTCAATGATGCAAAATAGTATGTAAAATAACTAAGAAAGGTCTGTAAGAGCTGCAAGCGTTAGCCATGAATATCGCTACGAGAAATGCATTTTCAGCAAAGTTTTAAATTTTACCTATAACCAATTTATTGGAAATTTTGTATAAGTTCAGTAAGTAGACTAAATACAGGAAATAGATTTGTCACAATGACTCTATGAGACAACACTATAGTTGATACTAGTTTGCCTTCTTCGGTAAAGCAAGGGAAAAAAAATCTTTCTCTATGGTCTGATAAGATGTTATAGTAGATGGCCGCCATGGTTCACGCACAATGGTCCACGTGAAGGACAAAGTACGGCAACCAAACCCTTCAACATCGCACATACATGTCATGGTATAAATCATCTGAAATTCTTGTTTCGAGCTTGTCTACTTGTTATTCAGTCAACTAGTTTTAATGTTGAACTGAGCATTGAGGATCTATCAGTACATCCCAGCTTGTCGAAAAAACACTGCTCAATTTTAAATTCTTGCCCTGTGCAGTGAGTTTAAGTTACAGTGCGAGAAAAAAGCTCACCGCGTTATTTTTACGTCCATATGCATATGGACTTACAGCAGCAAGACACCACGTCTTCTCCCAATCAATAGGTTCTGGATTTTATGCAATGAGACCTATTTGGCTCCACTATCGCAGAGCTTTGCTATTGAGCACCGAATATTTATTTAACTGTGCATTCGATATTCCAATGTATCCTTCGCACATGTGTTTCATAAATACGCCAATATGTTTCAAAAACATAATAATAATTTGACAAAATTTTCCCCATTTAAAACAAAAACAATTGGTGTCGTTAACGCAACGAACTCATATTTCTAAATGGAAAAAGACAATATTATACTCTAAATAGGACTGGAAAATTTAGCTCCAATATCTGATTAGCGACACTGTCACTAATAACTACGTCAATAGAAAACAAAATTTGACTGGCTACAATTAAATTAATACAAGTTGGGAGAGCAGATTTTTATTTTTTCAAATGAATGTCTTCATGTCGTTTATCTACCAAAGTTAATACATTTCGTGTATGTCTATTGTAAATGTTCTCCATTGTTATGAGTTTGGTCTGACCTTCTTATAAGACGTCTCACAAAAACGTCGATAATAATCGATATTGCCACTAAAATGTTTATTTCTACTAATTAAATTCTATACTGTGCCAACCAACGTGACGCCTGAAAGCAATAAAATATAACAATGCTCAGGTCGTTAGTGCGAAGAAAATAGGTAAATCAATATTGAAGTTTATTAGATTCAGCTGGCACTATAGAATGATATTTGAATTAGATTGGATTGGTTAGCACAATTGAAAAAAAAAATATTTGGATAGGTATCTCTAACAACCAAATGCCAAAGTTTTAAGCTGATCTCAGAGCATTTTGGATGAATTTTGGTTTGCACAAGTAACTAAGAAGAATACTAAAAAGAGGAAAGCAGGGCACATTGCTCGTATAACAGATGGCTGAAGGGGCCGAAAGATTTTGGAGTGTCAACCGCATACCATAAGGTATAGCGTTCCTCCCATAAGGTCAACCAATGACCTTGTGAAGACCGCTGGAAGCTGATGGATACAAGAAAGATAGAACCAGGTGAAGTATTTAATTTTTGGGCGAGACCTATGTCCAAACAACAGATGTGTGTCGATTGAAATTATAATGATGACGAAGTAACTAGAGTAAAATAAAAAACTGACATATTTAATCTCACGTCTCTTGCCTTTGAAAGTGGGTAGAAAATACAGAAGATTTTGTTCTACGATGTTCAATAAAGTTTTTGCTTCATGTACGTCAGCTCTGTATGTAAGTATAAGAAAGTACTTTATAATAAATAGTTTCCAATAAATTCCACGTCCCAGTTCTCACAGCTAGTCCGTCGTAATAAAAATAAAATCTCAGCAGACCCTGATACCTTATCATTATGACATTTTCTTTTTATCAGAGGAAATAGAGGTAATCCCATCAAAGGGGCGAGCTCCGGACAATCTGATACGTTTTTAATATCACATTCTTTTTTAATGGGATTGCCTGCGTAATGGACACTTGAAGACCGGACCTTACCTATAAATCGAGTGACGTCATGACGTAAAAATATAGAGGTTCTCAAGTTATAGAAAGGTTTGATAAAATATGGTACTTTTTCTCATCACATACTTAAATTTGTACTACAATGTCTCGCAAAAATTTGAAATGTGGGTATACCTTAGGTTCACCTCTGCCTCTCCCTTTGGGGCAACACCGAAAGTGTAAACTCTCTGCCAGCGTCTGCGTTCCCTTCCAAAGTTAATCTGTCTGCCTTCAAATCAGTCGTGAGCAAGGCATCTTCTAGGCACGCTTGTTCCATCATAGACCTCTTAAATCACTTTCATCAGCGTGATTCAAATACAAATACAAAATAGTTTATTGGTCACAATTAGCATTAACATTACGTTTAGACGTAATTGGAGCCTCCTTTTAAGCAAACAATGCCTGTATTAAGAGACTCCGCTCTTCCATATGAAGCCAAAAGCAGGCCCATTCAGTCATCGATTCGTGGGTCATGGATTCGAAACCATGATCGGACGCAGACGGACGGACGGACGGCGCGCCGGCCGGACATATCTTAGTTGCCGGACTTAGAGAGTCACACTGTATTCAAAGGAAAGACTATAACTATAACAGACAACATTCATAGGGAAGACTATAGTATTCTCATAACACTCTTAAAATGTTAGATACTTTTTAAATAGGGAGTTAAAAATGTCGAAAATAATACCATTTTCTAGGCCGTCTAATAGCCTAAGTAATAAGATAAAGGGTATTCAGTTTTATATAACGGCTGATATCCATTAACTAGCTATGAATTTCAATTGAAATTAAAATATTTAAATACGAAATGAAAGACTTTCTCGGTTTTAAATGTCAATTTTGGTTCATTAGGTAGTAGTTTTTATTTTATTTTAGTCCTAGAACAGTTTGTTTGTTTGTAGTGATAGGGCATTTTTCTATACTTACTTAATTGATTTCCTGTTTGTAGATTTCACAGTTAGTTAAGTACAGCCTAGTATTTTCTTTGATACTACTACACTGTAATACAAAATTATAGAAAAGATTGTAGGGAATTTTATGAATTCTTGTAAATGTCCTGATCTTTTGGAAGCGTAGGTAGTGTACCTACATAATTTATATTTCCGAAGTGTATAAAACTGAAAGTAGGTAGAAACGTACGAGTCAAACACATTCTACGCTCGACGCCCGCCTTGGAAGGTCGTTACGCTGCTGCTCCGCTGCGCGTATCCCCCCTCCACCGCTCGCCGCTCGTTCGCCCGTCAGTTGTGCTCCGTGCGCCACGCTGCGTAGTCGCCCCGACTACTCTCCGCTATTTTGCGATTTAAATTTATTTAAATCGCAAAATTCGGACTTCCTGTTTCTTTCATCAGATTCAGTCTAAACCGTACTGTCTTGTTCGCAAGACAGTGGTATTTCTGATTCGTCAGAAAATCGTCAAAAACGTGTGTTGTGTTGTGGCCCCTTCAGGGCAAATCCACAGTTTCGTGGTCACTCGGTGGATACCTTAACGGTGCCAACGAAGCCGAGTGGGTGCAGACCCAACGCACCCGTCTATCCCCTTCAGGGCTAGACGAAAGTTGGACGGGTCCCGGATCGCTGGCCTTGGGGGCTTCCCTCGTCAGCCCCGGTGACAGTCTTCCCTCCACAGCCGCGTACTAGTGCCGCGGGTATATCTATACCCCCCGCACTAGACTGGTCGGGTACCTTCAGTACCCATCGCATGACCGGTTAGGAACCCGTTCGCACAATAAGATTGGCGACGGGGGACACTCTTAGGGCTCACCAGGTTCACCTCCCTGTCTATACCCAACAGGGAGTTTAACACTCACCCCCGGCAACCCACCGGGGATTAGGCTACGTAGGAGTAGGGTTTTGGTCAGGATCACTCTCATGAGTGATTAGGTCCCCCCCTCCCCTCCGCCATGGAGAAACCCATGGATCCCACGGAGAGACTAGCAAGAATCGAGGGGCTCCTGGCTGAACTTGCGGGTCAGCTCAGCATTGAGCACTCGGAGGTCGGGGCTGTGGTCTCTGTTTTTCTTTTATTGATAAAGAAAAACAAAGATTTCGCTGCCGAATTCCCCGAGCTGTACAGAGCTGAGCAGCTCACAATTCCGGCCAGCCCGGGCATCGCTGACTTCAGCGATGCCCTTGAGGCCCCAGCCGCCACCGATGAACCGTGTCTCCGTGGACACGGAGGATGTACCCACCCCTCCTTCCGATACTGCTGCGCTCACTCCCCAGACGGACTCGCACTCCTCTTCGTCCTCGGACGCAGAGACGTACGAGCTCGTCTCCCACACAAAGGGCAAAGGGAGCAAGCGCAAAAAGAATAAGGCGAGCAGCTCAGCCCCGGCCGCTAAAATCATAGCGGCTGAGGACTCCGCTCCTCCGTCTCGCGCCCCCACCCCGCAGGCGACCTCCGCCACCGCGAACCCCCCCCCCCCCCACCCCGCTACGCAGGGGACCCCCGCCACCGCGACCGCGTCCATCCCCTCCACGCCGCCGGCGACCGCCGCCAACGCGTCCCCCTCCCGCCCCTCGCCTTCAACCTCCGCGAAGGTTGCCGCGCCCCGCGCTAAATCCAGTGCCCCGTCCGTGCCCTCTGGCTCAACCACCGCCAGGAAACTCCCTCCACCGCCCCCTGTATTTATACAGGACAAGGCCAAGTGGACGGAGGTGTCCAAATGGTTCGATGACCAGAGGGTCAACTATACCAGTGCCCGTGCCACCCAGCAGGGCATTAAGGTATCGGTACCGACCTCGACCGATTATCGCGAGCTGACCAGGCTCCTCTCTGCCAGGAACGTGTCCTTCCACACGTATTCCTTGCCCGAGGAGCGTCTGACCAGGGTGGTGATCCGCAGGATCCCCTGCGAAATCGCCACCAGCGATATCAAAGCAGACCTCGAAAGGCAGAACGTGCCTGTCCTAGAGGTCCACAGGATGCACAGATCCAGACAAGGCATTGCCTTTGATATGGTCCTGGTGGTGTGCCCTCCCACGAAGGGTCACCACCACATTTTCAAGGTCACGGCAGTCTGCAATCTGTCTGGTCTCATTATCGAAAAGCCCCGTAAATCGGGCATCATTGGCCAGTGCCATAGATGCCAACTTTACGGGCACTCAGCGTACAACTGTTACGCCACTCCCAGGTGCGTCAAGTGCCTGGGAGAACATGGTACAGCCGACTGTACCCGGCCTAAAGACCGCACTCTCTGCACCGAGCCACCTAGTTGTGTGCTCTGCAAAGAGTCCGGTCATCCGGCAAACTACCGGGGCTGCCCGAAAGCCCCCAAGTCATCTTCCCCTAAATTGGCGCTGCGTTTCGGCGCTCGTCAGACTAGGGAATCCCCCTCGGCCAAACTCCCCGTGAGACTGGCCCCACAGCGTCCCTCCCAATGACCTCTAATGAGTTCCCAGAAGGAATTCCCCCCACTGGCCTCCAGGCCTAAGCCCGCTCCCATCCCTCCATTAGTGGACCCGCGTACCCGTGCCCCCACGCCCCTTACGCCCCCCGGTTTTCCCGCGACCGCACCTCCCGCCCGCGCCGCGGCCCCCTCCACCGCCCCTATGGCAGGACCAGTACCCGTACAGAGGAAAGGTCAGGCTCCCCTTGATGCGTTTAACGTCATCACTGGGACCTTTAATACCTACAGCACGTTCCTCTCCCCGCGTGCCCAACAGATGGCCCAGGAACTAGTTGCCGCCGGTGGTAACTTGTTCCGTATCCAGTCAATTTATGCTGCGTATCCCGAGATCACGCAAGCAATCCACGTCATGAACTCCCAACGCCCCCATTATGGATAGTCGCGGAATACTAACTAGACAAAAACCCCGTTCCCTAAAGCTAGGCTTCTTCAATGCCAACGGCATTCACGGCCAACGTGATGAGATCGCCACGTTCCTCCGCGACCATCACGTAGACATTTTACTCATTCAAGAGTCGTTCCTAAAACCTCACCATCGTGACCCGAAAATTGCAAACTATCGTTTAGTTCGCAACGACAGGTCACGTTGTCATAGAGGCGGCACCCTCATATACTATAGGAAGTCCCTGTACTGCATACCTATGGATCCCCCCCAACTCTCCCGATTAGAAGTTTCGGCCTGTCGGTTAGCACTGACAGGCCACCAGCCAATCACTATCGTGTCGGCTTACTTCCCTCCCCCAGACGGTTCCGAGGAACCTCAACTCCTCACTAATGACCTCTCCGAACTTTTCGGCATGAGTGACTCCGTTATCATAGCGGGCGATCTCAACGCCAAACATCCCGCCTGGAATAGCACCAGGACCTCGACTAGAGGTAGGCAACTTTTCAACCTCTGTTCTACCATGAACTTTGACGTCATCGCCCCGATGACTCCCACTCACTTTCCTTTCGACCCCGATCAGTTACCCGACGTTCTTGACATAGCACTCCTTAAGAATATCAACTTAAGGTTGGATTCTATAGAGGCTATTCACGAACTCGACTCTGATCATCGACCAGTAGTCATGAATCTGGCCCTCCGATTAGGTACTCGCGACCCCTCTCAACCCCCCGCCACTAAAGTGATCACTGACTGGAAGAAAGTAAGCGAACGCTTACAATCTAACACGTCACATCACTTAGACTCTATCCCAGATCAGTTCGACTCTGTCGCCGACAAAACGGCCGCGATCGACTCTCTCACGGAGCACGTACAATCGATCGTGAACGAAAGTTCACGGGAGGTTCCAGATACGGGTGACCATAAATGGAAGCTCCCCGACGATGTACGTGATCTGCTGACAGAGAAGAACGCGGCCGTTCGTGCCTACAGCAACTTTCCCTGTGACGCTAACAAAGCTCACATGCGTTACTTACAGCGTGCTGTAAGGACACGTGTGACTGAGCTGCGTGACGCCAACTGGGACAAGATGGTGGGCGAACTAGAGCCGACTCATCTCGCTTTCTGGGAACTTCAGAGGAAACTGAAATCCTCTGAGTTTTCCACTATGCCCCCCCTGACCCGCCCCGATGCGACCATTGCATTCGAGGATATCGACCGGGCTGAATGCCTAGCCGATAGCCTCGAAGCCCAATGCACACCCAGTTCGCAGCCAGTAGACCAAGCGTTTGTCGATAAGGTAAACGCGGCAGTCGAACGCAAAGCCTCACTCCCGCCCGTTGAAGACCCTGATGATCCCCTGCCACCTGTCACACCTGACGAGGTGCACGAGATCATCAAGGGTCTGAAATCTCGAAAAGCCCCCGGATCAGACGGCATCACCAACAGAGTGATCAAGCTGTTCCCCGCGCACCTGATTATGCTCATGTGTACCATCTTCAATGGTGCCTTGAGTAATAACATTTTCCCCCATGCGTGGAAGGAAGCCACCGTTATTGGCATCCCTAAGCCCGGTAAGCCCAAAACCGAGCCCACGAGCTATCGCCCCATTAGTTTGCTCAAAGTTCTCGGCAAAATCTATGAGAGACTTATTTATAAGCGACTCAGAGATTATGCCGAAACCAAGGGCCTCATTCCCAACGAGCAGTTTGGTTTTCGAACCCAACACTCGTGTGTCCATCAGGTACACCGTATCGTCGAACATATCAATGCTGGTTTTCAGTGTGGTATGTTCACGGGCGCTGTATACTTCGATATAGCGAAAGCGTTCGACAAAGTCTGGCACAACGGCTTATTATATAAGCTGTACCAACTCGGAGTGCCAGACCGTCTCGTGCTCATCTTACGAGACTTTCTTGCGAACCGTACCTTTCGCTATCGCATCGAAGGGGCACTTTCCTCCCCTCACCCGATCCGTGCAGGAGTCCCTCAAGGCTCTGTACTAGCCCCCCTCATTTTCACGCTGTTCACTAGCGATATCCCCAGAAGCAAGAAGGCAAGGTTAGCTTTGTTCGCAGACGACACTGCCATCTTCTTCTCGGGATTTAGTGACACAGCGCTGGTTCGCTACCTCCAAACCGCAGTCGACGAGCTCGGCGAATGGTTCAGGAAGTAGCGAATCGAGGTCAATCCCGATAAAAGTCAGGCGGTCTTTTACACCCGACCGCGACGTAACCACCCCCCTCCCCGACCCATCTCAATGTTCGGCAAGCAGATCCCTTGGGCGAAGCAAGCCAAATATCTAGGTGTCATCCTCGACGAACACCTCACCTTTTCTGAGCACATAAAGCAGGCTCGCTCGCGGGCCGCTTTCGCTCTCGGTAGGCTCCATTGCGTCCTGAACAAGCGGAGTAAATTGTCTCTTCTGTGTAAGAAGCGGCTTTACACCGCTTGTATCAGGCCGATTATGACATACGCAAGCCCAGTCTGGGCACATGCCAAGCCCCGATTCATCCATAGGATGCAGACTCTCCAGAACCGTTTTCTCCGTCAAGCCACAGGCTCGCCTTGGTTTGTTCGGAATATCAATCTTCATTTAGATATGAAACTCCCGACTATCCATCAATACATAAAACGCGCTTCGAAGCGTTTCTTCGATAGGGCCGTAGCCCACCGCAACCCTCTGGTTGTGGCGGCAGCTACTTACACCCCCTCCCGTATTAGCAAAGTCCGCCGCTCGCGGCACATTCTTACCGATCCTGATGATCCCACTACTCTCCTCCAGGAGAGTCGAAAAGAGACCAGTACAGCTAGACCAGCACACAGACACAAACCGTACCGACCTCGCTGCCGAGGTCCGTCGTCGCGACCCCGACTTAACAGTCCCTCCCGACCCTTGCAAGAGCCAGCCCGCGATGCTGCGCCGCTAGCTTTAAATTAGTCCCTAAATAATTTAACCCAGATCCAGCCAGTCCCTTGCTGCCCCCCTATCAGCGATTGCCTAAGCCGAGGTTCGTACCCCCCTCGGGGTAACCCTTAGAGCTTTCGCTTTAGTTTTTAAGTATAATAAGCCCCGGCTGGAGGCCTAAAAAGGTAACTTTTTAGAACTCGCCGGGCCACAATCCGTTTAAGTAGTCACAATCTTTTCAGGATTAACTACGAGATGCCCCACAAAAAAAAAAAAAACGTACGAGTTAAAAAATCAGTAAAGCAAATACAAGATACTGCTACTACGATTTATTGTAAAAGCAAATAACTCTACGTTCAAGAAAATACTATTACGTTTGTATAGGAACAACGATACGCAAATGTGAAGTTGGTGCGCTTTAACAGAGTCTAACCTGAAGTTCGTACGAGTCAACAAGGGCGGCTGCAGTGCGGCACTGCTCTCTTGACCATCGGACATCGTACAGACAACAAGTCCCTAGAAACTCTCCAACGTTTTGTTTTCTAAATTTTGCAGCATTCTAACCTAACAATCAATAATCATCTTTATAGTTTTTCTTCTCGCCAGCATCACACATCTACCCAGTAAAATGTTAAACGTTGAAGAGTCCAGTCCAGCTACAATAGACCTCTTGTCCCGACACATGCAATATTATATGTTAGCTAATTATTACCTAACATCAAGTTTAAAACCTTGACCTCAAAGGTTACGCACGTTATCGTCTCGAACCAACTTCAGTCGTTTTGATAATATAATTATGAAGATTCTACAAACAACGAACAGTTGTAATTATCTCTCGTATCAGTGGCGTATTGTTAATGCGTTGCCTAGCAACTTGTTAGTGAAGGCAATGAGGCAAGACAATGTTGATAGAACAAACAGATGATATATGTGTTTAAACCATTTGGACTGTGTATTCAAGATTGATACTGACTTATGATTCTTGATACAGGGAACTTTGAAATGTTGCGAAAGTCAGCTAAATCAGCACCGTAATTGCGTAAAACCATATCCATCATAATCTGAATAATTTTGCTTATACATTGCTTCGAATGTTCGAAAATTTGTCAGCTCAACAATATAAATAACGCAGTGTACGAGTATGTTGTTGAACTGTCAAATTAAAAGGCATTCCTACTGTTATTAAGTTACAAAATTATTCTGCTGGAAATAGTTTTTTGGCAATACTTATTAGAAGCAATTAAGCAATGTAAGTATTTCGGCTGATGGTGACAACTGAAACGGATAGTTATAAATTTTGAATTTTATTTTGTTGACTCATTCATTCGTTTTCAAATATCTTTATTAATCAACGAAAAACAAACAATGAATGCACTTACCCAGTTACATTAACTCAGTAAATTGGAGCAGTTTATGAGGCCAGTAATACACCTTTCGAAGCTTAAAAATATTTTAGTTTCAACTGTTAACAACATAAACTTAACACACAATAATAATGGGTACAATAATGACAATTATGCAAATTATTTAGGCAGTTATAATTTACTGATTGCACGGTATAACAAAAAATGTTTTAAGTGATTTACTGATCGCACGGCGTAAATATGTAAATACTAGTAACCGTGCGACCAGACAATGATCTGCGGACGGGCAGTCAATGATTTTGCTGAGCCAATTAATTAATATTTCTGAAAAAGTAAATTTTGTATAATAAGTCATAGAGACCTTTGCCCAACAAAAATCACAAACTATGTTGAGGTTGATTTCCAGTCTAACCGGATGCATCACTACTTGGAGCTAGGGTTGCCAGGTCATAAAACCGAAAAGCCGGACAGACTTGCCAGTTTAGCCGGACACTTGGGTAAAAAGGCCGGACATCTTTAATTGTTTAGTCTAATGAATTAAATACACTTTAATATTTTTGTAACATAAACTAATTAAAAAGCTATTTTAAAAGCAGATTTTCCTTTAAGATTGAGTAGTAATAACGCGGGGAGGCCAGTGCTAGTTCGCTCTCTTGCGCTAGCAATACAAGGTGGGGTGAAGACAAAAATTATCATATTTTAAAAAGCCTACTAAAAGCCGGACAGTCTGGACACCATCTAGTTTAGCCGGACATGCAACTAAAAAGCCTGACTGTGTCCGGCTTTATCCGGACGCCTGGCAACCCTACTTGGAGCGACTGCTCATCGAACCTTCACAGCCCTGTTATAGAGTAACGTGCTGGTAGTCAGAATTTTGGACTTCCGATTACCCGTAACGACAGTTTAAGATCTGCGAACAACAGCCAGAACCAACATATAATAGATGTTGGTTCGGTAAGTATTCCTTAGCCTTGAATATATACCCGTGGCGCTGTTTTGGATTAGCCACGAACACAAACATTTGCCTAGCAATGGGTCAAACTGGGTTAACACAAAAAGTTTTCCAGAACTAATTGCGTAGTCGTTGATGTTAAAATAAAGTAAGCAAGTAAGTGTGAATTTCATCAATGTGTAACTGAACAGTGCACCTAGACCTAGACCAAGAGCTGTCAGCGTCTATATTACACTGAAGATAATAACACTTTGAGCCCTTAACTGTGGTATACGTATATGTGCTGATCGCGTTTTGTTTCATTGGTGAAATTCGCCCTCAGTATCTGAAACAGATTTTGAATTTCATCTTAGATGTGAGAGTACTATACCATTCCAAAAGGTTACCCTGTTATAGCTATATATCAGATGGGGCACCTGCCAGATCTTATTCGTAGATTCATCCGATTTCATAATAACATCCTTCATACGAAAACTGCGTCAAATTCAATGTGTGTAGACTAAAGTCTAGACTATCTTTTATGAGACTATCACTGTAAGTCCATGTACGCACGGACTAAAAAATACTTGAGACTGAAGACTTTTTTGGGCATTGGATCTTCAACCCACTGTAGACTATGATGTGCGTTGTGTCTTAGAATCACAAAAATATCAATAAAACTATTATATAATATGTATGTCGATGTATTAATTTGGCTGCGCTCGATAGTACATCAATCCCCCCCTACGTGCGCACTCTGTATCACAGAGAGGAGGCCTGTACTCCAGCAGTGGGAACATTATAGGCTGATCTTCTTCTTGGCGTGTCGATAGCAATCTAAATAGTGTTAGCCCAGAATTTGGCTACGAGCTTAGCAATTTCAGTAGCGTCCATCAACTCCTGTGGCGTGCAAACAACAGGATATGCTGGACAAGATATCAAGTGCCTCATCGTTTGTGGGACAGCACCACACTAATTACACTCCAGGGTTGAGTCATCGAGGTGGGCAAGCTCTTTGAAAGAGTAATTGCAGACCGCCTCGTTGGGTGGCTAGTGCGGGAGGGGCCGGATTTGGCGGACAGCCAGTTCGGTTTCCGCAAGGGGCGCTCTACGGTGGACGCCATCATGCGCGTGCGAGCCCTCACGACGGGGGATGCAGTGGCCCGGGGTGGGGTCGTCTTGGCGGTGTCTCTAGACATCGCCAATGCCTTTAATACCCTGCCCTGGAGTTGCATTAGGGAGGCACTCCGGTATCACCGGATGCCGACCTACCTCTGTCGCGTGGTCGAGGCTTACTTGACGGATAGAGCCGTCATCTACCCCGGTCACCAGGGAGACTGGAACCGGCGAGAGATGTCGTGCGGTGTCCCACAGGGATCGGTCTTGGGGCCGCATCTGTGGGACATCGGTTACGACTGGGTGCTGCGCGCCGACCTCCCTAGCGGCGTCAGCGTAGTTTGCTACGCTGACGACACGCTGGTCCTTGCGCAGGGGAGGTCGTACGAGGCGGCGGCCGAATTAATGACACGCGGGGTTGCGACAATCGTCGATAGGATCCGGCAATTTGGACTCGAGGTGGCATTGCACAAGTCCGAGGCCATGGGTTTTCATGGTCCTCGGAACGCGCCACCTGCGGGTACCCAACTTACGGTAGGAGGGGTTCACATCGGCGTCGAGTCGACGATGAAGTACTTGGGACTTGTCCTCGACAGCCGGTGGAACTTCGTCGAACATTTCCGACGTTTGGCTCCCAGACTGGAGCGGGCTGGGGCTGCATTAAAGCGGCTCCTGCCCAATCTGGGGGGTCCAAACGCCTCCTGCCGGAGGCTCTACACGGGGATCGTGCGGTCCATGGCCCTCTACGGGGCACCGGTGTGGGCGCCCTCACTGAGGCTGCGCCCAGCGCGCCGGTTGTTTGCGGCCCAGAGGGTCATGGCCATCCGGTTAATCCGGGGATACCGCACGGTCTCGTGCGAGGCGGCGAGCCTCCTTGCCGGAGTGCCGCCATGGGATCTGGAGGCAAAGGTCCTCGCGCACATGTGGGAGTGGCGCGAGGAGGCGAAACGCCGGGGCGAAACTCCGCTGCCGCGACAAATCGCGGCACGGCGGACAGAGCTCCGGTGTGATCTCATGGCGACATGGCGGGTACGATTGTCGCAACCCAGTGCTGGGCACGCCACAATTGCGGTGGTAAGTCCCCTCTTTGAGGAGTGGATAGAGAGGCGTCACGGCGTCCTCACCTTCCGCCTGACGCAGGTTCTCACCGGGCATGGGTGCTTCGGTGGGTTCCTGTTCAGGATAAAGCGGGAGGATACGTCCGGGTGTTTCCATTGCGAGGATCGTCTGGAAGACACGGTGGAGCATACGGTGGAGGTGTGCCCTGCCTGGGCGGAGCACCGCCGTGTCCTCGTAGAGGCGATCGGCGGCGGCGACCTCTCGCGTCCGGCCCTGGTGCGAGCCATGGTACGGAGCGAGAGGGAATGGGAAGCCGTCACCTCCTTCTGCGAAGCAGTAATGCTCGCGAAGGAGGAGGCGGGGCGCGTGAGGGAGTGGCAGTCTCTGCGCCCTCGCGCCCCTAGCCGCCGCAGGAGGAGACGCCCCGGGCGTCGGGAGTCGATTGCGGACTCCCGGCCACCGTAGGCGCGAGCTTGCGGGTGGCGAGCAATGGGTAGCTCGCCGCCCGGTAAGGACCAGGCTCGGGTCGACGGCGCGCAGTGTTCCACGCGCGCCTCAAAGAGATGTCAGCAGCAGTGTAGGGGTCTACTAGGACCGATGCCTGCCGGGGTCGCGTGATTGTTCGAAAGAGATACCGTGACCCTGGCACATGGGCAACTGATGGAACACGGGTGGGTTTTAGTCAGTAAAAGTCTGACACGCCCTCCCGCTCCGCCCAGAGCGGGAGAAGTCATTTGATGATTTCCCATCCTGAAAAAAAAAAAAAAAAAAAAAAAAAAAGGGTTGAGTCATCTATGAATCTCTACATGTACAGGTTTTCTTAACTGCGGCCTACCTGAGTCCGGAGTCTATTTAAAGACTTCCATGAAAGCCAAGGCAATTATAAGCTGATAATGCTTATGCTTATGGATGTCGATGAAACTTTTACTACTAAAATTGGATGACATCGAATGAAAGTCGGTTTCGTCCAAGTTTTAATGGCTCGGCCAGCGCGGTGGTTAGTTTTCGTAAAAGCTGTATTGTATGTTCCAAAGTATTTATGTATGAGCGCATGGATTGCCAGCCAGTGTGCTTCGTATCGCTGTTCCCAACTTTAATCGTTACGTAACAGATTTAAATTGGTTCCATGATTTAGTGTTGGTTTATTTTCGTGTTGTTTTGGGTAGAATATGAATACAATAAGTAGTCCTTATTTCGGAGATGTTTGGTCCTAAGTAAGTCTATAGGGAGGTTCTTATAAAGGTCCAGTTTAGATGCTAAGGTACCTGAAATGGACGCTAAAAACTTTAAATATTATTTAGGTTTTATCAGCAAAATATTATGAAGCAATGAATTAACAATATGCTTCAAAATGTGTCAGAATGTTTTTTATTTATAGTGTGTTACGCAACAAAAATACTGACAAGTTAATAATTAAATATGGGGGCTTAAAAATGTTAATTCTACTATTACTTTAAAGAAAGAGATCAAATTTCGTGAAATTATCAACGGTTGTTGATGTAAAAGTGGTATTAGTTTATCGATCCCTGTATATACGTAATTTAGACATTTTCTTCGGATGCTTCAAATTATTCCGTGCTTGCAACATAAATTATTTTTGGTTCAAAAATTTTAGACTTAAAACTGTTGGCCTACTACTTATTTGATTAGAAAAATTACTTGAAAATTTAAGACGCATATCAAAATATCCAATATCGATAAAACCTAATAATTTCCACGACACAATATTGACCGAATTAAATTGGTACAATAGTAGGACCAAGTTGTTTGTCTACAAGGACCTGTAGTGCTCTACTAATTGTCATCCCTAGTAAATTGAAGATTTAATTGAAGTAAGCGGGTAGCTGTGAATTTTACAAGTGATACTCTAGGGAACTTTCACTTTGGTTCTGAATAATATCGTCTGTTACCTAGTACTCTAGGTGTTGAGGTTAGTCAAACACGTATTTATAGCGTTTCTAGTGAATTTACAATTCATGGCTTCAACTAACTGGGTCTTAATAACACGACCTACAAGTAAAAGTCTATCTCTTAATTAGTAGTACACATAATTTATAATAGGACCTATATTTTGTAATTATTTTTTATTTTCTAAGTATTACCACTTACATTTGTTTTTACAGGTGGGAACCCAATACAACAATGCAGTCTTTGTGTGGTTAAAGATTGCCAAACGACAAAAGTTATGATGAAAGTAGATACTAGATTGATATAGTACTTTTTTTTTCTGGATGGTTAATCATAAAATGACTTCTCCCGCTCTGGGCGGAGCGGGAGGGCGTGTCAGACTTTTACTGACTAAAACCCACCCGTGTTCCATCAGTTGCCCATGTGCCAGGGTCACGGTATCTCTTTCGAACAATCACGCGACCCTGGCAGGCATCGGTCCTAGTAGACCCCTTCACTGCTGCTGACATCTCTTTGAGGCGCGCGTGGAACACTACGCGCCGTCGACCCGAGCCTGGTCCTTACCGGGCGGCGAGCTACCCATTGCTCGCCACCCGCAAGCTCGCGCCTACGGTGGCCGGGAGTCCGCAATCGACTCCCGACGCCCGTGGCGTCTCCTCCTGCGGCGGCTAGGGCCATGAGGGCGCAGAGACTGCCACTCCCTCACGCGCCCCGCCTCCTCCTTCGCGAGCATTACTGCTTCGCAGAAGGAGGTGACGACTTCCCATTCCCTCTCGCTCCGTACCATGGCTCGCACCAGGGCCGGACGCGAGAGGTCGCCGCCGCCGATCGCCTCCACGAGGACACGGCGGTGCTCCGCCCAGGCAGGGCACACCTCCACCGTATGCTCCACCGTGTCCTCCAGACGTTGATATAGTACTAGATTGATAGTAGATTATGAGCAGTACGATCATCCTCCTAGCCCTTTTCCTACTGTTTTTGGGATGTTATAAAGGGTTGTGTTTCTTAGCCTAATGAGATGAGGCTGAGTACCAGTATTTTACATACAGCGATTACCTATGTGTCTTCCACAACCCAAATACTGGGTAGCATGCTACCCCTTCGTAAGACTGATCGTCAGAATTTGGACACTTGATGGCTCGGCTTACCGTCCTTTCTAGGGTACTGTAGGTTATAATGAGAGTACCCCAGGGACCGTCCGCGGAAAGCGTAGCTGAACCTAATTGATCGACCAGTGTGGTTGTTTTTACTTTGCAACAAGTCCCTTTGAAAAGTCAGAAATGAGGTACATTCATTCCCACTTAGCTATGAGTAAATTTTTTGTCCAAGCCTGGGCAATACTATCTTACTTATTTAAATAAAAAAACGTCCATTCCAGTTAACTATTGAAGTAATAAACAAGACAAATATCACCATACAATTTTGTCTCGAAATAATAGTTTCAATCCTCCATCTTCCTTTGCATAGTAAAGCGGTGCATTCGCTTTTGATCTTAAAGCTTCTTACAGGATCTTTGAGCCAAGGGTGTTTAAGAGGCTATGGGCTAACTCTCCACAGTATACTACAGAAGGCTAGCTCCATACGACGGGCGAAAACGCACGCACATATAGATACGCTTCATGTACAGCGAGGGCAAGCACTCTCGCGACTGGCATTCCACCGAGATCGCCTTTCGTTTGCATTTGTGTGCGTGTGTTGATTTTAGCTCATTTGACGTATAGAATGGTCTGATCTTCTGTACTATTCTGTGAACTCGCCCCACATTCAACATCTTAACTTGAAAGGCATGCGGTCAAGCAAAGGGTATTGACGAGAAAAATCTCTGTGAAAAATGAAACTGAAACGACGTGCCATAAGATGTAGTACGAAGAATTATTTGCAGCACTATCTTTGATTGGAAATGGCGGTATTTTTGTAGATGTCATTGTTCAAAGTAAGATTTATTGGCCGCTTTATGGATTGTGTTCTGTGTGCATTTTGGTTTTTGGTTCCAAATGTTTGAAGTTGTTGACAACGATTGATTGTTATTTATTGTAATTTATTTATTTTGTTCGTTATTTTGAACATAAAACATGTACAGATGTATATTTTCATTGGCATAATATGGGATAACTCCTACTATAATATTATAAATGTGAAAGTTTGTGACGATGGATTAATGCATGTTTGTAACTCTTTCATGCAAAAAATATTGAACGGATTAGGATGAGATTCAGCACACGAAAGAATTGTAACTTGGATTTACACATTGGATACCTTTATGTAGGTAGTACGGATAATTTCCTACATCCATCCAGGTGAAACTGCTGGCTAGTATAATTATAAAACCTTAGACCCAAAAACATCTGCTTCGAATTACTTGAATTATTTCTTGCTTTTGAAAACATATCTATAAAGACTGACAAAGTCCAAAGTCTAAGCAATGTGCCCCCAGGATATTATAACTGTTCCTATCAGCGACTCCTCGGGCGCCAGAGGAGGGCACTGGGCAATTTCCTAGTGATTTCCTGGGCGGCGACGTCGCCGCACGACAAAGGGGACTAATCTCTGGAAGGAACTCTATTTTACACTTCATTACATTCCAAAACGTTTTATTAAATCTCCATCGGCTTGTATTTACCTGGAATCCTCAAGAAACTTTCCTACTTCATGTTTGTTTCAACAGATTTCGAATTCTGTATTTCTGTTTCTATTAACATTATTTTGCAAGGGTGGCGCATTTATCGCCTCATTTTCATTTTGTTTTTCGAGTGCATTTGGGATGGAATCGTTTAAATGGAATGTCTCAGCAGTGTAGATAGTTTGAGGGTTAAAATATGCTAATGTAATTAAACCTTCAAGTGACCTTCAACATTGGTTATGTATTTGCTGACTTTCACAAGGGATGCATATTTTATCGATGATATCGCAAAAGCTAAAAACTAATTCCGTTTCGGGCTTCGGGGATAGGGTTTTATTATATGTAGGGGTAACTAAGCGAGATAGATATTATGCAGTACCAATACCTAAACCTTGAAACGCTCCAGTCATGGATCCCGAGAGCGTGTTTCCTTTTTAAGGAAATCTCTTGCAGATTGTTCGACACTTCTCTTGAACAGACGGCTGGATTGTTCTTTGGCCAAAGAATTGGTGTTGTCAATCAACGTGGCAAAAATAATTATGAAAACAATAAAAACGAGCAACAATTTCAAATATAAAGTTATTTTGTAAATGTGTCTCCACTACCGTGCCCCCAGAAAACGCAGTTCATTTACTCTCCCGTTCACCACATGGCGTCTTGCCGAAATCCTTAGTAAAGTTCAGTCTCATAGCTAAATCTATCAATAATATAAATAGGTATAAACGAATTTCTAGTAAGTATGTCTGACGAGTACATACCTTTTCATGTTTAAACGGATTTCGGTAATGTTTGGCAAAAAAGATATAATAGTATTCTGGGAGAGGTACTTTTTATAGCCAGAAAATATATTTTCTAGGGTGGGCAAAGTCGTTTCTAGGGTAGGCTTTAACCACCCTCCTCCCCCTATCTACGCCCATGGTTGAACATTGCGTGAAAACACAACTAAAGAGCATGCAAATGTGGGTCAATAATTGGGCCAACATGCCAATAAAAATGGTTACAAACACGACGACTTCGGCAAATTGGATCCACGTTTTTTTATACTCAGTGCGATGAAAGAACAATATTGAAGGGGAATATTTTGTCTGCCAATTAGGCTTGTCAATTTGTCGCAGATGTTTTCATGTAACATAATTTTGTGGGAACAAAATTGTGTTTAAGTGGATTATGGATGCCATGTTGGTTTAGGTGCTACTCCTAAATAAACCTTAGTGGCAAGGATCGTGATATATGCTCTGATTATTATGAAGAATGGGTTACTTCAGTGATGTGTCAGCAACCTGTTACTGTTCATACACCATTAAATTTGAACCCAATTTGTTACAATACGTCGCTTTGGGGTATTACAAAACGGGTATTACAAGACGCAGACGTCTTGTAATACCCCGAAGCGACGTATGCTAGGCTTGCATGTATCTGATTAGGGGAAAGAATATGTAAATATATAAATAACATAACATTATAAAAGCCAATCATTTTTAAAACAGTAACCGCGCAATTTCTTGTCGACTCTTCTCAATAGGAAACGACCAATTGGAACCAGGTGCACGGTTCTTGCAGCTTTTGAATTTTCATAAGCGCCCGTGTAGGTTTATGTGAAATAAAATATTTTGATTTCATTTTAGTAAAATATTAAGGTAGGATCAGACAACACACTGTTTGCATTGCAAATTTTTATCTAACCTACATGGCTTGTTCTGAAGTATACAAACGTCACACGTGGCAACAATGTCAATCAATCTATTGTAATCCTTGTTTCCAATAGTTTACAAAATGTTCAATGATATGGCTAATGATATAATTTTTATTTTGATAGATACTTCATAATCTTCTTACATAAAACTGGTCTATAATAAATAAACGTAAGATATTAAGGACTAGCTATAGACTGCGACTTAATGTCCTTAGGCAGGTTATGGTTTATGTTTGTCAAATATCATAATTATGAAAACTATTGTTCAGCCACTTTGGCGTAGAAACATTACAAACAAGCTTATTTTTGCATTAATACCTCGAGATAATATTAGTCATAAAGTTAAAACCAAGAAGATAAAAGGAAAGCTACGTTAGTATTGTAACTAAGCGAAAATCAATCAGTCGATTAAGCAAAACGCAGGCTACAAACACCATTAGAAGAAAGAGTTAGTGTGGTTTACATTTACCTACTTTGCTGAAACTACTTAAATTTTATCTAAAACAAAATATTAAAACGTTTCTCAAAAGCACCCAATACACAATAACACATCTAAACACGCAGTATTTTCACAAAATATCTCCGAGCTATTACAAAGTTCGCGAAATTGTATCACTGGTAACATTTCAAAGTTGCCGAGCAACTTTGGGACATAAGCAATATATTCTTATAAGAAAGTGTTGGGAACAACGGAGGCAGTAAGTCTTCATTGTAGGACTCAACTTGGCTGACTGACGCAATATCAAAAGTTCGCGATATAGGTACTGTTTGAGTTGGAAGCTTGGATGTTTTGTTTCGGTGATTTTCGTATTGACATTGAGAGGTTTACGTTCACGGGAATTGTGTTTTTGAATATTATTTTGGTGTTAATGACACGTAGAACAGATGGGGCTGAAAGATTCTGGAGTAGTGATGGCGTACCGGAAGGCGTAGAGTTAAAAGGCTTCCCACAAGGTGCACCGATGACCTTGTAAAGGCCGCAAAAATCCAATGGATGAAGGAAGCACAGAACCAGTCAAAGTGGGTGGGCACTATGTCCAGTAGTGAACATCTTTCGGCTGAAATGGTGATGATGATGATGATGACGACAAGTGTTAAATCTTTTACAAACCTTGGCTAATGAAACCACGTATTTGTTTCAACCTGTTTTTATTCTCCTTTACAATAAGCATTAATAAAAAAATAAATCAATTTTTTGTTAGTAATGTGCGCATTTCGTTGCCGTCATTCCATGTCTGGCAGTTAACTCTTTAAGTCCGTGCGCGAAGATACTCAATACTCAATACTTTATTGCATTCCACAATGTATATGCTTAGGTGGTAAAACATTTTATTTAGAAACAATTGTGGACCCTGTCGGGCACAGCAAAGGAAAATACAGTAGGTAGATACAGTCCCGTATATTAGTATACGAAAGTAAGTAGTTGATTCCTTGAAAACAGTGACAAATTAAATTATTCGAACAGGTGACAATACGTTGCGAGTACCTAAAACTGTCAAATCATTTTGTTATTCATTCTTGGTTCGAGCTCTAAATTAATCTTCTATCTATAGGTAATGCTGAGTGGAAGATTTTCATACTTCGGCCGAAACTACGTATTTTCGTACTAAAGGAGTAGATCAACTTGCTTGACAGTTGCGCCTTATGAAAATGTCCTTGCACGCCTTTTATTTTTGTGGGTCAGTCATCAATTCCATGCACGCCTTAATCTTGTTGCGGAGGCAACAACACATAGACGAAAAAAAAAATTATCAATGTGGCTTGTGGGTACCACCGCACTGAGCTTGCGTAGTGGATTACGGCCCACACCCTCTCACCGAGAGGAGGCCTGTATCCCCGAAATAGGAACTGATGACAATGATGATGTGGCTTGTGAATATTATAATAGACCAAACATACCTGCAAAATTCAGAAACGCATGCGGCGGTCAGTTAGTAGAAGGTAGAAGCGTTAATAGTTCCCGTCGCGAGTCTTCCGTCCTTTGAAAAGGACGTAACATTATGAATTTGTGTTCATGGTACTTATAATAAACGATTCGATTTAATCTGATACGAGGTCATAAACCTATTATGTCGCATTAGCTAATTAGTTAGGACAATAATTGATACATTACTAATTGAAACATCGATTGGCATAGATGTTATTTGTAACAAATTAATATTACATGAAATGTCATTAGTGATGTATTGACATGTATCGAGCGCGCATTCTAGGCGAGATAATTTATACACTGTCCTCCCATTAATTTGAAATATTGAAAAAGCCAATTATTTTTAAATCATTTTTTTTTAAATAATTGGCTTTTTCAATATTTGGTGGTGTTTCTTGCCGGTTTTTCTACATAGAAAATGGCTAATTAGAATTGTGCCCCAAGGTTCTGACGTTTCACTGATGCTCATGTAGGTTTATGTGAAATATAATATTTATAGTAAAATAACAATATACAAGCAGGATCAGACACTGTTTACGTTGCGGATTTTCACTATACCTACATGGGTAGTTCTGAAGCAAGCAAAGGTCATGCGTGGCACCGCTGCCAATCAATCTATTCCAATCCTTGTTTCTATTTGACTACACGTAGACGTATATTAATTTTATGCCTGAGTACATCCAATTGATTTCAGAAATGTTAATACTATCTGAAAAATATATGTATATTCAAATGTCAGAAATTGTGTGCAAATGAACTAGGTTTTAAAGATATGTTTTCAAAAACACATCATTGTTTACATGTTCGGAAGCTAAATCGCGATTGCAGTTTGGTGGTAAAATGCATAGAGAAGGCTGCAGCCCATTCTTTGGTAAGTCCTTTAGTCGCCTTTCACGACACCCACGAGAAGCAATGTGGTGGTTCTATTCTTTACGTCCGGCACCATACGGATTATGTACAAAGACATACATTTAGTCGTTCCTAATAATGAATTATTAACTGTTATGACCATACTACATTGGTTAAATTGTCTAAATCAACCATGATGAAATTTTCAAACTACGCAATATAATATCGAACAGCACAGATCAAGGGTTATTCGAATTAACATAAGTACGCATTTTATGTCCAAGAACTATTTACGGATTCGTAAATCGACACAAAAAACGAAATTAATAAATGAATATGATGTTTTTTTTTAATATTATTATAATTCTAGCTGCCGAGAAGTGGGTTTACTTTAGGTACTTAACCGTTTCAGGCGAAATGTTATGATATTTCTGAATTAATGTTCATTAGTGGAATGCATTTTAGAACACAATATTTTCTCGGCATATTGCAACTATGCTAAATATACCACCGATATCCAAATACAGTTTTCAGTTGAAATATATTTTGAGTTTACTGGTATATTTAGCTCATTTTCATATCAATTATTTTATCTACACTAATATTATAAAGAGAAGAGATTTGATAGTTTGTGAAATTGTTTGCTGCCTAACTGATTTAAAAAAATCTTTCACCTATGAAAGCCACCTTTTTCCGGAGTAACACGAGCTGTAAATTTCACGCGGAAGAAGTCGCGGGTGAAGTGCTAAACATAAATAAAAAGATAAAATTTGATTTTTTGTGTGTTTCTTTGTTACATTTTCACGCTTAAACGACTGAGTGACCTAAAACTAGATTATTTTATCCCGATATTGAACTTGTGCGGGTAAAACCACGGGTGTAGCTAGTAAATTTATTATGAAACTGAGCTTCTTCATGAATCTTTTTAATGATTTTAACAACTGAGATCCGGGATCGAAGTGGGTGGAACAGTGTTTTCCTGAATTTACAACTAAAAACAATGATATTTCGTCTTACAACTTGTTTCGTTTTAACTGACGTGTTTCACCAAATTCAGTTGTATTCTTATGTATTTTACATGTCATACATTTAATATTGTAAACATAACATCACGCCTTGTTTCCTCAAAAAATTGAGCAGAGGTGTATCTCTAGTACACCCAATTTCGCCAGTTATGTTTAAGTCCTACGTAATAGGGGGCGAGCCTTTTGCCAAAAACCGGGTACAAATCTAGACTCCGAGCTGCTCCTGAAAAAATCTGAATAAAAAACCCGATAAACTGTTATGATCACTTGAAAAATATGGGACTTTGTTCAGCAGTGAGACCGCATAAGTCAAAACAAAAAAGAAAACATTTCGAATAGAAATCAATCGTGTTAAATGGATACCTCAGACCTGCGAAAAATATCAATAATGATGATTTATCTGATCTAGAACACCGATTACACAATAACCTCAAACAAATTGATACGAATGTTTAGCTATAAATTGCAGAACAGGAAATATTTGGGCAGTAGTTAGAGCTCAAATATATTGGGGGCGATCGAGACCGCCCCACGATAAATAGTTTCGTTGCCAAACACAAAGGGGTTAAACGCTTTAGAGAAAACTAGAATTGTATGAGGTTTTGTTTATAGATGAAAAGTTGAGTCGTAATATGCATATTAAATGGGGACTCTAGACTTTGAGACTGCAAATGAAATATAAATGATAAATGATTTTATTTCTGTAAGTAGGTTTGTACAAACACTTCTACATGTCAATGAAATTTTTTTCAATCAACGCCGAACTAGATGAGTTCGGCGTTTCCTAACTGACTACTCTGAGAAGAAAGGCCGAAACAAACTCAGAGGTCACAGTCTCTTTTAAAGTCCAGACATAATCTTGTTCACATCATGTGAAGATCATGTAGATTGGTGACTGAAATGGTATTTTGAAGAAAGAACTACACAGATTGAGTGGACCTGTCTAGTTGGTGCAAGCATTTGTCACTAATCGTTTAGCTCAACTCGGAACATAAGGAGCCTAACGCTTTGACGAACGGTACCAAGGAAAGGACATTTGGGTAGGGGCACAGCCAATTATTGTATTATTGTAGAGCAATAGTCACGGAAAGTTCCAAGGTATGGTGCCAGACATAAAGAATAGTGCTATTCCATTTCTTCTCATGGGTGTCGTAAAAAGCGACTTAGGGAAGTCCCTAAGTCGCCTTTTACGATACCCAGTAAGTACTAGAGAATGGGCAGCAGCGTTCTCTATGCATTTTACCACCATACTGCGATCGCCAACCCGCCTGCCAAGCGTGGCCATTATGGCAAAAGCCCCCCAAATTTGGGAGGCCTATGTTCAGCAGTGGACCTCTTACGGCTATAATGATGCGTCATTATAGACGGCTACGACTCAAGAGTTGTAGACTGTGGTTCACCAATAGGAGGTCTGCATCCCAGCAGTGTGGACCGTATAGGCAGATTATTCTGATTGTAATACTGGAGAGTAATGATTTCTTAGTTAGCCCAGTGGTCACAAGCGCTCGTTTGTCGCCCCCTATCATATATGGCCGTCACCAGCCGAGGGCTGCGTTAAAGAGTGCTTAATCATTCCCGTGGCAAGTGTGCGAGACACTGGGTGGTTTTAGTAAGTAGAAGTCTGACAGACTCCTCTGTCCACCCCAAGGCGGAGGACATTCATGAGGATTTCCATCCCGATACCAAAAAAAATTCCCCCCATTTCTTCCCGTGGGTGTCGTAAAAGGCGACTAAGGGACTTATTAGACAATGGGCAGCAGCGTTCTCTATGCATTTTACCACCATACTGCGATCGCCAACCCGACTGCCAAACGTGGCGATTATGGCAAAAGCCCCCCAAATTTGGGAGGCCTATGTTCAGCAGTGGACCTCTTACGGCTATAATGATGAGTCATTATAGACGGCTACGACTCAAGAGTTGTAGACTGTGGTTCACCAATAGGAGGTCGGCGTCCCAGCAGTGTGGACCGTATAGGCAGATTATTCTGATTGTAATACTGGAGAGTAATGATTTCTTAGTTAGCCCAGTGGTCACAAGCGCTCGTTTGTCGCCCCCTACCATATATAGCCGTCACTAGCCGAGGGCTGCGTTAAAGAGTGCTTAATCATTCCCGTGGCAAGTGTGCGAGACACTGGGTGGTTTTAGTAAGTAGAAGTCTGACAGACTCCTCTGTCCACCCCAAGGCGGAGGACATTCATGAGGATTTCCATCCCGATACCAAAAAAAATTCCCCCCATTTCTTCCCGTGGGTGTCGTAAAAGGCGACTAAGGGACTTATTAGACAATGGGCAGCAGCGTTCTCTATGCATTTTACCACCATACTGCGATCGCCAACCCGACTGCCAAACGTGGCGATTATGGCAAAAGCCCCCCAAATTGGGGGCGGCCTAAGTCCAGCAGTGGACGTCTTACGGCTGAAATGATGATGATGATGACCAAAAAAAGTGGTCACAAGCGCTACTGTTGTGTATGAGGTTCTGAGTCCGATTTCCCAGGTCGGGCAAAGAGTTATTTGCTTTTTTCTGGAATTTCTCAGTAGCAGCACGGGTTCTGGATATGTGGGTGGTTAATGGCAATAGGCTTGCCGCTTATTATCAGGGACTTATCTGTCGAAATGTGGGTGTACTTTATGTATAGCTCTACACAACCTTTTGGAGAAATTAAGGTATTTTTTTTTTCTATTCACAAATTTTATGAATGACTAATGACAATGATTTTTTCCATTAATCAATTTTTTATACAATAAAATCAGAGGCTTAGGACAAATTTTTCATTGTTAGACTCTATATCAAACACCTTTGTTGAGAAGAGGAAAAACAAATTATAGAGTTAAAGGAGAAACGAAAACACGCCAAATCCTTAGATTTGCTGTGATAGAATATTACAGTCTATGTTCTTGACATGTGAAAACAAACGCAATGGAACGAGTATAATAGAACGATTCATCAAAACTTTTCAAACATCAAATATTTGTGGGAATTGTGTTCCGACTACTTTTAAGAAACGCATTAGGTAAGTTAATCTATCATATTTTTGTGCGTTGGCAGTTTTAATATATAAGTATTATAAGTATTTATTCACATCAACATGACAGCTATTTAACATTACATACATACGACTTAAATGTAAGAAGCACACTGAATGTTGTCGTAACTAGCACCCTTGCTAAGTTATCAAGATAACTTGTATTAAGGGTACAAGTCCCAACCCTTGGTTCACATATTCTAAGGCATTGCAAAGAACAAAAAAAAGCATATAAAGGTCTAAACAATAAAAAATTACATGGATATTTCTTAAAAATAATAATAATAGTTTTAGAATGTTTGGATGTATAAATTTTATGCAGGTTTTGTTAGTATTTTTTTGACACAGCTTATCTTGGTGTTATAACACAATATATAATAACAAAAGCATTTAATTAATAATGAATGTGGTCATTGCCCAAATAGACTGCGGCATTTATGTCATACAGTTTTCAGCCACTCTTAAGTTTAGGTACAATGCTCATGGCTAAATTATGACAGCGGCACCGGTCGATAAAAGGTTAAGCTACGCTGGCCGCTGTCGGTTCGAGGATCGGTTACCATCGATAACATAAAGAATTGCCTCCGTGCCTCTAAATGCACGTTACGCCTTTGGCCTCAGCTGTCATTTGTTGATCTTTCACTGTTGTTACGGGTAGTCAAAAGCCGTCAACTCTCACAACCAACCTTACCAAGGGGTGTCGTTTTGAAGGGGTCTGATGGGACCGATGCCTGCCGGGGTCGCGAGATTGTTCAAGCGAGATACCGTGACCCCGGCACACGGGCAACTGAAGGAACACGGGTGGGTTTTAGTCAGTAAAAGTCTGACACGCTCTCCCGCTCCGCCCAGAGTGGGAGAAGTCATTTGATGATTTCCCATCTTGAAAAAAAAAAAACAGGGTGTCGTTTTACCATCGTAACTGGGTAGTGGAGGTTAGATAGGCAGTCGTTTCATGTAAAATACTGGGATTCAGTTACATTCGGTTAGACTGGGAGCCAACCTCAACATAATTGGGAAATGGCTAGGAAGATTTTAATCTAGGTGTTAAGTCACCTGTGCCATGACATTTGTGGTAGTCAGTTACTGTATTTTGCAACAAATGTATTATCGTATCAACTCAATGTTTTAATCCACACTAATATTATAAATGCAAAAGTAACTCTGTCTGTCTGTCTGTCTCGCTTACCTGCTAAAACTACTGAGCCGATTTAAATGAAATTTGGTACACAGATAGCTTAGATCCTGAGAAAGGACATCAGGCTACTTTTTATTCCGTGACTTTGTCTGCGTCCGCGATAACCGACATTTACGCAGACGAATTCGCGGGCAGAAGCTAGTTACTTAAGTTAATACGCTAAAAAACTTAAAAAAATAACAAACGACTTCCTTAAAAAAAAAAAACACTTCAAAGTGAAAAATAACTTTAATTTCGGAAGTCGGTGTCTTAGGTTATTTAAGTTATTTTTGCCACCGACTTCCGAAATTAAAATTATTTTTCACTTTGTAGTGTTTTTTAAGGAAGTCGGTTGTGATTTTTTTAAAATTTATATTTTTTACTTTTTAGTTATTGTATGTACCCACCCCGCACTAATCTAATCGCGTTTATTCGTCCATTTGTCGCGCACATACTTAATGCAAATTTAAGACTTATATGGTTTTCACATAGATCCCATTGTCAGAATGGAACCAAATTAAAATGGAACCATACGAAAAGCACCAGCTTTCTAATAAAAAAAAAACATCAAAATCGGTTCACCCAGTCAAAAGTTCTGAGGTAACAAATATAAAAAAACAGTCGAATTGAGAACCTCCTCCTTTTTTAAGTCGGTTAAAAATAGACTATATTTCTTCTATCATAAAACGTATGACACAGCTTAATAACCATCCATAGTTAACAACAGGATTAGGAGACAATTTTGCGGCACGTAACTGTAGAAACAACCGGTCAAGCTTACTAAGTCACGCATGAAATTAGGGTTATCTACCGACCGACCGGCCAGAATTATTCAGGTTACGCTTAATAATGAACCTACGGAACCCTAAAAAGGTAGCCGGGTGAAAAGGTTCAGTGGAATCGATTTAATTGACTCGTTAAGTTGGTATTGATTGTGCATCGTCAAAGGGTCGATATTGAGACATTTGTGCTGATTTGGTGAATGAAGAGTTGGGATAGAGGAATGGTTAATGAAAAGGTCAGGGTGAAGGTTATCCCAATGCTGATTATAGTGCTTTACTATGTAAGCCAACTGTTGAGTAAATGTAACCAAGGGGTAACATTTACTCAACAGTTGATGATGATCGTGTTGCCCAGTTACTGGGTTGTGGAGGTCAGATAATACTACATACATACGAAATCAATACGACATACTTGAAATCAATTTATTTCGGGCTACAAAGACCCATAACATAAATACCTAACAGACTAACATACATACAATTAAAAAACAATGTAAACAATGTAACAATGTAAACTATTGTAAAACTACACATACTTGTATACGAAGTGACGGCGTCGTGTTGCGCTGCGTGGTGTCGCGTAGCCTTCCGCGTAATCGCCGATACACGACACCTTTCGGCCAAAACTCTGCCTTGAGGAAGGTCTCGATTTCAAGAGTTGGAACTCGCACCATGAATGACTTGAAGTTCGAAAATACTGGTATGTAGCTACATCCAGTTACACTGGAAGTCGACCCTAACATGGTTGCGAAATAGGTAGACTGATTGATTTTTAACTGTCGACGACTAATAGTAGACCTCCTCTTGTTAAGATTTCGTTGTAATGAAGGATCATTGGAGCCATTTCTATGAACAGTCATCTTGGAAAACTGATTGTTAATTACAGTATAAATTGCCATCTATCAAATTAAAAAACAAATTCGCATTTCGCATTCTGTTTGTGTGTTCTTAGTTTTTACAAAATGGATATTTAATCGAGTTTTGTCTTATTCAAAAAAAAAAAGAAATTTTTCAAATGTTTAATAACACATTAAAACTGTTCAAAGTAATATTGAGAGGGACTCTAAACTTGAGGAACTATGAAATAATGCTGTTATTGAAAGTGCAGTACCTCTTAATGAGGATTAAAAAGTTTCACGCTACTTTGGAGGCGCTCCGTTGCCACACCTGCTCACAAATGTTAAATAGATTTATGCCACGGTGGGAGGTACTGGTTCATTATATTTTTTGAGATAAATATAAGTATGTTTTTTTCATTGTTCGAGACTTCTGGTTTACATCATTGCATTGCAAGGTAAATCTTGGATTATTGACGGTTGATCAGTGTATAATAACATGCATGAAAAATAGAAGTCCAAAATATTGCAGTCGGACAATGTTACGTAACTGTATGTGACTGCCAATCAACATAATAGGAAACTATGGGTACTATAATAATGGATAGGAGTCATTCATCATAAATTGCATCCAATCACAATAATAACTTGAAATATTAACTATCCAATAAAAAGGACAAGGAAAGGCAAAACATGGAACATACGCAAGTGACAAAAGGCTACGGATCAACGATAATGAAATCAACAATCACGGCGTAGGACGACGACATGTTTTCCTCCGACGGATAAGGAGTGTCACATCTTGTTTTCTTGAGTAAGCGAATAATCCCGGAAACATAATTCCGGGACATTTGTCGCAACGATTCCCTAATGAATACGCAACGGAAAGCTTCTATTCTCACAGCGAGCCAACCCTATCATGATTGAGAAGAATTACGTCAGCCATTACATAGAATAGGTCACTCTCCTTTATTTCACAGAAAAAACTGTTTAGATTAATAATTCCTTTGTGCTTTCTATGTAAACAGTTGTTGTGCAAACTCCCTTTTCTGTCGTTTGACCTCGTTACAAAACGAAATATGTTTGAAAATTTCCAACACTTGGACTCAGGATCGCCATTTCAAAGGAAGTTTGGCGGTAGTTCCGTTAAATATTTTGTAATTAAACTTTATGGTAGGCCCTTTGTGTCTGAATGAAAATTTCGATGCTAAAAACACTTTCATTGTTGTCTCAAAGGTCAACCAGAAAATTGAACGAGCAAAGACAACTTTTGAGCAAGTGATGAAGGAAAATACTCAGGTTTAATATTCTAGATTAGATAATCATTATTCGGTTAACTCAGTAGTTTGATAAAGTAATGAAATTAATATAATTCACAATACGACTCGAAATGTTCTTGAATTATTTTTCGAGAGCGAAGCAATATTACAAAACTTTATTAAAGTAAATTGACCGTTATTGAAAAAAATTGTTAAGACACGTTTCAACACCTGGCGCAAACTAAAACCAATACACTTAATATTAACAATAAAGAAAGAAATAACATAAAACGGATGGCTTTAATAAAGGTAATACTAAATAAGCCCAAAATTTCACAACACTTTATACAAATCAAAAAAAAATCGACGTAGTACACTCCAATTTCTGACTCAGCAAACAAATGCGAGGATCGTAAAAAAACTTATACGACACTGACCCGTAACGACAACGAGATGACATTTGTTAGGGACGGGACGAACGCGTTCGTAGAGGCAGTAAAAAGCCCGGCTTACCGGAGCGCACGCACGAAACTAATTGCATTTCTGATTCCCTCTGAAGTAACTGTAATTAACTCGATCTGTGTAACGTTGTGGCCAGAAGGACGGCGATGGATGAGTTGATGGGATGGATGCTCTTGATGGACTGGAGTTTTTTGGCAATGTCATTGCTAGAGGGGTTGTTTATTCTTGAGATACTTTGGTCTGGCTTTTGAATTTAAAAGTTATATTGCTGTAATCTAATTGAAGGCTACAAATGATTTAGATAGATGTATTGTGAAACTGTAATATTCTGCCGGGGTCGCGTGATTGTTCGAAAGAGATACCGTGACCCTGGCACATGGGCAACTGATGGAACACGGGTGGGTTTTAGTCAGTAAAAGTCTGACACGCCCTCCCGCTCCGCCCAGAGCGGGAGAAGTCATTTGATGATTTCCCATCCTAAAAAAAAAAAAAAAAAATTGAAATATTGATTTATACTTATTATTATTTATGTGCCCCCCCCACATTGGGGGAGGCTTATGTCCAGCTGTGGACGTCGTATGGCTGAAATGATGATGATGATGATTATTTATGTGATATTGAATCTTAAATAAATAAGAGCATTTGATATGGTCAGTGTCCAAACTTAATCTTAATGATTGCGGCATTTTTGTCCGTGTTCAGCCATACCTCGTATAGCTTAGGTGCAATATATCGAAGCCTAAGGATAAGTAATAGAAAGCATGATAAGCTGTTAGTCCCGGGTACCATTTTTTTTTTTTTTTTTTTTTTTCAGGATGGGAAATCATCAAATGACTTCTCCCGCTCTGGGCGGAGCGGGAGGGCGTGTCAGACTTTTACTGACTAAAACCCACCCGTGTTCCATCAGTTGCCCATGTGCCAGGGTCACGGTATCTCTTTCGAACAATCACGCGACCCCGGCAGGCATCGGTCCTAGTAGACCCCTACACTGCTGCTGACATCTCTTTGAGGCGCGCGTGGAACACTGCGCGCCGTCGACCCGAGCTTGGTCCTTACCGGGCGGCGAGCTACCCACTGCTCGCCACCCGCAAGCTCGCGCCTACGGTGGCCGGGAGTCCGCTATTGACTCCCGACGCCCGGGGCGTCTCCTCCTGCGGCGGCTAGGGACGTGAGGGCGCAGAGACTGCCACTCCCTCACGCGCCCCGCCTCCTCCTTCGCGAGCATTACTGCTTCGCAGAAGGAGGTGACGGCTTCCCATTCCCTCTCGCTCCGTACCATGGCTCGCACCAGGGCGGGACGCGAGAGGTCGCCGCCGCCGATCGCCTCCACGAGGACACGGCGGTGCTCCGCCCAGGCAGGGCAAACCTCCACCGTATGCTCCACCGTGTCCTCCAGACGATCCTCGCAATGGAAACACCCGGACGTATCCTCCCGCTTTATCCTGAACAGGAACCCACCGAAGCACCCATGCCCGGTGAGAACCTGCGTCAGGCGGAAGGTGAGGACGCCGTGACGCCTCTCTATCCACTCCTCAAAGAGGGGACTTACCGCCGCAATTGTGGCGTGCCCAGCACTGGGTTGCGACAATCGTACCCGCCATGTCGCCATGAGATCACACCGGAGCTCTGTCCGCCGTGCCGTGATTTGTCGCGGCAGCGGAGTTTCACCCCGGCGTTTCGCCTCCTCGCGCCACTCCCACATGTGCGCGAGGACCTTTGCCTCCAGATCCCATGGCGGCACTCCGGCAAGGAGGCTCGCCGCCTCGCACGAGACCGTGCGGTATCCCCGGATTAACCGGATGGCCATGACCCTCTGGGCCGCAAACAACCGGCGCGCTGGGCGCAGCCTCAGTGAGGGCGCCCACACCGGTGCCCCGTAGAGGGCCATGGACCGCACGATCCCCGTGTAGAGCCTCCGGCAGGAGGCGTTTGGACCCCCCAGATTGGGCAGGAGCCGCTTTAATGCAGCCCCAGCCCGCTCCAGTCTGGGAGCCAAACGTCGGAAATGCTCAACGAAGTTCCACCGGCTGTCGAGGACAAGTCCCAGGTACTTCATCGTCGACTCGACGCCGATGTGAACCCCTCCTACCGTAAGTTGGGTACCCGCAGGTGGCGCGTTCCGAGGACCATGAAAACCCATGGCCTCGGACTTGTGCAATGCCACCTCGAGGCCCAATTGCCGGATCCTATCGACGATTGTCGCAACCCCGCGTGTCATTATGTCGGCCGCCGCCTCGTACGATCTCCCCTGCGCAAGGACCAGCGTGTCGTCAGCGTAGCAAACCACGCTGACGCCGCTAGGGAGGTCAGCGCGCAGCACCCAGTCGTAACCGATGTCCCACAGATGCGGCCCCAGGACCGATCCCTGTGGGACACCGCACGACATCTCTCGCCGGTTCCACTCTCCCTGGTGACCGGGGTAGATTACGGCCCTATCCGTGAGATAGGCCTCGACCACGCGACAGAGGTAGGTCGGCATCCGGTGATACCGGAGTGCCTCCCTAATGCAACTCCAGGGTAGGGTGTTAAAGGCATTGGCTATGTCTAGAGACACCGCCAAGACGACCCCACCCCGGGCCACTGCATCCCCCGTCGTGAGGGCTCGCACGCGCATGATGGCGTCCACCGTTGAGCGCCCCTTGCGGAAGCCGTACTGGCCGTCCGACAAGTCCGGCCCCTCCCGCACCAGCCACCCGACGAGGCGGTCTGCAATCACTCTTCCAAAGAGCTTGCCCACCTCGTCGAGCAGCACGATGGGCTGGTAAGCGGACGGAGAGTCCGCTGGGCGCCCAGGTTTCTTAATGAGGACCAGTTTCCCCGTCTTCCAACGAAGTGGGAACTGGCCCCTCTCCAAGCATGCGCTAAGGAGCCCCCTGAGTCGAGGCCCGAGAGCCTCTGAGGCCAGGACCCATGCTTTGCCAGGCAAGCCGTCGGGTCCTGGGGCGGTATTCTTGGCATTAAGCCTTCGTACCGCCGCCCTCATCTCTACCTCGGTCACTTCGTGAGCACCGTCGTCGTCGTCAGTGGTGTGGTCCGCATCGGATACCGCAGTAGGCGGAGCCATTGGTGGGGGACTATGTTCCCCTCGCGAAGGGAACAGAGCGCTCACCACGCCCTCCACGAGTTGGGGCCGGAGACTCTGAGTCAGCGGAGGAGCCCATGGGCGGAGTTTCTCCCGGACGGCCTTGTAGGGCCGTCCCCATGGGTCCCTGTTCAGAGTCTCCAGCGACTCCTTCCGGGCCAGTCCTCTGGCCCGCAGGATCTCCTCTTGGAGGGCGGTCTTCCTGGCACATGGGCAACTGATGGAACACGGGTGGGTTTTAGTCAGTAAAAGTCTGACACGGCCTCCCGCTCCGCCCAGAGCGGGAGAAGTCATTTGATGATTTCCCATCCTAAAAAAAAAAAAAAATTTGAAATATTGATTTATACTTATTATTATTTATGTGCCCCCCCCCCACATTGGGGGAGGCTTATGTCCAGCTGTGGACGTCGTATGGCTGAAATGATGATGATGATGATTATTTATGTGATATTGAATCTTAAATAAATAAGAGCATTTGATATGGTCAGTGTCCAAACTTAATCTTAATGATTGCGGCATTTTTGTCCGTGTTCAGCCATACCTCGTATAGCTTAGGTGCAATATATCGAAGCCTAAGGATAAGTAATAGAAAGCATGATAAGCTGTTAGTCCCGGGTACCATTCGGGGATCTTTGACACTCGTTACGACGCCCGAAAGTCTGATAAGCTAGTCTTACCCATAGGGTACCTCCACAACCCAGTCCACTGAGTTATACAGGTAAGATAGGGCAGTCGATTCGTGTAAAATACTCGTATTTAGTTGCATCCGGTTAGACTGGAAGCTGACCCCAAAATAGTTGGAAAAAGGCTAGGCAGATATTAGAAAAACCTCTTAAACTAAAATCTACATTAAAGAAACTTTCTCAATTGCTGGCCATACACAGGTTAATAAATTCACAATCGTCCACTTCGCATGCTGACTGTACATTGCCCAATAAATATTGTATTCCAATTTATTTGCAGTAGAACTAATAAAAATTACATAGATAGCTTTTACTTGGTTCAGTTTTCTTACTTATTTCGTAGCAATTTATATTCAAATGTGGGTTTTCGAATATTAATTTGTTGGATAAAAATGATTTAAAGGGGCACGATAAGCCAGAAAAAAAAATTTTTCAACCGCGCCTGCTAGCTTTTTTTGGGTAAATCCTCATGAGTCTTGTCCACAATCCCTCTTGTCTGGGAGGAACAAAGGGTTATGTCGGAGTCCTACTGACTAATAATAATAATAATAAGAGCATGGACTCAGCGATCATTGTGCCGATAGTCGTCACAGCCAATGGCTTGATATCCAAGAGTCTCGACCAACATCTGAAGAGGCTCTCGTTGGGCAGCTGGGTCAAGGGGTTGATTCAGAAAGCGGTACTTCTGGACACGGCTCGCATTGTCAGGAGGTTCCTCTCTCTGGAGCCCTGACCGCCGGTAGCTTGGACCCTGTTCCCGATACCGGTGGGCTACTATTTTTTATATTTTTAAATGTTTTTTTTTTAACTAATATTTAAAAATATAATTTATAAGAATGTTTAAATGGAATAAAGGAAATAATAATAATAATTTATCTTTATTTCAGACATACGTCCATACATTTTACAAAGATAGCGTTAGTAGGGTTGTTAGTAGTACACACAAAGAAAATAATAAAAGGGTGTTAGTAATTTGTTAGTAAACAAAACATGGTGCACAATAATAACTAAGTCTATTTCCTATTTCTGTGCAGGTGTACACTTGCCCAGTACACAGTAAATGGACTGTTTATTTTGCACGCTAACGTTCTGAGGACAGTGTTGGTGCTACCACGGACCCTGCCCATCATCGATGCAGTTCTTTTCCTAATGATGGAGAAGAAATCATCGATGGAAGCCTCCGCAAACATTGCGGAAGCACTGCAGTACCGCGGTTTTCTCGGACTAAAACCCCACTTTTCCTTTTTCTTCTACACGAAAGCATGTGTCGGGGGCCCGGGAGATACTTGTACATTTGCTGCACCCCTAACTGAGCCTGCCTTTTGAGCTACATGACTGCACATTCTCTCAATAAATCGTGCATCCTGCGTGCCACCTCTTTGAGCCTGACTACTCAAGCAAAAACGAAGCCCCAAATTCGCCACCAGTAGCCTCCTTAAGGTGGCCGGAGATCTTTATGCGCTTGAGGCCGCAGACAAATAGAGAGAGCGAGAGCGCTCTCTCTCCTTGTCTGCAGCCTCCTTTGTGTCCATCATAAAGAGGCGGTAAATGCAACAGCATTCAAAGTGTATTCACTTTCGACCATGGACTGAACCACGGCCAAAAGCGAGAGATCACTCGCACCAAGTGTCGCGAGGGCACAGCGTTGTTGGGCCCAAACTGAGCACTTCTCCAGCCTGTCTTGCACTGTGTCCTCGGGGCAGTCACTACTGTTATGACAAGCGGGCGTCCGCTCCCTACCTGTGTGATGAAAGTACTTCCCGAAACATGCGTGTTCAGTAAGCACCGCCTGTTCTTAGCGAATATCCACGTACATAATTGAATGTCAATCTTCGGTAGTAAGTATACGCAAAATCTATACTTATATACTTATTATTATTAATATTATAAAGCTGAAGAGTTTGTTTGTTTGTTTGTTTGTATGTTTGATTGAACGCGCTAATCTCAGGAACTTCTGGTCCTAATTTAAAAATTCTTTTTGTGTTGGGTAGCCTATTTATTGAGAAGGGCTATAGGCTATATAACATCACGCTAAAACTAAGAGGAGCGGAGCAGTAATGAAAAATGTTGCAAAAACGGGGAATATCGCACGGGTAGGCGATTCGATGCGACGGGAAGGGTCGCGGGAACAAGAAATTTAACGCGGACAAATTCGCGGGCAGAAGCTAGTAATCAGATAAAATGGCTTCATTCAATGTACTTAAGTATGATTGCTATGTAAACAAGATATATTATAGGTATACCACTGCACTACAAGTGCATTAAATGATTAAATATTATTAAAATTATTTTGTGTAAATTTTTTATTTAGTTGAGCATAATTATTATTTGCCGATACGCGATCTCCAATCCAGGACTCCTCTGTTCCATCAGCCATCATTCCTTTGACAGACATGGCTAGCACACTACTACCTCATCCTGCTTATTCTGCTAGCTACGTCCTAAAGAAAGTGGCCAGGAAAGAATGGATGCAGAAGGTGGAGGACAGGGTGTTGTTGCGCAACATGGGAGAGGCTTTTATCCAGCAATGGACTGCGATAGCTGAGTTGATTTATTGAATTATGTTTTTATATGCCAATGTTTATTTCTTAGTTATAGGCATTCAATAGAAAATCACTCAATTGCGAGCAGAACTCGCGCCCTTAGGGTTCCGTCCCTAAGCTGTGCCTGAGGGGCCCCGACTTCTAAATTGAAGGACAAAGTTAACTATGCAGTAAAAATGTTACTTGAAAATTTTCGATTTTGTATAATATCCTTAACTACAAAATTACGACTTTCGGTTTTTTTCCCTTGATGTGAGACCTTGCTTCTTCGTTAGTTTAAGCAGTACAATCAAACCCTTTATAGAATGATGACGTCATAAAGGAATTATAAGAACGAACATGTTTGAAAAAAAAAATACTGCATTTTGGTTGACCGCAGTTATCAGCAATCTTATGCCTCAAAATGGTTTATCATTTACAATGTCTAAACAAACTGTGATCATTGATTATTCCCTTTACTTTCAGTGAAATTCAGCACACAAAAACATCTGTATGTTTCCATATACTATACGCTAAGCTGAATTCAGAATTGTTCATCATTGTTATCTTTTGCAACTGGAAACATAAAGCTGACGTGAACAATTCAAATTCAAATACTAACAAATTTTATTTAGGAACTGGTTGTTGTTGTACCTTAAGACGTCTCCGTGAAAAATAGAGTAAAAATATAATATATCGTGGATTTTGCTTTACAGGGTGGTGCAAAGTCAATAAGCAACAGGAATAAAAATTAACAACAGGTAAAAAAACTTTATTGGTATTGTGAATTTTGAACTGTATTGTGCAAAGTTAAATGGAAAGAAAATCCTTTACGACTGAGAACGAAAAAAAAAAACCCGCAGAGGACATTTGTAAAAAAGAGGCCAAGTTCAGATGAAAAGAAGTACAGGATAGTAGGATAAAAGAACTGTCACCTATGTAAATGCGTGCCAGAGTAAGTTGAAAGTTTATTGGGTTTCTCTTTTGTAACTTAAGCTTTGAAAACTTGCCAAGTTACATTATAAATTTTAGACTTTCGTTCAATCTATAGAACTGCACGTAGCACCCATTTATATATCAATTCCATTTATGCTTAGTTTCAAATTGATTTAGGGGATATTCAAAAGACGATAGAAATGAATCATAAAAGCGTTACCTTATACGGAGCTTGGTAAAAAATAAATAATTTCAATCGGGATTCAAATTCGACAAACCATATTAAAATCTAAAATCTCCATCATGAAATTTCAGATCAATAAGGAATTCACTAGTAGGCTGTTGTCAATTTCCTCTGCAAGGAAATCGACCAAAATTATGGAGGGTACAGCTAGAAGAACTGTCTCTGTGTATGGAAAAGTGTCCGTTAAAATGTGTTAAATAAGGGTGGCACTATGGAGGTGTGCCCTGCCTGGGCGGAGCACCGCCGTGTCCTCGTGGAGGCAATCGGTGGCGGCGACCTCTCGCGTCCGGCCCTGGTGCGAGCCATGGTATGGAGCGAGAGGGCATTGGAAGCCGTCGACTCCTTCTGCGAAGCAGTAATGCTCGCGAAGGAGGAGGCAGGGCGCGTGAGGGAGTGGCAGTCACTGCGCCGTCACGTCCCTAGCCGCCGCAGGAGGAGACGCCCCGGGCGTCGGGAGTCGATCGCAGACCCCCGGCCACCGTAGGCGCGAGCTTGCGGGTGGCGAGCAATGGGTTGCTCGCCACCCGGTAAGGACCAAGCTCGGATCGACGGCGCGTAGTGTTCCACGCGCGCCTCAAAGTGATGTCAGCAGCAAAGAAAGGGTCTGCTAGGACCGATGCCTGCCGGGGTCAAGAGATTGTTCGAAAGAGATACCGTGACTCTGGCACATGGGCAACTGAAGGAACACGGGTGGGTTTTAGACAGTAAAAGTCTGACACGCCCCCCCGCTCCACCCAGAGCGGGAGAAGTCATTTGATGATTTCCCATCCAAAAAAAAGGGTGACACTACAGTGGCGAGTAAATATTGCGACAGCAGTAATTATAGGTTATATTTATAAAGTATTTTTAGATTACGTAAATACGTGAGGTTTCGTGGACTGTTACTCGAGTCACTAAAAATATGAAATTTTCTTACTTGGCACACTTCAGTCCGTCATCAACTACTATTACATTCATACGAAACATTAATGCGAATAAAATTTATGTCAGTTTAAGTTATCAGTTAACAACGTAAATGATTACAATATTTTGCCTCGGTATCTAATCCATATATAAATTCTTAACGTTTTTAATAATTGTTTTGGAAGTGGTTTTAGTCACTCTTTCATGTTTTGATAATATTATTGACGAAAATAAATATATTTGAGTGCAGCTGAAACCTTGTGCGCAATCAACTCGTCTCAACAGAGCTACGGTGACTCATTTGTAAGGCAAAAATATACCAAAAATATGACAAAAATAAGTTACCGCAACGTGCTACGGAAGATGACTTCTTCTTACACGAACTAAGGACTCCGTCGTAGTAATAATTTGCATTTTAAATACAAATTCAAAGTACGTGAAAAGTAGAGGTAACTTCATGAGGCTTATTATCGTGAAAATGTTTATATTTTGTGTTTCTGTTCCACAAAAAGTTTGGAAATATCATGTAGTTACTTATACAATTTTACGTTATATCTAAGTCTTATCAATTTTATGTATAGTAAAATTAAAGATACGCAGTTTTGGTTACTGTCTACTCTTAATCGTGTTCTAAAATTTATTTGCTCATTTGGGTTGCTGATTTCGGTTAGCAAATTAAACTACACCGGTAGACGTCATCAGGTACTGATGTTTAACCGAACTAATCCAAATAAATCCATACTGAGTGAACCTAAATAAACTTATTATGGATTTATTTGGGTTACTTTGATTATTACTAGTAAGGTTAGATTATAAGTTAAATTCCAACATGGTATTATATTAAAACGCAATAGATTCAGCAGAAATATGTTATTTAGTTAGTGCTTCTATTTATTAATTCAAAAGTGATCATCACTTTTATTCCATTAAATTGTACTGACTCTTGTAAGCTATCCATTAAATATTTCATCTACTGTAATCAATGTGTTATGAGTTTCTCAAATTTGGTAAAAGTATTCCAAACTTCCAAATTTAAATAATTATGAAAATATTTGATCCGCCTTCGTATGTTGTGCTCGATTGTTTGTATATTGTATAACAATGTAAGTAACTATTTTAAACTGTTTATATGAAAGCAGTTTCGATGTAACTTTAGTACAGTCAGGGAAATTAATTCTAAAGCCAATTTACACTATACATCGATTTGGCGTGTTATAGCCATTTCATAAACGACGACGACGATTTTTCCATTTGACAGTCACGATTTCTTATTATTATTTAAAATTGTTTTTCAATATTTGCAGACGTAATTTCAAGTAGATTGTCCAAGAATCATAAAATTGTAACCGCATTTAACTTATGTACCTACTGTCTAAGCAAATAAAGGATTATGATTATAATTATTAATCCGTCAGCCATCATCTTAAGATTTTTTTTCAAAAATTACGTCCGTGTTTCTAATATTCGGTCAGTTTAACTTGGTAGTCAACCCATTTTCTTGCAGAATCTGTCTCAATAACAAATAGGGTTCCGTATTCACGGATGATCTATGTACTGGGCAGAAAAGTAAAAAGGCGAGAGTAAAGAAAAAACGGAATGAATCAGCTGATTATCACCCGGGTGTGTCGTAAAAGTTGACTGACGGAAAGGGTCACACTGCTGTACCTACTAATAAAGAGGCGATGAGTTGGCAAGCCACGTCGTGTCATCAGTTCAGGCAACACCGTTATTATATTACTTGTAGTACTGTCTTTTTTGTGGGTACCTACTTAAATAAAATCATTCAAATGTCTTAAGCCCCCAAAATTTATTAAAATGGTTTAGTATATTTATTTGAATAAGTTCAAAATTATAATACTATCAGAATAATTTAAATCTGCAGCAGTAAGTTTTAAAAGTTGGTTTTTCATAAGATTTGCACTTAACTTGCGTAAAAAATATCAATCGCGATCTGTTTTTTTTTTTTTTAGATAATTGTTAATCCATTAATTTATATTTTAACATAATAACGCAATGAATGTTGTTGATCTGTCAAAATGAAAGCTTACGGAACTACCCTACTTTTTCGATTTCTCGTAAAGTTCTACAAGTTAAATGCCATACTGACTTCAAACTATATGATCTCCTTCTTTGTAATTACAGAGTACGTTGACTAATAGACCATATAAAATAATATAGTAATGGATGATTCGGCCATTTTAAATTCTCCAACACTTTGCATTAAATCGTATGCTGACAGTTTTGTGAGTGGTTCAGGTTAAATACTGTTAGCGATTTTATTGTGATTTTAAATTGACTTGAAGACAGTTGCAGAAAAACTACTCAACTTGTTTTAACGATAAATGATAGATGATGTTTTTTCATTCACGATTTAAGAAAAAACCAGACCAAGCAGTCAAACTTATTACAGGTGCTTTGGCTAAGTAATAATAATAATAATTTTTATTTATTAACAAATGTGGGTACAACTTATCTATCCTAAACAAAAAAAAAAAAAAAACTCTATGTACAAATATTCGGGAACTAAAAAGATAGATTAAACGTCGGTGTCTGTGCTGGTATTAACTATGTTACAGACACCAGCCCCTTCCTCCTACAACTTTAAGTAACGAGCTAACCTGAGACGTAATAATTTGCTACAGTAATACTATAATTAAAAACTAACTGATGCAGAAAAAATATAATGATACAAATATTTCTGGTACAAATTAAAATATACTTATTTATGTTGAGATATTAGAATAAAAATTGAATGGTCTTTACCTATGAAATTGCCGCTCTGCAGTACTGGCCATTTCAAATCAAAATAATTTTTGTTTGTCAAAGAATTCTTTTTCCAAAAGTAGTCATTTGTTTATTGATTAGTGTTACATTTTCATCGCATTTCAATCTTTTTCGTCATCATGGATACGTTAAAAATTCGAGTAATTATGGAATATGAGTACCGTCGTGGCAGCAACGCGGCACAAGCGGCACGCAACATCAACGACGTTTACGGAGCTAACACTACAAACCAACGCACCACCTGTTATTGGTTTGCTCGCTTCCGTTCTGGAAATTTCGACCTGAAAAATGAACCTCGCGGTCGTCCGAAGACTTTGGTCGACAATGACGAATTAAAGGCGATTGTGGAAGCTGATGATATACAATCTACGGCTGAATTAGCAGCAGCTTTCGACGTTAGCGTCAAAATAATATTAGTCCATTTGCGTCAAATTGGCAAGTTAAAAAAGCTTGACAAATGGGTGCCCCACGAACTCAATGATCGCCAGCGCGAAGTACGCGTCGAGACGTGCCTTGCACTGCTCAACAGACACACAAATGAAGGAATTTTGAACCGCATTGTTACCTGCGATGAAAAATGGATTCTGTTTGATAACCGCAAGTGCTCAGCAAGTTGGTTGGATCCTGGTTCAGCACCTAAATAATGCCCTAAACGAAAACTTACCCCTAGAAAAGTGATGGTCACTGTATGGTGGTCTAGCGCCGGTGTGATTCATCACAGCTTCTTACCAAACGGGGTGAGCATTACTGCAGATGTGTACTGTGAAGAACTGAATTCAATGATAGAGAAGCTGGCACATCTCCAACCAGCATTGGTCAATCGCTCGTCTCCGCTGCTCCTGCACAACAACGCGCGACCTCATACTGTACATCACACGGTCTCCAAGTTGCAAAAACTTGAGTTGGAAGCTCTCCGTCATCCGCCCTACTCACCAGACCTTGTGCCTACAGACTACTACTTTTTCCAGAATTTGGATAACTTCTTGGCGGGAAAAAAATTCAATACCCGAAAGGCAGTACAAAATGCCTTTGAAGAATTTGTTGCCTCCCGTCCAGCTGATTTTTTTAAGAAGGGCATCAATAAACTGCCACTGCGTTGGCAAAGATGCATTGATTGCATGGGTGATTATTTCGATTAATACAAATAAAAAAATACATGAAAAAAAATCGTTTAATTTTTTCATACAAAACAGCATTTTCATAGGTAAAGACCTATTAATTACATTGAAAATTATTTATTTATTTTAATTTTATGGCATTCATGGAAATATGTGAATGTGTGAGTGTCTGTATGTGTGTTTGTGTATGTTTATGGGTGCGTGTTTGTTTTAGCGCTTACTATTTACGATATATAATTATAGTAATAACAGAGACACGGATCATTCGATCAGGTTGAGCTACGCTTACCGCGGTTGGTTCGTGGATAGCTGACTACATGGGAATACAAGTATCCCTTCGTGCCTCAAAGAGCACCATAAGCCGTTGGTCCCTGCTGTCAGTCGTGATAAATGATAGATGATTTTAGGTTCTCCCATCCCGCTCATCATATAACAGATAAGTAGCCTTTAATGTTTCCACTGCTGGGACTCAGGCATCCTTTCTGTGAGAGAGGGGACCATAATCTACCACGCGAGCTCAATGAGACATGCCGGTTTCATCAGGATGTTTTCCTTTACCGTTTTGCAAGCAGTGGCAATGATATAATTTACACAAAGTAAAGCTTCTGTCAGGGTTTCGAACCTTCAACTCATCGCGGCCGATACGCTCATCACTTGCATCCTATACCACCAGCACTGTAGCTCGTCTCTTCACGCGCCGGCTGCTACATTATTCAAAGAAACCCTCCCTATAAAACTCGCGCCGGTCGGTACTGAATCGTAACATGGACTTCTAAGGATGTGACCACAAGCTTGCAATAAACCGTTAACTGGCCAGTGCCGATTTCACAGGTGTAGAATTTACGGTCGCCGTTTTCGGTTTACGGCATTTACCTATCTTTTTGTTAGTTAAAGGCCATCAATTGAGTTCGGATAATGTTTCAGTGTAAAAAAACTTGTTCTTTTTAGTGGCATGTGTTGGTTTTGTACAAGGATAAATTAGTAATGGGTGTGGAGAAATGACCCTTTTGTAGGACGGTCTGTAGGGCTAGTCCTTATCGATAATAGCAATATACTGTTTTACATGATTGCGCAATGGGATATTCTTCAATTGATTAGAACACCTACTTTTTCGATTAATTTCAATGGACATTTCAATATTGCCAAAATGTCTTTCTAAAAACAATAACGCCAAAGCTAAAGCCACAAAAGCTACTTGCAATATTGCTAAAACAGCTATACAAACAATACTTTTCTGTATTCGAATAAGGAAAAAACCAAATAGATTTGGTATCCTCCCCCAATATAATTTGCCTCATGTAAGCGTAAATAAATAGACAATAACATACACATTACCCAGTTAATGTAATCCGCTATAATAATCCTCTTACAATTTGTTTCGACAGCCCTGATTAAGTAAACCACGGGTTATAGAGTAGGCGGAGCGGGGGCGGGATATTTCTGGCAAGTTTGGTTTTCCACGAAACGGAATGAAATGTTTATCGTTCGTATGCCTTCAGGGAGTGGAGACTGAAATACCAACATTGGTACAAAATGCCATGGGCAACTCCTTATTTATATACCTTACCGTATACCTCTGCTTTTTTTTGGGGTCCACCCTTTATGGCAGAATTTTTTTCGTCATAATATTATTTTGCATAACAGCGGATGGCATAAACTTAATTTCGCAGAAAATGGTTTGGCATACACTCATTTATCATACATTCACAACGCATAATTTTATAAGTCAGAATCATCTTTAGGCATAAATTTTATTCCAAAATAATTAAAAAGTAGAACCATCATATCGCAGAAAGTTCGCAGTCAGAATCGTCTCTTGGCATAATTTCATATCGATAATTATTAAAAGGCAGAACTATCATATCTCAGAAACTTTAAACTTAGAATCATCTTTTGGCATACATTTCATATCGAAGAAGCATGCAGCATGCAAACAAGCATGCAGCATGCAAGCAAGCATACAGAATGCAAGCAACCAAGCATGCAGCATGCAAGCAAGCATGCAGCAAGCAAGCATGCAAGCAAGCATGCAGCAATCAAGCAAGCTTACAGCATGTAAGCGAGCATGCAACATGCAGCATGCATGGTTTCTGTCACGGCTTCGGCGCTGCGGGGCTCCGGCTGTCCCACGCGAGCTCATCGTCACAGATGGTTTTACGCTCACCACCGCGGCTTCGGCTTTGGCCAGCCTCAGCCGCGGCGGCAACCGTCAATACCACCTGCTCCTCAGCTCGCGGGCCGCCTCGCCACTCCGCGCCTACGCGGGCTTAAATTACACTCTAGGGGTAGGGCAGACAAGACTACGTGGAGTCGGTTCTGCAGCGTTTCGTTTTTGTCAATAATTTTTGTAGCACTACATATACTGACTTTTTGAGACAGTATTTCATTTTATTTAAGGTTAAAATGCAATTTAATAGAAATGAAAATATGCCTAACAAAATTATTCTAAACGAAATTCTGCCATCTTCATAGTATGCCAAGTGAAATTAGGCCAAATAATAATTGCTCTAAATAATTGTTATGCTAAACGAAATTATGCGGAATTTTAAGTCTGCCAAAGGTAATTATGCGAAATAAAATTCTGCTATCTTAAAAGTATGCCAGCGTAAAGTCGAGCATATAAACATTCGGCCAAACAATGATTATGCTAAACATTTTTTATGCCTTACAAATATTCGTTTAAATAAGATTATGCCAAGTGTGTTATGCCAAATAAAAATCGGAACATCAAGCTTCTGCCAGATAGAGGGAACCCTTCTGTTTGATCTGGTCCCAAATAAGCTTAGACCATACAAGATGATAATGAAGAAAAACACACCATTAAATTTAAGGCCTATAATCAGTGCTTCCTCGGCGTGTTTCTGACAGATAGGTTGTTACTCCATGTACAATTCTAGTATTCAACTACATCCGGTTAGACTGAAAGCTGACCCCAACATAGTTGAGAAAAGGCCTAAGCAGGTGTTACAATGGTAAATATTGAAAAATCTTTGTTGTACCTTATTTTGTTAATTTAAATGTTCACTAAATCGACAGTTTTATTATGGGGATTTTTTATTGTATACTAGCTTTTGTCCTTGTGGAGGTCGGCAATTTTCCCACGGGATCGTACTGCCGGGATGAAAAGTATCCTTTGTGTTAATCCGGGTTACAAACTATTTGTGTTCCAAATCTCCTCCGTTCGGCCGTTTTGCGTGATTGAGTATCAAACATATAAACATCCAATCTTTGAAATTTATAATATTATTAAATTAATTAATATATTTTATGAATAAATAAAATAAAATAATTAATAGTAGGAAGAATGATTCAGCAGAGAAATCAATATAAACATATTCGAAATACCAAAAAATCACGGAGCTATTTTATGAATTTTCGGCAATGAGACCTTCATGACCGCACCCTAACAGAGAACTGAAACTAAGGCCGCTGAAAACCGAATGAAATTCAAAAGCGCATTGTGGTGTGTCTCACTCAATTTGAATATTTGTAAGCGGTAACTTTTTCAATATGAATTTTACGTACCGTTGAATTTAGTTCACATCGTAAATTCAAAATGTTATTCGAAACGTTCATGTCGATATCAAATATATCGACCAGTTTTACATACAAATGAAAGTTAATATGAAATTCTGTTGAAATAATTTTGTTGCTGAATAAACGACATATATAAATTGGGTCCATTTAGTACTAAAATGCAAAATTAACGTGACACAATAATGTTACTTTTAATTAGTTACTTAATATTTAACACTAAATTCACATTACATAGCATCACGCTTGTAACCCGAAGGTATAGATAGAAATGTACTTAAAGTACACCCACATATCGCACGTTATGATTAAGTCTCATATAACAGGGGGCAAACTTACTGTCATCCATCGTGTACAAACCCAGATTCCGGGCTGCTATTATAAAATTGCTGAGCGAAAACCCATTTGACACTTTGCCTTACCTGGGAATCGAAACATCAGAATCTTATACTTAGCACTAGTGTTTGCAACCACTAAATCAATTCATCACTCCTCTGCCCTTATCCCAATTTATTTGGGGTCGGCGCAACATGTTTTTTTCTTCCACACTTCTCTATTAGTCGTCATCTCAGTAGTCACCCCCTTTCTATCCATTTCATAATTCACACAGTCCATCCATCCTTCCTTTAGTCTCCCTCTACTCTTATAGCCATCGACATTCATACTCAATACTTTCCTCACGACATTTTCCTTATTCCCCCGTATCACGTGACCATACCATGAGAACCGATTCCGACACAACTTTTCAGTTATTGGTGCCACTTTCAGAATTCCTCTTATGTACTCATTTCTTATTCTATCCATTCTTGTAACACCACACATCCCTATTAATATTCTCATCTCAGCTGCATGCAATTGCCTTTCATTCATCCTTTTTGTGGCCCAACGTTCTGACCCATACAAGACAGCAGGTCTGACCATAGTTTTATATATCTTCCCCTTAAGTTTAAGGTGGATGTGGGAGTCGCAGATTCTTCCTGTGAACTGCCGCCATTTCATCCATCCAGTGTTTATTCTGTGACCGTCCAATTTACTTCGTCATCACTTTGCCCGAGTGAAGCGCACCATCAAGCGTTAAGGCTCCAGAGCTGGAGAGACCGCTGAAATCGCAGAACATAATATATTCGGTTTTGGTTCTGCTGATTTTCAAGCCAACGTTCTCCAGCTTCTGTTTGCTACTTCTCCAAATTGCTCTGGATCTCAGCCACATCTTCACCGACAAAAACAATGTTATCGGCAAATAGCATGCGCCTCTCTTCCTGTATGTCCGACGTCAGAGCGTCCATGATCAACAGGAAGAGGTAAAGACTTAGAACCGATCCCTGGTGCAAGCCTACAGCCACTTCACACACACACTTTGAACTCGTCGGTACTGCCAGCAGCCAACCGGACTTAGGTACGAGATTGACTGTACATAAAACGAATTAACTCTACATACTTTCCAGACAACCCTTTCTCTTTCAGAGTCCACCACAACACATCCCGAGGTACCCTATCATACGCTTTCTCCAGATCAATGAACACCATGTGCAAGTCTTTGTGTGCACGTCTGTACTTCTCGCACAATTGGCGGAGTGCAAAAACAATAAATCAATTGTCAAATAAATAATTCATAAATACGATACATTTAGAACTAAAATGCAAAACTGAAGAGAAACAATCATATTTCACTAATTTTGACATGATTGTTAATTTTAGTGAATGACAATATAATTTACCATACCATCACTTAAATTTAAATAATTAATCACTCACTTTGATAGGAATAATCAGCTTAGCATACTTGATTATTGTTTCTAGTTGTATGTAACTATGTATATTTGGATACGTAATATATATGTTGAAACGCCATTGTCATCAACACAGTCAAGAGGTCTTCAACATTACATTATGGCTACCCAATGAAGTTACGATCGAGTTCGGCGTCTAGATCTATGCATGTACAGACGCCAACACATCAAGCTACTACAATCTGTCAGATTTCTTTGATAGATTTTCGACTTTATTTCTAGAGCATTAGGTTCAAGGTTCATTGGGAAAAATTGACAGTTTCGGGTCGCTTGACCTGGTGGCGTCTGTACAATACACCAAATCAGATATTTCGAATCGAATCATATCAAAATATTTTTAATTCACATAAACCTACTTGGGCGCTAATGACACGTCAGAAGTTAGGTGCATGGTTCCCAATGATTCATTCCTATGGAGAAGAGCCGGTAAGAAAGTACATGGTTACTCTGTTAAAAATAATTGGCTTTTACAATGGTTTTAAATTACAATATTAATAGGTATGGGAGAACAGTGTAGGACTGGCAACAAGTACCAAGTATAAATAAGTAGGTACCTAAATATAAGCGAATTATACAACTGACAAACATAATTTTTTGATCTTATTCATTTTGTGTATAATTAGATCGAGCTCTAGTTTTGGGCAAACACAGTATAGGTGCATTACAATGGGCTGTGGTGGCACAGGGGTATCGGCCCATTTTATCACCACTGCTCTCAAAACGGTGAAGAAAAACATCGTGAGGAAACCGGCATGCCCTAGAACCAAAAATTGCAAGATATGTGACATCTACCAAACCCTGGGCCCGCGTGGTGAATTACGACCCACTCCCTCTTATCAAGAGAAGGCTTGTGGGAACAATACAGGCTGAGTATGTGTGTATGTGTGTGTGCATTACGATACGTGTCCCTTAACCAAATACGTATCATTTATTATTTTATAGCTCGTGTGATATACAAACCCGCACTTGAGTAACGATTTAAGTCATAGAAAACACTGCTAAAGGTATACGTATAAGCTATTTAATTGTAGACGAGTTGGGAAAATGTGTTTAAAAATCATAATAAATGAAAATGTTAAAAAAAAAAACAAAACTTGTTTGCAAGTAGTGACTACGCAAGCGAGTTTAGTTTTCTAACAGCCAATAGTAGCATTACGTCATCGACCGCAGCAACAGACTCTGATGGATACCCTTATCTAATTTCTATCCAATAAATTACTTACAACTCTATTCGGCTTTAATTGTTTTGTATCCAGACAGGATTTATGACTGCGGCGGCAACATTTTCCACGGAAATTCACTATAACGATGGAAGTTTTGATTTTCGGAATGAAAATGGCTCCTTAGTATGAGGGAAATCAATATTTAAAGACTAAACAGCTGCTTTGGATAAAGGGTTCATAATGTCTGTGTTTTCAGATTTTTTGTCTTTAGCGCCAAGTTCGCCAAAAAACCTAAACGCGATATTTGCATCTAAACAGCATTTAAGAGCTGTCAGTGTCAATATTCCACAACAATGATGGCACTAAATGTGATCACGTCCAGTTTTCTTGGTGACATACATAAAAAATCCAAAAACAAAGAAATTATTATTATTTACTAGCTTCTGCCCGCGACTTCGTCCGCGTCAAATTTTTGCTCCCCTGACCCTTCCCGTCGCATCGATTTGCCTGCTAGTGTTGCTGCTCGCTCTTTTTGAGTTATAGTGAGTCAACCTTTAAATATAGACATATGCTCTCGCGGACTTTTTTTTAGAACTTTTTCAAAGGAACAATTCCGTCATACATGATTTTTGAATTACTTTAACCGTTTACGCAGCGCACGCAACGGAAACTCTCAAAAGGAATAAATTTTCCCCGTTTTTGCAACATTTTTCATTACTGCTCCGCTCCTCTTAGTTGTAGCGTAATGTTATATAGCCTATAGCCTCCCTCGATCAATAGGCTACCCAACACAAAAAGAATTTTTCAATTCGAACCAGTAGTTCCTGAGATCAGCGCGTTCAATCAAACAAACAAACAAACAAACAAACAAACAAACTCTTCAGCTTTATAATATTAGTATAGATTCCTTTATTTATCTTTGAAATCTGACAATAATTGAGCCTAATAAAAAAAAACAAATTGTCATCAAAAATATAATAAATGAAAACACACGCCTCCCACATCCATGCCAGGTAGAAGGGCAGTCCAACCGGACGGCGATCATTGCCAGGATGGCGTTGAAGCTGTCCCGTACCCGGCGTACCGCTAAAAACCGCGAACCGATCGTTCAAAGTAGCTATTAGTAGCGATGACAATAGATAGCTCCTGCGAGATGAATAAGTAAAAACCGGCCAAGTGCGAGTCGGACTCGCGCACCGAGGGTTCCGTACAAATCTGTAGGTATTCTCGGTTTAAAAATATATATATTTTTTAATTTTTATATTTCAGTTGATTGAATGTAAGGTAAATTGCGGTTTACGATTTATGACGTTTTAAAAAAAAACTACTCACTCGATCTCGTTCAAACCAATTTTCGTTGGTAGTTTACATGGTAATGTACATCATATATTTTTTTTAGTTTTATCATTTTCTTATTTTAGAAGTTACGGGGGGGGGACACATTTTACCACTTTGGAAGTGTCTCGCGCAAACTATTCAGTTTAGAAATAAAATAAAATTAGATTAAGTTTTTAAAAAACACGCTTTAAGATTACGAAACCAAAAAGTAAAATAGAAAATAATAGACGAAAACAACTTTTTCCAAAAAAAAAAAAAAACCGGCCAAGTGCGAGTCGGACTCGCGCACCGAGGGTTCCGTACAAACCTGTAGGTATCCTCGGTTTATGCGTAAGGTTTATGTTTATGAAATTAAATGTTTTTTTTTTATATTTGAGTTGATTGAATGGAAGGTAAATTGCGATTTACGATTTATGACGTATTAAAAAAAAACTACTTACTGGATTTCGTTCAAACCAATTTTCGTTGGAAGTTTACATGGTTATGTACATCATATATTTTTTTTAGTTTTATCATTCTCTTCCTTTAGAAGTTACGGGGGGGGGGACACACATTTTACCACTTTGGAAGTGTCTCTCGCGCAAACTATTCAGTTTAGAAAGAAATGATGTTAGAAACCTCAATACCATTTTTGAAGACCTATTCATAGATACCCTACACGTATGGGTTTGATGAAAAAAAAAATTTTGAGTTTCAGTTCTATGTATGGGGAACCCCAAAATTTATTGTTTTTTTTCTATTGTTGTGTAAAAATCTTAATGCGGTATACAGAATACATCTACTTACCAAGTTTCAACAACATATCTCTTATAGTTTCGGAGAAAAGTGGCTGTGACATACACGGACAGACAGACAGACAGACAGACAGACAGACAGACCGACAGACAGACAGACAGACATGACGAACCTATAAGGGTTCCGTTTTTTGCCATTTGGCAACGGAACCCTAAAAAATTATATTAGAAACCTCATTACCATTTTTGAAGACCTATTCATAGATACCCCACACGTATGGGTTTGATGAAAAAAAAAAAACCTTTTTGAGTTTCAGTTCTATGTATGGAGAACCCCAAAATTTATTGTTTTTTTTCTATTTTAGTGTGAAAATCTTAATGCGGTTCACAGAATACATCTACTTACCAAGTTTCAACAGCATAGCTCTTATAGTGTCGGAAAAAAGTGGCTGTGACATACGGACGGACAGACAGACAGACAGACAGACAGACATGACGAATCTATAAGGGTTCCGTTTTTTGCCATTTGGCAACGGAACCCTAAAAACCACACAACACTATAAGTGGGAATGGGATACATTTTGCCAGTACGACAGAAATTGTTCGAACATATGACGCATTAGATATTATGTAATATCTTTCAGAATGATTCAGATTCTGATTGCTAATGTGTTACGCTATTAGCGTGCTGAATATGGTCTACATGTTTTGATCGCGTTCAGTTTCATCTGTGAAATTCGCCCCTATGTTAGAGATCTGTCAATTCATCCTCATTGACAAGTTCACATCTCGAAAACATGTCTCATCTCGTCATTTCCAGGAATTCGTGATAACAACTTGTTAACAACCCTTCCCAGGTAAGGAATTCTAAGAAATAATGTTTGTCACCTCACTCAGTGATTTTTCGGTGGGTCAATGTCAATCAAAAAGGGAGTGCCTTTTCATTTGCAAATTATTAACATTTATTAACATCAAAATTTACGATATTTATTTCAATTAATCTCAAGCACTGCTATTGTACCTACTAACCTCTGAAACTATCTGGTTATCATATTTGCCAAAAAGAACATTGGCCACGGCCCATACATGCTGTGACCTGACTGTAAAATACCACGAACATGAATAGTGTATGGATTAATTCATTCCCCTAGGGTCAATTATCAACCTTAAATTGAAAATATATTATTTAAAAGCCGAGGATCATAGAACTTTACACATAAGTATTTCGTAACTTTTAAGGTTATGATGAATCAATAGCTTTTCTAATTTTTCACTGATATGTATCTAAGACACAGGTGCAGTGCAATGTGCATGAATCAGGGTATGATTTAGGTAATGATGAAACCATTTCTCATTGTGTAGGTATCTACGTATCATTGTCTTACATATGACTGTTAAAAAAATGATAACCATGTATTTACAATCCGATCGGTGTTATCTTTGTCAGCTATAATGTCATATAATACATTTACGTTTCGTTCGACCTATTAGTGTATTCTACATTGACTGTTAACCTATCATTTGAGACTCATTTCGGAATATTCAATTCATCTACCCATCTAAAAATAATTGTATTCCTAATACACTACAAAAATAAATAAAAAATTGGCAGTAATGTCTAGAATTAAAAAAAAATAGGTTTATTTGAGTGTTAAAATAAAACGTGTACCACAGATTAAAACGGGACGGGTTTGGATGCGTTCAAAATCTATAAAAAGAAGTAAGAAAATGAGGTTTTTATTTTAAACCTAAATTATTTTTCCGGCTCCAATAAAATAAGCTGGACCCTGTAATTTAATTTAAACTTAATTCACAATTTTTTGACGTATCAGTCATTGGTGGTCGTTTCATATTTTGATCAGGTCGTATTTGACCGATGTTCTTTGGGAAAATTATTTGTGGTACAAAAAACAATGCCTAGATTTTTTGTTGCTAGAATTTGTAACTGGACTATTAAAGCATTTATAACCTATGTTTTGATAAATAAATAAAGAATTAGGTCCAAAACACTCCCTCATGTACACAATTCAATCTGATGTAGATTTATCGCAGCTGTTGTGGGTGGAACAATTCCATACGTGTATGTACAAATTCATGCTGATAAAATTTTGTAGGTTTAGTTTTTAGGCTTAACAATTCGTCAATTTACATATTTTTCAACCGACGAAAAAAAAACGGAGGAGGTTCTCAATTCGACGCGTATATATATTTTTTTAATGTATGACCACGCATAACTTTTTACGTAGTGGTCCGATTGTGACCATTCTTCTTCTATTGGAAAGGGTATACTCCCAAGGTGGTCCCATATAAATTTGGAAAACAAAATCGAACCCTAAGGGTTGGAAAATAGGGGATGATTGATTGTTCACTCACTGATTGTAATGTTTAACCACGCATAACTTTATACAGAGTAGTCCGATTTTGATAATTCTTTTTTTGTTGAAAATTTTGAGTCGGCGCTTTGAGTGATCTTTGTTCATTGATTTTTCAACGCCGATTCAAAATTTTAAGGTTTATTATTTCATGCTTTTCAGTTTTATCGGCGGTTTAATTTTTTGTTAAAAAGTTTTTAACAAACATTGTTTAAAATATCATGCTAACAATCTGAGTGAAACGTTTATATACCGTGACATTTTAGTCATCTTACAAAGGTTGTCCACTCAATGTAACCGATATAATATACTTCTTGGCGGGAAGCACAACAAGCGCAACCGGTCGAAGTGGCGGACCTTGGGGGAGGCGAATGTCCAACAGTGGACGTCTTTCGGCTGAAATGATGATCAGATGATGGACAACATACCTACCAAGTGCACGAGTCGACTAGATTATTCCATTTCCATTTTCCATAAGGCAAAATATCAATTTCAAACTACGTCATACGTTATGATAAAGGCTTGTTCAGACTCGCGCGACGTGACGGTCGCGCGCGATTCGGCGATTTATATCCGTAGAACAATTTTTATGAAAACGCACGCGACCGTTCACACAGGGGCGACCTGTCGCGCCGCAACACGGTTGCGCCGCGTCGAGTAGCGCGACAGCTTGTTGGTACATTTTGTATGGTGTCGCGGCGAATTCGCTGCGACACGGCGACGCCAAACAAAATGTACTAAAAGGTGTGGCGCGCGATTCGCCCGCGATTCGCGCACGAGTGTTCGCGCCAGTGTGAAAGGTGTTGCGTCGCGATATATCACAGAATCACCTCCGCAACAGGTCGCGCGACATGCCGCGCCTGTCTGTACGAGCCTTAATGAATAAAGTTTTAATTTTTTAGTTATTCAAATGTTCATTTGTTTTTTCTTTGGGTTTGAAGTAGTCATTGGGTACATGAAGTGGGCTGTCTTTGTAAGACGATTAAAATGTCACGATGTAGAACTAACGAAACATGATGCAACTCTTCCTTAATAATAAGTTCGTACGAACGTAAAAATATCACGATGGGATTGGTTTCGTGCACTGAATTTTCAACTCTCGGTGTTGAATCGAGCATTGAGAATCCGACAGAGTGCATCCTAGCGCGTCTAAAAAACATTCTGTTTGATTTTCAACTCTCAACGCTAAGCAGTGCGATGAAGATCCAGTGTGCAAAAAAATCCTGCCGCGTTATTTTTACATACGTCTGAACGTTGGCTAAGAGATTTTCTTTGAAAGACGTGTCACGACCCCTGGCAATGATAACTCAGGTAAAATTAAAGAAACCCATCCCCCCAAATGTTGATACTAATAATTCTTCCAAGATGATCACCAAAACTGTTACAAAATGTATTTCAATTGCTTTAAAAAACTGACAAATTGTTAGCACCATTCATTGAAGATTACAAAACTCGCGAAAGAAACACAAACCAGTTTTGATACACTTTTTCGTAAATAAAACTTCTTCGTACAAAGTTTGTAAATGAGAGCCACTTCGGACCTTTGCCTTTTTCAGGGAAAACTATTTTAATATTGACCAAAGTTTTCTTCGGTGATTTCTTTATTTTTGTTCCGCAGTAAATGGTATATCGTTATAATTTAGTTAAGATTAACTTTCTGTTTCTTTCAGGAGTACTTTGCTCTCGAGGTTTTAAACGACCGTATTTTTATGACATTTTAGAAGCATGGAAGTACTTGGTGGGTTTGCTATTTTGCTTTCGGCTTTTTTAATGTTAAAAGTCGATATGTCCAGGGACGAATAAAACTAGCCGAAAATACTTTACCCACGTGTTGGGTGGCGATGAGTGATGCCCTGTCTCCTCAAACTCCAAGTTCCCAAAGTTTTTCATCGTCATCAGCAGCCTATAATGTTCCCACTGCTTGGACGCAGCCCTCAGTGAGAGTAGATGGGCCGTAATCCACCACAAAGAACCATTGTTGGTTGTTTGATTTCACATGCCTTCTCACAATATTTTCCTTCACCATTTGGAAAACAGTGGTGATGAACTAATATACGAAGCCAAGGTTACACAAAAACCTGCCCGGGTCGCGTGATCCTGCCGGGGTCGCGTGATTGTTCGAAAGAGATACCGTGACCCTGGCACATGGGCAACTGATGGAACACGGGTGGGTTTTAGTCAGTAAAAGTCTGACACGCCCTCCCGCTCCGCCCAGAGCGGGAGAAGTCATTTGATGATTTCCCATCCTACAAAAAAAAAATTGTTTAGTAATATTTACTTACACTTTAAAATAAACAACATCTCTAACAATCCTTTTGTCTACCCAATCAAACCTCATCCTAATTCAGCCCACGACTCAACATAAAACAAGTTTGCCTCCTTTACACAATGAAACTTTGTCAAGAAATGGCATAAAATACTTGCACAACTTACCATGGTAAGTTCTGAAAACGGCACTTTTCTGTTAGCATAAATAAAGAAGGCATGTCTGTTGCAAGGATGAGCCAATTTCATATTCGCAGCTTTCGAGCGGTTTCTTGTAAAAGAAATCGTTTTAGTCAAAGAGTAAAAATAAATAGAGGAAATAGATGGGTCAAGGGTGTTATTTCACATACTAAACATGTTACGGTAGAATAGAAAAAAATAATTTGTGAAAGAATTGTAACCAACATTACAAGTTTTTTTTTTTAATATTATATCATACCTTATTATACAACGTGTAAATTAATGCAAATTAGGAAAGTAGTTTGTTCTGAATCGATTTTATCATTATTAAAATCGATAATTTTTTTATAATAAAAAATGCGTAAGTGTGACTTTAATTTAAATTACAGTCACACTTTCGCTGTACAGTCAAAACAAATCAAAATGGACAAAGTAGTAGAGTGAGTAGATTTGTTATGTGACCACCATTTTCAATCAGCATAACGAATCATCATCATCATTTCAGTAGCAAGACGTCCACTGCTGGACATAGGTCCCCAATTTGGGGGACTTAACGAAAATAATAAATAAATCATACTTTATATATAATAGTAAAAGTTCAGTGTATGTGTAATGATTTTAACATAATTTTCTAATAAGGGTGTTAAGTGGTGTACGTTAATTCCAAGATATCCACACTATCCACACTTCCACACTAATATTATAAATGCAAAAGTAACTCTGTCTGTCTGTCTCGCTTTCCTGCTAAAACTACAAAACCGATTTAAATGAAGTTTGGTACACAGATAGTTTAGAGCTTGAGAAAGGACATAGGCTACTTTTTATCCTGGTAGTATGTTCCCGGTAGTATGGATAAATTCCGACCACCACGCGGGCGAAGCCGCTGGCAAAAGCTAGTATTGTATAATAAGTACGATATTTGAGTAGTTGCATGCACAATACACCCCTATAAATTATTAGTAACATTTTTATCAATTCGTGACAAGTATTACTACTTGGAACGAAAAATAATATTTAGTGAACTCCGATTAGTTATACTTATCTGTAGAGCTAGACGATTTTTTTTTCTAATTAGTCATACTGTAGAACTTATGACATCTTGTAATAGGCCTAAATTTTTGTCACAGAAGTAAGAAGATGACTTATAGTTAGTGTTATAGTACTACTTACAGTTTTAGTGAATTATAGTTTTTAAAGTCTGCTGTAAAATATAATGTGCCTTACCTTATTAGCTGAATTCATTTTGTTTGAGTGCCTAACTAAAATACTTACAGCTCATCACTTGGCATTGCTTGGTTCGACAGCAAACTGTACAAGTGTTTAAAAATTACGTGAAAGAGGTCTTAGAGACGGATGGACAGCCACTGTGTTAAGCGTTTTATTAATTTTAGACGTCTTTGTGTTGGTTCCCATTGTTATTACGTTTTCTTTTAGCTCTTTTATATATTCTATACTTTAAGGAGTTAAAACTTGTGAGTTTCTATAGGTCATCATCATCGAACGAGCGAACTTCTAGTCTGATTCCAAAAAATCTTTCACTAATACGAAGCTACAGTATTGTTGAGTGTTATAGGATATAATACAGGGGTTCCCAACCTTTTTTTGTCTACTGCCCACTTTAAGAATAAATTATTTTTTAACGCCCCCCTTTTTGTCTTGTCGGTGTCTAAGAGTCCTCCTAGCTAGGTAGATGAAATTATAAATCGACCCCAAAGCCCTACACAATGCCTCCTTTTTTTTCTGGGTCTCTTACCGCCCCCCTTTAGGCCTGCAGCGCCCACAAGGGGGCGTTATCGCCCACGTTGGGAAAGACTGATATAATATATCGACTCTTGAAAGGCGAGACTGGCTAAGCGACATAGTGCTACTATGTATGGTTTAAGATATTTATTTCTCTAAAGCATAATACAATTATTCACTAAGAATTAGAAAAAGTGGTTGTATACATATGAATGTTCTTTGGGACGAGTAATGGAACGGTATTTTTGAAGTTAAAAATAGGTACAATATTGTTAGCCTGTCGCTTAGTCAATGCCGCCTTTCAAGCGTCATGTGTTCAAACAAGAATTTTCTCGCGGGCGAAGTCGCTAAGCTTATCAAACAAAACACAAAAGCTTCTTATCTTCTCTTAAGACACAGTTATCACTCAAATTACTAAAATAAATCAACAACCAATCCACTCGTCCACCAGCAAAACAACAATCGTATCTCTCCTCAAAACTTAATCTATGGCCGGAGCAGTTTGAACGCTAGTCGTAGTTCGAGAGCTAAGTAAATAGAGCGCTCTCGCCAACTTATTCCGAACTTGTGCATAGGTACGTTGCGACCGTTGCTTGCAATAAAATCTGCTTTTTATGCATATGTATGCATGTGCTAAATTGTGTACTTTGGGAATTGGTTTTTGTAATTGCAGAAAAGTGAATTGTTTGTGGAATTACAACTGTTACGGTTTTTACGTTAGCAAGTTTCATTTGTCAAAGAAGAATGTTTTTTTTTTTGTTGGATGGGAAATTATCAAATGACGTCTCCCGCTCTGGGCGGAGCGGGAGGGTGTGTCAGACTTTTACTGATTATAACCCACCCGTGTTCATTTAGTTACCTATGCCAGGGCTACGGTAACTCTTTCGCACAAATCTCGCGACTCTAGCAGGCATCGGTCCTAGAGGAAACGAAGAATGCTGTGTATCGACACAGCATGTTTTCATTGTTGTTTATCAGTAAATTCACTTCCAGTTATGTTCATTTATGCAACAGTTGAAGATGGGCCCGTAATAATCATATTCCAAACGTAATTTTACTCATAACTTAACAATTTAACCTGCAAAACACGACATCTTCAATAATGTGTGATTACATTACCTATCCATCTAAAGTTGTGATCTTACTTTACCGTCTTTCAAACATAAACACACTTAACTCCACAACAATAACATGAAAATGTTCAATGTCAATTCATAATAATTCTGTAACAAGATGAAAACATTTTTTCCACGATCCATACACCTACACAGAGTACTACTTACTTATATTACGGGAACGTCAAATACCGAAAGAAACTTGCTGTACCAATTTCGAGGGCACATATTAAGGTTCTTCCTTCAGACAAATCTGAACCATACTCTATCAATGGAAAGTTGAAATTTGCATGGTAGAGGTAAATATTTTGCCCGCCTAACAGTCTAAAAACAATATTTAGAGACGGGGCGCAGTTCTTAGACAGAGAATGATTGTGACGCATGGTTCTTGCGACCCTCATAACTTGAAGAGAGGATCCAATTCAACTGGCGCACCTTTTTTACTTATTTTCCGAAATTGCGCTTCGTTACGTCAATGCGTAATGGCCTGCATCGGTATGAAATTGAATTTTATTATTGGGCTATCTGCTTTTACGAATTGTCGATGGAGATATATGGGCTCGTTTTTTGGTCAATATAATTGTGTGTCGGTTGAGTGGTCAGACAGTTATATCAGCTGTTGGAAATTTATGAAGCATTTTCTCTCTTAAGTAAATATCCAAGTGGAATGCCTCTTTTATGTAGCAGCCAGAACTATCAACATACTAAGTTAGTGTAAAGCAAAGTTCATGAGTCTTTGCATTATTATTCGATAAAAAAACGTTACACTAATCATGAAAATGTAACATGACTGCATTGTCTAGTGGTCTCAACAGATACTGCTGAGCATGAAGTAATGAGTTCGATTCCCAGCTTTGGCAAAGTGTTCTCAAATTGGGATTTTCTTTCAGTTTCTCAGTAGTTCTACGGCGTCTGAACTTGTGCCCGGTTGATAGTAATAGGCTCGCCCCCTATTACATAGGACTTAAACATAACTGGCGAAATATGCGAGAACAATAGGTACACCTTGCATAACCCTATGGGGTTTAGGTGGTGATGTTATGTCTTTTTTAACCGATTTCAAAAAAAGAAGGAGGCTCTCAATTCGACTGTATTTTTTTAAATGTTTGATACCTCAGAACTTTTGACTAGTGAACCGATTCTGATGATTTTTTTTTAATTGAAAGCTGGTGCTTCTCGTGTGGCCCCGTTTACCATCATTCATCAATCTGGTCCAGGTCTGACAATGGCATCCAATTAAGTCTAAAATTTCACCTAGCCAGTACAGATATAGAAATTAGTGCGGGGTAGATACCATAACTAAAAAGTTATTTAAGCAAAATACTGTTTTTTTTAAATAGAAAATATTTCCAAACAATTAATTGTTTTCCAAATCTAGTCTCGCTTACAATATTTTTTATCTACCACCGCAAAAATATAGTTATAACAGAGTATGCTCTGGTATAACTATTAATCTTCTTTAGTACGTACCACAGAATTTGCGTTTATTGAAAATTTTATCTAAATGGAAATGAGGCCTTTTGAAAAGACATTCCTCCTAATGATATTCGCATTATGCATACAAAGATTCAATCAAATCTATACTAATATTATAAAGCTGAAGAATTTGTTTGTTTGATTACACGCGGTGATCTCAGGAGTTACTGGTCCGACTTGAAAAATTATTTTTGTGTTGAGTAACCTATTTATCGAGGGAGGCTATAGGCTATATAACATCACGCTACAACTAAGAGGAGCGGAGCAGTAATGAAAAATGTTGCAAAAACGGGGAAAATCACACGGGTAGGCGATTCGACGCGACGGGAAAGATCGGGGCAACAAGAAATTTAACGCGGACGAAGTTGCGGGCAGAAGCTAGTACATAATATCCAATCAGGAGTGATTCCAGTCACTTAGCTAAAGTTAACTTTTAGGAATCGCCGGGCAAAAATCCGTTTAAGTAGTCAGAATTTTTTACAGGTTAACTACCAGATGTCCCACCAAAAAAAAAAGTCACTTAGTCGACTGATTGATAGAACCCATAGTCGGTTCATCTATACATATAATAATATCTATACATATAATAAAACAGTAAAAAAACCTTGTCTGTACATTGAATAAATAAAAAAAAAAAATTATTGAGGGGGGTTTAGAAACAGTAAGAGAGCACGAAACCAAAAAAAAAAAAAAATTGTCTGTTTGTCTGTTTGTTTGTACACGCTAATCTTCGGAACTACTGGACGGATTTGAATGATTTTATTTTTGTTGTATAGGTATTAAGTCTGGGCAACATATAGGCTATAATTTATCTTGGAAACTTGAACACCTGATGCAGAACCGCAACAGACCAGCTAAACTATAAGAGATACAAAAATGGTACCATAGCAAAAATTGTTTCACGTGATGAGCATTTTCTGCTAAGAGAATAAATTTGAAGATCTGGAACACCTGATGTGGAACTCCAACAGCCCAGCTACACTATAACATATATAGGAATGACGTCTTAGCAAGAGTTGTTTAGCCTGATGAGCACTCTCTGTTGCCGTATAAAATTTGAAGATCTGGAACAGCTGATGTGGAACTCCAAGAGCCCAGCTACACTATAACATATATAGGAATGACGTCTTAGCAAGAGTTGTTCAACTTGATAAGCACTCTCGGTTGTCGTATAAAATTTGATGATCTGGAACAGCTGATGTGGAACTCCAAGAGCCCAGCTACACTATAACATATATAAGAATGATGTCTTAGCAAAAGTTGTTCACCTGATGTGGAAATCAAAGCTATCACTAATTTCACTGTATAATTATAAAATAACATAAGCTCGGAGTACCTCCACGCGGTGAAGGCGGTAACAGTTTAGGACTGATTTTCGATGAAAATTCTATGAATAATTGAAAATTTGACTCTACTGGCTAAAACTCCCATTTATTATTTTATTTTATCGAAGAAATATGCCTTCGGGCTTATGTTATTTGAGTGTTTAATTTCCTTTTTCATTTATCTTCGTGACACGGTAGCCTACCCAGTAATGCAGGGGAGCAGTCACTTAGATTTTAATTGATCAGGTATCTTCAGAATAAAACTATAACCATGCCTAGGAAGAGAAAGAGAAAGAGGTCAAATCTTTCCCAACGTTCCAAAGGAGCTAACAGATTAAGGATCATAAGATCCCAAGAATCTACCGAAGAGCGTCAGTATAGACTTGATGTTGTTCGAGAACATCAGGCTGCAACTCGCTCCGTAGAAACATCTTCGGATCGCGAAGCTCGCTTGCGTTCTCAGCGTATTTATGCATCTACATCCAGGTCTCTAGAGACCAGTGAAGAATATGATGCGCGACTGTCCGCTGATCGTGAACGTCATGCATTGTCTCGCGAGTTGGAGACGTTTACGGATAAAGAATTGCGCTTGAGTTCTCAGCGTATCTACACATCTGCTGCTAGGTCTCTAGAGACAAGTGCGGAACATGATGCGCGACTGTCCGCTGATCGTGAACGTCACGCATTGTCTTTCGAGTCGGAGACGTTCACTGATAGAGAATTGCGCTTGAGTTCTCAGCGTATCTACGCATCTGCTGCTAGGTCTGTAGAGACAAGTGCGGAACATGATGCGCGACTGTCCGCTGATCGTGAATGTCACGCATTGTCTCTCGAGTCGGAGACGTTCACTGGCATAAGCAACAGGATCCGCGTACGAAGTCGCGGGCAGAAGCTAGTTACTACACATACATACATACATACAATCACGCCTTTTCCCATGGGGGTAGGCAGAAACCACGGAACGCCACCTGCTACGATCTCTACACACTCCTTTTGCCTCTTTAAGGTTCATACAATTGGTCATACACACACGCCGGTTGCGAGTACTACGCACCTGACCTTTCTGAAGAACATCACCAATAAGGTCACTATATGTCCTCCTAGGGCGTCCCCTCCCGGTGTTTCCACTCACATCTGCCTTGTAAATACCAAGCCCGCCAGCCTGCTAGTTACTAATATAATTTATTTTGTCGATTTTGATTTGATGGTTTCCAAATTCAATTGCCAGTGTTTTTATTCATTGTCGTTCCCACAGGGTTTTCATTACTACAAAACAAATGACAGCTCACATCTCATACATCGCGAATGCAGCATGTATCTTCATCACATCAAACATTGATTTGCCATCCTTGTTTATTTGGGCTAATCTCAAGGATCATTGGGAGGATTTGGATGTGGTTTTTATCGTCGTATAAAAGTTTTATAGCGGAATGCTTAGGTTTATTAATTAGAAGGGGCTGGGCAACAACCACTGAAGAATGTGATGCTACTGAATTGACTTCGATCTCGTTTGTATTTAGCTTCGTCACGTCTATGTTTTTATTATTATTTGGTTAGACACACTAGCAGCTAATTATTAAATCTCTACATAGTATAAAACCAAGTCACTGTCTGTCCCTATGTATGCTTTGATCTTTAAAACTACGCGACGGATTTTGATGCGTTTTTTTTAATAGATAGACTGATTCAAGAGGAAGTATAATGTTTCGGACCGTTGGATTAGTTACTCTATGCGCTTTCGGAACGCGCCATCAAACGGAATGACATCTGACTTGCCAAGTTTGATTTTGACACTTGACACCTCTCTTGGAATTTGGTGGGAAAAAAGGGAACACGTCGCCGCTTGAGTCTCGCGATCTTTTTGTAAAGTAATCCCTTACCCCGGTCGTTTTGGTGACAATAGGTCATGACCCTTGTTTGGATTGTTAATAACCCCAATTTGACGTAATAACACGGGTTGAATTTTGGATATATCTTGTTTAAGAAGTTTGAAGGTCAAGTGAATGTGACGCTATTGGGTTAAGTGATTTGAAGACCGCATGCTGTGATTGCCTCCAGCCTTGTTGCAGCGGATTCTAACCTGAAGAATACTCGTAACGTCACAACACGATACATATACACTCACTTGCATACATAACTCCAGGTTGGCACCAGAGCAGTGTCCTTCAACCAACAGGTAAGTTCTTTTGTTGTATTGTAGGTGAGTTGTTCTCTTATATATTGTCTGCTCCGCGTACGGTGGACTAGTTTCGCTCGCCACTCTTGTCTCTAGAGCCCCACGGTTAGCACGCTTCCACATAATAATTAAAAACCTTGTAGGGGTCTAGTCTGGCAGCGTACATTTTGGTATTCAGAGCGCGGTTATAAGACATATAACCAACAAATTGGTAATTTACGGTAGGCTAATTACTTGGCAGTCTCTATAAGGGAAGTAGTAATACGCTGTAAACATTTGATAACTATGATTGCTTGTTTGTTTGAAATAATTTGTAAATTTGTTGAGTTGAGTAACTCATACTGCCGGGGTCAACCAGGTTTGCATATGCTAACGGAGTTGGTTAGATTGAGCTATGTTATAACCTCTTGTTGTTGTTATTTGACCTCTGTGTTGTATTGAATGTCAGGAAGACATTAAAATATTGAGTTTTGTACCATCAATATGGTAGTTTTGTTGAAATTGGCATTTTTTGAGTATTGTCATTGTTTTAAATTGGAATAAAGGTTCATTATTGTTGTACCATTAACAAAGTGGTTTGTGAACTTAACATTTGGAATTGGATTTGAATTTGAATTTTGAATTGAATGTGAAATAGAATTTTTTGAACGTTGATATTGGTTTTGGATTAAAATAAAAGTTTTTTTTAATTGAAATATATTGTTATTTCTTGAGTTGCTGATTAGTCAGTTTGGTAGTTTGATTGTTTGCTTGTAGTTATTTTGTAATTGATTGTTTGAACTTTGTTATTTGATTATTTAATTGCTTGGTTTGTTTGAATTGTATTGTTTGTGCAATGGCACACAAAGCGGTGAGAGAGGCAATCAGTGGATTGACCACACAGCTACGGTGGTTCACTTCAGCTGCAGCAACCGCTGAGCGCCCGGATCTTGAAGCGGTCACTCTGGCTCGGTTCGAGCAGTTGAACGTGAGACTCGGCTACGTTGATGCTCTGCTTACCCGCTACAACGAGTACATTTGTGATGTGGCTCTGGAAGTGCTGGATCAGGCAGCACGTGACAAGGTCCTTGCTGACTACGACCAGATCTTGGACCTGGGGGATGTCATTGGTCAATGTGCTCGGGAAATATTGGGGAGCCGGACACCTGTCCAGGTCAAACCGGAGACCTCGATTGTTTCAGGTCCCGGACTATTGAGTAGACTGCCTACCTTGGAACTGCCACACTTTAACGGTCGCTTGGACCAGTGGTTAGGTTTCCAAAACCTGTTTGAAAGTTTGGTTGATGCACGCTCGGACCTCAGACCCGCCCAAAAGTTGGCCTATTTGTTGTCTGTCCTAGAAGGTGAGGCCCGAGCCTTGGTACAGCATCTGTCGTTGACTGACTCAGCCTACCCTACCGCTGTGGAGCTACTCACCCGGCGGTACCAAAATAAACGTTGTTTGGCTGACGTTCATATTGAATTGATTTTGGGGTTACCGGTCATTACTGTATTGTCAGCATTGCGTACTGACCTGTTGAACCCGTTGGTGGCAGCGACCAACGCTTTAAAGCAATTGGACTTGCCGGTGGACCATGGTCTTACCTTTTGGTGCACGTTGTGCTGCAACGGCTTCCTGCCGATTTGAGGGCTCGTTTCGAGCAAAAGTATGGTGGGGATAGTGTCACACATCTCCCCCCATTTGGTGACCTCGTCCAATTTTTGGAGGATGAGTGTCGGTTTGTGGACAACTCTGGCGTTGCCACTGAGTCATGCCAGCCGTCTTCCCGGCCACGAGACCAGGGACGGACTAGGGCTCGCGGGCCTGTTGATGGTCGCCCCGCCGCTCGTTTTGCTGGCACCCAGAGTCGTCCTGGTTGTGACTTTTGTAGGGACACGGGGCATGGCCTGGCAACTTGCGCGGCCTTTTTGAAGTTGCACGTGAGTGCCCGCCGCCGAATTGCCAATGCACGCCGCATGTGCTTCTCTTGTTTGGGGGCTCACTTCCATTGGGACTGCCCCAACCCCCGCCCTTGTAGAATTTGTAGGGGGTCCCATTTGGACATATTGTGCGCTAACGCGAACCACGCTGACAGACCAGCCTCTGATGAAGGTTCGCGCATGGGGGGGTACCATGGAGTTGGTCACCGGGCTTCTGCCTCGCCGGTTCAGAACCGGGGAGAGGCCCGCAATTTTGAGCGCCGCACTCCACCCCCCGCGCAAGTTGATCGGGAGCCGCGCGACCGCCATTTGGTCTCCCCGCGTAAAGGCGATTACGCAATTGTTGCTAGGCACCGCTGGCCAGACCAGCACCGCCTGCCCTCCCCTCCTTTGGCGGAACGTCCCCGGTTGGAGTCACGCCCCCCGCCATTCAGGCCTCCGGTGGGATATGCCAATCCAGCGATGGCGCGTGGCTCGGGACACCGCGCGGCCGAGGAGTTTGGCCTCCATCCTCGTCGCGAGGGACTTGAGCTTGGGTGCGGAGCCTGGGTGTGCGGCGATCGGTCGCCGCCCAGGCATTGTTAGGAAATTGGCGCCTGCCCCGCTAAGGTACCCCTCAGATCGACACGGTTTTGTTGCCAACGGCATCGGTCAGGTCTGGGGGCCCACGGGGGCTCTGTTGTGGTCCGTGCCATTTTGGACACGGGAGCCCAGGGTTGCCTTTTGTCTATTGTTTTGTTGTTTGTTTGTATTGTTTTGGGCAAAATTGTTTTCTTGAGCACCTTTGGACTGCGGGACTTGGTTGGGACGAGCCGATTCGAGAAACCCTGTTGGAAGATTGGCTCCAACTTGTATCCGCACTCCTTGCAGTCAACGAGGTCGTGTTACCCCGCGCTATCCTCCCCCCTGGGAGCTACACTGCTACCCTTGTTTGTGATGCGTCTTCGCACGGTTATGCAGCTGTTGTTTGTCTGCGCACCGTCTGCGCGACAGGCCAGGTGAATTTGTCACTGGTCTTGGCCAAGAGCAAGGTGGCCCTCCCTCCGGATGGCACTGACCATCACTAAGTTGAATTGTCAGGGGCGGCGCGTCTTGTGCGTCTATTGAACCACGTTGCTCACACTTTGGGTGGAACTGTGGACATTCGGGCTTCTTACGCCTGGACGGACAGTCAAATTGTTTTGTGTTGGTTGAAGACGTCCGTCCACTCTTTGGAGGTCTTTGTTGCGTACCGAGTGTCCCAGTTTCAAAATGCTAAAACGCATTTGATTTGGAGGCACGTGCCTGGAGATTTGAACCCAGGCGCCGTGGCCTCACGTGGGTGCATGGCACCCCGCTTGTTTGCTTACCCCCTATGGTGGGGACCACACTGGCTGACTCACCCCGAGGATGATTGGCCTCGATCGCCAGTCTTGATGTCGGGTCCTTTGCCCGGGCTCAAGGTGCTCGCTGTTGGAACGAAGGACCCTGATTTTTTGTTGAATCGATTTAGCTCCCTCGACAAATTGTTGAATTGTTGTCTGTTGTTGTTGAATTGTTGGTGACTGATCGTCACATTAAGAACTCGCATGCCGGTTGCAATGCGCTGTTGGCCATTCTGCAGCGAGAGTTTGGATATTGTCGGGAGCCGTTAGTAAGTTGAACCCCTTTTGGACGATACAGGTCTTTTATTGTTTGGTTGTTGACGGTTGAGTCACTCTAGCCTTCCTTATGGGACCCCATAAGGAAGTCACCCCCTTTTGTTGCCTAAGGAGGGCCATTTGGTTAAATTGTTGTTGTTGTTGTTGTTTGGTTGTTATTGTTGTTTGGTTGTTTTGTTGTTTGTTATTGTTTTGACCCGCCAGCCTGCCCCCATTGGGGGGGTATTTTTGAGGCCGCGGTGAAAGCGGCACAGGGACTCTGGCGCAGATTGTTGGGAGATACCGTTCTCACCTTTAAGGAGTTAGCTACGGTATTTTGCCGCATTGAAGCTGTGTTGAACTCGCGTCCATTGTGCCCGCTGTCTTCGGACCCGAACGTCTTGGAGGCCCTGACCCCAGGCCATTTTTTGATTTGACAGCCACTTGTCGCCCTGCCGGAGCACCCTTTTGTCGATGTGAGCCATAACTGGCTATCGCGGTTTCAGTTGGTGCAGCAGCTCGCTCAGAGTTTTTGGAAGCGTTGGAGCTTGGAATATTTGCACATCCTCCAGCAGCGCGTCAGGTGGACTGATAAAACGCAACCTTGTCGGGATTGCGAAGTGATTAGCGGACGGGAAGGCCCGTCCGGGGGGGGGGTAGATGTTTCGGACCGTTGGATTAGTTACTCTATGCGCTTTCGGAACGCGCCATCAAACGGAATGATATCTGACTTGTCAAGTTTGATTTTGACACTTGACACCTCTCTTGGAATTCGGTGGGAAAAAAGGGAACACGTCGCCGCTTGAGTCTCGCGATCTTTTTGTAAAGTAATCCCTTACCCCGGTCGTTTTGGTGACAATAGGTCATGACTCTTGTTTGGATTGTTAATAACCCCAATTTGACGTAATAACACGGGTTGAATTTTGGATATATCTTGTTTAAGAAGTTTGAAGGTCAAGTGAATGTGACGCTATTGGGTTAAGTGATTTGAAGACCGCATGCTGTGATTGCCTCCAGCCTTGTTGCAGCGGATTCTAACTTGAAGAATACTCGTAACGTCACAATACGATACATATACACTCACTTGCATACATAACTCCAGGTTGGCACCAGAGCAGTGTCCTTCAACCAACAGGTAAGTTCTTTTGTTGTATTGTAGGTGAGTTGTTCTCTTATATATTGTCTGCTCCGCGTACGGCGGACTAGTTTCGCTCGCCACTCTTGTCTCTAGAGCCCCACGGTTAGCACGCTTCCACATAATAATTAAAAACCTTGTAGGGGTCTAGTCTGGCAGCGTACATATAATATGCGGGCGAAGCCGCTCGCAAAATTTACTAAGAAATATATCGAAGCATTTTAATACATACGCATCAGCTAATGCGTATGTATGAAAATGCTTCCAAATGTTTAATTCGTCCAGTCGAGCTGAAAGTACTTTAATCTGGAGCCATCATATTTTTTTCCGACAGAGTTGGTACAAGGTTGCTAAACGTATAATATGCATTTGTATCCCCATCAATATGGTGAAAACTACGGGAAGCCGAAAATTTTAAACAAAGTAAAAATCTTTTAAATAACAAGCTTTTAATTAACTAGAAATGTACAAAAAAATATTTACATTAGCAATAGAACTACCTATAATGTATTTTTAAAAGCTTGAGGCTGATCCTATGTGTATGAAGGCCGTTCACACCTCAAGCTCTATGTAACTCCCTGTGGGGCACGGATCGGCTTAGGGCATCGAACGAAGATGCCAAGGAACAGCCATCCAGGGAATGGATAAGGGACAGTCGGAATTGGAATGATTATTATTTAGGGACGAATTTAATGTTACAAGCTCATCGGCGCTGGCTGTATAGAGCAAGGGTCGGTGCGAGCATGGGTTGCGACGTCGCGGCGGGCCTCGGCAGCGAGGACGGTGGTCTGTATATTTTGAGCATGCTGGTGGATTTGCTACTCTCTTGGGAGAGGTTGTAGCATCGTCGGGGCCTAGGATATGTCTCGGTCGGCGAATTCTACTAATGCTTGATTGCGCATAACTAAGTTTTAAAGTTCGGGTGCTTTATACCAGAGTCGCAAAAACTTTGAGGTCTCATACTTTTTAGTATTTCAATTTGCTTAAATATCAATGCTATCACCTTGACTGGAAAGGCACTTATAAAAACGAATGTAACGTTCCCAAACACAAGTCATGGTGTGAAGCCAATATAGTTGCAGCATCCTATAGTGGCGACAATCTAAGAAATCCGATATGACAGCTATCAAAATATTTTGTGTAGGAAGGGGAAAAAAATCGGTTGCTTTAAAATCCGATTCTTGAGACTTATCGACTTAAAATAGTGTTTGCAATCGACTATTGTATTTAGATATTTTAAAACAGATTTTTGAGGAATATTGTTTAATTACACGTACGACTTTATAATATTTAACAGTAATTACAAAAATTCCAATGAAGTTTAAATTTGGGCGAGATTCAAAACGAAAACAAGACGTAAACTAAAACTCGACATACTAATTTCTTCCGGAAGGTTTATGTATTATGTACCAGTGGCGGAATACATTGTGTATTATGCACCAGTGGCGTTATAATATCGAAATATTCATATCAAATATCAAAATAGGGGTAAAAATATATGGGATCAGATTTTTTTTATATGTTTAAATATTTAATAATACAATTGTGCATTTATCTCTTTTTTTAAAAGTAACGATTTTTCATTAAATCAATTTTATTCGGTCAAAAAACGGCTTTTAACGGTCACAACACTACGGCAACCAACCCATAGATATAAAATTGTTAAAACGTCCTGTCGAAAAAATTAATCAACGATTTATTCGTGTTTTTGAGTGAATTTTTTCAATACTTTGAACTTGAGGTTTACGAATGATACTCGTTGTTATAGAGTATGGGTCACATAGTAATTATTTAGGATTATGAATTTGATTTTTCAATTTCTTACATAGACGTTCATACGAAGTTATCGCGGCATGTCAAATGAGAAACGTCATATCCGACTTCTTAGATTCTCCCAATTATAGTCTTGCAATCTGTCAAACAGGCTAACATAACTGAATGAGTACGTACTTGAAATTTTGCGATTAACGTACTTTTGACACTTAATTTTTTTATTAAAACTGCCTTCTCTAAAAGCTGCCGGCGCGGAACATAAATTGTTCAAAATCAGTCCTTTTTTGTTTAGTCTAGCAATAGTCAACTTATGGATTTGAGGATGAGTGGCAACATTACACTGTCTGACAATAACAACGAAATGCTTTTAAAAATAATTATCCATCAACTAAAACTGGTATGTTTCCCTTGAACACTCATTGCAACACCCATGGTGATAAAACCAACTACATAATTATAAATATACGACCAAAACTGACGTCTCTTCGCTTCTAACCACAGAGTACAGAATCACCGCGCTGTCAGTGTCTAGATCGACGGTATCTACTGATAAAATTCTTGACGCCAAAATAGCGTAAACCGTACAACTTCTGTCACGGAATGCCTTTAATGCCTTCAGTTTCTATGCGCCATTTGTGTCGAGTGCGAGTAAACTGTGACATGCTTGATTTGAATGGAAAGAGTTGACAAAGCCGCCTCTTGCAGTGTCCACCGACACGACTCCATACTATAAGGTTCGAACTGACCTTTTTTTTTTTTTTTTTTTTTTTTTTTTTTTTTTTTTTTTTTTTTTTTTTTTTTCAGGATGGGAAATCATCAAATGACTTCTCCCGCTCTGGGTGGAGCGGGAGGGCGTGTCAGACTTTTACTGACTAAAACCCACCCGTGTTCCATCAGTTGCCCATGTGCCAGGGTCACGGTATCTCTTTCGAACAATCACGCGACCCCGGCAGGCATCGGTCCTAGTAGACCCCTACACTGCTGCTGACATCTCTTTGAGGCGCGCGTGGAACACTGCGCGCCGTCGACCCGAGCTTGGTCCTTACCGGGCGGCGAGCTACCCATTGCTCGCCACCCGCAAGCTCGCGCCTACGGTGGCCGGGAGTCCGCTATTGACTCCCGACGCCCGGGGCGTCTCCTCCTGCGGCGGCTAGGGACGTGAGGGCGCAGAGACTGCCACTCCCTCACGCGCCCCGCCTCCTCCTTCGCGAGCATTACTGCTTCGCAGAAGGAGGTGACGGCTTCCCATTCCCTCTCGCTCCGTACCATGGCTCGCACCAGGGCCGGACGCGAGAGGTCGCCGCCGCCAATCGCCTCCACGAGGACACGGCGGTGCCCCGCCCAGGCAGGGCACACCTCCACCGTATGCTCCACCGTGTCCTCCAGACGATCCTCGCAATGGAAACACCCGGACGTATCCTCCCGCTTTATCCTGAACAGGAACCCACCGAAGCACCCATGCCCGGTGAGAACCTGCGTCAGGCGGAAGGTGAGGACGCCGTGACGCCTCTCTATCCACTCCTCAAAGAGGGGACTTACCGCCGCAATTGTGGCGTGCCCATTCGAACTGACCTTGTATTGAACACAATAGTCACGGTCTTATGCCACACATACATCCCAAGATAGACGGTTATAGAGAGTTTTATCTTAAATGAGCATTTTCAAGCTTGTGTGCGAACGTTTAGATAAGCACAAATTTTGACTGATGAAAGCTCTCAAGAAATGATAAATCGTGAATTTGAGAAAGGTTTTGATTAAGAAAATTTTTATTGGTGATTTGTCTTTTATAACAAAGGCAGGCATATGAGAAATATGTAGGTAATTGTCTTTGATACTCATTTCATAGTGTTACTTGAAAAATTGAGGTTTGAATTAAATTGTGCTTTGGCATAGCTTGTTAAACTTTGTTTAAACCGTATTTCTAGAACCGTATAAAAAGGAATCAAATTATTTATCTAGCTAGAGCAGAACATACATGAATTATAATGACAGCATGACCATTCAGTTAATATTTTCAACAATAGAAGATCATAAAGAGATGTCGTAAAAAGCGAATGAATTGGACTGCATTCGATCGTTGAAGCACCTCATCTTTCAATTCATCCCGAATACAAATGACACTATAAATTATAGATACTCAATTCATTTTATACTACGGCTATTGTCAAATACCTTTTATTACATTAATAAGCATTTTAAGTTATCCATTCCAATTTCCAATCGTATAGCTTGAACTAGAATAATCACACGTCAAAGAAATAATCAGAGAAGTATTTTCATCTGAAAATAAAATTGTAGGGAATATGAAGGGAGTTGCTGTAATTGATTAAGAACAATCACATTCTAATAATAGGTAATACTAATACTACGTCAGTATTCTCTGAAGAGTTAGGTAGAAGTGTACCCACATTTCGCCAGTTATTTATATTTAAGTCCCAGGACTATTGCCATTAACTAGGCACTTATCCAAACTTCGAGCTGCTACTGAGAAATTCCTGGTAAAAGTACCCAATAACACTTTGCCTGACCCAGGGAATCGAACCGAGGACCTCATGCTCAGCAGTAGTGCTTACAGGCCCTAGATCAGCGAAGCAATCGTCGCATTTTCATCTTAATCTCAATCTGTCAAAAATACCTCTCATACGTTTCTGACATTGTTTGTTCCTTAGACCTATATTACGACTAGATTGTGATAATTTTTAGTAATAAATATTTGTGTCCTGGTTTCATATATCTTTCCCTTCACAATATTGTGGAGGTATAGTTAGATATATATCGGCATTTTAATCGTGAAAGTCCTATGTTTAGAGACGACGCTTTAACCATTTACCAGTTTCAAATCAAGGTCTTCGGCCTGCTTCTGAGAAATTCCTGATTGACAACACTTTTCTAGACCTTGGAATCGATCTCAGACGCGTACAACTTTAGATATAGCGTTATTAAACGAATATGAAGCGAGAACTGCTAAAGTGTGTACTTGACCTTCATTCTCATATTCCTTATAAAGGAGGCTCCCATTTTTATAGATACCGTTTTGATTTATGGTACCAGTTCATTTGGAAATGGCTTCCCCTGAACTTATTCACCCTCGTTTCTGCGTGGCCTAGTTGAGATGAGTGTTTGATAATGATTTTGACAGCTTTACCGGTACTTGGTCTGCAAGTATTTTTGGCGTTTAGGGAGGGCTCCGTTTCTTCAGTTTCTAGATTCTGCTAGTAGACTGATTTTGTGTTTTATTATTACGTCGACGTCTTGTCAATCAATCAATCTGTTTAATAGCATTTGTGGCTATCTATAGATATAGGCGGAGCCTTTCAGGTTGGGGGCACGTATAATATATCCGATCTTTTAAGATATTGTATTCGTAGCCGAAGTATATTTTTCTTTACTATGCATAAATTAAGGTATTATTTTTACTAATAACATTATTTATAGATTTTTTTTCTTTCTCCTAATGGTGTTAAATAATGTTGTCTGTCATAGAAAAATGTGTGCATTTGAATTTCGATCATGTGTAATGAACTAATAATTTCCTTGGAAGGTGGGTAGGCCTTTAGTGTGGGACGCAACGTGTGTCGATACTCTTGCGCCATCCCATCTTCCTAGCTCGGCTTGCTGCGCTGGCGCTACCGCTGCGGCTGCGGAAAACCTCAAGCGGCGAAAGTATAGCAACCTTATCGGCAATTATATTTTCGAGCCGTTTGGGGTTGAAACCCTCGGGCCGTGGGGTCAGAGTGCTCATGGCCTTTTTAAAGAAATCTCAAAGCGGCTAGTTGACACTTCTCGTGACCCAAGGGCTGGTTTTTATTTTGGCCAGCGGCTAAGCATTGCTATACAGCGTGGTAATGCCGCCAGTCTCTTGGGTACATTGCCGGTCGACAGCGTGGAGGATGAATTTTTCACTGCTTTATTTTAGTTTGTGTATAGTTTTGGTTAAGTTATATATAGTTTTGTTATTTTTATTTTAGTTAGTTAGGCTAGTGTTCATTATGTACGATTAAATCTCTTGATAATTTTTTAATTAATAATAATTTCTTAATATTTCACGGTACAATTTAGTTCATGTTTTCACCACGAAGAAATAGATTGAAGGAATACTCTTTATTATGTTCATCTGCACAATAGATAAGACCAGCTCGAACAGTAAACACGCTACCTCCATCGTTGCGTAAGAGACCATCATCCATCCGTCCTCCGCGTCTACGACAACTGACCATCTAATATTAAAAATCTTAGAATAAGTGAAAATTTACGCCTGGTTATTTTTCAGATTATAGACAACAATCAGTCTACATCAAATTGTAGAATTAAAGAATTTATGATTCTCCAAGGAAGCAAACAAATGCAAGAGGGTGTGAGGTTACATAAATAAAATTTTCGTAGCTGTCAAGTCCTTGAAATTGATAATATGTTAACATCCGGGAGAGCTCAGATTCCTTAGCCATGGGAAGTGTGAGGAGGTGACGTTGGCGTAGGAACAGCACGGAAATAATGTTGCCAGTTTAGAAAGCTTCTTATTTTCGTGGGGTAAGTAGATTTTGTGATTGATGTGGAGAGCACAACAGTTATAACAATAACAAAATAAAAGGCAACAGATTTGAAAAATTATGAACACTGATTGAACCTTATAATTCGATTGAATTAGATATTATACTTACTCTCACTTTACTACACAAGAAATGTTAGAATAATTATTCACCCGCGTGGTTGTCGGAAATTAACGCAGGTATTTTTGTAAAATAAAAGAATTTTTCCAAAATAAAAGTTGCGTACGTTACTCCTTGTTACATCAGCTATCTGCCAGTGAAAGTCCCGTCCAAATCGGTCCAGCCATTTCAGAGATTAGCCGGAACAAACAGACAGACAGACAGACGACAGACAAAAATTGTAAAAAATGTTGTTTTGGTATATGTACCGTGTATACATCCATATACACTTAGTAAAAAGTGGTTATCTTAATATTACAAACAGACACTCCAATTTTATTTATTTTTATGTATGTATGTATAGATTGAGAGAGATGTTTTGGGAATATTATAAAGAGTAAGAAACCTTTTACTTTCCAATATAACGTCATAAAACACAGTCAAAAAGATTAAACCGGTGTTTAATTTGTAAACAATTCATAGCAGCATAGCAGCATAGCCGACACAGTTAGCGTAGCAGTAGGCTGGCCATGCCTGTCGAAGGACCAATTGATAATCTGCAATCGTTAACGCTAGCCGAAAACTAATCAAATGTATGGGAATGAAATCATCTCAACGTTAAGTCACGTAGTTAGAACAAACGAATAGAAAATTCGAAGCCAAGTTCACATCATTCAAAATGATAGAATGAATTATTATCGTTTCTACAATGTGCAACGCTGCATCCTTTGTTATAATGTGTCGTTTTTCTAAAGACATTGTAGAACGAGCGGCCGACTCAGGCGCGTCAACCTGGCTACCAACTTATCGTTTTCTACAATTGCTGACACCGAAGCGTTACCGATCGGAGAACGGAATTCGACATGAACCGGTTGTAACTTGGCTAGAAGGGCTGGAAAAGAGAACGTAAATCGATAAGCGTAGCGTGGGACGCCCCACAGCTAGATGGTCCGACGACCTAATGAAAGTGGCTGCGATAGACAGGATGTGCAAGACGGAGGACAGGGTGTTGTGGCGCAACATGGGAGAGGCCTATGTCCTGCAGTGGACTGCGATAGGCTGAGTTAATTAAAACAGAGGGGTAATTACGTAATTTGCTATCAGTGGGAATTGGTTTCATATTGACAGTTAAACAACATTCATTGCGTTATTTACGTTGCTGAGCCGAATTTATTCGAACCAATGACGCAATAGTTTAGAAATAATCTTCAATCCCATTCGGATTCTGATAAATAGTGCGTTTCGCAATTAGGGTGCAATTCATTGCTTCTAAAGTGGAGTGTACTGAATGTTCCCTATTGAAATATTCCCTTATTAGAATTAACAGACACATTGACATGTATGACACAGAACGCCAGAACCGCTTTATTTTGAAATATTAGGCGTTTTCACACATGACAACGTTATGAAGTGGTTGGCAACACTGGTAGGCGTTGAGATATTGCCGCCGGTACCAGGCGCATATAAATAAATTAGTGGTCGAGAGTACAGACTTACGAGTATGCGTGGCAGCGCACTCTTTCATTTTTCATTTTCAGGCCGTGTGTGCGTAGCCTTTTTACAGAATATTTTTAAGTACCAAGTTTGGTTTGTTGTCCCGTTTTGATGGATATTTTTCTCACTGCTTACTTTATTTATTATTTTATTTTTTACTAGTTTTTGCCCGCGGCTTTGCCCGCGTGGATGTCGGGAATTAACGCAGGTATTTTTCTAAAATAAAAGAATTTTTCTAAAATACAAGTAGCCTAAGTTACTCCTTATGACATTAGCTACCTGCCAATAAACCGACACTTCAGTTTTATTTATTTGTAGCATGTAGTATGTTTAGATGTATACCTTGAAGTGAAAAAAATCTGTAAATCTTGTAAAAAAACATTGAAGAAGTGTAATATAATGTGTATCATGGAAATCTACTAACACTAAAAAAAAGTATGTAGACAATGTAGGTATCATTTAACTCTTTATTTCTTAACCGTATAATTTATGTTTACGACAATAGCTTATACAGTGTCGGAGCAATTATTTGTCTAGTTTGTTCTGTCTAGTCCTTTTAAGCAAAACTGTGTTCAAATACAAAATAACGAAACTAACTATTGCTAAAAATAAAACAAAAATGGTGGCTGAAAAATCAAAAATCATATTTGGAAAATAACGTAGCAGCCGAATATTATTTTGTACAAAAATAAAAAATAAAAGTCAAATCAAATAACGCTGCACAAAAATAATATTGGTGAACCACCCGCTGGTAACTTTAAAATGAAAATTCGCACAATACGCAACACAAATATTAACAGCTGGTAAAATAGATTTATTACGAAAACACCAAATATAAACACTATTATCGGTACTAAACGAATCCATAATAAAAAGCTAAACTATAATGCTAGATGATTTATAAGCATCGTAACTCAATTCTTGCATAAAAACTGTTATTTTCGAAATGCAGGTAAAAGTTAATTAGGGGAATGCGGGTGGTCATAAATCTCAATCAATCTTTGTCAGACAACGCAATTTTGGTAATGTTGGACAGAAAACTTTCTTATCTGATATACGATGTGCTATTTCAGACTCACAGGAAACGTACAGAAGGCCCAGTTTCATACAACGAGGTGCACGCACACGCAGACGGCACCTATGGCGATGGCAAACTATCTATGGTGTTATTCTGTTAACATCTCGTCGTGAAAAGGAACGTTCAGCAAACTGCTGCCATTCCACTTGATGGTATTGACACTATTGACAGCTCACTTAAAACACGCTTCACCTAAGTTTTCACTGGCGACATGGCGGGTACGATTGTCACAACCCAGTGCTGGGCACGCCACAATTGCGGCGGTGAGTCCCCTCTTTGAGGAGTGGATAGAGAGGCGTCACGGCGTCCTCACCTTCCGCCTGACGCAGGTTCTCACCGGGCATGGGTGCTTCGGTGGGTTCCTGTTCAGGATAAAGCGGGAGGATACGTCCGGGTGTTTCCATTGCAAGGATCGTCTGGAGGACACGGTGGAGCATACGGTGGAGGTGTGCCCTGCCTGGGCGGAGCACCGCCGTGTCCTCGTGGAGGCGATCGGCGGTGGCGACCTCTCGCGTCCGGCCCTGGTGCGAGCCATGGTACGGAGCGAGAGGGAATGGGAAGCCGTCACCTCCTTCTGCGAAGCAGTAATGCTCGCGAAGGAGGAGGCGGGGTGCGTGAGGGAGTGGCAGTCTCTGCGTCCTCACGTCCCTAGCCGCCGCAGGAGGAGACGCCCCGGACGTCGGGAGTCGATTGCAGACTCCCGGCCACCGTAGGCTCGAGCTTGTGAACGGCGAGCAATGGGTAGCTCGCCGCCCGGTAAGGACCAGGCACGGGTTGACTGCGCATTATCCATGCGTGCCACAAAGAGATGTACCGTGGCCCTGGCACAGGCAACTGAATGAACGCGGGTGGGTTTTAGTCTGTAAAACTGTGACACGGCCTTCCGCTCCGCCCAGAACGGAAGATAACATTAGATGATTTCCCACCCAAAATAAATGGTGATTTATTGCCCAAATCTCACCTTGATCATATACGTTTGAATGTTCACTTTTTGAATTTTCACTTCATTAGTTTCAATTTTCACTTATTATAAGAGTTTTAATATTAGATGGCTTTCCATTTAATTCGTTGATTGGAGTGCTAGTCGCGAGTGTGCTTCCACTTACTCTACATGGATTGTGTCTATGTGTGCGTGCATTTTTCTCACCGTATGGAGCGGTAGGTACTTCTGTATGTTTCTACGTTGTGCTTCTGTGGAGTTAAAAATTTCGAGATAATAGAGAACTGGTTCAGTGGGTCGTGCGTGAAAATTATAACAAAGCCATTGTTGGGCTGAAACTAACAATGTGGAGTTTAAATGATGGTTTTACAAAATTAATTTGGGAATGTGTACAGAAATAAAATATTGAGGAATACTTTGTAGGTGCATTATGTTCAGGTTTGAAAGCTGAGCTCATTAATTAAAATCAATTTAATAAACTGTTAAAATATTAATAATTTTAGTTGGCATATTTTGCTCGTTGACGTTTATAGTCGGCGTATCACTTTTGCAGCAGGTGGCATTCTGCCATTTTGACCACCCCTATAGAAAATGGCATAAGTTTTTAAGATGAATCGCTCAGTAAAATTATGATAGTGCGCAATCTTACAAACTGACTTAATGAAAAAGTTATTTAAAATTTACTGAAAAAATTGTTTGGACAACAACATTAACTGTTCTATCGAGAGAGAGACTGTTCTATAGGCAGAACTGCTCTTCAGTGATATCAATAGTTTTTAGTAACCTAAAGGTTAATTTTCTTACACGTGGGAAGAGCCGTAGGCGAAAACTAGTTCAAGCGAAATTGTTTTCTCCCAACAAATCTTGATTTGTAGGAAAACCTCCGGAGAATTAAACAATTTCTTTTTTTCGTGAACCTACTCACCGATGTCCCATATAGTTGGAATGACCACATTCCTCATTTGATGAGGTAAGTAAAAGTAAAGATTGGAGGGAATTGAGGTAGAAGTTACATCGTCCAGTTTATTTTCCTTACAAAAGATTGTCTAAAAAAATTTTCTTTGTTGAAATCAGCTGTCTTATCAAATTCGTTATTTGCTTTAGACACTTCGAAAGTAGATTGATTTATTACTTTAGTTTTCTATTTAAACATTTTTATTATTTGAGGCCAAATAACCAATGTTTACAATTTAATTATCATCAAAAACCCTCTCGCCAAATAAACAAAACGTTAGGCCAAGGCTGGTCAAAAACAAAACCTATAAAAGAAAAAGATTCTTAACAAATACTTTCGAACGAGAATGAAAGCTTTTAGGATTGACGCTTCCGTCAAAATTGAGCGCTAATCCCAAATAATCCTGCGATTATAATTTGTGTAAAAAAAAGATGTTTTTCTTCGGTCCAGCCTTTTGTTTGAGAAAATGTTGGTAATACAGATTTTCTGAGTGCCTCGGGTTTTTGACTTTTCTGCTCAAATATGCTAATATATTTTGGCTACGGACATCATTATTTCTGAGGGTTCAAAGTAGGGTCTAAGATTGTGCAATTGAGGTCTCTCATTGTTTACTTAGAAATTGTGATTTCTACGTATAGTAAATAGAATCGATAGAAATTAAACATTGTAGTAGGTACATTATTATCATGTCTTCCCTATCAGTATTTTCTAATGAGCTGCTATAACATAACAAAACATTACGACTTGATATCACTAAGGTTTGGGCAGAGGTGGACTCCCGAAAAACCCAAAAACACTTTGCTCGAACTGGAAAAAGAATAATAAAGTTGATACATTATTAGTTTATACCGAAACAGCTTTCATTTACCCAAACACGAGGCAGCCTTCTATTAATAACCCCACCGTTCCTTTAAATCCCAAACCTTTGAGGAATGCCAACACCAAAATGCTTCATGTATGTATATTCCGTCCAATCCTATGGCCTGCCACATATTGAGAAGGGTCGATATTACTATGTCGTTTGTTACACAAATATATTGACGTACCACAAAACGTTCCGAGGGCCGGTCATATTTTCGCAGCTGTCGGGCCTTTTAAATCTATGTACTATTTAAACTTGACCATGACGTGTCACGAAACTTAAGAAAATGTATTGCAAAACAAGCTCGAACAAAACAAATCTTACACTAAACTTTTTTTTTAAGGGTAACAACAAATATAAATCATCGTTTCAGCCGAATGACGTCCACTGCTGGACATAAGCTTTCCCCAATTATGGGGAAATAAGATGGTGCTGTTCTTTACGTTCGGTATCACATGAAACTATTAATATACACAAGGCATTATAATTAAGAAATTGTAGAACACTTTTATTAAGTGATTTTTGTTTTTACATGACACGGCGACGTGATAATGATTTTCCATTACTGTGTTAAATCGTTTGGCAGCCATTTGATTAAGAGCAATGTGTATTAATAAACAGGCAACTGTTTGCGAATCTAATGCGTGATTCAATTACGTTTATCGTGTCGGTTTAGTATGTGTTGAGTTTGGTTAGTGTCCGTGATGTACATTGAGCTAAAACAATTATGTGTTTTCTGTAAACTAAACATTATTTTATTGGGCTCTACGCAATGACCAATGTTTGTGTATGAAATTTATTGAGCAATTAGGTAATTAATCTGATTTTCTTTCCAACTCGTAGAATGAAAGAACGAATATAATTTTCATAGCATATTCGTTCCTTTATGAGCGTTAGGTTATGAAACACTAGTTCTTCAAAACACTCGGTAATTTAATTTGCAAACGTTTTAATATAATATAACACCACGCCTGTAATTACTAAAAGGGTTAGGCAGAGTTGTACATCATCATCATTACAGCCGTAAGACGTCCACTACTGGACACAGGCCTCCCCCAATTTGGGGGGCTTTGCCATAATCGCCACGCTTGGAAGGCGGGTTGGCGATCGCAGTATGGTGGTAAAATGCATAGAGAACGCTGCTGCCCATTCTCTAGTAAGTCCCTTAGTCGCCTTTTACGACACCCACAGGAAAAAATGGGGTGATACTATTCTTTACGTCCTGCCGGACGTAAAGAATAGTATCACCCCATTTTTTCCTGTTCTTGTGGTGCCCCACAAGGGACAGAGTTGTACCTTAGTTTGCAAATCTACATTTCACCGGTTATGTTTAAGACCCATGTAATAGTGAGCGAGCTTATCAACCGGGCAAAAATTCAGACCACTGCTACTGAGCGATTAACGCATAGGAAATGTCAATAACATTTTACCCGACCTGGGAATGGAACCAGGACCTAATGGCAAGGAAAAGAACAACAAATAGACCTTGATACAGTCAAACGTTTATTTTCTTCTTATACTGTGAGCTATAAAAGATAAGCTGTAATACCTTGAAAGTGTTAATTCCATTCAAGTTCAACACGACAAGAATCGGGCATATCATGTTTATTTATATACAAAGAAAGCGTTTCAAGTTATTCTGTACAATGTAACAGGAAAAACGTTATTCAAAGATTTCCGTGCCTACGCTTTTTATGGGATTCTTAAAAGGATTGAGATAAGCTGCTGAAGGCAGATTAACTAATCCTTTGATTTGAGGCAGCTTTTTTGAATTCCGTCACGATTTTTGTTTATGTTTTTAGATGCAAAGAAATAATATTTTTAGGTGATTTATATAATTTTGAATTATTCATCTAAAATCTAAATGAATGATAACAGAATCGTGACAGCTTTCAACTGTACCAGAAAAACGACCTCTAACAAATTGGAAAAGTCCCCATATAAAATTGAAATAACATATTTACCCTCAATTATTTCACCAAGTAAAAAGTAAATAATAAATAACATTGCTAAACGGAGCGTTTATTTAAACGACTGAAGCGCATGCACAGAACTC